>CM023455.1:82889587-84185370 GCA_013339765.2 Haemaphysalis longicornis | reverse complement strand
CACGTCAGTCTCTTGCCACCTTACCACGGAGTGCACCTTCCCTTTCCCTTCGCGCCCGATGCGACGGCTTTTATCATAGCCGTCTTCTGTTCAAGCGTGATAGCCTTTAGCTTTCGCTTCCCGCCTGTCGCACTCGCGTTGTTGGAATCACGCGAGCAGTACGATAAAAGATAAGGCTGAAGACTGCCAAAACACACGCACACCAACTACGCAGCGACGTCGGCGATACGAACAGGGGAGGAGGGGGCAGGGGGGGAGAGGAAGGCGACGCATTGGGGCTCTTCTCGGACTCACCGTGGATAGTCCGCGGGTAGTCCGAGGATTCCCGAAGCCATAGGGATGCATGTGGAAAATCGAACGTTGGGACTGCTTCTCGGGGAGCCCGCGGTGAGTCCAAGACTGTAAATCGAAGGGCCCCATTGTCTGCATGCCGTGCGCAGCGAGAGAGGGTGGGGGCTTCGCGGGCGCAGCGTCCGCATGGCGCGCCATCCAGCTTCGCGCGCGTGGCGGGAGTTTGAACTGCTAATACAGTTGGCCGCGTCGCGCACTGTCTCAAATCCGCGTGGCGCGCTGTTTAAAAATTAGCTCAAAATTTGATTTCTCAACGAAATTTGTTCGTATATCCCGTAACGGGCAAATTTTACCTCGTTAAAACGAGGTTTTAAATACATTGGTTTCTATGGGGACTTTCAAGGGGAATTACGATTTGCTCGTTATATCCATTATTTCGTTATAGTCCGTCTCATTATAACGAGGTTTAACTGTATATATATATATATATATATAGATATATATATATATATAAATATATATATATATATAAATTGGATTGTAATCACCACGAAGAACATAACAAAATTTATTACGATGTTTCGGCTGGGGTCCAGCTTTCTTCAAGTGAAGTACAGGGTTCATAGAGAGTGCTGTGAGCACGTGAAAGCATGATTTCCAAAACTTACAGGAAAAAAAAAAGGAAGTACAGCAAAAAAGGGGGGACGTATAGACACATACACTTCATCAGAAAGGCCACGGTATATATTGCTGCGAACCATGCATTATATTTGTTTACTTACGTTATTGTTTTTACCGCCCCGCTGCGCCGGGCTGCATTGAAGCACGCGTTCTGTTATTTATTTTTTATGCCGCACTTGTTATCTCCTTTGATAGGGAGTATTTCGAACTAACATCACCAGCCTAGAATAATTTGAGAAACAATCACGTCGAAAGATAAATGACCTCAGAGCTGTCGCCGCGGTATTCGATCCGCTGACACTCGCCTGCGCACATCACTTTGTTGACTGCTGCTTCGCCGCCTGTGTATTCTTTCAGTTGTTAGGAGAGCACAAGTTCGCTCCAGTAAACTTGTTTTTCTTCAAGACAACTGTGTCATCTTTGGCTTCGTGACAATATTTCGAAACAAAGAGGCATCAGCACTGTGCAATGGCAAAACCAGGCTGTTTACTATGCACTTTTATTGTCATGCACTTGCATGAATTTGGCCTTGGGCATAAAATGCCCTTCGCAGAACCCATGTTTAAGGCCATTGTGCGGACTGCGCAAGTGTGCTTAGAAAATAAAATTTGTGTATTGCAAGTAGACCCGCAAAAGGACTCGCAGGCAGAGGGAAGTCAGGCATGATGTCATCGCGTCATTGAGGGTGTGACTGGTTTAATTTTTTAGACTAGTTTTTTATGGCTTGCATTGCCCTGTAAACTGTGTTCTTAACCTAGAGTGGACATAAAAGTCCTTTAGCAGCCATTCACCGTTCTTTTTCCTGAGGAAACTGTGTTCGTCACTTAGCGTGTGAAAAAAATATATAATTATGCTCAGTTTTACTAATACTGGTCATCACATGGGATGGCAGTTGGTCCCATTAAAATATATGATCAATAAAATCAATGGCAGGAGGATACGCAGAAGCTTTTCAAATAGCTTGCCCTTTTTTCTATGAGAAAGTTACTGAAGCACAAGTGAGAAATCGCAAGTTTGTACTTTTGTATTGAAAATTGCGGAATATTCGCTTGGGTTCGAGATCATTCGAACAAAACCTCTGTATGCTTCCTACTCACTTTGACAGCGAAAAGAACCATCTAAACAGGCTTACAACTATTGCAGTGGTGTGCTCCCTTTCTGCTGCGCATTATTGAGGCTATTTTGTCGTAGTAGGCAGAATGCAAACACATCTGCATGTGTGTGTGTGTGCACTAAATTCTAGCTAAAAATCCAGGTGGCCTAGATGAAGTCGTAGTCCTCACCAGCATATGTCTTGCCTTAAGGCCGGGTACAATTCAGAAACCTTAGGTAAACCTCAGACTTTTATTTTGACATTATTGTTTCTTATGGCCAGGCTTTTCAATGCCCATAAATGGTATCTTTATTTAATTAAGCTTTTCAGCCATCCAGTTACTTGCAAAAGCACTGCCCATAGTTTCTTTTTGTCTTTTTCTTTTGTAATCACAGAGATTCAATGAAGCCTTGATGCAACGGTACTCTTATACGGATGTACGTATGTTGGGGAATGCCTTTACCTCAACTAAGTCTCTGCCTGGTAGCCTTCAGGGCAGCATATTGGCTCCAATTGTTTTTTTAAAGCATGGGCCAGATGTGGTTTGGTTTGGTGGGGTTTTGGTCGGTGGAGGGGTCGTGGCTTGGTGGCGAGGTTGGATGAATACCGTATTTGCACAATTCAAACACGCCCTCGATTGCAACGTGCAGGTAAGTTTACTCCTGGAAATCTGAAAAAGTAATTTAATTTGTAAAATAAATAAATAATTTAAAAATAAATATTTGCAGCGCAGGTATGCCCATCGAGAAATGGGTATGCCAAAATTTGCTCGTGTGATGTTGATGGATTGTCTTGGATTGGATTGAGTCGGATTTTTGGTGGAGTTAGTGTCCATGGCGATGCCACTGGACGCTTTGAAGCTGATTTCAGTTTTGCACCCCATTGTAACGCGCACACACATTTGAAGGCTACTTTCAGCGAAAGAAGGTGTACGTTTGAATTGTGCAGCTACGGTACTCTGCGAAATGGTGTCTTGCAGTGGGTGGGCTGATGGTGTCCTCAAGTGGGGTGTACGTTTCGATATGGTGCTATGCAAAAGCTACATGTATGTGTGAAGACGTGTGGGTGTGTGTATGTGTGAAGGGTTTTGCAAGAGATATTTGATGAAAGTCTGCACGTCAAACCGTTCCCTGATTTGCGCTGCAATTCAGCATGAAAACAGCATTTTGTGTCTCAGTAAGATTGCAATCCAGAACCAGCGCAGCACTAAACCTGATTTTGTTGTCAGGCAAAATGTGGTGTAAAGTGCGGTCTCTGCAAAATTTCGGACAAATGAAAGAGTGCTGTGCAGGATGAAAAAAAAAAAGAAAAGAATGTGTAAGTTCCTACATTGTTGCTGTCGTACCCTGCATGAGAGTGAGGTCACCAAAATAAAATTGAAACCTGCGACACCAATAGCCAGGCTGTTTTGCAGGTAGGTATAGGCAGAAAGTTAGGTGGGCAGATGAGACCAAGAAGTTTGTGGGGATAAATTCATCACAGCTAGCACAGGACCGGGATAATTGGAGATCTGTGGGAGAGTCCATTGCCCTGCAGTGGGTGTAGACAGGCTGATGATGATGATAGGGGCAGGCGGAGATCACACAACTTTTTAAATACTGATTTTTGTGGCATGTGCTCATGTCATGAAGGCAAAGGTGAGTAACAAACAAAAGTAGACCACTTAAAAAAATTTGTTATCTGGATTATCTGTAGAGACCTATCTGTTTTCTAACGTGACTCCCAAATATACTATCCTAACATTGAGCACATCATGTGATGTGAAATTCCAATGTATTCTAGGGCGTGACGTCAATTGGCTATGGATGGCTATGGCTATAACCGCTAGTCAGGGTTTTTTAAATCTGTTCATTGTATTTTCTACCTGCCTCCATTTTCCAAACAAAGATAATTAACCACATAATTGTTAAATTTTAGGTAATTACTTTGTCAGGTAGTTTTATCCTGCATCTATTGATCTCGCTGCCTGAAGTCCAAGAATATGAGCCTTATCAAACATGAAGTCCAAGTCCAAGAACATCAAGTCCAAGAACATGAATCTCATCGAACATGAAGTCCAAGAACATGAGCCTCATTGAAAATGAAGTCCAAGTCCAAGAACATGAAGTCCAAAGAACATGAGCCTCATCAAACATGAAGTTCAAGAACATGAGCCTCATTGAAAATGAAGTCCATGTCCAAGAACATGAGTATCATCGAACATGAAGTCCAAAGAACATGAACCTCTTTGAACATGAAGTCCAAGTCTAGGAACAGGAAGTCCGAAAAACGTGAACCTCATCCAACATGAAATCCAAGTTTAAGAACACGAAACACGAAGTTCAAAGAACGTGAACCTCATCAAACATGAAGTCCGAAGAACATGAACCTCATCAAACATGAAGTCCAAGTCTAAGAACATGATTCTTGGGCTTATTTCATAAGCCTGAGCAGGGGCGACAGCGTGGGTCTTCTGTACTGAGAAAGGGCGGCCCAGCTTTCTGTTTTTTTTTTTAAAATTATTTTCACTCGGCTTCATTGAACTTGTCACTCACTCACTCACTGCGTCTGTAATGCCTCTGTCCACGTGTTTTTCTGCATATGGTTGCTTCCTGTTTCCATACGAGTTCTTTCAAAAGATGCTTCACAACTCGGTAAATTCACTCCCCCGCTTTGCACATGTCTCTGTCACCACCCACCACAGTATGACCAGGCGGCTCGCATCCTGGCAGCCGTGTTTGTCCCCACGGCGCTGGCCTTCCTGTCGTCCTCCTTCGTGCTGTTCCCGACGCACGAGCGTGTGAGCAAGGCCAAGCTCCTGCAGCTGATGGCCGGCGTTCCGGGCGTGCTCTTCTGGGGTGTCACCTTCCTCTGGGACTTTGCCGTCTTTGCGGTCTGCAGCACAGCCGTCATGATCCCTCTGCTGGTCGTCAACCCCAACGGCATCTTCACGTCGTCCCCGGACGTGCCGGGTATGTCAGCGCGTGTGCTTGATGAAGAAATAGCTGACACAGGAATGGGCAAATGACATTTTGCAGCAGACGTTTATAGAGGCACGTCTCGTAGCGCCAAAAAGATGCGGACACAGAGAAGAGCGCGGATGGGACGGACAGTGTTCGCATCTTTTTTAGTGCAGAGCACTTTAGGGGCTCGCCTTGTCTTCGTAGCTCGCTTGCTGGACCCAAGTAGAGTTATGCGGCGTTCTGTTGTAGCGGCTGTCGTCACGGCATAATCCAGAGGCTTCGAAAGCCAAGTGGTATAGTAATAAGCGTTCAAAACTCATCAACCGCTGGTGCTTGTCATACATCTCCCCGTTGTTTAGCGCAAACAAAACTGCAGGTGCATTTGAGGCAAAATATACATAATTAGTTAACTGGCAGCGCCCACGCTCATTTAGTTAAAAATGCTCGTTGGGTTGGTTTTTACGATAGTAGGCGAAAACAAGTGGCAGTGCAACGCCGTCACGTGCGGGAGAAAAAGCAAGCACAAAAAGTACAGAACTCCCGCTGCTGCAGTTCAAGCAGGGGACGTGCAAGCACTGCAAAGGCGGGAAATTTGAATTGCATTGGGTGGTAGCAGTGACCGATTGGGTGGTAGCAGTGAGTGGATAACGGCGCCACGGCCCATTATGGCAAATCACTGCTCTGCACTTCCAACAGCTTTCACATGGAGTGGAATGGCTTTAATTTTTGCACTAGCAAGCAAGCCTCAGTTATCCCAGCACCAATTTGCCCAACTTTCCACACTAACTGACATTTATAGAACACACAAAATATTGATTGACTGATTGTGGAGTTTAACGTACTCCACGTAAACCTAGACTGTGAGGCGTGCCATTGTGGAGGGCTCCCGATTAATTTTCACGACTTATCTCCAACATGCGGGGAAATCTGGACACGCGGGCATTTTCACTTTTTTCGCCTTCATGAGCGAAGTAACTACCATGGCCGGGTTCGAAGCCGCGTCCTTTGGTTCAGCAGAACAACGCCTTAGCCACTGAGTCTCTGCAGCAGATGCAGCAAACAATCAGCTCCAGCTAACGAAGCCCATTTTTTCACGGTTTTTGAGCAGACTTTTGGACTGCGAATTATCCCCCACTGCTTATTCAAATCGTTTTTGCCTTTGGGGTCATTACATCTCTTATGGGGTTTGTCAGCGATTTAGATATGAACGGCTGTGTGGGCATCTTATTGTGGTGCCTTACTGCTCTGGATGTCACTGACAAGGATCCAGTTTTCCTCAATCCTTAGTGAGGATGAGGAAAATAGACTCAGTGAGAGAGAGAATAAAGCTATGCCGTCTTAAAGTGTAGGACAACGATTTCACCCATTGTGCCAGTTAGGAGCGGAGTAAAACACTAGCCTTTCCTGTATAGGAAAAGACATTGTCTGTTCCTCAACAAATGCTTCCGTTATCCCTTGAGCATCGGCCATGCATTTTACTGGGGAAAATGCTGGGTCGCAGCCTGAAATTTTTTTAAAGCCTCTATTGCAGTCTTCCGTGTTACTGGTTATTGTTGTTTTGGAGTTCTCCACCTAACTGAACTCTTCTTGATACAACCCGTATGTTTATTCTGAGCTGAGAAATAAATGCTTGTAATTGTAATTGTTTTTTGGGGGTCGAAGATGCTACAGGACGCTCTGAGCGACCGGCTGAGGGAACGTGCCAATTCGCTAAGAATCGAAATCGGCAGCATGCTCACCCTGCATGTGAAGAGTTGCAAGTGTAGGCCCAGTTTCAAGGCTTGCAGTGCCTTAAAGAAATACAGATTAATGCACATGGAAGATATAATGCGAGGCGTTCATCTTTCATAACAGAGGATCATCATAAGGACACCATCCGCGATCCTTCTGGGTAAGAAAAGCTTATTTGGCGAGATAGGACAAGTGAATGTTTATTCTGTAGATTGCATCCATGTTAAGTAAACATTTTCACGCTTTTGTAGCTTTGTTAAAGCGAAAACTTTCTTAGTGGGACTGGTGGAGTCCTGTCAAAAAACTAATGCATTTCCCCATAGACCGGCTGGTCGACTGAAAAGCTCTGATAACATCTCTCGACACAAGGCGCGTGCGTGAAACAGGGCCTTCAGTGTGTCAAAACGGTGACTTGACAATCGCAAAAAAGGAACGGGTCTAGATAAGACAGTATACACACATCGATCATAAGAAGGAGTACAATAGTTCACCTTTATCTCATAAACCACGTATTGGTGTACGTTTAGGTCAATCGTCGATGCGTTTACTTAGCGTGCGAGAGATCTTCGCATGGGTTTGTTCTTTGTTTTCGACTAGGGTCTTTGAATGTTTGATGATCGATTGGACGCACTGTCAGTGAAGGTTGGACACACTTTTTGCGAAAGTTCTGATGCACTTTTAACGCTGTGTTGACGTTAGAAAGCTATCGCGCTGCTCTCAAGTTTCTTCAGGAAGGGCAGGTAAAGTTTTGTTGGGTCTGTGTTTTCGTGTGTTATACTGCCCAAGTGCGCCTGTATGCCTGTTTTGCACCTATATATAGTCTTTCTTTTAAAAATAAACAGTTGTTACTCAGCACCCACACTTGTTAATCTTCACATTGTCCCATTTTAGCACTGTTCAACTTACGCAAAGAATTTGTTTGTACTCTTTTTTTGCAGCGGCTACGTACTTTCTGTTCCTGCTGTACGGCTGGGCAGCCATTCCATTCAGCTACCTCTTTTCGTACATCAAAAAGAAGCCATCCTCTGGGTATTCCCTTCTCACCACCATCAACGTGATTACTGGTGCGTTGGTTTGCAAATATAGTTAACGTCTTGCGACTAAAATGAAGGAAGCTAGTGGATCCTGTGGAAGCTAGTGGACACATAAGAAAAATAAAATAGGTAACCAAGTTTCAAGGTTTAATTTTATTTTCAGATTACCGTATAATGCGGAATATAGGTCGAGATTTTTTACAGAAAAAGTTGCCGAAAAGTCACCCCTCGACCTATATTGCAGTCATTTTGGCAGTTGTCATCTGGCGAGCGGGCAGCCCATCGAGCCCATTCAAACCCCAAAGGCACCATCGCCACCACCATCAATCGGACGCGACGCCATCTTTGTTTTGTTGCTTCTCTCGCTGTCGGTATAGTGCCTCGGTGAGTGTGTGCGTGCAATTTTCTTCTTGCTCAAAATGAGTTTAGGCACTTGGTGCCAGTTCACAGCAGCATTTAAAGAAAGGGTGGGGGTTTTCCCAGGCCAATGACGCGTCTGCCTTGCGCCAGTTCGGTATCACCAAGAAGTGTTGCTAGCGGCGTTAGCTGAAGGGGCAGCTCTCGGTATGCAACGCTCGGACGACCTCGCTTCATGGGCGCTGCTCTGTGCACCTGTGCTGCTGTACAAAGGGGCAAATTTTGTCCGCTAGCGTCGTGCGATGTCTCTACGGATGGATACCCCAAGATGTTTGCTGACCGCCTGCACAGACTGGCTGTCGCTACGGTCTGCACACGAGTGTCCCAATCGCGCTCGCTTCACGATGACATGGTCTTGCGAGTGCTGCATAAGCAATTCCCTGGACTGCACCGAGGACGACCTGCTGTGTGGGCGACAGCGAGCCAGAAGCAGTCGTCCGACGATACTTCAGACAGTTTTAAATGAGTAATCTGAGACGAAACAAGTTATAGTCTCAATAAAACAATGGTTGGTACCTAATTATTTTTTTTTGCATTTTTCGGCTACAAGGTAAGGGGGTCGACCTATATTCCGCCTCGATTTATATTCCGCATTATACGGTAAATGACATGGCTGGGAGGAGGCAAAACAAGCCACAACTTTTAATATTACAATTCACATGACAGTAACAATGAGTGCGTTGACAATAATGTGCTACTACATTTATTTATTAGCAGTAATCATTTTTAAAAATATTTTCTTCAAGTTTTTTTAGACTGCTTCCAATTGTACCTGGGTGCAAAAAAAAATTCTAATACTCATCGACCCAAAGCCATCTTAGTGTAAAGGGGAACTGGCTTGAATTGTGAATTATGTGTCCTCCTGAGCAGTCACTGAGGGATAAACTAGAAAAAAAAAAATCAAAGGCTAGCAGTGCGCTTCATTTGCTCACGGTACTGAAGGACAGAATCCGTCACAGATTTATTAAAATCATGTAACCTAGAACTCCTGCAAGCACGCTGCGTAAAGGGAAGGTGGAAACTTGCTTCAAATTATAACAGACGAAATGAAAATAAATAAATAAAGACACATACATACAACCTGCACCCAAACGAGGAGCTCGGTTGAACCATACTAACCCAATAAGGGCTTTTCGAGCTCGACTAGACAGGTTTAAACATTCCTTTTTTCTGTAGATCATATAAGTGTGGAATAGACTTCCAAAGTATGCTGTAGCAAGTTCGAATTCCAAAGCGTTTGAGTGTTTGCTAGAATTGTACTACAGTTGAACCTCGTTATAAGAGACACTGATGTAAGAGACAAATGGGTATAAGAGACACTATTCACCCACATGGTTGGCTGCCCTATCTCTCCCATTAAATCGACCTCTTTTATAACAGACATCGGATGTAGAAGATTGGTTATAAGGGACAAGTCATCCTTGAAGTTTAATCAATAATCTCGCTTGTAACAGACATTTTAACTTCAGACGCAGTGCCACCAGTCACTAATTGCAGTTGCTTCCACCCTGGAAGCACAGGTGGACGACAGACACCTGCAGTCGCTATTTATTATAACTTCAGCAAACACAAAGTGGTTCAGTCAGCTATGAAATGACAATGAGAAGCCCTGCCAATGAAAATGCAACTTACAGAAGTGGTTGAAGCTTACTGCCGTCCATTGAATGGAGCGCGATCGCACATGCGGGCTCTCCCACTCGCGTAGCTCCCAATCAAGAAGCACTGCAGATGTTGAGTCCTGCAAGCGTAATGAATAGCCTGAGCACACAGCGGAAGAAGCTGTGCGCTCTGGCTATTCATCAGGCTTGTGAACTCAACATCTACGATTCATCTTCCACAAACAATGAAAGGAAAAAAAGCTTGTAGAATTGGTTGTAAAAAACAGCGTAAATACAGTCATGAAGCAAACAAAGTTTCATAAATGCTTGGGCCAAACATTAATTAGAATGAATCTTTTTCAACATGCTGTAGCGTTCTTTTGAGCTTATTTTAGTCATACGGTGCCCACACTGAACTATGGGTTGATTAATTGGTAAAAACATGGCACCCTGCTTATAAGAGACATCTTATATAAGAGACAGAAACTGCTCCCCGGTACGTGTCTCTTATAAAGGGGTTCAACTGTACTGGCAACATGAAACCTAATGTCTGTTTTGTCATTGTGTAGTGCTTTCTTGTTTGTACTCCTCTGTGTAGTTACCCTCAAGTGAGGGTTGCAGTATCAATCAATCAATCAATAAAATAAATAAATAAAAATAAAATATGTGAAAAGCTTAAGACCACACAGTAATTGAGATTGTGGTAGATGGTTTACTGCTTTTGGAGTTGTTTTTTTTTTTTTTTTTTTTGCTGCTGGTTCACTGTGAAAGGCTTTTGGGGCTGTGGATGGGTTGCTGCAAACCCAACTAGATCTCGTCCACTGATTACCGGTAAAACAATCTCTCCCTATCTCACTCTCCTATGCCTCGTGGAACAACTGCAGGCGTGATGCTGAGCATCGTGATGGCAGTCGTCTCCTTCCTGGCCAAGTTCCCCCAGCTGGGCATCGACGACAACGCGGTGCAGCAGTCCATGTGGGTGCTGCGGGTGGTGCCGGGATTCGCCGTCACTTGGGGCTTCTCCAACATCCACGAGATCGGAGCGAGCCCGGCCAAGTGCGCCAAGCTGAACCCGGCCGCGCTGGCCAACTTCTGCCCGCTGGCCAAGCTCATGGGCATCGAGGTCTGCTGCCAGGGTACGCCGGTCGTTGTGCTCTCTCTTCTACTCCTCTTTAAGGCGGAAGCCTTCAATCTCTGTTTGAAACATGTGCATTGTGAGGTACAGAAAATGGGTGGTTTAAAAAAAATGGATGCAGTTCCATTCGGTGTGAAAGCTTCCGGAAGTGCAGAGCGGTGATTCGACAATGTTTTCCCTGTGGTCTTGTTGTGAGTACCTTATGTTTATCTGCCTGACGAAGGTGGGAATTTCTCCCTTTGTTGATGCTTGGCTTCTGCTTCACAGGGTCTCATAGACGAATAGAGTCTCCGGTGCCACTGTCTTTCACGAGCAAGCGCCCGCTGTCGCTTGATTCATGCAAACAGTTCGGTGCACTTAGTGGAAAGACCAGCTCTTTGTTCACAGGGTCTATTCTGAGAGGCTGTGGCACCCTCTCTTGACTAGTTTCGGTATCAGCATGTATGCGTGATGCCCAATGACATTGGATGGACGACATCCCGGGCCCCCCGGGCCCTTAAAACGCTCTGCACTTAAAATAGTTGAAGTTTTCACAATGGATGCATGATGCCCAATGACCTTGGATGGACTACATCCCGGGCCCCTAAAACGCTCTGCACTTAATATAGTTGGTTTTCACAATGGATGCATGATGCCCAATGACATTGGATGGACGACATCGCGGGCCTCTAAAATGCTCTGCACTTAAAGTAGTTGAACTCACACAATGGATGCATGATTGATTTATTGATTGATTGTAGGGTTTAACGCGCCGACGCAACGCAGGCGATGAGGCGCGCCGTAGTGGAGGGCTCTGGATTAATGTTAACCACCTGGGGATCTTTAACGTGCACCGAAATCTCGTACACACGGGCGTTTTTGCTTCTCGCCTCCATCAGAAAAGAGGCCGCCGCGATGGATGCATGATGCCCAATGACATTGGATGGACGACATCCCGGGCCCCTAAAATGCTCTGCACTTAAAATAGTTGAAATTTTCACAATGGATGCATGATGCCCAATGGCATATCATGGACGACATTCTGGGCCCCTAAAACGCTCTGCACTTAAAATAGTTGAAATTTTCACAATGGATGCATGATGTCCAATGACATTGGATGGACGACATCCCGGGCCCCTAAAACGCTCTGCACCTAAAATAGTTGAAGTTCTGCAACCCGGACCGCGTGAGCCAGGGATTGCATGCCAGAAAAGGGAGACAACAGTGGGCTGCCGCACGTGCAATACGATCCACTTTGAGAAGGGAAGGTACTTATGGGACTAACAGGAGGCTAGTGGCGATGGCGAACAAGCGGAAGGAGCTTTGGAGGGTGCTTGTCCAGTGGTGACGTGTGTGGCCACAAACAGAAACTTCCCCAGCGAATCAACAGAAGGTCGAAGCAGGCTTTCGCCTTTACACGGTTAAAAAGTTCGAAGCATCCCTTTTAATCTTTAAAGCGAAAGCTTTGTTAGTGGTATCGACGGCGTCCTGTCAAAAAATTAACGCATTTCCTTATAGACCTGTTGGTGAATTGGAAATATTTGATAAGACCTCTCGACACACGCGTGTGCGTACAACCGAGCATCCATCGTGTCAGAGTGGTTGCCTGAAAATCGCGGAAATGGAGCTGTTCTAGATAAGATAATACATACATCGATCATGACGAAGGAGTACAATAGCGTAGTTTTATCTCAAAAACCACGTATCGGTATACACTTAGGTCATTCGTAGATGCGTTTACTCAGTGTGCAAACAATTATCGCATGGGTTCGTTCTTCGTTTGCGATTTGGGTCTTTGAAGGTTAGGTTATCGATTGGACGCACTTTCAGCAAACATTGTATGTGCTTTTAGCGAAGGTTTTGGTGCACTTTTGACACAGTTTTGATATGAGGCAGCTTTCGCGCTTCTCTCAACGTTCGTTATGAAGGGACGGTAAATTTGTTTGTTTCTTTAACTGTCTAGTTCATCTTGTCGGGGAAGTGAATCTACGACGCTTGCCTCGAGGATAACAGAGTTGCTCCTAAGTGAGGAGGAGATGAATGAGTGCGGTTGCTACTCCATTCCCACCATCTTTTTGACATCCACGATCTGTCGTGAGGGGATTACCTGTTGATGAGAAGCAGTGACTGATGACTACACAGAATGCAGCAACATGCAGCTTTCCTCCTCCGGATGACATCACTGTCCTTCACAAGGACAGGGATTGTCCCTCATTGTTTCCCTCAAAAGGACAGTGTTGATGCCTGTTAAATGCGGAGCAGTTTAAGGGCCCGGGCATCACACAAGTCGAATGACGCATACCCACGTAGGGGGATTGGCCAAGAAAAATTTGTCGTGAAAACCAATTAGGTAAGACGAAGTTGGGGAGCAGGAGTTATTTAGTCATTAAGTTTAAGAGACAGGAAAAAAGAGGAGTGCAAAAATAACATAAAACTCAACCGGATCCGAATAGCTCTAGCATGGAAGACGAGCTGTATCTGCTACGAATGAGTGGACTACGTGATGCAAATCCCTATGGTAGTGGCCCAGCTTCTTTGCGCCCCCGAAAACAAAAGCACTGGAAGGGACAAAGGCAGTCCTAGGCGTCGCAGCCAAGTTTCCGGCAGCCTTCTCGGATGGTTGCTGTTGTTCCTGTTGTCACATACCCATACAGGAGACTGGCCAGAGATTGGGCAATTAGAGGGGTTGTTACGCCCAAGTTGATCAAAACACATAAACGAACGGAAAACATAAAAAGAAAACCTAAACACAGAAAAAGAAAAGCAGTACACACAGAAAGAACAGCAAAACACAAATAAACGCAAGGTAAACACAAGGTGGATCCCTGGAGAAGGCAAGTGTTGCAGGGGGCGGCAGGAAGTTAGATGGGCAGACGAGGTCAAGAAGTTTGCGGGGATAAATTGGTCGCAGTTATCGCAGGACCGGGCTAATCGGAAAATAATAGGAGAGGCCTTTGCCTTGCAGTGGGCGTAGATAGGTCGGTGGTGGTGGTGGTGGTGGTGGTGGTGGCGGTGGTGGTGGTGATGATGATGATGAGGGTGATGATGATGAAACACAAAATACAACAATAACACAAGGGAAAAACCGGTGAATCACTGCTCCGCACTTCTGACAGCTTTCACGCTGAGTGGAACTGCGTCCTTTTTTTTTTGTGTGTGTTGGGGGGATTGTATTGCGTAGGAGGGCATGGGACTGTGTCTCTATGGGGTGCATGCAAAATGCCGAAGAGGCTGAAGCAAGTGGCAACATCACACTTGCGGTGAAATTGATAAGCCTGAGAAAGACTGGAAACATTGCGGCTCAGCATCAGCTCAGCGTTGTCAACAACTGAATAGAAAGCAATGACCTGCCCTAGACTTCACAATTTCATTTAGTCGAATGAAACTGTACATGAAATACGTGAAGTCACTGTCTTTGGTTCCGGGCAATAAAATGTAACTAGCGTGAACTACCGTAGTATTTTTAGAATTTTTTCACAGGTCCTCGAAAGTCCTTGAGTAAGAATTCTTAATTGAAAACTTGTTAGAGACCGTGCCCTGTTTTTCCACCGGCTTTGTCGTTGTTGCAGACTGCGGCAACGGCACCTACTGCTACCTGCCGCATTCGGCGTTCGCCACGGACCGGTACGGCAGCGGGCGGGAGATGCTGTACCTCTTCTTTGTCGGCATCGTGCTCTTCCTGCTGCTGGCCTTCTTCGAGTCCAACGTGTACGGCCTCTGGTACCGGCTCAGGTCCCTGTGCTTGGGCAAGCGGCACGAAGGTGTGTGTTCGCGCAAGAGTGCCCATGATTCACGCAAGAATGCCCATGATCTATGTGAGTCTTTGCTGGTGACGGGATCACCGCGAGTGTCCGTGTGGAGTCCATGTGGAGTCTGTGTGGCGTCTACTATGTGGAGTAAATTCCTGGCAGTTTCCCCTCATTGAGGATCTATGAGAAACGGGAGATGCTTGCGAGCACTTTTCTGTGAATCCTCATGATGTCTTTCCCAGTGAGATCCTAATGTCCCTGTGAAATCCGTGGGGTATTTACAGTATTTATTCACTTATACGGCGATTAGGCTTGTGCGAATATTCGGGGGCTTCGAATATTCAAACGAATATTACAGTATTCGAATTCGCTTCGACTCGAATTTAAGATTTCTGATATTTTGAAGTATTCGGGGTGAACGAATATCAAAATGCGTTCAAGTTTCGGTTTCGTTAGGCAAGCTGCAGTGCCATTGACATCAGGCCTACATTTTGACTACTTGTGGAGCCAAGACAAGCCAAGCCACATTCAGAACGTTGTCGTAGCCTTCCTAAGCGTGACCTGCATGGCGCGTTTTTGCGCGCGATTCGGGCGCGTTGGCGTTGCGCGTGCGATTTTTTGACGCCCGCGTCGACGATTTCGCGTGTGTGCGTCACGCAAACCAATGATGTGCGTCGCGTGCGGAAGTGGGCGGAGCTTGACAACTTGCGCCAATGGGGAGGCATGCACCTCATGGCGGCAGTTTCGAAGCGCTTGAGACAGCCGGCTGGCTGTGCCAGAGATGTTTAGGCTTACCACCCCGGCAGATATTGTATGGGCGCTTTTACTAGCAGCACGGATGATGTTTTATAGTACCGTTTTCGCCCACATTATAAGCTCCTTTACCGTACAAGCAACTTCGTGCGTGCCGGTATTTAGAAGCGATCGCTCGAGTTCCCGACACCACTTCGCGGCCGCCGCCGCCGCTGGCCACGCCGCGCGCACCGTGCGGGTGGTTCCGCGGCAGTGTCAGCAAGCCTGTGACGTGAGCGGCGTGTTTTCGTGAGCAGAAAACAACAGCCCGACCGTTCCTTAAGAAAGAGCGACAAAGAGGGGAGAGAGAGAGCCCGTACGTCGCCGTCGCTTGCTCGCTCGGCAGTCGGGCGCTTCGCTGGCTCGGTCGTATCATCTGCCGGGCCGCGCAGGTCTGTTCGTAGGAGCCGAAATTTTACCATGGCAAACAATCCAATTTCGCTGGGGCTTATCAGAAATTCATATTATCCCGAAATTCGTATCACCCAGAAACGTATCATCAACATTCCACTGCATAGAACTCTTTTATGAAGGTCCCACCAGGCCCGTAAGCTCAGTGTCTCAGTGACAGGAAGCTCAGTGACACCTGACAGCTATTCGAATTCGCTTCGAAAGTATTCGACCCCAAGGACTATTCGCTTCGAATTCGCTTCGAACTAAAATATTACTATTCGCACAAGCCTAACGGCGATCACAATTATACAGTGAGAGTGTAGTTTGCAGAGCCAAAAAAATTGCCACGCATGCACACAGACGCTCCTGCGCGCGCGCGCACGCACGCACACGCGCACACACACACACACACACACACCGGGTGCGCGAGTTATTTGAGAACACTATTCCTTGTCGCCATACACACCAGCAGCCTCATCGTATATACAGTTAAACCTCGATGTAACGATGTCGGTAAAATTCATAACGTACTTCATTAAATTGAAATTTCGCTACATTGAAATTCGCGGTTATAATGAAGTGTTCATCTCGTGAAACGTTTCCTGCAAAAGAAAACGTGGCGTGCATAGAAACAGAAACAGCGGCTGGCGCGCTGTTTTGTTTCTATCAGAGCTTAATCGCCGCTGTTTCTGTTTCTATCAGAGCTTAATCATCTACGCGGGCATCAGCGTGAACCGCATGGAGCATTTTCTCTCCCAAATCGCGCCACGCAAGCCCCCGGTGCGCTGATGCAGCCGCGGAGACCACCTGCGCGATGCAGGTAGCTCCACCGACCGCTTCTGACCACTCGCTGAAACGCAACTCGAGGGGCAAACGAGAGCGGCATGCGAGAAAAAAAGTGGATAACGTGGGCAAAATTTTCACTGTAAAACGTCATACGCGCCGCTTACGAAAGCGCTTATCAAATATTCTTTGTGGCGGTAAGCCTAATCGTCTGGCCAGCCGGCATCCCGAGCGTTTCGAAGCTCCCGCCATAGAGTGTCCGCCTCCCCATTGGCGAAACTGGTCAGGCTCCTCCCACTGCCGCGTGCAGCACAAGTCACTTCCTGGCTGAGGCAGGCAGAAGCCGCCGCCGCCGCCGTGCAATCGCGGACGCGGGTGTGAAAAAAAAATGCGCCGCACAAGGCTCATAAAGATTGACAAATGCTTGCTGGAACGATGAAACCCACCAAGCATGAGCGAACTCGAACGAAGGGCAAAGCGGTGGCATGCGGCGGCGGCGGCCCCACCAGAGGCGATTAGGCTTACCACTGCTGTGGATATTTGATGGGCGCTTTCATAAGCGGCGTGTACGACGTTAAAATATTTTGCCCACGTTATCCGCATTTTTTTCTCCCCTGCCTCACTCATTTGCCCCTCGAGTTGCGTTTCAGCGAGCGGTTAGAAGCGGTCGCTGGAGCTATCCACATCGCGCGGGTGGTCTCCGCGGCTGCGTCAGCGCGCCTGTGGCTTGCAGGGCGCATTTTGCGTTTTTGCGGGGAGAAAACGCTCCATGTGGTTCACGCTAATGCCCGCGTAGACGATTAAGCTCCGACAGAAACAGTGCGCCAGACGTGTATGCACACCACGCAGTTTGTAGGCAAGGGACTCGCTCACAGACTCCGTGGCTCGCTGCATCCGCGGCTTGGGCGGCCCGTGTTGCTGTTCGCGTTTTATTGAGACCCCATTTTGGCACTTGCGTGCCCCAAAATATACCTCTACAACTTACCGTATAATGCGGAATATAGGTCGAGGCGGAATATAGGTCGACCCCCTTTCCTTGTAGCCGAAAAATGCAAAAAAAAAAATTAGGTACCAACCATTGTTTTATTGAGACTATGACTTGTTTCGTCTAAGATTACTCATTTACAACTGTCTGAAGTATCGTCGGACGACTGCTTCTGGCTCGCTGTCGCCGACACAGCAGGTCGTCCTCGGTGCAGTCCAGGGAATTCCTTATGCAGCACTTATTAAACACTCGCAAGACAATGTCATTGTGAAGCGAGCGCAAAGCATGGGGCACTCGTGTGCAGAGCGTAGCGACAGCCAGTCTGTGCAGGCGGTCAGCAAACATCTTGGGGTATCTATTCGAAGAGACATCGCACGACGCTAGCGGACAAAATTTGCCCCTTTGTACAGCAGCACAGGTGCACAGAGCAGCGCCCATGAAGGGAGGTCGTCCGAGCGTTGCATACCGAGAGCTGCCCCTTCAGCTAACGCCGCTAGAACACTTCTTTTGGTGATACCGAACTGGCGCAAGGCGGACACGTCATTGGCCTTGGAAAACCCCCAACTTTTCTTTTAATTGCTGCTGTGAACCGGCACCATGTGCCTAAACTCATTTTGAGCAAGAAGAAAATAGCACGCACACATTCGCCGACAGCGAGAGATGCAACAAAACAAAGATGGCGTCGCGTCCGATTGATGGTGGTGGCGATGGTGCCTTTGAGGTTTGGATGGGCTCGATGGGCTGCCCAGTCGTGAGATGACAACTGCCAAATGACTGGAATATAGGTCGAGGGGTGACTTTTCGCCAAATTTTTCTGTAAAAAATCTCGACCTATATTCCGCATTATACGGTACATTTCGTGGCTAGTTCTCCATGAAACTTCGTTACTTTGAAATTCTGGAAAACGGGACTTCATTACACAGAGGGTGAAAATACATGGTGTGCATACACTTGAACTTACGAAAAATTCCGTGGTTCGTTACATCGAGGGTTTCGTTACATTGATGTTTAACTGTGTCTAGGCGTGCGGCTTCTTGTTCGTCGACCCCTTATCTTTCGTAGTGCGCAGTTTGTAAATGGAAGTGTACAAGTTGAAGCAGGAAATGAAACGCCATGCAGTCCTGGTTGCCCTGGCCGCGCACCACAGCGACTTGGAAGTTGCCATCTTTCTGAAAGTAGCGAAGTCTTTCGTCTAAAATGTGCGGACTGAGCTGATGTGTTGTGGCGGTGATGTGGCATCTATGGCAAAAACGAAAAAGCACAGTCAGCGGTCAGACAGCACCAGAACCCCTTAATTTCTCTGGCGGTGGTGTTATCTGTTGTCCGCAATGAGGGTGTCGCCATGCCGCCACACATTTTTCAAGGACTCCGCATTAACGCTGCCGGTTATGTGGAAGTGCTTGTCAACTGTTGTAAAGCCATGGACAGAGTGCTTCTATGGGAAGACCATATGGCTTTGAGCAAGATCTGGCTCCTGTTTATACCAGATGAGTCAGCCAATAGTGGCATGCCTGACAACTTCTGCGACCCGGTCGCTCCAAACTTGTGGCCTCCTAGTTCCCCAGGTTTAAATCCGCTCGACTACTACGTCTGGGGCGTCGTTGAAAGAGAGGCCAACAAAGGGCCTCGCAATACAAAAGACTCACTGAAGGCCGCCCTTTCTCACTCAATGGCCAGCATCTATAGAGCACCTGATCAGTGCATGCAGGCGTTTGCAAAGCCGAATAGAATTGTTTACTGCTGCCTATGGCGAATTCATTGAGTAGTCGCAGAAATAAACCAAATGAGAAGTACTTCGCAAAGTTTGGTGAAAATATGTCTGATTTTGTTGGAGATATTCTGTTTTGCCTGACGCCAACATTCTGTTCTCAAATACCTCGTGCACCCGGTATATAGGGAGCAATAAAACTTGGAAGATGGTAGGGAACGCATGAACTTTGAACAAGATAGCAACCCTGATTGTTGCCAACACACACACACACACGCACACACACATTCACGCACGCACGCGCGCACACACACACACACACACACACACACACACACACACACACACACACACACACACACACACACACACACACACACACACACAGACAGAGTGATTTTCATATGTAAGGCGGGGTATGACTACTGAGGCTACGGATTTTGGAAAAAAACCTCTCCTTATATCCGAATAAATACGGTATTCTTCAGAGGGAATCTCTGGCAGCTTTCCTCATTGAGGATCTCTGATAAATGAGAGATGCTTGCGAGCACTTTTCTGCAAGCACTCACAATGTCTTTTCCTGTGAGATTTATTTAGTTATTCTCACAGGAAAAGTGCTCACAAGCGCTTCCAGTTTCTTAGAGATACCGATGAGGGTCTGTGAAATCTGTGTGTCATTTACTCATTGGAATGATTCTCTGGCACTTTCCCTCATTTGAATCTCTGAAAAATGAGAGACATTCGCAAGTGGCTCTGTCTGAATCCCTGTGTTGTCCTTCTCAACGCGTGTAAGGGATCCTATGATTCACTGCAAGTCCTTCGCATAAGCATCATTGTACACGGAACCGTAGCTTGTTAGGCTTTGTGAGATCTTTGGAAGTATGCAAAACTTAATTTAGTGAACTGGAGACTAAACGGCTTACAAATACACCTGATAAGTCCTTTGATTTTCTATACACGAACCTTCTAAATCTCCACTCGAAGCACATGATTGCTGCAATGTTGTATGCTTGCAAGGCTGCACCGAAATATTATGCACTGTTAGTTACATGCGAGTGAATGGCAGCTAGCTGCACAGAAGTGACCAAGAAAGTTTTTAGGAGGTATTTCAGAACTACCCCGTTCTAAAAAGACTTTCGCTCACCTATAAGTTGTACAGTATTTCAATAGTGCGAGGTATTACTATGCGCAGAGACACGCTCTGAGACAACGCGGTCTTTTCCTTCAACAGATATCGAGATGTCTATCCACGCATCGACCGGGCCCGAAGACAGCGATGTCACTGCGGAACGCAATGCAGTCGAGGCGATAGTGAGGAGTAATGGCATGGCCAACGAAGCGTTGGTTGCGCTCAACCTGAAGAAGAACTTCAGGTCGCTTCAGGTAAGGCCCCTGAGTCTCTGGTAGAGGCGAAAAGCAAAAAACGCCCATGTGTTGAGATGTCAGCACACGGTAAAGACCTCCAGGTGGTCAAAATTAACCCGGAGAGCTCTATTTGTCGTGCTTCATAACCCACATGTAGCTCCAGCACGTTAGACCCCCAAATTTAAAATCCTCTTGTTTATGTTTTGTTTTGCTGCAAAAGCAGCTAAAAGGGACTTGAAGGCTGAATAACGTTTCTTTTGAACTGAAAAATAAAAGCTTTTTTAGCTCTCTCGGCTGTTATTTGACGACATAGTGTGTTCTGCTGGCTGAGCAATGAACGTTTGACTTGGAATTTCTCTGTCATTCCGGGTAATTTTTATTGCGATATAAAACTGGGCGTCATAAATGGAGAAGATCCCCAGCATTGTTCAGACACTAATAATACTGTGAGCCGGTGGAAGTTGGGTGAATGTGTGTAAAGCATGAAAAACTTTCTTGTGTATATGTCGACTGGTGGTGAGAACAAACTCTTGTACTTGTGTAAGTATTTTGACTATACTTGTTCAACTCAGACAAATCACCCAGTTTAAATCGAAAGTGAAGCAAACCTTGCTGCAGAGAGTTGTCAAGCTTGCCTGTTTGCTGAGGCTTACTAACCTGAAATTTGTGTCTCTCTAAAAAACGTGTCTAACTTAAGTGGCTAGATACATTTACTTTGCGTGCATGGGGTTCTATTCCTCCATTCTTTTCAAGAAAGCTCACGTCGGGAAGTGTGCTTCTTTGCATTCATGGTTTGTGATGTCACAAATCGAGCACGTAAAAACATGTGGTGTGACGATATCGGTTTTCAGGCTGTTGGAATTTTCCGCAGTGGTCAAGGGGCGCGCAGACAAACGATTTTCGTCGAATATATTTTCTTTATTCAAAATGAAAGGAATCACTTAAAACACTGTAACCCCAAACGATTTTGCTCATAGTCACCTAGAACATTTTAAATGCCCATTTTTAAATCTACCAGCCATACGTGACCCGCCACAAAGGAATGCCGCGAGTCGTGCTGTAACGTACTTTAACTGCACGTGAGATTAAAAGAGGTGCCTAAAAACGTGTCCCCGGTTAAAACAACACTAATGTGCAACCTTCCCTATTCCTTCATGCGGTTTTTGAATCACAGATTCAAAATCAACGGAATCGTTTGGATACGTAAGGTAGTGTGACGTGTAGGCACTACAGGTCGCCACCCTACAGGCTTCAGAAATTTGAGTGCAGAATGAAAATTATTTCCACCTGTTTATTTAGAAATCTCTCGCGGTTTCCCTAGTATTAAAACGCTGGCTTTTGTATGAGCTGAAGGCCATGGGCTCCACCAAAAATCAGTTGTCTGTTTCTTTATTTACTGCTGGTACTGGGAGTGGCATTGTATTTGTATTCAAGACTTGACTGTAAGCTATCAGTACATACCTGCTTGTTTCACAGTTTAGTATCTCTTTAATGGCAGTCCAAGTATTTGTTCTTCGTATTTCCCAAGGCAGATTACGTTTTTCAGACGAACTAACTTTGAGAGACAAAGCTGACTTTATTAACATGGCCCTGTTTGTGTCTGGAAGCGATACGTACTTGTTCGTGCAACTGAAAGCAAAAGGCCCTCTTTATTTCAAGCTGAGATAATAATTTAAATAATTTCCAGTGTATGCGAAAGATTTACTGCTGCAATGAAGTTATTGCTGCTGTAGATTTATTGCTGCATGTGGCATCTCCAACAGTAGACGTTCACATGCAAGATGGTTGAGGAATACATGTTGAAAGTTAAAACAGAAATTGTTGGATTCAATGAAGATCCGGAAGATAAACTTTGGCCTTCATCATTTCGACTTTGTTATTTTGAGCTACAACCCTACCAGATGTCTTATACTCGGGCTGCGGCAACTTTCTTTTCCCAGATTTAAAGGGGCGCACTGGTCTTAATCCGAAAATGTTTATTTTTACACTTATGCTGAGAAAAACTGGCCGAAATATGTAGTTTTCATTCTGATTGTAGATTAAAATTTGTTTTGTGTAAAATTACTGCATTCAAATTTATTTGGATTTTTATACTTGATTTTTTCACAGCTTTTGTAAAAAAACTGCTGGAGTGATGCAGCTGTACAAAGGGACGTGAACTGTGCACAAATCAAGGAGTGCTATAAGACTAACAGTCATCATTCTATCTGGTCTGTAGCAGAAGTTACGACCATTTGAAGTTTGGGCTTGGAAAATGGGAACCAGGTTTTGCCTTCCAAGCACAAACTTCAAACGGTCATAACCTCTGCTCCAGCCAGATAGAATGATGACATTAGTCTTATCGCACTCCTTGATTTGTGTGCAGTTCATTGCTACCTTGTTCAGCTGCATCACTCCAGCAGTTTTTTTACAAAAGCTGTGAAAAAAATCAAGCATAAAAATCCAAATAAATTTGAATGTAGTAATTTTACACAAAAACAAATTTTATATCTACAATCAGATTGGAAAACTACACATGTCCTCCAATTTTTATCATCATAACTGTAAAAATAACCTTTTTTATCAAAGGCCCATGTGCCCCCTTAGTCTCAGGTATCTTGCTGTAAATAATGATCTTGCAACCTGTTTTAAACACTTGATTAATGGTACCTGTTCCGTCTTTCTTTCTTTTCCTCCCCCTTAACGAATGTACGTGCAACACAAGGCTGTGGACAACCTGACCTTCAGTGTGCACAAGAACGAGTGCTTTGGCCTCTTGGGCGTCAACGGTGCAGGAAAGACGACCACGTTCCGGATGCTGACCGGCGACATCCCCATGAGCTCTGGCAACGCCTTCCTTGGCGAGGCCAGCCTTCAGGACAACCTGCAGGAGGTAGGTGGGGGGGTGGCGCAGTCGGGGCGCGTGTTATTAACCCTTTCGGCCCTAGTGGTGTCAGTTGACACCATCACAAAAAAGTTCTCTAGCGCAGTGGTTCTCAAATGGGGTCCGCGGACCCTAGGGGTCTGCGAAGCCATTTCTAGGATCCGCAAAACCCTCACCCGCTTTTTTTTTTTTTTTTTTTACATTTTTTGGAGTTAGTCCGGCCGTGACTCATTTGGAGTTCCGGTACCTGCTCCCAGAACTGCCGCAGCGATCCGCAATCTGCACAAGGTCGTCTCGATCACCTCCTTTCCCTCTTCCCCCACCTTCCCGACCACGTGTCTCGTGCCCCGCAGCCGCATTATCATATCACCATTTTCGCCTGGCATCAGTGGCTGTGCCGTGCAGTCTCACCCGGTTGGCCTAGGTCGCGAAGCTACGTGTTCGTCTGAGTCGCGTAGCCATGTCCAAGTTACGTGGCTACAAAGAAAGTTATCTGAAGTTCGGCTTTGTCATATCGGCGCAAACCGCAATGCGTTTTGTTGCGGTGAAGTACTCGCTCTAGCTCCATGGTGCCGACGAAGTTGACACGCCACCTGTTTCACGCTCCAGTTGTGTTAATTTACCTACGTACCCCCCTCCCTGCAAAACGCAGGACATTCTGCAAAAACACAAGAACTTTTTTTTTTTGCAAGGGGTTCCCCATCACTTCCACCAGTCCACAAGGGGTCCCCGACACATCCATGGCTGAGAACCACTGCTAGCGCATAACGAACAAAACCAAAACTGCTAGTTTTGGTGGGAAATTGTTCTTCAATGATACCTATTGCTATAGATATCACTGTTGGACCTGTCGCGGTGGCTCAGTGGTAAGGCATTGCGCTGCTGAGCACGAGGTCGCGGGTACGATTCCCGTCGCGGCGGCCACTTTTCTGATGAGGCGAAAAGCAAAAACGCCCGTGTGGCGAGATTTCGGCGCATGATAAAGACCCCAGGGGTCAAAATTACCGGAGCCTCCACACGGCACGCCTCACCGCCTGCGTTGTGTCGACGCGTAAACCTACAGTCCACAATCATCATCGGATATCACTGTTTCATTTTAGTGAGCTGCACGCTACAGAAGAAGAAGCTCTAGTGAGAGGAGTTTATGACATAGAGGCTGAAAAAATAACGGCGGTTATCAAAGCATGTAATATCAATCGTGCACTACGAAGCTAATTTTTGCTTGTAAGTTCGTGTAGTCGAACGTTTAGAAATGCAAAAGTAATGTCTCTGCTCAACACTAAACTTTAATTGCCAGATGTCCTAATTAATGCCTCGTTAATAAATCTGTTACTACTCACATCGAGCTCTATTTTTTCTTTGGGGCTTATGGGACCCAAAATTTAAGAAACACACAGAAAACACTGTCTTGCTTGAAATAAAAAAAAACCAGGGCTGGAAGAGCTCTCAGGTAATGCAGCTGATCTCATCCCTCTTACCATAATATTTAATGACATTGTTGGTGTATTATTGCTTATAATGTATTGCCGTACTAATGCATTCAGAAACGTTTTTGCGTGACTGTGGCTGGATAGTGATGGCATGTAGGCTTACCCAATTTGCATCTAAGAATCTTGCCGGTCACTGCTGCTTGAATTTTGTTTCAAGAACAATTTTCTTAATAAAACGTCATCTTTTCTTTTTTGAATCTTTGTTGTCAGTGAACTTGTGTAAAGTGTAACCCTGCCGTGCAATTTGGTCATTCCGGCCTTCTTAAGGGGAAACGTTTGGACAAATCGCGCATGTAGAGGTGTCAATACGGCCATACCCTTTACCGCGCGGTCACCTTTTCAAGTTTATTTTTCACCTTCCTGTTTTTTGGAGCGCCCTCACAAAACTCATTGATTTGCATGAGCTGAATTAGGGCGGTTTTTCCGCATGAAATATCTACGTCCTCGGCTATTGCGAGTCGAGTCTACTTTAGAAAAGAAAAAGTTGCAACCAAACTTTATTGCAAGCCTAAAATGCTCTTATAATTGTTCTAAAACTAAAGCCTTTTTTGGCATGAAAATGAGCCGAACCGGTTGGATAAAAAATAAACTCCAGAAGGCAACGACCACTCAACATTTAAGCTGGATTCAAGGGTTCCTCTTCCCTCGAAACGGCTCCTCCCGGTTTGCGGGAGACAAGTACAATTGCCAAGAATGTTTGCACGCCTGAATTCGGGGTTTCTTAAAAGTTTCCCCGGGGACACTTCCCGAGAAGGCTTTACGAAAAAACTCCACACAATAATGCTCTTAATAAAACGCACTACCAAGGGTGGGGCCCTGATCCCACATCGAGTGGGCCATACGGCAGAACTTTACTTTAGAGGGGTCCTTTTGGCAAAGTTTGATTTTCCAAAACCCTGTTTTTGCGAATCCTCTCATCTAAACCGAGCCCGTGGAGCATCTTTGCCAAAATAATTTTGAAAAAGGCCCGTGCCCCCATCGGGATCTTTGTAATATGTCTTGAACTTTTTAAAAGATTAATGGTCCTGTTCCGTTTTTTTTTACACTTATGCTGACAAAAACTGGCCAAGTGTGTTTTCCATTTTTGGATATAAAATTTGTTTTTGTGTAAAATTACTACATTCAAATTATTTGGATTTTTGTACTTGATTTTTTCAGCTTTGTAAAAAAACTGCTGGAGTGATGCAGCTGAACAAGGTAGCGGTGAGTGCACAAATCAGGAGTGCGATAAGACAACGCATCATTCTATCTGGTCTGAGCAGAAGTTACGACCATTTAGTTTGGGCCTGAAAATGGGAACCAGGTTTTGCCTTCCAAACAATTCAACGGTCATAACCTCTCCAACCAGATAGAATGATGAGTTAGTCTTATGCACTCTTGATTTTGTGCACAGTTCACCGCTACCTTTTAGTGCATCCCCGCATTTTTTTACAAACTGTAAAAAATCAAGTATAAAAACCAAATAAATTTGAATGTATAATTTTACAAACAACTTTTATATCTACAATCAGATTGAAAACTACACATGTCCTCCATTTATATCATAACTTACAAATTACCTTTTATAAGGCCCATGTGCCCCCTTAGTCTCAGGTATCTTGCGAAATAATGATCTTGAACCGAAAGCCATGTAAATTAGTGCTTTCAAAGTTTCTGAAGTTTCGGCTTTTCAATATCGGCAGCAAACCGCAATGCGTTGTGTGCGGTGAAGTACTCGCTCTAGCTCCATGGTGCCGACGAAGTTGACACGCCACCTGTTTCACGCTCCAGTTGTGTTAATTTACCTACGTACCCCCCTCCCTGAAAACGCAGGACTTCCTGGCAAACACAAGACATTTTTTTTTTTTGGCAAGGGGTTCCCCATCACTTCCGACCATTACCACAAGGGGTCCCCGACACATCCATGGCTGAGAACCACTGCCAAATAGTTTCGCATAGAGAACAAAACCAAAACTGCTAGTTTGGTGGGGAATTGTTCTTCAATGATAACCTATTGCTATAGATATCACTGTTTGGACCTGTCGCGGTGGCTCAGTGGCTAAGGCATTGTGCTGCTGAGCACGAGGTCGCGGGTACGATTCCTGGCCGCGGCAGCCACTTTTCTGATGGAGGCGAAAGCAAAAACGCCCGTGTGGACGAGATTTCGGCGCATGATAAAGACCCCCAGGTGGTCAAAATTAATCCGGAGCCCTCCACTACGGCATGCCTCACCGCCTGCGTTGTGTCGGCGCGTTAAACCCTACAGTCATCATCAATCATCATCGGATATCACTGTTTCATTTTAGTAGAGCTGCACGGTACACAGAAGAAGAAGCTCCAGTGAAGAGAAATTTACGACATACAGGCTGAAAAAAAAATAACGGTGTGAGGTTTATTTACAAGCATGTAAATCTATCAATACGTGCACTACGAAGCTAATTTTTTGCTTGTAAGTTCGTGTAGTCGTAACGTTTAGGAAAGTATGCAAAAGTAATGTCTCTGCTCAACACTAAACTTTTAATTTCCAGATGTCCTAATTAATTGCCTCGTTAATAAATCTGTTACTACTTACACATCGAGCTCTATTTTTTCTTTAGGGGCTTATGGGACCCAAAAATTTAAGAAAGCACGCAGAAAACACTGTTTTGCTTGAAATAAAAAAAATCACGGCTGGAAGAGCTCTCCAGGTAATGCAGCTGGTTCTCGTCCCTCTAACCATAATATTGTAATGACGTCGCTGTATTATTGCTTATTATTGTATTGCCGTAATAATGCATTCAGAAATGGTTCTTTGCGTGACTGTGGCTGGCATAGTGATGTAGCATGTAGGCCTACCAATTTGCATCTAAGAATGATGCCTTGTCACTGCTGTTTAAATTTTGTTTCAGGCACAATTTTCTTAGTAAAACGTCATCTTTTCTTTTTTGCCACATCTTTTGTTTGGCTGGCTGTAGGTAATAAAAGCTTGTTAAAGCTGTTCAAAGTGTAATACCCCTGCCACACGGCAAATTTAATGTCATTCCCATCCAATGTCATTTGCTCTACTTAATACCACTTTCTTAACGTGCTGCTACACGGCCAAAATTAATGTCATTTTCAAATGATGGCAGTTGCGATGGATAAAAACTTGCGTGGAGAAAATATATTACTAAGCACTTCAATATTTGTGAAAACTAGCAAAAAACACCTTTACTACACTTTTTGAATGCGCTTTAAGCTGGTGCCTACCATAGCTACTGAGGCTGGCCTGGTAGTGAGGCTAGCAGTTTTATTTTTTACCACTGTAATTGGCTTGTTTCATATGACTAAATAAATGACCAAAAAGTATACGCATGTCAAAATAATTTAACGCTATTGACGCTTTAGTGATCTGTTTTTGGGTGTGCATTCCCATCGAGTCTCTGGTGTCTAGATAACACATTTGCTGGCAGAACGCAGTCGAATGGGTTCTGCAAATTCATTCAGTCGTTGATGTCATTTTGATCAAATGTTACATTTTCTCGTGTGGCAGCAAAAACAAATGTCATGGCGTATTCGGTTGGCCACTCCAGTCCTCTGGCTCTCGCTCTGGTGCGAGAAGCAGCGTACCAACCGAATGCATCGGCAATCTCGGAGCAGCGCCCCTGTAGCGCCACCGTGCAGCCAGCGCGTGAAGCCCCTGGGTAAACCCACGGCCGGGCTGGAGGAGCAGCAGGCGCACATGCGTGCTCGCCGCTTCTCCAGTCCGGTTGTGGTAAACCGGGGTGTTTTGTGTCACGTGACCCGTCCTCCCAGCCAGATCGCGCCACGCTCTCACTTCAAAGTCAGTGCGGTCGGAAACGCTCCGAGTCGGAGGCTGACGCTTTGAAAGAATCAAGCGAAGGTAGTTCGAGTGCTCGAGTTCTACCAACTGAAGGTGCAGCTGCTTTTCAGAGCACTCCAGAGCGCTCGTAAACGCCCAACCGAATACGCCATCAATTTGAACAAATGACATTCAATGGTAATGACATTAAATTTGTCGTGTGGCGGGGGTATAAGGTAAAAGGATGGGTGGTGTCTCTTTGCCTGTATTTCTTGTTCTTGGCTGATTTAGGTGAGCTGGTGTCATGCCCCCCTTTTTTCTTTTCCCATGTGCATCCCAGTTCCAGTCCAAGATTGGCTACTGCCCCCAGTTTGACGCCCAGATAGACAAGCTCACGGGGCGTGAGACGCTGGAGCTGTTTGCACTGATCCGGGGGGTTCCCTCTCACCGGGTTCCCTCGGTCGTCAACTACATGATCAGCCTCGCTGACCTCGAAATTCACGCCGACAAGATGACGGAGGCCTACAGGTAAGCTTAGGAACACTGGCTTGTTAGGCGGACCATTCGCCCGCTTGTAAGGCATCGGACAGTAGTTCGAGTTAAGGCCAGCTGCTGAGCACAAGAATGCGGGCTTGATTCCCGGCCGCGGCGGCCACAGCAGCCGCTTTTCTGATGGAGGCAAAAAGCAAAAACGCCCGTGTGTTCGAGATTTCGGCGCATGTCAAAGATGCCCCAGGTGGTTGAGATTAATTTGGAGCCCTCCACTACAGCACGCCTCATCGCCTGCGTTGCGTCTGCGCGTACAGCACGCCTCATCGCCTGCGTTGCGTCTGCGCGTTAAACCCTACAGTCAATCAATCGATCAATCAATCAGTACAAGTTGAAATGTTAAACCCTTTGATGCCCAGCACTTTCATTTTCAGAACTTTCATTTTTTGCCTAATTTAACACTACAAAAAATATTTTACGATCTTGAAGAACTCCAGGCGTCACAAATATGAGGTCAGAAAAAATTGTGTTCATTAGGACGGACACAATGACGTGTTATTCCTGAGCGATGCCGGGCTGTTGCTGCTTTGTATATCGGTTGAACAAACATGCTACCTTAATCAGCATGGTTTACAGTGTGATTACAGACCATAAGCGTAAAGTCTGTATTGCTATCATTTGTAATAACAATGAAATTGCACAAGTTTGTTTACCTGTTACAAACCCATTGAGCCATCAGGCTCAATTCGAGTCGAAATGCAGAGGCAAGTCTGGTTTCTTTTTAGCAGGCAAAAGTACGTGCCGCCCTCTTTTTTCACTTTTTGAAGGTTGGGGTACCTTCGTCTGTCAACATGTGGCATTAAATGTCCAAAACCTCACAAAGCCCAAGATAAAAAAAATGTTTGGTTTGGGTATCAAAGGGTTAAAAACTGTTTTTTGGAGGAGAAGCCTTATTAGCGGAGAAGTTAACTAAACAGGGAGCTATTAAATATCTGTTCCTCATGGCTTTTATGGATTTGAATGCGAACTGTTTGCCTGCTTGTCAGCCACAGGGCAGTAGTCTGAGTTGAACCACTTAAAGGAACACTGAAGGCAACCAACAAGTTGGTTTCAAACGAAAGTTGGTCCTTCCCGCTGCCATTTTAGCCTTGATTCAGTGTCGAAAGACTCCTCAATTGCTGAGAAATTGCTGATCAAACGACTCATTTCTCTTCCTCAATTCCCTAGCAGCGATTCCATGACACAAATAGTGGCTGCTGCAACCGCTGTTTGCATCATTGTAAAGTGGAAGCAAGCAAGGCAGCAGCGATATATAGCGGTATAGAAGCAACCGAATACAACGCTGCCACAAACCAAACGGTTTATTCAGTTTTGGTCAAATCAGTCCTGCATTCCCCTACTCCCAAGTCTACTGGTGCTCCGAACCTCTAAGAAAAATGTTTTTGCATGGACCTGGGATCAGTATTGCATGCACAGTTGCACAACTATCTGGCCGAGTATTGCACCGGGTATTGCGCCGAAACTGAAATGAAATTGTTGGTGTTTGGGTTCGCCGCTTGATCTACCGTCTGTGCTCTGATGATATTGTTTCTAGCTTTCTTTTTGTTCTTCTGAGTTCAAACGGGACACCACAAGAACTTCCAGCTCAGTTTTCATAAACTTCTGAAGGCGTATTGATAAAATATTTGCCTTGCAGTTGTAACCACTTCCGGTGTAAGCTTCACAGTATAGCCAGAGGTGGCGACGCCTGTCTTAACGTTTTTGGCTATTTCTATATTATTTAACAAACATTACACGTAAGAGTGGTAAATTCTTGTTCTCAGTTCGCTAAACTATTGATCTAGAGCAACTTGTATTTGGACTTCAGTGTCCCTTTAAAGAGCATTCATTACAGTAAAGCTGCTTGTGAAGAGAGGTGAACCAAATAGAGACCTGTTTATTACCTTTACATTGTGCTCTTGTATGGGGCTGTATACAGAAATGTTTAGAAAAACATTGCTGCTATTACTTGCCTCTCACCGTCCATTAACTTGGCATGTATAGTGGCTCATATCTTTTGACATTGGTCATTGTGGCTTTAACTAGTTTAAGTTTCATTTAAAGACTGTTCCATGCTTCAAGCTCAAGTTATTCTGAGCAGATGCTGTCAGCATCATGCGCATTAGCTTGAGTCAACTCTTGTTGTAAGAAAAGAGTGGGGCAGTAAGCAGAAAAACCGCAAGTAAAGTGGGAAGTACAATCTAATTCACTCATTGCCTTCTTTTGTTTTTCCCAGCGGTGGGAGCCGGCGGAAACTCTCAATCGCAATGGCCCTGATTGGGAACCCGCCGGTCGTGTTTCTCGATGAGCCGACGGCGGGCGTCGACCCAGCGGCGAGACGGAAGATTTGGCAGGGCCTGGACGACGTCCAGAAGCTCATGGGCTCTGCCGTCATCCTCACCAGTCACAGGTGAATGAGCTGCCACTGTTACTGGGGGGCGAGATTCCGTTCCTCTGTGGGTACACGCCTACAACTTCCCGTGCGCACCCAGGGCCACCTACTGAAGAAATTGACCGCGTATCTGCTCCTTTGTCAACAAAAGACGACAATCTTTTGTCGACTTTTGCCAAGTAAATGCCTCCCTTCGCTTTCCCGCTCACTTCTCATGCTGTTCCTCTTCTGTTGCGTTCCTCCCAAGGTAAACACTGTAGAGGTTTGGTTGAGTCAATTTAAATGTACCGCATTCCACTGCTCCAGGCCGGGTGCCTCGATACCAACTCTGCCGTACAGCGGAGACTCGCATGAATCGAGGCATCCTACATCAACGTTCATAAAACCATAATGCCCTACTGTATGTGAGTTCCAAGCAGAACGTGGAACCTGTCTACTGAAACCTTCATAACTGTTGCCACTTGATTTCTTAAAATGCCACCAGAAACTATTGTGGCACCTGCGACAGCAGGCGACGGCGGAGTGAATTTTTTTTCTGCAGTGGATGCAGTATTTCATTTCGTCAAAATCAAGCGTCCATGAATTTTTTTTATAAAGGAACACTGTAAATATCGCTTGTGTATAGATTTTCTGTCTTATATATGCATAATGTCTCTTGCTTGTTGAACAATGTTGACAAGTATGAACGCTGGCGCCGGACTTACTCGTTTAGATTTGGCTGTGGGTATCTGAGGCTATTGCGCAGCTTCTGTTTCACTTTGGCCGGGTGGCTGAATCGAGTCACAGACGGACGGCCAGACAGACAGACCAAGATTTCTGCATTTAAGTAGCCCAAAAAAGACTCTAGTCTTTAAAAGGGCTTGCATTCGGGTTAGTTGGCATTCCACAATTTTCAGCTTAATTTAAGTGCTCGAAAAAACAACATGGACAAAGAACACAAAAACGTACTGTTTTTTCTGTGCTCTAGCCGAAAGCCACCGGCTGGTTTACCTTGAACACTCCTTTCATTGTTTCGAGCAGCGGCTAAAAAAGCCCCACCATTCCTTCTCGTTAGCCTAGTGGTAGAAACATTGGTTTTGCGACAAACGACGTGAGTTCGAGACAAGCAGTGCCAAAATTTTTCCAGGACCCGCGATTTTTTTTTACAGTGAAATGTTCTTTTGGCTGAGTTCTACGCATTCTTTTCGTGAATGAGAGCAATTTGGAATCTTTTAGGTCGGCTTGGGGATGGGCACGGCATATCAACAAGTTTAATGACCGTTATGCATCGCACCAAAATTGCTTTTACCTATTTCGAAACAAAATATTGCTACTGCAGATGGGTTTCCCTTTTGGCCAGTTGATGAGGCCTTTGGCAGTTGACAGAGCTGCCTATTACGTCATGCATTTGCGTGTATGCTGCACATTATGTTTAGCTGAATGCTGTTCTCACTTTCCCGGGCTTGTTTCATTGGCTTGGGACAATTTGTTTACTCACACTGTCATAGGCACCAGGCCCTAAGTAATTTTTATGTTCATACGTTGCATATGTCCATATGTATATGTCCATACAAGTTCATACAAGACATGTATCTTGTATATGTTCATATAAGACGTATGTTTATACATCACATGGTTAAAAAGTCTATACGATACATCGCATACGTCTACAGTCACTATAGTCAAAACCATTTAATGAAGTTAAGGGGAGTTGCAAATTATTTCGTTAAATCAAGAACTTTGGTAAATCGAGCTGGGCATTTCTTGGTCACTTAATTCGGTACATCCGATTATATACTGTAGTGGCATCTCGAAAGCTTATGCGGCGTTGTATTTGCGAAGCGTAAATGTCCCCAAAATAAAATTGCCGCCCACGCGTATGAAAAGAGACGAAAAAAATTGTTGCCTGAACAAGAATGGCCCCTAGGGGTCTACAATGTTGTTTCCCACCAAACGAGCCGGTAATCTTTGCTTGCATGCACTTTGTAAGCAATGTTTGCATAGAATTCTCGTAAGTTTATAGTGCGTCCAGTGCGTCTTCTATATCTTTGGTCGTAACGAAAAACGTCCGCAGCAGATCAAGGGCATCCATCACTTGACCCGGTGTCAGCACGGATGCTTTCATATCTTCAACGCCTTCGTTGGCGTCTTCACCCACCACTTCACGCTTCCTACAAGCCGCAAAAAATCTCCGTCATCGAAAACTTCCGTAGTGACTGCGTTTGCGTTAGTACTCACTTAGTCGGAGGAGCTTATCTTGATGGGCACTTCATCCACTGAATGAAGGTGGTCCCAGGCATCTTCATGCTGGTGTATGAGACCTTTGCAGTCTGGTACAGCTTCCGCAGTTTCAGGACCTGGCGTACAGAAGCCAGCAGGGCTGAAGCAGTTGGCCATTATTGGCTGCATTGTTGCTTTCCAAGCCGCCGTTACCATCTCGACTGCCATGAAAACATCGATATTCGTCTCGTGCTTCAGCTCTCGGTTTACAAGAAGCAGGACAAAGGTGCTCTACGATAGTACTTTTGGCATTACATGAGTCAATTTTGAGGTGTTCTCTACAGAATTGACCGATATAAACACTTTCTGAATTGCATTTTTTGAGAAAAGATTCATTAAACCGGGAGAGATCATAATATTAGTTCTCTTATTTGGAGTTATTCAAAGAATTGGGCTCAGTGGGCATCTTAAGGGGGATCGGGATGTCTTCATTAAATCGGGGCTTTCGTTAAATTGGGTTTCGGCTGTATATATATGTGAAGACATATACAGGACCACAGAACTATGACATGCATGCCTGGTATGAACATATACACATATATGTATGGACATATATGATGTACGGACATATAAAGAACCACATGATGTAAATGGGCTTCGGCTGCATATATATGTTCACGTGTATGTTCATACGGATATGTCCATATGTATGTGTTCGATCTGCCCCAGTGGCTCAGTGGCTAAGGCGTTGTGCTGCTGAGCACAAGGACACGGGATTGATTCCCAGCTACGGCGGCCGCTTTTCTGATAGAGGCGAAAAGCAAAATTATCTATGTGTATGAGATTTCGGCGCACGTTAAACATCTTCAGGTGGTCAAAATTAATCCTGCACCCTCCACTATGGCGTGCCTCATCACCTGCGTTGCGTCAGCACATTAAACCCTATAATCAATCAAATCAATAGGTATCTGTTTGTACATACATGTTTACATATCTTCATACAACACATGTATGGCTGTATGTCACGTATATCTATATATGTCTGTATGTCGTAGATGGCCTTATGTATTCTCCCATATGTTGACATATATGTAGATTGATATGCGTATCTGTTTGTTCGTGTATGTCCATGTATGTCATACAAGACAGGCATGTCTATACATCATGTGGTTCTTTATATGTCCGTACATCATATATGTCCATACATATATGTGTATATTTTCATACCAGGCATGCATGTCTACGTTTCGTGGTCCTGTATATTTCTTCAGATAATACGTCTCCATGCCTTGACGAATACATACAGGCCCGTACATATATGTCGGCATGCAAGACTTGTATGCGCATACGTCACCCGTATTGCTTTCTTCCCCTCCTCCTCCCTGCTCTGCGCCACAGCATGGAGGAGTGTGAAGCCCTGTGCCAGCGGATCTCGATCATGGTGAACGGCTCGTTCCGCTGCCTGGGCTCCACCCAGCACCTCAAGTCCAAGTTCGGCCAGGGCTTCACGGTCATCGTCAAGCTGGGCCACGAGCAGGCCACCACCCCGGGCATCACCGAGGCCATCCAGAACTCCATGCTGGCCCGCTTCCCTGGCCACTGTGTGCTTAGGGACAGCCACCAGGTGAGCAGCTGCACTGGGCCCCTTTGGCTTGCCATTTGGCACTACAGTAGAACCCCCCGCTCTTGTGTTCCTCAGTGCTGCGTTTTCCCGGCTGCTACATTGTTTTTGTTTAGTTCCGAGCGCAGCTCATGCAGAGTCCCACGTATTAAAATCCTCACTGTTACGTCGTGGTTCAGGGTACGTTCCCGGATCATGCATTGCAATCTGACATTCCAAACTGGCTTGGGCAACAAGTGCGAACCGCCATTTGGACGTTTGATGAGCCTTGGCCGGGCTTGGCTATGGAACTGACTGCATGAAGCCACACGCGGGTGCGATTCGTCACCACTAGATGGCCCTATGTTACTCTATGCTGTCACCATCATCACTGCGTTTACAATAGAAGTTTTACTTCGGAATGCCGGAAGTGCGTGTTTGCCATAAAGGACCACCGCAAGCATAACACGAACTCTTGTCATCGCATCAAGCTTCAAGCTTTGAGAACACCGTTGAACTTGCGATCGCGAACTTTGTCGTGCCTTAATGGTGGCGTGAAAACCGAAGGCACTTTCCCTTCAGGAAAAGCTTGACGTACTAAACACAGTAGACAAGCAGCCAGCATGGAAGAGAGTCGACATCTTTATGGGCCTTGCATTGCCACGTGTGGCGTTTTCCAGCGATCTGGAAAAGTGGCAATCGTACATTCACAAGTTTTTTAAGGTTTTGAAAGCCAAAGTTGCAGAAATACATGGTTGCAAGTCAAAGCTACACTGTTTTCGTTCATTTTCGAGGGTTTCCTCACTGCTGCTTCTTCCTGGTCGTTGCGTTTTGTTTTCCCGGTCCGGTGAAAAACGCATGAACGGGGTTCTACTGTACTCAGAAGTCTGTCAGGGCAGCCCCGTATATTATTTGCCCACTGAATTTGTATTGCGACAGCAGTTTTGGACTGCTTACGAACAGCTTCAAACACATATGGCAGGCAAATAAAAGAGACCAGCTAGTGCACGGCAGCTCTTATTCGTGACGGCACTCGGCAAGCGGCTTTTAAAACAGGTTATGAAGTCCGAATGAAACCTTGTTTGATTTGAAGGAACCAGCCTTGGATAACTGAGTCAGCTCCATTGCAGCTGCGGAAGATGGTTTTTTAACCGAGAAATTGCAAGCGATATTGAAAACCTTTTGAGTTTCGCACTACAGTCACAGGAGTGATGCAGTTTAACATGCAGCTTAACATGTGATGCAGTTTTGTGATGCAGTTTAACATTAACATGTGATGCAGTTTTGTGATGCAGTTTAACATCTAACATAACACTTTAACACATTTATCACTGTGTTAAAGATTTTATCCAAGTGATGCGATCAAACTGAACTAAGGTCCCGTTGCCCTGTCATGCTTCTTGGTGGTCGCTTAGATCGGTGGCCGCTAGTTATGACAATGAGATTCTGGTTATGTAATTCAGGGGCATTGTGCACATGCAGGAGTATAGTAATAATGCAGTTGTGTTGAGCAAATAATCATTAATGAACTACCTCCCAAAATGTTGACAAGGCTCGTTTAAGACTCACATATAGGGGCTTCTAAAACATAACTGTAGCCTATTAAAAAGAAAGGTAATAATGGGACAATACCGCTCAAGGTGTGATCAGTGCACGTATGGTTGGTAAGGAAATACGTACCCCAGATTTTATTTTATGTTAGGCGTATGTCTTCGACAGTCGTCTGAAATACTATTTCAGACCCTTTCAAGCCACCACTGAAAACACGTTTAGACTCACTCGTGTACGGAATTTCTTCTTAATTTGCGACTTGTTTTACCCTCAGGCATTGCTCCACTTCCACGTCACCGACACAAGTCTAAAGTGGAGCCAGCTCTTCGAGATCCTGGAGTCGCTCAAACAGGAGCTCTCCTTCGAAGACTACATTGTGAGCGACACCACGCTGGAGCAGATCTTCTTGGCCTTCGCTCGTGCCCAGCGGGAGGTCACTTCCGATCCGGCCGCAGGATGCTTCAGGCGATGCTGGCGTTTCTAGGTGACCCTTCGTGTTCCGTTACGCTGCCAATCGACGTTAGGGCTAGCTGATTAAGAGCCGTGCTGCTCTGTGATTTGCTGCGTCTTGGCGTTAGCAGAGGTCGTGTAAGCAAGTCGTCATACATGCAGACAAGCTGTCCAAGAAGGAATGTAGGCTTGTAAACCATGGGCTACCTTTACTGTAATAAGCATTTGGCGCTAAATGTCCGAGCAGACCTATTGCGCTAGGCCTAATGAATTCTTTATAATTCAGAAGAGGTAGAAAACGATTATTTTTTAAACGAATTTTCCGTATATTGTGCCAGTATGGACAACCGCCGATTTAGGCGACTACATTGTCACAAAAGCTGCCTACGCACAAAAATTGCAGGCGAAATGTGTATGGAGTAATCAAGGCACATGGCTTTATTGGCCTTTGCTGATCAGTTAAAAGTTTTGTAGAGTCTTGTGGTCCTTGTACTTACAGATTTGCTTTATTTGTCAGGTTAGATGGTAAATGAAGTTAAGTGACTAAAATGCTCAGGAAGATGTTTAATGTATGAAGTATTGTTTACTTTGTTATCCTTTTGATGGCGCAAGTTTAGGTGCTTCATAATGCTTGAGCAAAATGGGCTGTTTAATGCTATCGATTTGACGTTGTAGTGAAACTGCTTAAAAAATGTTACGCAAGCTTGCCTTTTCCCTCCTCTTGAAGCTGAATAGCTGCGGACGGTTACATTAGTTTATGTATTGTAACACGTATAGAAATCTTATCGTGTTTATTAACAATCTTGAAGGGACGTTTTTTTGCTCGCTGCTTGTTATAGTGTTCTGCGTTTTCCTACTGCTCGCCAAGTGCAGCAAAGCACAGAGCACACGTCATTTCTTATTGCCATCTTTGCCTTGCTCTGGCAGTTATTGAAAGTTTTAGCGGTTTATGAAGGAGTCTATACACTTGGAGCACCATTAAAAGTGCACCTGCCCGTTCTAGATCTTAAAAGAAAGTTCTGTTACTTACAAAGTCCGTGTGAAACCTGTGGCTGATTTGGAAAGCCGATAGGTTTGAGCTGTGCTCGGCAAGTTGCTTAGTGAGAGGCAGGCTTAACGTTTCTGAAGTCGCTGTGAATGCTGTGATTCACTTTAGTTTGAAGGCGGGTATATTCATGCAACAGCCCTTCAAGGCTGTTTCATGTAACAGTGGTGTTTGAAATCTATGCGTTTCAAATACGTATTTCTAGTGCTTATGTTCTTGAATTAATTTGTGTGCAATTTAAAGCGCTGCTTTGTTTACATAGCTAGTGTAGTGCTTGTTTGTTTAGCCATGCTGAGGCAAATCTCTGGCAAATGTGTTTTTGGAATTGAAAGGGGCTGTGGACTGAAGTGCTAAACGCTTCAGTTCAGTTTTATATATTTTTTTTTCTCTCTTTCAAATCTCTGTCCTCATGAGCATGACGCAGTGAGAAGTATTCCTAAAAGCTGCACTTTAAAAGGTACTTCGAAATGTCATATACCGTCATCGTCGTTCCGGCTCATCTTTGATTTCATTTGTTGACCATGTCAATGTGAACAAAGACGAAAGTTTGTAAAACTTCCTGTCCTCGTGAAAGTTGTTGGTTGTGCAGATTATTGATTGCGCGGAGGTGGATTCGTAACATTCTTGAGCATTTTGTTATTGGCCTGTGGTGTACGCTGAACACAGTGCGTGAAATGAGGTATTGGAACTACAGATGGAAACTGTGTTAGCCTTTAATGTTTCAGTTGGGAGCTGTTTCTGTGTGTACTTGTATTGATGGAAATGGCACCCTGTGTGAAATGTGCTCTTTTGAACTACAAACTGCGAGGTTGTGGATTGTTACCTCTGCATTTTCGTGAAAGGCGGTCACGGGATAGGTGTATCCCGATGCAATTAACACGAGCTTCAACAACATAATAACCGCGTTTTGTTGTTTCGATTACCGCTGCAGCAGCACCAGTCAGCTTTGAGGTTTAAGCATCACGGGTGTAGAATTGTCTGTGCATGGACACGTGCACCTGTACTGCACTTCCTGGCATCGGCAGCTGTTTTATCGTTCATTATTTTTCATCAATTTTAACTGTCACTTTGTACCTTCGTGTTCCTGATCGCCGTTGAATTTGTTGAGCTGCGATTGACAATTTACAAGTTAAACTTTCGTGGTGTCGCTATTTCTCTACGTATAATAACTGGCTGTTAACCATTCATTTTATAACACCCATGGGTTTACGGTCATCTATAACTACAGATAACATTAGTTTGTGTCCTGCACAAGTTTCTAATCTGCTTTCTAATCTGCTTCAGTTCTTTTATTTTATACATAGGCTTCTTCTTCTCTTCCATGGTATTTTCACTATTAATTAATGAAAAATAATTCAAAACATCATTTATGATGTTCTTTTTGTGAGATTGCGCATTGTTTTATAAGGCCTGATTTCTGGGGGACATAGCAGACTTACCGTATTTATTCTAATATAGGCCGGGGTTTTTTTTTTTCCAAAATCCGCAGTCAAAGTCATACCCCGCCTTATATTTGAAGCTCATGTATATATATATATTATATATATATATATATATATATATATATATATATATATATATCAGGGTGTCGAACCGAAAAAAATACCGGTTCGGTTACGGTTCGGGTTCGGGTGAAATAATTTCGTTCCGGTTCAGTTCCGGTTCGACAAAATCACGTACCGAACCGGTTCGCGAACCGGTTCGGGAGCTTGAACCGGTTCGCGAACCGGTTCGATTAGTTGAATTATCACTAAAATTAGAAAAAAAAAATTTACTAGTTTAAAACGACCGTCAAATCAAAACACAAACTGACATTCAAAATGGTGCTGCTCCCCTAGGGCAGTGGCGCAATTGCAAAGGAAACTTTAAACAATTAGGAGATATTAGAAAAACACATGAAGTGGCGACGATTTACCACCTTCTTTATCGCTCAGACTTTCTGTTGTCCTAGCAACTATTCATAAAGCCAACGCCAAGAGATATGATGGTGGGATATATTTTCTGTCCTTTCCTTTTTTGTTGAAATCGCAATTGTCGCTATGCAATCGCCCATCACGCTAACCTTGAGGCCTTAAATTTAGTCCTGCGTACGGGCGTGTTCAAATACCAGCGCTTAATAACAATAGCGCACATTTTTTATATTGTAACAAAACAGAAAAATTCTACAACAGGCACATAAATACTACCAATGAATTAGATTATTTGGTAACCCTGAATAATTTGTTAGCTGTCACCTTATCGAATGTGTTAGCCACACTTTTGTTAAAAGTAAGCTTTAGTTACGCTCAGTCACTGCATTATTGCTCTGACCACTGCAATTCCTTTTGCGATACCGAAAGTGTGCATTACAATCATATGTCATCGTACCGCCTGAACCCCTACCATCGTTCCGTGTGCTACATTGCGGATCTTATAACAGATAATGCGGTTACAAAATGAAAGGGAAATTTGACACGTGGAGCATGAGATGGGACTTTTTGGGTAGACGCTCTTTAATTCGTCCACAGCAGTACTCCCCTCCGGAACGAGTAGCAGTAGAAGCAATGTAGCGAGTTGGGCAAACGGCTTAGCAAACAGCTTAGCCACTGAGCAGCTCCTGCGGTCACACTTGTCAAGTATTAATAATTTGCAGGTGTCGGACCTTTTCAACAAATTATGAAATGCAAAAAGTTTGCACACATCGGGTGTGAGCTTTCGCTGTTGCGCAGTGGAGCACTCCTGCAGCCTGATTTCTCCAATGAAGTCGCAGCTAGGGAAGGGCAAAGTCGTTTTATATCACCTGCAAGCTGCCGAGAATGACATTTCGTTTGGTCAGCTTGCACTACGCTCGCGCTCCAGCAGCAACAGACCAATGCTACATTGGTGCTCATTCATTTCCCCTGTTGTTACATAAAGCGTGATAGTGTTCAATTGTCTGGAGGGGAAAGTGCGCGAGCAAGTACGAAGTTGATGGTACGGGAAAGAAAAAAAGGCCTGAATTGCATTGACTGTGCAATATCAACAACAGAGGGTCGAACCGTTTCGGCATGAACCGGTAACCGTTATTTCTTTTTCCGGTTCAGTTCCGGTTCGGGTTCAGCGTGCTCAAAAAATAACGGTTCGGGTTCGGGTTCAGTTCCGGAAAAAATACCGGTTCGGTTCCGGTTTTCGGTTCGGTTCGGTTCCGGTTCGACACCCTGATATATATATATATATACACATACATACACACACTCTCTCTCCATACTGTACCCTCGCCTTATAATCGAATAAATACAGTAATCACTACGGATACTATCCCCCTTCCAGCAGTCTTACTGCTGCGAATAGATGTAACATTTCTTCAAAATTTTCAGTTTTGCAGTAAATCTCTGCAAATGCCAGCTACTCTTAATGTGTACACCTGTTATGTACACCTGTGGTGTATTTCGCAGGTGTACACATAGCAGGTATACACCTGTTATGTATTTGCACAAACAAATTGTTTGTGCAAATATATTTTTTTTGACATGGAGGAGACATGCAAACCAGTTCTCTTCTGTTATATAAAACGGCAGCTGAAAAATAGACGACACAGCATTGGGTGGAACAATCTTGAGCTCTGTAGGGTAGCAAGGAATTACATCGGCTCATCGATTCATTTTGTGGCATTCAATTCGCCCAGTGCAAATCACTAGGCCACTGAGCTGTTGACGTGCAATCCGACATGATTTGGTCTAAGAGGTAATACCCAATCGACAGTTCGCATTGAGAGCGACAGTTTTGGCCGTTTTGCTGAGTAAATGTCGAAACAACACCGCAGTGGTGGTGCTCGCGTGATGCTGGGGAAACCAACTTGCACTTTGTTGAAATGCCAAACTCTTCTCCCGAAAGCCAACGTTCTTGACCACATCGCAACAAAACAGCTGGAACATTACGTGACATCCTGCACAGAGGCATACGTAGTGCTAGGGTACTGTGCTAATACTTCATTACAATACTGGCATTTCAACTTTATGCTTTGTACTTTTGAACACGGGTACAGGAGCAAGCTTGAGGAAAGAGTGCGTTGATGATGAGAGTATGTTAGTAGGAAGTATTTTGTTAGGAAAGAGCGAGTTGAGGAAGAAGAGTGTATTTGTTTTGTGCGTGTGAGAACGGTGTGTGCTTTTGGTGTATGTTGTGCAGTCCAGTCAAAACCAAAAAGTCCCGTTATCGCAGCGCATAGTTACGGAGCTTTATAATGTCAAGCTAGTATGCAATGTTGAAGCAGGCGTGATAAAAGCTTGCTGCCTAAGTGCCGTCCAGTTTTGTGGCTTACAGTGCGTTGGTGCCTAGGCATTTTTGCAACGCGATTATGCTGCGAAGTACCACGCCTGCAATGGTCCAGAAGCTGTAGAATGCCCGAGTGCCCATGAATAAGCAAGTTGCGAGCTGACAGCAAAAAGTATATTTGTGCTGCGTTTTTGTATCATTGGCCTTTTTACTGGCTTCAGTTCGCTCTGCGTAGTGTGTAGGTCATTATTTGAATGAGGCTGGTTCATACTTTTGCGCATTCTGGGTGATATTGAAGGATTGAAGCACTACTTTGTCGTGTAAGGTTTGGTCATCTTCTATGAACGCTCGCTGTTTTAAATGTGACTGCTTTCATTGCACCAGTTGTGATAGTGAACTCTGGGAGTAAAGGTTTGCAAAGGATGTGTTAACCCTAGCCTTTAGCGAGCTGACTAGCTCCTGTGGTTTCCCAAATTCACGGTGCTATTGGAAACTCGTCTCCGCCATTTGCATGGCAGCACTAGGATCTTTTCTGTTAAAGACCCTTGTTTGATTTGGTCTGTTACATTCATAATGCTATGCGATTTTTTTTACATAACTTTTGGTGCGAAGTAAACACATCTTATGCTACGGAGTAATTACCATCGCACAAACATGCTGCATCAAGTGCATTGAACATGTATTTCGATGTAGCAAGTACTAATGGTGCTGGTGTGAAATTTAGGCAGAGATATTGCCTGCCCAGGCTGTCAGATTTAAGCTAAATCAAAATTTAGCGATGGTCATCAGGACAGGATGCCTGTGTTTATTGCCGTCATGTCCCAAGCGCGACATCTGCCCAAAAATATGTCTTCATCACTGTACTCTTTTTATTTTCTTTTGTTCACATGTGACTTGCGTGCTAGTCAATCTTTTAGTGTGGCCTCGTGTATTAGTTCTCCGGCAACTATTTTCACCTCTCTGGCTTTGTATTTTGAGTGCAGATGCCTTCTTGCTGTCTGTGTCACTGCAGTGCTTTGTGATACACGTTTTTTACTGCAATGTTTGAAATAAATGTTGATGCTGACAAACTGATGCTATTTGACATGCCTCGCAAAACTGCCCGTCACTGGTCTTGCTTCCTCTACCCTGACGCATTGTACCGAACACATGCAAAAAACTCAAATGCTGTTTTTTTGACACAAAATGCCTAGCGGTATTTTTAACCGTTCTTGAAATATAGGCATCTATAGTTCAGATTCGAAAAGTACAACTTGTGTGACAGTGCTGATCACACGCAGTCCGTGTGGGTTTGGAAGAGGGAATTTTAACCACACTCATTCTTAAATCCTTTAATGATGACGAACTCAATTTTGGTGTTTTAAACGCAAGTTTTAAGAGATTTTACTACTCTCGAGGTGAAAGGCTGATGATGAGGTGGTTTGGCCACACAAACCCCACAATACTCTGTGAAAGGTAATTTTCTGGGAAAAATTAACCCATTTTTTTTTCGTCTAGTTAGGTCAGTGCTTCTACAGTTTCTAATTCAATGCTTTACAGTCGTGATGTTGTTGAGCGTAGCCATGGGCACATGTGGGTAGGGGCTTACCTAAGCAGCCTAACGCAAATACTGCATTCGAAATAAAACGAGGTACAAAATTTTTGGCTCACAGACACAAAGGTACTGTGACATCATGTAAATGTTAGAAAGGGATCAATTGATCTACGCCGCACATCTTAAGGCACAATGCAACCTCCATCGTCACAAGACATCAGTGATCATGTAAGGATAAATCATTAAAAGAAAATGTTTTACAATTTGAGGCCCGTTTTGCCTGTTGGAACTCCGAGTGTGAGCTTCCCAAAGCCAGGGGTGCTTCTGTCCTTGCGGCATATTGCCATTGCGACTCAGACCCCTGAATATACACTGCTCTGGGCAGCCGCTGCCCAGTGGTATTGTGACCGTGGATGCAATAAAGGGGGTTTAGTTGTGACCAAGATCGAAGATTGCCATCTGGTCTGTGTTACTGTCGCTACCGCCGTCTGTTTGTGGCAGGGCTGGTGATCGTTGTGCCTTCACGTTTAGCATAAAGACTGGAACTGGCTCTGCTTTTTGCTGCGAAGCAGTATATGTCTCGCCCCCCAAGTTTTCATTCTGGCGAAGCCGTTTTACTTAGCGCTCCTCCTCACCACCGCCCACACCTCTATCACAACTGTTATTCTCCTCCCCACCACCAATTGCTCTTTCAAAAGTTGTGCAATCGGCTGGCAGTGGATAATCAACAGAAGTGCGAATGAGCGTAAAAACGGCACGAAAGCCGCCGCTGTCGTACGTGTAGTCGCTGTCGTTGCCGCCTCAATTTCCGCCTGGCCTTGAGGCTCAAATTCCTCCCGGTTCAGGAGCAACTTGTCCAGCTGGAATGCCGGCGTGAGCCCACAATTCTTCTTAAGCTTGAAAGGCTATCGGAGAGACATTTAGGCCCTATTAGGCCCTAAATAGTACGTCGTCAAGGTAAACCGTCTCTTGTTTGTCACGGCACGTATACTAAATGTCCGCGCATAGCTGACATAAGGTTGCCTAATTATTGCAATCTCATGAACATCCATCCCTGAATTCACGAGTGTGTAAAGTCTGTTCCGGAAGTTCGACATGCAGAAAAACAGCGATTCCTATTGGGAGATGAGACAGGGCGATCTTGTTTCGTTTCCAGGCGTAAGCCACGAGTCCTTGAAAAATAATATGGTGACATTACCGTTTCAATGCGATAGCTTTCTTCAGATACATCACCCAGTTTTGACTATCTGTCTGGCCTCAGAAAAATGACAACCATACATTAAGCAATAAGAGGTTCGGAGTTTACTGGGGAAATAGCGCGGAGGCCAAAAAAGGTGAAGTAATGAATACAGGTTCGGAAAACTGTAATGCAAACGCACTGAGGTAAGGATCACATCGTAGAAATGATAGTGGCAGATTTTACCATGGATCGACATTTCAACCCCGGAAAACGAGCGGTACCCAGATTGCAGGGCAGGCCTTCAATGCGACACTAAATCTAACGGACTTGTTGCCGACTTTGCGACTGGGCAGGTTCATCGGTCGCATCTTCACTTGGGAGTCAACTGAATGAGTTGCTAGTACTTTTACACGCAGCATTCATTTCAGAGATGGGAAACAACCATGAAGACAGCCGTATTTTGTATAGATGAAAGTTGGCTCAAACTGACAGTCGCACCGCTGTGCTCAGAACAATACTATCTTATGTCGACAATCAGTGCGGTCATTTTAAAGCTGTTAAGCAAATCGTAAATTTTCGTGTCCACAGTTAAAAATGCGAATAAATTTCCGAGCGCGCTCACGTAAGCGCGGGCCTCGCGACGACCGCCCAGCGTCCCTTGCACACGTTTGTTAAGCCAAGCATACCCACTCGAAGATTGACCAAGATTGATGTCCAATAATTATCACCTCCAAAAAATGAAATAAGCTCACACTTATAGCAACAATAATGGAGTAAAGGTCGTTTTGGCAGCGGAGAAGAAGCAAATTGGCTGCAGTTGTGGTCTTAAACCATCGTGATGGTCGTGAAGATTGCGTACAGCTTCGCTACCCTAAAGTCTCGCGTATTAGTGTGAGCTTCTTTCCTTTTTGCACAAATTTTTATGAACAAGTTCTGTGAAGGTTGGGGTATACGCAAAAAGGGAATGTTTTATTTTTTAATTGTTTATATTTTTGTGTGATTGTTGTTTTTGGTTTCTGTTAAATACTTCCGTAATGAATGTTCAGTGTGATGTCACCGCTCCGTTGCTACATTTTTATTCGCTTTCTAGCTCACCGTTGTGACTGAAAAGGAGTGGAAAATAAGTTTTTCATATTGTACCATGACCTTCAGCTACGGCGGCATCATGGGCCAGGTGTAGCTTCGACATGTTTCGCACAAAAATTGAACTTGCTACAAAACGGAAAGGAGAATTTAAAGCCATAAAAAATTATGCCTAATATAGCACATTACTGTTTTGTGCTGTTTGTCCCCGTTACTGGAAAGACTAGGCCAACCACAAACTGTCACTACCACCGCCGCGTATAACATGGCTATCCTCTTTTTTTTTTTTTTTTTTTTTTTTGCGTGGTTCAGTGAGACTTATTTGTGTGGTCAGAGCACCGGAAACGACGCGGCCTACTCCCCAAGCAACCACCGGACGTCCGTCGGCCGTCCGCCGTATGTCCATTCCGGCCGTATGACGTCCGTTTCAGGGCCGGTAGACGTACTATGTACGTCGGCTGGACGTCCGGTTTTAACACTTCCGTACGTCCAGTCGGACGTCCGAAATTGGCTGTATTTTGGATGTTCAGTAAAAATTTCCAGAATCACATAACGACAAGCTAATGTTCTTACAACGAACAGTACAGTACACCGCGCAAGGCTAGCGCACTACCCGGCAGACGGCATACATGAACACAGTCAACTTGCTTCACGTTTCGTTAGCGGTTCTCAATTCTTATATATCATTTGCCAAAGAGATCGTCGTTGCAGTTGGTGAAGTGCTTCAAAAAAGTAAAAAAATTAGGCTTAATATTAGAAATATGCAGATGAAGCTTGCAACCTACTAGCCAGGGTGGTGGTGTACAAAATCTTTTTAATTGAAAAGCACAGTAGCTTTTTAGTTTTTGCTTTTATATCTAATTTACGCCATTATTTGATGCTTCATAGTAACTTTTTACGGCCGTTGGCGGATGTCATTCGGACTTGTACATCCGTTTCTGGATGTCCACTGTACGTCCGAAAATGTACGTCCAAAAATGGACGTACAGTGTCCGTCGAACTGGGCCTTGGATGTCCGGCTGTATTTCGGACGTCCCACGGACGTCCGTGGTTGCTTGGGCGCTGCCTGCGAGTCAACACGTCAGGCCGGTCCCGACCAGCAGTTATATCGTCCAGACACCCCACTCAATCCCTCCCGATCTCCTCCCCCTCTACCACCTTAGCCGCCGGAAATATCTCCCTCTCTGTCGCCTCATTCGGCACGAAGCCACAAATGGACTCAAATGGACACAAATGGACTCAACCCCCACCTTACTCTTTAATAAAGTCATAATCATCATCAACAGCAACAAAATTTGCCCTACCAAATACTACATGAGTTGTGCCCACGGCCCATCCCCTGGCCGTTTATACCATCTCGTGTAAGTGTGCCAGCAATCTCCGTCTTTATCACCCCTCCCCAACCCCTCCTACGGGATGTGAGTGGACCGGCTGACGAACTCGGACCTTGCTGAGCTACAAGAAGGTGTCGCTAGAGCCCTGGCGGCTACCTGAGCTTGCTTATGGGGGTTATATCACAGCATAAACGTACCTAAAGCATACAGAACCCCCAGAACTGAAATGAATCAGCCAAAACGGACCTGCAATGGTTGAAAACAGCGGTGTAGAATAATATTCAACAGAAATAGCCGAAACTGACCTAAAAGGGGAAAACCCGCACAAACGTACAAGAAGCGGTAGCTGAAACTGACCAAAGGCAACGAAAATGCACGAAACACCATTTATAATGCATAAAGATGTCATAAATAGATTATATTCGTGATAACAAATGTTAATATTCAAATGTGACAAACCCTGGAAGAAGAAGCGTTTACGGGATTTGAACCCTGGTTAGGACGTTTGCTTTTTTTTTCTTTATTATGGTTAGGATATCCTAACCATATCCTAGCCGTTCTCGGCGATTAAATTGAGGGCCACATGCACGTGGACGCCGCTCCAAACATGCCCCTAGCTAGATGGCGCCAGGCGTCGCTTGGCTGTGCTGACTAGGAAACGCCTATACGCCGGCCGGCTAGCCAGGACCAGGCAGGGAATTCTGGGAGCCCCCTACCGGGCTGTTGCCTGTGCCATCTTGCACACAATGCTGATTTTTCAAAATATTTACTCTTCCTCCCCCTGTAAAGAGACGAACCCTATTTCTTGCGTTCTATCATTATCATCATCATTATCTAGAGGTGCTTAGTAGACCATGCAAAAATGCGGACAAAAAGACAGAAATCAACATTAGCCTCCACAGGTTACCTGATTATACTCCTAATTCACAGACGGGATTATTGGTAGTGATTTTGGCCCTTCAAAAACTTCACCGTAGATTTTCTTATGTTGTCATTCTTTCAGCCGTAGCTCTGTATGTACCGCCTTGCCATCCGAAAAAGATTCTTCAATTACCCGCACCTTCCGGTCATTTGTTCTTCATCAGCTTCGGGAGGTTAGGCTAAAGTGGGTTCCAGGACATGCAGGAATCTCATACAAAGAAGTGGCTAAATCAGTTAGCCAGTCTGTCTCTTGGTGGCCGCGTGGTCCTGCGATGTCCAAATGACATCTTTGTATTGGAAGCGAGATTTAGGCGCTTCCAACTACTACAGACCCTTCGGGAAGACGCACTCCTCTCTTCTAGAGATTGTAACCACCTTCGCCATTCAAGGAAGCCGATGTTTGCGATTCAGGGATATACGAGTAGCAGTCATTAAACTTCGATGCGAAATCTCCCCATGAAATTTTCATCTTTATAAATCTGGCCTGGTTCTATCTCCTCAATACCCTTTCTGCGATGAACGGGATAATATAGAACACTTCCTTTCTAATTGCCGCAGTTTCTCCCAAATGTGACTTCCGCATCTAAAGTAAACCTGTAACCGGCTCCACCTTACGCTATCTACCTCCGCTGTTCTACTGTTCACCCCTAGGCGCTTCAGTTTGCCACAGGGATTTTGTGTCCGCCTTTTACTTTTATGCTGTGGCGGCGAGACGGTTTCCCTTCTTGCCAGCTAAGTGTTCACATTTACTTTTTTATCTTATACACTCTAAAAATGTTTTCTGTTTTCTATTTCCTTTGCTAATTTTGGAATCTAAAACAGTATAGGTCACATCCTGATTAGGTCCACAGCTTCTTGGCCAATCCACCGCGTGGGTATGTGCCATGCTCTGAGGCAAACAACCAACAAACCAACCGAACGCGCTGCGAGCATCTCGCGCTTCCCGATTCCGAAGCTTCAGCAGCTCACTGTCCATTGCTCCGCCAGACCGGACCTCCCTGTCAACTTCAACAATGCCCAGCCAAGCAGGAACGGACGAGCAGCGTGTCGCTGACGATGAACATCGCCGCGAGCCTGCGGCCGACGGCGCCCCAGCCGCTCGTAGCAACGCCGACACGGTCCCTCCATTTGCCCTCGTGCTGGTATCAATCGCCGGATGCAGCGTCTTCATCGGCGCCACCATCCTCTTCTACACGGGACGAGAGGGCGGGGTTGCCCTCAACACTACTGCGCATGCGCAGCACACGACGAGGCCCTTACGCGGTTACCGCTCCCCGAATATGGCGAGTCAGCGCCGCGAAGACGACTGGTGCCAGTCGCAGTTGTGCAGGTGGAACAGGGACTACATCGTTCGGGCCGTGGACGAACGTAAGAACCCATGCGACGACTTCTACGCGCACGCCTGCGACGCCACGCGCTGGTTCAGGATGGGCAACGCGTCGACGCGTCCATTTGCCGATCTGAGCACCGTGCAGCTGATGGGAGACGTGGAACGCTTCTTCCAGTTCTACGTCCAGCTGAAAGGCAAGCCTGCCCGCGGGCCGGGGGAGAACTTCCTCTCGCGCATGATGTGGGTGTACGGCGCGTGTGAGAAGGAGACGGAAGTCAAACGGAACGTCTCAGACGAACTAGCGGTCGTCTTTGAAGCGTTGGGTATCTCCGGCGAAGTGCCCGTCAGCCAAGTGCGTCGCGGAAGGCTCGCCAGCCTGGTGGCTGCCGCAGACAGGCACCTCAGGCTTCATCCGCTGTTTCAGGTTCAGGTCGTGCGCCCAAGCGGGCTGAGATTGACTGGAAACTTCGACATCATCCTTACGGCGCCGGCGACGCTGTACCGTCGCTTTATGACCAACTTCGTCGAGTCCACAGACTCCCTCTACGTCGATTTCGTCGCAAGAACGCTTGACCTGTACTCTCCTGGAAAAACCCGTTCAGCGGCCAGAAAGATAGTGCAGCTGGAGAAGCGACTGGAGAGTTTCATGTTAGCCTCGGAAGAGGAGCTAATGATGCCTCCACGAGAGAAACCCACGTCTCTCGAAGACCTTTTTCTTGCCGACAACTGGGACTGGATGACGTACTTCAACGAGCTCATCGTCAGCGCCAACGGAACCATCGGAAATCACACAAGGGTCACCGTGAACGACCCTGTCTTCTTCCGTAACCTAGGCCACGTCATGAGAGGGACATGGGACGCGGTGATCGCGAATTACATCGTTTTCAAAACCGTCGTTGTTCTGGCTCCTGTTCTGGGCGAGGAAGCCGATTTTCTGCTTCAGTTCGCTCACGATGACGACGTTCCGGACATTAGCGCGAGAAAGGCGGCTTGTCTGGGCCTTCTGGAGAAACTCTTCAAGTACGGCATGGGCATCGTCGCCAAGCTCACACTTGGCAGGGAATTCGCTACTACGCCGCGAAGTCACATGGACCGCCAGCTGACGTATCTGTTCAACGCTTCCAGGCATCTGATCACCGGGTTGGTCGAGTCCGGAAGCTCCTGGCTGAACGCTTATGACCGTAAAACGGCGTCCCGCAAGCTCCAGGCCATGCGCTTCGAATTTGGCGCCCAGAGCAACCTAGTGGATTACGAGCTCTATCGCCAAGCCTCGCTTCTATCCAACACCAAAGTGGCTTCCGCTGCACAAGCATTAGCTGATGCCGGCGATGGTAATGGCTTCTGGGACGAGCGCAGCCTCACTCGCATCGTGTTTTCCCTATACTCGACGGCCTCTGCCACCTACTGGGACGCCTGGGGCAACGCCCAAGTACCTGCCTACGACAACCGGTACAGCCTGACGGCCTTTCGAGCCGGCCACGAGCTCCAGCACGTCAGCAACATTCTGGTCGTGCCGCAGGCCACCGTGGCGTTTCTGAACCCGCTGAGCAACGTCTTTCACCCTGTTCTGTACGGCGTGCTCGCGACGGACATCATGCGTGGCGTTTTGGAGGTGCTGACACGGAGCGGCTCCGCTGTAGACGACGACTCTCGGCATCGCGCGTGGTGGAGCGTAGGCACCATCGAAGCGTACGAGAACGCCAGCGCCTGCCTCGCGTCTCAGCACCAGACGGCTCTCGTCGAAGGGAGCTCGATGCGCTCTTTGGAAATGGACTTCATCGACAATGCCGCTGCGTACCCTGTGTTCCGGCTTTACAGAGACGCGTTTGGGAATGACGGCCAGAACGTTAGTGGGCGTCCTGGTGTGACGGGAATGGGTCCGACGATGGACCAGATGTTCTTTTACAACTTTGCGGCGGCACACTGTGACTTCAGGGATGAGGAGCTCTGGAAACAGCAGCGGAGGTTCCACGTGACGCCAGCTCCGTGGCGTGTTAATGTGCCGCTGAGGAACTTACCTGAATTCGCGGAAGCGTTTGCCTGCAAGGTGGGCTCCTATATGAACCCGGATTATCGATGCAGTGTGTGGAAAAGGTAGCTGCATTTAAGGGCTCCGGTAGCTGGGGTGGTTGACCACCGTCAGTGAAATTTTAACGTCGCAATAAATGGAGTGTACGCTTTTGTTTGCAGATGGGCTGAACGCGTTCGTTCATTAGTTTCTCGCCAGTAGGTGTACGGCCCTCCTGACCACTCGAGCTTCATTTCTCGAAGTCTTGTCGCAACGCGAAGAAAACACATTTGCTGGTATTTTCTCACATGTGGGAAATGCCCTTGCGAGTTTTTTGCAACACTTCTGTGTGGTAGAAAAGCTTGCACTTGTGACAAAATCAATTCATTTATTATTGCTTCAAAAGCTTGAACTTTTAGGTTTTCTGGGTCCTTTAATTTTTTCTTAAACGTTTAACAAACTACTTCCACAACCGGGCTCGAATTGTGCAGATAAACGGTTTCTCGAGTTTCAAAGTTTCTTCCAATCAGGAGTGCCACAGGGGTCTATTTTATCGCCATTGTTGTTTAACGTGTATGTCAATGATTTGGGTTCTGTCACAAGAAGGAGTCGCCTGTTTCAATATGCAGAGGACACCGTTCTTCTGTCTACTCACTCTCTTTATAATTCAGCGATTCACTCCCTTCAAACAGATGCAATTGCGGTTATGGACTGGTATTCTTATAGCGCTATTTGTATAAACACGCAAAAAAAAATGTGTTTTCGCCACCCTCACAAAAAAATTGACTGCACGCCGATTGTACTTCATAACTCAAGGTGCAAGGATTGCCATTGTATTCCTCTTCCCTTCTCGGGAATCGTGAAATATCCAGGTGTACATTTCCAGGTATATATACCCAGGTTTTCCACATGACGTGGAACACCCATATGAACAACGTTTGTAACAAGCTTCTGGGGGTATCTTGCGTTATATATAATGTACGTTCCTTCATGCAGTCCCAACGAGCACACTTATTGTGCATTCACTTGCTTTCAGCATTCTCAGTATGGGATATCTTTGTTTTACCATTGCTCTTCTTCCTGGCGTTCCGAAGCAAACTGCATATAAAAAACATTTTCCTCAGCGTTGCGTACAATGTAGTTATCCCCGTTAATGTTGATTCATTCACTTACTTCAGTCTGCCTACATTTGATGCCCTCTTTTTTTCAAACGATTGTCTTAAAACACTTCTGGTGCAGCTCTTTTTTGTCCCTCGTGCCGGTGCGAGCGTTCAGACAGAGACCTCGATTTCTTATACCGCGTTGCTACACACGTTCTGGATCATATGTTAGACTTCACTATGTCTCAAAAAATTTCAGCTCCTTACCCGATGAGATATTTTTTGTATCCTCTCTACGTGGCCTAAAAATACCTGCGTAAAAATGTTTGTTTTGTTACCTCTAACTAATACCATTTATTGCCTCTGCTGACTGCCGGGTACGGCCCGACAAGCCTTGCATGGCTTGGGCTGGCCCGATGTTGATTTGTATATTTCAAGAGATGAAAATAAACTATTACTGCTGTTACTATAAAAACGTTGTTTTTTGAGCCTGCAATGTCTTCCGGTAGGGAAATGGGAGGAGTAGTAAAAAAAAAGGGGAGGGTGGACAGTTTCATACTGAGTCAGTACATTACGCAAACATACGCAACGAGACGCTTCGTTTTGCACTTGGGCGCGACGTCATGGGGAATGTCTGTCTTGGATTAGGACAACTGTCTGAAGCTAAAGTGCGCAGACTATCGTGGCGACACGGAGGAAGCTGGTGTTGGGAAGGAGGTGGGCGAGCTTTAGATGTACGTGACAAGCCCAGGATTGTGGTGGGAGCGTGGAGGTTGTGATCGGAGTGTTTGCCCGCTCAGTCCCTTCCCACCGCGTCGTTATCCCGAGAATCCGCACTAATGGTAAATTTTATGATCCTCATCATCATATCACCCTTACGCCCCTGTCTGGCAGGGGCCTCTCCCATAATTTTCAATTATAACGGTCTTGTGCTAACTGCGACCAATTTATCCCCGGCGACCTGCATCGCATCTGGCCCATCTAACTTTCTGCCGCCCCTGCCACAACTGCCCTATCTAGGGATCCAGTCTGTTACACTTAATGACCAACGGTCACCTTGCCTTCGCTTACAATGCCCTGCCCACACCCAGTTCTTCTTCAATTCTACTGTTATGTCCTTAACAGCTTTTATTCTCTGACTCACTCCGCTTCTTCTTGTCCCTCACGTCGCACACTGTCATCTTCCGTTCCATTGCTCGCTGAGTCGTCCTCAATTTAAGTTGAACCCTCTTAGTGAGCCTCCAAGTTTCTGCTCTGTAGGTGAGTACGGGTAGGATGCAGGTGTTGTTACAATTTCCTCTTCAGGACACTGGTAGGCAGGCTGCCAAAGAAGGCTTGGGTAAGGCATTATCCCGCGGCCATGCCGGTAGCACACTCGCTCACCAGAGCAGGATGGCCGCCCTGGGTGTAGTAATGGTCACAAACCTCCCATGCTTGCGCGAAATGTTATGAAACAGTTTTCGTCAAAGTTTGATGACAGGGCGCTCAAATGGTCGCCGTTTCATAGAGGTTCATACTAATGTATGCTAAAGAGAAGTGTTCGCTGCAATCATGTGCCGGTCATGGCGCCGCCATAGCACGCAGATACGTTGCTCGCTACCTGGCTTGGCTAACAACATGACTTCTTTTTGTTGCTGAAGCTTATATATCATCCAAAAGTGACGTTATTTTTCTTGTTTGTCTTCTATGAAGCTTCCCATAAAATCTTTTGGAATTCCAATTCTTCAATGCGTAAACAACTTTAAATAATCATTTACAATTTCAAGGTTTGCGTTTTTTGCAGCCACAGGCAACTTTAAGCCTGTTCATGAACCATGCCAAGGACAAGTGAGAACGTTCCTACCTGCACGTGACGGCACTCTCGCTGAACACACTGGCACGACACCCTGGCGCCAGATTACCTGTAGTGGATAATAGTATGAATCTCTAAAGCCGCGTTTGGTTGTCCAAGTGTAGACTGCATGAGTGTGCGTGGCTCCCTACATAAATATCCTCAAAGCATATCAAGCTAAATAAAAAATAGGACCCGGGAAGCACCCAAAAGGCCCTCATCTTCCTGCCTTGTCGTCCAGGCAGAAACTCACTGACATTGGCGCCGAAAGCACCCTCACACAATTGGTTCAGGCCCACAAATTCACCGACTAGTCAGACTAGGCGAAGCACCCACAGAAGATCCATTATATCCAACTGAACCTCACCCCCTTCATTCTGAGGAAATGCTCCAGGGAACATTACCCGTGCACCAACCACCGACAAGGTCAGACTAGAAACACGTGCCAAAGTGCTGAACGAAATACTTCAGTGCGCAATATTCACGGCGTTTCTTACAATGGCACCCAACTGAGTAGCATGCAGAGATGCTGCCGTTATGAGCACCGTTAAGTGGTAGGCGTGGCATGCATTGAAGACAACCCTCAAGCACAGCTCTTTTCACTACTATTGAAAAGTCAACCACAAATGGAGAGCAGGTGGCTATTGTTACGACTATCAAACGAGCAGCTTTGACCTTTTTTGCATCGTTGCGGAGTCTAAAGGCGGCTTCCGAGCATACTGAAGCGTTAATAATGTTCCCAGATGCTGATAACATCCTCGACACCCTCCGACCACATAAAGGGAAGTGACCTTTCAACATATAACAGAATCTTTCTCACATTATATCTTAGTGGAGGCAATGCCCGAACCATCACTTGGCACGCCCAAAGGTTGAAAGCCCATCCATTGTTTCAGGCGAGAAAAATAAACAGAATTCACACCCAGCGACCCCACCCATCACCTAGAACGTGAAGACCACGTACCAGCGGGAACAACGGCGCGCTCTGACACCATCATATGCTTGGTAAGGAAGGGACAAGTAAAATTGCCTCTGCTCCAGACCATTTTTCCATCTAAACGGCATTAATATTCGACCGGCTGTACCACTCTACACCTCTTGTTGCCCTCTTTTGGTCCCGTTCTCCCATGCGCTTAAGTAATCATGTCTCACAACTGTAGCTGCCAATTATCCTATACAGGGCGCTCTGACAAGACACCTTTCCAGTGCACTGTACCCCTTTCTGCTTTAGTTTTGTTAGTGAACCGTTACATTTATTTGGTTAACCTGATATTGATTACTACGAGTCGTTGTAAGAACTTCCAATTTTGGTGTTGCGTTGGCCCACTTACACTAGCGGAGGTACAAGTGGTCTTTAAATGTCCTGTGTGCCTTTTTGTCCCGTTCTCTCGTTCGCTAATTAATAATGTCTCACAACGGTAGCATGAAAGTCACAGGGCAAACTTTAAAAGTAAAAATAAACTAGCCCAAATAGGCGCTGTACCTTTCCCCTATAGGCTCCAATTGTCCACAAGTCTGAATCCCAATCCATAGCCAGTTGGAACGACTCGTAGTTGGGGACTCCACGTCGGATCTGAGCAGCATTGCCTCCCACTGCTCCAAATTATTTATGATAGATGCCGGCGTTGCACAAATGGGGTGCTGTGGGCAGGCCCAACTGATATGATGGAGGTAAGCTTCCGCAGCGCAAGCCAGTGGCAGGAGTCTTTATAAAGGTCAGAATACAAGGCGGTGTAGGCGGCGGCGTTGATACCTGGCCAGGCGAGTGATGAAGACCGGGTATTTGAGGTGGAATATAAGTGATTGGTTATTTCTCTATATGGGACTAGCTTGACCCTGCCCCCCGTGTTGAGCACAAAACTCGGCAGAGTTGAGGTTGAAGTTACCTCAGTGGAGGCAGACAAATGTGCAGTGAGCAACTAAGCTAATTTTGAAGAGATGAGGGCGCCAAACTGCTTCCTTTAGCTCAATTCGTCGAAGAGGTTCCTGTCGATGGCACCAATAGGCCTAGAACCTCAACATTAAACTTGCAGCGGTCACATTTTAAAGCGTCTTTAATCGTGCCGTTAGGACTCTGCCTCCGCAGCAGTTCAAGCTAACTGTATTTGGGGGGTGGAATTTCTGATGTTTTATCATTTCTTGCGCACACGTTATGGAAGGCTGTCACAGCAAATTGGAACTAAGCGCCCCAGTGCGTCTTTGTCATTCATTTTTTTCTAATGCACGAGTCATGGGGCGCGTCGCAGCCAACTGTAATTGAGGGTCGGGCAGGATGGTAATAAATTACCAAAGAATAAAAAAGACCGATCAGGACGTTGAGGGAGATTTTGCTTAATAAGAAAATTATGAGGACGCCTAACCATTCTATTGAAGTTGTGCATGTGGAAACATTAAGGTCTAATTAAAATCCGTTGAGTGCTCTTTTGAGTTCAGTTGTGAGACTGGCGTTTTCGAGCATTGCTGCGGGGTTCCCGGATAGGAATGCAGCCGACAACTTACTTTCGCAGTTGCAGAGGTTGCAGCAATCGACTATGTAGATGACCAAAGTTTGTAGAGGTACCGTACGTACTACCAAGCAGAGTTGCCTGCGCAAGAACGCGATGGAGGTCGTCAGAGCCAAAGGGAACTAAGCCTGTGTTCTGCTACACATGCCACACACCATCTTTGTGATAAATGGGCCATTGAATGGTTTTGTAAGCGCCGCCCCACACACCTCCGGATGTACGTGCCACGTGCCGTAACCAATTAGAGATTTAGAAGACGTTTCACTGCTACAGACGCGGAGCGTCGGCTCTTCCGCTTCCTGGTCATGTCATAATTTCGGCAATAAAAGGACCCCGTCCAAGCATAACGCAGGGCAACTAACTTGCCGTATTGTACGCCCGATAAAGCTTGCGTAAATCCCGATGCTTTGAGAGACCAGCATTGTTCACTACAATGTCCAGCCGTCCAAAGGCAAGAATGTGCTTGAACACTCTGGAATAGAGATTGGGATGTATTTTCCGAAATAAGCAACCTGGTTTCCAAGTAAGCTGGAGTTAAAAATGCAGATGTCAGGAAACACTGTTTTCGGTTCGTGGCCCATATGACAATGGGTGAGGGCACTTTTTGCAGGTTCAAGCAGCGGCTGCCACTTGCACTTCAATGGCGTGTACAAGTTAATATTTTGAGCTCTTCCTTTGACGTGACTTCGACATTCAATTTTGCTATAGAGTGCTAACACAACGCATATACTGTACTTCGTCCGCAGCTTAACACTATCGCGAAAATTCGAAGCATTTCTTTTTCAAAGAAATTGGTACGAAGATTTATAACGATGAAGTGTGAGTTCGCCCATTTGGAAACGTGCCCCGTGCGTCTCCTCACTCATCGCCTCCCTCGTGACGTTTTTTTGATGACACGTGACATTGTCTTATGTGAGGGATGATGCTAGTGCTGGCTGACAGAGCTGACCGTTAAGAACTGACAGTGAATAGGGAGTTGGAACGTGATCGTGCTCGGTAGGACAGAGAATAGCCCCTTATTTGACTGAATGCGTCCATATTAGGGAGTGGGTTCGGGTTTCTTTCCTTTCCTCTCTTTCCTTACGAAGACAGACTAACGGTAGCAGAAAGCATTGAACACACAGAAAACAAACTACACACTATAAAGCCGCATATAAGTAGATACCTAGAAGAAAAGCTGAACAGATTCTTGAAGGGGCGTTATCCGGGTTAATGGATAGGCCACACACATGCTACCCATCGCACCTCATCACGGCATCTTCAAGACGACTGTGTAGCAGATGCGAGAGCCAATCTGTAATCCGCATCCTAATGTAATGCAACGCAGCCGACATAAAACGATGCAAACACTTCCAAAAACTTTGCAGGCAACGCATTGCACTCCATTCATCGTCCATTATATCCGACGATCCCATGTTTTCTGTTCACTGGGGTTTTTAGGATTTTGACAGGGATACAATTTTACACCACTTTTTACATACCACTCTAGTCACAACCTGCCCCTGTACATCGGCACCTTGTCTGCGTTTGAAACCAATTTACTTGCACTCCAACAACCTGATTTTTTTCACTCAACGCCGTTTTAAAATAGTTAAATTTTGTTTTCACCCACTTTCTAACCTTGCCCAATTGAAACCCACAATGATCACAACCAGAATAATGCTCCTGCTCATCTGATCGGTTATTTACTACGCTGCTCAGCTCCGACCCACAAGTGCAAGAGTGTGTAATCCAGCTGGCCGAACTCTCCGCTAGGGCCCACGGGCTCCTGGCCGTCGACTAGGGGACTGTAGTGTGCCGGTGCTCCAAGCCGGCGCCTCTTTCTATACAGCTTTGGATGAATAAAGTTTTAAGTGCGATGCACTTCTTAAGCGACCCTGAACCTGCGTCCACCGGCGATGTCCGCATAGCATACCCACGTGGGGGATTGGCCAGGAATCTCCTCGTCTTCCTTGGCAACGGGGGGAGATGGGCGCGCGCTGCCTGGCCGCTGACATGGCACATACCCACGTGGAGGATTGGCCAGGAATCGGGCGTGAGAAGGGCTAATGCACACGCTTAAAGGAGTACGGACACGAAATTTCAAAGCTGAGATCTGCTCTAGCAATCAAGTACAACGACAACACAAATAGGTGTCTGTGAATAAATGCATCTTTCTTTCTTTGTAGTTGTGTGTGTGTGGTGATCTCTCTTTCGCGAACATTACCGAACCGCGCAAATTCAACTCGTGCATTCGTACTTTCACATTCTTCCCCTCGGGGAAATGCGGGGAATTTTTTTTACCACCACCACTGCTCCTGCTAGATCCAGCAGCGGCCTTAAGTGTTGGGCTACAATGCTAATGCACTCATACTTCTAGCGAACTTGACACAAGACGAAGAAGGTAAAGACGAAATACTCACTAGTGTATTTCCTTTGACTTTTCCATCTTCGTGTTTCGTCTTTTCCTTCTTCGTCTTGTGTCAAGTTCGCCAGAAGTACCAGTGCATTAGTCAGTAACCAACTTGCCCAACTCTCCGCTTTAATTGAATTCCAATGCATTCCTCGTGGGTGGCGAACTGTTGAACCCACTCCTCGCCTCAAACTAGTCATGACGCGAAATGTTCGGGTTATGTTTTTTTTGCTGCTACGAGTGCCTACCAGCCAAATAATTGTAGAATGGCGCATTAGATGGTCAATCGCAGCGTAACTAATTATATTCACCCTCGTTAATATGAGTCAGTTTCGGTTTCGACCAAACGAACAACGAGGCGGCTGCCATGACAGAACGGCGCTCATGACATCACTGTTTTCGTGGCACCGCGGCCTCTTCCTAGGCCGTGCGAACTAACCGCGGCCAGGACATGTGGAGTCAACGATCACCTGCAGCAGTTTCGGCATTCAAGTTGCGGCTCGAGGTGGAGCGCATGCGCACGACGACACGAGGACGAACGACGGTGGGCGTACGCTACAGGTCTTTCTCGTTCGGAGCAAGCGTTGCCACGATACCGCGAATGCCGGAGTTCTTTTGTGACCAATGTTGGCCGATCCTCCTGAGTGGGTATGCTTGACGAACGTGTGCTCGAGCCAAGCAGCGAGCGCTGGAGTTTTCTTGGCCAATATATGCCAATCTCCTTCAGCGGGTATGCGCAGCTTGACGAACGTGCGATCGAGGCCCTTGTGCACCAGCGCTCGGCATTTTCTTCGTATGTTTAGAACTGCGAACACTATGTATAATTTTTTTGCTCAACAGCTTCGCTGTTAAATTTGCTATTGTGGGGTGCTGCTCCAACGTTTGGCGCGCGAGCAATCTGAACGCAGGAACATGTACAGCGTGACGTCATCGGCAACGTAAATAACCGCAACGTTTTCAACGGGTAGCTTGTCATGTCCGTAAGCTTCAGAGTTACGACTTGGTAAGGTTATCCCTAGATGCAGAGATTGCAGGGGGAATTGAACAAGACTCTCAGTAAGAGTAACTAACAGAAGAAAAAGACGCGGCCAGAAAAGGGTGATGATGATAATGCCGGCTTTTTTGGCGATTGCATAATAACACATTCGTTTTTTAATGAAAAATTAAGCGCGACTACGGCAACGACAACAGAAAGACGACAGGACGAGCGGTCATTCGCAACTGGATTTATTAGAGGCATCGTATAAAATCTGTACCTACATGACACTTCACCGGGGGCATGCGCAAAATAAAAAAGAAAAGAAAAACAGCATCATGGGAGTGTCTAGGTGTCTCGTAGTATTTTTTTACTTTACACATGGAGTAAACAGACGTACCAAGCATCCGCTATCCAGCAGCACTTCCACGATATCTCGCCCCAGACTACTGCCAGCTCCGATGATCAAGGTGACTTTGCCCTTGAAGTCCACCATTGCTGCACGTCATGGTTTAATGCTCACACTTGTTAGTCTCTCCCTCAACCAGGGTACGCAACAAGTGTGGCTACATTGTTATTCAGAAACTAAAGTTACCACTCAATTCTTAAATAGACCCTGAAACACTTTTCCAGCTTTTCCGAAATCATAAATGCTTGCATGGTAGGAAAGTACCTCAGCCAAAAATTGCTGCTCTATGCCCATCAGCTAAATTGGAAACTTGCTCGAAATATTTTTCTCTTTCCCGGTCTTGGCGTTTTTCGACAGCTGGAATTACGTAATTACAGCGATGTAGCGGCAATTGGCCGGCTTTTTTTCCGTTGCAGCAGTAAACCCATTCGATAGCTAATTTAGAAAGAAAGCCACAAAAGCAAAGCAGAGACGAAAGACGTATCTGCTGCGACGTGCAAATCATGCAATGCCGCTCCGTGCTGCCGATACCTATAGCTTTTTCAGTGCTTCCAGACGTGAAGGAAAGAGCGAAAGCGTTTATCCAAAGCGTTGCAGAGTACATCTAAAGCCGTTTCGAAAGGCGCTAATGAATGGGACGCAGAGAAACACACACTGTCTTTTTAACCGGTTTTTCTTAGACCGAAAGAACGTGCGTAAGAAACCGTTTCTGCAGCACTGAGATGATGATGATAAATTCTTTTATTAGGAAGGGGAGAACCGAAGGTCGCTGGAGGGGGAATAGGGAGGGAGGTAGACGCCCACTGAATTACGCTCGCCAGGCCACTGTCGACGCCTAACTGGGCTAAGGTCACCAGGTGTTTAGGATTTTCGAGAATGTCCCTATGTAATGCTTCTATATCTGAATTTTGAAAAAAAAAACATTATGGTTCAGTCTATGGATATCAAAAGCGGAGCAGTGCAGAACAAGATTGTCCATGTTTGCTTCACACAGAGTGTGACAAAAGGTACATGTGCAAGGGGCAGCGGTGCCAATGCCCTTCTTCCGGTCAGCAAGTGTCTGCCATTTATGCCATTTGTTGCATATTCTGCGCCGACGTCACCATTGCGTGGCGCGCACGGTTACGTGCGCATCTTTCTTTGTGTCGCGGCGGCAGCTATCGCCGCTCCTCTCCCTCGTCCCCCTTTCTCTCTTACGTTCGAACCAAATATAAGCGAGCCTGGCTTTGACAATAAATCGACGTTCTGCTTACATGCTGACCGGCGTAAGCTCTGTTCTTCAGCGCGCCTTTGTGCGGCCCGTGGGATGCAACAGTGGCGACGAGGACTGAAGACGCGATAGTCGCGAAAAAGGAACCCGAAGACCGCACCACGCCGTTGGACGACATGGCCCATCTCAAGCTACCAGACTTCGACGAAAGCAAAGATAAGTGGAAACCGTACCTTACCAAGGTTGAAGCTTACTTCGAAGCGAACGCCGTTGAGAATTCAGCAAAAAAGAGAGCATTACTTGTGGCGGCATTGAGCACCCACACGGTACAGACTTTGGCAGGGAAACGTAGCACCGCGCACGCCAAATTCCTTGACTTATGAAGAAGCATTGGCCACGCTCAACGAGTATTATGACCCAAAAAAGAACGAAATTTCCGAAAGCTACAAATTTTTCAACCGGTGCCAAGCTGAAGGGGAGCCGATGCATGCCTTTTTGGTGGAAATTCGGCGGATAGCTGATAACTGCAACTTCGGAGGCGCTCTGGACCGGATGCTACGGGACCGCATTGTTTGCGGCGTACGTTCTAGTGCGTTGCAGAAACAGCTATTGTCAAAAAAGGACTTAACGCTGGAAGAAGCAGAGGCTATAGCAATGGCAGCCGAGGCCGCAGAAACAGATGTAAAAAACATGAACGCGGAGGACACACCACTACTAAAAGTAGATGCGTCTAGAAAAATGTACCCACAAGGGGAACGGAAGACTTCTCAAGTCGAAAGCTGTGGCAGATGCGGTAGTGGAAAGCACGATGATGACGGTTGTCCCTGGGCCAGGTCACGGTGTTATCAGTGTAAACGTAAAGGGCACCTTGCACGAAAGTGCCGAAGCCGTGCGCAGCATGCAAACGACTCCAGAGCGGTGCGAACCAACACGTTGACTGTCACAGAAGGCTCCTCTAACGAGGAAATGGAAACAGCCCATATCTGGACACTAGCGTCTAAAAGGAAGAACGTTCTGGAGCCCCCGATTCACCGAGTATTCACGTGGGAGGCATTCAATTGCCAATGGAGGTAGAACACCGGGTCACCAATTTGCGTCATTTCTCGCGAACTTTATGAGAAGCACCGCAGGCAGTGGCCAAGTCTGAGAGCCTCCAATATCAAGCTTTCCTGCTACGTAGGCCGCCTACCTGTCCTGGGAGAACTTCAGTTACGCGTCCACTACGAAGGGGTGTCCGTGGACTGTTTGCTGACTGTGTTGGACTGTGCGGGGCCAAGCTTGTGCGGCCGTGATTTGCTTCGTTTACTTGACAACGCAGGAGCTCCAATATTGCAGGTAGCAGCACGGGACGTCTCTCCGGAAGACCACGAAAGCAGCTACCGCATCAACAGCATCTTCGAGGACTACCAGGACGTCTTTTCTGCCGACCTGGGCCTTATCGAGGGAACCCCCGCCAGCTGCACCTAAAAGAGGGCGCCATTCCAAAATTCTGTAAGGCACGGCCCCTTCCCTACGCTTTGCGCGATAAAGTAACGCAAAGAGCTGGACAGGCTGGTTTCAATAGGAGTGTTGTCGCCCGTAAAGCATTCCGATTGGGCAACGCCAATTGTGGTGGTGGTAAAGAAAGACGGCACTAGTCAGAATTTGCGGGGATTTTAAAGCCACCTTGAACCCAGCTTGTGCACTGAGCAATACCCGTTGCCCGTGATTGAGGACATGTTTTGCTCGCTTAAGCGATGGTGACTTTTTAGCACTCTTGACCTGCGCGACGCATACAACCAAGTACCACTCGACGAAGCGGCCAAGAAAAGTCTGCGTCATTAACACGCACAGAGGCCTGTTTTGCTTTAATAGGCTGCCATTCGGAATAGCATCCGCCCCGGCAATCTTTCAAAGAAAGATGGATGAGGTGCTGGCAGGCCTGCCGGGCGTGCAAGCTTATCTAGACGACGTGCTCGTGGTCGGAGAGAAGGAATGAGAATGGCGAGCGACTAAGAAACCGTCCTGCCAGCGCTTCCGCGAACGGGGAATAAAGCTCAATTTGATAAGTTGCGAATTGCGCCGACCGCTGTGACGTATCTTGGGCACCGAATCGACCGAGAGGGTCTTCACCCGACAGAAAAGAACGTGGACGCTATTGTTGAGGCACCGAGTCCGCGCAATGTTGCCGAACTGCGCTCGTTTCTTGGAATGCTGACGTTTTACGCGAAGTTCCTGCCTAGCATGTCAACTACGCTTTTCCCTTTATATCAGCTGCTGGAAAAGAATGCGCGCTGGAACTGGAAGGACCAGCAGGAAGCTGCTTTTACAGCTGCCAAGAAAAGGCTTAAAGATGCCCAAGTTCTCGTGCCTTTCGATCCAAACAAAGAGTTGAAGTTGGAATGTGACGCATCCCCCCACGGTGTCGGGGCAGCTCTGTTCCACACAGTAGGCAATGTTTATAAACCCATTGGATTCCGTTCCAGAACATTGACACAAGCTGAGCGGAACTATTCTCAACTAGAACGAGAGGCGCTGGCGCTCATTTTTGGCGTAACAAAATTTCGTGACTACCGTCTAGGGCGAGAGTTCACGCTGGTGACCGACCACCAGCCACTTCTGGTCCTGCTGAGACCGAACCAAGACCGCGCCCGAAACCAACGGTGGGCGCTTTGCCTCGGGGCCTACCAATACAAGCTTCAGTACACTCCAGGGAGGCAGATGTTCAACTCTGACGCCCTGAGCCGTCTACCCCGGCGAGTTCCGGAACCTGTCCCGGATGATGAACCGGCCGAATACGTTCTGTCCCTGGAAACACTGGACGAAGGGGGAGTGACCACACGTGAGCTGAAGGTTTTGACAGCCACTGACCCTGTCCTGTCTGAGGTTAAACGTTATACACTGAACGGGTGGCCTAAAACAAGACTCCTGCACCATTTGGTCCTGCCATACTTTGAACGGAATTTGGAGTTGTCAGTGGCGCATGAGCTACTCTACTGGGGAAACCGGGTAGTAGTACCGGAAGAGGTTCGTACTCGAGTGTTGCGTCTACTGCATGACACGCACCAGGGATCGTCTGCTATGAAAGCTGTTGCACGTTCGCTGTTTTGGTGGCCAGGGCTGGATAGAGATATAGAGAAAATATCGGCTTCGTGTCAAACCTGCATCCAGAACATACCGATGCCTACAACAGCGCCACCAGTCAGCTGGCCAGCGACAAATGAGAGATGGTCTCGTGTTCACGTTGATTTTGCGGGCCCAATCGCAGGAAAAATGATTCTGGTGGTAGTCGACACGCATACAAAATGGGTCGAAGCCATACCGCTGGTGCACGCTAACAGTGAAACCACGGTAAACTGCCTGCGTACTATTTTTAGCAGGTTTGGTGTCCCACGAACCTTAGTTTCTGATAATGGGCCACAATTTACCAGCCAGGAATTCGAGACATTTGCAAAGAACAACAACATAGTGCATCTAAGGTGCGCCCCCTACCACCCCCAGTCGAATGGAGCTGCAGAAAGAGTAGTGCGAACTATAAAGGAGGGGCTTCGAAAAATGAAAGGAGGGAAGATGGAGGACAATCTAGTGCGACTCTTGTTCAACTACCGGAGAACTCCACAGAAAAATGGAAAGTCACCAGCAGAGATGCTTCTCGGTTACCAAATACGGTCCCGTCTCGACTCGTGTTTTCCTCCTACTCTTGCAGAGCCGTCGCAGGGTCAAGACGACTGGACCTTGCTACCAGAGACCAGTGTTTACGTGCGGAACTATGGTAGCGGTGACAAGTGGATACCGGGACGGGTAAAGACTGCGTCCGGGTCCAGGATGGCTACCGTGGAAACTTCGGGAGGACTGGCCCAGCGACATGCCGATCAAGTGCGCTTGCAACGCAACGATACATTGGAGCAGCAGCAACAGCCTGACCGTGTGATCGAGCAACGACTGGCATCCAGCCCGCCAACGACAGCAGAGGAGGGTGATCCGGCAACCAACACGCCTCGGTGCGCAGACTCTCCGGTACGGGTACCCGGCGTCACCTCCCCACCTCAACCTACGACCAAATCAGCCCCAACGGACAACACTGCAAGAAGCCCCCAACAAGTCCTCAGACGTTCTACGAGAACACGCCGACCGGTGGAGCGTTTCCAATTTTAAGGAGAAAGAAGTGTTGCATATTCTGCGCCGACGTCACCATTGCGTGGCGCGCACGGTTACGTGCGCATCTTTCTTGTGTCGCGGCGGCAGCTATCGCCGCTCCTCTCCCTCGTCCCCCTTTCTCTCTTACGTTCGAACAAAATATAAGCGAGCCTGGCTTTGACAATAAATCGACGTTCTGCTCTCATGCTGACCGGCGTAAGCTCTGCTCTTCGGCGCGCCTTTGTGCGGCCCGTGGGATGCAACAGCATTTATGGATGATATGAGGTGTAGTGGCCGTGTTGGCAGGTACTTTGTTGATAAATATTAGCACTGAGAAAAAAATAGATTTTACTTCGCAGGGAGGCTGAATTCGCTTCAGGAGAAACTTTTTTGTTGGATGCGTTTTTGAGGACGGCATATCACGGAGAGAAAATAATGCAAGCCCTTTCGCTGGCTGACCAGGCAGATGATCCCTGTAGTACCGGCACGTTTCTCATCCAAAGCACGGCCACAGTAAGCTCAAAGTGTTGCGCTAGCCGTGAATCTTTCACGTGAACAGCCACAATTGCCTAGTAGCTAGTAGTGTTTTTTCACGGTTTTTTTGTTGAAAAGGCACCTGTCAACCCCGCCACACCATTTTCCCGCTCAAACAGATGCACACGTGCATGACACGAAATACGTTGTATCACCGCAGCTGTTCGCCACCGGATGTCAGAGTAGTTGATAACTTCGGTGGTGCAGGGTGTTTCATATATGCTTAAAATAATGGGCGTGCTTAAGGTTACAATGTACAGTGGTAGACAAATATAACATGCATTATGAAGAAAAACAGTGTGTATAATAGCCAGGGCGTGTGATAAAGTGGTGGCCAATTCTTTTTGTCTGCCTGTGATTCTCAACTTGTTTTGCATATATTTATAGATAAATTTCGGAGACCTAGAGCTAGAATACCACAACACTAATGCTACAATGCTAGAGATTAACACTGTTCTCTCTTTTATGGGTCACTGGGCGGCGCAACTCAAATACGGATGGAAAAGGCGTCAAAAGCGCTGTCATGTTCTTTTAAATTTAGTCTTATCCTTCTTAGTCCTGTGTTAAAGTTCGCTATAAGTATGAGTTCATTACTTCTTTTTTAGGTTCCTGAAAAGCTTCCTTTATCAATGGCAGAATGGGCGAAGACATTATGGTCCACCCAATGCTGTTAATAATACGCGGGTGTTGAGTAAGGTTATATAGCGGATAATTCACTAGAAGTTTTGCAATATTAGTTTCCAAAACCCGTTCGGCATGTCATTGTGGGCCAATTGTACAATTTTACGAAGCGACAGTTGTGCTGCGAAGGCAGACATTTCATGCGGTGGCAGATCACAGGCTGAAGGGAATTCTTTTGACAGGCCTATTGTTGGTGCTAGAATTATACACCCCTGAGTTGGGAACAATGGAGGAAAACAAGGAAAGCTCTCGCCAGAAGCGCACGTTACGAATCCCCGCCCATTCCATTTATGGCCGGAGGAATTGGCGCCAATACCACGTTTCCGGTTCAGCTGGCGTAGCACGGGCAGCGCAGAGGACAGCAAAACAGAAAGTTTGGCAAAGTCTACAAAGTTCTCGTCACTTGAAAGCAACACGGGCTTTCCTTTTCATGGAGGCAGAAAATCGAATAAAGGGAGTTTTTGTATGTGCTAATAACGTCAGTAGGCAATATTTCTGCCCGTGAGGCGTGCAATAACGTTCCAGTGTAGCAGTTTGCTTGTCGCACTATTTCTAACCGCTGAATGTGGCACAGGAAGTTAAATGGCACTTAGGTTCACCGAAATCGGTGATTCTTGTTGATGATATCGTTTTCTTTAATACTCTCCAGAATAATCAAGGAGAAAGTAAGCATCCGTTCCGTTGTGACATTTCGTGAGACGTACACTGTGTGTGCTGTGGTTTGCTGCTCAGTGGTTTTTGGTTTGGGGGAACCGGCGTTACTAAGAATCTACAGTTGGTGCACATGTACGTACTTCTGCTTAAGATACATTATGGAGAAGTAGCTGCTCCTTCAAAACTTCTTTTCCAGTAAGGTATCGCTGCAAAGAGAGATGACCATCAAAACAACAGCGCTTTACTCAAGCCTCCGAGTGATGACGTGTTTCTACAAGATTGCCGGATGTCCTTTCATCGATGCTGTCTACGGCACAGAAGACACAGGATCCCGGGTTCTATTTCAATTCGTGCGAACATTACTGCGGGTAACGTATTCGTTCACCTGCGTCTGCCTGTCTTGTTTTCCACTCCGTTACGTATGTGGCGATGCGAATATGGAATCCCCGGGAATATAAGCTACCTCAACGCCATCATCCGGTCGGGTTATATTTCGCCGTCTACAGCCAAATCTCCATCAGCTTTTTCAACCTCGCTTTGAGGCGTGGCCAGCTCGCCGAAATATTTCGCGCATGCTGCCAAGCTCGAGGCCGAAGTCTGCATATCAACCGGAGCTCCGGTTCGTCGCCGACTTCTGAAGGTTTGCCATCCTTTGCCTTCTGTACGCTGTTCTGGAGGCTTCAAGTACAGCGCTGCACTCAGCATTCAAATCAAGGCAACTTTTTTACCTGCTGAGAGGACACAGCAATCATGTTAAGTGGCTGTGCGTTCCGGCGCACATTCTGAGCTGCCTTCTCGTCGCCGGCCTGGTACAACATGCCAGTCTGGCACATCGTGTACTTCGCGAATATCTTCCGCGAGTACTTCGCCGCACTGGCGGTCGGTTGGAGCTGGAATTGAAGCACGAATACCAGTCGTTCCGAGGACGGGCGACTGGGCTGTCGACGGAAGCTGTGCGTATCAACCTAGTCGCGATATCAGAGGCGGCTCCGCAGTGTGAACACCTTCATCGGTGTGGAGGCCGTTTTGGTACTATGCAGGAACGGTGTACTTCTGTTGTGCTACGTTGTACAGCGCAACCATCATCAAACTTTACTATAGGCGAGATCTATATGCGGTATATACGTGACGATCATGGCTGAGGTCTGCTAATGTCTGCACAGCTGCGACTCGCATGTGCGAAGAAGTAAGTGCCACGTTTGTATAGCATTCTGTGCGGGCGCGAAACAGAATTGTAGTGCCTGTCCAATCATCTGTTGAGGTGAAAGCTGAGCACTGTGGTTCGTACTCAAACATATTGCGTTACGGGGATGACCAGGAGCACCTCAGAGAGACGTTTTTCATTGGTAGTGTCTATTCTCACGGCAACCGTGAGAATTAGCCGTCAGAAATTTCTCACGGAAGTCGTCTCTCATTGGCTAAGCCACACTACACGGAGATTCTATGGGATAAATATTCCCTAAAAGCCGCGTTTGCAGCTGCCCCTGTACTGCTGGGGTAACTTTATCGGTTTTAAACGAGAAGGCATAGGTTCGAGTCGGGCATTGCGATGTTTTTAGCTTTCGGAATTTTTCAGTCATCGTGATTTTGTTAATGCTTTTTACTCTTGTTTTTACTATATCAAGAGAGAACGACGCACAGCGACTTCTGGAATGGGTTTGATTGATTAACGTTACTATAGGTTGTAGTTCTGTGTCGTTGGGCTGCGTTAGATTAGGTTTGTTGCAGTTGGGCGTGGATATGGGTAGGTTACGACGCGTTCGGTTAGGTTACGTTAGGTTCGGTTAGGTTATTTAATGTTTGGTTACATTGGGATGTATATTATTCTGGAAATTTTAGTCCTGCCATTCCTGCCAGTCTTTTAAGGGAAATTCTCACGGTTGCCGTGAGATTAGACGCAGCCTTTTTATTAACTGTTACCTGTAGTCCGATCATCAGCGTAACTGGTTATCATATTTGGAAACACTGCCTAGGAAAACTTCAAAGAGCTGCAGCCTGTGCATATCATCTATATTCGGCCATAATACATCTCAATTTTTCTTATCATATCTCCGTGAGTGCCAGTTAGGGCTAGACGGGTAATGGCAGTGAAAGTGAAAATGCCACAATGACGGCTTTGTTTTAGTTCGGCTTCGTTCCGGTTTTAGAATTATCCTCAAATTTTAGGCCCACAGGTTCACCATATAAAAATATATTTGGGCTTGAGTCCCACATTGCAGCAGAAGGAAGAAGTTTGTGAAAACGCTCGTTAGCCTACTTCTACAACCAGATAATCCTTCGTTGTAGGTGTTGCTGAGATTCACATACATTTTCCCTCTTTAGACTGCGTTTAAGCTTGGTCAACCACGCACCAAAACGTATGCGTGCGATTTCTATAACAGGCTTAGCCCCCCCTCTGCACTGGGGCTCGTAACTGGGGTGTTCTACTATAAAAACCGAGAATAAATTTGTGCCCGTAACAGAAGAATGCAATGCATGTTAGTGATTTTCCAAGCCTTTGAAACCGTATATTGTATGCTAAACCCGAAAAGAGCAGTGTTTTTTGACAAAGATTTCGTCATTACTGTTGCTGCTGGCGCATTTGTTGTTTTTTTGCCTTTTTGGGCGTTTCCTTCTTTCCAGGCATCAAAGATTATCTGCATTATACAGGCAGCCAAGTTTGAAGCACTCACTGATGCCGAAACACACAGGGTAAGTTGCACGAATGAAAAAAAAAATGGCTACGGCTTAGCTCAGCTAACCTTGGATATGGAAAGCAAAAGCTTGGCTTAGTCTGGTTGAGTCTTGGTTTCGCTTGGCTAGCCTTTGATTTAGCTGTATTGCCGACCACGTCTGAAAGCCGTTCGGTTCCATGCAACGCTCACAGAAGGAGGCCGGGCGAACGCACCGCTCCTCTTTGCCGGGCGCGAGATGACTCACGTAGCCCGAAACGACCCAGCACCGCATGCATAGGAAGCTGCGGGGGTGGTCGGCTGCCTCGGCCGCAGCGGCGGTGGCGACCGCTGTCGGCGCCCGCAGCGCCGACAGCGGTCCCGGCGAATCACGCGATGCGCTTCGAGGGGTGTGTCGCCGGGGGTGTGTGTCTGGTCAAAAGGTCACCTTGCGCATCCGCCGCGAAATCGCTGGACGAAAGTAGTAAAGCTTTGCTTAAAAAAAAGGTTTGATGGGTTAACTTTTAACGAGGGGCTTTGACCAGCTATTAAAAAAAAGTGCCTGATTAAAAACTGTTTTAGAATTTGGAATCTCCAGCAGTTCCTTTCTCTGTTGAGCAGTGGGCCTATGTTTACCTTATACACATAAAACAGCACGATGGTCTTAAGAAGAGTTTTCTAATATATGTAGTGATTCCATCGGGGCTCTCCGACGAAGAACAATCGCAAAATTGTTATTTTTTATCAATGACTGTTTCCGTTCCGGAAGATGACATTTGGTTGATGCTAATAGTGAAAGATTACGTTGTCCTTCAAGAAATGTTTTCCTATATGATTATTATAGATTATAAAGGTCTAATTCTACTTTTGATGAGTTGTGCAACAAATGGCGGAGGACATTTAGCGAAATAAACATTGCCCTTATGCGCATAACAATAATTTTTCGAGCAACTATTCTTGCAAAAGAAAACAAAAATGTATTTCCAGGGTTTGGGAATACAACACCTCGGCGTTACGAATAATCAAAATGACCTGCTCATATTTATGATATCTGCGGTGCTGCAAATGCCTGTAAGCTATACTTTCTTCAAAAAAAAAACTGATCACTGGTCCAAGTAATACCAAGATTTTAGCCGAAAACATTTACGTAAAAACTACGCTAAAATTTTAAGCAAATATATGCGACGGCATATAACTGCGTGTTTGCACTATGCCGCTCCTCACTATCTGTAGGAAGTTATAATGCACATTCGCTCATATGTATATCAAGGTCACAGCACAAGGACCCCCTACGCCACGCTTCTTGTGCGCTACATGCACGCGTTAAGCCATATATCTGCATGTGTGCCTGGGGGTATAGACTGCACCTCAAGTCGGCACATTATCCCTCAAGTTGAAGAAAGCAATGCTTCCTAGATGTCACAAGATATGCGCGTAAATGGAGAGTGCCATAGAATCGGAGAAACCTTTAAAGATGCTCAGGCTCCGTCTTCATAAACTCACCACGCCTGAAATGCTGTCTGATCCGGTCCCACGGGAGGCTGTTCTAGAGAGGCTAGAGGAGGCTCCCTGGGACGTAAACAGCATTTCTTCACCAGACAAGGATTTGGCCTGGTTGAGTACATTTGCTACAAGCCTGCTAAATGAATTTACAACCGCACCGTTGTCCTTCAGTCCCCAGCAGCTGTATTGCCCCTGTCCAAGGCGGCGGGAAGGAAAGCGATACAGTAGAACGTACTAAAAATCTTGTGGGCCAGGAAGGTCGCAACTGGGAATTATTTATTGCTTCGTTCAATGCTCGAACTCTTCTGAGTGAAGCCAGTTGATCTATTCTTTACATGAGCCATCTGGTATTTTATGGAACATAGGTAGTTAGGTTGAGCCAGGTAAGAAGGGTTGGTGAGGAATTTCTAGTACTCCCTACAAGAGATATTGGCTGTCATTGCGGAATTCTGAAACACATCCGTTAGGCGTAGAGTTCCTCGTTCATAGGGATATAGCAGGGAGTGAGGTAGAATTTGAGTTATTAATGGGTGTGTAGCGTCTCTTGTGACTCGGCTCAAATAAAGGCACAAGTTACATGTGGTACAGGTCTATGTGCCAACATCCACTTGCGATGACAAGGTTGTGAATGGTTTTTGTTAGGACGTTGAATCGACAATAAACACAGCAAAAATGCTGCATTTCGTCATTATGGGCTGTATTAACGCAAAAAAAGAGGTACGAAAGGTAGGAGAGCATGCGGTAAGGAAATTTGTCCTAGGCTATCGAAACAGCCACGGGGAAATGCTGGTTGCCTTCGTCATAAAGAATAATCCGCGAATAATGAGTACATTCTTCTACAAAAGAAGGAATATGAATTGAACTTGGAAATGCCCACATGGCGTTTTACGCATGGTACATGATGTAAAGGTATTTGGCCGGGTCAAAACAAGTGATCACAGTTAATGGGAGGCTTAGCGCAAAGGAGACAAGGACGGTGGCAGACGAGACAAGCGCTTGTCTGTCAGAGTTGGTTATTGTCGCTGTGTAAATTCCCTGCGGCTTAAATCAAGGTGCTAGCCTGCAATGTTGTAAGTAAATAAATAAATACATTGTAACAAATATAGTGAGCGACCGTAACAGCACCGGTCTCTCCAAGCGAGTACGCCGAGCTCAGTAATATGCCCAGTGCATTTCTTTTCCTTTCCTATTCCCTCAAACTCAAACTACAATAAAAAGCTGTCAACAGGATGTTGATAATATTTATTATTATATTTTTATAATTATTATAAAGTATTATTATTATTTTTTCTCGTCTTAAACCACCTGAACCAATTAATCTATCAATTACCTGAATAAAGCCTACCGATTATTCGGACTAAACTTTTTAAGAGACTCGCAGTTCTACTATGAGGCGCTTGTTCTCAGTGGTGGCAAGCCAAAGCGGTGTCAACTTCTGCTGCCTCAATAGATGTCGTGGCAAATGTTGTGCAAGTCAGTTCACCACTGTGAAGCATGTTGTTGGGCAAGTTGGTTCATCATACTTATACTTGAAACTGCTCATACGGACGGGATACCACTGCGCATGCGCATACGGCATACGCCCGTCCTGTCTCTTCTCTTCCTTGTCCCGTCCGTATGCGCAGTTTTAAGTATAACTTCAGCACTATTAGCGTCGATGACGCTCACGGCATGGGCTGTTTGTGGGGTGAAGTGACAATATTTTTGTGGGCTGGCTTTTTTTCTCTTTTCAGTTGCACATCCTGATTCTCACTGTTGAAGACCTAAAAGATTGTTTCACAGGTTGTGGCATGTTCGTCATCAACCTCCGTCTCATTGTTTCCGTGAGTAACGCATGTAGCAAGTACACAAGACTGTAGGAATCACTATTTTAAAAGCACTTCATTTATTCAACAAACCCTAAGAGCAATTATTATGTCTACACTAACCCTTTCAGTCACCGTGTCTCCATATGGAGACGTGACTCTCTTCGTCCTTTTCCTCGTGAAAAAGGAAAGAGTTCATGCTGCAGAGCGGTGCGGTTGATGTTCGAAACCTACGGAAGTGAAACGTAGCACCATGTGATGTGCAATGGCGGAACCGCACTCATAAACATCGTTTCAAAATGAGCGCCACCAAGTTTTGTGGGAGCTCCGGTGTGTTGCCGTCCTATGTTCTCTTTTACTGCGGCGTAATCATTTATAAAGGCTGAAAACACCTCTTTCATGTGCAGACATTATTATTTCACCTCCTTGTTTGTGAACTGCCTCAGAGTATTAATTATTTTATAGGGAAAAGCACGTTTGAGAAATGTTCTCTCCGTATGAGGACGCGACGCCATTTGCGTAATAAGTGTTCTAGAGAGACATAATTTTTTTTTACCTCTAGACACTTGAGAGTGGTAAACCTCCAAGTATGGAATTTTTCTGCAGTGAATATAATAATTCGTGACTGAAAGGGCTGAAAACGAAAACGTTTGATGATGATGTACTGTACCCGTGCCTAGTATTGAGCACGCCACAACAGATTAGAAGACCTGCGCACTTGTATGGTTGAGACCAAAACAATTATTTGAATTTTCTCTACTGTATAACATTTTTTTCCTCGTCCTTCGCATTGGCGAGTGCCTAAACTGTTAATATTGCCGTATATTGCCTGTTTCCTTAAGCTTTGGTTTTAAAGGGACTAACCAAGGTTGCAATATGCATGTTTTGCAGGTTGTGGGGGCCGTCATCACGTACACAATTGTGCTCGTCCAAACCAACGAGAGTGCAATGGGCACGAAGTGCTTCAGCGGTTAATACTTAAAAGGCATGACCTCTGCCGTTAAACAATATGCACGTTACAACCATTAAATCATACATAAAAAATGCCAACTAAAATGATGAATTTGTAAGGTGTTGAGTAATCGGCAATAAATCGTAATAGTGCTGGATACAAATCAATTTCACTTGAGCTTTTATTCAGAGACCAACATCTCCAACTATTTTTGTGAGTTATAAAATGTTGTTACAGGGCTCTACATGACTGCTTTGTGTTGTCATAAAATTTTCTGAATTTGTGAATCGCTGACGGTGTAAAACAATAAAGCAATATTGTTTGTCCAAATATTTATTGTTGCCCTCACAAAAAATTGACCAATCTCCTTGCATGATGCAAAAGAAAATTTTTGGTCCAGGATGTCATTTTTTTTTCGTTTGTTCCTCGACCTTTCTGAAATCCAAGGCACGAAATTTACTTTCTACATAATTTTCCTTTGTGCTTTCGTTTTTATAAAACCACCACACATTCGGAAGCTGAATGTTTTCTAGGTCGTGGGAGCCATCATCACGTAGACAACTGTCGTTGTGGGAGACAACAAAACCTTCCTGGGAGAAATGTGTTACAAGGGCCTTTTAAAGGTGTAAAACTTTCTTGAAATATAGCTTTCTTGAAAGAATATAACTTTTTTGAAAGAACTAGCCTTTGGTCCCCCAGTTAACTCAGTTCTAGCCCCCATAGGCGTTTGTAACAGAAACAGTAAATAAAAAAAAGTTTCAGAGCTTTTATTGCACGGAGTCAGCAGTGACACAGTAAAGAGATTGCAGAATCACCAATTTCGATCTGTTAGAATCCCACCAGTATTTATTTGTACAATCAAACAAAACTATAGGCATTCCTACAATCACAGCCTCACCTATCGTGACTGAGGGTTTCGTAAGCGGTCGCAATACGTACAATGGCCTGCGGTGTCCAATGGACACCGCGGAAAGGGGCTCGTGAGCAGCAAGGATTTTATCTTTTTTTCTTTCACTTTAAGCTAGCAGTTTGGACAGAGCTATCTTTGAGTGACTGAAACTTGTATGAAACTCGAGGACTGTCAGCAGAAGACCTCCAACTAGCAACAGGCACCGCCCAGTGAAGTAGACCAGAATGCTTAGATTCAGTGGCGGTGCCGCGGTGGCGCGTAGAGGGAATATTAAGGGAGGCGCACACTCGTGGTGGAGGTACCAAAAAGACGAAAGCCATGAGACAGGAGAAGAGATTCGAGGCCAACTTTGCGCGTTGCAGGAGGAGCAATGGACCTGCCTCATAGCCTGTGTTCCTGGTGCAAATTGAAACTAGTTATTGTACGGTTAGCGCAGTGCGTTGGAAGTGCCATAGTAAGAGAACTTTTTGCATCACAAGTCCACTGAATTATAAGGCCGTCTCGCGAGCTAGCGAAGCAACGCGATTTGTAGGTGTATCCGTGTTCAATCTGCGTGCACGTAGTACCTGCAAAAGAGACCCACCGGACACGACTGCATTCTGTGTGCCCGCTATCTTTGGAGAAAGAAATCGCATGCAAGGAGAGACCAGTTTCAGACCTGCTCCGCCTTATCTCGAGGTTGCTTCTTACGGCTCAACATGGCGGATTTTGGTGCGTCGCAATACAAAAGGAGCATTTTTATGTTTTTAGGAGCCAAGGAATACATCTAGGCATTTGGGGGAAATAAATCAACCGTTAACAGAAAAAAAATGGCCCCCATCCCCCTGGGAAAGCGGATGTCCAGTCGAGCTGTTATAAACCACTACAAATTGCGATGGAGGTGGGTATGAAATGTGTCTCGTCTCGGCGGGCTTGTAGGTATGCGGTCGGGCAAGTTTCACTAGATAATAATATCGCACTCTTTTCTCGTATTGTTCCGTAACCGCTGCTATAATCATTGGTCAGTTCGAATACGTGACATTGTTTTACACTGCGAGGATTCATGGGCGTCAGCCCATTTTGTTGTTTACTCGTTTAAGTCGGCCAACTCTGGTAGGCTCAGCTTTTCGTCCCTGCACTGCGGCAGCGAGCGACTGACGTCGTTCCGAATGCGAATCAAAGATAATCTAACAGCATTTCAGCAGCAGAAGTGTCTCCAAAGATGCGGCTTTGCTGCATATTCGGTAGTGTTGTTAACAAACGACCCGGTCGAAGTTAACGACGAGGCCGTAGATGCGGCAGTCTCGCAGTACTGATGAACGACAAATGGCCGCCGTCGCGAACTTGCGTGCCTCAGTGGCGGCACACTATACCTCACCTACTCACACTACGTTCGGCTTCTCTGGTGACAAATTCTGCGTCCTGCTGAGCCTGACGCATGCGCTGTGTGTCTTGGGCAAGAACTGCTCTATTTAGGGACACTCGTCTTGCCTAGACTTCAAAGAGAATCTGCAAACATATTTACCAGGAACACGTAATTGTGGGGGGGGGGGGGGAGGGCATTGTTCTAGGCACCATATCATCCATAATGCGGTTTGGATGCTTGTTTTGTGGGTTGCTTAAGCAAATTCTGAGCTCTATGCTGTACGTCTGATTATACTGGCTGCTCGCATCTTGCCTTGCCGCTTTGGCGTTTTTGCCTACGGAGATCGTTTTTGCTCACAGGGATTAAACCGCTGAGGTAGAGGTTTACAGCTTCGCTGTAAAAAATGAAAACGAGAACAGGCGAACAGTCACTATTTAAGGATAGCAAATGAAACAAAAATTTTTGAAATCAGTGATCTCGCTCAGATCATTCCGATAATGAAGTGCAACACAATATGGTGCCTGTGCCCTTGCTCTATAAACAAATATCCCGACACAGAGAGCGTAACGGCAAAGAACACACAACAACAACACAACACAACAACAACAAAACAACGGTGTAATGAATTTTGATAACAGGAGATACGTGTTACAGGTAGACGTAGGTTTTCCTATTCATGGTGGATATGTATATTTTCGGCAATTAGTGTGCCATTTTGCCACCAAAAATGGTGGCCGTGAGGAGGGCCCCGAAATTGAGCAGCACGATTAAAGATTGCACGTCAGAACCGCATGGCGAAATAAGGAAACGAAAATCAAAACCTTACATTTCACAAGCGCGTTTCTGGTGATCACAAACATACGCCTAGTCGGTGGGCTACTTGTCCGCACTTCGCATCTAGGCGACACACAGAAACGTCGACCTTACCAAGAGAGTCAAATTTTCCTACATGGTTCTCATGGGATCACACCCGTGAAAAAAAAAAAAACTTGAAATTTTTAATACATTTGTGAACAGTCGGCTTCCAACTAAGCTGCATGTTCCAATTTGTGAATATTATTATTTATCCCAGTGGAAAGCTGGAGCTTAGCTAATGGGATTTGAATTTTTAATGCATGTTTGCCCAACTCCGCTGTTCCCGAGTTACATTGCCTATTTCACTTTGTGACTTTTAATATTAATAGTATGCCGGGGAAAACTAGAGCATAGCGAATGCGGACACTTGGAAAGCAAGCCACCGATGAAGACTTGATGATGTACCCTTTGTTGGTTGTGTAGTTAAAAGCAGCACAATGTACCCTCTAGCATAAGGGCCATGTAGCGCATATTTAGAAATGCAAATTGCGAGTAGCGGATAAAGTCCATAGTGACAGGGTTAGCCTAAGGTTACATCCCAGCCGTGAAGTGACTTACTACACGCTATAGCAACATTATTCGTCAAAAACGTTAACCAAACCAGCAACCATTGAAATGGTTGCTAAGAATAAAAAACTCGGGAAAATCCTTGCAAGCCCGAAGCCTTCACTGTATTGCTCGTTTGTTTTTCTTATTGTACATATTTATTTGGAATATAGTCCAGCGCCGAAATGTGCCCCTTTAGTGTATTTCAGAGGTTGTTCGTTTATACACGTTGTGCAATGGCATTCTTTCCACGGGCCATCAAGAATCCTGCTATAATTATGTCTTATTGAACGTTTTCTACTTATTTTATAACAGAAGTATATTTTGACTGCAACACTATATTTTGCCCTTGCAATATATAATGTAGGAGATGAGTCATGGTACAAGTGCATAATACATTACAAGAAGGAGAATAAAGGAAAGCGCGTTAACGCACAAAAACCTAACCTGACGAGGAGCGAAACGCACACAAAGAATAGTGCAGCAATAAAAGATAGCCATCATATCAGCAGATTAGCTCTGAGTCTTCAGTTTAAGACAAGGTGATGTTATACTCGGTGACAACTTAAGAACGGCACCGGAAGTTGCCGCTGTGTCTCTTATCACCGTAGCCGGATGTTTCTCCGCGCAGCGCAAGTAGGGCGTTACTGGGAATATTTTGAACATGGCGTGAGGCCGCTCCCGCTGATTTTTTGGACTCAATATGCTTATAAACGACTCCAGTGACGACAAACAAACTGCGTGAGAGAAGGCAGACGATATCACGCATTCATAGCAAACCCCTTTCAAAACGCGCGCGCACTGACGCACGGGTCCGGCGCTTTGGTGGAGTGATACACTACACGAGGGCGGTGCCGTTCTTGAGTTGTAACCGAGTGTAGTAACCCCTTCGCCCGATTGTGGTGGTGAAATTTGGCGGAAAAATACTTGCTCCAATGGACCTTTTTCACGCAAAAAAAAGAGCTAGCAGTGGTGAATACGAGCAGCAAAATTGGTGGAAACTTCTAGTACGGTTGCGGGTGGCGCCGTAGTCCTACAGTGATGATCATGGTGCCCGCCCATGGCGATAGCCTAAGAAGCTTGCTTTGCATACACATCGAGCACCGCTTTTTAACTTCATGCACCTAAGTCGCTTTTTCTGTGCCCTATTGATGGATTTTATTGCTTTCCCAATGCCGGCGATTCCCTGTACGGACGACTTCGCGCATTTGGAAGTGGCAATTTGAACCAACAGAAAGCGGCGGCTCGGTTAGGAGCGAGCCACCAAAAGTAATGCATGCGCAAGTAAAGGTCGTAAAAAAGTCCATTCTAGCATGTCTAGGCTTAAAGGGGTCATGAAGCAAACTACAAGCTGGTTCGGTTTAACGAACCAACTTTGGTAAGAAGCTTAAACCCAATCAAGACGTAAAACTAATTTTTTAAACCGAAGAAAATGCAAGAAATTTAGGAAAATTTACAAATTTCGCGCTATACAGGACGTTCAGCAGGGATGCAAAGCGGGCGCAGAGACTCAATAGGGCAACACTAAAAACAATGGTTAGCGGGTTAACTGTACCGCAGCATGGAAGTGATATTATTAAACAGAGTTTGACGTGCGACCACTATCGCAGAGCCACGTTTCTTGGTGGTGGCTTCGATTCGGTGGCAGGCAATCGCAAAAAAGATTGTGCGCCATCATAAAGGGCTGGCCAGAAAACAGGTGGGGAGTATTTGTTGCTTAACCTGTTTTCCTTAATATGTGGAATATTGGTTCGAAGTTCACGGTGGAATTTTTTCAGTTGTTATTGGGACAAAGGGTATTTATTAAACCCAGATTGTATTTCGTCTCGATAGCCCTTTTAGCGCTCGCGGAGCAATAAAACGGTGTTCATGCGATCCTCAACGATCTGGCGAAATACGCTATCCTAAGCTGCTCTATCCGGAAGTTTTAATATTATGTATAAAGGGAAACGGTAAAATCTATGTTAGTAAGATTGGATCGATCGACGTGAAAGCATTCAATGGCACCACGTTATTTAATGATTTAAACAACAAGACAAGCTGGGGGATTACGTGACTAATCTATTGACAGATTATATACTCAACTGCCGAAGCAGTGAAGAAGCATGGACGCAGAATGGGCTGAAAGTTAATATGCAAATGGCCTGATTTTGGCTGTGTTCTAATGGCACCAAATGAGATGGGTACATGCTACCCTAATAAGATAGGCAGTGCGTAAAATGGCTATGAATAAAAACATAGTGAAGAGAAAGTACGGTGAATAGATTAAAACATGGTGCGCTTGCAGTAATACCCTTATATCATGACGAGCTCCTGTCCTTAAATATGAGATGTGCTTAGTACATCTTGAATCACTACCAAGAATAACTCCTAGAATTATGCAGTAGGTGACTGCTTCAATGGTGTGATTTCAATACTTATTATCGGTTTAGGTGGATGGTTCTGCTGGCTGGAATGAAATATCACATTTATTGACTACGACTTTTAAAGGAGCCATGAGGACAAAACACAAGTTCGGTTCATTCGAAAGATTGCCTCGATAGAATCATACTGACACCACTTTTACGCACACTTCGCTCAAATAAGCTACATAATTAGGAAATAACGGAATGACCATGCGACCCGCTAGCTCATTTCCCGCAACAGAACCTATAATGTCACATGAGCCCAGCTGTGCGATTGGCTGAGGCCGGAAAAAGCAAACGCAAATTAGGCACGGCTTATAGGCTTTCGGAACGAACTATTTGCTCTTAAGTGTAATGCATATTCATTTGCAGCAGTAAGAATGGTGCGATAAACAATGAAAGTTACGAAAACGCACGTAAGCATAGAAGTAACGATGCGCACTGCTGTTGGTACTGGGCGCACTATGCTTGTTTTAGCTGTACAGCACTCCGCCGCTTTGAAGTCGTTTTACAGGACACTGGCCGATTGGCGTAAGCGGAGTTGTCTACTTACGTGACTCTGTTTGTCGAGGACACCCATGTTTCACGAGACGATCATTTCCTACAGTAACAAAAACAAGCCAGGTGCAAATATGCTCAAAAACAAAACAACGGCGGACAACGGTTTGTGGATGACTATAGTAGCGCCATCTGAGAGGGCTGACGGAAAGCAAGGCCGCAAACCCGAATGACGCAGTGGAAGTTCGCTTGAATCATGGAGGAAAGAAAAGTATTCTTTCCTCCATGGCTTGAATACACGCGCTTATGACTTCATTGCTGACATTACGAAAACCCACGATTTGGCGGGAGAATCAAAATTTTAACCTATATTGATTAATTTCTCTGTGAATACGGCATCATTTGCTGCCGGACAAGCGCTGGGGGCACTATAAAACGCGAAATCTTTCGAATAAAACGACCTTGTATTCTGTCTTCATGGCTCCTTTAACGGGCCGACGCTACACGGGGGATGAGGCCCGCTCTATTGGAGGGCTCCGGATTATTTTGAACACATGGGAATCTTTAACGTTCGCCAAATCTCTAACACACGGGAGTTTTTGCTGTTCGCCTCCATTAAAAAAGCGGCGCTGCCATGGCCGGGAATCGAGCCCGCGTCCTTGGGGAATGAAAGATCAGGAACGTTATTTTAGATGGGTTGATATGTCAACAGTTCTGGTGACACCTCAGCAAAGTGTTATTAATATCAGAGCTGCATTTTTCTGTCAGGCTATTGAGGAATCTTCGAGGAGCTAGTACTGCAGTGACGTCGGGCACAAGAGGGGTTCCGAGATAGAAACACAATCTGCCCGGTAATTGATGCATAAATTATGGAGCATTGGGGCACGCCTTTGTTTGTGGTTTTAAAGTTGATGCGTTTACGTTGATATGTAAGTTGATGCGTTGCTGTGTGTTCTAAGTTGATGCGTTATGATGTGTTTTCGGGGAATAAGCGCAAACACATCTTTATATGTTGAATAATTTTTTTTTGTAATTGTCTAAAAGACAAATATTGGCAATTATAGGAATGGGGAAAAAATCCCATACAATCAGTTAGTTTCCCCGAAAACTTTCATGTATTGCACCAAAGAGAGAATGTTTCTAGCATATTTGAACTTAAGGGCTCACATCAAGCGTAGAGAAGCTATGCTCCGCGTCATCATAGAAGTGAACCATGGGCTCGTTCAATAGGGTGTCAGCAGACTTTGCTCACTGTGTTTTGTGTGACAGCATAAAATCTGCTGCGACTTCGGCATCACCAAAACGGCTGCCCTTGCAACTGCTATGTTTTAGAAATCTATCTCTCAGTTTTCATTCGCCAGTCCTCGGATGCTTTTTTCCATCGAGGGATTCGACAGAGGGCTAACGGCAGGATGTTTGTCGTTTCTATTTCCAGAATGTAGTCTTTCTTTTTAACGGTGGGGCGTCCGACTTAAAAATTGTGTGGTTTTTTCTCAAGGACCTTAATCGTAAAGTTCTGGCATTGTTTCCTTTGCTGTCACTCTCTGTACGGGGCGAATCTGTGCAAGCATCGGCTGACTGGGACTGTGATACATATCTGATGACCACAGATTTTACAAAATACTGCGGGAGAAAGTGTTCCAAAATCTCTAAAGAGTGTCTAAATCTAAGTTCTTTTGCGTTTCGTTCCCTCTAAGCATGGGCGTAGGAAATTGCAATATGCATATTATACGCCGACACTCCTACATACCCAGCTTTCTCGCTCAAAATTCCGACCTCTCAGGAACCTAGCAAAAGCACTTTAGGAAAGCGATATTTGGCATTAAGCCAGACGTCAACGGGAAGATAAAAACACTAAAATATCTTTCCAGGATTCTGAATATGTTTTGTGTAATCCGCTCTCAAATATTACTCCCCATTCATTTCTATGCGATAGTTTCCATGGCTCAGGAACCTAGTCGCGCAATGTGCGCGACTTGAAACTGTGCACAAAGCAAGTTTTCATCCCAAATACTAGTTGCACAGAAGAACTTTACATTTTGCTTAAAAATTACAGAGTAATCACTGTTGAAAGACTTCCATGAGCGGGAAAGCTGCACATGAAGAGGGGCGTTGCTCTAATGAGCCCGCCTGCACAGTGCGCGTACGCTTAGAAGCATGCTGGCATATTTGTGCAGCAATTCACATGGATCGAGGTTGGCAGGACGGCACTCAAGTCGCACTAATTTGATTGAAATCGAACACATAGGTAAGTGCTACGGCCATTATCCACCTTATTTCACACCGACGGCGTTTCTTTGTTTGTTTGTTTGTTGATTTGAATATTTTTGGGCATGATGCACGTACAGCACACAGTACATTTCAATTTTCATACTCAGATCCAAGCCAACAACTGCGCATAAACTTAAAAAGCGTGGAATTCATTTTATGCGTAGCTTAGTTAAAAAAAAATACCATCAAGCAGAACGATCGAGGGCATGCTCACACGCAGCAAACCTTGCTTATGTGATAGCCTGATTTGCTTCAGTTGTCAGCGTAATTCCGCGTACACTGCACTATGGTGTTTTTTGAGCGAAAGCTTTATTACTCGAGGCACAAATTCAGAAACCGCCTGGTTCCGTCTATCTGACTTGTAAGCTCAGCCAAGGCAAGCCAGCGTTGGTGCGCTTGCGTGTGGTGAAAGCGTGTAATGGCTCGTTCGTGGCAAAGCAAGAGGGGGCGCGGGGGGGTTCCAGTCTAATTTTTAGGACAGCGGCCGTCCTAAGTTGTTGTAAACACACTGACGGGAGGTCTTCTGCTTTCTTCCTCTGTGTCCTTAGTCTGCTTGCGCTGTAACACTTCAACAGGAATTAAACATTTATTGTAGCCAGAAAGCTGATGCAGTGTGGTATATGTGTACCGAAGTGGGTATAAGCCATGCATGATGTTGCGATTGGCAAGTTCGTGCAGGTGCCGTTTAGACAAACAACAGTCAACCAAAGAACGCCATGAAACAGTGCATGGTAACCATGCGGAGCTGCTTCTTTGTGTTCGAGGATAATTTAGCCCATAAGTGATTTTCCTGATGTAGATAATTTTCTGTTACAGTGTCCTTGCACATCTGTTGAAATGGTAACTGGTGGCGGGCCGTTAGCCCGCGATTACAATATGTACCCGCGGGTTGCATGCCTTTATTTTGACGGGATATTTGCATAGGAAACAAGACTGACAAGCGGATTCGGTAAAGCTAGTAGACAAGAAATTGCCCTATAGAACAGTATCCTTCCATTTTATACGCCACTGTTGCGGCTAATGAGGTAATTTTCCGTCTGCGGACATTGTCACCACGTAATTTCCAACAAAGCTGAATGTGGTTTTGTAAAATTTGTGTTTTGAAGACGACATAAGAGAAGCTACGAGAAAAGGCGTTCACAAAAATAGCGATATATAGTTGGACCAACCCTCCTTCGCATATGGAGCACTGTTTCTATCCCCTTTAAATTAAGCCAACCACTTCTCCGGAATGTTGTTTGTAGTTTGCCATTTCAAGATAAAAGGTTGGTAGATTAAGAATCCTTATTCACTGTTTTTTCTTCTATTCCTATAGTTTACAAAGAGAACCTGAAATGAAACACATCGTTTCAATCAGTGTTTCTGCAGGGCGTGCCTTCATTGTAGAAACCTTTCACAAGGATAAAATACGGGGCTCGGGCCTGTTCCGAACCCAAAGGCGGCTCTTATCTTTCGCAAATACGGCGTAAGCGCACTTCCAGGACGATAAATTCTTTCTACTTCATTATCAGACGGGGAGAAGACACTCGTTAAAAAGCAATGCTGGTTGATTTCCAGACACCACTCATTGCATATTCCAGAACCGAGCCCCGCGCAACTCCGTTCACACGTTCTCTGAGAGCACGCAAATTCTATGCAAGAGGACAGGAAATTTATGAACCGTATTCCTATATAGAGCGAAAGGCTTTTTTACACGCCCACTGCTTGCGTTCCTTTCGTCGTTTATATTCGCCCTTTATACATACGCCGGAAATGAACGTGATCCCTCCTTTTCTACCCCGAAACAATTTATTCACAACATCAGGAGTGAAATGCTTCTTAAAAATAAGAGTGCTAGTGTGCCTCCAAGATGAATGACCAGAATCACCACGCATACGCATATTTTTCGCGAAAGAAGGAAAAATATCTAAAACAAAATAAAACAGGGAGTTACTTTTGCGCTGAACAGGGGGTTGTCAGGGAAATCTAAAAACGCAGTGATAATGCAGAATAAATCACATGAGATTCAACACTACGACAGGAACAGACGATGTTGAACACATAAATACTGAACACACAAAATGAGTGTAGGCAATCCATTTTGTTGGAGTTTTCTGAGAATGGTGTAGTGAATGCGGCTATCTGATTTTTCAGCGCCCAGTTTGACGGGAGCGCGAACTCGTTTATTTCTGCGTGAAAAGGGAATGCTGAGCGTTGGCCCGTGGGTGGAACAAAATAAAGAAACATGAAAGAAAGCCTAATTTATTCGGGCATATATATTTTCTGGGGACAGAAACAGGATGAGCGATCTCTACAACTTTTCTTATTAAATCACCCTTGGGAGAGAAAAATAAAGCAGCCTCAGCAAAAGCCTATTTTAAGCGGAAAGGCATTGTATATATTCGTAGACAGAAACCATTTTTTCTATTTGCGGAAATGTATGGTTTCTTCAGGAAAGTGTTTAGGATATTCAAACGACAGTGAGGTGATTCCCAGAGCAAAGATATTGTCAAGGGATTAGAAGGGCCATCGGGTCCTAGGGGGCTTCATGGAGCTGCATAACCACATTATCCACTTCTTGCGTCGTCACACCAGAGAAGTTTAAAGCTGAGGAAGGTTCTTTCCCATAGGTGCAAGAGTAAGCGGGAACCTCGTTAGCAACTTTCAAAGAATCCACTCAAGGGAATCTGGGATTTCTTTGATCAGCACTGTTGCGGACGTCGGTTTGTATTTTCTGAAGTTAAGCTAAAGCGGACCGAACTATTATCGTCCGTCGACCTAGAAAGAATTCAGAGGTAAACTGAGGAATATTATTGGAAACTCGATGAGCTATCAAGGCTCGTTGACCTGACAATCATCAATGAACAACTGCGCTCTTTTATTGAGTTTCCACCGTCGCTGCGGTTTGTAATATACATTTTTAAAGTGGCGCTTACTTCGTATCCCTAATGGCGGTGTCGTAATCCAAAACGTACTGAAGAAAAGCCAACTCTACACAGTGGGGGCATGTAATGATGATGATGATGACTCAAGAAAACGAACACTTCGCATGGTCGGAATCGAATTTGGGTCACTGGCGTTACTAACCGACGTCAATGCAATTGCGCCATTCGAGAGGTACACGATGGGTTGGTGGGTGCCCGAGATTTCTCGTGGGGGATTCGTTTGCTGTCGTCTGAGTTTGGACTTTGACTTGCAGGAAGCTTGCACTTTGATCGTTGGCGCTTTGACTTTGGTTGCAGCGGCTTTGACTTTGGCACTGCGCCTTTGATCTTCTCCCGCAAGAAGCTTTCGTGTTTCAACCATCGTCGTTGTTAGACGGAGGGGTTTTAACTTTTTGTTTTCTTCTTCAATCTCAGCATAATTTTCCTGTATCGAGTCTGTTGCGGTTCTGGAACTTGAGTGAATATATTAACTGCTTCTTGGAGGAATAGGTTAGAGTGACGATAAACGCTTCGTAATATAGCTATTTGGGTTATAGGTTAGTCGATGTAAATGACGACCCCCATGGTTCGGTGCTTTGATGTAGTCTGCCCGGCTTGGTTCTTCGATTTATTCATTTGCGTTTTTATTATGACGCCGCGGTGTATCCGCAACAGGTTGGATTCGAAGACAGCGTGAATGGTTTGGGAGGTTAAGCTGGAGTACGCTTCGGTTGTGTGGAAACGTGCGTGGTTTCCCCGTATCGGAGTAGATGTTTACTTTAAATTCTGGAGTTTCAAGTCTTCGTGGGTTCAGATAACTCGGTATATTGGCGATTTGATGATTAGAAGCTTGGCTAGGCATAGGCTTGGCATAGGTTACCGTGGTCTAGTGGACAGAAGAGAACTGGGAGTGGAATTTCTTGTGAATAAAAGCATAGCTGGCAACATAGAAGAATACTATAGCATTAACGAAAGGGTAGCAGGTCTTGTAATTAGGCTCAATTAGAGGTACAAACTCAAGGTGGTACAGGGCTATGCCCCAACATCTAGCCACGACGACCAGGTAGTGGAACGCTTCTATGAAGATGTGGAATCGGCAGTGGCTAAAGTAAAAACACACAGTATACCGTAGTTATGGGGGACTTCCAATGCTAAAAGTAGGCAAGAATCAGGCTGGAGACAAGGGGTTGGGAACTATGGTCTGGCTGTAGAAATAGCAGGGGGGACCTACTAGTTGAGTTTGCAGAACGGAATAACCTTCGCATAATGAATACCTTCTTCTGTAAACGGGAGAGCCAGAAGTGGACGGACGTGGAGGAGCCCGAATGACGACCATAAAAATGAAAATAGACTTTCATATTATGCGATAACCCTGGCGTCGGTGAAGGATGTGGAAGTGCTCGGAGGGTAAGGTGTAGTGACCACGGTATGGTAAGATCCCGAATTAAGCTAGATTTGAGGAGGGACCGTAGCAAGCTAGTACGAAAAAAGCCGATTAACGAACTAAACAGTAGGCGAAAGTAAGAAGAATTCAGGATCGCACTACAGAACCGATATTCAGCTCTTACCGAGGAAGCCGAGGCTTACGACACCTGAAGCCAGCGCAACCTTACACGCATTATCAGGGAGTGTGCCAGTAGAAGTCGTGGCACGATGGCTAGACATGATACTGGTAAACTTTCCCAGGAGACGAAATATTTAATTAGGAACGGCAAACCATGATAACCTCCCACCCCAGCTGACAGATAGAACTAGCGGAGCTTTCGAATTAATCAATAAGCCGGAAGACAGCTGACATACGGAAGTATAATATGGAGAGGATTGAATACGCTGTAAAGCACGGAGCTAGCCTGAAAGCGGTGAAGAGGCGTCTTGGCGTGGGGAAAATCAGATGTATGCACTTAAAGATAAGCAAGGCAATGTGTTCACAAATAGAGATAAAATAGTCACAGTGGCCGAGGAGTTCTATAGGGACCTGTACAGTAGCCGGGACATGCAGGATAATGCTGAACGAGAAAGTAGTTCAGAGGAGATAGGCATCCCACCAGTAACGACCGAAGAAGTAAGGAAGGCTTTGAAAGAAATGAAAGGGGGCAAAGCACCAGGCGAGGATCAGATAACAGCAGACCTCTTGAAGGATGGCGGAGAAATTCTACTTAAAAAACTGGCAAACCTGTATACGAAATGCCTAAATGACGGAAGTGTACCGGAATCTTGGAAGAACGCGAACATCATCCTAATCCATAAGAAAGGTGACACAAAGGACTTGAAAAACTACAGGCCGATCAGCTTACTGTCAGTCGTCTACAAGGTACTTACTAAGGTAATCGCTCACAGAATTTCTGCAACCTTAGATTTCAGTCAGCCTAAAGAACAAGCAGGGTTCCGTAAAGGTTATTCAACAATGGACCATATTCACACGATCAATCAGGTGATAGAGAAGTGCGCTGAGTATACTGAACCCCTATGTATAGCCTTCATAGATTATGAGAAAGCATTTGACTCGGTCGAAACCTTAGCAGTCATTCAGGCACTACGAAACCAGGGGGTCGATGAGCATTATGTAAAAATATAGAAAATATCTACAAGGGGTCCACAGCTACCATCATCCTCCATAAGGAGAGCAGTAAAATACCTATAAGGGCGTCAGACAAGGAGACGCAATCTCTCCAATGTTATTCACAGCATGTTTACAAGAAGTATTCAAAACGTTGAATTGGGAACAGGCGGGAGTAAGGGGTAATGGAGAATACCTCAGTAACCATAGATTTGCTGATGACGTTGCCTTGCTAAGTAATTCGGGTGACGAATTGCAAAGCATGCTTTCCACACTGGGCGAACAGAGTAGAACCGTGGGCCTGAAAATTAATATGCAGAAAACTAAAGTAATGATCAATAACCTCGGGACATCACAGCGGTTTGAGATAGGTGGCGAAGCAGTGGAAGTCGTAAGCCAATATATCTACTTAGGCCAAGTGGTGACCCCAGATCCCAACCATGAGGCAGAGATAATTAGAAGGATCAGAATAGGGTGGAGTGCATACGGCAGGCATTCTCAGATAATGAATGGCAGCCTTCCATTGTCCTTGAAGAAGAAAGTGTATGACAGCTGCATCTTACCGGTACTCACCTACGGGGCAGAAACTTGGAGGCTCACTAAGAGGGTTCAACTTAAATTGAGAACGACTCAGCGGGCAATGGAGCGGAAAATGATAGGTGTAACATTAAGGGACAAGAAGAGAGCGGGGTGGGTCAGTGAACAAACGCGTATTAAGGACATACTAGTAGAAATTAAGAAGAAGAAATGGACGTGGGCCGGGCATGTAATGTGAAGGCAAGATAACCGTTGGTCGTTAAGGGTAACAGAGTGGATCCCTAGAGAAGGCAAGCGTTGCAGGGGGCGACAGAAAGTTAGATGGGCAGATGAGATCAAGAGGTTTGCAGGGATAAATTGGTCACAGTTGGCACAGGACCGCGGTAATTGGAGAAATATGGGAGAGGCCTTTGCCCTGCAGGGGGCGTAGACAGGCTGGTGATGATAGGCAGAAAAGTGGACAGTTGGGGGAGGGGGGCTTTTGAAAGCCTGCTAAGCTTCTGATTGGCGATGCGAAAGTGCGGACAGCTTCAGGTCAGCCACAGAGCAAGGATATCTTACTCCGTGGGCACAATACAAGTTGAATTGAAAGACGCAGTGCAGTATGAGAGCCGAGATGCAAGAACAACAGATCCGCGGGATGAATGAATTGTGTGCCGGTCCCGCCATGTTATTTGCCGGTGCTCTTTGCAACATGCACTGTGGGGGACCGTATTATCAAGTAACAACTGCAATAGAACAAAAGACTGTGCGCTGGTATATTAATTTATCGTGCATGTGATTCGGAACCACGCTTACAGGGAACAGGTTTATTTTACACCAAAGTTTACTTTGACGAAACCATTGAACTGTGGCCATCGTTAAAAAAATGGCCGCGTATCTGCTCCTTTTGTTGCAAATGCGTAAAAAAAACGATAGTCTTTGTAGACATTTGTCAAGGAAATGCCCCCCTTTGCTTTCCCGCTCACCTCTCTAGCTGTTCCTGTTCCTTCGCGCTCATCCCAAGGTAAACACACTAAAGGTTTGCTCAAGCCGATTTGAATTTACCGCGTTCCACAGCTACAGGCCGAGTTTCTCGATGCCAGCACTACAGTACGGCGACGACGCGCGGGAATCGAGGCTGCCGCCTCAAAGGTTTATAGAACCGCGTTGCTGGGCTCCACGTACGTTCCAAGCAGAATGTGGAACCTAGCTGGTGGAACATTTCGTTGCTGTTGCCACATGATTACTCATATGCCACCAGGAGATGGGGCGGGCAACAGCAGGCGGCGGTTTTCTGCAGTAGATGTAGAAAATCATTTGCTGTTGAAAAACCATGCATCCAGAATTTTTAATAAAGGAACACTGTAAATATCCTTCGTGTACTAATTTTCTGCCATATATTTGCGTAATGACTTGTTCATGTTCAACAAAGTTGACAAGTATGAACATATAAACCGGGCTTAGACGCTCACATTTGGTTGTGAGTATATAAGACTATTGAGCAGTATACATTTTACTTTGGCCGGGTGGCTGAATCGAGTCACAGACTGGCAGACAGACGGACAGACATACAGGCAGACCAAAATTTCAGGGTTTAAGTAGCCCAAGAAAGACTAACGTCTTTAAAACACTGCTGAAAGGAAACTAAAAGGCGGCCAATGACACCTAAGCAGAGAGGTTTTGTGGAAAGGTGCGACCGGAATGGTTTAGTAAATTAGATATTCTACGCACTGCCGTAGACGGAATAAGATCATTCCTAAATCCGCTAGTTAAGAAGACATTGCAATTGGCTTCTTCGACAGTAGGGACGTAGTTTTGGATTTCTAGGCATTCCAAACCAAAAGACTGTAAAATAGCTGCAGCCGTAGTAACCCTAGAAATTTCCGGCTGTTGACTTTAAATGTCTGCACGACATTAACATGCATGAGCTTCAACGGGAGAGATGGTTTTGGAAAAAAGTTATAACATGTGTACTCCTGCGGCTACATGATGTTTCACTGCTAAGATACTACGTAACCTGACTGATTAGTACCTCAGTCGTTGTTTTAGATAATTAGGAATGGAAGTTTTAACACATGTAACTTAAAGCTGGCACTCCGAAAATCGTTCACAGGAGCCCGAGAGCATTCATCAACACAACCGTAAAATAACAAGAATCCGGAGTTCTCTGCGAGGAGAAACTTTGAACGCTATGAGGTGATCCAAAAGAGCCTCGGTGATTTTTCTAAAGTGAGAGGGGATGCTAATTTTACCCCGCCTTTCGTCGAATAGCGGCTACCAGTTCTAGTGCAAAGTGAGTAAATGTTTTTTGTTACCGGCCCGGCGTATAGCTTTATTAGAATGCCAACATACTGTCCCGAAGTCAAAGACGACGCAGTTGTCTGCAAGGGAAACAAGTTTATTGGAGCGAACTTGTGCTACCCTAACAACTCAAAGAATACACAGGCGGCGAAGCAGTAGTCAGCAAAGTGACGTGCGAAGGCGAGCGTCGGTGATTCGAATCCCGCGGCGTCTGCTCTGCAGATTTTTATCTTTCGGCGCGAGTGTTTCTCGAAGCGTCGATTTACATCTAGAACGTTGTAGATCAAAGAAGATTTTTCGAGGCTAGTGACGTTAGGGCGAAACGCTCTCCGTATCAGAATGAGATAACCCGTGCGGCATCAAAATAAAGAATGAAACATGCGCTTCGCTTGGGACACAGATAACATAGCCGGGCGCGGCCGGGCACTAAAAACAAAACATAAACATACAAACCCAATGCCTAGTTCACGGCAATATGAAATTCGTTATCACCAAGTACACGATACGTCACCCCTGCGCGCGACAGCAGCAAAGAGGCGGCGCAGCGACGCACTATTTGTTTTTTATCACACTGCGGGCTGGTTGAACACCAATGTACACGAAGCAACACATAAAATAGCTCTTAGAGCATAACCTTTGCTGCATGTTCGAAAAGATCTAAGAAGTTGAAAGTAGGATTGGAGAGGAGGCAGGCTGACTGTATAAGCCCATACGCGTACTGTTATGTTTTGTTTCAAACCGCCGTAGTGCCGGGAAGGTGGTTTTGCATTTATAGTGTTACCCTGGCTGGAAGCAGCGTCAGGATGTTTACTAAGAAAATGTTTATCAGAGGATCGACAGCGCTTGTTCTGCCTGCCTAATGCAGGATAAAAAGTGCGAGTTTGTCGTCGGCATTTCAGCAGTGAAAATCAATATTGGATTTCATTTAGCGTTGCAGGCAAGACCCCGTTCCTCGTCGGCCTCCGTATCACTTCCGTGTTGTTTTTTTCATCCATGGCGAGTAAGCATGTCGTACCTCTAAGGCAAAAGTTATTCCCATCACAGGCTATGTCAACAACGCCCCGAAAGTAATGTTGCACCCGAAGCTCGGCGTTATATTTATTGAACCCGATCTGAAAAAAATGGTACGCGGTTCGCAAGTTAAGAAAAACAGAATTTAGGTCGGCACAAGGCAATATCGAAGCTCTGCATGTGGCAGCCTCCCAGAGCTTTAAATGATAGTTTTACTACGCATTTTCTGTTAGTAGCGCAATAAGAACTACACAAAGTAAATATAGCATGGGTAAACGAAAACATTGCTCCTATAAATTGGTAAGTTGGAAGTTTGAAGTAACGTTAGGTTAGAGGAGAGACGGCATGAATTATGATAAGCCGATGCTCTGCTGACACCGAGACGGCAGGAAGAGCAACCGCAGTTTGACTTTGACGTTACCCTGTGGACTTTAGAGAATGTTTGTATTATCCTAGTTTTAACATTGTTGAGGACTTATGAGCTCAAGTTGACAGCGCAAGAACAACATGCAACGGAACGAAGTGGAAGGCCCTCAGCCATCACAACTTTTTTTTGCGTGGTTGTTCCATTGGTTAGGTGAAGTTGCGCCCAAAATAGCCTACGGTAAAACGAACGCACAATTAACGCATTCATAATTCTGCGATAAAATCACTTCGACACATACTACAAAACAACTCCGCCATGCTACAATACGCCATACTAAATATCCGTGTGAGAGAAACACACTACGCAAACAAAAAAAAGCATACTGTCAAAAGGTCATTTTAGGTTTTAAAAGGAACAGGTTTTTCTATTTCATACCAACTTTACCAAAAGACTCTACTTTGGCAACGCGACACGAGTAAGTGTGCCTTGGAGGAAACTCAGGGCAGTTAACTAACTTTCATAATTACTTTTCTGATGGTTTCTCAGATCCCCCCCCCACCAAAAAAAAAAAAGACAGAGAGAATATTTTATTATAATAGTTTTAAACATTAACTAAAGAAACTCGAAAGAAAGAAAACGTTTTAGCAGGAGCTGACAGGACTAGTGTATCTCATCAGGATTTTCCTGCCCATTGTCTCCCTTTTCGACCCGTTAGCTATTTTCCTCGGGGATTTTTTGCGGGGATAGCCACGACGAAGAAATGAAACAAGTATCTCGCTTGAGTTGTATTGTGCTTCTGTAGCGATTGACCGAGGTGCACTTGCGTTTACCAAGGGTATCCTTGTCTTGTAGAAGCGACATGTGCAATCAGCAAAGTGTACCCCGGATCCCGGAAGCCCTGCCGGGATTGAGACATTTCTATCGATTCAACGACCGCTGCTGTCATGGGAGAGCCTTTGTAGCCATTCATTGTAGTAAGGGGAAAGTAACAAAGCGGAGAAAGCGGAGAGATGTAGCAATATTGTACGCTGACGTGAAACCAAGTGATCGTTCAAAAAAACCGCAGCGTAAGCTAGTGTGCTGAGGTGCAGTGAATCTGCAGAAATCCTTGGAAACAACACCGTGCTTTGGCTGTTCAAAAGTAGTGGACTAAGGCAACTTCACCGCTAGATGTAATTTTGTTCAGAGGCCAGGACAATGTCACAAATCCTTAGACTTCCTTCTGGTAGTGTATAAAGGGTTTGATTGGCCTTCAAATTTGGCAGCTTTGCCGGAGATCTCCTTGTTTGGAGATGTTTGGAGAAATAAAACATTTTGGAGGGCATCCTTCCAAACTGCTTTTGTAGAAAAATCGTCTGCGCGTCTACCCTCCAAAGGCGCAAGTCGATTGTTCAGGAAGATGCCAAAAAAAAAAAAATTACACCATCTTCCCGCAGGGGAACCCTGGTAGTAGTATGAGAAGCAACCATGGGGTCGACTGAAGTTCCCATTATTTTTCAGTTCGTCGTTTCGGTTGACGTTCAGCTTCATGTGCCTTCGTTGTATCAGTAGCTTGTTGACGTAGTTGGAATGAGTGAAGTACATAAGGCGCGTTCGTAGCACATGCTCCCGTGTAAGTTTGTAGCGCAGTGGGAAGAGCGCCACGTACCTCCCGTTGCGGCCATAGAGTGTGGGATCGAAACCGGGCGCCGCCTAACTATGTCTTTATAGTGTACTTGCGCTGGGACGTCAGGCGAACACTGAAGGCCTGAAGGAGACACGCATAGGCGCAGTAAGAGTTGCGCACGCGGTACAACAACGAGGGAGGGAGAGACACAACCCCGAGCATGAGATGCTTCGCATCTAAAATGTAGGTACCACATTTTGTTCTTAGCAGTGTTTCTGTGTTACTTAGAGCCACGCTGAACTGCTTTATAACGTCGTGCTGCAGAGCCTAAGCACGCGCGTTTGATCGCGGCTGCGGTGACCGCTTTTCAGATAGAGGCGAAAAGCGGAAATTCCCATGTCTCGGGTTTTAGGCGCATGTTAAAGATCCTCAGGAGGACAAAATAAATTGACCCCCCGGAAATAAATACATGGCGCCCCTCTTAGCCCAGGCGTAGGTTCGACATGTTAAACCCCAATAATTTGATTTTTGAACTGCTTTACAGAATGGTCACGAATTTTTTCTCTTGTCGTCACTTAAATTTCTAGCCATAAATCCACGCCTGGGGGCTTTCTTTTTCACGGAGCCTCGAAGGACAACAGCAGAAAACTGAAATCTCACGTTGTCGTAGGTTTGAACGTCAGTCACGAGCATAGGCTGCAACATCGGCCACAATGCGTTGTTTTTCCAGAAAGGGGGGGAGGGGTCCGCGTAGGGCTTATTTATTGTCTGAGCACAGTATAAAGGAATAGAAAATACCAATCAAGCATATATTGCACCCATAAGTGTCGCGTGCCGGGTTTGTACCTATATCAGTTTTTCAGCGAGTATGAACGCGTTTTCCGTGTTTGTCGAGTCCAGGCTTTGCGAAACTACTACAAAAAATAGAACATCAGTGTTCAGTCTTCGCAAGCGCTACCTTCGATGAATGTGCGAGCACACCTTGCAAAAATTCAGAACTGGGTGAATCGTGCCTATAATTATAGGTGGGTGAAACGGCAGCTGCAATGGAACGAGTATATTTTCTTTTGTAGTGGAGGGCTGGATGTAAAAAATAAAACAAAACATTTTTAACATTCTAGAAACAACGAGAAAAACAAGCGGCGATTGTATGGCGTGATTCGAAAACTCAAACTCAAATGCCTCCTGTGAGACGATGACGACTGAGTAGGTCTGCTTTGCATGAAAGCAAGTGGTTTTTTAAACACAGATGGTGTTTAACACATCTTCAGGCTTTTGGTGCACCGTTAATGCTGGTACGCATCTTAAAGCCAAGCAGTTAGCCACCCAATTCGTCAGAAATTTTCGTGTCGTCCGTGTGCATAAAGTTGGTGGATGGGAGGCAAAACGCGTAAAGCAAGAATGCCATCCGAGAACAGCTGAGCGCCCCTTCTAAGATGTGAATGCAAAAGCAGACTGCTCAATTGAATTCCGCAAAGTGCCGTGAGGAGCATTCCTATACGAGTAACTTGGCTGTAGCGTGCCGTGTTTGAAGGCCGCACCCACACCACCGCGGGCAGCAAGCATTGCACTGAAAGCCACAGAGGCCACTGCCCCATTTCCACTTTGCTTTCGAGCTCTTTGCTTTCCAATGTGCAGCCGGTAGAAGAGGATCCTAGCCAGAGTTAAACTTACAACCTCACCCATTCTCTGAAGCGCACAGAGGCTAGGGTCAACATAACTTGCCATTATAATAATGAGCGATATTGCAGCGTTACATATGGCAAAATGTCTTGATTGCTGAAGTATTCCTAACAGAAAATTTAGGTTTATGGAAGCCGCGCCTGTTTGTAGAAAGCAGCAAGCTTCCTGAGCGCCTCGTCCGTGCCATTCACTCAACTGAGGTGCGGTCGATAGATTGCTCCGCACGTGTTTTCTTGTTCAACACATGTTCAACGATGGCTTGGCTGCCGTCCAGTTGATGTTTGCAGACGGTTTATTTTACAGCAGAGCTGTTACGCCGACACAAATTCGTCCTTTATAGGCAGAAAACCCGAAGCCCTAAGAAAAAAATGTGGTTATAGAGGTGTGGGGAATCGCCTCCTGCCGGTTTCACGCCGGAAAACCGGTAACCTAACTACTGGGCCACCCCGACGGCACGAGGGGTAAGGGTGGGCAGCGGTGGGGAACAATAGCGAGTAGTTTTAGCACTCCGTATGCTACGTCTGTTCCGTTGGTACCGTTCGCACTAGGACCTGCCTGCGCTTGCGCGTACGGGCAACGAATGCGCACGCTAACGAATGCGCCCCAATAACGAATGCGCACGCATGGCGAGGCCTGGCCCGCGGAACTAATCTACTTTACCGGAACGAATGCTTAGTTTTTTATTCTTTTTGGGAGAACGGCGACATCAGGTGAACAGATTGGGGTCGGAGCCAGAGCTTCGAGGTGGAGACGTTGGGCATAGAGGTCGGGCTCCTTTCAAGCCGTTAACCCCCCCATTGCAGAATGTGGCTAGTGTTATACTTGTAACCATATGCCAGTACTGAACGTAAACCAAGCCTTGTTTTCAATAAAGGGCCGTTTCGCACAGGTGTTTATTGTACAATAAGAAGGCGCAATCAACCTCTGCTGCTTGGATGAAACCACTTCCATCCTTCAAGATGTTCCAGAGTCTTTCAGGGGGGATCACCAATTCTGCGGCACTAAATGCGTCATTACTTGGTGCTCGAATTTGTGGATGGTGATTCAACACTGCTTCATAGAATGGCTGTACTTTGTGTATCGTGTACAGTGTAATTGCAGGGCGCTGAACTCGAAAACAAAAGTAACTTGCTGGGCATTACTACTTTGGTTTATCGAAGGCTCTTGAACAAATTGCGTCATCGGTATTGTCACAGCATGCGGTAAGTTCAAATGGCAACGTTCCACTTGCGGGAAATTTTCCATGCTATGGTGCATCGGTTAGGAGAGGAGGATAAAGTGTGTGGCAACCGGCTGCCTAATGAGTGACCCAAACAGATTATTTTCTCTCATTATTCTCATGGTGTAAATAACAATCCTTCATAAGTTAGCTTTAGTCGTAACATATAAAATGATCTTGCAGATCGAGAGGAAACAGTGACCTGGTTTATGTTTTAAGAACAGAAGGTGCACACAAAACCATGTGAACGAAGCATATTCACCTAAAATTGATAGAATACTAATTGAGCTATAGAAATACTGTGATTCGGGAAAAGTAGTTCGTTCAGATTCCGACTACCAGATTTAAATCACAGAAAGGAACAATGCACTAAGAAACCTGTTTAGTCTGAGTTCATAAATTTACCTTTTACGTCATTTGCCAACAATTACACCGAAAGCAAAAACTAAAGAGTGCTACTGGTATTCCTAATTACTTCAAACGGAGCAAATCATTGTAAAGAATTAGTTTAGATATGGTAGAGCAGCCACAAAACGAGGAATGCATATGCAACCCTCCATCAGAAACCAATCATCACGGGTTGAAAGCACTTCCGAAAGTGTAAACCAAAATGTTTTTGCAATAATACTATAAACAGTAGAGAAGAGACGCTCTGTATTGCGGCACTGATACTATTTATGGAGCCATTACATAAGAAGAAAGCTTGAAAAAATGTTTTTTGAAGAGGGTATCGAAAGTGGTTGTATATAACTGAGACGATCTGTAACTCGCGATTCTGGTATGTCATTGTTGTGAAACACAAAGCAATAAATACAAAATAAACACGTAAAATATAATAAGAAACACTACCTGATTTGAAACAGCGAGGTATTGATGGCTGCTTTACTGTGTGAATGTCATCCCATTATAATTGATATCAGAAGCCAACACCCAGCAACAGATTACCAAAACGCGTTAGTAGAGTTTTAGGACAAGCTTCAAATGAGACATTTTGTTGGTGAGCACATGAGCTACATGCAGAGACAATGAAGAGTACGTTCGGTGGGGTGCAGCAAAATGGCGCCAGAGAAAGAAGGAAACAAAGAATAATAAAGAAAGAGGCTTTGGCGGCAGATCGCCTGCGGTACCATGAAGAAACAGGGACATCCATCTGCGTGAACAACAAATAAACCTGCCCTGCCGCTACCCGATTGTTTGTGGTGCTTCTGTATAAATAATCTTAATAAACGCAAATACAGTTACCGTAGCGCTTTACCAATATTAAAGGGTTATTTTTCTAAGCGCGTTCTTTGGTTGCTCTGCGCATCAGAATACGTAAAAAAAAGAAACATAAATAATTCACAAGCGCACTCATCCACATCGGAGGAGCGAACATTAAGCAACATTTCTTGGGTAGTGCTTGCTTATCTGCGCAGACATCCTTTTTCTTTGAATTATGCAACGTCCGAAAAGTCTTTCACATCAGTAGACTTTGCCACCTGCTTTGTTCCTGGTTTGTTTATGATTACGGGATGGAGATTACACGTACATAAAACATCGATTTCGTGGAGAATAATGTATGAAGAATAGCATCCGTCACAATCTTCTCGCTTGCTGGTCAACCAACCGGCTTTCCGACTGTTGACGACATCGCCTAAAGGTTTGCAAGAAGTAGATTACTAGCACCATTGTTTCATTCCGTTTTCACTCGTAGTTGAAACGCCAGAGTCTGGGCTGTTTTCAACTGAATGGGGTGTCTTACCCGCAAAAAGTATGAGTTCCTTTTACGTACGGGCGGACAACAATGTACATGCGTAGCTTACTGGCAGCCCTGTCACGTCTATCTTAAGGTCGCCTTTTTATACCGGTGCTCCTTCGTTCCTGTTGTCTAGCGGCTATGTCGCAGCTTTGATAAGTCAAGAAAAACATGGCTTTAGATATCGAGATCAGATCTAACATCTTGTCTGTCCGTGACTTCATACGAGATCTTCGCAGAGCTGGACATGTTACATTCATAAGGAGATAAAAAATGTAAAAACGATATCACATCTAACATGTTTAAAGTGTGGATGTAGCCAGAAAAGTATAAACTGTGTTAAACCATAGCTCCTAGTGCTATGATTCCTCCGGTTCGCGACTTCCACTGCTCTATCATGGAGGTGACCACGATGCAAGAGCCCTATATAAGGCGATTTGTGCGCAAGCAGTGCTATTACGAGACGCGGTGATTGCCGTTGTATGGCCACGCGGAATGGCTCATCTGTGTTAGGTGAATGTGTATGCGGCGCATGAGAAGTATGGTAGGTATTGTAGCTCATGAGAAATCACCCTGCACGGGACAGAGACGCATATCCAAAAGAAAACTTTAAATACTTATTTTTTATTTATTTGCACACACTACAGTCTAATCGGGCTGACCGGTGCAGAAGATGGACGGTGCACTTCGTGTGCATAAGCGTTTTAATAGGTTTCGTCGACAAAGTAAATGATTTTCGCTGCCAGCTTCTGATCACATTTGTTTCCTGGGTTCCTTAAATTTATGGCCAGCAAAGTATGAGCCTTCTTCAAAAGCGGAAAATTTTCAGAGGAAGACCTCTTAGGATTTCGTGTTATATGTTTGCAAATACTCTGAAACAGAAAGGCGCCCTCAAAAAGTAATGATTCTAAATGTCACTATGTAGTCCTAATGGGTTCACAGTGCCATTGGATGATCCGGTAGCCGAGCTCAATTTTCGCACTCTCAAATTAAAGGAACGACACCAGTTTTGTTGTGCTTACACACTATTACCAGCTTACACTCTAAGAAATCGGCGCAGATGGGCTTCACGACAACACCCCAGAGCGACCATTCAACGTGCTTAAATGTGCGAATTTGGCGACTTGCGCAGTTGTCCTAGCGCAGATCCTAGTTTTTACTTAATCGCATGCTGGGTCTCGTCATTCGCCAAATTCGCATATTTAAGCACGCTGAATGGTCGTTCTGGGGCGTTGTCGTGAAGCCCACCTGCGCCGATTTCTTAGAGCGTACACCTTTGGGCGTTGAAACAACAAATTATGCAGGAAAAGTTGACAAAAGGTACACTAAACATAAACAATGTCATTCTATAGTTATGATCGTAACCGGGTGCCATTACACATATGTGGCAGGTCTCATAGCACTCGTTTTTGTGCGTTAAAAATTATGAGGTCCGGCCACGAAAGATAATGCAGTTTTTCGAATAATCATTTTTTCTAGGCTGGAGCAAGGTGAGCTTAACGTACCCTATCGGTCAGTAATAGGAAAGACTGAATTAAAAAAAAAAAAACTGACAACTTTTCGCGGAGACCAAAAGTGTGGTGAAGATTTATGCTGTTAGCTGAGTTGCATTGTAAGCCTTCTAGGCTATAAATGCCCCCTCAAAACTTTTATATGCACGAGTTCGTTCGTAATTTCTTCATCAGATTCATGCTGGCAGGATTTGAAATACATGATTAGGCGCTTGTCCCGATTAAAGCTAGCGGTAACACGCGACGGTAACGTATATTTTTGAGAGGCCTAAACGCAATTTGCGGGAGACCACAAATCCGCGGGGGAATCCCGGTGACTCTTTCGATGGGGCACTTCTGAAAAGCGAAACGATGTGGAGAACCACGTATGGTTCGGAAACGCACTTAGTTTTTTCCTAACGACCTAACGAGGAGGTTAGAGAACAAATAATTTTTGAAAATTTGTCTCCCAGACAAATTAAATTTTTCATACCTTCATTACCGCATTAACCAGCTTTCTATGCCAAGAATGCATCCTTGTTTGTGCTTGTATCAGCTTTTCAAGAAAGTGCGACTGTTTTCTAATGTAGCTTTGCTGTCTTCAATTTTATTAGAAGGTACGAAGCAAATCAATCATTTCAAGATAAAACTAAAGCTCAGAACCCGGTAATTTGAGAGTTCTATTGACCTCACCGTGCACCTAACATAATTGGATAAGAGAAATACGTCCAACGTGCCATCTCGTTAACCGTGAAACGACATGCGAAATTCGGTCCAGGGGAAATTTTTACCCAAGAGACGTTACGCAGCAGGTGGATATCAGAGGTGAAGAATGTGGAATGCTGAAACGCTAGGAGCGCTTTTCGTGAATGTGTGGCCTTTTCTTTACTGATACTGTTGGTCCGTTAGACGATATTATAATTGCTATTTCTCATTTATTTGCAAGATACCCGTCTAACTTCTAGGAGAATTGCAACGAGCGTAGACAGGTCAGCCTGAAAGACGCATAACTGGCAAATTTAGTACATCTAATGGCTATAGCAACATACAGGCAAAGAAACAAAAAATATAAAAACATTACAAAGGCAAATTTGCTAAATAAAAATATGCATTTTTCCCATCTACCACCCAAACCGAAACCAAAATAGAAAGAATCCCGGCAAAGCACCATGAAAACAACAAGAAATAGATTATTAACACAATGCGACCACGCAACGACCTGCATTTGCAGAAAAATACACATTGGCAGGGTTCATACATTTAATCGTAATAACCTTACAAATGGTGTTAATGGAAGGAACAACATTTTAGATACCAACGGAACAAAATGTTCAAACGTAAACTTACAAAAAGAAATATGCAGCGTAATGTCTCAACAAAACGAAAACACAAATAACAGCAGAAAATGGCGGCGGAAGCGTGAATAGAAAATCGGAAAAATGGGCAACCATACACTATGCCTTCCACCAGGGCAAAAACGAAAAAGAAAGATAATTCCTGTGTTAAAGAGTCTTAATCACTAGAGTGATATAAATGCACATATTCGGCGATAAGAAAGCGAGGAAAGCTTTGAAACACCAAAACCACCAAAGGGATCTCGCTACCCGTAGCCAGGTATGGCTATAAAACTCCCAAAGAAGACAAGGGAAGTAATAGTGGCAGGCATTAGTATACAACTATCTGAAGTTGTCAGTATTTTTTTTATTATTCTCTACCCTTTTTCTAGGCTCAGATCCGGAATGACTCTTGTAGTCGGTCGAAATCACAGCAGATATTGTCAAGATGTGGAAAAATCATTGAAATCATTGATAGCGGTAGGAAAAAAATGACAGTGAAATCATTTACGCTTTCAATACCGTAACTTCACAGAAAACGAATAGTTTTGTTTGCTCTGCAACATCTTAATGACAGAGGCACAGCTTTGGTCTCAAGGATTCTACATTATTATCCATCGATTTGCAGATCAATAATGAAGTAAACTTTAATGCGACAGATTAGGAGCCCACTGGCCGAAGAACTGGCGTTGTTTCTGTCCGGTACAAAAAATTTGGTGCTTGTTTAAAAAGATAAAAAACACAAAAATACCAAGATTTGTGCGAACCGCCTCAGTAAAATAATTTCAGTGAAATCAATCATTGGTCTGCGAAAAAAATTGGGTACATTTGAGTTTTAAATATAACCTGGGAATCCAGAGTAAGAGACCCACGCGTTTCCTGCACGTTTCAGCAGCGCCTTGCAAGCGGCTGAGCAAGACATCGCATAGTGAGAGCGGCGCTGACATTTTGTCGAGCGACGGTGTACTTGACGGCATGTGAGCAGAACAGGAGCTTTCTAACCTAGAACTCTGAGGCGAAGCAGTGGTGTGAAGTGTGGTCAATTTGCCTTCCGGAGAGTCGCCAATTTGGCTGTCTGAGTAACACGCGTGTGCCTCGTGATGAAAAGTGCTTCTACGTCGGTAGTAGCGCAGTTTCTGCACCGGCTGAGCGCGGTTCACTACTTAACTACGCCAACACGTTCGAGGAACAAGAGGAGAAGAATGCATCGAAGAGAGCCGAAGACGAAGAAGCGAAAAGGAAGAAAGTGAATCGAATATATTAAGGCACTTAAAGTCGTTCATAAGTATTCCGAAGGGAAGCTATATTGCCTTCGCGTTCATGGCGTGTAAGCAGACTTACGTGCTCCCTTTACCTTATGACAACTACGATGGTTCGTGCGCTAAAATGTTCAGCAAGAAGTCATACTTTATTATTGTGCGGATCTGCGAACGATATATATATATATAAATTATGACACTCTGTAGGCAGCCTGCCAGGAGCCTTTGATGTTTCTGACCATTTTTTTTCACGCGGGGGCCTTGAATACCTGAATGTTAGAAATAAATCTGTTGATTGATGGGCACATTCAATGATCAACTGATTGAATGATTGCTTAGATGCCGCATAGAAAAAAAAATGGGAGGGGGAGTGTTATTGTGTCGATGTTCGTACTAAGCAAGGGCTGATATTTTTGCCTGTTTCAACGTCGGTGCCGCCGCTGCTTTTTTTTTTTAATTTGGCAAAGAGAGATCTTATCGTAAACGCCTTAATTTTCGGTTGTATATTTGCTTTTTTTTATTTTTCACTCGTGAAAGGAGAGATTTTAATGAACAGTTAAAAAATGATTCGATGCTGGTTTGTTTGCGAAACCCTCATTCAAAGAATGCGAACATTCGCATCAGCAGTGCTACGGCATAAAAATACGGGAACTAATTCTTAGGTAAACTCAATTTTGTTGAAGACATCGATGCCTGGGCGTAAAAACTTTATTTATAGGACTACAAGAGGTATTTAGTAGCGTTCTCTTCCCGTGTACCCATGTATCGAAATAAACTTTGTGATGCAAATAAAGCTTGTGATGCAGTGCAGAGTGGGATCTAAACATACAGCATGTTTTGTGCAATTTCGCACCTTCTACCAGCATATTTGCACCCTTTGTTTTAATACCCAAAATAAAGGGTGCTGTGGTGAACACCCTAATCGGCCATAAACACCAAGCAGCACCCTCTTCGGCTGCTGTTGCACCCTTTTAAACGGCTGTGTACACCCTTTATTTTAAAGCACCCTCATGTTAGGGTGCCGGAGCTAAATTATGGTCCTTAAAAGGTGCAAAAAGGGAGTAAAATGTTGAATGCACCCTTTCCGCACCCTTAAAGGAGCCATGAAGAGAAAATGCAAGTTGGTTTTATTCGAAAGATTTCGTGTTTTATAGTGCCCCCAGCGCTTGTCCGGATACAAACAGTGCTTTATTCACTGAGAAATTTAACAATTTAGGTTAAAATTTTGATTTTCCCGCTCAATCGTGCGTTTTCATGGTCCCAAGTGACATCACTGAAACCGACCGCTCTGCAGCCTAGAGTACCTTCATTCACGCATCCGCCGTACAGGGTAGAGACACGTATACGCTGGCGCCGCCATTTTTGGTTGCTCGCTCGCCGCCGAAGCAAGTCATTGTGTCAAAACCGCGCTAAAATTATCGCCGCAACGCGGTTTACTGAAGAAGTTTGAATCATATTGTCTGTTTCGCGTTGCTAGGTCTCGTGGGAAACGAAAAGAATAACGCGCTGAGCCCGTTGGCCCAATTGCGGCGGAACGGGACCGTTCGAAGGTTGTCTCCACCCTGTACAGCGGTGTTGGTTTGTTCCCGCGTTTCTTTACGTTCCGTAACCTAGATGGCGCCACCATACCGTGGCAAGCGTTTGGTTTGTTTTTGCCCGCATTTAAACCTGGCTTGTTTTTGTTCTTGGAGAAAATATTCGTTCCCTGAAACAGTGCTCGCTCGACAAATGGGGTCTTGAAGACACCGTTGCTTGCGTCAATCGGCCAGTGTCGTCTGAGTCAATCCCAAGCCCCGTAGTGCTGTGCAGCGAAACCAAGAATGCTGTGCGCAGTACGAACAGCAGAACGCATCAGTACTTCTATGTTTACATGTGCTTTCGTAACTTCCACTGTTTGTCCCATCATTCTTATTGCTTTGTAAAGAATGTGCCCTAAATTTAAGCGCAAAATCGCTCGTTCGTCTAGTTTGTAAGTTCTACCTAATTTGCGTCTGCTTCTGCCAGCCTCCGCCTATCGCAGAGCTTAGCTCATGTGACGACATAGGTTCTGTTGCGGGAAATGAGCTGGTGGGTCGCATGACCATTCCCGTTTTTCCTAATTATGTAGCTTATTTGAGCGAAGTTTACGTTAAAAGTGGTGTCAGTATGATTCTAACGAGACAATCTTTTAAATGAACCAAACTTGTGTTTTCTCTTCATGGCTCCTTTAAGGGTGCAAAAATGTTAGTGTGTGGTGGGATATGGGATTTAGTGTGTGGGATTTAGTGTGTGGTGGGATAAGCAGCTCCTCTGAACTGCTTTCTCTTTCGGCATTATCCTGGATGTCCAGGCTACTGTTAAGATCTCTATAGAACTCCTCGGCTACTTTGACTATTTTATCCCTATTTGTGATGACGTTGCCTTGCTTGTCTTTAAGGGCATACATCTGATTTCTCCCTACACCTAGGCGCCTCTTCACTGCTTTCAAGCTGCCTCCGTTCTTTACAGCGTATTTGATCCTCTCCATATTATACTTCCGTATGTCAGCTGCCTAACGCTTACTGATTAACTTGGAAGGCTCCGCTAGTTCAATTCTTTCAGCTGGGGTGGATATCGTCATGCTTTGCCATCTCCTAATGAGATCTTTCGTCTCCTGGGAAAGTTTAACAGTATCCTGTCTAGCCATCATGCCACCGACTTCTACTGCACACTCCGTGATAATGCGCGTACGATTGTCGCTGACTTCCTGTATCGTAAACTCTGCTTCTTCGGTAAGAGCTGAATATCGGTTCTGCAGCGGGATCCTGAATTCTTCAACTTTAGGCCTTACGGTTAGCTTATTGATCGGCTTCTTTCGTACTAGCTTGTTGCGGTCCCTCCTCGAATCTAGCCTAATCCGTGATCTTACCATTCGGTGGTAGAACCTTACCCGAATTCCGAGCACTTCCACATCCTGCACGACGCCAGGGTTATCGCATAATATGAAGTCTACATTCTTTTTATGATCCCCATTCGTGCTCCTACGCATAAACTTCCGGCTCTCCCGTTTGCAGAAGAAGGTATTCATGATGAGTAGATTATTCCGTTCTGCGAACTCGACTAGTAGGTCCCCCCTGCTATTTCTACAGCCCAGACCGTAGTTCCCAACTGCCTTGTCACCAGCCTGATTCTTGCCTACTTTAGCATTGAAGTCTCCCATAACTACGGTATACTGGGTTTTTACTTTAGCCATTGCCGATTCCGCATCTTCATAGAAACGTTCAACTAGCTGGTCGTCGAAGCTGGATGTGGGGGCATAGTCCTGTACCACTTTGAGCTTGTACTTCTTATTGAGCCTAATTATAAGATCGGCTACCTTTTTGTTAATGCTATAGTATCCGAATATGTTGCCAACATGCTTTTATGACAAGAAATCCCACTCCCAGTTCTCTCCTGTCCACTAGACCACGGTAACCTAAGACATGTCCATTTTTCAGCACCGTAAGGGCTTCACCTCTCCTCCTAACCACACTAAGCCCTATGACATCCCATTTATTACCCTATAATTCCTCGAACAACACCTCTACACTCGCCTCGCTAGATAAAGTTTTCGCGTTAAACGTTGCCAGGTTGAGATTCCAATGGCGGCCTGTCCGGTTGCAGGGATTCGCCGTGGTCACTTGCTCCGCAGCCACTGGAGACTGAGGGCCGTGGGTTAATTGGCATATTCATGGAAGGTAATTGAACCGAACTGTAATTTAAAAATTACATGCCGGTCAGCTTACTGTCAGTCGTCTACAAGGTACTTACCAAAGTAATCACTAACAATTTCTGCCACCTCAAATTTCAATCAACCTAAAGAGCAAGCAGGGTTTCGTAAAGTATATTCAACAATAGACCATATTAACACGATCAATCAGGTGATAGAGAAGTGCGCTGAGTATACTGAACCCCTATATATAGCCTTCATAGATTATGAGACAGCATTTGACTTCATCGAAACCTCAGCAGTCATTCAGGCATTACGCAACCAGTGTGTAGATGTGAATTATGTAAGAATACTAGAGGATATTTAGAGTGGGTCCAAAGCTACCATCATCCTCCATAAGGAGAGCAGTAAAATACGTATAAGGAAGGGCGTCAGGCAAGGAGACAAGATCTCTCCGATGTTATTCACAGCATACTTACAAAAAGTATTCAAAGCATTGGATCGGGAACAGATGGGAGTATGGTTAATGGAGAATACCTCAGTAACCTCAGATTTGCTGATGACGTTGCCCTGTTAAGTGACTCGGGAGGAATTGCAAAGCATGGTTACAGCACTGGACAAGCGGAGTAGAACCGTGGGCCTGAAAATTAATATGCAGAAAACTGAAGTAATGATCAATAACCCCGGGACAGCACAGCGGTTTGAGATGGGTGGCGAGGCTGTGGAAGTGGTAAGCGAGTATATCTACCTAGGCCAATTATGACCCCGGATCCCAATTATGAGGCAGAGATGATTCGAAGGATAAGAGTGGGGTGGAGTGCATTCGGCCGGCATTCTAAGATAATGAAAGGCAGAAACCATTGTCCCTGAAGAAGAAAGTGTATGGCAGCTGCATCTTACTGGTACTCACCTACGGAGTAGAAACTGGTAGGCTCGCTGAAAGGGTTGAACTTCAATTGAGTATGAGTCAGCGAGCAATGGAACGAAAGATGACAGGTGTAACATTAGGGGACAAGGAGAGAGCGGAGTGGGTCTGGGAACAAACGCGTGTTAAGGACATACTAGTAAAAATTAAGAAGAAATGGACGTGGCAGGGCATGTAATGCAAAGGCAAGATAACCGTAGGTCACTAGGGTAACAGAGTGGATCCCTAGAGAAGGCAAGTGTGGCAGGGGGCGGCAGAAAGTTAGATGGGCAGATGAGATCAAGAAGTTCGCGGGGATAAATTGGTCGCAGTTAGCGCTGGACCGGGTTAATTCGAGAATAATGGGAGAGGCCTTTGCCATGCAGTGGGCGTAGACAGGCTGGTGATGATGGTGATGATGGTGCTGTTCGTGTTCACCGCTGCTAGCAGTTTTCTTGGAGTGAAAAAGGTCCACTGGAGTAAGTTTTTCCCGCCAAATTTAGCCACTTACAATTGGCGCGGGCTTACTAAGATCCTCTTGTCTTAAATTAAAGGCTCAGAGCAAATCTGCTGTCATGATGGCTATCTTTTATTGTGCAGTATTTTTTTTGTGGGTTCGCTGCTCGTCAGGCTAGGTTCTTGTGCGTTAATGCGCTTCCTTTATTCTCCTTTTTGTCATGTATTCACTTCTACCGTGACGCATCTCCTGCATTATATAATGCAAGAGTACAATAAACTGGTACAGTCAAATTATAATGCTTGCAAAGATAACTGCAGTAGATCGGACAATTGGGCTAGTTGGTAGCTGTCCATCTTGAAGGTGCAAGCGCTCACACAACAGGGATGAAAGTAGAAAAAAACACAGCGCACGTGTCGTCTCTCTTTTTTCTACTTTCGTTACTGTTGTGTGAGCGCTTGCACCTTCAAGATTGCAAAGATAAGTAGGAGCGTTCAATAAGAAATAATTATAGCAGGATCATTCAGGGCCCATAGAAAGAGTGTCATTGCACAACGTGTGTTAACAAACAATGTCTGAAATACATTAAAGGGGCACATTTTGGTGCGGAATATATGCCAAATGAATATGTAGAATAACGAAAAACAAACGAGCAAATACAGTGAGGCCTTCGCGCTTGGGAGGATTTTCCCTAGTTTTTATTCTTAGCAGCCATTTCAATGTTTGCTGGCTTGGTTAACGTTTTTGAAGAATAATGTTGCTATAACGTGTAGTAAGTTGCTTCACGGCTCGGATGTAGCGTTAGGCTAACCATGTCACTGCAGCTTTATCCGCTACTTTACACATTAACGCTGCTCAAAAATTTGAATTTTTGAGGAGCGTTAATGGCGCTCATGCTAGAGGACTTCATTGTGTTGATTTTCTTAACTACAATACCAAACAAAGGGTACGTTAAATCTCATTGCTGGCTGGCTTGTCAGTGCCGCATACGCCAAGCTCCAGTTTTCCACCGGCATAATAATAATAATATTAAAAGTCACAAATTGAAACAGGCAGCGTACCCAGAAACATTGGTTAAAGCATGAAAATTTAAACCCCATTAGCTAAGCTCCAGTTTCCCACTTGGACACTATTATATCAAAATTTACAAATTGGAACAAGCAGATTAGTGGAACGGACTGCTCAAGAATGTATTAAAAATTTCGAGTTTTTTTTTTAACGTGTGTAAGCCCATCAGAGCCACACAAGAAAATTTGACTCTCCTGGTATGGTCAACGTTTCTGTGTGCCGCCTAGATGTTACGTGCGAACAGTAACCCATCGACTGGACGTATGTCTGTGGTCAACAGGAACATGCAGAGAAACGTGTTTTTTTATTTTTTTCTTATTTCACCGTGTGTTTTTTGACGTACAACCGTTAAGCGTGCTGTTATAATTCGGCACCCTCCCTACGGCCAGCATTTTTAAAGCAAAATAGCGCACTAACTGCCGAAAATATACATAGCCACAGTGAATAGGTAAGTGTAAATCTAGCTATACCATGTATCTTATGCTATCAAAATTTATTGGACCTTTGTTTTTTTTGCCGTGCCCTCTGCAGTTATGTTCTCTGTGTCGAGACATTTTTTTCTAAATCAAGGGCACAGGTGCCACGATGCGTTACATTTTATTATCGGAATGATCTGAGAGAATTTACTGCTTCCAAAAATTTGTTTTATTTGCTGACATGAACTAGTTTCTATTCGCCTGTTAAGGTTTTCATTTTTTACAGCAAAGCCGCTCTACCCCCAACGGTTTAATCGCCGTGAGCAAAAACAATCTCCGTGGGCAAATACACCAGACGCCTAACGCATGCGTCTGTCTAATCAGGCATACAGCATAGAGCTCAGAATTCGCTTAAGGAAATCGCGAAAGCAAGCACCCAAGCCGCATTATGGGTAATATGGCGCCTGTGAACAATGACCCCCCTCCCCTCCCACGATGTGTCCAGGTGACGATTATGTCGGCAGACTAGCTTTGAGGGTGGGCAGGACGAGCGTCTCTAAATAGAGCAGTTCTTGCCCAAGACGCATATAGCATGCGACCGGCTGGCAGGACTCAGCATTTGCCACCAGAGAAGCCGAGCGCAGTGTCCAGTAGACAAGAGAGTACCGCCACTGAAGCACGCATGTCAACAACGGCGGCCATGTTGTTGTTCATCAGTGTTGCCAGATTGCCGCATCTACGGCCTCGCCGTTAACTTAGACCGGTTTCTTTGTTAACAACACTACCGAAAATGCAGTAAAGCGGGCATCTTTGGAACCCTTCTGCTGCAGAAAATGCTGTCACATGCCTTATCTTCGATTTGAATTCGAAACGACATCAGTCGCGCGCAGCCACAGAGCAGGGGGGAGACCAGCGAAGCCTACCAGAGTTGACCGACCGAAAACGCATAAACAACAAAATGGCGGCGTCCAAGAACCGTTGCAGTGTAAACAAATGTTACGTAATGCGAACTGACCAATGATCACTGGTGGCGGCATGGAACAATAAGAGAAAAGTGTGCCGATACTCTATACCCTTATCTAGTGACTTTTAGCTCAGCGCCAGCGACAAGCCCGCCGAGAAGACGAGAAAGACTTCGTACCCTCATCCATCCCCGTTTGTAGTGCTTTACAACAGCTTTGCTTGACATCCACGTTCGCAGCGCGAAAGGGCGCCCAATTTTTTGTCGTTACGTTTTCAGTGTCACTGACATTATCTATTCATCTATTATTGTTTTACGAGAATAGCCAGCTATTGTAGCATTATCACATTACCAAGTCGAGCTGGGGATACATTGTGCGGATGCAGTGATTTAATTACCCACACCTGCTTCCTTTTCGCGTGTAGTGTACCGAAACAGGGGTTTGAATTGGTTAAACAAGGCATGACGGTTTCCAAAGCACAAATTGTTACAATGTTCAGGTATCACGCGCTCGTATAACACAATAACAGAGGACGAGAAAATGTTTTCCTAGTTTGCTTCATTGTAGAAACTTGGCACCAATTTATTGTTGGAACAGCGCCAAAATAGGTCGCTAACAAGACGTAAATAACACTGTAAGCAAGTACGAAAACTAGCGAACTACTCGGGGACACCTTTCAGTGACAGTGGAGAGAAAGCTATGGGGGGAGTGGGAAGGGGAGCTAACTTATTTGTGTTACTGCGCCAAAGTAGTTCCCAATAAACTGGTTTCGGTTTCAGTTTCGACGTGACAAATACGTATTTGATACAGTTGATTTGTTCGCATCGGCTACGTGGCTGAGTGCGATGAAGCCCGATCACCGTGCATGCAGGCATATTGGCGCCTCATTCTGACGCTTCGTTTGTTTGTAAACAAAAGTCAACGCTTTCACTGGTGAACTAACACCGACCGTGAACTATAACGCCGAGCTCTGTGTCGCTCAGAAGTGAAGTGAATTTTGCCAGCGGTGCAGTTTTGACGGCATGCACTGATTTGTAAACTCTTCTGGAGCTCAAAACTGGGCAGCACCAGCGATATGTGTAGCGCACTTACATAGCGCGGCGGCAGTGTGCTTAAAGAGGAGCACGCTAACACGCTTACGCACCTGCTCGCTTACCCAGGAAAACTGGTTAACCAAACGGATTGCGGAAACGACGGAGAGTCCCGGTTGCGTCAGTCTTACTTGAGCGTACACTCGGTAAACCACTTGATTCGCTTGTTTTGACAGCTTTTGCTTCTCAAGCTTCTTAAAAATCCTATGCGGACAATGAAGTGGAGAGCTGCCGCGAGCATAGAGTCCGAAGGCCGTCGACATTCCTCCATGGCTGTTCACGAGGACGCCATGTTTTTTTTTTTTCGGAAGAGAACCATTGCGACGCCAGTGGCGACAGTCGCAACCAGAAAAATCCGAAAACTAAAAAAAAAATAATGCTCCCTGTTTTATATATTCTGGCAAGCAATTTAGTGGCACTATCAATGCAAGGCTAAAACATAAGGTCTACATACTTTAATTGCTTAGGTTACACCTAGGCAATTATTTTTGTAGAACTACTTCCAGGTGCGCATCGAAACGGCGTGGTTCGGCTCCGTAGCCTTGACTCCGTAGAAAGGAAAATTTCTACGATAATTCCCAGGGCCGTGCTTTGCTTTTTGAGGCTAGAGCAGGTTGCCTGCGAACTAAGAGTTTTGTAGGGAAGTATTCACAAAATGATGGGGTATGTGTGGTCGGCGGAAAAGAAACAGAAACTATGCGGCACATAGTGTTAGAATGTGAGGGTATCCATCCAAATCTACTTGGAGGAAATATTGGGCTTCCAGAAGCCCTAGGATTTAAGGGTATCAGAGAGGAAGTTAACTTCAAGGCTGTCGAGGGGACGAAAAGAAGATTAGAATGCTGGTGGACGAAAAGGAGAGAGGGGAACATTGCCTAGGACAGTTATCACCTGTAACAGGGAAAAGAAAGTATTTCGGGCCTAATAAGCTTTAGTGCCTGCCCTAAGCAGCGCTAGTATTAAACCAAGAGTGTAAAACATGGTTATATTGTCCTTTTTGGTAAGATGACATGTCATCACCCCGCTTCAAAGGGGAAACCAATAGCAATCATCATCATCATGCATTGCCACAGAAAGTTGTCCCCGAGAGCTAAGAAACCGAAGGTAATTTTTAAGAAACGCTGTGGTATCAAACTTGCAAACGTAGTTGCAAATAGAATGGGCCAAATGCTTAAAACTGACCAACAGAAGCACCGTTAGTGAAATCAATGCCTACAATTTGACAGAGAGCGAAGAAACATTTAAAAGAGGAGAGAATACAAACATAAACCAAAGCAAAACTGCCTTTGCGAGAGATACGGTGTGGGCACTCAGAGACAAAAGTAGCACTCAGCTACCAACGCAGATGAACAGGAAAAGCGGGTGGGTAGGTCCTATTGATACTCGTAATTTTTCAAGGGCAAGGTAATCTTTTGTAAAAATTGTCATGTTGCGTATCAGGGAAGTCGTCAGAGAAGAAGAAATAATTTCTCTGAAATTATATGTCTTCTCCGGACGGAGTAATTGCGAAGTATGATCGTTAGAAGTAAGGATTACGAGTAAAGGGTGTATAAGCATCAGTCGAGCCACCATAAGGAGCGATGGTTTCTCCATACGGTAGCTCGGAAGAGAGGCAAGTGAAGCTACCGGGTCGCTTCATTTGCCCCCACTCGGTTCCTACATTTGTACGTAAGTGTATCCTATGCTGAAAGGTGGAAGCCAGCGCGGCGCAGCTAAATGGAGGATATAATTACATGCGGAATAATACACAAGTGGAGTGGACACATCGGCCAGGTTAGCTGAATTGGTAAGGCATCTGACGAGATATCGCAGGCTCGTACGTTCTTGTACCTTTTTGGGGGATGTTTTGTGCACTTATGTATTTGAGAAAAGTTTGATATTCGATTAGATTGTCCTCCCTTGCCTCTATCTCGCTCTTTCTCTTTCTTTCGCAATCCCGTCCTTTATATGTGGATATATATTGGCTCCTCTGCTTTACCTCCTTCGTGCATACTTGAGTATCGGCTTGGGAACTGAGGTTATCGGCTGTCCTTCTCTAGAAATTGATCTATAAGTCCAACCGTCTCCTTTTTTCTCTGTGCTTCTATGTTTGTTGTCGGGTTTATTTCGAGAGAAATCAGAAACTGTATACAACATGTCAGCACAATGAATATTTTACTTAGAAATAATACCTATTCAACACTGCCTGGTGAGTTATGCCATATATGTTCTTGATACGTAGTGCTGGATGCAGAAACGTGGCGCATTCCAAATCACATTGCATTGCTTCCATTGCTTTGCTTACACGTTTCTGAGCACGAAAAGTAACTTTTGTTTTTTCCCTTTTTCTTTTTTCACAAAAAATATGCGCATACTTATTACTTCCGGTGAATATTCTTCGAACTACTTTAGCACTCTTATCATGTAGAACACTTCGTGACGCCTTGAGTAGATTTATCTCTAAAAAAATGAAAAACAATGTTCGCTCTTGCGTATAAACAGGGACTGTGGGCGGTGAAAGGACACCAATCCGTACGCACAAAAACTTTGTTTTTGCTTCATTGCAAAAAAACGAGTCTGATTCTTCTGTCGCATCGCATAAAATCTGCATACTCTCAATGAAAGTCTGTGAGCGGACCTATTCGGGGCTCGTACCCGCATACGCAATGATGCTACTTGGAAATTAACCAGGATTGATTTTCTTTGAGCGCGTGTCGTCTCTGCTACAATGCTGAGATGGAAGCAATAAGTATTCATTTCCGTGGAAGCTGTGCTTACGCCGCATTTGCAAGAAGTGTCGTCCTTTGGTACAGAAGAAGCAAGTACTGTGGGTTCCTTTGTGGAAGGATTTTTCAATGGAGGTAAGCCCAACAGAGACACTCAAACGATATTTTTATTTTCTCAAAAAACTCTTCGCAGGCTAACCAGCGAATAAAAAAGGCTGTAATAAAAATTTTTAATCTTGTAATCTGGTACGTTGAAACCGTATGCTATAATGGTATTTCTCAGAAGCTCTCAGCTATAAATAACGGTGATGGCAATGTCGTATTGTGTGCAAAAGAGGGTCGGGGCCAACTTTTGCGTTTTGGGTGACATTGTTTTTTTGTTTGATTTTGTTGCATCGACTTTCAGGTACGGGTTTGGTGAAACCTAATTTAGCTTTTAATGAATATTCTCTGGATACAGTGTGCACAAACTGCCTCGAACACGAAATTTTGCAGGAACACGAAATTTTGCAGCTTATTAACCGCTAGAATTGTTTACAAAGCAGAGAAGAACGGATAAATGACAATTTGTGCGGCCTTTCAGATTTACGGAAGCCACGTGCCACTGTCTGGTTTCCCATATAAATATCCCAGGAAGGTGAAAGCGTGCGACCGGCAACCCTTGGTGTGAAATCATTTTAATGGCTGATAACCGTGCACCATTGGAACACAAGTAGACTATCCCAGGAAATTCTCTTGAAAAAAAAATTGGGCAAAATATTTTCAACATGAGGGTAGAGGTTACGAAAAAGTGGCTATCTGGTTTTTCATTGTTTTCTTCGGGGAAAGCAAGGGCATCTATGGTCCCAGAGCAGATATGCAAATCGTGACGTTATCTGTGAGTGTATACTTCATCAATAAAGGCACCTCCTTAAAACTGCTGATCTAAAAAAGAGGGTTTACATCTTACTGTGACGCATAGGGTTCTCGTGGCAATAAAACTTTATTCTGTATTTGCTACCTTCTGATTTCCAGCATATTCATATTCGTTCAACCTTTAGCTGATTCGCATGGGGGAAAACCTACCACGAATTCCGTCAAGCTGTCATGGACGTTTCTTGCTACTCTGAGATTAACAATTTACTACAGAAGGCCTTTCAACATGAGTGTTGCAATTTGAATAGTACGTTGAAAAATTGTCTCTCTCAGATAAGTTGGTCGCTGCTTGACGGGGAAATTTATTTTGCATCAGGTACACTAGTAAGATTCCGAGTCTGTATTAGAGGGTGCACACGCTTGACATGGCTACTTTCTCGGCCCCTTTTGTCGGTTATCCGAACTCACACTTCAAGCACACGCCAGCGTTCATATTAGCCACTGACGTACCACTAGATTAAGAGTACAGGGGTTCCTTACAAAGAGCATGATACCAATACTCATTATGCCTGCTGAGGCAAGCGTTAGGAAATCTGTTTTCTGTCAAGCAGGTGGTCGCGGGCTTTGCATCAAATGCAGGAAACGTATTTTTCTAAAGTTAATATTCAACGACAGCTCTGTAAGACATGGTCCGTGCTAGCGGAAGAACCACTATGTTAAACACTTATGGGCCCGTCGACCTGTTGACTCGCACCTGTAAAGAACACGTCAAAAGATTCACTAGTCGACAGTAAATCAAGACGCGGAGACAGATACAGAAACTGCCTATTTGCGTTCAATGGGCTGTAAATTGAAAATGAAACCATGGAACATAAAACAGAGGTGTCTGTTCAACAGTAGAGCAAAATTAGAGCGTTAAGGATACTTCTGACACTTAATGTGCCCTAGTTGGGGGTTAAGCATTCATAATTTCTGGATTCTAACTCAGGTTTTTGCAGTGTATACAGCTGGCGATGTCGGGATTTTGGATATTGCAATTTCTTTCAAAATCACTATTCCAACAACCTGGAACCGGCGAAATATAATTTTGATGCTTGATTATTTAGCCTATATTTTGTGGGTACGAAGATAACTGTACAGTCCTTGAGGCTCACCCGAGTACTGGCATTGTGAACTGTAACAAAACGTGAATTAAATTTCAGATTCTTCTTGATTGCATAACTTGAACGACAGCAAGATTAAACCGAGTCTTGTTGATGGTTATAGTAGCGCCGATTAATACAAAACGTGTCTGCAAATGTTTCCAAATCTTTGAGTCAATGCCCTCAAAGAATTTTACCCTCACAAGGGGTAGGCGAGCCAGTTGCACTTTGAACGGTGAAAGACATCTAATGCAAACAAAGTGACTATAGATATACTTTGGATGAGTATTGGTTGTGTTTATAAAGACGTAATTTTTCAACAGCTTAGAGAGCATGGAGCCGACAATGAAGCGGAGCATCCATTGTTTGCTGGTTTTCAGCCAATTTCAAAGTTTCACGCTCTATTTGGATGCAATGTTGTAAAAAACATGAGCTGCGGCAAACCTTCCAGAGTCACAACTTACACCAGACCAAGCCTTTACGTTGTGTTCGCTATCTGCACCTGGATTGTTTTCATGGGTGAGTAGAAACAAATAAAATCATGATTTGTATTCTTTGATTTGTATGCATACCGTGGGGTAGGAAGAATGCATCCTTAATAATTCTGTGCACAAAACGCTCAGGAAATAAGGCAAACATGGACCATAGATTAAGACTAGCATGTTTTGTGTGTGTCTTTGCGTGTGCGAGTCAAGCTTCACAGCTCTTCATTGATGTCGCTGAAATATCCTTTAGGTTATCAGCCACGTAACAGATGGTATAATGTGGGCGGAGGGCGGCCAGTTCTGCCCTAGAGTGTGAAAATTTGCGGGAAGTAACAGCATGATCTACAGTTCACGTTTGAGAAAGATTTCATGTGTAATCGGATACTATAGTAAAGATGAGCAAGTTAGTATATATTTTGAAATTGTAAAGCTATAAGTCTGTAAGTACGAAGTGTGAACTCGAAGTGGGGTTTTATTGTGCTGCATGAGAATCGAAAATCAATTTAGAAAATGAGAGCAGGAAAGCTGATAAGAATATGGCTCCTGCAGCGATGTCACTTGAAATAGGTTACGCGTCGTTGCTGAGGTTTCATGGTGGCTTCGCTTCGTTGTTGTAGCTGAAAGCCCGAAGGAATTGTCGAACTTCCGTTCTTATGAATTGTAGATAAATGGAGGAATTTTTATTGGAGCACAAAGTTTCACATTTAAATGTTGAGATGTTCACGTAGGGAAGACGTGCGCACCAACGGTGCCTTCGGGACCAGGGAACGCTCGACAGGTAGAATACCTCACCCAAAAAAGCCTTATTTGTCAGCTTTTTTTTGAAAAGTGAGGTAATTTTTTATAACAACTATAGGTTGAAGATAGGTGGACTAAAAAGACGCAACAAAAATGGCAGCGCTAGTTACTGCACAAAATAACGTAACTTCCTCGCCATGCGGCACGAACCTCGAGAGTATTCTATTTTGAGAAAGCAATCTCTACATTATTGCAACAATTGAGAAGTTTGGTCTACTTATAAGGGACAGCAGGATGAAGAAACTACTTTTCGTCGTGTAAGTATTTATGTTACGTGTGCCTACACACTTTTGTAATGCAGTTTTTAGGAGACTCAATTTCGCATTTGTGAAGCAACTGACGCAGATGTATCTACTTTGATCTTTGTGCGCACGCACTCGTGCTGCTACTGTGTTAGTAAAACACAGTTGGACTATTTAAACTGGTTTGTTGCTTACAATAGCTTGTCGTTGAGCATGTTTGGGCTTAATTATGTAAAAATAAAAGAGGGAAGCAAAAACACAAGCTCGCTCAGTCTCCACGTGTTCTCATGAGCATCTTTTGTTTGTGTATTGACGTTGGCTTGTTAATAAGCTATTAAATTACCCAGTTTATTTAGACTGCAGTTCAAGTTAATTTATGAGCGCCGATTGGTGTATTGAGAAAATCACTTTCACTGTGTATGCTATTCTTACGCGGTGGTCACCTCAGGGAAAATTTGGAGATGATTTGTAAGGACGTAGAGCGGTCCTGTGAAGTGCTTAAAGGAGCCATCAAGAGAAAACACAAGTTTGGTTCATTCAAAAGATTGTCTCGTTAGAATCATACAGACACCACTTTTAACGTAAACTTCGCTCAAATAAGCTACATAATTAGGAAAAACGGGAATGGCCATGCGACCCACCAGCTCATTTCCCGCAACAGAACCTATGATGTCACATGAGCTAAGCCCTGCGATTGGCGGAGGCTGGCAGAAGCAGACGCAAATTAGGTAGAGCTTACAAACTAGACGAACGAGCGATTTGCGCTTAAATTTAGGGCACATTCTTTACAAAGCAATAAGAATGATGGGACAAACAGTGGAAGTTACGAAAGCACATGTAAACATAGAAGTACTGATGCGTTCTGCTGTTCGTACTGCGCACAGCATTCTTGGTTTAGCTGCACAGCACTACGGGGCTTGGGATTGACTCAGACGACACTGGCCAATTGTCGCAAGCAACGGTGTCTTACGTGACCCCATTTGTCGAGCGAGCACTGTTTCAGGGAACGAATATTTTCTCCCAGAACAAAAACAAGCCAGGTTTAAATGCGGGCAAAAACAAACCAAACGCTTGCCATGGTATGGTGGCGCCATCTAGGTTACGGAACGTAAAGAAACGCGGGAACAAACCAACACCGCTGTACTGGGTGGAGACAACCTTTGAACGGTCCCGTGCCGCCGCAATTGGGCCAACGGGCTCAACGCGTTATTCTTTTCGTTTCCCACGAGACCTAACAACACGAAACAGACAATATGATTCAAACGTCTTCAGTAAACCGCGTTGTGGCAATAATTTTAGCGCGGTTTTGACACAATGACTTGCTTCGGCGGCGAGCGAGCAACCGAAAATGGTGGCGCCAGCATATACGTGTCTCTACCCTGTACGGCGGATATGCGTGAATGAAGGTACTCTAGGCTGCAGAGCGGTCGGTTCCTGTGATGTCATTTGGGACCACGAAAACGCACGATTGAGCGGGAAAATCAAAATTTTAACCTAAATTGTTTAATTTCTCAGTGAATAAAGCACCGTTTGTATCCGGACAAGCGCTGGGGGCACTATAAAACACGAAATGTTTCGAATAAAACCAACTTGCATTTTCTCTTCATGGCTCCTTTAAAGAGGGATCTCCAAAATATTTCCGATCCAGAAGGAAGTCTTAAGAAGGGGAAAGGGGAGAACGCATACCTTTCTGCATAGCCACAAAGGGGAGGTTACAAGCACTCTTGTACAACTGATAGTTTTGAATGTGAAGCCCACCCAATCCGGCACATTAAATCTGCCACTGTCTCTGAAGCATTCAGAAGTACTAGTTTAGTTTCCGCGTTGTAAATTTCTGAACTCAGCTACGAGTGCTTTCAACGTGCCAATTAGCGGCGCGTATTTAAGATCAGTGTCACGCCTGAGTACTTACACTCAGTGTCCCTGAAGCCGTGTAGTGCAGCCATTGCTGGATCTGGATTTGGGGTCAAGGTTCAGAGACGGGATTTTCTTTACGTTTTGTAGCGGTTAAACTTCTTACAAAGCGTGTTTCTTTCAGTGAGCTTTGCCATCACAGTGAAGAAGACAGTTGACGTGACCCAAGGTGCATCCGGCCGATACGCGCTCTACATGGTGTATTGCCTGGCCTTCCTCGTGCTGGCGGTAGCATGCGGCCTTGCAAACTCTGTGCTGGCGTTCATCAACGCGCCAACATTCGTCCAGTTTGTCCGCGCTTGCTCCGACATCGAAGACCGGCTCTGCCTTCCGGAGGAAAAGACTCAAGCTATGGTTCGACACAGCTACAAGCTCATCGCGTGGCAGGTGAACACCCCCAGAAACCCCAGAAACGATGCACTCAAGCACGATGAACGCAGGCACCCTACTACAACATTTATAGAACCACGATGGTCTACTGCACGAGCGTTCGAAGCGGAATGGGGATCCAATCTAGTGGAACCTTTCATTGCTATTGCCGTTACATTTCTTAAATGACGCCAGGAGGTGGCGCTGGCAACAGCAGGCGACAGTTTTTTTGCCGTTGATTTATTATTTCGTTTTCTATTTCAAAAACCAAGCATCCATAAATTTTTTAGTAAGGGAACACTGCAACTAACACTTATGTATTGATTTTCTGCCTTATACTTGCGTAACTTCTTGTTCTTGTTCAACAATGTTGACAAGTATGAACCAGACGTTTAGATTTGGCTGTTGGTATATAGGACTATTGCGCAGATACTGTTTCAGTTTGGCCGGGTGGGTGAATCGAGTCACAGAAGCACAGACTGACAGGTGGACAGACAGACAGACATACCAACATTTCGCGGTTTAAGTAGCCCAAGAAATACTATCGTCTTTAAAAGAACAGTACTGCGCTTGTTTTCTTCTTCTGCAGGTTTACAGACATACCAAACTTTCGGCGTTGAAGTGCCCCAAGAAATACATCGTCTTTAAAAGATCAATACTGCACTTGTTTCCTTCTTCTGCAGGTTTTCACCGGGGTGTGGTCTGTAGGCTTCGCGTTCAAAGGAGACTTCGGTATCGCGAAGCCCGGTGGCATCATCAGCTGGGGACCGGCCATACTAGCGGAAATATCTGAAGCCGTGCGGCTGTACTCGGTACTTCAACTCTGTGTCTGGGGCCGGATAGCACAGCTCTGGATGCCGTATTTTGCAAGGGCTTTCAGGTAGGAGTACCGCCATTATTGTAAGCGTTTCACATTAGCGTGCTGAAATTGGCTGCAGCCATCAAAGGTTGCGCTGAATGTTGCCGCTCGAATTCATCCCGGCGTAGTAACATCCGGTTGTATTAGAATCCAAGTACAAATCTCACTGGTTTCCTGGCCGCCTTGTAATCTGGTGCTTGACACTCACTCTAGCTTTACTCGCTACTCGGAGCCTACATTTTCAGGAGCTTTAATGATATGCTGCCTAGTGGGTCTATAAAATCCGTTCCTTTAAGTACATATAAAAATAAAAGGTGCGTCAGACCTAATTTCTAACGGGCTTGCAGGCATCCACTAAAACACAGCTGTAAATTTTGAGCAGGACTAGCTAACATTGACATACACTATTTAAATGAACAGCGCACTTGCTAACTAAATGAGGGCTCCAGAACTGCATGGATTGTTCAAACTACTGCCGAATTGTTAGGGTGCTCGGATATTTTCAAACAGTTTCAGTATTCTGGTGACGTTAACTTTTCTGCATGACCTCTAGATGCTACGTAAGGGCCATCGCCAACCGACTGGACATTGATCTGTGCTCACCAGGAACAGGCAGCGAGATGTAAGAGCCCGTTTTTTTATATCACTGTGTTTTCGAAGGTCTGATTGATGGGGTTCTAGCAGTATTGGAGCTGCGCCATAGTTTCAACAGTTTTATTAAGAAGGTAGCACCCTAATTGTAGAAAATATGTACAAATGCGTGTCAAGTAGGCAAACAGCCTGTTATCTAGCATTAACTACCGCGTACCACTTGGGGTCAGCGTATTGCATTATTATTTGTTGTTTTCTCTTGAGTAATGTTTTTTGGATCTTTGCAGTCATTGCACCGTCGTATACAGATGTTGTCGACTTTCTGTTATGCGGCGCATTTGCACATTCTTCCCTTTTTGTACGGCTAGATTTGCACTGCAATAATAGAGAATTTTAGCTGACCGTTTTCGACGGTCCGCTCCGGTATCGGTGGCCCGCTCAGCGCAACCGGAGCCAATGCCGTTCGTGGCCAAGCCCACCAAGCATGCGCAATGACGCTCTCGCTTGCTGTCGGAGCGGAGCAGACCATGAAAAACGGTCAGCTAAAACTCACTAATTACTTGTTCAGGAATTTCAGGCGACTCCCCGCTATTATGCCTCGGCACTGAGGGTGCAAGCATGTATGCATGTAGTGTAGTTTTGTATGCTGAGTGTATGTATGTATGTTTAGTATGTATGTATCTGTATGTATTGTATGTATGTATTATGGTATGTATGTATGTATGTATGTTATGTATGTATGTATAGTATGATATGTATGTATGTATGTATGTGTATTATATATATGTATATATATGTATCATTATATATATATATATATATATATATATATATATATATATATCTATATAAAGTAAATCCATACATGAATGGATATACATTGGGTTCTCGAGCAGGGACGCAGATACCATCAAGTATCGCATTCGAGCAACAGAGCGGTGCTGGGCCTATTTACTGCTTTCCGGTATCTATCTTTCGTTTCTTGTCGTTTTCTTACTTTATATTTGTCGTTTATTCTATAGTTTTTTTAATTTCACACTGATGTAATTTCCTCGAAGCGTCGCCGTGCTCGCGTAGGCTTGAATTCTCACTTCGTATCTCGCTTGTGCCGATCCAAAAAAGCGGCCCAGAAAAGGGCCGAAGTGGAGTGCGACTGGTTCATCTTGGTATATTTCGTTGCGGCAAGGATGATTTCTTACGAACGGCAGACTGTCTGACAGTGTAAGTCTTCTTAATACGTATACTAAATAAGAGACGGAGAGAGAAGGGGAGATTTATTTTGCAAAACGGTGGTGGTTGAGCTGTCACCCGATTGGACGGGCCTTAGCCCAGGTACCCTCGGGCCTTCCCTGAAGACGCGAGAGATCTGGTCAACGTGGTCAAAGCTGGTCAGGAGGTCCTTCCAGTGCACGGGAGAAGTATGGGGACTAGGGTCGAGAGATCGGGAGAGATCGAGAGACGGGCAGAAGGGACACTTGAAGAGGTATTGGGTACATGAGAGAAAGTGGAGGATAGGTGCATTTTAGCATCTAAACGTGCTTGTTTGTAAGCGACGTAAGGTGGATGCCTCCCCCATATTCAGTCGCGGGTAAGGTATTTTCCCACCATTTACGATCTCTCCACAGCTAACTGCGTTTTCTTGGTTGCATGTCAACGTTTTAATGTTGTGATTGTCATGCCATTCACACCTAGTACGGCGTTTCGAGATATCGTACGCTAACGGTGGCACTCTCTTTCCTGCCCAGAAAGATTAAGCACCTGGATGCCTCAAGGTTGCTCTTGGAACGCGTTAAGATGGCCACAGCTCTGTGCTCGCGTCTCGTGTCCGCCGGCTTTTTGGTGTCGGCGACAACGAGTGTGGCCACTCTCAGCATCGCCCTCCACTGCGCCACAACGGGATCCACACTGCATTCCCGGATCTTGGTGTACTTCGCTGGCTGGTGCATGTTGCAAGTTGTGGGTTTGCTGCTGCCCGTTCTCGAGTTCCACAGGATAAGGAAAGAGGTGTGAGCACAGCTTTAGTCTGACTGGTTGCTGCGAATTAGCATTTACTGCATTGAATAGAGCTGACATTAAGATCTTTCAGCTTCCACTTTTGTGCTTAGCGAGAATTCATAAGGAACCTAAACAAAGTGCTGCGAGCGATCTAAGTTGTGTTTGCTGTTACATCTGCTTTGCGAGAGATAATTTTGCCGACTTGAGCATGGTATTGTCGCAATTGCTGCCATATTCCCTCACGGTTACCCGGTGATCTTTGGGCTGAATCATGGCTATTCCATTTGTCTTCAGGTTACGAAGATGCGATATGTTGTACAGGGTTTCAAGTTTCCGGAAAATTTTCCTTCCGCTTTATCAGAGCAGGTAAGAAGCATCGCATCGCCTTCCTTTGGAAGACTTTAAGTTAAGTAAAACTTCCTTTGGATATGGAGGTTTTAAATAACAGACCAATTAGCGGTTGGAAAGTCACTTTTACGCAGAAATGGATACCATTTCAGTCTATTGAAAAGTTGAAATAACACGTAAATTTGTAGAGGTATTGTACAAAGATTTGGAATGTTTTGTTGTCAGCCTTAAGAAACCCAACCAGACTGCTGACATTATGATTTCCATCCAAGGGAAGACTTACCTGTTGGAAGAAGATCAAGATGACAACCTACATTCAGATCATCTGTGCTATACAAAAATATCTATGCTTCGTGCTCTTCTCAAGGACCCGCATACTAGATGCATCTTAGAGACCTGATCATAGCTTTCTCATGTATCTTAAATAAACCTTCAAACACACTGTATAGCGCGGCAAAGAAGGTAAAAACGTAATCCCATCACTTATAGAGCTAAAAATTTTCGTGTCAGTGGTCGCCAGTTCAGTTTGCGCTCCCTTGATCTGGCTACATTTGCCGCAACGAGAGCTGATATGTTCGCCTCACGCTCTCTCCCACGCTGGAATGCCACCGCTGCTACAGAGCTCCACCCGGCGTGTAGTTTCTCGCGCCATGCAGTGGGGATTCTCGGGAATGAGCACAGCGGTCGCATTGCGCTTCCGTGGGAATTCCCCCACGCCCCCAATAGCTGGAGTGTGGATTGCCTTTTTTCCTTTTAGGGGCTAAGCACCTTACGGATGAGGATTGTCCGGCGTCCGGTGTCCGTGCTCACGGCCCAGCACTGTGTAAATCGAAACATCTGTGAAATAAATGTTCAGCAAAAAGTTAACAAGGGCAAAATAAATGGTTCACAGAAAGTTAGAGAGATAGAGATAGATAGAGAGAGAGAGAGAGAAAGAGAAAGACAGAGAGAAAGTTGCTGGAGTCCCGTGCTGGACATGCGCGAGGAGCATTGAATTGGATTGATTTGCATTTGGACTTGCATTGGATTGGAATAAATTAAATTGTATTGGATTGGTTTGGATTAGAAATCCTTTTAGCAGCAGTAAGCACCTTAACGGGTGATTTACAATAAGAACGATTCCAAGTGCTTCACCCACTCGTCATGATTCACTTCTTGGAGATGCGTGAATTTTTTTGTCCTACGTCAAAGGGGGTAAACGCTCTTGTCTTTGACATTAGAAGGGAAGTTTTATGCATGGCTGATTTCATATCGACAAAAAAAAAACCGGAGTACAAACATGACGGAGCATGTGTGAGTCGACGTTGCGGCCAGGAACTTGACGGGGAAGACTTCCAAAAAGCCCGCGATTGTTTGGTATCGCTGTGTATTGCACGTGTCCAGTTAAAATTGCCTACCTAGAGGAAAACCCACACACAGACGCTCACAAACACAAACACAGGCATTCACACAAACCGTCAAGAAAAAGGGAAATGTTCTCCCTCACAGATCGTTATCTCTTTAAACGTTCAGTGTTTTTTAATGAAAACAAAATGAGGTGTATTCAGAGTTTTACACACAAAAATTAGCGTGACTTGAACCGAAGAAGGAGCTCAGAAATATCAAGCTTTTGTGAGCAAGTAGAAAAATACCATTAGTGTCGGTGTATACCGCCTCACAATGTTTTTTTGATTGCCTGCTTGGCGACAACACAAAACACGCTGCCCAGTACACAAATTAGTATCTCCAGCCAACAGTCGGCTAAAGGGAGTGGCTTAGAACATCTTAAACTGCGCTAGAACATCCAGAATGGGTAACCACTCAGGTTCTTCCGGCACGACTCTATACACTTCTCTTACATAAGCAACGCTTTCAATGAAGTACTCCCGCACTGTGCGAGCATCCTCTTCGGCATTTTGAACCGCCATGCGAGTTTTCCACATAGCAGGCAGACTAAGTGCCTTGACATATCATAGGGCACGCCTACATCATTGTTTACGGGCAAAAAGCGAATGCCATGAGCCGTTATGGTAAGTCTTTTTTCAAGGTTCGTTGGAGGATGTGCCAGTGGTACACCGCATCCCAACAGTCCAGAAAGATGAGCTCAATTGTTTCCAGCTTTTTGCATAATCGACATTGTACATATAGTCCTTTCTCCCGCAGCCAGGGTTTTACCGGTAGCGTGCCGCTATGAAGTTTACAGAAGAAATATTTAACAGATGAACATACTGGCATTCGTTTCACTCTTTTTAGAACATCTTTCCTGAACCCACTGCATACAACTGACGATAAACACAGAACAGGTCAACACAACATAAATCATACTTTGTACAAACGTTTTCCGCGGTACACTACTCAAATACTCCGAGGAAAACCTAACCCCTTTAAAATGCTAAAAGCATCCACGACTTCGCGCAGGAACCCACGCATACGTTCACATCGGATTTCAGAAGTTGAAGCTACATAGTCTGGAATAACATCACGTAGTCGGCCTTGTACCACAGTACGTAGAAAGCAATCTCTCTAATATCTCAGAAACATAAACCTAGAAACTATTTGTCGGATAAACAAATGTGTCAGTCCCCAATCCACACTTTTCACCGAGCGAAACTAATTAGTTCGACTCATGCACTCCCAACTTGAGCCCCACAGAAACACCGCGAACACTCTGTGCAGCTTTTGTATGTTTTTTCCTGACATACAAATCGCCTGTAGGACGTACCATACCTTGGCAATGGCACACACATTACACACTGATGCACGGGCAAACATGGACAGATCCCTTAACCCCCATTGTGTTAATTTCTCTCTAACTCTATCAGTTTCTCCTGCCCAGTACTCTCTAGCGTCGTGGTAGTTTTGAAGTGGGATGCCCAGATACTTGGCCGGAGTTGTCGTCCAAGGCACGTTCCCAAAAAACACTGGCCTACTTTGCCGGTCGCCGTGCCAAAGTCCTATGCACTTGTTCCAGTTAACTGCACTGGCAGCCAACTCACATAATCGCTTGAGATCATTCACCACCTCACTGACACTTCTCGTGTCCCTACAAAAACAGCGATTTCATCGGCATATGACAAATTTTAGCTTCAGTGCTGTGCAAATAGAATCCGTGTATATTTTCATTTTGCACGATCTTTAAACAAAAGGTTGATATTGTAAAAACTATTCACGATCGAACACGGCAGGAACATTTTGATCATAATCTTGAAAAGTGCCAAATCAAACACTGAATGCAGCAGCCTCAATGTGAATTGTATTACTAGTTAACGCTGCAAACATAACCAACAGCGTCAACTATAATGAGCGGGAGATAGAGCGCATCACATAAGACGTGCGCAATTCAGCCCACTATGGCCCTGGGTAACGACGCAGTGTTGAATTCGTGTGGCATGGTCTTAGCACGTTCCCACAAATTTGCGTTGCGCCTAAGTTGGCTGATATTTTGTTAGAACGCCAGGAAGTATGTCGCGTCCAAGTAGCAGAAACTAGAGAAACTGTCACTGTAATGCAATGCATGCTCCATAACTTCATAAGTTGTTATGTTCGCGGGGAATAATTTTTAATTAAGTGCGCAAAGCTTTTCCGCTGTGTGTACTCTATAGCAGCATCATGCGTTGCACTGCTCTCGCCTGGCGCTTTCCCAGGCGTGCGTGACACAGCTGGGAGACTCACTGAAGCGAGGTTTAGCCCTGCACGTTTTTATTCGTTGATATTCGTTCTTTTATAGCCCCGATAAATACTGTGAAGGACTGTGGCCCCCAGACTCAATGAATATTCATTAGTTTGTGCTAGATAGCCAACACCCATAATTTTTTGTCAGTCCAAGTAAGGCGAAACACCTTGAAAAAAATTGTTTATCCGTCCAAACCATATCAAAGGACAAGTTTAGGTTTGAACCGAACGTCACACCTGCTTGGCCGTAATTGTTTTATTGCAGCGGCAACGTTAGATTACCCTATCTATGAAGCCTCATCCTCACTTCTTTAATGCCGCGAGCGAATATATTGAGCATGCTGGCGTATACACACCTGTAATGTCTGATCTAGCGTGTCATACTATATATAAAGATTTTGAACGGCGAGCCTAGAGATTTCATGACGTAAGGATCGTAACTCTTTGCATAGCTCCACTCTTTAGGGTGTCTGGATTTTCAATTGTGTCCATCTTCTGTCTGGCAGATGTTGATGCTGCTTCAGAGCGTGAACACTGACGATTTCCAGAGCTCATTCGGCGGATATTTACTTCTTCAGCCATCGCTGATAGCGGGCGTAAGTACATTTTGTGATATTCCTGTTGCATATGTTTACATGCAATTCGAAAACTATAAAAAACTACACCTAACCTATTGGTTGTAAATGCTGTAGCAACAATAGAATATTCTCAGGTAGACGAGGATGACAAATGTGTCTCCCCCTAATAAACTCTGTCGGATCAAATGTATAGTTTTTAAGTGCACTACGACACCAACACCCTACGAAGGTTCAGCCAACTAATGGCACCACTGATAAAAGTAGGCCGGCCGACCAAAGCCCAGTTCAATGCGCATGTATTTATGTCAGATTGTAGTCGTTAGTAGACGCATATAACTTAATTGAGAACATTGTTGATAATGCGTGAACACGCAGCCATGCACGGATATGTGATAGCAACAATGATAAAAACACTAATCACAACAATTAATTGATAATATAAGGCGGCAAGTATCCGAATAACTTACGGTTCAAGAGTGATGTAAAACCCATGACCAAATGTTGCGAGCAAAAGTCTTAGCATGCGCCGTACACCACATAATGGTGTGTAAAATCGCCTGCCAGTTGTCAACGCTGTTTGAGAGTGGAGACTTTTTTTGTCATAAACCAATAGGTCGTTCTGCACTTCATATGAAATGTATTAGGCCGCTTGTTATCCTCTAGCGTGTAAAAGTCAACGGTATAACGGCAGAGCTGAGTAGAGTGTGGGTGAACATGACTGGTACGAGAAGCCCCTAGCGAAAAGTAGCCCCTGAACAAAGTGTTGACAAGGGCTCTGCCTGCTACCTCCATACGCGTACCTGTTTCTTTCCAAGCCCCACGTATCAGAAGGTGTAAAATTTTAACCCTATTTTAGATTTCCCGAATGGCATTCATACGAGCACTGTTGCAAATAAAATAAAAATATGTACAGAAACTACCACACTGCGACCAAATTTCAGAATTATACGGAAGTATACGGAAGTATAATAGGGAGAGGATCGAATATGCTGCAAAGAATGGAGGCAGCCTGAAAGCAGTGAAGAGGCATTTAGGCGGGGGGAGAAATCAGATGTATGCACTTAAAGGCAAGCAAGACACTGTCATCACAACTAGGGACAAAATAGTCATAGCAGCCTAGGAGTTCTAGAGATCTTTACCGTAGCCGGGACATCCAGGATAATGCCGAAAGAGAAAGTAGTTCAGAGGAGATAGACATTCCACCAGTTACGACAGAACAAGTAAGGAAGGCTATGAAAGAAATGAAAGGGGGCAAAGCACCTGGTGAAGATCAGATAACAGCAGACCTCTTGAAAGATGGCGGGCAAATTGTACAAAAAAAACTGGCAAACCTGTACACGCAATGCCAAATTACCGCGAGTGTACCGAAATCTTGGAAGAACGCAAACATTCATTCCTAATCCATAAGAAAAGTGGCAAAAACGACTTGAAAAATTACAGGCCGATTAGCCTCCTGTCATTCGTCTACAAGGTACTTACCAAGATAATCGCTAACAGAAGTTCTGTAACCTTAGATTTCAGTCAACCTAAAGAACAAGCAGGGTTTCGTAAAGGCTATTCAACAGTGGACCCTATTCACATGATCAATCAGGTGATAGAGAAGTTCGCGGAGTATACTGAACTTCTATATATAGCTTTCATAGATTATGAGAAAGCATTTGACTCGGTCGAAACATCAGCAGTCATTCAGGCATTACGGAACCAGGGTGTAGACGAGCATTATGTAAGAATACTGGAGGATATTTACAGTGGGTGCACAGCTACCATCATCCTCTACAAGGAGAGCAGTAAAATACCTATAAGGGCGTCAGACAAGCAGACACAGAATCTCTAATGTTATTCACAACATGTCTACAAGAAGTATTCCTAACATTGGATTGGAAACAGTTGGGAGTAATGGTTAATGGAGAATACCTCAGTAACCTTAGATTTTCTGATGACGTAGCCTTATTAAGTAACTTGGGGGACGAATTGCAAAGCATGCATACCGCACTGGATAATCAGAGTAGAACCGTGGGCCTGAAAATGATATGCGCAAAATCTAAAGTAATGATCAATAACCTCGGGACGTACAGCACAGCGGTTTGAGATAGGTGGCGAGGCAGTGGAAGAGGTAAAGGAATATATCTACTGAGGCCAAGTTGTGAACCCGGATCCCAACCATGAGGCAGAGATAATTCGAAGGATAAGAATGGGGTGGACTGCGTTCGGCAGGCATTCTCAGATAATGAATGGCAGGCTACCATTGTCGCTGAAGAAGAAAGTGTATGACAGTTGCATCTTACCGGTACTGACCAACGGGGCAGAAACTTGGAGGCTCACTAAGAGCGTTGAACTTAAATTGAGGACGACTGAGCGCGCAATGGAACGGAAGATGATAGGTGTAACATTAAGGGACAAGACGAGAGCGGAGTGGGTCAGGGAACAAACGCGTGTTGAGGAAATTTTAGCAGAAATTAAGAAGAAATGCACGTGGGCAGGCCATGTAATGCGAAGGCAAGATTGGTCATTAAGGGTAACAGAGTGGATCCCGAGAGAAGGCAAGCGTGGCAGGGGGCGGCAGAAAGTTAGCTGGGCGGATGAGATCATGAAGTTTGTGGGTATACATTGGTCGCAGTTAGCACAGGACCGGGATAATTGGAGATTAATGGGAGAGCCCTTTCCCTGCAGTGGGCGAAGATAGGCTGGTGATGATGATGATGATTATGATGATGATGGCCAAATTTATTCGATGCGTCCGTGTTCGTGAGGCTGTTAACATATTTCGAATTTTCTGGATACTTCGTGTAGACCACTGGCGTTGGCTATAATTTTGGCATTTTCAGCCCCCATTGAGTGCACTTTACATAGCCCGTCTCCAGTCAGGACCTCTTACTGTCTCCAGCGTTACGGATTTCATTGAACTGTTACAGGCCGATGGCCCGCTGGTGCTTCGGAATGTAGGCACACTAATAACCCTACCAGCCCTAATTTTTTTATTTCAAGAAAAACAGTGTTTCGGTGTGTTTTTATACATTTTAGGTTACCGTAAGCACACAAACAAAAAATAGAGCTGGTAGTAAAAGTAATAATGGATTTATTAATGAGTCAATTAATTAGGACATCTACCAAATAAATAAAAATATTTTCAACAAAGACATCTCTTTTTGGACATTTTTCTAAGAGTTATGACTGCATGAGCCCACGAAGAAAAAGTGAGCTTCCTAGTGCACGTATTTTGAAGTTTACAACCTTGAGAATGAAGCTGACACCGCCATTTTTTTCAGCCCCGCTGTGATAATTTCGACTTCACCGGAGCTTTTTCTTTTTCCTAGCGTGTAGCTCCACTAAACAGAAAGAACAGTGATATATATCCCAATAGCATCATTGAAGGACAATTCCCGGAAAAGCTACCAGTTTTGCTTTCGTTCTCTATGCTCTAGACGAACGTTTATGTAATAGCGTCAACTGACACCGCCAGGGCCGAAACGGCCAAGGGAGTATGGTTAGGCAGTCAGGGTAACCCCGTAACGAAACCAGTCAGGACACTCGTACAGGAATATTGGCGAAAACGATAACTCCTCATGTTTTTCATGGTGGCCGCAAAGTTTTTATTGCGGATTAGATTTCGTTATAATGACGTGTAGTTTGTAAATTTGAGCAAAGATTCAGCCACGTTTAGGAAGTGGCAAACTAACCCTACTGGATTCTTTTTATTTTATTTTATTTTTTTACATTGGTGGCTCGATTGGTGGCTCACAGTAGCACTGTGAGTAAAGCCTTGAAGGCGAGGACGCAATTGAAGCATTCGCTGTTCACCACATGTACTTTACAGGCAATGTCCTGATATTCACTGTAGACAAATACAACAAAACAGGCGGCTGTAAATCGAACTTCAAGTTCAGCTAAGCATTTTATATGAAGTAGAGAATGCTAACGCATTTCGGTCGTATTGATGGCACGTGTGCACTTTCCAGCCACCAATGGTTCCTGCCACGCATGAGCGGGGGATACAAACCTTAGTCATCTGAACCCCATCGCCGACTTTCCAGAGCGTCCGTGTTAGCAATTGCACACGAGTTATCACTACGCAATAAGGTTCAGCGCTTGGGCCTTGTGTTTTCCTTCCTGTTCTCTCGCGTGCTCCACTAATAAGTTCCATTGCTAAGTTCGCCTTTATTTCAGTCTGCCAGTTTGAGTTTGTCTTTAGGGGCCTGATGTAGGGTCATTCAGCCGTTCCTCCCTGGCTCGCTATGGCTGCTACGCCGCTAGTACAGAAGCAGCAGCTCCTATTCTACAGAGCGGAGAGCTCGGTAAAATGCGTGCATGAAGTCGCCTAGCCACAAAGGCATGTGCGTTTTCTGCTTTTTTCCGAGCTACATAAACCGCAGAGCTACGTGTCACACATTCATTTTTGTATTTTTGTTTTTTAGGCACCCGCTGTATAACGCATCGTATTTAGTGGATTGCTGATGTTCCACTTTTGTTTTTTCGCGCAATAAAACACGTGATGCTCTCAGATTAACAACAGAGGGTTATCCTTTTGATAACAGATAAAGTGCCTTGTCGGATGATGTAATGCTGTGGACAACGCGATTGTCCATTTATATTTGCTTTCATGGCTTGGCCGTTTTACCGCGGCAACGCTTAAGTATTAGGTTACGATATACTCGGTGTTAGGTTTTTGCAGCCCCAGAAGGTTTCGTAACATGACATGCCATTTTTGTGTGTGAAGGTCACAAGCGTAGTGTTACTAGTATGTGAAGAACCATGCTGTCGATGAATAAAATCAGTATTTTCTTTCTTGTACAGATAATGGGTGCTGTGGCTGCCTACACGGTGATCCTGAGACAGACAACGTTGACCTTCACCTCTACTGAAGGATCTATTTGTAAACAATAGCATGGTATTGCGCCCAGTGCACCAGTCAATCGACGAACCTATTCTGGGCTAATGTGCATATCCAGACACACGAACTAAAAAGCAGTCGGAAGGCAACTGCTTCGAACTGTGAGAAGAAAGCCCTGCTTTGAATTGATGTCAACTTACTTAGCAGGGTTAGTTTCATAATACTTGAAGGAAGAAATGTTGTCAGCCATTAGCAGAAAACGTCGCAATGCTGAGCCACTATTCTTTGCTGCGCTTTAGACAAAACGTTGATTCTTTTGTGCACTCTTTCACTGCATGAAATTGATACTTGCACACCTAGTTTTAACCACGTAATCGCAAGTGTTGGTCACCGTAGACAGACTTTTGTAATGACCATATTTTAATAATTGTCATGAAGCATGGGTTGTGCTAAGCTGCATGCTTACATAGCGCACTTTCAGTTTACCAGAACGACATGCCTGAACCTTTGTTGAGCCATGTATACTTTAACATTGTTGATAACAACGTATCGTTAAGGGAGAAGTCATATGTAACCCAATTTTTGATGGGTATTATTCGGGGTGGCAATATGGTTGTCAAGTGTCTGGTAGTATTCGGTTTAGCTAGCGAAAGAAAGAAGTATTCCGTAGAAATTGAAGGAAACTTTTTCGGGATATTTCGCCGCCATATTTTGGGCCATTTTCTACAGACGTATACCGCAATGTTTTTTGTGTAAGGGTGTTTGTGCAGCTTATTGGCTATGCAAAAAGCATGTCCCCTCTTTCGCGATCAAAATAAAAGCAGTTTTCTTGTGTTGATTGAAACAACGATTCACGTTCGTATTATTCAGCGAATATAAAATTGATGGCTCTAAAATGAACGGCACAAAATGGTGAAAAGCACGTTTTCTCCCTCAACCAACCGATTAATAGACCCAAATAACCTCATTCTTGTTTCTTGATGCACCAACGTTGCCGCGCTGGTGTCTGCTTATGGCCACAGCAAACGTAACGACGGTCCGCATCTGCTCGCCTTCGAATGCCTCACCATCAAAGCACTTCGGCCCCATCACACCTTCGTTGGTCTGTACCAAGCACAATTGTGCATGTGATGACCGCTCCAGCCACCTGAAGAACAAGCATGACTGCAAACTGTGTCAATTAATTAGAAGTCCAAGCAAACAGAACACGTAAAATGCGCAGATATATACGGTTTAATCAGCAAATATACTAGGGGAACGAGTGGAAGAGAACTGAGAGAGTGGAGTGACATAAAAATAGGCTTCCTACTGTGAATAATACGCATCAAATTTTAAGAGAACGAATTATACCATTGGAACGAAGAATTTTGGTATCATTTTATAGCGTCTACGATTCGTTGAATACCAAATATTATCACAATAAATCACTCAGACTGGACCACTGTAACATCTTCTCCAGCCACTTATGCATGAAAACAGTTGGAATGTGGTGGTGCTCATAAATAAAACTTGTGAAACGGTACTTGCCTTGCTCCGTGCATTAGGGTCTTTTTTACGAAACAGGCCGCAGCTAAGCGGCATTGTACAACTTATTTGTATTAGTTATATAATTTTACTTAAAATGCACTTATAAAAAAGGACCGTTCAGTAGAGCCAGTATTTCGTCGCAAAAAATTATTTTGATTCAGCGATTCGCAGTCCAGGCTTTTTGATGCGATCTATTCCCTCTGTCCAATCGTATTTGCGTTTAGATATCTCACAAGAGCGCTGCGTCCAGTGCAATCCGATAATCAAGTTCAGATTGCACTGACGTAGCGATTCATCCCATCAAGCCAATTCGCATTGGGTGCCAGTGGTGTTGTGCTGCTGTGACAGGGGCTTTGAATTTAGATTGATGTCGAAAGGTTTACTTCACCTGGCTGGCCGAAACATTTGGTTCGGCTCTAAAGCGGTACAGCTTTCGAAGTGACACCGTCGTAAATACCTGTGCCTTTTCTGTCCTACGAATGTTTTATTTGCAGCGGAATTTGTCATCGGTGCATCTAGCACACACTGTGCCACACTGGGTTTGTACGAGGTCGAAAAAAGGGCTGCGCCTGTATATTCTTTGCTTCCTCACCTGACTGAGCCTAAGCTTGCCTCTATTGTCTCAGTTAAGCCTTCGATTTTTCGACTTCAGTCTCTTAACTTCACAATTAACCTGTGGCGTGTGTCTGCCTCTTTCTACTTATACATTTCAATGCCATATGCCGAGCTTTGCGTAGATAAATCAGGCTGTTCGGAATAGGACCTAGTACCACAAACATTTTCAGGAGCCCTACCATCTGGATATCAATCTGTTGCGAAAGTGATCCGGAGCAACTTTTGTAAATATTCCGGAACCAGAATCGGCTATTGTAAATTCGTTGTAGAAAATCGCCCTGCGTACTCGCAGGTAATTCACAGTGGTATTCGGGTCACATCTGATGTCCGCAACTTCAGCATATCTTTCGTCTCCAGAAGAGCCAGCCTTCATAGATAACCGTCTTCGACAGCTTGTTTACGAAGTGAAGACAAATACATGAATGCGCATATGGTCTGCCCTGTGTGCTCGTAGCACTGTGCTGCGTGAACCGCAGTAGCTGTCGTGTGTGCGCCTGAGGTCTTGCGACGTCCATCAAAACCCACAGTTTGAAGTACAGAGAGTCGAATGAGTACTCCTACAGTGGGTAGTCGTTGCCGACATCTGACGTCAAACCCCGGCGCTAGGCATAACTTCGATTTTTAGGCTTGGTATTGTTGACTCTAACGTCTAACCTAAAGACATTGCAAGCAATGTTATACTTAAACAGACCATGTAAAGACAACACAACTCCTTTCAATTGAAATACACTAGCATTTGGTAACTCACTAAGCTCTATTCTGAACACAAAATACTTTATGCGAAAAAATACAAGCAACACTGTAAAAATTCAAATTTTTCGCTACCGCGAAGTGTCATGGGCAGGAGTGCTGCAATAGACCTTATGGAAAAACTGGCGCCCTCTGGCGGGAACCGCGCGCGCTTCCGCCATGTTGGGGGATTCCCGGATCGCCGGATACCGCTGTGTACATGATAGCCCGGGGTTAGCGACGCGCACGTCGACATTTATCGTTGTCCAAGGTGCCCAAATACTGCCGTGTACCTTGCTGTCCACAAAGACGATACGAGGACAACCACGGAAATAGCGTACACATCTTTTTTTTTATTTCTCAACGGAAAGCATGACTCGAGCGCTGCGTGAAGTCGCTTGCGGGTGTCGACTTCCCTTCGCGCAGTAATAATATAGCTAGATAGCATGCATAGTCCCGAAACGAATAATATGTGCGCACTAAAAGGTCCCAAAGTGAGCTATTTTCTAGCCCTGTATTTGCCGCGGAGCACTCCTCCCTGCTGGTAGTTAAGGCGCACTGCATCGGTCAGCTCGTATACTTTATCGTGCGGGGGGAGTTTTGAGTCTGCCGTTCGTGCTTTGCGCGCCCCCGTTTTCTTTTTATTCTGGACGTTCGGTAAGCTTTTATGGAAGTACTACACACTCTTTCGTTTGCCAAACGTTACAGGAAATAAGGGATCCGCGAGAGTTGCAACCTTCACGTAGAACCATGAGTAGAGCAAGTAACGTACGTAGTAATTCCGTGTATCGGTCATTTACCGCTCGTCGCTTGCTGTTCGACCGTAGCTTATTTTTTCAATATCAAATTTTTTGAGCGGAATTTCCTAAGCGGTAGTGTGCACCCAGTTTTGTTGTCCCCGGCGCGAGGACGCTCAGCAGTCGTCGCGAAGCACGCGCTCACGAGCGCTCGGCATTTTCTCGCTCTTTGGGGTTCTCGTACTTTTTTTTTGTGGGGACGCTCGGCGGTCGCCGCGAGGCACGCGATCACGAACACTCGGCAATTTATTGATTATTTATTATTCATTGGTAATTTATTGATAATTTATTGGCAAATTTTAAAGCATTACACGCCACACACGTTACGCGTTACACATTACGGCCAGCTACAACAGCTCCGCTGATAAAAAATGCCAGGTGTGCAATTTATTTTGTTGTGTTTTTTTTTTCTTTTGCAGGTTTCCTCTGCGTCCCAGAGGATCCTTAGCGCATAGCTATATAGGGAGTGCCCCCCTCCCTCATTGCAACCTCAGGACAGCCCGCAAGTTTCGAAGCGTTTCAGGAATTACCTCCCGAGAAACCCGCAGGATGCGAACCAACACGGACGTACTTTCAATGTCTGCGTTCTCAAAGCCAAAAAAAAAAAGGAGAAGAAATACGACAGCCTCCAACAGCTTCCCTGCCGGTGCCTTTCTGACTGCTTTTTCGATGCATAATGCGTATTTACGAAGTCGCCTGCAAATGTGGGAAACAGCGGAAGGTCCACAGACCACCCGTCGCTCATTTTACTGCGCTTGAATTTGAATATAAAAGGACCGCCAAGCTGAGAAAGCCCCTCACACGCTCCCTACCAAGCAATCCCGCGACCACCATCCGCCAACATGGCGTCACGTGCTCGTTTCGTTTTTCTTCCGGTAGATGGCGGCACTTTTGCATAAGGTCTATACAGGCCAGGAGTAAAAGCATTTATCAGTGTGTAAATGCACTTAACAATTCGAAGTGCCTTCAAGTGCATTTAAGCGCCCAGCAGCAAGAATACATGGTAACTTCGGTTGGGGGTCCCCATATCAGACAAACCAGATTGTCGGAAGAAATCGCCTGAAAGTTGCTGGGGAACCGCCACTGCCTAAATTTGTTTTCTTCAACCGCTACGTTTGTTCGTCTGAATTTCGCTATAAAATTATTATAGTTGTTATTTTGGCATAGTTGTTCTGCCGTTGTCACCTGCAGCTTTGCCTATTTTTATGCCTTTGAGAGCCTTTCCAACTTCCGCTTTAGTTGCTAGTGGGACATCGCAAGTTGAGCTTGTACTCTCAGTAGTTTCCCCTGGTCTAACATCGCTGGCATACAGCCAGGCGTATAATTGTACTGCTACCTTTATTATCTCGTCAAACTATTTACGTAATGATACCGTGTTCGTCTCTGCGTATGTACCTCCGGTCTTTGCCGATGGCCTAGCTCTTTCTCAATTGCCTCCGAGCTTTCTCTACTTTTATGTTTTGTCAATCCCTGCCATGTTATCTGTACGAATGTTGTTAGTCATACTTCCGTGAATCAATTTCGACAGCGTGGCTAATTCAATATGGTCCGCCGTACTTGACACTTCCATGATTTTACGTTCCTCAAGTAGTTCCTTTGTTTTCTTAGTTTTTCAGTTTGTTACCTACATGTTGCTTCTCCCCCAGCTGCTGCTGATTCACTGATTGGCGATGTGAGGTTGTCGTTTAACCTGTCTACACTGACCTCGTTCTGGTCGTATAGAAGCGCGAATTTGTTTTGAAAAGTTTAACTTCTGCGATGTGGCTATGATTGGCTCTATGCAGCGGGTCTTAGGTTTTCCCTAGTTTCCTTCTTTTTCTTTTGCGATTCAGCTTTAGCTTGCATCTAAACATGTTATGATCACTGATCCGAATTCTTACATAGCACCTCTTCGTCTTGCGCATTACCTAGGTTTTCTACTTAAATGAAGTAAATTTCATTTTTTTGTAGTGCCATCGGTATTTCTCCATGTTTCTTCCTATTGTTTCGTTTGTAGACGAATGTGGTCACCAATGTCTGGTTTTTCTCTCTACAAACTTCTACCAGTGCATCCCCTCGACCGCTGCGATTGTATATTTCGAAGTTTCCACTGACCTTTCTCCCCATTTGTTTTTTACCAACCTATGCGTTGAAATCTCCCATCTGAATCCTGAACTGTGTTGCTGCCTTTTTCCATTGCTGATTCGACGTCCTCGTAGGAGCTGTCCACGGCTTCATTATCATAGCCGGTTGTTCGCGCATAGGCCTGTACTATCTTTAAACTGTATCGCTTGTTTAGCTTGATCACACCATCCTCGACCCTCTCAATTTTGCCGAAAGACTGCTTTACGTTTCCTGCTATTTCTCGGTAAAGGCAGCACGCCTTTACAAAAGTCGTGCTGCCTTTTGTAAAATCGAGAAAAATAGCAACCAAGATTGTTATGAAGACCGCACGTGCAGAGAAGATATTTTCTTCAGAGTTGTCTGCCGCTGGAAAGTAAAGACGTCTGCCAGAACAAAGGGGCCGCCTTTTGTCAGACCATATATGCAAGCCCACACGACCAATCTTTACCGAAAAAGGCGGAGCGTCGGAAAGCAGAGAGAAATAATGAACTGCCTAGACCTTTGCTTTCTTCTGTGTACCGATACTAAGATTTGAGGAGAAGGCTTGGGTGAGCAAAGCTAGTCGTTACAATAATTGGAAGAAACACCGCACGTGATGTAACAGTAGCGCACATCAAAGCGTGGTATTACAAGGAAAGTCTGTGATACCCGTATTTGAAATACGTTGTTTGCGACTTTATTTCGACGCAAAAAGCACAAAATGGAGGGCTGACGACGTTTTAACTTTGCCGTATTACGTGATTCCTTCGGCCAGCGTGTTGTATGCTTGTTTTTTGGGCCTTTCGCTATCAAGCAGTTGTGATTGCAAATTAATTCCTTCCATGATCGTGGAGCGGTGCGCTTTCTTTTTAATGTCCCGCATGTGCGTTTATCGTTGTAGCCTTGCACTTCGCAATACGTACTGAACGCCGCTAGAAGAACTCAAAGTGCAATAAAACCCGTATTTCGGGGCAGACATAAAAGCAAAGTGCTGCGTGGGCCGGGTGCAGACGTTAACACGACATTATTCTTCAAAGACACCGCGTAGGCGCAACCTTCTCAATCCTATTTACTCCTAGTTATTCTTTTTGCCACGCACTAGTGAAACAGGGCAAAACCATGCAGGTGCAACGTGGGCAGAAGACAACGTTTCGCAATGCTGCACCAAGCCGACTTCAAAAGGATGAGTGAAAGCGTCCTACTTTGTCTCTTGCAAACTTTATTTGAGTACCTCCGAGTAGCGTTGCAGAAGCTGCGAGGCGTAAAGGGGCGGAGCCGAAAAGCGCAAATAAAAGAATTGCGGATCCCACGCAGTGCTTGCAATCGGCGTAAGGCGAGGCTTTCAGAGTAGCATACCTGGGTAGAAATGAACTGGCGTGCGATATTTTTTAGTGTTGTTACAATTGTTGTAGTGGCTGAATATTCGTTTGGGTGCGTCGTGGAGAGTGCGTGGAGAATTATAATACTTTAGGTGAAGCGTGGGAAGTTACAATCTCCCTGGCGAATATGCCAGTAGTCCCAAGCGCAGAGAACGTTCTACACGCAGGCACTTGGCTTTAGGAGATTAGCTTTACGAGAACAGAGACAGAGCCGTGTGGAAAGCAGTGACGTCAGCAGAGCCGGCGACACAATTGGTGATCGTGGAACCGAGTTCGCTACGCTTTAGTCTCTGCTTTCTAAGGCGTCGAGTGGAGCGCGGCTCGCTTCCTTTCCAGGCGCCTCTTTCTACGCACGGCATGCGGGAGTATGTATTCATTTCAGGGCAGAGTACGCGGCCAACGATAAATAAATGGGAACGACTGCTACAAAACGCCGATGCTTGTGTACAAGAAAAGAAGCGACTAACAGCCAATGCCAGGGCCGAATCAAAGAATACTGGGAACTTTGAGGGTTAGATAACGAAGCACGGTCATTGTGCAAGGGGCGTGGGAGAAGTGCCGTTTTGAAGGCAACTGCTTCAAGGATACCTGCTATTTGAAGGGTACCTGCTATTTGTACCGAATTTCTTGACGAAATGTTCTCTTCAACTACGCGGAAACATTCCCGTGCTGCCGTTGTTTCACTAGGATGTTGCTGAAGTGTGTATGTGTGCGCGGTAACCGTTTGGTTATTTTTAGGGGCGAAGCTCCTCTTGCTCGGGCCCTGTCCCGTCCCTCGCTGATGCCATACACGGCGGAAGGATGATGATTGTGGTAGGATCCCCCTAGGGATTGGCCAACCAAAGATTGGCCGATGAGTTCAAAATGTACAACGCGTTCGTTGCTACCCAACAAGGAGGAGAGGAAGAAGAGATAGTCGTTCGTCACCTGCGAGCTCAAGACACGTACCGGAGGTACGCGACGCAAGACGGTCTGCAGAAGGCGACGGCCAAGGTCGCTAAAATGTCACACACTGAATTCGCCAACTTACTCATGGAAATTCTCATCATCCCAAACAAGCCCTACATTATCACCACAAACATCGACGTCGTCGACGGGAGTGTCAACGGAGCGGTGGTAAGCTTGACGTGTCGAGTCTTTATATGATGTGCGGGCGAATGTTTCGCGGTTTTACCGATAAGCATTTTAGCTTCGCCCCTCTCATCATCATTCCCTTCGTGGATATGGCAGGATTTTTTTATTTTAAATTGTTTGTTGGTGATAGAAATGCTAACAATGTATTTATAGCAAAGGTTGAGTTTTTGCATTTTTGTTTGTGTCTGTTTTTCTTTGTTTTTATGTTTGCCTCCTGTCTCGTTCTTTCTTATTTACTTTCATTTTTTTGTTCTCTGTATTCAGTTGTCGCTATCAACAGGTGCGTTTGGTAATTGTGATGGCCGCTGTTGCCTGGCAACGCCGCACAAGCCCATTTTTAGCTCTCACGTGACCATTATACCTCTGCATGTACATCGCCACAAGGTTCAAAATCACAAGAAACATTCAGAAAATCGAGGAAATTATCCTGCTGTTTAAAAGACCCGCCAAACGGTCTTCAAATACTTCCGCGACAAAAATGTGCTGAAGCAAAAATCAAAATATAATAAGTAAAAGAATATTCAGCAGAGATACACCTTCGCCATGCAACGTGGTTTTGAATGAAGTTTACTTCCACATACGATTTCCACCCTTTTTTATGTCGTGTGATAAGAGACTCGGCATTCGAACATCGTGTTAGTTTGTCTCCATTGTCTGTGGATCTTGTTTTCGCAAATTGAAAGGAGCCGTTTCGGCAGACTGCACGTGAAGGGGAAGTTAGGCATCTTGATTAATTTTATGCATCCGCGCTTTGTGTACACAGCTTAACATGGTAATACAATATTGCCAGAACAGCTAGCTAGTTCAGACCGACAACTGGTGGTTGCCGGTCACACCCGACAGGCAAATACAATAGGCGTTGTTTGCGTGGTGGTCTAACCTGATTATGCATCCACCTTTGAAACAAAGTAGGTGAGGCGACAGCTGGATGCCTGACGCATGTTCAATCAACAACACTAAACACCTCGTGAGTCTTTGTCCGCCGGCAAGGCATTCAGCCCATTGTTCTCTACTAGCCTTTCTCTCCAAATGGTGGTAACTCTCCTAGACAAAATATTCAGGTTCTTGTTCTATTTCCGGCCGCTCGGCATGAGGATTGTCGCCTTTCTCCGATAGAAAAGAGCTTGTGCAAACACCTCAAATTCGTTGAATGGGAAGTCGAAAAGTTGGAGGGTTGTTGAAAGCTCAGAATTATAACCTCCGGGAAAAAAGATAAAAACTACCGTTAGGAGCGCTGCAAAGTTTGTGGAATTGGGGCCGGTATTTATATTTTTCATGAGGATCCAGTTTTGTAAAATGTTAATGCTCGACAGCAGATTTGGGCACGCTCGTATTTACCCGTTCGTTCTCTGCAGTTGAGAGTCACCTTGTCTTTACAAGATTAGTAAAGCTCTTGTTTAAAAGGTGTTGAAGAATGTTAACTATTGTGGACAGTGATAAGAGGTGTGGCGTCGTTATTCACGGTAGCACCGTGGAACACTTTCCTTGTATGCCAGCTGCTTTCTTCTTGAGCAGCGCGAGTGATCCTTTTTTCACGTTTTAGTTTATGGCGACACATATCGCGCTGGGAGCTCTGCTCCTCACCAAGACGTGTGGCAGCCGTGTTTTTGTTTTTTGTGGTTGGTTATCTCTTTTTTTCCGATGCAGTCTTTTACAGAGAAGATGTGACTCTACTTCGGTTTTTTTTTAAAAACCAAACAACGTTGTGGGTAGTTTAATGCGGACGCATACTTCACCGAGTATCCTCCCCAGCAGCAACCATGTAGCGCTTAATATTTTCGCAAAAATGTATCAGTTGTGAAGTGAAGACATTTATTTTTATGAGTTTTATTAGGAATAAGTGAGTGACAAAAATTTTGAATACCGCTAGTAAAACTTAAAGGGGTATATCCTAAATAAAAACAAACAAGCAAACATATTAAAACTATATTTGATACATCGCCCACACATGGCAAGCCAAAAATAAAACCAGAAATTTGCAAACACAAAACCCGAACAAGATTGCTGAGATGCAAGATCCAGGTAATGCTGTGTATCTGCAAAAATATGTAATTGGCAAATTTGAATGACATATTCGTTATCATATTGTAAATGCACAGTATTTTTTGGAGCAAAGAAACTTAACAAGGGAAGAAACAACTTAGGAATACTTGCGCATTATTTCAAAATTCAAAGAATTGTTGAACATTTTTATTTCTAACAACAGTTCCGCATCGGTAATGTAGTTACGTTATAGCTCAAATGCGTCAGCCGTTCTTTATTGCGGTTAAAGTACATCACGTGTACGAACTGCGCCTGCAGAGCTCGCGCTCTGAATGCGTGGTTGCCTATGCATGCTCTGATACAAGGCCAAAAAGCGAGGTTTGGAGGCACATATGAGTAGATCAAGATAAGAGGGCGAAGTAGCCTGAGTTCTTCGGCCATCACATCCCCATGCCGCTGGCAACGAACAGGACGGAGGCACCGCGGTGCGAAGTCCGCGAAGTAGATGGATGGTTCGCGTCTCTCGTCGAGTTTTTAGGGCGCATCCCTTTGGCGGCCGTCTATGGGCTGAGCTGAGTATTAGGCCTAACCGAGAGAATGATGGCAAGACCAATGAGTGAAAGAAAAAAAAATTATCAGTGGCTTAGCTCGGCTATGCCAGGATATACGAGCTAAGGTTCAGCTGGTTATTCGTATGTTTCCTGGTTGTCAAGGATTAGATGATTATGATGCTCACTGCTGCTAAACCGATTTACAATCCAATCCAATCCAGTCAAGTTCAGTCACTGCTCCTCCCGCATGAGCAGCACGGCTCTCCAGGAGCCACACGAAATGGCTATCAAGTGGCCCCGGCGCAGTGACAGACTTGGCCACTGCGCAACGGAGCCGACAGCTGGGCACGCACCGGCGCCTGTGCATCTGCCGCGGCTATGACTTCTCTCCTTTGGAATTCGCAGACTGGCGAATGTGGAGACCCAATTCTCTACACACAATTGGATTGGATTTACAAGACAATTCAATTTATTCCAATTCAATCCAATCCAATCCAATCCAATCCAATCAAATGCAATCTCATGCTCTTCGCGCTTGCGCAGTACGGCCCTTCACGGCCCATGCGAAACTGCTCAACCTCGGCCAGTGTAGCTTACGCTACAAAAGCGAACTATGAAAGAAAGCAAAGGATGAGAGTGTCGCGAAATTGGGAGGGGAGGGTGGTTCGGCGTGGCGGCGCGAGCCAGCGCTCTCGGAAAGTGTGCGGTGGGAGAGAGGACGGGGCAGTATGCTGTGCCCGCACGAGGCGTTCGACGGCGCGACGCTTGGCGATCGCTTAAGCGTTCGCTTAAGACGCAGTTCGCGGTCCCTTCCTGAGACGCACTTCGCGCCGCCGACGTAGACGCTCATCATCGCTGCCATCGACAGTACCCGCGAGTGAGTGCTGCATCAGCGCACTGCTACTGCGCCCAAATATCGCATTAGGGAGTATCATTATCCCCAGCCAATTTTTAAAATCCCGCAGCATCGGCCCGTCATGCGTGCCCGTGGAAAAGCCTTGACGTGTGAGGGCTTTAGGCTTTGAAGTCTGTATTTAAGGTCTTTATTCAAAAGGAATGGGTAGGAAGAAGTCATCGTCTAAGAATTGGTCTTGATCAATCAATCAATCAATCAATCAATCAATCAATCAATCAATCAATCAATCAATCAATCAATCAATCAATCAATCAGTCAGTCAGTCAGTCAATCAATCAAAGAAAAATACATCATTATCAGTAATTAATTATTTATCATTACTTAATAATTGATCGCTCAATCAATCAGTGTATTTTAAAGATCGAGCTGTTTCTCTCAACGCAAAAAGAGGTCACAAACCATTTAAATGGTCCTCGCTGTAAAGGTTAGCTCAGAACAGACAAAGGAAGAGAAATGCGGACGCGAATGGTGCGGCTGTAACTAGTTGCAAAAGTAGCAGACCTCCCAGAAAAACTATAAAACAAAAGCCTAGCAGCAAGATCTGTAAAGTGTTTGGAGGCTGCCTGGATTCCCGCATAAAATACAGTTTATTTTTCAAACTGGCCCACAGGACAACAAAACAATGAACAATGAGTTATTACAGAAGAATTTATTTCCTCGGTGCAATGTATTAGGGTCGCTCCCATTTATGCTAATAATGTATAACCCTTTAACGCAATGGTGATTCACCATCACCAAGAATTTGTAGGGGCATAAAACTACCCACTGCATGCAGATCTGCGGCATTGAAAGACCTAAACGTTGTCGCTAGCATCTTTAAAACTTAGGCACACAAAAATTTGGGTAACCTCGAGCGAAGGTTTCCGCTACAACTCAACAATATTCGCTGCCGTGTGAAGTGCACAGGTTAGTCATGACAAAGAGTGAGTGAAGAAAGAGCGTTGAAACAAATGCGAAAAAGACATGTAACCAAAATGATGCTATAAAAATGAACAAAAACTGCGTTTTAATTATTATACTATTTTCGGCGCAGATAAAACAGGAATTGATTCGCGCTGTCGCCACTGACAGAGTTTTCCCAATAAGGCAGGAGACTCATTAGATGACGGAGTTTTGTTAATTAAAAGGCGTTGCACGGCAACATATTGTAATATCGTTACGAGTCTCAAAAAGTATGCCATTCAGTTTAATGAAGTTCGTGCCTTCTCTGGCATGTCAAAGAAAATATTTTGTTGCATTGTAACATGAGCCCTGATGGTTAAACAAAATTACTTTGTTCCGTTGTCTCTGAAGTCATCTGCTTAGTCTGGTTAATTTGCTTGCGCCTGAAAGCTCGGAGATACAATTATAAAGAATCTTTTTAACGAGCACCGCGTACCCGGTTTTGCTTTGCGGCTAGTACCAACAGTATTATTGTAATTGCAATCACACGGGAGGCTGCTTTTTCTAAGAAAAATGTTCACATTGTTGCGATAACGTTAGTATAACGGTAGATTGAAATCCAGCGTCGTTTCTAAGATATAGCAGACAGAATCCCAGTGTCTGTAAGAAGAATATCCTGACACTAATTTAGAGGAAAAAAGAGAAATAATATTGATATGGATGGTAATCAAATGCAAAATTTGGAACATAAAGCGAGCACACATCTCTAAGGCTAACAGAGATTTCTTGAAGCCAGTACTATTCGATAGCTCAAGCTGACGATGGAAAAATTTAGAAAGTGGATTTTTGGAGTGCGAGCTTAAGATCTTGTAGTAGAGAAATGAACTGATGCACGACAAATCGAGTATGCTAACTGCATAAGTCCAGAATACGCGAGCAGCCTAAGACATTGCCTGTTAATGTGTTCTTTTGTTGGGTGAAAAGTGAAAGAGGAGTTAGCCAACCAAAGAAGGCATTACCAGGGAATGTGTCTAGCTGTTCGCTTATTCAGGACTTCCCCAAATAGCATGCTCAATTTACTCGTGCGATAGCCAAGAGTGTTGCTACAGCACGTGAGAATGGCGGGTCTTCTCCCCTCTTCCTATAGCGCGACACCCAGAAGACTACTTATCCTCCCAGAAGACTCACGACAAAAACAAAGATTCTCACAATTGTAGAGCCCAGTTGATCTTTTACATACTTTCACCGGCTTACACCAACAGGCATGGAGCCAGCCTTGCCTCCAATAAAGAGTTTTCCAGCTCTTTTCTTTTTGGTTGGTGGTACAAACGGGGCTATGCGCTGCCAAGACACAGTAGCGCCATTCTCCAGCATCCACAGAAACTTGAAATTGTACTGCACTACAGCAAAGATGGCGCGCGAGCAATGCAAATGCTGGTAAGCACTCGACTAATGCTTGGCCCAGTGTTACGCTTTGGGAACTAATTTCTTCGCCAGTACGCGCAGCTTGACGTACAATTAGTTTGGCAAGGCTTAACGCGTCGGCGTGCTCAGCGTTATGGCTAGGCAACGTCACACCTGAGCCTAGGCCTAGCACGTGTGAGTGGCAAGGCTTTAGTATAGCAATATTGGAGCGAAAAGTAATCATGCAAAGCGAAAATGATGATGATGATTTCAAGGCATGTTCAGATATTGCAAAGAAATTCTGTGGCATTCGCTACATGATGGTGAGTGTTTAAAGTTCATCGTAATTATTGTGCTTGATGCCTTCAACAAGGGTTATTGTACTTGGGACAACGCTAAAGCGTTCACCATCATTACTCACTTGAGCACATATTGCGATTGTACCTTCTTTATCCTGGTTAGACTTCCAGCAAAGTACATCCTAATGAGCTGTGGCGAGAGGAGAGAACCCTTGCACTTTATGAGGCTCATATGTCGTTTGGTTAGAGAAGGGATGCCTAAGTAAAAATAATGTATCACAATTGTTATTACAAGCATAGTTGAAAACAACCACCTTAGACATGACCACATTACGACCACAAATGTGTTTTATACGCACAAAAAGGGTAAGTATGACATTCCTAATTGCCCACACGTCAGTGTAATTGAGCGACACGGAAAAATATTTAGTAGTTAGACTCGTGCAGTCGTTTGCGGTCAGCCACGTGGCTTACGTCGCGGCGTTTCACAACTGGAATGCGGCGGAGCGCCAGAAGTTAGACGCGATAATACGCAAAGCGTACAAGGCAGCGGTAAGGCGGTATACGCACACGAGCACGGAAAGACTCCTGGAGCTAGGGGTGCACAATACGTTAGACGAAATCGCCGAAGCTCAGCGCACCGCGCAGCCAGCGAGATTAGCGCAGACGGGGACAGGACGCTCGACACTGAAAAGGATAGGCTATCGCGGACAGGGGTTGCAAGGGGAAGGGAGTGGGGCATCGCTGCCGTGCGGGTTGCTCCGCCAACTGCAGGTGCCGCCGATCCCGAAGCACATGCATCCCGACGTCAACCAAGAACGAAGGCTCGCGAGGGCAAAAGCTCTCACGGCGACGCATGAGTCGGACACCGGCGCCTACTACGTGGACGTGGCCAAGTATCCAGACCGGCCGGGCACGTGCGCAGCGGTCGTGGTCGCGGCTACCTCCGGGGAGCTGTACACGGCGGGCAGCGTTCGGGCGCGGTGGTCGGATCAGGCCGAGGAGCTGGCCATTGCGCTGGCGCTTGTGAACCCGAAGTGCTCTACAGTGATTAGTGATTCGCGAACGGCGATCATGAACTACGCTACAGACAACGTGTCCCACAGCGCAGTGAGGGTGTGCGGGGCTCTACAATCCAGGCGGCTGCCGGTGACAGGTGAAGTGGTTCCCGGCCCACGTCGGCCCGGTCAGCACGGTCGAGAACCGCAACGAGGAGGCGGACCGAGCGGCGCGCGCGCTCGCCAGTCGCGGCGTAAGCTGGGACCCCCGACGTATGGGGACGGATGACGACAAGGTGATAGCGCTCACCTCGTACAAAGACACTCTGGAATGGTATCGGGCTAGCAGGCGGGTGTTTCCACTACCCCATCATAAGCTCACCAGGCAAGAAGCGGTAACGCTGCGACAGCTACAAGCGCACGCGGTTTGGGCACCAGTGATAGCCAAGCACGTATGCCCGGAAGTGTATCCCAGTGACGTGTGTGCGGTGTGTGAGAAGGACAGAGCCACGATGGCTCACATCCTGTGGAACTGTAACATGAAAGAAGGTACTACAGAGACGTTACTACCGCACCTGGTCGGTGCGGCAGTTAGCAAGGACTACGACGCCCAGCTTAAGGCCGTCCAGCAAGTGTTGGAAGCCCTCGAGCGTCAGCGGCCGAAAGCACTGTCTCCACGGAGGCTGGGTGCGAATAGGTAGCTGATGGCATGGGACCATCCAGCGCCACGTTAGGCCGCGTCATATCTGCCGGACAAATTAAGACGTTTTCTCTCTCTCTCTCTCTATAGTTAGATTGATCACTGTATGTCTTATTTTCGGTGCCTCACACAATTGATAAGATACAATTGCTTTCTATCAGTCTTATCAGGATGTAAAATGCGGAGAATTCGTTGCTTTAGCATAGAAATGGACAGATCATAGAGTTTCATACTAATAGATACTAGAGAAAAATCTTTTGGTGCAGTCGCGGGCAGCCATGGGCGGCGCCATTGCCGCTAGGCGACGTTCCTCGACTACTTGGCTTAGCTAGCCATACGGCTTTTTTGTCTCGGAAGCCAAAATCACAAAAAATGGTAACAGCTTTTTCTTGCTCATCGTACATGAAGCTTCTGAATAATTACTGACAAATTACTACCTCGGACAGACAGTTAGCGCTGACCCCGGCCACGAGAGAGAAATCCGAAGCAGAAAAATTATGCGCAAGAAAGAACTCAGGCAACCACTCCCATATAATGAAAAGTATGCCAACTCTATCATTCAAACGAAAAACATCAAAAAGTATGCTTCCGGTGGTGACATACGGAGCTTAAACTTGGCGCCTTACTGACTACTGGAAAACAAGCTAGGTCGGCTTAACCTGCGACGAAACGAATAATGATAGGAGTAACACTTAAGGACAGAAAACGAGCTCCCTGGATCAGGGAGCAAACGCGAGTAGGCGATATCCTAGTTCAAGTAAAGAAAAAGAAATGGTCTTGGGCTGGCCATGTAGTGAAGCGAACCGACAACCGGTGGACGATCAGGGTAACAGAATAGGCACCAAGAGATAGGTATAGGAGAAGCGGAATGCAAATAACACGATGGTAGGGAAGAAATAAATAAAATTCGAGGTAGACTGTGGATTCCAGCAGCGGAAGAGAGGAGCAGTTGGAAGCCAATGGTGGTGGTGGTGGTTTAACTGGTTTATTGAGTGGAGAGGTTGGAAGCGAATGTGCTCCCGGCTACTCCATTTCACCAATACATGGCTATACACCCGGCTAAACTAGACCACTGTGCACAATTTTCTGAGTACTAAAAGTTGTCTCTAAAATATCCTCCTGTGTTGGTGATCACTGAGATGGAAGAGGACTTCGTACTTCAGTGGATTTAGGTAGGATGTTGCTGTTGATGATGATCATGGCGACGCTATTACAAGGATTACGGCTTTTTGTATTGCAAAATATGCATTTTTGTGGAAATGCATGGCGTTACACAGTTTTTACCATTTTCTCCATTTCTTATTGGTATTTTGAACGTTTTTTATTACGGACTAGGCTTATTTGTTCTTCGGTTTTGGGGGAGATATATCAAAAGGATATTTTTGATTTTGTCAGATCGTTTTTGCAAAAAATTTATTTTCCAATTTTTCTTACTTTTTCTTTTTTGAGTCTGTTCAACAAATTATCTGCATGTACGCTATTATAACGATAACACTTGTCTTTTCACCGAAGCTGCATTTTTGTTGAACTGCAGGTCGTTACACGATTTTTCGGCTTTTCGGCCACTTTTATTCGTAATTAGGATGTCTTTCGCAGATTTTGTTTATTGTTGGGTTTTAGGGCTGTATGTAAAAGACGCATATTTTTGATTTCGCTGGTCATTTTTTGGAAACATTATTTTTTTTTCTATTCCTAGATGTTTGAAAATTTTGTTAAATAACCATCCGCATTTATGCTAGAATAAATATGACGGTGTTTTTTCAGCAAAAAAAAATAATTTTATGGAAATGCAGTGAGTTACACGGGTATCGCCACTTCATTTTTTTATTCGTATTTTGAACGTTTTTTTATTAACTTCTTTTTTGTTCTTGGGATTGAGTGCGAGGTGTATAAGATGCACATTTTTGGTTTTTTTTTCAGATCTTTATTGTGGTAACTTAATATTTTTGTATTCCCTATTTTTGTGTTCTTTATTCTGTTTGATCCCCACTTGCTCTATTAGAAAGATTAGAGATGTTACTTCCGGCCAAATCGGGCCTTCCTGTGAAAATGGTGGGCTTTGCAAGATCCTGGCTGTGGTTGTACTCGTCATAGAATACGTATTTTCTACGTTGGAAGAATTCTTTTGTGGTTTTGTACAGTATGGTTCGAACAGCGAAGCCAGAATTTGACCATCTTGTGTAGGTTCTTGAGTTTCAAATTGGGGATTCCCCTTATTTCTGATCATAGAATCTCAAAGAGCCGAGAGTTCATTATGGAGGATTAAAAATCCTTTGCTTATTTAGCGAAAAACAATGTTGATGCAAACATAGCAAAAAACAAAAACGGCCAATGCGACACAAACTAACAGGACACCCATTCGTATACAAGCGTAATTTTGCTTAACTGTGGGCGTTTTCGTTAGTTTTAGCTTCAAACATCTTGCGATATCACTGCAGTTCAATATCTTCCCAGAAGACATCCTACAGGACTTTTAATTCAGTTAACGTTACTTATGTTACCGGTGTCTCTCACTGCGGCTAGGCGGGAATCTCACAAGGTAAATGAGAAATAGGGAACCGAGTAGCAATGAGTGGACCGTCGTTACAAAGGAAGAAAAGGAAACAAATTTGCGAAAGCACGCCTTTCGTTTCTGCATCTTTCTTTCATTCATTTCAATCCCGGCATGCTAGGTAACATCGGTGCAGCAGAATTTACTCTCAGACGGGGTTTCACATGTCGCAATACAGTTAATGATTTTCCGTTTCAATGTTCCGCTCATCTAATTTGGTTAGGTAAACGGGGAGATCACCAATGGCTAGCTAATGGCCTAGTTCAATACAGGTTGCTTCTGTAAATGGAATACCCACATTTTGCTTTTATTGCAAACCAGGCCCTGAAACTATAATAGAAAAATGCCATACCTTTAACGGCTTCACTACCAACACTTGCGGGCTTGGCCAGTAATGGCAGTTGAACACGGAAACGCTTTCGCTTCGAGAAATGTTATTAGTCTGCGCGAAGTTTTATTTTTTTAAAAGCCTTCGTTCCTAACGTTGGCGTTAGGGAAAACCGAAGTAGTTTCCGGGACTAGTTTTCGTTCTTTTACTGTGTCGGCGCCTATACGAGTACCATTATAGGACGCGCACTGTTTTCGCTGTAGCTGCGTACTTTCGAGTTAACGATGTTTATGCCTGTCGAAAAGAAAGCTTGTCGTGCAGCGCAAGCTAACGTTAGTCCCCATTTCCAGAAGCGTGTAATGATGGAGTAAGCCACAATTTAGAATTTTTATTTTGCAAGGGAACGTTGGCACAAAATCATAAAAATAAACGCTTTTTTCACTGCAGTTCACTTTCTTCCCAGAAGACATCCAACACTACTTTTAATCCAGTTAACGTTGCTTATGCTACCCTTGTCTCTCATAGAGGCTAGGCGGGAATCTCGCAAGGTAAATGAGAAAGAGGAAACCGAGTAGCAATGAGTGAACCATCGTTACACATGAAGAAAAGGAACCAAATTTGCGGCAAGCACGCTCTTTTGTTTCTGCATATTTCTTTGATTCATTTTAATCCCAGCATGCTAGGTAACTTCCGTGCAGCAGAATGTGTCTCAGACGGGGTTTCACATGTCGCATTACAGTTAATGATTTTCCGTTACAATGTTCTGCTCATCTAATTTGGTTAGGTAAACGGCGAGATCTCTAATGGGTAGCTAATGGCGTAGTTCAATACAGGTTGCTTCTGTAAATGGAATGCGAACATTTTCCTTTTTATTGCAAGCGATTCCACAAAACTATATAAGAAAAATGTCATAGATTTAACTGCTTCTCTAGCAACACGGCGGGCATGGCCAGTAAAGGCAGTTAAACACGGAAACGCTTTCGCTTCGAAAAATGTTATCAGTCTGCATGACGTTTTATTTTTTGAAGAGCCTTCATTCCTAACGTTGTCGTTAGGGAAAACCGAAGTAGTTTCCGGGACTAGTCTTCGTTCTTTCTACTGTGTCGGCGCTTATACGAGTACCATTATATGACGCGCACTTCTTTCGCTGTAGCCTGCGTACTTTCGCAGTTAACGTTATTTATGCCTGTCGAAAAGAAATCTTGACGTGTATCGCAAGCTAACGTTAGTCTCCATTTCCGGAAGCGTGCAATGATGGAGTAAGCAACAATCTATAATCTTTATTTTGCAAAAGAACGTTGGCACAAAGTCATAAAAATAAACGATTTTTTTCACTGCAGTTCAATTTTTTCCCAGAAGACATGTAACACTACTTTTAATACAGTTAACGTTAACGCTCTAGGGGCGTTAAAAGCTTTGTAATTCCCCAATCAATTCAAGTAACGAAATAGTTCTTGCCAGAGTTTCAGACTTTACGAGCAACTTCCATTTATTTACTTTGCCCCACGACTGACTTATCGCTTATGTTACGTGGCGCAGACTCGTGCCAAGATGCTAAAGGAAACAAGTGCATTTACTTCCCCTTTTTAATTCTTACAAACAAAAAGAAGTGCGACATAACCTACCAGATGTATATGAGCACGTCCCTTAGGCTCCAACAGATTTAACGAGGTTTTCATTTTTTCCGAACTTTTCATCAATTCCTCAAGAGCGAGCATATCAAGTTACTGCATACTTCCTGACGGGCTTGACCTGACGGCACAAGGTGGAATACTAAAAAGGGGGGACCTTCATTCCGCACACCCACAGAATCATGAGACGATATTATGAATACTTGGATACTGCGAAGTGAATACAGCGCCATTATTTTGATGACACCTCGGAGTTCCTTGAGGTTTGAAAGGATATGTCACAAATGAAGTTTGAAGTTTGTTTATTTGAGTATTCCTAGTACAGAGAAATGCAGGGAAACCGGGACAAAAAGCGTGTCATTCGACAGCTTGACGAGGTCCCAGTTCCCATGGCATACAGCAATGGCAGACATTTTGTGTACACATGGAGAACAGCTCAACTAACATACTAATTTTTTTTGCCTGAGTAACACAAAGCCAATTGAGCAATCTAAACATAAAAAAACATAAAACATGCAACTGTTTCATCTCCTAGGTAGCAAAAAGCCATGCATGTGATTTACACAATGAAAACGACGCGTGTAAAACAACAAAGATGCTTATCTTGCCATCATTAACAAATTTATGAGAGCAGTGAAAAACGAAAGAAAACATGTAAATTTACTTTTCTAAGTACATCAGTCAATACTAAAGGAATTCACAACGTGTCAGATGAAGTCAAAAACATAAAAACGTCTAAATGATGCCACACTACCACTGTACACCGTAGCAAGAATTTTATCTTACACAAACAATTCAACTCACAAGAAAGAACACTAATAAATATCATGCATGCACACAGATATGATGACGGGTCCCCGGGGTTTCTATAATGCATTTTAATACTTACAAATAGCCTTCATAACTTCAAGTGCCAGAAACGTATTGATGACGTATCTGTTTTCTAATTTAGGGCTGAAGTACTAATGGTCAAGATATTTATGTCTTTTGATGTATATTTATTCCGTAGCCTGCTCATACGCTTTTCAACACTGTTTAACTCTTGGTTTGTTCTAGAAAAAGGTATCAACCACTTTGCCTGACGGCGAAAACTGTACGAAGCCACCAAAGCTACTTTCAGATTACACAGAGACAGAAATGACTGGTTTATATTTTAACGCTGTTTTTATGCACCACAATACGCCTGTAGTTTTATAACTGCGGGAATGGCAGTACCTTGTAATTTGAGAAAAAGATTGTGTGGGTGCACCCCATGGAGCGTTTGCAATATGGCGAAGCGCTTTTTGTTGATTTGTAAGAATTATGTTTATATTGGATTTCGAAGTTGTGCTCCAGACCAGAGAGCGGTAGTTTATATGGGTTGAAAAAAGGGAGTTGTAGAGGAGTAACTTAAATCGAGTGGGTAAAGTAGACCTGAAATTGCATAGAATTCCAGCAATTTTTGCCAGATTTGTAAGAACATGATATACTTGCGAGCTCCACAGTAAGTGCTCGTGAAGTATTATTCCTAGTGCTTTAGCTTCTGAGGTCACCTCAACTTTTTCCGCACTGATGTGAATGTGAAAATCAAAATTTATGTGCTTCTGGTAAGGGGTGTAGAGGATTGCTTTAGCTTTTTTTCTGTTTATTCTTAATGAATTTTTTGAGCTCCAATCGTAAAGTTTCTGGGGTGCCGAATTTACGATGTTGCACATTTTATCGGGGCTCTCGGATTGAACATGCTAGTGTCATCGGCGTATATGACGAAGGAAGCTTGATCTGTAATGTTGGCAATATCGTTGATATAAATGTTAAAGAATAACGGGCCTAATATGCTTCCCTGAGGGACACCTGTGGTCAAAAGCTGAGAAGCTGAAACTTCACCGTTTATTACTACTGATTCAGCTGTAAGATACGACTGCAGATACGACTGATTCTGTAAGATACGACTGCAGAGGATTAACAGGCGGACCAGGTATTCCGTGGTGTTCGAGCTTCAATAAGAGTGGGCGGTGATTTAAACAGTCAAATGCCTTCGAGAAATCTACAAACACTCCCCATAACTAACTTTGTATCTTCGAATGATGTAATTATAATTTCTTTTTGTTTTAATACACCAGGTTCTGTTGACGTTCCCTTGAGAAAACCGTACTGATGGGGTGAGATTACAATACGTTTCGTGCAAAAAAGATCCAGACGCAAAAATATTATTTTTTCAAATACTTTAGTGAAAATTGGAAGTACGTATATGGGCCTGTGATTTGAGAGGGTATTTTTGTCAACCGACGTGAATATCGCAGTTGCTTTTGCCTGCTTCATACTTTCTGGAAATACGCCAGATGATAAAGCCAAGTTGTAAATGTCGGTGAGTGGTGACAAAATTCTCTCCAAAATGAACTGAATTGGTTTGATTTGTAACCCGCCAATGTACTTCTCGGTACTATTTTTTGCATTGAGCAGTGCGTTGTGGACTTCCCATTCCGTATTGGGGCCACAGAACGCGCTGAAGCTATTTGACGTTGATATGTGCGACATGATGGGTTCATTATTTTGGATTTTCGCCACATTGACGAAATAAGTGTTGAAGAGGACTGCTAAGGGCTTACCAGAAATAATCTTATCATCCATCACTATTTCAAGTGGTGGGACTCCAGTTTTTCTGCGGTATAAAAGACTACTCACTATACGTCACATTTCATCAGGGCTAGCATTCGGTTTCACGGAGAGATCGTGATAGTAGGCACGCTTCGCGTCCTGTAACCCTGTTTCTATATTTTTTGTACCTTTTTAAATCTTCTATACTTCGGTACTTCAGAAATGTTGCGTATATGTTAAACTTTTTCCGTATCATTTTCAAATAGTCCTGGTTCATCCTTGGTGTACGTGTCTTTTTGGTTTATTTATTATTTTAGGCTTGAAGTTTTCGTTGTAAAATTTAGTAAATATAGACATGAAAGGTTCTATACGCATCGTTTGCGCATTGGCTATTAAAAACCGGTTTCCAATCAACCGTTGAAAGTTGCAGTTTAAATTTCTCGAGAGTGCGGCCCGTAATGTTGTCCACGAAAAAAGATTTCGGCGTATGATTTTCTATACGTTGACCTGTTTTGATTAGCATGCATATGGGTAGGTGATCACTAACCGTATACAGTGTTGCTTCCACACTGAACCACTAAAGCTTCGTAATCTGCGCTGCAGATACTAAACTGGGGTAGTATATTTGCGCGAAGGTCGTTTTCAACGAGCAATATTACGCCCTCTCCCCGCTTATTTTGTAGGTTCACAAACAAGCTTGAATAGCCAGGCAAGTTAAGGACATTGTACTATGATTGATACTAAGATTCGGTGATCATGACAACTTTAAACCTTAAGGGAAAGGCGGATAAAAGTTCAATTAAATCGTCGTGTTTACTTCTGGTTTATTGAACATTGCAATGAAAGAAACTTCTGTACCCGCCCCTTTGGGGCAAGAGATATGTCTAGATTTGATCATGGTGATTTGTGCACTGCAGCGATGTTCTTATCACGGTTTGATGGATCAGGCGTTGACTTATGAATTTATCAACTGAGGGCTCGTCGTTTATCAGTTCATGGTAGGCGGAAGAGTGTCTCTCATGTCTGAAGGAAAGTAGTGTACTGGCCAACAAGAGTGGCCCGCTCGAGGACCACTCCTAAAGACTGTTTCTCAAACCTGATGATACGGTCAACAAATAAAAAGTGGTCGCAATGTGAACGCTCGCGAAAGTCAGATTGTTTGTCTAAGAAGCACTTCCAAAATGCCTTGTTTCTATTATTTAACTCTTAAACCCGGTTCGCCTGCAAGTCCCCGTTTGGCTTATGTACACCTGCCCAGCATTAGAAGTTTTCTTCCTTGCTGGGGTACGTACCATTCTTCTTTCGCCATGCATGCACGAAAGCACGCACGTGCGTCGATTCGGAGATGAGCGATTCCCCGTAACCAAAACAAGCAGTCGCCCCAGTTTTAATCAACGTTTTGTAGTTAGTGCTTATGGATATGCGCACAGATCTTTTTCCTTCGTAACATGCAACGACCGAGCTATCTTTACATTAGCTACATGTATGATTGGGGTTTTACATGTAATATGTCTAGCTGCGAGATATACATATTTCGAAGCCTCGACTCTGTGGTAGAAAAAGTGAATAAATAATAGAATATTTCTATTCATAATCATCGTACTGGCTATTCTATTTCGCAGCCTCTGGACTGACCATAAGGTTGACTAACCGTCTGGCTAGCCGACTGACCGACTGACCGACGACTGACTGACCGAATAACGGACAAATTGATTGACTGACTTACTGACTTACTGAGTTGCTGACAGGCTGACTGAATAAGCGACTGTCTAACTGGTTGCCGAACTGGCCGACTGACTGACCGACTGACTTACTTAATTACTGACTGACAACCGATGATCGACTGACCTACTGACCGACTACCTACCGACTGACTTATTAAGTGACTGACTAAAACCCCGACTTACTGATTGACTAACTGATCGACTAAATGACTAACTAAAAGACTATTTGACCAACCGATTGATTGAAGGACAGGTTTAGTGCGTGGCTGACTAAGTGAGTGAATAACTCCGTGACAGAGTTGGACTTACTCACTAACCGACAGATTGACTGGAAGACTGATTTATTGACTGACCGACTTAATGATTGGCTGACTGACTCACTGAACGAGCCCGTGACTGACCGCTGCCTTGCCGAAAGACTCATTTATTAATTGATTTATTGATTTACTGACTGACCGACTGACTGAATGACTGATTGACTGACTGAGGGAGTGAATGACTGACTGACTGGCTTCTTCTGCTGTCCTTTCTTATTGTCCTTTCTTGCTATTTTTGAATGCCCCACAAGGAGGCGTGCTATAATAGTTTAGGAATTTTAATTCCTGATAATAACCATGTTTTGCAGCATTGAAAGCGGCTAATTGGAGTTCTTTGTCGTCGTCAAAGTTTTCGTTTAGTTTGCGCGACTTCGAATATTTATGGCGGGATAAACATAAAAACGAATAGAAAAGATGCCTTTTTGCTTGGAATAGAGATGCCATACAGGAGTGAGAGAGTATTTACGCTACAAGTCTGGACATTTTTAATTGTTCTGAAGCAGTAAACAATTATTCCAAAAATACCTCCCCGAACCGAAAAATTCTGAGGATGGCATAGTTGTGGCGTGGAATGCGCGCCATTGTAATTAAGATGGCAATCCACTACTTGAAACCACATTAGAGCAACATTTCGGTAGTGTTTTACCAAAAGCTCTGAGATGCGTAAGTTTGTTTCAAGGAAATGTGGCCAGGTTAGAGTGACGGAAAATCAAAATGACGTTAGATGTAAAGCAGCTTTGACCGAGCGTATTCCACTTCACCATAGCAGAATGGCTATCTCCATGTGCCGCAGCATTAAACTAACTACCCTGGCCAGCAACTTTAATAATGTGCCGTTAATGCACACACAATGCGCGTATACTCTAAACACAGTCATGCTAACCTGTATGTATATTAAACGGTAAATTTTCTTTGCCCTTTGTTGGCTGCTCTTAGCCGAACATCGTGAAAGAGGTGGAGGCAGAAAACAAGTAAAAGGGCATTGTTCCCTGTTCAACAAGTGAACATCTTTTGATTAGTGAAAAAGCAATTAATCAGAACGTAAGTCAACGACTCCTTTCCGACCACCTCATTTATGCCTCTGAAACGCCCTGAAAAACAAGCAAGGGAGTCTTCCATTTTTTGTCAACCCCGATACAAAAAGGTAAAAGGTTTGAAATTGTCCTAACTAAAGCCGACACGTTTTCTGTCTCGCCGTTTCGGGGCGCAGTTTTGCGCCTTTTTTGACAGAGAACCTGGCAAGACCTAACACCTGCTCATTAAGAATGAAGAGGGATAAGTTTGAGTGCCTATAACATTCTTCGCCTTCTGAGCGCCTGAAAACTAAACACTAATCACACGCATCGAAAACGTGAAACTGCGTTCTTAGCTATGACATAAATTAACGTGTCTCAGCACTAATTTGGTACGCGATTTTGGTAGCGCATGCACCGTAGAATAATAAAGTTAGAGATCAGAAGGGTGCCTGCCTAATTTAATGGCACAAAATTTGCCCCAGACAGAGCCTCTTCAAGATGACGGACAAAGAGGGGCGCACCACTAACGCGAGCGCTATTTCAACCATGTTTTCTCGTGACATCTGAAGACAGTTGAAAGGCTCCCAATCAAAAGCGTGGCAGGGATAGGAAAAGGATATCTCGTGGCACCTACTTCGGCTTGCACATGTTTCGTCCACAGCTGTCCAGTACGGAGATCAGGCATTGGGTTTGTCTCATCCACCCAAGTGTGTAGAGAGGCGTCCATAAGTACTCACCGAAGTCTGTCGGGGTGATGTGACGTGGGGATGAAGACGTGGCAAGAAACTGATCCGCGCCTTTCGGAATGAGGTTGCGTCGTATTTATCAGAAGCGACAATGGTAGGGCTCGTATCCAGAGGGGTCATGTCAGCCGAGCAGGCAGCTCAACTGCCTGCAGTGGGACCGAATTCGCATCGGTACAGAAGCAGCTGCTGAGAGGTACAAGCGCGGCTGGCCAGTGTTTCCACCTGAAGCGACTCTCGCACGGCGCCCTGACACGCCCAGTCGCCGCTTGTGTATGTTGAAAATGAAGTGTTCAGCGGCTGCAAGGGCAAGTAGGCGGTAGAGAAAAAGGTATGGGAATGACTGCGAAAAAGTGTCTATACTTGTTAATGGCAAAATAAGTTGCAGCCAATGCCGTAGGTACAGCTACCAGCCTGACAACTGTGACTGTTAGAAAGAAAAGCACACTTGGCCCTGCGTGCGAGTGGCACGTTACCAGCACATGTATTGCGAGCAACGGAACCCATATCTAAGTGTGCACATCGCGCTGAGGCAAATGTTGTCAAGGGACCTTGAGGAGATTTTCACGCACTCGAAAAGATGCACCATTGAGATACTTGAGAAACATTGATATACCTTTGAGTACACTTTGAGCAAAGCTATATTACTCTTAAATGTTCCTGCTATCAGATGCTAGAAATTAGAATATTGTGATAGCTGGCCTCCAGGTGTCTTCAAGCCTAGTTTACTAATTGATTGCAGCCGTTTTGGCAGACTGCGCCTAAAAAAGAAGTAGCGTGCTTGGTTGACTTCATGCATCCGCGCATTGCATATACCGATCACCTTGGTATTGCAATATTAACAGGACTGCCAGCTAGTTCGGATTAATAATTGGCGGTTGCAGTCAACCGACAGGCAAAGAGAAGGGTGACTGATGGTGTAGCGATTCAACCTTCTTATGCATGTACAGTTCGTCCATCTCGCTCTTTAAGACAAAGCACTTGAAGCGAGGGATAAGGGCTGAAGCATGTACTCCTAGCAACACTGAAAATATCCCGTCCTTTTGCGCCAGTAAAGCATTCAGCCTACCTTTCCCAATTCCATTTTATCTTCCCTATGATGGTAACTCTTTCGGACGAAATATTCTTGTTTATTTGTTGTGTTTTCGGCTGTTCAGCATGATAATTGCCGGCTCTTCCTCCGCCAAAAACTGGTGGATGCTCAACATTCTAATGCACTGGAAGGGAAGTGGAGAACTTGGAAAGCTTTGGTGCGAGTTTATATTTAGAAATACGGAGATGGAATATAAAAAGGTATTGTTAGAAGCACCGAAGAGTTCGTGGGATTGGCGTCCTGTATTTATACGCTTTCTCAGAATAATTTTTTTAGAACCTTATTGATCGACACCTGATTTGCGTTCTCTCATGTTGACTCATTCTTTCTCTGCAGTTGAGAATGACCTTTTCTGAGTGAACAGACCACTTGCGTGCATAGGAAAAAAACAAAAGGAGATTGAAACGTCTTATGGAAACCGCGCGGCATAGTTTCGACCGGATCTTTGTTCGAACGATACTGTCTAGCGCAAACACACCCTCTACGTTTTTTATACATTTTTTCCCGTATTCAAAATTTCTGCGAACGAATATCTCCCCAGTAAAAATAAATGTGTTTCTGTATAACACGAACGTTAATTGCATGAGTGACCATAAGCGAGAAGAATTATATTTTTGCTAGTGATCAAAGTTTAGACGAATAAAGTTTTCTTATCCCGAAAGAAAAAAATGTATTTGGTAAGCTCGCAGTGATTTTGGGGACTTTGAGTTCAATAAAGAACACAAGCATGAACTGCGGCTGGAAAGGGTGTAAAAGATGGCTGACGTCATTGCACCAGCGTGCGTAGAAAACGTATCAATAAGGAGGGTTTTACGGCGAGCATTGCCTCGGCCTGCTCCCGGCAGATATATCATCTCAGGTAAACATAACGTTTGGGTTTAGGATAAAACAGCACGTTCTATACAAGTATAACCCAGTGACATAAAATGTTTTAGAATATTATATATCGCTGGAGTATAGTGCGGGTGCATGAAAACGTACGTATGTGTGCCGCGTTTTAGCGCGAACGAGAGCTATTAGAGAGTTTTAGCAGTTCTTCTGTTTCGTCGTGTACGTAGTTACCGTGTTGACTGGGACGCGACTGCGCCAGCGTGTGCGGAAGGGCGAGAAGGAAAGGCGAGGAGGCACACCCCACCGTGACGAATGCGCAGGCATGTCGAATTCCGGCCCGTGGAACTAATCTCCCTACAGCGACGAATGCACAAGTGCCCAGACGGGTTCCGGTAAATACGGTAACTGCGTTCACGAAGGAACAGACCGACTGCTAAAACCACGTACAACGCGGAACATACCGACAGCTAAACTCTCAATTAGAGAGTTTTAGCAGTAACAGCAGCAACAGACTGCTAAAACTCACTAATAGAGAGTTTAGAAGTCGATATGTTCCGTGTTGTACGTGGCTTTTAGCAGTCCGTATGTTCCGTGTTGTACATGGTTACCGCCTTGACCGGGACCCGTCTGGGCAATTGGGCATCCGTCACGGTAGGGGGAATAGTTCCGCGGACCGGCCCTCGCCATGCCCTTGCATTCGTCACGGTGGCGTGCACCTCCTCTCCCTTCCCGCACGCCGGCGCCTTCGGGTCACGGTCAACACGGTAACTACGCAAACGACGGAACCGACGGACTGCTAAAACTTTCTAATATGCGGCTGAGCTTATAGAGACCGGCAGAAAATCACATATTTCCAGGTAAACCGACAATGAAACCCAATGTTAGTAGGTAAAAAATTCTCAGCAATATAACTGAGCTCCCTTGATCATGCTGACGAAACGGGAACATACAAAACAAAATGTTTCGATGGATGTCAACCGCAGAAAACAGTGATAAGGATTGTGTCGTAGTTGGCGCGAGCTGTGCATGGGCCACACCTCTGCGCATTGCTTGCACGAGAGATCGGGCGGGCGTGAACAGTTGCATTTGGTTATTGTTCCTATATTTCTCTCAGTTACTCTCCGAGAGAGCGCATAGACAGAAAGTATTACTGTTTTCCCGATCGAGCTTTGTTCGTGAAAAAAAAAATTGGGAATTTGTCAAGAAGGGTCCCATTGCTGCGGTTTGAATTTTTGGCAAATTTCTGGCTTTGTGTGTGGCAGAGTGACATGGTCGTCTTCAAACTTATTTTAATCCAAATACGACACCACGTTGCCAATGAGTGCAAGGCAACTTGACCATCTGCGGTAGACAAAAAATGTAAAAAGGTCGCGATATCAAATGGGACGGTACAATTGTTCATCAGTTTGGCACATCTTATGTCTGTATCTGCAATAGGGACTAAATTTGAAGGAGTAGTAGCTAATGTTTTCTAGGGACTTTATAACTGGCCTATAAAACATGGTCTATATAACAGATAAATAAAACACTTACCTTTTGTGCTTTTCCAAATAATCTGCATTTTTTAAACATCAACATAAAACCAACGCTCGTTCACGGCTCCCTTAAAACTTAGGCAAACAAGGCTTCTCAGGCAGGATAATAGCAGTGCTAAAAAACCTATTGTTTTGTTGTCATATTGACGCGCCTCGAAAGTACCAGTTCAACGCTTGTAACTTTAATACGAACAAGATATTACAATTTGTTATTCCGGATTGTTATCTCTTTTTCATAACTAATTTCTTAGTTTTGTAAGGAATCATCAACACCCTTTTTTATATAGATTTTTCAAAATACTCACCTTTGGAAAGAGACAAAGTGTTTTTTGTTCGCTTATGTTTAAACGCAATTAACCATCATATTTCGCATTGCAGACCTCGCGCCTTCAACCTTATTTTCAAACGCTGCTCATTTGAAGATATTCAGTACCATGACTACGTAATTAGAGTCAGCTTCTGGCTGATATCTCTCTCTGTATAAGGAAAATGTCTTGGGGCTAATTTATCGCTTTATATCATGATAATTATTTTTCACGTCGTCATCACCTTCAGAAGCAGCCTAATATGTCAACTGCAGGACGAGTGCTATCGCTTGATTTTCGAACCAGTTATTGGCCCCTCAATTTTCCTGCCCTATTCCTCAACCGGTTGTACGCCTTTTGCTGCAGCTCACCTGCCTCTATAGCCGCCATCCAGGTGCAATTGGGGCCATGTGTTGACTGATGCCAGAATTCCACAATGAACAGCTACGACATTCTTCCGGTTTTGTGCATTTCCCGTCGTCATAATGCCAAACCGAAGTAGGAATACCGGAAAAAAAGAGAATAAGTTTTGTGCTACTCGTGTTGTGGAAAGTTTGTAGACAATTTTTACGCTTTTTTATATTTAAAGACAGGAGAAGTGACCAGAGATGGTAATTGAAACAAGAGCGAGGTCAGTGCCTTGTAACAGCCAGTTTATCAACGTAAATACATCTTATCGCAACTGAGTGCCATTGAGGAGGATAGGCAGATGCCATCATGGCGATAAACGATTAACATCTCACGCACACGAGGCAACTGATGCTCGAAAGCTTAAGGACCTAACACTTACGGACGCAATTAAAAGATAACGTTCCTCCGATGCGTGCTGTAAGCTATATATTTCTACAATACACCACTGTTGAAATGCGCAAGCGGGACCAAACTGCCACTTCCAGCCGAATGACTTCTCGTCCACCTATCGATACGTTATTTCTCTAAACATTAATTGAGAATTTCCGGGTCGTGTTACAGATTCGCACTAAAGAAAGGAATCCTGCGCGCAATGTGGCGCACATTAGTAAAGGACAAGGAGATTGATTTTTAGCACAAAACGGGGGGCTTCCTTCTACAGAAACCTGAACTTCAATCCAGAAATGGCTGGCAATGTTTTGTGATTTATTGGGGACACAGAGACGGCACTGGGTAGAAGCTAACGATCTCTTGAAGACACGCAATTTCCGCTTTTTGGCTGCACAACTACATAAAATAACCTGCTTTCCCTCGCTACACGTCGCAGGAGATTTCCAATGTGCCCTAGTACTGCATTTTACAAGATTTGAACTTTTGTTTTTAAAACCCTGGTTTTAGAATGCTGTTGTCCGTATGTTATCCACCTCCTTTGGTTACCCTTAAAATGCGTTCGAATGAACCAGCGCTTTTTTGAACACAGCGGGAGTAGCCTTGATAGTTAACTCCTTTTACTTTTTGTTACTTTTTTCCCGTCTAGGGATGGACACCGGCAAACTTCCCACGGCCGTCGCTGCTTTCAAGATGAACCACTTTATTGTTTTTTGGTGGTTGTCTTTTACCAGCGTTTTCTAATACACTGGGGCGCTTTCAACGAGGCTGCAGCGGAGATGAAATTCGTTTTATTTTTGTTATAACCTTTTACTGCGATTGAGTGGCGTCCTCACTTGCCAGGGCTGCTTCTTATTGCAAATTAAAGCTGCTTTTTCGTTTTCGCAACCCCTTCGTTGCTTTCAAACATCCATTACCTTATTCCCGTTCACAAGCCATTTCCCCTTCTCCAAGTGAGTTTTGAGATGTCAACCCAAGGTAAAAGAGTGAACACACGGTTTCTGTCGCCAACTCTGTTTCTAAGCACGATTTATTTGTTGTTATTTCTGATCTCGATGTGCAGGAACTTCGCAACACTGGAAAGTAGACAGGTACACTAAACGGAAATTACTTTCGCGTTTTCTTCAAAGCTTTTTTTTTCTGTTATACTCTCAACAAACGGCACTAGAGTGACCAATCGATGCCGGCCCCGAAGAAAATTCGGCGGATGACCGCAGTGCACGTTCCAAGGGACTAAGTAATGGGACGGATGTTGTTGCGTGACGCAACGCAAACATGTTGTTGGACATTTTCGTAGTGCCACAGCGCAGAACAAACTTTTAGGTTACACGGTATGCATGTTGCTGTCATTTGCCAAATTTTCTTTGTTCGGGGCACGGATTAGTGTTATGAATGGGCCATGGACCACGAAGGCAGAGTTGAGCACTGTTTAACACGCAAAGACTACATTTAACAGGATGAAGGACAAGCACAAGACAGTGGACGGTGGGACGTTGTAGACAGGAAGGGGTTAAGTCACACGGAAGCACAGCCGACAGTTCGAAGGTACACGATATATAATCTGGCAGTTCCGAATGTGCGAGAGCAATGCCCGGTAGCGAGTGACCTCACATTCCGTCACGATGTATTTCTAGCGTCACAACAGCAGGAACGGCCGCACCGAACCGCCGGAACGGAGCGTCAGCCATTGGCGCACCACCACCGCGATGAGGGTGCCCAGATGCGCTCTCGGCCTTGTCGGAGGATAGCACCGGTCTTTTTCCGGCTGGCTCGTGGACCAGTCGTCCCACGGAGTCATTTTCCACTTAACAGTGCCCTGTTCCGCCGCTTGGCTTATAGCCGGCGTCGTGGTGGTGGTGAAGGTGGAGCCAGAAGATAAGGCTCATACCCACTCAGGGTGATTGGCCAGAAAAGGGGCGCTCACAGAGACAAATTAGATTGTAATTAAAGAAACACATTTAAGGAATAAAATTTAGACGCTTAGGGGGAAATATAAACAGAAACAAAGCTTCCCAAACATGGAATGTAGTACCAGGAAGTGTTGAAACCAAAATAAAATCAGAACTAACGGATTTTTTCCCAATGGCAACCACGCTGACGACGTCGACGTTTCTGCCAAACGGGGCCCTAAACACTACTGGTCACATAATACTACGAGTGGCTAAACACTACGAGTGACTGAAATACAACGGGTTACAGGCTGTTCCGGAGATTGCAGGCTGTTTAGGACGAATATCAGGCGGTAGGTCTCGTGAAGATAAGTTCTGGGATCTGCCCATGTCGCCACTGAATTTTAACTCAAGAAAAAAATTGGGTGTGCTCAATCGCGGGTGGAATAATTGAGAACTGAAGGCCACACCTGTTTTTTATATATGGCCGAATAAAAGCATGAGAAATACGGCTAATATTTGTATACCATGTTATTTTCTTTGTCATAATAAGCGGAATAACCGGGTGCTCTCCAAGCGCCGGCAGGAAACTAACGTGACAGTTTCTACTTTGGGATGTAGAATCCGTCTGAGCAAGGTCGGTGTATAAAACGATTCAACACTTTCATCAGGTCGTTATTGCTAGTTTCGGGACAATTTTCAGGAACCTTATTATACTGCTCGATTGCTTCACAGACGCAATCTACGTGTTATAACTTTATAACAAACCTGACAGGGAATGAAATATACTCACTACGTTTACCAACTCGTCTCACCAATTAAAGATGTATAACCGGTTTTCAGATGGTTGTTAAATTGAAACCGCCGAGTTACCACATACTACGCATGATTTACTCATGTTTTCAAAAACCGTGATCCTCAAGTAGATAGACCAAGTATGACGGCTGGGGCGAATACGTAAACGCATATAATAGGGCAGTAACTTCAAACCGTACTCACGGGACGTCGTCACCCACCATAACTTCAGTATATTGAATTAGTTCACTAACTTGTACATACGCAGTAGTTTCGGGTATCGCACCCGGAAGTAAACTTTTGCTCCTGAGTTCGTCCTCATCTTTGCGAAAGGACAGATTAACCCGACCGTAAACTTCCTGTCTGCCTGTCGTTAATCATTCCCAAAAAATGAAGTATTCTATATGTCGCCTTTAAGGTACGCATGTGCAAAATTTGTCTGGAACAGCAATTGTTAGTGCTATAAGTTGCTTCTTCTGTCACACTAACGCCCACGTGTATGAAATTTGAATAAACCTGAATGGTTAAGGTTATAAATATTGGGCCTTCAAAGTCTTTGTAAGCCGTGTCCCAGCGAAAGAACTATTCTTCTCCTAGAACTCCATGATGCCTCGAGCATAATAACTTGCATGGTTTCTATAAAACATATCTCATTCCAGATTCGCCGTCGCCGCGAGCTTCTTCTAGCTACAATGGCATGCTAACAAAAGACCTGCTCTTATCCCCATCCTACGCCAGTAGATTGGGGTGCCTTTGTTAGCAGGTCAGTCCAAGTTGTGCACTTCATTTAATAAGGCTTAGCGCTCGCGGGGCTCTGAAGTTGGAACTTCACAATACGATCAAGCCTTTGACTCGAGGCGTAGTAAGGAGTGCTGCGAGACAAATGTATACCAGTTTGGGCAGATATTTAAGACTGCATCCGCATTGCAGGTAGCCATGCTATTTTTGAAGACATTACTGAGCCACGCTATATTTCAAGAATGTTTATTGGCCTTTATGTTTTTTTAAATGATAACCTGAGGATATATTTTCTCGTCTAGATTTAAGCGCGTGGGTTGCCTTACACAGGGAGACCTACACAGCAATAATGAGACGGGCTTGCACTATTCAATTCGAGGACAGCTCATGGTTGAGATTCGTTAATAGCGATGAACGATGCGGGAAAAAAAAAACTTGCTCTGGTTAGAGGAACGCCAGAAACACGTTAACACGTTAGAACGTTAGCAGCGGGCTTAAGCCACCGATGCAGCAAAGCAATGTAAGCTTTCATTGCCCATATTTCTACATTATACTAACAAACGTCTCTACAACTGCACGAGGAACACCGAGTAAAGTGCAGGTGGTAACTAGACTAACGAGGGATACCCCTGCGAAGAACCGCACTAGTGATGCTGGGTGAGCATTGCCATGAAGGCCGAAGGAACGCTGCCAACTTAAGACTGACCTATCAGCAATTAGTTTTTCCTCATCGTGGGTCCTAATTTGGAATACCTTACACGAAAGTGACATTCAGGTTGCGTGAAATATCGGAAGGAACCGGAAGAGTGTTGCCTTGTGACGTTTAATACCAGTTCTGGCGTGACAAGAAATATAGGAAAAAGTGGTAGTCGGGTGCGTACTTTGTTTGGGTGCTTGCTTGCTTCTATTACATATCTTGGTATAAGCACGTAAGCATCTCCTCTTGTTTGCTTCCGACTGGCGGATGGGGAGTGTGTCGGTATTGTAACACTGAATGGCGTGTGTCAGAAATAGAATGGCCCAACAACCCACTCCTTACACCACGTAGGAGAAAAACTAAAGAGTCAATAGCCGTTCTTCCTCTCAATCGGTGTAGGCTTAAGAGTGTACAAATTTACCACTAATTGTCATATCTAAGCTCCAAACACCATATAATTACAGGTGACAATGTTTTCTGCTGCGTGGTCTCTTGCATTAATAACAAGGTGCAGAGTCTGAAGAACCCAACGCAGCAAGCAAAATGACAAATACAGAATGCGATTTGGATCTGTAAATCCGTAATATCTGCTGCACACGCTTGCTGTATGCATTCCCTGTAAAAAACAAACAAAAAAAAAAACAACAGCAAAACATAGCATATATTCCTCCTCTTCTAGTTGGTGACAAGCCATGGTTTGATGCGCAACACAAAACATGGACGGCGAACGCAAAATACACTGGGCTTGTGCTATATTCTATCTACTTTGTGTTCGCCGCCCGTGTTTTCTCGTTGCGCACAAAACCAAGGGAACCGAATAAAACGGCAAACCGACGGCTTGCAAAACCTCAACTGGAAGGCATTCAACACAGGCTTGGATTGAATCAGTAAGAGTCTAGTAGCAGTCATTTAGTGATGCTTAGCCTCAAATATGCCTAATGTTTTTTTTGTTCGCCAATGTTAGAAATATGAAGTATGGCACAAGATATACTGGTGAGAAAATGGGTGGCCTATATAAACTTCTCATTTCAGAAATATTTTATCTTTTGGCCTCTTGGCTGAATCGAGGCTGAATTCTACATGCAGACAGACAGACCGACAGCAGACAGACAGACACGAGACAGACAGACAGAAGACGACAGAAGATCGAGAAAGGACGAAGACAACAGACAATTTGGGTTTAAGGAAAACTGCTTCGTCCTGATAACATGATACCTTAGTTTCTATCTTCGTACTCAACGGAGATATTAAGAAATTTGTGAACTTATCGCGACAGATTTAGCCAAATTATCTATTGATGAATGTTTGCTGTATTTGGGGACGCTTAACTGAAGCTCACGAGCTACATGCTGCCGAATTGTATGCGATCATTTACGATCATGATTAGGTTCAAGAAAACGCTGAAATATGTTTATCTTGCTTGTGCGTTTCTTGCATTAAATCCTTTGGGCAAATTACGTGAAAGTGCTTTTTCTTCTTCAAAAATTCTTTCCTGGCTGAATAAAGGCGAGTGAGATACAGAAGCTAATTCTCAGCAGAGAGAGACAGGACATTTGGTCCTTAAGCAGCGAAAAGTATCGTCTTTAATATGATTTGTTTTATCTTTTAACATGCAACAGAATAAATTTTGTGACACCTTACTCGATGAAGGTTTTATAGCCAAAAAACTATGAATTGTAATAGGTGCACTGGTTTGGGGCCTAATCTGAAGCTCACGAATGCGCCCGATTGTAGCGAGGGGTCATGTATTTAGGATTTCAGAAAAGGATGATATAATCTGCGTCTCTGATTCCGCAAATCCACGTCAGTTTTTTCTTCTTCATAAATACTACAGATCAAAGGCATTCATGGTTTCTCGCAGAGAGTAGACGGACATTTGAGACCTTACAGGCGACAGGGAAGGAGGCCCGGGATTATAAAGAAAATAAGACATGGCGAGGGTACAGGATTGAGAACGGCCTGGGGGGTGGAGAGCAGACACAGAAGGTAAATCATACGGTGATGTCCCCAATCAGAAACACGATGCTTCTTCTTTTGAAGCGGTTGTCATTCAGTCGAGCAAATAGCGGAATCCCGATCCCTACCAAAACTGTGTACTTGTTAGCGCGTGTAGGTATATATACCCCAATCAACTGCCTTACGATTCTGTACTCACATTTAATGTCGAAAATTGGGCAATGTATTTGCATGGAGGGTTTTCTAGGAGAAAGTTGGTTAAACGCGAAAGCTTTCCCAAAAGTGAGATTAAAGCAGATTAATTCTCCCTTAATTCTAAATCTGAATTCCAAATCCGCTACGCTGAGCCAAAGTCTAAAGCCAAAGTCCAACATGCTTAGAGAATGTATTTCATCATCCTCATCGCTAACTGTGTGTACTGCCAAAATACCTTTTGCGCATTACTAGAGGTCAGTTAGGTGTGCGAATACCTGCCATTGCAATCTTATGTAATGTATGATGGATGCTCTTTTTTTTAAGCCGATTATGTAAAGGTGGCTTTCCTGTAGTGTGATTTGCTCTGACGTCACCGCCATCAGTGAGGCGTAGCAAGCTTCGCTTTTGCCTGCCCTTTACTAATGCGGGGGCAGGCAATTATCTCCCTTTATCGTCGCCGTTTTTATTAACGAACAGGATTTATTTCGATCTTTTATAGTTTGTCTGAGGAAAGGCATTCATCATCAACAGCCTATCTACGCCCCCTGCAGGGCAAGGGCCTCTCCCTTAGATCTCCAATTATCCCGTTCCTGTGCCAACTGCGACTAATTTATCCCCACAAACTTCTTCATCTCATTTACCCATCTACGTTCTGCCGCCTGCCGCCTTCTTCCACGCTTTCCTTTTCCAGGAAGCTAAACCCTGCTACCATTAATGATTAACGGTTATCTTGTCTTCGCATTACATGCCCTGCCCACGCCAATTTCTTCTTAATTTACACTAATATTTTCTTAACACGCGTTTGGTCCCTGATCCACGCTCTTTTCTTGTCCCTTAATGTTACACCTATCATCTTTCGTTCCACTGCTCGCTGAGTAGTCCTGTATTCAAGTTGAACCCTTTTAGCGAGCCGACAAGTTTCTACTCCGTAGGTTATACCGGTGAGACGCTGCTGTCGCGCACTTTCTTCTTCAGGGAGAATGGTAGGGTGCCATTCATTATTGGTTGATAGGATTGGTTGGCTCTTGTGGCCAATCAATGGTTCATAATTATTATTTTGAAATGGGTTTTCACTCTTTATTTTTATTGTTACAGTTCCTTTATGTATACATGTATATATATTTGCTGTGTTGCTCCCATTTCTTTATGAATCTGCCTCACTTCTACGCTTGTACCATCGACCATCACCTGCTGTGGAATTCTTCGTACTTGCTCCTCCTGATGTAATACCCCGCAAGGGGCCTTTAAGCGTATAATAAATAATGATGATGATGATTATCTGAGATTACCTGCTCAACGCACTCCACCCCATTCCCGGAGACGGTCACGAAGACATTCATTGATAGACATTCACGGAGAGTTAAATAAGCATGGGAAAAAATAAATAGCCGGAGCTCGGTAAAAAAATAACTGGACGGTGCTTAGAGTACCTGCGTAAGCACAGAATGCGGTGAAAGCGACAAATCCTAGACGTGGATCGGTGGGATGCCGCTGTTCCAAGAGCTTCCTGGGGCTAAGCTGTATAACTTCGATGTCAATCAGGACGCCACCAAGCGACACTTCACAAAACTGACTTATGGAAAAAACGTTTCGCACGCAGAAGTATTTACAGTACGTCTTAGCTGAACGGTGAACCCTCGTCCATGTGCACACGAGAGAAGAAGGCGTGCTCTACTGCACAGGGGTTCTATGAGGGCCGTGTGGTCCAGGATTATTTTCTTGCTGTTAGTTTTGCGTGCCCTTTTAAACAACTTAGCCATAAAGTCGACTTAGCAGTGCGAAACCTCTCTTTGATTGTTTTACTTATCTTCTTTTATTTTTCACAAGCAGTAGTCTCAGCCCCGGATCCTTGATATAACAGTGCTTAACTGTGAAATATTTTAAACAGATATTGTATTCTCATCGAGGTGGTTTATTATATGGGGTGATCAATATAAAGTCGACAGTTTTTTTTTTTAAATTAGGAACTTAGATTTACGTGGACACCACCTTAAAACGGAGCTTTTGCGGAAAAGGGGGGACACACAATTAGGTGGTAATGATTGATCTCGGTGGCTTAACAAAATTGAATAATTACCTTTTTAGTGACTGCAGTAAGCAGGCTTGTTTGTATTGAAAAGGTAGACGCTATCACGTTTCGCCGCAGTTTTATTTGACAGAATTTTTCTAGCGGATCCGTACTCCCAGCTATCAAACTGCGAAGTTTAATGGCCGTTTGCATGATTACGCATGCTAGACACTGAAGACCGGCGCAAAGCGTTGCCCTTTTGTTCCGTGTTTCGATAGCGGTTCCGAGTACTTCAGATTGCGATAACGCCTGCCAAGACTGGAAGGGTGCCAGTTCAGTTTTTCATATGCCTCCGCCCTGTTATCAAACTAAACCCCGTACACAACAGGCAGGTTACAAAAGGGAGGAGTTTTGTGCACGATCTTCACTGTCTTGGATGCGTAATCATGCGAACGGCAGTTAAAATTAGCAGTTCGATATCTCGGAGCACGGACGCGCTTAAAAAATTCTGCTAAATGAAACTGCATGGGAACACGATTGCGCCCAACATTTAAAAAGAAACATGCCTACTTACTGCAGCCACTAAACCGTTGATTATTAAATTTCAGTTAATTAAGCCCCCGACATGAATATTTACCACCGAATTCAGCCTGCCCCTGGCCACATAACTTATCGTAGAGGTGGTCTTCACGTAAATCTAAGCGCGTAATTGAAAAAGAACCCGTCTATTTAACTTTGATGATCCTGTATATTCAGCATTCACTGTAGATTTCGAAGAGCAGTGTAAAACACAAATACCTCAGATTCACCCTTACGGCCACACACAAAGTCATACAGCTATCCCAGACAACTTTGCTGCTGAAGAAACATCGCCGTCGGCAGGATAGTAAACGTTAGAAAGGGGCTTCGTGCCTGGTGGTTGTATTTCGTACTTGAACAGCATAGAAGACGAGGCAAAGATGGCAAAATATACGGAACTGTCTAGTACACAGAGCAGTGCTGTCCACCACACATGGCAACTGAACTGCAACATCCCGTTTAGTACGCTCTTGTTCTAAATTTATGAACTGCAACTAGTTTTTATTTCCTCTGCAAGCCAAAATGTCCAAAAAGCACCAAGAATGGCCTTGAATTCTGTAAGCGCCGGAGTGGGAACCCGTCATCATTTGATTCTGCAGGTAGCGTAGATACCACATGGCGTAGAGTAGGAAATAGTTTTATTTTAAATGAGTAGCATTGGCGAATTTACCAGAGTAAAATCGTTAAGTGTATTCCCACTTCCAACGCGAGTGCGCAGCAGTGATTCACCAACGGCGTTGGGGCGCCGTTTGCTGAGACAATGCCGAATATTTTTATTAGGTTTGTTTTCATTTCTCTCCTCACTTAGAAAAAAGTGATCAAGCGCGTGACTTAAGTGACTGTGGCTTAGACAGAGAGCTGGTACTGGGGCAGATCTACAAAATAATGTTACATTACGTGTGTTCTCCTTGAGGGTGGAATACAAGCCGTGATTAGAAGCTACAGCGTGAAAAAGGTCAATTTCTTAAACGGTAGAAACGTACACCACTCGGGTGCCAACAATAAGCTATTACGGCTGCAGCTGTAAATTTTACTCGGAAAGGGAATGCACCTTAGCGTGGCATTGAAATTGCAAACCAGATATCACTGGCATCTTAATTAAACATATGCACCAATTCTAAAAATGAAAGGATATGAAAACAATTTTATTGCTTATATGGAGAGCGTCGTAATGGGCCTGAACCATGATGGCAGTGGTACTTTTCCACAGAATTCCAAGGCGTTGCTTTTTGTTACGGGTTAGTGGCTTCATTTTCAGAAGTTCTTTTAACGAGGACGAATGTTTGTGAGTTCGAGCAAAGAAAACTTCGGGGAAAAAGAAAACCTTTGACTCGAGGCATGTTTCCTAATTCTTAGCAAGAACAATCAAAAGATGTTGCGCAAAGTTGTGGGTAAAAATACCGCTGCTTTAATGGGTGACTTACTTTCTTAGGAGAGAACGCTGACGGGTACTTTCATCCGAGCACGCATTCGTGGTGCTCTATAACAATTTTCAATTGAAAGAGAGTTACCGCATAACTTCGTCATATTTCTCTGCCTCGGGCATCCTCAAAATGTAAAGACACCCCAGATTCAATAAGAAAACTTGCGCTCTTGTTTCCTACGCGCATATGAGTGAGCGATATTCATTAAGGGAAATTAACGACACGTAGCAAACCTCCAGCTTTAATGAGAAAACTTGCGTTCTTGCTTCCTACGCGCTTATGAATGCGGGAGGTTCATTAAAAGAAATTAAGGACGCGTAACAAACTTGTTCTGTGCACGGAAAAGGGACTACTTCATTAAATCAACGTGCGGAGTCTCGCAGTGAGCTATTATGTCACACAAACGTGGTGCCTGAACAAAGGTTGCTTGAAGTACGCGGAAGTACACCATGTGAAGCAGCACTAGAGCAAAGAATTTTCCCCAGAGAAATCCTGGCAACGTTCAGTTGGGATACCGGGAAGGGCCTTATGAATGCTATCTGCATGCCATTGTCTTTTATACCTTTTTGTTTTTCAGGATATCAGTGCTCTTGCTTTGAATCTTCTACTCGTGAAAGGCGGTCAAGAGACTTTTAAGGACAATAGGAGCGAGGAACGTGACTTTTAAAAAGAGACGGCTAATACCTCTGCGTTGCTGGACAGAATTGGGTATCTTTGTTGACAGCCATGCACTCCCTGGTGCAGCTTGCAAGCTTGCTAGCTGGCTTTTGGGCCATGTTCACCATGTCCAAAAGACGGAGAGCAAGTAATAAAAAAATCTTGAGTGGGCACGCAATTTCCGCTGCAGTAATGAAAGAGGCTTCCGAAAAGCGGCGCTTTCATCGAAAGCTGGCACTGCGTTATCTTTTAAAGACGGTAGGTTCCCATGATGAGTTACTTAGGCGAGCCTTTTCATGCGTTTCAGAAGATGAAAGATTGTTGAGTACATTTTTTTGGTAATCTACGGCAACCTTCAGATAACTGAACGCTTTTTCTAGGGAAGCGCCCCTATACGCGTTGTTAGAACATTAGGGTTGCTGAATGCGAAATTTCCTTGATTTAAGCTGTATTCGATAGCCCAGTACGTCAGAAAACGTGTTGCAGAACGAAATGATCACAGACTTAGAGAACGAGCACTCAATCAATTCGCCAGGCTAATCGTGCTTTTACTGCATCCCGACTGATATATGCACCATCTATTCAAATGTAGTTTTGCTCAAGCTGAAGCAACTTAAAATCTGGTCGCAGTCAAACCCAATTATAACGAACTCGAAAGCGCCGCGAGAAGTGGTCGTTAAATCAGTAGTTTGTTGTATATTGACTCGCATTTTAATAGACGCGCAAATTGCGAAAATGTCGAGAAACCCCTTCGCTGAGAATTAAGGCCTTTTCGCTTCATGAAGCGACACCGGCTCCCTACTTACGAACGAACGAAATGAACTGTGTTTGTGTAGAACCTGCCGCTAGCATGCCCGCGAAGAAATTCTTTCGGGCGTCTTCAAAATCTCCTCTCGTCCTAATGATTTCGATAGCTATCAGCTGCGGAAGCTGCGTCGCTTCGGCTGGAGAAGAGCGAAGTTCGGAAGTTTTAATTCCTCACAACTCGTTATCAGCAACTGTGCAAGCGAAGTGTTGGCGAACCGCGATCCCTCGATTGCACCTAAATAACCACCGGCGCTCTGTTCAGTGCGCGGTGCTGCGTTCGCGTCGACTCGGGTGGCGTCATGCTCCCCGGAGGCTTCGTGCTCCCTCCTGATTCCTTTTTTTTCCTAACTGCAATTTTGCCTCTGGAGATTTCCGGGAAAGTGAGCGACCTCAGTTGCGGCGTCGAAATCTGCGGGTGGTCCTCGTCGATCTGAGATACCTTTGTCGCGAATAAACTGAAGCGGTGAACGCACCAGCACGCGGCCTTTTCATGGTTTAAACACTTGATTTTGTCCACTTCGTATGCGCCATATTTCTACCGTGACCGTGTCGGAAGCGTTCGTTGTAAAAGTACGACGCTTTGTAAAACGTTCGATATATCTGGACACAGTCTCAGTGGGCAGCATAGGAAAGTCGTAAGTGCACCAAAATATGGTCGTTATAACTGATAGATTGTTATATCTGGGATCGTTATAAGTTGATTCAATTCTTCTACAGCCTACTCAGGAGATTTAATGGCCCCATAAGCGCACCACAAACGAAGATCTTTTGGCCTTCGCTGAACTTTCAGCAGTTTATATCACTGAGATGTTGCGTCACTCATACTTACGATGGAAGCAACAGTCGTTTTATGAAAGAATGGCCCATAGCCTCAACAAGGAAGGCACTCACGAAGATACTAAAGCTCTTTTGAATTTGTTGTAGAGATAAGTCCTGATAAGATGAAATTAAACCCATTTGCAACCAATCCATGTGTAAAGAACCTACCCCAATCATCTACACCTTCACGTTGAACGCACCCTATCAGCATGTCTTGAAAAGAAACGCACAAACAGCCATGGATGAACCATGCCGTCCAGCCTACGTCACTGCACAATACCAGAACCTATGCCATTTACATTGACGTGATGCACATTTACTACACAACCATAAGAAAAAACATTTTTTTATCACGCACCGATCGCTACCCCTAGCAAGCAATATAACAACGCAAGCAGAAATAAACTCCGCCACCACAGTTACAGACGCTCGTTCTACATACAAGCACACTGCGTAGAGGCGTTATCGGAATTTAAGCCGCGTGAACGAAAAAACAAGTTAACTGCGCAAGGATAACGCAGTGGCAATACCACTTTTGCCACGACAATGCCGCAAGTCTCACGATCCATAGCAGTCACTCCAATTCAACAACTTATGGATCTGCAGGGCATTCCATCTAGGTACTGTTGCGGGAGGATGAGGCACAGAATTTTAGAATGACCAGCTCGGTTCTAACAGCTATTAGCAAGCAGCACGCAAAGCAACAAGCTTTTTTGATCGGAAGCTCACCTAGTTCTACAGGCGTTTGCTTTATAACGGGGCCGACGCAGCGCAACATGTGTTGAGGCCATGGATGAGGAGTTTCCTTTGTGTCTAGCGGTAACAAGGATAGCGAAAGCTCAGGGTGCCTAAATGCTGACCAGCAAGGTCAGCACGATGCATGAAAGTTGACAGTAATGTCCGCAGACAAATGACAGGGAATCTCGGTTTCGCAGGCTCCACTGGCGCCAGATGATTCAACGTGAATACCTCGATTTAAGGATTGGGCGTTGTTTTGGTACACAGCTGTACAAACGTTGTCATCCCAAGTGGATCTCGTTTTGTGGTAATATGCCTGCCTGTTGCTGTTGTTATTCCTCGGGACATGGCCCATACCGACAAGTGAGATTGGCCAGGAATTGGGCGTAAGCAGGTCTCATGCGCCCGCTACAATAGAATTTGAAGTAAAATCCTAATTCTTTTATAAAAAGAGCGCATAATCCCAAGAAAGAATTGGTAAGCAATTTGGACATATAAGTTGGAATAGAAAAATGACCTTTTTGAACACAAAAAATATATACTTAAAACGAAAGTTAACAGGGTAGGCACCTTGTCTTGGACACGTATGCGTGAATAGCTGCAGCAACCCCTCCAGGACAGAACCCAGGAATGTGGTCCCAAACAACAACATACGGGCATTGAAAGAGAGAATCGGAGTCTTTGTAGCGGCGTCGCAAGGTGACGTTGGTTACTAAGAGAAAAACCCTGGAAATGCAAGAAAAAGTGGTCTAATATCTCATATTCACCGCAAACAGCACAAAGGCCGTAATAGGTGACGAGAGTCCTGTGCTTATACGCTGCAGGCCTTTCACACCACGTCTTCTTCCTCTTCCTATGAATCCCCAGCTCGACTACTCTAAAGCGGTTCTTAGATTAAAGAAGGTGCGTTCACATTTATATTACGCCTAAAAGAATATTTTAAGCATACTAGCTAAACAGGTAGCATTTATGCAGCAGCCAAATTGCGCTGCGTAAAGGCTCTCTTAGCTTAGCAATGAAAGCGAGACATTTTTTTTATCAAAACACATTCTTTTTCTACCAAATTTCGAACTCATCGTCATTGTATCTGAAGGGCTCTGTTCTTCAGTATTCTTGGTGCCGTTGTACATTCATTTCGTCGCTCTTAGCCTTTCAGCGGTCTTCGCTGGTGCAACTTACTATACACTCGTATACGCTGAACAGCCCAACCGCTAATAGGTGACCGGTAAAAAGGGCAAAGGCTCATGGGTGCGTCGTCTGCTCTTGCTACTTCCGGTTCGAGATCTCGCCTGGCCTCCCGTATGCCGACGGGTTTTACGCGCGCGTGTGCGTGTTGTTAATTCGCCAGAGAGTGCTTACCTTACAGAGGAGCCCATAGTAGGATTCATCGTGGTTATTCATTAAATGCGCGATGCATTAGCGTTGTTTTTTTCGCTGGAAAAAGATAAACAACAAGCACACGCTCGCGTGAAAGCCACGGGCCTACGGGAGGCCAGGAGAGCTTTCGAACCGGAAGTGGAGGGACTCCGCGGGAGCAGACAGTGCACCCATGAGCCTTTGCGCGTTTTACTGGTCACCTATCCGGGTACGCCGGCACATTCATACACGCTGCGAATACGCCAAATCTGTAGTACCCAAGATATCATTAATTAACAATTTAAAAAAAAATTTCGTCGTTAGCTTTGGACCTCAACAATGCTGTATTAGCCTTAGGCGAAAATTTATTTATATATATATATATATATATATATATATATATATATAATATATTATATATATATTATAGTATATATATCTATATATATATAGCGAATCAGAATAGGAAATGAGGGGGATCGTTGAAATAAGACACAGATAAAGGGTTGGCAGTCAAGAAACCTCGGAAAGCAAATGGGAGGATGTGGTAGTGATTGAAAAAGATGCCGAATTTGTAAGAAAGAAAGAACGTGGAGCAAAAATGCCTGCCGGGCGGGATTCAAACCAACGACCTCCAGAAAACTGGTCTGGTGCGATGACCACTACGCTAACGGCGGGGCTATTTTCCCCTCAATTTTCTGGGGTATTTATGTTGAGGTATTTTTGTTTACTCCGCTTGGGGGTGGTAAGAACCGCCACTTTTACTACTCGGGGTGAAGGGGACCTTTTTTAACCCTCGGGTCGTGACTCAAGTGTTTACGACATGTCAAGAGTGGTCGACCAGCGTTGAACCCTCTTAAGATCGCTATGGCACCAAGATTGCCAGAACAAAGTCCCTCGCTATGCATGTAGCGAATCAGAATAGGAAATGAGGGGCTCGTTGAAATAGGACAGAAATAAGGGTTGGCAGTCAAGAAAACCTTGGAAAGCAAAGGGGAGGATGTGATAGGTCATTGAAACAGATGAAGAATTTGGAAAGAAAGAAAGTAATGAAAAAATGCCCGCCAGGTGGGATCCGAACCCACGACCTCGAGAATACTGGTCTGGTGCGATGACCACTACGCTACCGGCGGGGCTATTTTCCCCTCCACTTTCTGGGGTATTTATGTGAAGGTATTTTTGTTTCCTGCGCTTGGGGGTGGTAACCACCGCCATTAGGAATACTCGGGGTGAAGGGGGCATTCTTTTAAACCCCCGGGCCGTGACTTGAGTTTCTGCGACATGTCGAGAGTGGTCGACCAGCGTTGAACCCTCTTAAGCTCGCTATGGCACCAAGACTGCCAGAACAGAGGCCCCCGCTATGCCTGTAGCGAATCAGAATATGGAATGAGGGGCTCGTTGAAATAAAACAGAAATAAGGGTTGGCAGTCAAGAAAACCTCGGAAAGCAAAGGGGAGGATGTGGTAGGTAGCCCCTGGGTCTCGTACACACGAGACACCTTCGGCCACCGTCAATGGGTCTATGCCTTCGAGCGATGAAACTCTCCTGGATTTGATTGTTAAAGAATGCCGAAGGTGTCTCGTGTGTACGTGACCATGGTGCTGCCCAGAAGCACGAACCGCCGCCACAGGATCCGTAATCACAGGTTTGTGGGACGCTTCAACCGAGAGACGTCGTTCTCCAACTGGCTTCTCCGGAACTACTGCCGACGATCATGAACGGTGTTCTACCTAGACCACGCATTGCAGTTCCATCCTGCAGCACTAGTTCTTGCAGCAGATGACCTTCACCCCAGCTTCGAAGGCGTCGCTGTCATGGTCAGCCACTTCCATGCATGTGCTTCAGCAGGAGGGACCCGTCTACAGCCTGGTCTTCGACCTGGCCTCCTAACTTCTCCTCGACGGCGCCATCCCTCCAGGCCATAACAACACCGCCGCGCAAGTACGCCGCCGCAGCCGCTTCCCCTGCGGCGCCTTCGACTGCAGCTTCTTCAAGTCGGCAGTACCACCTCCGCTCGAACTCTTCGAAGTTCCCGCTCCGCGGGCGCCAGGATTGACTCTTCCCCACAGATGCCAGTAACGAAACTACCCATAATGTCTCCAGAGAATTTGTAGATGCCAGAAAACTAACTGACAAGCTTTTCCGATATGAGATGCATGCCTCCACTCTAAAACAATACCTCAATTGCAGCCATTTGCCCAAAGGTCTTACAATAGAATTATAACCAGCCGCGTCTGAGTTTTTCCCGGCGAATAAGGAAAAGTGGGACAGCGTGCTCAAACCCGCTTCATTTGACTTGATTCGTATAATTATCGATCACTACCAGACAAATTTCAGACTTATCGTAAGGACCAAAAAATTCTTCATCCCCATCTCAGCAAGCATGAGCTCGAGTCATTTTCCCCGCACGAATTAATGATTCCAAATAAGCTGTCTCATGCTAAGGCCAGAAAGTTCTCGCGTGATAAAGTTATCCCTAAACCAGACGGCCGCCTGCTCGCACCTTACCACACAAACAGCACGAAGTTGTTGCGAATAGTAACATAGTCAACTTGTCAGATGCGGTTTTGTCCGACGGCGATTTGAGCATTTGAGCATACTTTCTAGGGGTTTTAGTTTTTGCACAACCAGAGGAAGTTTTTCCGAATTCATGCTGTTTAAACATAAGGAAAATTTTGCCCGCACCATGAGGTTAAAGGAATACTTTCACGACCGTTAAACATGTCGTGACACTGCTACATTGGTTATAAGCTCTAAACATTGCATCCTCCCCCCCCCCCCCCCCCACTCAGTGGGACGAATGCTTAGATATGTATATCAAGGCTGTGCAACAAGACATCACTGAAGCTCCAAGAAGCAGTCGACCTGCCGCCATAACCTCTCCTATCAGTGAACAAAAGCATTATAAACCCTCTTCTCACCGCACTGACATTGTAATTAAACCAGCTGACAAAGGTGCCCGGGGCAAGAGTAATACTTAACCAGCATGACTACATTAAAGAAGCCCGAACTAGTATTTCCGAAGTAGGCACAGCGCTGCATTTGTTTTCCTTTTAGCGCGCCGCATACGACGTTAGCAGGTGGCGCACTGCCAACGTCGAGCGCAATAGGCAGATTTCTTTCTGAAGACTTTCCCTAGGCTTTCAGAAATAATATGTGGCGTGGCAAACTAGTCTCAGCAACCGCATTTCTGTTTATTACGTAACAGCTTATAACTTGCGCGTACGTAAAATTCACATAAACGTTTCACGCTGTGTCGTACACGCCCATTTCTCAATGCGCGTTTGACAACTGTGACTGGATATTTGCACACCATGCTTTAAATGCGTTTTTAAGAAAACTGGAATAATCTTAATACCTTTTAGGGTGCATTGGTTCATTTGCTTTGGAAATATTAGACTGCGCGTTAGGTTACAGGGTACACAAAATAATGGAGGACACGCGAATGAAGTGGACAGAGCGAACGCAACTATGAACTGATTTATTGCAACAAGAACACTTTTTACATGGGAACCAAAACACGGAAATGAGTAAAGGATGCACTTGGAATGCTGTAAAACTGCGGCAGTCGTTCTTTGACTTACACTAGTTTCACAACGTAATATGCAGTTGGAAGGTAAATTAAAACTGTAATAAATAGCTGGGACATAAAAAGCTTTAAATTTAATACAACACTTAAAGGGGGATAATTGGGTTTGGCAGAAAATATTTAAGTACTCTTCGCCTATTGTTCACCGGAAATCAGCTTTACAAGCGGAAAACCTTGGCGAGAAATGCTTTCGAGAAAGCTACAGTAGATTCTCCAAAGAGCTATTAACGTCGCCAGCCCAGTTGGCAAGAAGCGGCCTCAATAGTATTTTCAAGAACATTTCGCACAGCTCATGACAGTGGTGTTTTAGTCTTCTTCTCTTTCTTACTGAGCTTGCTGATAACTTGCTTAGATGCATAATCTATTCGAAAACAAGTTACCACTCTATTGCACGTATCGTTACGGGATGGCGAGGACACGCGTTGCAGGAGCCTAAAACAGAAGTGCGTTCTACTTTGGGTTCCGTTTCCAGACTGAGTTTATTGGAGAATCTTCCCAGAGAAGGAAAAGAAAATTACATGGAAAAGAATGGGGAGGTTGCTGCAAGGCATCCACCGCCATGCAAAGCGTCCTTTTTTGGAGCGGGCCGGCTTGGGAGCGTCGTGTTCATTTCCCGCGTTCACTCGCTGCGCGCCGCCAAACCACACACCACACACAACCAAACACGCGCACGCGCAACGCCACCACCACACGCACACGCAACGCACGCACGGCAGGCACGCACACACGCACCACCACCACACACACATGCCCTCGCAGAGTTCAGAGCACATACATAACAGTTCGTGCGCCGGCATCCTCGGTTTGGCAATCAGACGCTCTTGGAATGGGCCTCCCCGAACACCGGAGGCCGTTTCGAAGGCGCCCACGGCGGTCGCACTAGGTGTCAAGGGACAGGACCCAGGCGCTTTAGGTGATTCACTGGAGGCAGGCAAGCTATGTGAACATCGTCTTTGTGTGCGCCGACGCTTCTTCTGTCTCGTCTCTCACGGTGGCTGCAGCTCCTTACAATAAAATACAACAAGTGGTACCGGTGCCTGTTGCTGGCGCACACATCAGCAGACAGTCTGCGAGGTGTGGGAATACAAATTTGTCCGCTGTGTCGAACTGCCTGTACAGCGCGATCCTCCTCGAACTTCTTCTCTTGTTCGCGAAATTAGTCGCAGAGTTTTTGCAGTTTGTTTAGTCTTTCATTTAGTCTGTTTGCTTTCATTTTAAGGCGGCGGGCATTTCTCTTGGTGTTATCGATAAAGCCTGTCAGATGGAACGAAGTCTGTCATTCTGGAGTGTCAAAATTACGTTGGCCGCATGATTGCATGTCTGTGAGAGCGTAAAGGATTGGGTCTGCCTCTGTCTGTGAGTGCGCGGTTACCTCTTTCTTCATTACAGTTAGGTCCCAGAATTGAAATGTTAAATCGTTTCATTTTCTGCAACCATTGTGCTCACTTTCCCTTGATTGCGTACTTGAGATGCCGACGCACACGCCTCGAGCAGTGGCCGAACAAGCGCCCTCCTCCTTTTTGGGCTTCCCGGCTGCATGTACATTAGGTACGATTGAAATCTTGTCGACACAGCTGTTGGCAGCAACAACTTGCGCTTCAATCGCACCGTGTAGTCATCCTATTTGAAGTGCAGCGAGCAAACGACCGATCTGGAGCTTGGCTTCCATGGGCCGAATTCTCCTAAAACGACGGGGCGTCGCTTTGAAACCACGGGGTAGCGCCATGCAAATGCATGTGTTCTGGGGTTGGGGCCGTCGCTTTGGGGTTGTCTGCAGGGGAAGTGACCGCAGAAAAGCGCTGTGGCAAGGGTGCGAAGCGACACCCACTGCCCCCCCCCCCCCCCCCCCCCCCCCCCTGTCGTTTCACTTGTCGCTTCGCGCCCTTGCACAGCGCTTTTCTGCGGTCACTGCCCCTGCAGACAACCCCAAAGCGACGGCCCCAACCCCAGAACACATGCATTTGCATGGCGCTACCCCGTGGTTTCAAAGCGACGCCCGTTTTTTAGAAAATTCGGCCCCATGGCTGCTCTTGTTGATCTCTTGACGGGAGATGTGCAGCCAGGCATCTCGGAATCGCTCTTTGGCTGGGAACTCAGGGTAGCAGGCGTCCGGGGTTTTCGAGGAATGCGACTTGCAGCGCGGCACGCAGCAGTTTTGGGCATTTCATAACCAGGAGCACACTAGCCCGCTATATTACACGCTCAGTGCGCGGAATAATGCGAAACGCAAAGCTCAAAGCGCTCACGCAAGCTTCAACAATCCCGCCGCTGCTGCTTTTCGCGCCAGACCGGAGTCTGCGTCGATACGTGGCACCCCAACGCGAGTAGAAGCGGCAACCGTAAACTTCGCTTCCATGCCCTCGCCCGTCGCCGACGCGCGATGCTGCAAGCCGCATCAATCCTTCCAACCGTGTTGCTTGCCCGCGTTAATTCCGATTCCACCCTCCTTAAGTTAACATGTACAGATAATTAAAACTGGAAGCTGAGGTAATTCGGTGCTGTTCATATTGAAAAACGACACGCAGCGTAAATGCTATACAACATAGAATCACGCCAAAATTGAACAGTTCTCCCTGCCAAGTAGTTTTTAATAAATGTATGAATATCCACCCAAGCGGCCTATCAGACTTCACACATCAGATTTCACAGATACCGGAAATTCGACCGCACATGCGGAATTAAACCACGATAGAAACGAAATAAGGAAAGAGGCAAGCGAATCACAAACACAACCGATAGTACACAGGTGTTCCTCTCACGCAAAGCAATCACGTACGCAGCGCACCTAAGCATTTTACGTCCGTGTTTAACGAGTAAATATCCGGTTTACTAATAAATGTGACCTTCTACAATTTCTCGGCATTTGGTGACATTTGGTTCGGAGTAAAATTACCGTGCCTGTATTCAAACATGATAAAGCCCCGGGGCTAGTGAGCCTGTGTTTGGCAAGGCTAAAACACGGCCGTTTTAAAATTGTCCTTCAGTTAGCATGGTGAATGGCAGTAGTAATGAAGTTTTATTTTCTAGCACAAACGGGCTGCAGTTTTTAAACCGAATGAGCATTGTAATGTTGTACAGTCCTATTCCCGAACATCGCGGGAACTGGGTTGCGGGAGCGGCCGCATCGCACTCTTTAAACCGCGAACAAGAATTACCGCCATCAAACAGATGAAATTTTTAGACATTGAAGACATATCTGTGCCGTAAATTGTGGTGTTATTATTTTCCAGATACGTGTGTTAGCACACGAGTGAACGACGTTCAAAGGAACGATGATCGTCAATATTCTGTAGGCGCCCCGAAGCGAGGGCCGCGGGAGCTGTCACCGATGTGTGGCGCCCCCGCCGAAAGTAGCCGCGGCAACTGAAAACTCCGCTGTCACGCGCCTGCCCATGGGCGGCACCGGGATGGGCAGGTGAAGTGTTCGTTTCCTATTTCACGACTGCTCATTAAATGATTATTGAAAAAAAAACGCGCATAAAACAAATTCTGTTCTCTGTTTTTTTGGGGTCTCGAATGAACTTTAGTGCTTGCATTTGTTTCAGGTTGTGCAGAACCGGGAGTAAGCCAAAGGCAGTCTTACAACGGATGGGTTGCGCGTATGTATGCGAGGAAAAGGAGGACTGGGCATTTCCCCAAGTAGATTAGAGCTTGAGAAATGGTGGGGGTGAGTGTGTGCGTTTATCGGCGTCCAATATCGCGCATCGCTCGCGATAGCCTTCTGGTTCGGAAGCCACCACTTTTCTCGAGTAATAGACAAGGCCTTGGTAACCGAGGTTGCCAGGCTCAGATCGACCCAGACGCGGTTTTCCTTTAAACCTCGGTCACAATAAACGTGGCTTAGTTTCAATGCAGTCAACACAGCCTGTGAAACCGAGGTTCTACGTCAATCATAGCCATAAGAGGTCTTGGCCACAGTCAAATAAAACATCATCGACAATTCTTAGTCCTATCTGAAGTCACCCAAGGTGAGTTTCAAAGGTTATCGTGGTGCCTATAGAACGTAGTCATAATAATAAAGTCATGAGACGTAGCATAACTTAAATTTAGAACATAATTTTCAGAGTTAGTTATAGTCAAGAATTGTATTCATGAAAACATAGTCAGAATTAATACCAATTCTTTATTAATATTACTCAGTGCTCATAGAGTTGTAATGTCACGTATATCTGATGCCACCCGAAGTATTAAACATGAGTCAAAGACTTAGTCAAAAACTGCGTGATAAGATCAAATCTAACAATATCACAAGTTTAAGACAGGGCAGATCGACAAAGATAATTGTGCAGTTCGGTCTGTTATTCGCAACTGGTATTTTATTGCAAGCTACAGAATTTATGAAATGCACTTGCCCACACGTGAAGTATAAACAATCATTTACCCGAAAAAAAGACTAGATAAAAAAGATAAAATAACCTTGCAATAAGGACGACATACAAAGAAAAGCTTACACGTACGCACAGGCTGACTATGGTAACAATAATTTAAGTATAAGAGAAAAGCAGACAAAAAGGAATCAGTACCATACAAAATGTAGGACGCTCAATGAAAGGCTATTTCGGGAGAAAGTTTTTTTTCTGATTGCTCCTACCTTTTCCAGGATTATAACAACTTTTCTCATAGTTTCCTTTTTATGCATATGTGATTTTGTTATCCCATCAGAGTGCACGTGTATGACACATATTGTTGTCCTTTGATTGAATTATCCGACTCAGTGCCGTCCTGTGCACTTCTCCCCGTCCTCCATCATTCTGTGGGGTTCCATTCCAGGAGGATCGTACATAAGTTATAGCACATTGAGACCCAGAGCTCAGTGGTGAGAATGTCTATGCTATATATACACCTAATGACTCTCAGCGCACCTACCAATCGTAGTGCATCACGCGTCTCATACAGATGGACAGAGTTGGGGGAGTAGGGTGAGCACGTTTGCGCAAACACGTGTGGCAAGCTGAGCGGCCTTTATTGACATTCCTGGGTGGAACTAGCACCACACAAAAAGCAACAGAGTGAATACTGCAGAGGGTCGGCAGCTGTCCAACGGCCAGAGATTATTAAGCTGGAAGGATACGTGTGTGTGTATATACAAAAAAATGGCAGCCAAAACTGAGCACCTAATGCAGGCACTGAGCGTGGGCGAACAAATCTAGACATACAATAAAGAGAGACAATCGACGGCTCACCACAAAAGCATAAAGTCGCATACTACCTCTAATCGTAGTTGATAAGAGCATGAGGCGTACGCGCGTCTGTCGAGATTTCGGGGTGCGTTAAAGATACCCCCATTTGTCAATAACAATCCGGAGCCCCCCACTACGGCGTGCCTCATCACCTTTGTAGCGTCGGCGCATTACACCTCATAATCGCTACAGTGATAACCTTGTGTTTAACAGTGGAATCAAACAGGTGAGCCGCGTTTTTGTATGGAAAACGGGTGTGGTGAATAGCATCGCTCGAGCATGTGGCCAAAAGTATGTTGGTCTTACTGGATGCTGCAATAATCTGTGCATAAGGACACATCATTTGTAATTAAAATTTTCATCACTGAGCCAGAATTCCTGCTGCCCCCTCGATACTTGCTCTCGCTATTCATTTAAGCAGAGATTTCAGATAACACGCTGATTGGTGGAACCATTTCACATTGTGACTGAGAACATCCGTGGGTCAGCAATGCGCGCGTGTCTCTCAATCCAACATAAAAATAAATGCTTGATTTTGATTGGGTGGTATTCTTTTTCATTTTTAATCACTAAAGTATTTGCAGTTTTTGCTCTCATGGTGTGCCTTTTATTACCGTGCTGTTGCTGTATATATTTTTTGTTTTTGTATGGGTACATAATTGGTTAGACTTGCGGCGGTCCTTGTGGATTCTTCACTCAGTCTCTGTTTCTGTCGTGGTGGTTCTAAAGGGTGTCTTCTGAGTATGTCTACGTTCACATCGCCTTTGCAACTGTCGAGTACCTCCTATATTCGGTTTGTTTATGCTTACGGCGACCCATCTGCCTTTATTGCGTCCTCCATTCGTGACTTCTTTAGTGCTCAGCGCTGTCGAAAAGGCACGGGGCTAACCGACGTGCTCTCGTCTTTTTCTTCTCTGCGCTTCTTTTCGAGTTCTCCTACCACTGAGAAGCGAGAGGTGATATTGCCTTAGGCTGCGTTCTGCAGTACCAACTGCAGGTCTGGCTACAACACTTGTCATATACGCGCAGTATATGGGCAATAACGTCCATCACAAAAGATACCACCCTGCTTTTGCAGTCTCCATCCTCGTCGCAAGACGCGTACACTTGAACTCGCAGGATATGTGCTGTGGCTGTAAACGCCGACCATCACTCTGGAACATTAAGGATGGCGTCAGTGCGAATGGGTCGTTCGCCGTAAATTTTAAAGAAAGTATTGCAAATGTAAAAAATTCTGCCTTTCCGCGTCCGTGTAATGTTTTTCTTACCGTTGAAGTTGTCGTCTAGAGATGGTCTTGGATATTGCCCGCATGACATCACAAATTTAAGTGACGCTACGATTGTGCAACGACAGTTTCTTTATGGTCTCCATGCTGCGACGATGGTTTCTTACCACTCTCGCTGTGGCACTTCGTGTAAAGTCGTACCAGAGAGCACCGGACAAAGGAAGCTGTTTCGCTCAACAAGAAGAGCTTGATTGACCTCTGCCATAATTCATCTGCCAACTGCAACAAACTATGTTCTACTTACATTTACACTACATTTCATTAAAATTCACGGCAAACGGCCCATTCGCACTGACGCCGTCCTTCATGTCCCAGACTGGTGGTCGACGTTTACAACCACAGCACAACCACTAAAATGCCCTGCGAGTTCGAGTTCACGCGTAGTTATTCCTGAGGTAGTTATTCCTGGAAAAGCGTTCTGTGCTGGCGGCAAAATGTAATCTACGGCAGAACACGGTTCGAGGCAATATGCGTTGTTTTTGTGTTTGGTGAATCACCTACGGCCTAAGTTCCTCGTGAAGGTGAACTAGCTGTAGATGTAGTTTCTGCTGAGCACGTTTGACTAAAGTGGAATGAGGGTCGTGTAGGAGAGGTGGCCATTGATAACACATCTTTACTCCCATAGGTATGCAAACACTTTTCAATTTAAACCGACTATATCGTTCTGCCAAGCTTACCCCTTTGGGATTCGACACGACGTTTTACAGTACACTACATGCTAACCTCGACGCGGGGGTGAGTTGCCTTAGCGTGAAGAAAAATAAACAGCCCAAAAGGCTGGAAGGGGGTTGACAGGGATAACCCCACAGCGGTGACATCACAAGAAAGTTTACAATACCACCAGTGCTACTATGATTACTTAGAAAAGCATATATATATACTCAATATATATTAACCGCTCGCGTATGCCTAAAACAACGACCCTCATTGGCCTATCGATGGAGCTGTGATATAATTCTGCGATGACGTGCGCTTTCGTATTCTTCTGCTTGAGATGTAACACAATCTTGCTCAGGGAAACTTATGGCGCGGAGCCGCAGTCACGCCAGTGAAGGCATTGAAGGCCGTTTACGGATCTGTGCACGTTCACTTGTTCGCTGAGAGCTTGGGCTTCTTTTAGGCAGTGATCACACTGCTCGATGTAGACTTTCCCGCGGAATACAAGTGTTGTATAAACACAGTCGCCCCCGGCAGAGTGGGCCAAGGGCTTGTTGAGTTTCTAGGTGCACACGTGTTTGCTTTCGTTCCAGCACACCTGCAAAATGCACCCGACTTCCAGCAGCAAAACATACTACTGTCAGCACGGCTGGCTATTTTAGCGAAGTTGTGAAATACCTTTTGAACACTGCACACAGGCACGGAACACTCAGTTCAAACTTGAGCTGCGGCGTCGAGCAGAAGGAGCGAGAGGGGGTGTTGCACGACGTATCTTTCGCTTAAAGGACGGCGCGAGGAGAGACGACCCACGTCCCGCGATTGTTTCTATACATGACTAAGCGTTAGCACCATGTTATAAGGAATGCTGCAATCCCCCGACGCCAACAGCTACAAAATGTCACTGTAAGCGTTTACGAGCTAGCCTAAAAAGCGCAACATGGTGTGCGTTTCACAACACGTCTGCCAAACCACTACGCCGTGTACGCCTAGAAACTCTGCCATAGGCCTGTCGCTTTCAAGGCTACTGACAGACTCTAGGTATGAAGTGCTCTCACACCTCAACTGTTGTGTGAAATATTTATAATTACTACTGTCTCCCCTACAGAACGCTGCAGCAGATATCGTTCTACCCGATGTGCTGGTCACCGTTTAAACTTTCTTGTCACGTCATCAAAGCCTCTGTCCTCACGTTGTTAATGTCGCACGGATGAAGTACTACTCCGCACTAAGTCACAGCTCTTCAAATATACCGCAACCGCGATTTTCCTCGGCCGTTCAGTGGATTTTGATAGGGGATATATTGGGAGCTTACCGGTGGACCGTGCAGTTTTCTTCCTGTGCTTACCTCCGAATGTCGCCATAGCAGGCGACATTCGGGTGCGTTACAACTAAATGAACATACCTCAATGAACTCAACACAACTCAACTAAACACGCGACGCAACTCACTGAACTGATTTACGAGTTCAACGTTATTTAGTAGTGTGCACCCTGCGTCATTAGTTGGTCCTTCAGTTAGTTATGGGAGAAAAAAGCGAAACCTGACAGCAAATGTGACAACGAATAATGTACATATACACGTTTATGCTAGTGCGGCCATGCGTTTTCAGACCTGCATAAGGATGGGGATGGTATGACATAATTAAATTGTTATTTCGTTTTTTAGATTGCTTTTTTGACACGTTTCTAAGGGTGAAAAATCCAGCTGTTTTCCTTGCTTTCCTTTTTTTAGGAATAAGCGCATACCTGAAACTTTTCATTATTTATGTTCGACCCATTTTAACAGTATTATTCATGAAGAACCATTCACTCGTGACGCCTTGAATAAAATGTTATAGCGACCAACATAGAGAACTAAAGGTGAATAGTTCGCAAAAAGGTAAATTTAAACAGTCAAAAAACGCGAGCACCGATCATAAAATGTGCTTTTGTATGATTGGTGGATGCGGTTCCTAAGCCAAAGGTCGCTTTGCATGGAGGTTGCGAAATTTGAGAGGGTATGTTTTCAGGTCTCCCCTCCTAGGTTTCTTGTTGCGCAATAAGGGCGACTTGGAAATGAACTAGCTTTGATTTTATTTGTACACGTGTCTGGTCCGTGCTGCAGAGTTTCGAAATAGGTATTCTTTTTCCTGAACGCAGTGCTTACGCCGTATCTGAGAGACGTGATTCTGCCTTTTGTTCGGAAGAAGCACGAGCACGGATTTTATCTTGCTGATGGTTTGCTCCATTGAAGTGAGCCCCGCAGAGGCACTGCCTGAATGAATATTGTTTTATTTTTCAACTGTTCTCTGCTAACAATCCGGCGAGTAAAAAAAACCCTGACAGTGACACTTTTCAATTTATTGTCCATTTACATACGTTGGATTGAAGTTTGAACTTCAGAGAAGTTTAATATTATAATTAAAGATGATGCAATACCGTTATATATGCGAACGATGGTTTGGGCAAACTACCACTGTTATTTTATGCGAATGTCTTTCTTGAGGCTGTCATGGCGTCGTATCTCGCGCGGAGGGGTTTTGAAACCGAATTCAGCTCGAAGTGAAATTTTATTGTTACACGTTGCACAATCAATTGTCTCTAACAAACGAAGGTTCGTTGACAGACATCGACTTAATTCCAACAAGGCGGGTAAAATAAAGGAATAATAGTTTATTCTACAATTGTTCTTGCCTTCCAGATGTGCGAAGCTGATTGTCACATTCTTGTTAGAATGAAAATACCTCAGCAAGTGAAGAAAAGGAGAGTAGTAGTAGTGAAAAAAAAAATAAAATATGATCCTTCTTCAGGGTATTGAGTTCAAAGGCTCTTGAGATGGAGGAACGACTACAATTTCGTGGACACACCAATGTCCTGGAGGTCTCCTTTTCTTCACTACACCTACTACCTTTTTCCCTCTCCTCCTTTTCCCGCAGAGTAGCATGCCGGCGATCTGATGTCGGCAAACCTCTCTGCACTTTCCTCTTTAATAAAGAGTTTCTCTCTCTCTCTACCTCAGCAAGGTTAAGCTATGCAGCCCACTAACATTTAGTGGGAACGCCGTGTATTGGCTCACGATCAGCTGCCATTTGAACAGATGCACAAGAACAACATAAACAAAAATATATTAATTAATAAAAATATTTCGGTGAAGTTATTGTGGTCATGTGGGTACAGGTTGAGCAAGAGTTGCCAAACACTTTAATGGCTGTCTTTTCCTGACTGTTGGTACATCTATTGGGCCCTTGTGAAAATATGCCAATCTGAAACATCAAGAATGGCCACACACTCCTGTCGGGGCAGGTGCTCTGTTTAAAACTCCTGATTCCGAGGAGAGGTCCAACATCTTACTTACTGAGCCTAGTTATGATGCGCTTACAAAAACAATTGGATCTTATATCTGTCTTCTGGCCTTACGCGTGCTTGTCAACTCTGGAGGCTTTTCGCTTGGGAGATAACCTATCACATATTCAATCAATGTAACAGGCACTGACATTACTGCTGTTTAAGTACGCTCAAGCAACCAGATTACTCTCATACAATTCCAGGACTTGCAGTAACTCCAGTAATGATTTGGTTGCAAGAAACATGACTCCACCTCGGTGGAGCTCTTCCATGAGCACGAAAATATTAAAATAAATAAATCTTTTTTTGTGATATTTCCTCTTGACTCAAATAATCATTTAGGTACTATCGATATTTTTCGTTCAATAGTAATGAAGACCTCAACTGGATGTTTACTGTACCAAACGAGGTTGAAACACACTGGCCTAGCAATAATGCATTACACTTATTTATTTATTATTTATTTACGACATACTGCAGTCTCAAGACCAAGCAGGTGCGCAGGGATTAATTACATAAAAAAAGCATCAATCCGCATGATAAATTGGTACATATTTCTGAAAACAGTCAAAGAAGTGTGAAAAAACAGAAAGAAAGAATAAAAAACTGACAAAAAACAGGAATGATAGCAGTACACAAAGAAAAGTAGCCGCACAGTGAATGTTTAAAATATTGCAGAAAGTACACGCTTTTCAAAATCCAACACATCACGCACCGAAAACACATCAACAGGCATCTAATTCCAACTGCTCGATTGTGCGGGAAAGAAGGAGTGCTTAAAAAGATTAGTGCGTCGCAAAAATTGGAGTTAGATTGTGCTCATTGGTGCTTCGAGTTGAACGAGGTAAGCGGGGCTGAATATAACGTCCTGGATTAACATTAAATTGTTGGGAATTAAGCAAACACAGAAACCTTAGTCGTGCAACCTGCCTCCTGTTTTCCAGGGTCATTATATTGTTGTTGACCACGAGAAGCGACGGAGAAGCTCGGCTATGATAGCTGTTAAAAATGTACCGGACTGCCTTTCTTTGCACCATTTCTAATTTGTGAATGTCTTTTTTAAGGAATGGGTCCCATGCTGCGCTTGCGTACTCGAGTTGCGGCCTAACAATGGAATTATAAGCTAGCAATTTAACATGTGAAGGAGCGGCTTTTAGTTTGTGCCTGAGGAACCCGAGTTTTCTGGAGGCCGATGCGAAAATTTTGTTAATGTGACTGGACGAAGTTAGTCGGCTTGTTATAGTAACTCCTAAGATATTTATATTCGTCTACTTGTTTCAGCGTGTGGTTATTGAGCCTGTAAGAAGACGTGAATGCATTTTTTTGTTAGTTACTTGGAGCAATACAGATTTGTCACAGTTCAGTTCCATGGACCATTTCGCACACCATTCAGAGACAGCATCATGGTTACTTAAACACTTTGTCAGGTTTTGAGGTTTAAATGAAGATACACAATGGCAGTGCAGCATGTTAGTATTCCGCTATCCAATCTAGTTAGATATTATGCCACTGTGAAAAAGAAAATAACTAGAATTTCGAAAGAAAGCAGAAGCCATTGGATGTCATCTGCTTCTTTGCTTTAAACTCAGCACTTACCCGTCCAATCACTAACAATAAAGGTGCAGTTTTCTTACGAAGCTCAGCCTCTCGTTAAAAAATTGATATAATGTTTAGGCCGCATCGCTTTCTAAAATTCATGTGAGACAAGTTCAGACCTTAAAGATTTAAAAGAGGGTATAACGTAATGGCAAGCCTAAGCTTTATATTGTGACAAGCGTAATTTGTATTTTTCGCGGTCTGTAATCTGCGCAAAACGTTAGCTTTTCATTTAATTCCTATACACAAATTAGCCTGATGCCGTCTCCAAAGTGAAGTTGAAATGATCGTGCACCTTTTTCGTTCCTTTCGTATTTAGCGTTTTGAGTCGTACCAGTGTACTCCTGACATTTATGTTTTCTTCCCAGGTAGTTCATAAAGGACGCTGAAAAAAGTGATGCTGGTAACAGTACCTCGACGAATGAAGTTTATATAGCCCTTGCCTAATCAGTTTAAAAGACGACATTTACGTGCCTTAGCTGCTCATCGTCAAACCCTGGAATATATGCTGTTATTTACTAAACGGAAAAACGAAGTCTCTGTTTGACAGAAAATTGTGAACTGATTCTTTTGTTTAAAGAGCCAGAGAACAATTACGATTCGCAATATTTGTAAACTCTGAATGAATCGGGAATATTTGCCGGTGATATTGAAACATAAACACGTCAGATGGTCCTCGACAAAGCAAGAGCAAAATAGTATATGGTTGTTAATGCAGATGGGGGGGAAAAGATATATTTCGGATGGACGTAATGTGTTCATTAAATATTCGAAAACAATATTTACGCTGTCATAAAATATTTCTGGCATGGCTGCTTTCAGCTGTAAAAACCAGAGGAAGCTTTTCCCCCACGAATTACAACTGAAAATATCTCCAGAAACATGCGTGGTAAGCATGCTTAGAAAGGAACGTTATTGTTTCAAACAACGCCTAAAAGCTAACCGAAAATGTTTTATGCTGGCAACAATTCCGCCTCTAAGTTAAGATACCTGAAGTGCTCTCTCTAGAGAATGTAACTGTCGCCAAACTCCAGCTGCTTCATTTTGGGGAAAAAAGTATGTGGGAAGTAAGTGGGAAGAGAAGGACCGATTTTTTTCATGCATGTCCCCACAAACCACAACACATTATTCCAGTACACCACTCGAGATTTTCCACTCCGACGTAAATGGAACAATTTCAGCTCGGATTCCCCAAGAGATAGTGGGCAGTTATAGCAAAGCGGAGAAGCGGTCCCGGTACAGTACCCGGTAAACCTGGGCATGCGCACAGCAAGTTTGTCCACCTGTGGGCACGCGTAGTAGTGCGAGTCGCCTACACAGTACCGCATCGGGGCCGGTGGTGTGGTCTGCTATACCTTTCTATTCTGGCGTACCTGCGTTAAACAAAGCCCGCGCAGGGTTTTCCGAAAATTTCTGCCCATTGTAGGCGGAAATGTGAAAACCTTCGGTTCCCGCAGTGGACGATGTTCTAGGTTTTCTTTTTCTGGAAAGTGGTAAGCTGTATCAATTGCGGTGACTGTTCCACATTGAAAGCAGCTACTTTACTCGGAGTATCATTTACTTTCTCTGCTGTAGCCGCCCCCTTTTAGTATAAAAGAGATGGGAACCCTTCGTTGTACAAACTAGCCTTTCCTACGAGGAGGAGCCGTGCGTGCTCTATTTTTTAATCATATTATGAGCGCGCCGATACACTAAAGGTTGCCCTAGGCAATTACCCCCTGTATAACATTGGATTTAGGGCCAGTTGAAAATGGCGAAATAACCACTTTCCTGCTGCCCTCTCCTGCCCCTCCTCGATTGCTAGCCCTTAAGTGTGCTACCGGGGTAAGTACTGTCAGCCTGGCAGCGCTGCTTAACGGAAACAATACGAACTATTTACAGGGTTTGTAGATGGTTCGCAAGGTTTCAGTCATCCGCCCCTATGTTTAGGGTCATAGTTTCTACGCTGAATGTTGGTGAAAGGCGCACCGGCCGAAAAATCTCAGGCATCCAATCAGAGCTCTCAATTTGTAAAGCGGCTGACGCGTCAGGCAATATCCTACAGGCGGGGTGCCTTAGGGGGCGTACTTTCACTTTGTCAGAAAGCGAGCAAAAACTTTAGTTTATCTACCCACGGTTTACGACCTAAAGGGAACTTTTTCTTCAACCAGTTTTCTTCTACAAGGGTGTGTTTCGTCTTTTCCTTCTTCGTCCTGTGTTAAAGTTCGCTAGAAGTATGAGTTCATTAGTCAGTAACCAACTCGTTCAACTCTCTGCTTTAATTGTCCGCTTTATGGAGCCAGTAATCAGCCTTTGCCTTAAAAAAATCACTCCTTAAGAGAGCAACGAATGCATTCCAGATTTCCTACGTGTTTTCTATTTCTGTGGGTGTTTTCTGCATTGCATGTTGTGGCAGCGACTAGAGCACGAAGGGCGACACGCGTAGAAAAGGCTCCTTTCTGTACAGCGATCTGCCACTAGTTTTTTTCACCTCTACTAGAGCAACGTGGTCAATTTTGTCAGCCGATGCACCACAAGGAACACACGGCTAGTCGCTGACCTAAAAGGCAGTATTTCAGAAATGAGACAAAAATAAGTATTGCCCAGTACTTTGTTTGCTTTTGTGCACTGACAATAAAAATATCACATGAAAACGTTGGTCAACAATCGTACCTCTTAGCGAAATATTAAGAAGCACGGCATATGCTGCCACCCCAGCGAACATCAATGCTTGATGTTAAAGAAAAACTTCTCTATCCCCAATTTCAAGCACCCTATTTAGTTCAATTATCTCAGCGGAAGAAAGACTGCAAAGGTAAGATGACCGTGTTTAAACGACCTCAGGTTTTGTAATGCGTGGCAAAAAGATCATGCGGACGTCGGTTTTTTTGTGTGCAACCAGCAGGAAATACGGTATTTCGCCTCGTGGTGACCACGTAAGCTGAAAGAAAACCTAAAATTTATGTTCACGGCGGCATCGGTTCCCGCCCTTAAGATCTCGGCACGTGTCTTTGCAGTTGTTGCCCCGCATGGTGCAATACGTTATAGAACGTCGCTACCGGAGTCGTTTCAGGACTTTTAACGGCGCACATGGTGGCATATATATAAAAAATAGTGCTTTGCAGGCGGCGAGCAGTGGTCAAGTCAACGGCTTTTTTGAAAGGCCATCTGATCCGGTCCCTTGAACCCGCGCAGCGACGTTCTTCGCATGCATATTCAATTTTTGTTCTTTATTTTGGGTACGCAAAAACAAGCAAAGAAAAAGCATGTCGATGCACACGTGCGGAAGATTGCTTGATAGCTTACCTTCAACGTTTCGCAATCGCTACAAGAAGGGTAAAGTGCGAACTGAAAAGTGGTCTAGTTTGCCTTGAGCATTCTCCGCTTCAATAACTTCGGGCAGGCCTGCAGAAGCGGCGTGAGCAAATGCACCGAGCGAATAAACCCAATAAGAAACAAATTCATGGGTGCGTCATCGGCGTTTTGTTTATTCCAGGAAAAAGTTCCGAGAAGAACCCTGCTCGTCCGCAGGCCATTGTCACGCAGTACGCAGATTTCGCACTTACCGCTGGTCGTCGACTGTGGAAGCTGCCGTCACCTCAGACGCCAACATATCTATGCTAATACCAGAGTGATGTTGGCTATGTCATACGAGGGCCATTACAATATTTCTACGTTATCCAAAGATGGGGGCATTTATATAGCGGAGTAGTACTGGGAAGAGGGAATCTCCTGCCTTCATTTACTGGCGTTACCCCGAGTTGTCTCCTTATTGGCTGATTCCTGTCGTAATGTTCCGTACGTTGATCTAAACTTCTTACATGTATTCTGTTGCAGAAGTAAAAAGCAATGCAGGGAAATTCAATCTGTCTTTTAAGTAGCCGTAATTGCGCTGTAGGAAACGAAATGTGAAATGCATTGTTCAGCCTAAAACCTTCCTTTTAACGGTGGGAAAACATAGACGCATCGAATGATGGCTCCGAACGACTCGACGCCACAGTAGCCCTAAGCCACACGAGATGAACACTGAACGAAAAGGAATAAAAATTACCAGGTCACTTAAATCCCCTTACGTCCTTTGAAGGCTAAAGCCAAGCTATCTTTAATAAATATAACCTTGTGATTTGTCTATAGTTTTATATTTTATATACAAGAGACTGCTACCTTGGACGGCAGGGTCTGAGCTGGACTGGGTGGTACAAAAAAAGCGGGATAACGCACCCGCACGAACAATCAAAGATAACACAGAACCTTTACATGTACATCGTGTGAGATAACTACAACAGGAGAATAGAATCCCGTAAAATACAAAACAGCACACAGAAAAAAGGAAATATCCGGGCTATGTACAACATCTACAGTCAACGTTCTCACGGGGCCTGCACGGCAAAATAGAAATCTTAACGACGTTTTTTTATTTTATAGTCTATAATCATTATCACAAGAAAGTACTCGGTTAATCACGCCGTCATCAGCAAAAATTCTTATTAGGGAGGAAATACAGTATGGTAAGCCATTAATATAGATTAAAAGCAGTGGACGTCATTGCACACTGCCGTGGGGGACACCGAAAAAAAAAAGAACAGCTACAAGTGTTAGCCGACGTGAACTGTATTCGCGAGGAAAGATGTTTTTCCCATGGTAAAATGTTAGAGTGAATGTTAAGCCGAGAAAGTTTGGTGGGGAACCTGGGATAAGGAACGCAGTCAAAAGCTTTTGAAAAGTCGATAAAAATGGCGTCGAATTCGGATCCACCGTCGAGAAATGACGGAATATCATGAATGAAACTGGCGAGCTGTGTATCACAAGACTATCCTTCGTGAAATCCGTGTTGCTACCTGCGTACAATTTTATGATCCTGCAAGTAGTTAAAAATTTCTGTTTCTATTGTTGTCCCAGGAGTTTAGAAATGTCACTGGCTGACGAGATAGGAGGCGGGTTTAGAGGTGAAGAGCGTTCTCAAAATCTGAAGATTGGAATCACTGTTGCAATTCGCCAGTGATTTTGAATGCAGCCTGATGATAAGGATTGGGAAAAGGAGCAGACAGTATGAGACAACTGCTAGTTTATAACTTTATTACCGCTTGGTTATCGAAGCCTAAATTATCACAAGTAGTAGAAATTTTGATTCGCTTGAAGAGTGAAAATATACCCGCCTCACTAATTATTATTTCTGACATGCTGATGTCAGGAATGAAGTTAACTTGTGGCATGACGTGATGTCTTCAGACACGGATACTGATATGAATATGTAGTTTAAAACACGTGTCCAGTGAGACATGGGAATGACATCGTTATTTCTGTCAGCGAGGACGATGTCAGAATGGCTAACAGGACTGATTACACGCCAAAATATTTCGGGGATTATATCTTAGCATAGACGATAAGTCATTTTGAAAACAAGACGGCGAGTTAATGCGAGCAGGGAGTTATATTCCTTATCACATTTTTTTAACGCAGCCAGCTTTCGGAAAGGTGGTCCTTTCATTGCCACGGCAATAGGGGGCGTTTCTTTTAAGTGCGAATGCACTTTATAAGCGACCCTGAATTCCGTTGACCGCCGTCCGTCCACATAGCAACGCTGCGGGTGCGCGCGCATCCTCGTCTTCCTTGGCAACGGGGGGAGATGGCACATACCCATGTGGGGGATTGGCCAGGAATCTCCTCGTCTTCCTTGGCACGGGGGAGATGGGCGCGCGCTGCCTGGCCGCTGACATGGCACATACCCACGTGGGGGATTGGCCAGGAATCGGGCGTGAGAAGGGCTAATGCACCGCTAGAGTATGACCGAAATTTCAAGATCGCTCTAGCATTCGTCACACAACAAATATCGTATGAATACCACTAGGGTGATTGGCCGAAGGCTTCAGATGGTATGCCAGCTAATATAAGAATTGTCAAACATGAGATCCGCTTCTAGCAAGTGTGCACGCTTCAACACGAAATTATTGAAAATGACCTGTAAGTTGGTGTGGATTTTCCGAACCATTCGAGACGCGTTACCTGAATTCATTTAAGCAATTCTTTCAAGAATAAGTCGGGAATTGTAAACGAAGCCGATTGGACAAACACGTGTTTACTGAGTATTGGCATGAACGGGTAAATAAGTTTTTAAACAGGACTTCAATCAACGTTGTGTGCAGTCCAAGAAACTATTGAATGACACTAATCCATCGCTAAGGCTTCTTTGTCAGCCATAATTAACATAATCGCTTCGTAGAGTTTGGCGCTTCATAGACGAAATATGAAGAATACCAGTAAGGACGTCGTGGTCCGAGAGCCCATTCAGATGCGTTATGCCAGAAAAATATAAGAATCGTAGTTCAAAACTAAGTCGAGAATGCAAGGCGATGTGGACAAACAACGTGTGGCACGAGTACTTTGCTGAACAAGAAATTAATTGAGACAGGACTGAATAAAGTTGTGTGGCAGTTTGTCCAACCATAACTGATTGAGCTGACCATGAAATGTTCGGAAGGCTAAAATTTTCAAGAATTAACCATAGGGAATTAGTAAACGAGAGCCCATTAGGACAAGAACACGGTTCAATTAACTTGAAAAACCAGAATTCGCATCGGGGGGCCGGTAAAAAATGAAACAGGGATGTCACGGACAACACATTTCAGGGAAGTCCACACAACTTCTAAAAAAGAAATAACATACGCAGGTACGGCAGGCACGTAATTTTTCATCGGTATTGGCACCCCCAATTCTGAGTTTTCTGTCAGAGCTGAAGAACCTAATTATTTTATTTATTTGTTTATTTATTTATTCTACCGTCAGGCCCAGAGGCATTACAGAGGCGAGTGGGTTACACAAAAAAGGCAGAAATACATGAGAATACAGCAACTATGGTATCAAAACATATTATCCTGGCCATACAATATTTGCTAATGCATTGCGCAATAAATGGTTGTTATTTATGGTCATGCAATGGGGGGAAGGTGGTTCCAATCACGCGATGTTCGCAGGATGAATGATTGAGAAATATGTCGTGTGCTACTATGTTCGATGCCAACTTTGTGAGCGTGATCGATTCGGCGAGAAATGTATTACGGTTGATAAATGGGTTGGTTGTGTAGGGTGTGGTGATGGTATCGTTAGTGAAATGATGTAGGACGAAAAGTGTTTCCACGGGAAGCTAAAGATGGAAGCCCGATAATAAATGCCATAGACGAGATGCTTGGGGTACTGTTATAGTTAGATTGAATGAAGCGAACAGTTATTTTGTACCATTTCAGGTACAGTAACGAGATTATCGCGGCAGGGGTCCCAGACTGGCATAGCATACTAAAGTTTTGACCTGATTAGTGTTTTATAAACCAAAAGAGCAGATAACCCAGCATGCGGGTAGCTTTGCTAATGATGTTGTATGTGGAGCGTCCAATTTATTTTAGCTGATCCGTGGACACCCAGGTATTTATAAGTACAGACAGGCTTTCATGAAACGTTCTTCAAACAGTAACCTATAATCAGTCCAGGCGAGAAAAATGCTGCTTTCAGGAGCGTCATCGTTTAACAACGTTTCAGTTAGCGCAATTATTGATAGTGTGCAAGAATCAACGTGGGTCGAAAACGGGATTCTCTTCCAAAGATTCAAAGATTCAAAGATTTAATTTCCTCAATAGTACGAAAGGGCAGACTAGGAGTTAACGATACAAAAGCCTGACACAGCCCCGAGCACTATTTGATAAATAGTATAATGAATATGGAAAATTGACAAACTGGAATTTGTAATGTTTGAGTAATAAAACATACAAGCAGAATTTAGACCACCAGACAATAAAGAACTGTAAGAGAAAGGTGCAATAAAGTTGATTAGTTTACATAGGAGTAAAGTAAAAGTGAAAGTAAACCGAGCTCGCCACTGTACAATTGGACGATCACAGTAGAGCTACGAATGCATTTTATAGATAAACACAAGTACAAAACCAGCGCGATAAACGACAAGTCAAAACAACATCCACAATTCTCACAACTGAATGAGAAATTATGTCTTTAGAGGGATTCTTTCCCCTGTGTTTTAAAGGTTTCTAATATATTTGAAATCGATCTAGCCTCCAACTTTGTTTAGTATGCAGGTGTGTTGAAATAGAAAAGAGTGCCTGCAGTATTTAGTTCGTAATTTACGGGTATGTATTTTAGGAGATCTGAAAGAATATGTACGGCTATTGCCGCTATATTTGCCACACACATTTTTTTCCGTATCAATTTTAAAAGCTTTATATAATAAATTTGGTCAGCCTTAAAGGAGCCAGTAAGACAAACAACAAGTTGGGTTTATTAAAAAGACTGCTTATTCCCGACAACAATGATACCAATATCATCGCAATCTTCGAAAAAATAACGGAGATATTAAAGAAAACTTGTGAAGCAGTCGCGACTCCCTAGCCAATTTCCCGCAACTTTCCTGTGACGTCACGAAACCTTGTTTGTGCGATTGGCGGCCGCCTAACTGACCTGTCGCGACGACACATGACTGGACGTCTGTAATAGGGCCTTTAGTTTCATTTGACCGCATCACTTGAATGCTCACGTGCAGTTAACGCACTGAAAACTATGTTTTATTGTTGGCCCGTATGACGTCATTCTTGCTGATAACACATCACTGTGGCGCAAAATTTGAAAGTTTTAAATACTTCTTGCTTTTTTCCTTTAAAAGAACATCTGTTGGGGCTGTAATGGAGCTGTGTGAGATACTGAATCCTAGTTCTTTCAAATTACATGAAGTTGTATTTTCTCTTCACGGCTCTTCAAAGGGGTCCTGAAATACCTTCCGCCGATGCGTGGATGTACATATAACCAAATAAAGCAATGTATTAGCAATCTCCTCCCGCAAGAATTTTGTTGAAGCGATGAGTATTAGCTGAGAAATCGTAAATCAAAAACCGCGCATTATCGTCGCGCCGCGTTTCCTCCTCCTTTCAACTTACTCTCCGCTGTTGACGGCCAGCGAGCCTTCCCTCCCATGATGCTGCGCTCCTCGGCGGTGACGTACTTCCGCTATTGCGCTGCTCACACAGCCGTCTGCTACGGGCAAGCTTTGTTGAAACCATGAATCCCGCACTCCGCTCAAGGCTGAAAAAGCGAACGAAAAATCTGGCCCCATGTGTGCGGCGGCCTGGCCTTGCCCTTTCGCGGTGTACGTTGCTGCAGAACTTTGCTATAGGCGGCACGCGACTTTTTATCGGGGGCGAACGCGCAGCCGCACGGGGAGGATCCTGCGCTCGCTCCCTTGTATGCACAGCGCACTGTTTATCCAAAAAGCGCCCTATCAGATGTGGCCCCGCTGGTGCCGGGTCTTATTTTGTGGCGGTGGTAATTCCTGCCGGCGGCATGTGAAAAAGACATTTTAAACCGATACAGAACCCGTGCACAAAACGCCAGTTCAGCTTGGGGCTACCCGTGGTGGAGAGCGGCAACGTTGGCAAAACATGCTCCGCCACGGCTCTGAGCTTCCTCGCGCTAGAGAGAGCACCATTTCTTTGACAATATCAAACATCGGTTGCCCTGGCAACAAGGCACAAACCGCTCTAGAAGTCAGTTACGGTTGCGTGATCCCGGTTCAGCTTGACGCCCCACCTCGCGGCATATGGGCACTGCAGGCATACTACTCACTCGCATTTGGATGTGCGAGATGCCTTTGGCATTACAGGAGGCGATGGTGTGTGTGTTGTGGACGCCTTTGTTTCGCGATGAAATGCGACGTTGTGCTTCTGCGGGTGGATAGTGCTTCCCATGGTCTGGATTATCTTTCTCGAGCGACGTACGACTCAACCTCGCATGGGGTATGTGCAGTGTGCGTGGCTAAAAGCCATCGGCTTGTGCGCCAGAGTTAAGTGACTTGCTGTTCGTCCCCGCAAACCGCGCGCGAGGTGAGTGCCGCATTTACGAGGGGCAGGAGGAGGCAACCCATCGTCTGTCAATCGCGGTTCGGACTTGCAACGCATGTTGTGACGTTGCATTCGTTCGAAACGCATCTCTGGGTTGTTTGGAAGTTGAATAAAATGTATGCGTCAAACCCGGGCATTCGGCTTCAGGGCGTTCTCTGCGATTGCAAGAAAAGTGCCAAGGGGCTTCAACGCTTTCTTTATGGAACGTACTCAAGTAAGAGAATATTCATGTCGTGTTATGGCCCTGTTGCATTCAATACAAACCGTTAAGCGTTTGTTTACACTTGTTTCGTTTCCCGTAAAATGTCCAAGCACTCCGGCACTCCGCTGGCAGATCAGCCGGCGAGCCGACGCTGAGCAGACGACTCATCTCTTTGCCGGGAGTGCGTAAAAAAGCCGCCCAATAGCAGGATGTCTAGCTCATGACGAACATCTGGGAATCGATGATGTAGACATGTGAAGATGGCGGCGTCCAAAAACACGAAGGAAAGGGTGAGAAAAAAGCGACAAACTTTGCAACAAAAGTGTGAGCTTTCCGCTGCGCGTAAAAGAGTAATACTTGGCACAGATGATGTTGACGACCCAATCTAACGATTGCGCTAGTCAATTTAGTGTGCTCAAAACGCCTTTCAGGGCCCCTTTAAGTATACCGTACCGAAGAAACAGCGGACCCTTTCTCAAGTCGGCATTGTGTCTGCGACAATTGGCATATATACAGAAAACTCTGTTTGGTAAGACGACCAGCCGTTTGCAATTTGGTTTATTTTTTGCCCCCAACGCTGATTCTCCGTAGCAAAGCCTGGAATAAACGAGTGTCATAACAATTTTTATTGAGCCAAAACGCTGATAAAGCACTTCATCTGGAGAGAACGCCAATACTTTTTCATATTTCATTGCCTTACTGTTGTATGTGAGGATACCAAGATAATTCGTCATTAAATCATACCCCAAAAAATTTCGTTTCTTTGACTTGGCTGACCATATTGCCCCAATATTCAACATGAATGCTTTGATCTATCTTATTTACTGATCATAAAATGATATAGGTAGTCTTCGATGCGTTTAGCTGTAAGTTATTTTTGTGCAACCAGTTTGACAACATTTCTAAATATCTATTTACTCCATACTGGAGTTCTCTTATACTCGACCGGGAGAAAAATATGTTCATGTCGTCTGCATACATGGCTGTCTCGAGTGTACATGGTTTATTTGGAATATATTAAGAATAACAACGGTTCCAGCTTCGATCCCTGTGGAACACACCGTTCTATTTCCAATAAATTCGGTGAAACACCACTTAATTCAACAAATTGCTCCCTCTTACTTAAACAGCTCCTTACTAGGTCAGCCGCCATTCCGCGTATTCCTAATTTTTTTATTCTTCTTAGCAATATTTTCTCATCGATACAGTCAAATGCTTTTCGTAGGCCCAAGAATAACCCTAGTGTAAATTTTCCCTCTATATTTTCTATTATACTTTCGTTAATATTAAGTAGAGCTTGCTACATTGACGGGTCTTTTAAAAGCCGTACTGGTACGGGGAAGGGAACTTGTGTGTGTTGAGGAAGGTTTTTAGTATAATATGTATTACATCAATAAATATTTTGAAAGACAGTCAGTACAGAGATTGGCCTGTATTTGGACAACTGGTCATCGCCAGCACTTTGTCAATTGGCCTAAGGCGCGCTACTTTCATTTTTTGAGGAAAAACTCCATTCGATAATGTCAAATTAATAATAAATCTAAAACTTGACTACTTTCAGGGGCGTCGTATTTAACCAGACGTGGTTGAATACCATCGATGCCAGATTCGACGTGTTTTTTAAGTTTCTGAATAAAAACTTGCACATCGCTCGCGTTTGTCGGACTTTTAAAGATAGAGTTTTGAAGTTGTGGCTGTTGCAAAACAGCGCTGTTTTATCTTCATCGATCTTCGCAATGTCAGCCCTCTGGTTTGAAGAAAAAGCTATTTATTTCGACTGCCATTTACGATGATTCTACCCATCTACCATTCATGTGAGCAACACGCGACTGCGTGTTCTTCTTGCAGCCGGTTATCACATTCACTGTTTCCTCATATCCTTTTTAATTCGTTACGTATAGTCCTCGAAGAAGGCGTTCGTAGTATCTGAGCTTGGAATATTTTCAGGTCACTCTGTAGTTGGCTTCTATATTTTCTGAATTAGAGAGCAGGGTATGCTCACGGGTTCACACATAAAAGTGATACATGTCTTGCTTTTTATTCGTTTAAGAAGTTGTTGATCAATCCAGGATTTCGCAGCTCTAGGGAATTTTTTTATTTGGCCCCTGGTTGAAATGCAAAGTCGTCGAAGGCTAGTACGAACCGATAAAATGTAGCCATAAACTTTGGTTGGGTCGTTTAGAGCGAACATTTTCCCTCTAGTCGGAAAGTCCGACAAGGTTTTGTACAGCTCCAATACACAACTTGGTTATTCTACGCCGAAAACGTTTTCCACGACCATTGCTACTTCAAGTAATTTTCGTGTTGGCAGAACAAAACGTTGGTAAATGATCTCTAAAGTCAACGTAAAGCACGCCAGCCTGAATCTCTTAGATGTTGATATTACAAAGACATATAACTAGCAGGGTAGCACTACCAGAAGATACCCTAGTCGGTAGTTCCTAAGGGATTTGTGTATGCATGGCCTACAAATACGTTCGTTATTTCGAATCACCACTTATGCGCTGTACTCATGTATATAATAACAACCACCATAATACTATCAGTTGTTATTACTGCTACCAAACTGAAGGAGTTGTTCAAGAAACATAATAAAATTTTGCCTGTCACCATTTGTGGGTCCATAAACCGCTGACGCTGTGGTCTTTCCCAAATGAATTGTTAAGCACTCAGCATCGTTATAACTCGTACAGAAGTCTCCTATCACCGTATACGCTATTGATTCTTTAAGGTAAATTGCAACTCCAACCCCTCCCTCCTTCCTCCCCCCTGGCCGGTCTGATAAGGTCTTTCGATCGGCATTCATTAAGGAATGGAATCGCACCATTTGTATTCAACCAAGTTTCCAAAAAAGCACCCAATATTAGGTTCATGCTTAATAGTTACAAAGAAGATAATAATGTCATCTCACTTGTTTCTCATGCTCCTGGCATTTATATGCATCAAAAGTAGGTTAAGACAACCGCTAAACCCTCCGAAAAAAACTTTCACTGTCATAGTAACATTTACCGCTTTCCATGAGTGTCAGAACGATATGAAATTTGTCAATTTGCATCTAATACTTCAGCCGGTGCTTTTTTGACCATATCCCCAAAGGCCACGTTAACAACAGATTTTGCGTTTTTGGCTTTTTTCGTTGTGTCCTTTATTATCGTTTAAACTTAGAAACTAGTCACAGCAGTAATAGCACATACATATAGGCACAGAGGGCAGCGCCTGTATGAAAGTTCACAAATTCCTCTCCTATGAGCCTACTAACACATTTACAAGATGCGTTCAGCCTCCTCCGCGACGCGTGGAAGGTAAATCGGGCAGTCTCTGGAGGAGATGTCATGGCGCGTGTCAATGTCTTCCCCGCTCTCGTAATTGTGCCTTTTGCACACCCAGATGGACGCAGGCCTCGTGCAGCCTTTATAGTGGTGGTCGTCGGAGCATCTGGAACCGTTTGCTTCTTATGAACCACAGTACTTCTCCAGGCGAGCGTGGACTGAAAATTTGCTGTAGTGTGGGAGGAATGTGTTATAAAAAAAGAAAAAAAATGACACCGTGTACACGAAATGTTGAGATGAGTTTCAAGGTGACTGTCATGCCATTTTTTCCGTCCCACGATGCCGTTACCTTTACATCCTGGTCGGAGCAGGGAGTTGGTTTTGCTTGATGAGACGTTGGGGGATGGAGTCTGCCTCGACGTCCTCTTTTAGGCCGACTAATTTGATTTCGGGGAGCTTGCCTTCGGGGCTTTCGCCTTAACTTTTTTTACAAGATGTCATGTGTCTTGTGACTGAAGGCTTCTGATATTGGCTGGCAAAAAGAGATGCTGTTAGGGTTGAGTTCTGGTGGTGATGAACTGTTATTTTCTTGTACAACTAGGAGTGAGCGGGAAGGCAGTCTTACCATAGTTGGATTAAAAAAGGGTGCCGCTTGATTTGCAACGGTGTCTCATACGTTCTCTGACGGACCAACGAAACATGAACATGAAGCTAGGAATCAGTACACGCAAAATTGTAACATACTGTTCGTTAAGGTACAATAACAACGGGTTAATTGCATATTTAGAAAGCCCCATTTCCCAACTTCCTTTTTTGCAACTTAGAGGAGCGTCATTTGAACTTGAATGGAAAGAAATCGCGCTATTTGCGCGTTCTCGGTCGGATTTCGTGTTCGCTTTGATTGGTCCATGACTATACTTGTCGTGGTTGATGCATAGCCTGTGAAGAACGAGCTTCACACGGTATCCGCCCTATTTTATTGTTTTTGAGAACTGCAGTACATAGTTTCCTCGTTTGTCACGAACTCGCTTGGAAAAATCCCGCGACAAGCCGTAATACGTATATTTCAGGTTACTGACATGACTGATTACCGCCTCTACCAGACGCGACAGGCGACAACGACGAGTTGTCGCTGTCGTTTGACTTTTCGGTCACTAATGCAACCACATGACAGCGACAGGCGACCGGCCGACACCCGGCAGCTGGCCACTAAGGCAGTGACGCCAGCATATGCGACACGCCTTTTGCTCCCAGGCTGGTTACGACTGCAAAAAAAATCGATACAGTTTATCATTATATCACGTAATTGCACTAAAATAAAAACGCAGTCGGTGACTTTTTTTCTAGTAATTATCAGTTCATTTTACATTGTTACACGTCCGCAGTTTAGTGATTCGGACTTACGCGGAACGAGCTCGCGCACCCTCCAAAGGGGTTTCCTGGCGTCTGTGCGGAAGTGCAATGATTTCAATTTGCCGGGTATCGGGCGCAGAATTCAGCGCTGCCAGGCTGAAGGTCCTGTTGTTGGCTGTTTTCACAACAAGAAAACGTTCTAACATCGCGGCTCCAACAAACAGCAAGAATGGATGCTAGCAGGGGCTTTTCTGGAAATTGAGCATTTTTCGAAAAATACACAACTCGCACACAGGCGCGTGAAAGCCGGCGGATGGGAGGCCAAGAGAGTTATAGAACAATGGTCCACAGAATTGCAGGGACCCGGACCAGAACCGGAAGCTGCAGGAGCAGATGAGGTTCCCGTTTGCCCTTACGCATCCACGCCTTCCTGGCAACGCGTTTTTCCTGAGGCGCAAACCGCGCGATACGCCACAATTTGGCGACAAAAGGCCGCGGCGATGCCCAGATCTTGTCGCTTGTCGTAGTCGCACGTCGCGTAGCTTCCCAAAAGAAAGAAAAAACGGTTCATGTGGTTACCATTTAATTGGCCGTTTTTTTTTTCTGGCGAAAAACGCCCCAGGCAATGGCCTCGTGCGATGGAGGTGACAGCAAGTTGAAGCTGGTTGGGCAAAAAACAGTCACCTAATTTTGAACAGCCTCTCACGAATCCGTTGGAATAGCGTCAGTGATACCATGAATACCACGTTGGACATTTGCCTGCGGTTTTCTAGGTCGCCGATCTTATCTTCGATATTGGAAATGTTGTTTAGCTTTGTGGCGGTCCCCGAACCACCACAAGAATAAATTTTGAGTTTTAGATCGAAAATTTACTACGAATCTTTTACATTTCCTTGTTCATGGGAGTTTTCGAAGAAACAGAAGACTCTAATTTGGATTCGATTGCAGCCACGCCTTTGGAAAGCAATTCCAAATCATTTATAGGCCTGTATGACTGTGCAAGACCTTGCTTAGAGGTTCTAACACAGATACATTGGATGTTTCAAGGCGTTCACTGCATCAAAAACAAAATTAAGCTTCTCCTCCCTGAGCTTTATTAATGGACCTTGGGTTTACTCAACGTCACCTTGGAGCAATAACAGGCGCCAACGGTACAATGGCGCCTCGTGAAGCCGAGTCAAGTAAAGCCTAGTTAAGGCTGGATTTCATGGCTGTTATGCTTGCTGTGCGGTTTGTAATTACAAAGTATGAAACTTGCTGAGTTATTCTGTAGCATTTCAAGGGAGTGTATTAGGTTGGCAAGACTACGATCCCACACTGTAGCAAGTTTACATCGTGTTAGTGTAGTGCAACGAACTTTAAAGGAAGAAAGGACCTTTGAAAAGTTGAGGCGGAGAAAACGTAAACATGCGGTTGTCATTTTTATTTTCATAATTGCAGGGAACTGTCCATGTCAGGATCGTTTGTGATATCCACTCCAAGGCATTTATAGTTTGTCATAGATTCAAGAGGTGTTTTCAAGCTAATCATTTGGAAGTTGATTATTTTCTCTCGGAAGAAGTAAAGATTTTCTTTTCGTATTATTTCCATGAGCCATGCTTCTGACCACAGAGAAATGGTGTTAAGGTCGTGTAAACGAGAGGTTATAGGGTCCTTACAAGTGATCTCTCGGAAGAAAACGCAGTCATCCATAAATAAAAAAATATTAGATGTAATGCAGGAAGGCAAATCATTAGGTATACAAAAAACAGCAGCGGACGTAGTACGGAGCCTTGTGGAACGTCAGAGTGGCCAGCAGTCGCTCAGAAATTATATCGTTAACTGAACCAAATTGAGCGCGATTTGGCAAATAGCATTCTAGCCATGTTAGAAGCCTGCGATCTTTATTAGGTCCATTTAATTTGTGCAGCAGTTTTTTTGTGACATACTTTATCAAGAGCTTTAGAAAAATCTAACAATAGGTAATCGGGGGAGCTAGATTGATGAAGAATAATATTTAATTTGTGGTTGAAGGTTACAAGTTGAGTTTTACACAGAAATGTTTTCCGAAAGCCGTGTTGGTAACGTTTAAAAAACTGAGTTAGATTCCTGGTAGGTTGCAAGGTCAGAAAAAAAAATTGTTGAAATATTTTATATGGAATGCTAGCAAGCGAGCTGGGTTTATAGTTTAATTGAGATTGCTTGTAACCGGAGTTGTGAAATTTCTACAATTTTGACAATGTTCCATTTGATCGTCAAAATGCCTTCGTGAAGCGACTGTGAAAAAAATTTGTTGAGTGGAATGGATGAATAGGAAGAGGTACTTTCACAAACGTGGTGGTAATCAGGTTGCAACCGGGGGTGTGTGAAAGTTTTAAGGATCTACCTACGCTTTCTACACAAAAATGATCTAGTAATATTGGGAACATGAATTGAGCAGTTTTAACAATTCTTAGGTCGTACAGGGACATTATTAGTGTGACACAAATTGCGAGCGAAAAATTTTCTTGGGAGGTAAAGGGCACTGGTTGGGAGTCACACCTTCTCCAGAGTCATCACAAGGGTTATGGTATTATCGCTAGTTGGGTCGCGCCAAACCTTTTTAGGATCAGTAGATATGTTATCTAATGTTCCTGAAATGTTTTGGCGCTTGATAAACCTGGTAAAGTGGTATTGATAAATGTGTGTTTAGTGAATTGAACCGCTTTGATGTACTCAGTAGAGGCCAATTTATAAGCATTCCATGGGGCAGCGTTGCTGGACCGCTTCATAACCTGTACAGACGTTTCTTTTTGTTAGATAGTCGTTTAATCTGGTTATTACGCCACGGGGCGCGTACGTTTCTAGTGATAGAGCGGAGGGTAATGTGTTTGTTGGTCAGTCCATCAACCTTACTTATGAGCAGATTCCAGTTAGTTCGCACGTTGTTGTTCTCGTGTTTCTCTGTGGCGTAGCAGTAATTCGCCCAAGGAACAATTAAAATGGTACAAAATTCTTTAACAGAAGAGACTTAGTGTGAGATTTTATTCCGCAGACGTCTAAGCTGACCACATGACGACTGCATGTCGAAAATATCGGCATCTGCAAACTGGTGACCAGTCCTCATGACAATACTTGCTACAGCGCCTCAATATAAAAAAAAGGGGGGGGGGGCTTTTCTTGCAGTTGTGAGAGGGAGTGCTAGCCAGGGCTGAAGAAGTTCATCACAGCTTTTCAGTAAATATTCTTTTAAAAGGAAAGAAGGGAAGACCTATAACGTCTATCTCTTAGAGAAGGCAGCCCTCCTGAGACCTCAATTCCTGAGCCAGTAGGTTTAGGATCGCGAGGTTACCGATGTCACGGACACGTAACCATATATGTTTAGTTTACTATTTTCTTCCCAATCAGGTTTGCAACTGCGATTACACGCAATCCATAGTCGCGTAGTGTGTCAGGATCCTGCGAACCCGAAACCAAATGAATATTTAGAAATTTCGCAGACTGCTCCTGCGGCCTCAGTACGGAAGAGTTTTCTGTTTTATACATCTGCCATGAGCGGTGGTAGTAAGGTTGTTATCAAAGAGGACGCTCAGTTTAGTCGCTGTCGAAATTAAGGCACACTGAACTATGTAAATCAGAACCGATGTAGCTGGGTGTCAGGTTTGCGCGTGTGTGATAATACTTGGTTTTGTCCTTGTCTACTAAAGGTTGTACTATTTTCCCAGGAAATAAGCACGGCGAAGTTGGCAAATACTTACCCTGGTTATGACACGAAACATTCTTCAATATCTTGACGCCATCAACATGAATTAGGAACAAATGCTCATAGCTGTGGAAATGTCATTATCTGATCAAGGAACGGAAAGAGAGTGCGGAACAGATCCCCGCGAAACATCTCTTGTGACTATTATAATGATGGCGACTTCAGGAACAAAACGTCTTGGCAAGGCCAAAGTTACAGTACGAGCTCCATACGAGAACGAACCATTTTGTGACTTCGTGTAGCACAAAAAAAACAACGAACAAAGGACATAGGGAGGCGACGGGCACAAGCGCTAACTTGCAAATGAGTTTATTGAAAAAATTGCGTGAATTAAAAAACGCAGGCAATTTTTTTTGTCCAGCCCAGTGTTTAAATTCACGCATTTTTCAATAAACTAAGTTGGAAGTTAGCGCTTGTGTCCGTCGCCTCCCTGTGTCCTCGGTCGTTTTTTTTTGCGCTACACGAAGTCATTGATTACCGCTCCCAGCTAGCCCAAACCCAAACTCTGAGAACCATTTTGAACATCCACTGCACGAAAAAACAAAAGCTGTTGTTGTGGCACGGCCGGATTAAAACCGATGCTACGGGAAGCCCCTAAATGTTGAACGGTGGAAATTACGAAAATTAAAAGAGATAAAAACTTTTTATACCCCACACTAAGCTGCAACGTAGGCCTCCAGTTCTAGTTTGCGCGTGACCACTTAATTAGCACACGGACAATGACTGCGGGTTCAGGTACCTGGGAACACACCAAAAATAATACTTTTTGTTAACAATAGAAACAAATATCCATTTTCTCCCAACCAATACCATTTGTAGTACGCAAATCTTGAATTTAAATACCAACGGTGACGCACTAGATCGGGTACACAAACAAGGACGCCTTAGAGAAATTTTCTATAATTTAGGGACGTAAGGTAAATTGCAGAGCTTCACAGAAATTACAAAAGGTACAAAGTAGTGAAAAATTTGGCTGACTGCACAGAAAAGATTTTGCGCGCTGGAATTCAAAATTAGTTTTGCTTATAAACCTTGTTAGGGGGGAACATACGCCAATCGTAGCTGAAGCAACATGTAAGAATGACGGAAATTATAGCGGAATTCTTTAATTTGCAAAAACGAGAAAAGCATGAGGATATTTCAGAGTAAATACAAAAGCGTCCACCACTAATAAGAAGAACGTAGAAGGGAAGAAAATCCCGAAACGATCATATATTTCAGAGATGCACGGCCGTGCCCCAAATATTTCACTTGAGCTGCGGAACAGCCATGAAGTATAAAGCCCGTAATGACAACAACAAAGTAGATGGTACCCGCACTTGAAAAATGAATCACAAAGAACAAGCAGCTGCGCAGTTGTTGAGCGCGGCCTCTCTACAAGCATGAAGGCCACGGCAGCGACATTTTGATAAATTGTCGAGCATGATTGCCAGTGCTGGGTTAAAAAGGGCGATCAGTGTCACTAAGGTCGTTAGGAAGAAAAAAAACGTTGCAACTATTATTTAAGTCTTTTGCTTGTTCTGAAATTCTACGAGCTGAAAAAAACTATTTTTTTCAATCTTCGAGGAAGCGAAGTAGCGTTTGAGTACAACAGATTATTTTATTTCATTTCATTTTTCACCAAGGTGTCTCCCACGACTTGAAAAAACATATTTCAAACGTCTAGGGGGAGTGGGGTCGCATCCAACAGTCCGCCATGACCAGATGACACCCTCGAGACACCGAAGACTGGTTGTAGTCATCCATCAGTTATACGCCTACGCACAAGAGCAGTGGGCTCTAAGAATTATTTTTGTTTAATGAAAGGCAACTTCTGGAACTTCCTGGTTTTAGATTCATTTTTCCGCTCAAGGTTCCAACTTGGCATACATCTTCCGCAGCTTCTCTCCCTACTCATAGTATTTTTCTTAGCTCTCAACACAAAACAAAGTGCCCTTCCATTCTGTGAAGATGGATGAAGTACGAAGCTGGACGCACTCCGCGGAGTACACGAAAAAAACCCGTTGTATTGTAATCGGCGATTGAGCATACTTTCTCGCCATTTAGCTGAATTATACTTCGAAGCTTTACTCTAACGAACAAATATGGGGCTGTCCGCGTCCCTCTCGCGTCGTTGGCATCCTTCTGTCGGTGTAGCACACAACCCAATCCCGTCGACCAGTTAACACACCAGAAAAGTGGCATTGGGCTGTTCGACGACCGCGTGTAAGTCTCCCGCCCGCGCAAGGGACATGTGATCAGCAAGGGCGTGAAACCTATAGCTTCCCTCTTCTCCCAGCACGTCACGCATAAATCGGCAACCGCTTATGTGCGCGTGCTAAACGTGAATGACACCGGCAAATACCAGTTGTAAAAGAGGGGTCGGCGACGGCAGAAAGGAACGTCGTAGCGGCGCCCAGTAAAGCGGCTTTACCAGAATGAAAACTGGGGGATGGACATATAGTGCTTGACAGTAAGAAGTCTTCCAGCATTCCTTTTATGTAGACCTAAATCATCGCTGTGCACGTCTTTTTTTGCTGAATCGATTTCACTGGGAATACCGCAAGTAGTCCTGTATAGAGTTCGCTGCTATACAGGAGTTACCACCTGTAACACCACCTGTAGAGTTACCACCTGTAACAGGAAAAAAAAGTATTTTGTGCCTAATAAGCTTTTTGTGCCTGCCCTAAACAGCGCTAGTATTGAACCAAGAGTGTAAAACATAGTATATTAGTCCTTTTTGGTCAGATGACATGTCATCACCCCGATACAAAGGGGAAACCAATAGAAATCATCATCATCATCATCATCATCATGCTCAAGGAAATGCTTTTATGCGTGCAGGTTACGGCCACAATTAAAAACACGAAAACACACTGATCGTCGCCTTCCCAGCCCATAAGTTTCCAATCGAAAAATATTATGGTGCCTGCAACGTATGTAAGGGCAGAAATACTGGCATAACGACATTGACAACCATGTACTGTGCCACATAAGTATATTCCCCATTAAAACTATATCGGCAGACCCACCGCGGTGGCTGACTGGCTAAGGCGTTGTGCTGCTGAGCACGAGGACGCGGGTTCGATTTCCGGCCCCGGCGGCCGCTTTTCGGATGGAGGCGAAAAGCAAAAACCGTGTGTACGAGATTTCGGCCCATGTCAAAATCCCCGGGTGGTGAAAAATCAATCCAGAGCCCGCCATTACGGCGTGCCTCATCATCTGCGTTGCGTCTGCGCGTTAAACCCTACATTCAATCAAGCATATCGACGGAGTGATACCTTAATACTGAGAACCATTTCGAAACCATTTTTTGTTGCACTGTAGCATATGTTTACACTACCATTTGAGTCATAAAAATTGGGGAAGACGCAGAATGGAAATTCTTTGTCTACGTGCCAGCGAGAGCTTTTCTTTCTTGAGCATACTCAGTATAAAGTAATTACGAGAGCAGCAGAACAAATGCAGGTTGAGGCAACACATCCGCGGGTAAACAAACTGGCGCAGCTTGAACTAGTAGGGCAAGGCTGGACCAGAAGCGGTGCTAGCGGCCGCTCTGCCTCCGTCGTAGAACCCGGTTGGTGCACCCTACATGAATTTCCGAACTATTCGCTGAATGTTCTTCATGACAGGCATGCCAGGATCATTCTGTCCGCAGCCTTTTATATCTCTCCCTAAGTGGACAGCGTTAGCGCGCGTTAGAACCCTCGTCGACCGAAATCGGAGTCCGTGCTCCGCACTTCAGGCGCGAACTCACGTGAACTGGAAAGTAGAAGAGCACGCGGGAGATTATGCCACGAACGCTGAGCAGACGGTTCTCGAACGTCGAGCTGGCCGACGCCGGGCGCTTCTGACAAGGTGCACGGTCTCGTGTGCTCGAAATTTGTCTTGGAATTGTTTGTGAGCTCCTGACGCGGCTCAAGCCCACGCACAAATCTGGCCGACGCCGGGCGCTCCTCATGAGCAGAGAGATGACGTGAGCGCGTTCTTTTGTGTTTGTATGTTTTTCTGGTGACGCTATACGGCGGAAGTAAAGTCTTTAACAGCTCTGTGAAAAAAGAACCCCAAAACCGCGGTTGAAAGACGAAAAACATTTACCTTATTTTTATTTTAACAGAAAGAGTTTATATACACATTGGAGCATTAGGCATTATGTGCGACGTCATTTAAATGCGTGGGACCGCGGTCTTGGTGGCTGCATTCATTATTCTAACTGCCTGAATTCACGATCAGATTTCGACTGAAGGATACACAGTGACTTAGCAAACAGCCCCTCAGCGCTCGGCTTATTGCAGCTGCAGAAAAGAAATATTTAGTTCTTCGGAAGTGAACCACGCCTGCTAAGGTTTATTGTTTTGAGAAAATTAAGGTATTCTAAAGACAGCAGTTTTGTTAAATTATATTCAATAGGATCGCTCCACTGTTTCAAGAAAGTTTGAAATTTTTAAAGGCAGGAGCTTATTTTTTCACAATCATCGTCATCATCATCACGAGCAATTTTTACAATAAAATGTCTCAATGCAAACATACGTTTACATTATCCAGCCAGTATAAGCATGACCTGTGTACTAGGCTGGCAAGCTTGTGTTAAAGCAATCAGCCAAAAGGAATAGCAGCAAAATAAGATCAAATACAACTCTACGCCACTGAAAGAATCTCGAAAGCAGTATTGGTAGTACTTTTATTAGTAAACTGGGCACATATTTATCCAAATTCAATACACACAAATAAACAACTGAGAAACAGCAGTGACAGTTCAAAAGCTTAAACGTAAAAATGTTTATAAATCAAAAACCATTGACCGACTAAAGGCACAACAACCGGCGTCTATTAAAAAGTGGTTAGCTGCAGTCCTAATTATCTACTAATGTCTTCGAATGATGTGAGGCTAGTATTCGTATATTTAATCAGGTAAAATGATACATACAAAGCGCACTTTGTCAGGCAGTTTTCTGAAATGGTTGTAAAAATCAATTTATCAACGTGCCTTATAAGCCGAACCCATTTGGGCCATTTAAGTTCACAAAGCAGTACTTTTGGCTAGCGAATCAAGTGTACATTGGTTATTAGCATTAGGAATGCCAAAAGGCAACTTGCTGCAATGTTGTCGTCAATGGGGCGTTTTGTTCTCATAAAGACAATTTTATCAATGAATAAGATATTTGTGTCTAATTATTAGGCGAGCGCTTGACAAAACATACTTTTTCTCTATCTCAAACATGTATTATCATCGGCTTTTGTGCACCATCGTTCTTACGAGGCGTAAGACTTACCCCGCAAGGTGTACATTTTTCTAGTATAGAATCATGTTTCTCTAGCATTTTCTACCCGAGAAATTTCCTTCCCGTTCCCACAGAGCATGCCGTTAGGCGAGGAGCAAGAGTTAGCAAGTTTCTTGCTTCGCTGAAAGAACAATTTTGGTGCTAAGATGTTACGAAACCAAACGACATTATCACAGAAGTAAGCAACCGCCACTAACGAGAAAGCGCAATGTTGCTTTTGCTTGTAATTTTTACTTTTTTTCCCCGTCTCCATCGTGTTTCAGTATTTGTGCAATTCATACATTTCACTCCCCGAACGCATGCGACATTAGTTATAACACGGGAAACGGTAGCTGACGTCGGTCGTATGTCTCATTTGAGGTTGAACGTGAATGCCGTGAATGCTGCTAAATCAAGAAGACATAGCAAATCCAAAATTATGCAGTACACCGGCAATATCAAAAAAGATACACATTCCTGGGAAAGAAAATTTTGCGTTTCTAAGTGCGTTTTTTGTTCAATTTCTGGCCTGTTTGGTATTACGCCGGCAGTAAAAGTTTATCCCAGGCGGCGATATAAATTTTGACAGGATTAATGAGTTTTGACGTCAATTGTATTTCTCTCATATAATTAGGTCCGGTATATGCGAGATTTTAGGAGATACGACATGCTGATTTGTGCGCGCCTGCTTCTTTCGATATTGACGCGCCCAATATCTTGCCTCTACTACAAAACATTAACCAAGCGTAGAATAAAAACTAACTTTTTCTTGAGAAAACATAACTAGCGAGATGCTTGTTTAGACTGCACGGCACTTTCATGTGATCACAAAATTCTGAAACCTATGATTTTTCTGGGTGGCGTATATATATATATATTTTCTGTAATGACTTTTTCTGTACTCTCCTCGTTAGCATTAACGGAAGTGATTTTCGCAAGCAGACCTCCTTCTAAGCCTCGTTTCGCTGTTGAGAAGTTGTTGTTTAAAAACGGCGCCCCGAATTCACTGTTGCTGCGTAGTCTTGCGCTAACGACGTTTCCGCGTAGTGCAAACCCTGAGTTGTTGCTGATGTACCGTTGGTTCCTTTGGGCGAAAATGTTTAAAGACGTCTTATGTCCACATCTGTCGGCGTAATTCTGAAGACGAAAGTAGGAGTGATTTCGAACAGATAAAAGTTGTTTGTGGAGATTTATAGCTTGGAAAAGTTACCGAGCAATTCTGCCTGCAAAAGTGCAGATGCTACGTTCTGTCTGTTCGAAAAGTTCTCCATTTCTAAACTTGAGCCTTCCCTATAATGTGCTGTTGGGCTAGTTGGTGCATTATGTATCAAGAAACGTGTGCTAAATGGACATACAGACAGACGAAGGAAGACGGACGATGCGCAACTCACAACTATTTCTTGAGTCTTCCCATCAGTCACTTCTTGGACGTGTTACGCGCGCCTTACTCGTGACAAGAAGCAAAGCAATCAGTGAACAAGTGCATTCGGTATTTGGAATCAAACGAGGTAATTTTAACCGGCAAAATTAAGCGCAACGAAATATATATTCCGCAGACCTGTGAACGCATGGCATTACGTTCAAACGTATTGTCATGCTTTTGCATTTCTTCTGTAATTTTTGCCCATTCACTAGCATTGTTGCCTCCTTTCTCACGCCTACAGGCATGAGCTAACAACTGTAGTTGAAGTTACAAAACCGGTATCTCGTTTGGGTCTGGCATTGCGAACTACCAGCTCCCCTACGGGGACATCTGATGAAAGTTTGGAGCATGGATACTGCATGGTGACATTTTGAACAATGCCATTTTGGTTGCGCGCATTCCTGCTCCAGAGTTCTCTCAAGCACATACGACAGAATGTGGTAGGTCCGCTCCTGAAAAACTTTGTTCATTTAGAACCAAGTCATACTGTGTCTTGAAATAGGTTTTGGGTGGCTCAGAACCAGGAAGATCACAAGCTCAACGGGGAAGTTGGGTGGTCTGCCCAGGAAGAGCTTTTGAAACGCCCTGTTGCACCATAAAAAAGCCTGCAGCGGGTTTACTTGGAAAAAGTTTGCTTACGAGAATGTAAGTCTGTGCGGTTCCTAAATCTAACTCACTCGCTCCGATGCTAAGAAAACTTACGACAAGCCACCCCGCTCACGCAGCCATTTCAGAGCTAAGTCATTCCACGTTACTCTTGGGATGGCGAAGACAAGAAGAAGTGTTGCCATTTTGTGTTGACTTTGGCTTCACGAGCAAACATTATGGGCATTTACTATACTTCCTAATGCGAAATTTCGCGCAGCATGAACTGCACTCTTCTTGGTCACGGCGCATATCTGCTGGTCTCAGGAAGTGATCACGTGATCAGCGAATGCACAGCGGCGAGCGCTACCTTCCGGTATTTCGAAAGCAGGTCGAGTAAGAAAACCACACTTTCATGGCGGACATGTTACACCACAAGGTCCGCAGATTCCAGAACAGGTTGCGCTTGTTTTATATTTAATAGCCGGGGTAGCTCGCTTGGCGCAACTTCTGACCGGCCTGCGCTTCACATCCTGCCCTCTAGCTTCCCAAAATGATTGAGGCCCTGCTCCACATACAAATCGCGCAGACCCCATGCCATTGCCTCATTCCCAGAAAAGGGGGGTCTCATGCCGCCGCTTGCGATAAATTACTCATGCCATGCCCGTCGGGGACGGGGGACATGGCAGCCACCCCGCACTTAACTTTCCATCCCGGTCACCACATCGATATCCTCCACTATTACCGCCAGAATCGCTTTCGTTACCTTTCCAACACTTTTCTCTGAATACATGCAAACACCCGACTAGTGTGCAGAATTCACAGCGTAGCATCTTTAAACCCTTTGTCGTTCAAATATATCTCGCAAGATACTTAAAAACTACATCCCCTACAGTAATCCAATACAATTAATCTTCTTTAAGGGCGTGTCTGTGACAAACAATTTTTTCCCTTTTCCACACTCCGGAGCCGTGGGAGGGTGGGCTGACCAGTTCTCAGCCTGCGACTCAGTGACGCCTGACCTCCCGGAATAGAGCAGCAGCATTTGCTCGCAGCTCTCCGTGCTAACGAGACGGCGCCAAACTTCTTTTTAGTGCAATAAATGTTTCTGTAATAACCAGGTTTTTTCTTCGGTTCATGCTTTCGTTCCCTTTCCAGAACAATAAAGCTAAACCACAAGATAGTTACTGTTTAACCCTTGCATTGCCACGAATGTTCGCATCGAAAACTTTTCTCCCGTCATTCTGCTTCAGGCGTCATACATACTGACAGCCGCGCAAATTAGATGGAAGCGCTCCTTGAAATTAGGAAAAATGAAATTATCGCTTTTAATAACTCAATATATAAATATTATTACGAGCTACAATCCTAACGCAAGTTTATTACGCCTCCTTGTAGAACGTGTGAAAATTTAACAATTACACCGCATCACACAGCTTCGAGTGCGTATGAAGCTGCTTCGTCTTGTTCTCCACCTTAGAAACATTGCCACCTGTTTTATTTCTAAGGGAAAAGTAACACTGAGAATTACTTTCTGAAATAACGCCAACCGGCCGAAATAAATAAAAACAGACAAGAACATTTCAGAGCGATGACTAGACAGTCACTGAGTTCGCCGGGTAAGTGGGAGCAAACAATTTACTCAGCCCACGATCTTTATAACTGCCGCCGATTATGTGCTTGAACGGTCTACTGAACAAGCAGGGCGTGTATTCCCTCCGGCAGTATAGTGAAGTGAAGCCTGTTTTGAAAGTGTCTGACACAACAATTATCTGTGTCGTGGTTTGGGGGAACCTCTTATTTAGCTTTCTTGACACAAAACATAACAAGTCGAACACCAGCTCATTTGGAAACCTCGCTAATGAGCTCAAGTCTGTTGATCGCCCTTGCTCTTGAGCGGCCGCTGAAGACGGAACAGCAATAAAACTTCGACAGCAGCAGTGTGCTTATTCTGTATGATATGATTTCCCAATACATTTTTAAAGGGAAGCACACGCCGGATGAATAAACTAGGGCTGATTTCAAGCGGATTTAATCACATATTTGTTCTTTACTGTGTAGACTGTGTTCCGCAAAAGATATGCACGCAACCGACACTGGACTGTTCGGGACAATGTGCAAGCCTTATGTGTTTCCTCGCCGTAGTAACTACGAAGTCCCCTTTCATTCCCATAACAGCTATTTTGGTGGTGGTTGAGTAAAATTCCTTCGCCTTGGGGTCAGACACTCTGTAGTGCACTGGCTCGTCTTGGTCTCAGGGTAACGACAAATAAAAGAATAAAACCAGGGTATTGCTGGATTCAAGCAAATGAACGCCTTATTGCATAAAAGTGTATAACTAGCAATAAAGCGAGATGTTTAGTAAGGACGGCCACTACTGACAAAGCTGGCTAGATATAGTTGTGATCTCACGGTCAATTGCTAGCTGGGAACACGACAGTAACATCAATACGCAGTTTATGGAAGTGCCATCCCCAAAATTCTGTTTGGTTCAGTCAGTCTCGATCATTCAGATCACCAGATCAGCCATCAAACCACAAACTATGCACAAATATGGTGAATGTATTCTGCTTTTTCATTACGTTTCCCCGGAGTCGATGCTTCAAATATAACTTATATCACACCTGAAGTTTAGAATAAGCCGTCAACAGGGAAGACGGATTTGTGACAGGGGCGAACGATTATTTGGGCCCTAATGATTTGAGGAAAAGGATGTGTTCACAGGTATGATAGCACTACTGAAAAAAAAAAACAAATTCGTGTGTCTATCATGTCTAACAGTATCCTAATAATATAATGAATATTTCAAATTTCTCTCTAGATCAGGTTGTCCGCAAGACACAAAAAACAAAAACAAAGCGCTGAATAAAACAACTCTATTGCATTGATAACATGAATGATTACTGCATTGGTAGTATGCAGAGTTATACGTGCCGAAGCGGGGCACAGTTGTGGTTGCTGGTGAAGCTGGTGAGCTCGGCGCATACATAGTAACCTCTGTTCATTTCGCTGTGGTTGGTTGGTTTTTTGTTCATTTTGGTGCAACATAAATATGGGGCATACCCGCGTGTTCCGCATGCCCACGCTTCGTCACCTTGTACGATGTCCCCCTAGCGTCGTTTCGTTGTCCAGACTCTACGTTCTCAGCGTTTTTTTCACCGTCGCGCTTCTATATCTCCTCCCCAGCACAATGTCCAAAATAACAGCGCCACCTAACGCGCTAGCATACCAGTGCCCTAATCTGCATCCTGGTATAGGTTTCTCATTACAATTTTAATGGCATGCATTTTACACCAGAAGTATGCTATCAAAAACCGTCAGGGGTCACAAAAAAAGGTCGTGTTTTTATATTTGATTTTTAAGGCCTTTCCTGGAGTTGTCGTGATGTAACACAAACAATGAAATATTAACCGGAAGTGCGTGTAGGCGTTCTATATTGGCACAGACGATGTTCCAGTAAAGAGTCATTCTCACCGGTTTCTTGCCGGCGCTTCTCGCGCCTTAAATAGTGTTAGTCACCTAAAGTAGGCTAAAACGTCAATGATAATACAAAAAAGTCACCTTTGCCACTTCTATTGCCGCAATACCTAATTACTTATACCAACTCAAGTGTACAAGCCTCTTCGGTCGGCCATTGAGAAAATGACAGGATGTGACGGCGTGAAACACAACTGAAAGTTCTGACGGAGGTTCTTCGGCTTCGCTGAAAATTTGTAGTTTTTTATTTGGTAAGTGAAACATGACGCCGTTTGTTTCTTTCACAGAACCTCGGTGCATAAATGACCAATTCATTATCAGCATCTAGGATTTGCGTTGGTATTTTGGTCAATGGTTCCTGCAAAAGTATGACAGGCTGTGCCGAGTTGCTCCATCTCAACTCATCAGGTTTCTTTCCTGACGAGGGTGTCAGGATACTGTTCTCGTTCCAAGACTGTTTATTGTTACGGTTTCGTGTGAAGTCTTTCGAAACATTGTGAATTTTGACTGAAATGATTCATTTCAGAAGCGTTATCTTAAACCTACATTCTGTTTCAATGCCTGAATGTCCGGTAATATTTTTCATGTTTGAAGACCTGCTGGAACCCTTGCTTTGGCGTACAGTTTCTTTGGCTGTTTTTAGCCTTGCAGTTGAATAAGAACAACTACTAACTATCCGTTCCAAACTAGTACACGATGCACCATTATGATTTATAATTTGTCTGCAGAGTTAGTTATATTGCTGAGTTTTCTGGGCCCCTTCACCTCGATAATTACCGAGCTTATTTAGTTCGCTATTTATTCTCAAGAGCATCCCAAATAATTCTCCCAGTATGCTACAATCGGCGTCGGTAAGATACGCGCACATAACCGAGCGAGGTTGCTTTTTTTTCTTTTGAGGTAGGCGCCCCACAACAGTTTCACATTCCAAAGCAAGAAGTGAAGTCATTGCACACAGTACTGTTCAATCAGCATCCTTAAATGTGAGAGCCCTGCAATCGTACTTTTGTTGGTGCGCATTTGTAACGCCGCGTGCAGGATTCTGGAGCTAGTTGCACGATTGAAGAAGTTTAAACGCAGCACAAAAGATTGAAAGTGCTACTGAGCGTACAATGGCCGCCTGTATCAACGCACATTTACTAACAACACAATTCGGTTACTTCCACTAGAAGCCAAATAAGTGCCACCTTCATGCTCGCCACTTTTGGCAATCACATCCGGGTATTGGCCCAAAAGCACCTCTGCGGTCTTCCCTACATCTACAGTGGACCAAGCATGCCTCTCTATAACACGAAAAGGCCGCGTTTTCTTTTGTCCGCTTGCTGGTTGTCGTTCAAAAAAAAAAAAAAAAAAAACCAAAACGAAAACTGAGAATATAAAAACAGCATTCTAGCAACCACAAAAAGAAACCGACAAACGCATTCCAAAGAAAGGACTGCAATCACTGCGCTCCTTGGGCGAGCGGGAGGAGCCATTTATTTCAGTTTAAGGTACTGCAACTTCTTCTCAGCACAACTATCAACGCCTTTGAACGGCCTGAGTTTAGAAATGGTCTTAGAACAGGGCGTATATCCCCGGATTGAAGCCCGACATAGTGAAGCAAGCAGGTTTCCAAGTCCACAGCCGTCATTCTAGAATCGATCCCGTCATTTTGACCGCTTTTATGCTGTGTTCCTGACATAAAACATGTCCATACCCGGAGACAGCGCGAAGTGAGTGCGGGTCCCTAGATTTCTCTTCTAACCGCAGCGTGCTGAAGGCAGCGGACAGCTTGTAATTGCGCTGTCAGAACTTATATGCCTACTCCGTCGGTGTTTATTTTGCAAGAGATTCGCGAGGGAACGAGCTGTATATGTCTGAAGTAGGGCTTCGTTCTAGCAGCCCGTACACAGTCAGCGTACTTGCGGCGTATAAACTCGGTTCAGCCATGGACATGCATAGCCAATATTACTCTTCACGGGAATGTGATGTGCCCGGGCTTCCTTGGTTTTCTCCAGCACTAACTACGGCATTTCCTTTTCTTTCGTATAGCCTTTTAAGCGTGAACACTCATCCGCAAAAAGGGACGTTTCTGGGTTTCAACAAAACGATCGCTTTTAAGATAGATAAAACGCATCTCTGCCACACAGCGGACGCGTTTATTAACTCCCCAGCACTGATAAAGCAATCGCTAACCTTTATCTTCATTTACTGACAATCTTCTAGCAAAGACACAACAGAGGACAAACAGAGCTGACGGGACACACGAAAATACCCTTTCCGGTTCAGTGAGCTGTCATCCATCCAACCAGCCAACCAGCGGGACAACCCGTCTGAAGATTGTAACAAATTATACCCTTTATGCAACCCTGTAGCCCTGAATCCAGGCTTAAAAGATGTTTTATCTTTATCAGACATTTAAGAAAGAGCTGTCCACATGGCAAGTCGCAACCGTAACTGAAGAAAGGGGTTATTCGCTTGTTGGATAATCCTGATGAAAAGTGGGTGTGCTGTGATATGTATGTACTACTGGAAGAGTTTTGAATATTTTAGGGTGCTCTGTTGTCGTCTAGAGTCTTGACGTTCTCACTTCAAAGTGTTACTTTTTTTCTCTCTTCTGCAATGTCAAAGGCAATGATCACCCAAGCAAAGTGCTGAGAACAGTAATTGTAAAATGGGTACGACCGTGCAATAATGTGTGCAGTATAGTATATGCAGTTTTTGCATGTATATAAGTAGCCAAAGCAACCGTGTACTCGCCACCAAAGTTGGGTCGTTGCTCCCTCACAAAATCTGTTCGTTCTTTTACGTTCGGCTCGTCTTTTTTGTGCCCTCCTGGCGCCGCGTTTTTGCACTTACAAAACGTCCTCTCGATTACCCCACCGCGTAGCCATGCCATATACCCTCAGCAACAGATTCCTTCATATGACGGGCTTCAGTAAAATTGTGCTTTTAAACCCGTCCCTAAAGGATTGTTTTTCCATTTCGATTATAATTACTTGCATTACAGACCACAAGGCTGCTACCAACATGTCGCAGCGCCAAACGAGGTGGTGTATCTTGTTTCGTAATATTTATGTTAATTTCTTTATTATTGTCTTCTGTTTATAACAAATATTCAATGACATATTCGGAAGTTAAATACTGCCCCAGTTTTGTATTGGCTCCTTCTTATCCCTTCATTAAGAATTTTCGCTTCTTCCTTCCCGAGGCTTCTTCCGACATATACAGTGGAACCCCGTTAATACGTTTTTCACCGGACCGGGGAAACAAAACGTAACAACCAGGAATACACAGCAGTGAGGAAACCTTCGACAATGAACGAGAACAGTGTAGCTTTGACTTGGAACCATGTATTTCTGCAATGTTGTCTTTCGAACCTTAAATTCGAGAATGTATGATTGCCGGTTTTCGAGAAACGCCCACGCGTGGCAAGGCAATGTATATAGCGATATTGACTATCTTCCGCACTGGCTGGTTGTCTTCTGCGTTTTGTACGTGAAGCTTTTCTGAAAGGAAAGCGCCTCCCGTTTCCGCGAGGCCATCAATGCACGAAAAAGTTCGCAGTTGCAAGTTCGACGGTGTTCTCAAAGCTTCAAGCGCACGATAACTAGGAGAGCGCATGCTATTCTTGCGGTGCTACTTTTATGGCAAACACGCACAAGTGAAAGTTCTCTTGCAAGCGCAGTGATGCTGGTGATAGCATAAAGTAACATTGGGCTATCTGTGGTGACGAATCGCACCCGCGTGCGGCTTCATGCAGTCAGTTCCGTAGCCAAGCCTGGCCAAGGCTTTTCCAACGTCAAAATGGCGGTCCACGGGTGTTGCCCGGTCGGGTTCGGAGTGTCGATTGCTTCGAATGATCCGGGAACGCACTCTAAGCCGCGACGTAACACTCAGGATTTTAATACATTGGGCTCTATGTGGGCTGTGCCGGGACCCGATAAAAACAACGTAGCAGCCGGGTAAACGCAACACTGAGGAGCGTAAGAGCGCGGTACTAGTGTATATTGTTTGCCACGTAACTAAGAAAAATGACCAATAAAAAAACGTAACATTTGAACTTCATTGACGCAATGCCTAATTACCAATACGAACTAAAAGACAAATGAAGTTTTATGCCTTACTGAAGACCAAGAAGTGACAGCATAAGTCACACCACAAAGTTTCTTATGTTGCTGGTTATTATTCCAGTTTTGTTGCTCTGGAATAGAAAAAAGTATCGTAATCCTGCGCTCAGGAGACATTCGAACTAAAGCGTACCAGTTCCGAATACGCTCCGAAATGCACGGCGCTATCAGATATGTGACTTGTATTAATACCTTCAGCGACCATGTGATAAATCACAACACCTGTTGTTGACGTGGACAGTGAATAGTGTTAAGGATATTAGCTAAGCGAAATGTCTTAGACTTCTTTCATGAACGTCGGTGATCACTTGCTTGGCGTACTTCGAACGTCCCCGTTAAAGTCAACAGTGAAAAACAATAGTGTTGTCTTTTTGTGGTTCTTGTAGCTACCAGGAATTACAGCCTACGGTGTGTGAGGAAAGGAGCGCGGGGGCTGGGAAACACTTTTTGCAATGTGTTGAACAATAAAAAAAGTGGATAAACTATGCCCCCGTCCCCAGGACTGGCTCACACAACGCTTGTGCTGACCACGGCGTCGGCGAGCAGGAGCTCAGCCGGACAAGTTGACCAGGCCGGCTCTGATATGCGGAGTAGCGTTCTGAAAAGCTCCCGCGGGGGTTTGAAGCTGAGATACGGATCGGGCAAGCACCATCTGGTGACAGTGTGAGAAACTCAGTAGCGCGTGCGAGCAAGATCACAGCAGCAGCAGTATCAACAGCGCCAGGAAAGTGAGCAGAACAGAGACAAGCCTTCGCTTAAAAAATAATGCTGTCGCTTCCCTCTTGCCACAATGTTTCACAAGCCAACGCTGTTTCTGCTTGGCCAGTTTTTTTAATGCAAACGTGTCCCGGGTTCTACCAAGGATGCCACTTTCAAACTCTGAACTTTGCTTTGTACCGCATGGTCCCCTCGATATCTTCCTGTGCGGCTGTTTAGAAAGCTCTATACGGCGTTTCAGAGTTCTTATAAGGTTTAGAGTGCTATAAGGTTGATGATTACTAAAAATTTGTCTTTGTCATTTACTTTTAGTTTTTATGCGAAGAAATTAAGTGTTTCTTAATATTTCAGACTGAGTGCTGAAGACTATGATGTGATGTTTCTTTGCGCGATTTCACTCTTATAGTTTCAATGACGAAGGACTACATAACGTAAGTGGTATATTTCCGCACTGCTGATGGCATGCTTTGTTAGTCGGTGGAGGTTTTCCTCACTGCGTTTTCTGTGCACTTTGGAGCTTCAAACATCAAGAAGATTGATAGTTGCTCCCCATAGGCAGGACTATCTTAGAGTATCCGGGTGGAGTGTTCGAATGCTTTCGCTAAGACAGCTTCAAATATTTCTGGATCGTGTATTTGCCTTCTTCTAGTTGTGCCCGATAATTTTTTCCTAAACCAAGCAGACGTGTGCGGTGAATATTTATCAGTGATGAATCTTTAAACGTAAAAGCGAGCATCCATAAATTCCGCAGTTCTTTTGGGATTCGTCGCCGAAATGAAGGAGCACCAACACAATGCCGTCTGTAAAGGAAGCAAAAAAGTTTGAGCATGCTGCGGACCGTACAATGACTGGCACTGTAAATTTAGATTCATTAGGAACACACTTTGCTTAACGTCCACTACTGCCAAGCAAATCATTGCAAACTTTACGCTTATCACATTCGGACATCTGGGGGCAATGGCCCAACAAAAGCCGTCTCTGCCGTCTCTGCTATTGCCCAACAGAAGCCGATTCTGTTGCTATAACCCTAATAAATGCCCCAGTGTATAGTGATCCGAAGAGAATATGCTTCTCTTGCACACGCTATAATGCCTCAATGAAAGCACTAATGGAAGCACGCCTGTCCATACACCTATTTTCTACATATCAGAGCACACTAACAAAGCGCCATTTTCCTACATTAGAACAAATACACCAGAGATCCCTTCTGCTCCTCATATTATACTGTACCGTGGCCTCAGGACAAAGAAGACGAACGATGGTAAGAGGGGAAGCGACCTATTTGCAAGGCATCTGCCCTCTTAGCCGTGATCCAAGCCACGCGCCACCCACACAACTTCATCCCCTTCATTTTCTCCTTGTCATGAAATACACAAGTAGCGGATAATGAAGGGTGCATAAGAATATCCACATCCTCGAATGTATTAAATAATTTCGGCTTTAGCCTGAAATATCTCCCCTTCCTTATACCTCGCGCCACCTTACTTCGCGAAATGGGAGAAGTGGCCGGTCGATGTCAAGCTCTCACAGCGAGCAAACTGGACCTCCCGATGACAAATCTTTTTATCTGTCTCCTTTCAGGACGCTGGATTACGTCCCTCCGTCGAGGCACCCGCAGGGCGTGAAATCGCTCTTAATTAAGGCAAGGCCGCTACAGTGAAACAAATAAGGTTTATTACGTCCACAGAAGAGACACGATCTTTTCTGCCGCGTCGTTTCGGGAATCACTTATGTTCACCTCTTGCAGTCTGCTACCTTCTTGACACTAAACCAACAAGAACCGACCAAAGCTCAAATGGATACCGCACCAATCTGTTCGAGTGACCCCGGCTCCGTCTTTCTTCTGGGCGGCAAAGACGCAGCAGTAATGTGACCTCGAAAGTTTCGAATGGAAACCTCTGCTCTCAGATGCCTGATATCTTGAACTCATTTGGGAAGCAGTTTGCGAAGGGGACGAAAAGAAGATCACTAAGTGCGGCATCAATTACAGTGGCTTAATGTCCCTGTTCACAGTATGCATAGACTGTTCCGCATGAGACAGGCGCGGGCTCAGGTTGGAACTGATTGTGAATGTTGAAGTAAGCGTGTGGTGCGTTTTCTCTCGGTAGGCAGTACGGTTTTCTTTTCTTTCGTATGTAGCTTCGGAGGCGTTTGAGTCATCAGTCTTGATTTCTGTCCGTAGATTTCATACATCTGCAATACTGTGCGATGACTAATTGTGGCAAGGTGTGACGAAGATACTTACGCTTATGTCTTGATGACTAGTCTGTTGCGGCGCAGGACCACGACAGTACCAAACACGGAGGTTAAGTAGCACTCCGAAAAGTATGTTCTCGTGGGCGCTGGATAACTGCATGGAAACTAGAAGTCTACATGTCGCTGCAGGGTCACCTCCATTATTACACTACCCAAAACACTATAGCACTATGGTTGAACTCCTTCGCAGTTGCACCCGAGACTTGCAACGTGGAGAGTTGTACGATGTTTGCGATATCTTGTAAATCCTGCTTCATGTTCATAGTCAGTGTAAGTTGCTGACCATGCTTTTATGCCGTGATCTTATGCGCATTTATCAAGATGAGTCGAGTTTCCTGCATAGCCGTTTTAAAAAATGTGAAGCCTCACTTCTTCACAGGACAAAATCTTACTCTTTTCACCAACCGCAGTTCATCACTGACTCCATTTACGAGTCGTAGTGCGAGTGGTTGAAAACAGGGAAATTTTTACATACTTGCTCGATATTTTTATACCCCATGCTTGCCAACAAGAATTCAATACAATTTATAATAAAATCAACACAGCGATGCCCGATTATGTATTGGTGTTTCGGTATATCCGGGTTGCTGTGTAGAAGACAGTGTTGACATTTATGAGCCGCGCCACCTGTCGTAGTAATTGGTCATTGTTTTGCGTATATAAACTTTGTCTTCAAACTCGCTTATATAAAAGGCGCGTAGATGGAGCTGGGTGTTTCAGCAGCACAATACAGCGTATAGGCATTCGGAGAGAAACATAAATTCAAGCTCCCGTAATCGTCAGTTTGCTACACATCCAGACAATTTCTGACCGCAATTTGAATTTAGTTGTAGAACAGGCATTAGGGTATAGCTAAGGGATAATATCCTCTGGAGATGAGAATAGCTGCTCAAAGACAAGAAAACAGTCCTTATGTCTATTTCTCGGCTGGAACGAGGCAATATAAATTACTATGCAGCCTTACAAAGATTGATGACTCAATTTCGAAAAAGGTAACTGCAACATGAATGCGTCATTTCGTATGCTCAAGGAACCTCTCTTTATAAGTTGCAGGTCGCAATGATCCTGAACAATATTTGCAATGGCAAAATGTACCGTCGAAACCATTTAAAAATAGTACAGATTTGCAATAAGCACAAACATTAGCGAACCAGCCCGGCTGTATTAGGTGTAATACTATCAAAGGAAGTTAATAAAAATACTAAAGTTAGTAAGTCATCGTAAATAAACTTGTCCCCAGGAAAATTGAGCGTTTTCAAACATGCTTAGACACTAAGCCTTGATCAGTGGTGCAGCATTCGACCACTCAACGGCGCCTAGTTAGAACAATTTGCGACCATAGTGTGCCGAAAAGGTGTATGTGAAAAATCAGAAGTGTAGGGATGGTTAATCTACAAATTTGTGTTAACCACCTCACCCTGCTGAGTGCCGACACGTTTGTTTGGCCGACCCAGTTGTACCTACCAATTTTGCAACGTGTAGTGGGTGGTCAGCTTACAGAAAAATCCCGGGACATCTCCATTGACGTGAAACCTGGGGAGGGGCGAAACGTTAACAGGGGCGAATAAGTGTATTGTTGGCGCCTTGGCGTTTTTGCCAACGTAAATGAAACCGTTGGGGGGTAGAGGTATACAGCTTTGACGTATAAAGTCTTCTTTTTTGCAGGATGAAGCTCTCTAGCGTGAGACGTAAACGAGTGTCCGTTTGTTTTTTTAGTTCGCGTTACGAAGCGCTCCAGCGAGAGGCGCAAACAAGTTTACGAGTGTTTCAGTATAGTGACAATATGAGACGACGCTTACGACCACGACAGGATACGCCGAAAGCTGCAGCCCCTAATGGGCTTCGCCCCGAATACTACTGGAATGATACTGATAGGCTCAGCATAACCTAATGGTTCGTCGAAAGGTGGCAAATGGCGAAACCGGACATCTCTGCCCTTGAAATCAAATTCAAGTCTTGGAGGGTTTATCGAATTTTGAAACATCGCGTGTTTCCTCAAATACTGTGAGTTATTGTGGTGCTAAAACAGAAATAAAATGTGTACAATGTATGCACCCGCATAACAATTATCTCTCATTTGTACCTTTGAAGAATTTTATACGCAATGTTTGAGGACGGGGGCTTCCGGCCTAGGCATCCTGTAGTACCTATACAGTGGCAAATGCACTGATACTGAAGTACGACTGCCAGTATGTTACTGTTGTTCGGCTAACATCTAATACGGCTACTAATGTATTGCAAAAATTAATATTTCCCTTAGCACATGTGCTGCAAGAAGCGCACCTTCTATGCACGGATGGATTTACTTACTGGCTTGTTAGTACAGTCTTTTCGAAAATTTTGAAGACCATGCCGAAGGGGCACAGGGCACAAAAAATAAATCCAGAAGCTTATGTCTTGAGCTAGGCTGAAACGTTTTGTGCCGAAAGCTAAACAAAATATCTTTTTTTCTTACTGTAATAAATAATTTTCCACAGTTAAAGGTTAAGCTCAGTCTTTAAATTCTTTGTGGTCCAAAAGGCTTAGGTCTGGAATGGAAAATTTTGACTAGGACTGTGCATCTTTGAACGTAAAGAATAATAGCATTAATGACGGGCATGAGTAAACGTCAGTGAACAACACAGTCACTCACGAACAAATGAACGCGCTTTGTTCTTGCTTGAGAGTACGTGGGAAAGTCAACCAAAAAATACAACGCAGCAATAAAAGAATGGTCAGGTCGCAAAAAGGCGTCATCCCGCTCGTGCAAAAAGGTGTCAACTATATTCAAGACAGTAGTATACGTTCACTAGCGGAAGAAGATGAATACACAGGACAAAACACATGACACTCTCCGCAAAATTGCTCAATCTTTAGTATTAAGATACCGAAGGGTTAAACCGAAAGCTTCCTTAGTAGGACCGATGATGTCCTTTCAAAACTAATTTATTTCCTCATACACTGGTTGGTCGAACGAAGAGCTCTGATAACATCTCTGGACATACAGCGCCCATCTAAAACCGGTATTCTATTGTTTAAAAATGTTTACTTGAAAATCGCGAAACAGGAACGGTTTTTTATAAAACGTATCGATCATGACGAAGGAGTACAATAGTATCCGTTAGTATAGTATCTTGTAATCCAGGTATCGGTAAATATTTAGATACTGTGTAGATGCGCTCACTTAGTGCGCGAAAAATCGTCGCGTGGGCTCTTCCTTTGTTTGAAATATGGGCCTTTGAAAGTTTGACGATCAATTGCACCCACATTCAGGGAACAATGTGCGCACTTTTAGCTGAGGTTCTGTTGCAGTTTTGATGGGAGAAAGGTTTTGCGCGTGGTGGAACTTTCTTTTACAAAGGTAGGGTAACTTTGTTATAGTGTCCCTACGCAAGCTACCATAAAATTAGATACAATTCTGCCCTTCCCCTTCGCCTTACCACACTTTTGGGCACAGTTCTATTACAGTTTACGTTATCACGACAAATCTTGCGTACGTCCCCAAAGACCATTGTTTTTCCACGAGTGAAAGGGAGCTCGCGATTACGGAATAATCCCCGTAAAATGCTATTTCGTCTGCCTATGTTATCTACGCCTGGAATATTATCTGCCTATAATATTTGTGTTTTCTATTTTATGAGCCTTCGATGCCAAATGTTCGGCCAAAGAAGTGAGATCATGCTTTTCTAGAAATACTGACATTTGAGGTTAGCTAACGACGGCAGTTTTAAATTTCTTTCATTGCCATCTATGCGTTGCTCTGTCGTATGTCACAAGCATTTTGTTTTGCTGTTTGGCATATCTTGAGCACAATTTCAAGTATTCTCTTTGAATATTGCTTCTCAGTATGGATACCTATGCTGCCGTAAGTTCCACAAAAAAGACCAGCGAAGAAAACATTGCATCGTTTATAATAGGAGAAAATGTGATACTGAGTCCTTGCAGACGCGGAAGCTTCAAGGTACCGGCAATGGTTAATATTAGCGTTAGGTTTGTGTGCCCGTCTGCGCACACCGTCCTGTTAATAGATATACATTACCTCTATTGTTGCGTATTTGGCCCTTTTTCACGTAAAAGTAATATGTCCTCGGCCGGGTTAAACAATTATTTTGATAGCTTGACATGGTCGCATACACTGAATCAGGCATGGGGGCATGTTTGGTTCTGTTATTTCTTTAGTTATTTTTGCTTTTGTTTTTAATACGCCTCCCGTATCTCAATCTGTATGGTAGGGCCACTCGGCAATTTTTTTTGGCCCACAATTTTTGCTAGGTCATTTTGTTTTGTGCTGAAGTATACATAACAACTGTCTAGAGACGACATCTGAGAGTTTCTCGCTGACACCACTAGCAAGGTCAGCAGCACCTGTTCATATTTTGTCGCTTGCAAATGTACGTGCTGTGAAGAAAGGCGTGAGAGGGAGAGGAAGACAAAAGCAGGATTTGATTGCTTGCTACAGTAAGTTTTGTGCCTTACAAATACACAGCAGAATGGTCAGCATGAAAGCATGTTATATTTCCATTGACGTCTGGCGGATGGGATAGCTAGCGCCAGTACCGTCAGCATTCTGACAGCATTCTGGTCTTATCGTACACGTTTCTCTAGGAAATATGCATTTGAAAAATACGACACCCCGCATTTCAGTGCATACAGTCAGCAAAATCCACAAGTCCGCGGTTGTTTTATTCCTCTTGGTCAAAAAAGGCATGGTACCTAGGTTTTTTCTTCTGGTGTGGGACTGTATGAGCATAACTTATCGCTGTGAAATGTCGCCGATTTATGCTTTTGAGATCAGTGTCGCGATGTTTTGTGCGGCTGAGACTAGTTCACTGAAGCCATGATGTCGCGAAATGCACAAGAGGCAAATTCAGACATATGTTAGCTTTTTAATAAAGGTATTTTTATCATTTTTGTGGCTTTTCGATCGTCTCTCTGTTTAGTTAGTAGTACCAAGTCCCACGTTAGGTGTTTATACAGGCTTTAAATTAGGTACGCTTAGCTTCTTTCCCCACCTTTTTTCTTTGCGTCTCCTCCTTATCTACGTCTAAGTTGACTAACATACCTGACCGGTACTTCGTGTTTACAGCATAAAACCAACACGTTTTGACTGAAAGACACGCCAAACAAGAAGAAATTCATAGTAAGACAAGGTTTCGGATACCACTTAACGACGTTAGCGCTGCCAGCTTAGGGGAGTCGTCAGCTGCGCTTCCTGGGCTGTACTGCACCAGACTGGAGTATACTCGCAATCGAAAGCCAATCACGACATCAGGTGGCAGACACCTGTGTGCGAAGCCGTTGGAGCCGCCATGTGGACGTATACCACGTTCGCAGCCACATGACGTGTAGTAGGAAATTGGGGCGTTAGGACAGAGCATACACTCGCTCGCAGCCGATGGAAATAGTGCTGGCAGGTCCCTGGCTTCAATTGGATTTCTCCACCTAAGCCTACCAATGTTCCCAAATCAAACGCATAGATGCCCCTAACCTTAAAACAGCATAATCCCGAGCGAAGTTGAAGCGTGGGACTGCGGCAGAGAAGCATAACGCATTTCTTAGTCTTCGCGTAAAGCACAACTAGCATACATATCTTGGTTCGTTTCCAATGGTTGATGGTTGGAAATGTAGGTCGCGACCAAAAACATTTCCAGACCATCGGGCAGTGATTTGACGGTGCCGTATTGGGGGAAGCTAATAGGGAAATAGGGAGCTATTATATATACGATGCTGCTCTTAAACGTTCTTATTTTATTAACGCCAACGTCTGATGACACGCCATGAGGTATTTTGTGCCACCACGTTGGCACTAGCGAAAGCTTTGCGTTCTTCCTCTACGGCCTTTACTAAGAGACAAAAAGCTTAGCTGAGCAGACGCGTTCAACGTAAAAGGGGTTTGAATGGGGAAATTTTGCCGGGAAGCCTTCCACCGCTATCTTTCGTGGCTGCCTCTTTCAGTTGCTCTGCCCTTCAATGGAGGAATGGGATATTTCTTTACTACCGCTTGCGGCGAGTTCAACGTGATTTTGGCTTCCTCGCTTTACTTAACATTTGGTCGGCGTCTTGCCTCTTTGCGAAATCTTATTTTTGTTGCGGAAGGAATATTTGCGTAGTTCAGTGAGCTTCCCTGTGTGTCAGAATTTCACCTTGATGTGATACCAGGCGACTACCCGTAGCCGCGGTTCAGGTGACTAGCAGTCCCTGTCGGCAAGTTAGAGAGGTAAGGGTAGCGACTGGCTCGTGTGGCGGAATGGGCCAAGTCACGTGTGGAAGAATATTCGAGACATGAAGACGCGCTCTTTGAGGGCTGATCATGCAATCTGCTTCCGTCGCTTAAAAATCTAGTGAGCTGCTGAACCGACAGCCGCCTGCTGCGTCCGACCATCCTGCAGATGTCGTTCGGCTTGCCAAGGAATTAAAGCGGAAGCTTGCGGTGGAGCGCGCAATGCGGTGGGCTGAAACTATTACGGGAACTTCAGCCAGCGTAGCTTCGCGGGAAGGGAACAGAAAAACCACGGGAGAGACTTTAGGAGGCGGCAATGAACACCTTTCCTCCGACTTTGACTGCGTCTTCGAAAAGGACGAAACGACGGTAGTGAGTGCTCGCACTACGAACGTTTGACTAGCCGTACATTCGGTTGGACAACTGGGCTAGGCCGCTTTCGCTTTCATAACCGGCCTAGCCGAAGCTAAGCAGCAGCGGGTTTTTGGATGTGTTGACTTTTACGGTGAGCTGTTTTAATGATCACTTCTTTACAAAAGTGATTACGGCTACCCTTAAAGGGACACTGAAGTGATCTTTAAGCATTTGTGGGATTTGCTTGCACAAGTGGTATTCTGGACTCCCTAGGGTGTTTCGCCATTCTAGGTGCATTTAGGCAAATTTATTTAGTAGAAAAAGCAATTTAAGAGCTGTCCCCCGCTCTGCATCCTCCTTGCCGATTTCCCACGACATTTCGTATAAGCCTTACTAGAGCAGGCATAGCTTGACTGGGTTACTCCGTGGCTCGCCGACCCTGAGACAGAGTCAGTCGACTGGCCGATGGTCGGTCCTCGCAATTCTTTTGCCCAGTTAAAAATAAGCCGCGACACGATTTCTGCCTGGAAGGATGTTTCTTTAGCTTGTTTGTTGCAGACTGTATCAAGTAACGTCTGTGAGATCAATGTAGCTTCCACAAGACCGCACGCGACGCTTAACTGACTGGTGCGCAGTAGAAAATCTAATGGCAAAAGAAGGGGGAGATAAGACAGCAAAGCTCATATAGGTACGACGAATTAGAATAAACCAAAAACGTTTGTTGTCACGCGGGAAACCAAGGCACGAGAATCAGTCTTCGCGCTGGGGGATCTTGCACAGCAGTTGGCAGAACAGCTACACAATTGTGATCGCTTTTCCTGCCTAAAGAACGTAGCTGCTAGAGATAGGAAATTCCTGATAATTCGGGACGCCTATTGCACAGGTGTTATTCAAGAAATTCTGATGCAATTTGCTGGGAATGATAACACAAAAAATAAACCAAAATATACAATTTATACTTTATACTTTTCGTCCCTGACAGCGCTGTGGGTATGGCTGAGTGGTAAAAAGTGGGGGTTTTTTCTACTTAGGTCATGTTTCTATACTGAATTCACTATCTTGCGCTGCAACCTTTATTGCTCCACGAGCGTAGTTGACAGGCTGCGTGCAGACGGGCAATAACAAACTGGCGAGTTCTCGTACGCGGGGTTGCTGACAATGCAGCGACTGCTTGCGGGCAAAGTGCCGAATCAGCCGACTCTCACTCTATAAGGCAAAAAAGTACTAAATGTTCGTCTTCTGGGGGAAAACACGGCTTTTGCCACAATCATTACTCCATTTGGGGACTAAATAGAGCGGACGAACGGTTAGCTCGCCACCAGATTGGAATGTTTTGATACTTCCCAAGAAAAAACTGCCTGAAGGGAGTCCAAGAAAAAAACCATCACCAGCAGGGATGCAACCAGCCACCCTCGCAACAGTACCCAAGGAATTCCAATATGTTTCCACTAGGCCACGCCAACGTTTTTTGTAACAAAAGCTTCATTACAGAAATATATACTGTGCCGCATCAATTATGCCAGAGGATTCTTCGTGGAAAAGGAGCAGCGTTACGCAGACAGATAATACGCACTGCACGGTTTATGCTAGCATATAGTCTGCATGTTCTGCAAGAAAGTGCAAACTAGTCGCGTTGTAATACAGCAAAGTCCCAGAGTGTTGGCGGTAATTATGCTAGCACGAGTGTCAAATGAATGACGGTGCCTTTTGTGCACAGCTTGAAGGGAACGAAAATGGAAGCGAGGGATAGGAAGGGGAGGGGGGGGTTCTAGGTAGGTGACAGTCGTTAGTGGGCAGAAGTGGGCAGGAGTTCTTCCCCGTTCCAGCCCTCAAATTGAGTCCTATCTCCTCCGCTCCTTTACCTTGATTTCCGAAAGGGCTCGCGAACCCTGAGCGAGAACATCATGAGCTTGGAGTAGGAATCAGGTCCGTCAAGGGTGGCTACTGCCCACTGCACCTTCTGCGTAAAATGTCTCCACACTGGCTGAGGGCGTTCAGCACATTCACAACATCCACGCCTGCCCTCCATAGCAAGTGGAGGCCTATGACATGGTTACAATCGCGGAGGTGTGGGCATTCCATGTCTGCATCCAAGAACCTGATGTTCATTCAGGTGAGCTGTCATGCGTGGAAAAGGAGCACTGCCGCTCGTACAAGAAGTATATCGCCGTCATTGCACTGTACTAATGCTCGCTCGGGTGTCTCCCGCTTTGCAAACAGCAGACAGTGGCCCCTCCAGGAAGGAAGAAATCCCGCCTCCTCCTGCGTTGGCTTCTTAGGTAGAACCCTGTGTGCAAGCGGAGGAAGAAATCCTTCGAACTTGTTGGGCGGAGAGCTTCCGCAGACGTCGTAGGACGTCACTTTTAGGCGGCCTAGAAGTGGTGAGCTGTACATGGAGAGTGGGAGGATCCGCTGCACCAGCCCCAAGTAAAGCATCAAGACGGGACGGTTTAGCAGAAAACGGTGACATTGAAATGTACAGCGTGTATAACTGCACAACGCGTCCAGATTCACTGCAACTGTTGTCCGAATTTCTATCCTTGCAAGCGAACATGACCGCAATTTTCGCTTTACGCTTAGCTAATGTTACAATTTTAAGTAGAGCCTCACAGCCATAGTTTTTTCATGTAAAGAACAAGCAACTCGTCGGGTTGTTGAGACAGGTGTCTGGGTGATCGGACGACTCATTTGTTTCCACACAAGTTAGCGTAAACCCCAGTATATTTTTTTAGTGTTTGGTAGTTTGTGAATTGCTCAAGTATCGTTTGTGAAAGTGGGTATTCTGTGTGTGTGTCACAACAGGAAAACGACCATATTTTCCTGCAATGGCGCAACCAAATGCGGTGTTGCCTAGCCTGAATTATTGATAGCGCTATTGGACGATCGGGACTGGTAAATGAAGCCGGGCTTTAGAGCAGTTGTGGCACTGTCATAGCTTTGGTGTACAAGGCGATTCTGGAGCGAATTAAAAAAAAACAACTTCAGGACCTTAGTTGTAGTGAACATTAATATTTTACAGTTGTTATCAGCAATTGATGCGTTTTTGTCATCTGTTAAACATAGATATATTCATTACGTTGGGGTCAACGTTTGCTATTGTCACTAATATTTGCTTATTGTTGACGCGCTTGAAATCTTTCATTGGCCGTTATTACCTCGGACGAATCATATGCCGCGCAGCGTATTAAAAAAAACCTCACCGAGAAGCGTCTGTCCATCTCGCTTCGCTGCTCCTTGCCATTACCCGAAGCTTGATTAACCCTGGGCACTTTTCCCGTAATTAACATCAATATTTTCTCCCGTGGAGCCTTTTTACTGCTATAAAACACTATAAAAGTAATATGAATTAGCTATAGGCGCAAGTAGCTCGTTCTGAAAGCTAACAAGCCCTGCCTTACATCAGTTTAGCGTGTGCCGGCCTCAGCCAATGGCGCAGCTGCTGGTAAGACGTCTGATGTTCTAGTGCGGCAAATAAGCTATTGATTCACCTGAGGATTCCTTTTTTCCTAATTATACAGCTTATCTTGTTGAAGATTGTTTGAAAAGTGGTGTGATTGTTATTTGCAATAGCTTATTCTTCAACCTATAAGGCCCTGCCTAACAGGCGTTTTCGCTTGCTGGCCTCAGCCAATCACGCAGCTTCCATAAACGTCGCAAAGCCAATGCGGGAAATGGGCTATTGGTTCACTTGGACATTCTCTCCTCCCAAATTATATAGCTTATCTGGTAGAAGATTGTTTTAAAAGTGGTGTCATTGTTATTCTAACAAGGTAATCTTTCAAATAAACCAACCTTGCATTTTGTCTTCATTGTCCCTTTAACTGGAAGTTTCCGTAGTGCCAAGCTTGAAAGTTGAAGAGCAAAAAGAAGGCTGGAACCAATATATCGGGAGCCCAGTCGATAGATCATGCGGCAATCCGAAACACCAAACACCTCGTTTTTTTATCGTTGCAATTCCTGGTGAAAAAAGGGCAGCGTATCTGCCCATTTAACTGCAAATGTCACCGAAAGACGATACTCGACTGGCGCCCCTGCCAAGTAAAGGCCTCCCTCCTCTTTCCTCCTCACCTCTCGTGCTGTTCCTTTCCCATCTCGTTCCTGTCAAGATAACACGCTAGAGGTTTGCTCAAGTCAATTTAAATTGACCGCGTTCCACTGCTCCAAGTTGGCAGAGGGTAGCATTTGATACGGTTGCTTCTACAGAACTACACATCACCGCTGCCTCGCTTGCCTCCGAAATATTCTGACGTAAACAGCGGCTGCAGCAGCCGGTGTTTGAGTGATGTAATCGCTGCAACGGAAGGCCGAAAGAGAAATGCTTTGTTTGTTCAGCTATTGCTCAGCAAATAGGGCATCTTCCGTCACCGAATCAAGAATTAAGTGGCTACTTCAACGTTGGTTGGATGCCAGCTTGGTGGTTGCCTTCAGTATCCCTTTGAGTGCGTAGTTTTCTGCGCAAGATTTAGAGCTTCGTCCGAAAGACTGATGGTGCATTACGCAAGCCTCCTGGATGTCACCGCCGTTATAAAAAGCGTAGCAGAAAAAAATGCGAGTGGTGCTGCCCCCCCTTCCTTCCATTTCCTGACGCCCACACGCAAGGACTCGATTAGGGCTAAAATTTTTCGTCGTTTCGATCATTTCTCTTATATTATGGATCTCGCAAACTGTCGGGGTGGATAGTTCATCTGATATTGACGGTCGCCAGGTCTTAAATTATTCCGTAGCCCTCCAGTATGGCGTGCCTGATAGCCCGGGCGTAGATTCGGTGCGACAAGCAGCAGTTTGAAGTTCTAGGTTTTTGGGTAATGATTGCGCGACTCACTTTTGCGAAACTAGATTACATGGTGTCCGCGGAAAAACGAAAAAACTGCTCTTTTCTTTTCACAGGCTGTCTCACCAGATAGGTTGGTTTCCCGAATCCGACTGGTTTTCTGCGCAAGTTTCACTTTATTCTGTTAAGAGTTCCCAACGAAGAGCCTTGGAGAGTGTATTGCGGTATAGCACGGTTTAATGTGTTGATTTCCAATATCACATCCGGCGCGATGCTTGTGGAGGTGTTATTACATTTCTCGTGTCACTTGCTTTCTCATTTTCGCTTGATGAAAGGCTTTACGACTCCACAACTAACAGCTTCTGCTGAATACCAATACTTCAGCCAATGCTTCAGGCAAAGTCCTATCCACTGGAACGTGTGCAGAAATAGTAACCATTACATTGGTATCCATCTAAATAAAACTTTACCACCCCTTCATGAATAAAGTTGAGGGACACGCGAAATCATTCGCACATCAAATAACGTGAAACGCGAGGTCAGAACATTCGCCAAAAGTTCGCCCAACCTTCGCTTACACTGCGTCAAATCGATCGTTAGACCTCCAACGACCGAAATGGCAAACGAAGAATGAACCCATGCGACAATTTTTGAAGCAATAAGTAAATGCCTCTGCGAGCGATGCAAATGTGTACCAATGCGTGGTTTATAAGATAAATCTATTTCATTGTACTCCTATATCTTTCAGTCTGTTGTCTTATCTAAAAGCGTTCCTTTTTCGCGATTTTCAGATATTCGTTTTGACACAATGAAATCCTGTTTCACGCGGGCGCTTTGACGTCCACAGATATTATCAGAGCCCTCAAGTCGATCAATCGGTCTATGGGGTAATGCTTTCGCTTTATTAAGCCTAAGGCTTCAAGGCAAGGCTGTAGAGGTTATTCAGAACATTTAGCAGCTCAACTTAAAATTGTGCCGTTCTGGGCTTTCCGGATTTATTTGACCTGGTATTTCAGCTACGGAGAAGACAAGACAAAAACTAAAGGCTACACGGGAGTTTCGGTGCAGTGCTGTCCGCCCCGCGAGGCACCGCGGCTGCCGCTTAGTTAGTTCTTCGTTTCTAAGCTGCCACCAGTAGTGGAGTTTGCTGTAGCTCTACGTTACTAAACTCCACCCAGTTTGTTTCTTCAGTAGGGCAAAGTTGCGAAAAAGCAAAAAAGACACGAAAGTTTTTCTTGCGGGCCGAGAGCAATTTTTGTAATCGTCTGTTTGTGGAAGTGCGCTAGCCTGTCACTCTGCACTGTGACATATGCGTTTCGATCGCTGGGCGTTTCAGACGACTCGGTCGCTGGGTACTGCGGCAGCAAGAATACGCGTTTACTGTCATCCATAAATACGACAATTCGCTCAAAGACGCTGATTGTCTCTCGGGTGACCCTGTCGATACTCCGGACAACGGTGGCACCAGTTTCGTGCCTATCTTTTGGCAATTTCTGATTTCCTCCGGGTAGGTGACGACCAACGCTGCGACTCTGTTGCGCTCAATCATCGACCGCCTCAAAAGTACCTCTACAAGGGCATTTCTTCTGTTTGATGGAGTCATCTACCATCGCAACTACCGGTCAGGCTGGTCCGACATTCTACTATTAGTACCTAGACATGTGCGTCAAGATACCGTCAAGCAGCTTCGTGACGAGCCGTCGGCTGGCCATCTGTGCAGTACTCGAAATCGCGATCCAGCTGCGGGAGTTTTTCCTTCCAGGCGCATACATCTCCGCCAAACGTTATGTCGGAGCGTGCGACGTAGTGTCAGCTTCGCAAGAAACCAACTAGGCTTCCTGCAGGCCACCTCCAGCTTTTGAAACCCCTTCCGAACATTTCTTTCATGTCGGCGCATGTCTGTTCGGGTTTGTGTCTTTTGTCCCATTCCCGCAAACAAGTAGATTGTGGTATTTACAGGCTACGCAACTGGAAATGCCATCACGCGTACACTACCGACCAGCTGAGACCCGGGTGTTGCCGACTTTCTCCTCGAAAATGTTGCCTCGAACCATCCATTGTGTTAGTATACTTCTGTTTCTTTTTATCGTCCGGTTGCGCCCAGCGGTGTTATCAGCGTTTCAAGCAAGGTGAATGTATCCTTTCCTATTTTTTAAATGCTGCACGCGCCACCTTATTTTGATAGGGAGAGTGTTTGCCCCTGACGTCACTAGCCTACACTAATCTTCTTTGATCTCAAGTGTTCTGGTTACACTTAAACGTTTCGAGAAACAATCGCGCCGAAAGATAAATACTCCCAGGGCAGCCGTCGCAGGATTAGATTCACCCACACTCGCCTGCGCTCGTCACTTAGTTGATTGACGCTTCGCCACCTCTGTATTCTTTGAGTTGTTGGGGAGCACAAGTTCACGCCAATAAACTTGGTCTTAGTTCAGGACAGCTGCATCGCCTTTGGAGACATGAAAATTTTATCTTGGAATGCGCTGCTCCACGACAGCTTCTCAAGGACCCTGGTCGTTCTTTCTCATTCCAGGTTGTTGATGAGATTTTCTGATCATGTTCCAGCCGTCCCAAGCTTACAACACCATAAGACCCTAAGACTAATGGCATGACAGAAGGGTTCAACCGAGCGCTCATTGATATGCTGACCATATACGCTTCCTCTTTAATAGCGACTGGGACGCAGTGCTTCCTTTCGTTACATTCGCCTGCAATTTTTACAGTCATCATCTGTAGTGGCTATTCTCCAGTGGATATTCTCATGGCTGGGTCACAACTTTGCCCTCATACACTCTTCTGAATGCTACAGCTCCCCCGGCGACAGCATACGCCCATGATGGGATCACGCGGGCTGCGATAGCCTGTCACTCCATGCACGCTCGTCTTTGGGATTTGCAGACGACCCAAAAGGCTCGTTACGACCATAAGCACCGCACGCTGTCTATTCCCGCAGGCTCTCTTGTGCTCCCGTGGAAGCCTCTGGGCCGTGTGGGCGTTTTCGCCAAGTCAATGTGTCCCGTTACATCGGCCCTTATTAGGTGATATGGCAGGCGAAGATTGAGGAATGCGAAGTTTCTTCTCCTTTCGGCCGTCCTTACTGTCCCTTCTGCCGATAATATACGCGTGTCCTTGCCTCAATGCCTACCAGACACCTGCTGTTAGCTTTTATTGCCCAGCACTGAAATGGTGCCTTTGCCGCAGGGGATGTTGTTATGCGAGCCTAGCGGACAGATTAGCAAGCGACAAAAATGTTGCTAAAACTGTGGATGAGGGAGATACTAGAATTCGGAGAAGAGAGGGCGGGCGTTCTTCGATTGGCTTGAGAGAGAGAGAGAGAGAGAGAGAGAGAGAGAGAGAGAGAGAGAGAGAGAGAAAGCTCTTTAATAAAGAAGAAAGCGGAGAGGTTTGCCAGAATTTCTACACTGACATGCTACTCGGTGGGGGAATGGGTAGGGGAGGGTAGAAAAGGCCCTATAGATTAGAGGGCGGAAGAACGGGGAGGAAAAGGAGTAAGACAAAAAGCACACATTGTGGAGTTTGTGGGAACAGTTCAATGAACATCACGATCTCCGTAGTATGTCAAATCAGTTCAGTGACACCGAGCTCGTCAAGGTATTCAAACACCACTAGTGCTTTGGGTTGAGCTGAAGATGAGGTCCAAGGACAGAGGAGTACTTTTAAGCTGATTGGTCCTGGGCGTAGGTGGTCGATTTCCTGCTCCAAACGGGCGTCTTGCGACTGTGTAAGCGGGGCACTCTAACAGTAGGTGTTTTGCGGTTACCGGCGACCCGCAGTTATTACAGTACGGATTCGAGGTTGCACCGAGTCGAAACAGGTATGTTTTAGTGAGCACTGCATTAATGCCTAATCGGTGGTACAAAGTTTCTAGTCGGCGCGGAAGTCGCTCTGGTAGCTTAACCCTGAGCTTCGGGGTCTACGCAGTACAAGAAGGCATAATGGTGCTCTGGAAGAGACCAGAGACGGTTCCGCTCCATTAAAACAAGTGCCTTCGTCATAGCTGAGGCATCATGCTTGGTGAAGAAGACCTTCCTCTGTTATGCATTTGAAGTACCCTGCGAGCCTTCTCTTTCTCTGGAACACCACAGTGGCCTGGAAGCCACTGAAATGTCACTTGGTGTCCAATGTTCTTTGGCTAGGTGGTGCAAGTAAGTTATTTTACGAGAGGCGTGTTCGTGAATGCTGAAGCAGTCGTTGCCCAGTAGACTTTGGATGGCTGCATTGGAATCGGTGAAGATGATCCATTGCCTCGGCAGCTTGCGGAGAATGTACCGGATGGCTTCCTTGATGGCGTGAAGCTCGGCTGACATTGATGACGTTGCCCTGTCAAGACGAGATCCAGTGGACGAGATAAGAGTCTGCTTACTGTCGCTCCGGGGCTATGTATGTTAGCTACACATTGCAAATACTGTACATCCGTCTTCTGCCCATCTTTAAAATATTAATATCATGTACTCTCCAAAGGGTAACCATCAATGTAACCGGCTACTCTTCTACAGGTCCCGGTCCTTTCGGCTGAGCGTAGGTTCATTCCGACTGACTCCGTCTCTCTTGCACCCGCCGCGGTGGCTCAGTGGCTAAGCCGTTGTACTGCTGAGCATAAGGACGCGGGTTAGATCCCGGTCACTGCGGCCACTTTTATAATGGAGGCGAAAAGCAAAAACGACCAGTGTACAAGATTTCGGCGCACATTATAGATCCCCAGGTGGTCAAAATTAATCAGGAGCCCTCTACTACGGCGCCCCACATCACCTGCGTTGCAGCGGCGCATTGAACCCTACAATAAATCAATCCGTCTCTCTTGCATTTCCACATCTTCCGAAAACTCTGCTTAGCACTTCATATTAGCTATTTTCACTTTATTCATACAAACTTGCTTTCTGTAGCAGTAATGAACGCCCTGATTAAAGTTTGGGTGTGAAATCTTTTTTCAAGGTCTGTCGCCTGTCACAAGACCCGCTTGGATAGTGCCTCGTGCCGTCAATTATTCTTGCTTCTTAACGCGCGTCCTTTTTTTTAACAGAGCGAGTAAGTGTGCAGACCAGTTTACGGTGAACGAAACCAGACTGCTAAATTGCTTCCGGGAGGTTGTTCGCAGAACTTGCGATGGGTAAGGCACCTTAGGTCCAAAGTACGGCTTCCTTATTCCCCATGGGTCAAACAGCCTCACGGAAAGCAATTTAGAAGGCCGACGAGGAAGGAAGTAGTTTCGAGGAAGGAAGTAGTGGTAGAGCAAGGAAGTAATAGTAGTAGTAGTAGCGCTAGAGACTATCTTCAGCTCAGAAACTTCATGGTAACGGGAGCACTAAAATCTTGTGCAGTAATTAAAATACCAAATCCGGGAAACAACTTTCATTCCACATTCTCGGACTACCATAATAAACTCGCAGCTCTGATCCCTTTCTTAGAGACATGCCGCTCAACCCTACACCAGTACTTTGTTGGTTTTGCAAGCACAATCGTACTAGCTGATTCGTTAAACAGGCTTACAGTTCGCGAGGCTCAGCAGGCGAACTTCCCAATATCAGCAAAACTGGTACTCAAAGTGGGCTTCAGACTTTTCAGCGAAAACAAGTAGAATACTTTGCGGAGACATTTGATGTGAAGTGCAGCTCCCGTCCAAGCAGTCTTACTTTTACCAAAAAGATCCCGCATTGGCAAGCGCAAATTCATATTCCGCTCATCTCCTAATATGTAGCGGTTTTGAGATAAAAGTTTTGTTAGGCTTTACTTTTTTCTCCTACTAGGCGCGTGGGGGTTTCATGCACTGAAGCCTTGATGTAAATGTCCTGTGCCTTTTTTGGGAAGCAAGATTAAGGAGTAATGAAATTTCTTTTAAGTGGAGAATAATTTGCAACAAACCTTAGGGTTTGGACGTGAGTGAATAATCGGCATGTTTCAAGGTTAGGGGGTCGCTTCCGCAACATAAGGGGCCAAAATCCAAATGACCTAAGGCAGTGATTTCGGCCAGGTAATTCATCGGTGTGTTGGTAGTGTTCCGAAACATCCTAAGTGGAAGTGCTAGCATTGAAGGCAGAACCAGAGGTACCTTCCGATAGGCGCATCAAGGGCATGGAGCCGCACCGAGTAGTAGTATTAAGGGCGCAAAACATTCCCCCGATCGATTGAGAGTACAAGTTCTATACTGATGCCGGGTGTTAAAATTGGTGATGGGGCTCCACGAAAGCTGCCACAACTGCACTTATGTTAGACCTATTTAGTTTTCGCTCAATGTACGGCGTAATTTCAATTTGCTAAGGCTGCAGTGACGTCCAAGTGGCTTGAATATCTGGAAAAATAAGGACACGTTTTCCTGGTGACGGCTTTTGCAAAGCTAGAACTATATGCGTGAAAATGTGTCTAGGGGTTTACCTGGTATTTGTGACCACTTGCTGCTTGCTTGCGGAGACAACTTCCGCTCGGCAACGTGAAGTACTTCGCGTTTTTCAGCGATTGGTGCATGGCGCGTGGCTCCTTAGCACGTGATGTTCAGTTCTTTACGCGCACTAATAAATAACCGAAAGCCCGCTTCATGCGAAAGAGAAAAAATATCAGCAATAAATGCTGTTTTTTTCCGCCAATTGGCACGAGGCGGATGGGCTGCTGTTTCACCAAGAAACATCATGTTGTGCCACTTCAACTGTAGGCTGTCTGCACGCAAAATCGTTGGTGATGCCGTTGCGTTGAGCGAGCTCTTACGAACAGGGTAGAATGCTCAAAGAACCGGGCCCAGCAAGAATATTAGAAATTTGAACGCTGTCCAGAGATTTGAAGAATTATTGCATCGGCGCAATGTTTGTCCTTCCATAAGAAGAAGCGTGAAACAAGTAGCAAAGAAACAAACCTAAACCCGCGAGTTGAATTTCATAAACACAAGTATTAAGTATAGCGTTAAGAACTCATATTGTTCACGTAATTTTCAAGCGGACGCAGACGAGTTGTTGAAGCAACCTGCGCCTTTGTTGCACGCAGAAATGACTTCCAGGAAGTGTGCGTATTCTTGAGACTATCAAATTAATGCAAGAATCAGTAGAAATTCACAGAATGGTGCACTAACACATTGCGTTCTTACGCCGGTTCTTTAGATTTTTAATTTTTGCAAACAGATTTGGCCATGAAGTAGCGACAGACATTTCGTTATTTTATTGTTTCTAAGTTTATTTTTTTTCGCCAATGATATCAGCTAATACCTTTATAGCGATTAGGTGTCGGTACATCAGCAAAGATGTGTTTTTCAGAGATGCAAAGAGTTGTGCAGGTGTGGTGGGCTCTTGGAAATTATATTTCGCATTTTTCTTTTCCAGATTTTAGGTGCGGAGTACCTTAGGACCGCACAGTGCCCGTCCGCGTGCCGTGCGCATAGCATTTACAATCGCAAAAAATCACACAGGCACGGGCAGGATTCCCGCCTGTGTTCTGGTAGACCAGACAGAGTTCGTGTCAGTCGTCTTACCCATTGGGCTACGACGGTGAGTTAGTATCCGGCAGTCAAACGGCTTACTCCCTCGCCTTAGGACCTTAGGACCTCCCGATGTCCGTCCGCGTCCATCCGTGCACACACCACCATCAAGCGAAAATCAAGTGAAGTTCAATTTGAGCCGTGAGTTGCAGTTTCATTTAGAGAATAATCAAGGTGCAACTTACGGCTCAAATCGAATGACGGTCGGGGCGCAAATCGGATGTCACTCGGGGCGCAACTTGGATGTCATTTAGAGTCCCCGTACTCCGCACCCTCGCCATCATCCACGGGGTGGAGATCATCTCCACGGGGTGAATTTAGTTTTCGTTTTTAGGAGATATATAGGATGCATATTTTGATTTCATCACATCATTTTTGTGCAAATTTGGAAAATTCTGTTGGACAAATGGGTTCCATTACCGATGTTAAAAGGATTAAATGTGTTACCTCCGCCAGTTACGCATTTATGTGGAAATGCAGGGTGTTGCACGGTTTACTCATTCTCGCTATTTTTTATTCGTATTTCAAACGCTTTTTTGGGGTTGTGTTCAGTGTTCGTTTTTTGGAGATGTATAAAATGCACATATTTTGGCTCTCATCAGATCATTTTGCTAAATTTTTCTTCCTTTCATTTTCCTTATTTATGGTTTTTTTCAAAATTCTGTTCCGCCAATTACCTTCATTTACGCTATTAAACGATTTATTGTGTTACTTCCGCCAGTCATGCATTCTTGTGTTAAAGCAGGACGTTCACGTTTCTGTCTATGGGGTACTCGGCAATGCGTGTAGGCCTTAATATTATCACTTTTGGGTTTAGATAAGGTTGGTTGTATAGTCCCACGGCAAGATTTGCTAAATCTACTCAGCCGACACTTCGAAAAAGGGTAAACCATCCAGTTATCTGCCTTGTTCCCTATGATCCACTTTACTACAGGGTTCAAGGTTGAGAGGACAGATTTTTAAAAATTAGGCGCTATATGTACGTAAGACCACCGCTACAGTGAGTTTATGCGCTGAGGGGGACACGTAATTAGGTGGTAATTATTGATGTCGGTGGCTTAATTACCTAACATTTATTAAGTAACTTTTCAATGCTGAAGTTAGCAGGCATGTTGCATTGAAAAGTTGGGGGCAATCGTGTTTCCACGCAGTTTCATTTGGCTGAATTCTTCTAGTGAATACGTACTCCGAGATATCGAACAGCGAAGTTTACCATAATTACCCGATTCTAACGCGCACCCGATTTTCCCCGGCAAAAAAAAAAAAACGAAAAAACTTGCACCTCCGATTGTAACGCGCACGGAACTTTGTGAGCAAGAAAAACGAATGCGAGAGAAACGGGCGATTTATTTCTCGAAGTAATCTCACTCATCTCAATCCTCGTCTCTCTCCGCTGACCACAACATCTCGTCCTTGTGGCGTGAAGCGCGTTCGCGATGCACACTAATATAACGGGACGTTCAACCATGGTCGATGGGATCGTGGCCCATGCCTCGCACGCCCATCCTGCGAGCTTCTCCAGAGGCGCACGCTTCAGCCGACCGCTCGTTTTTAACGCGTGAGAGCCGCTGCCTGCCATTGCTGTTATCAAGGGCGCAAGTGGAACGATTTTACGGTTTGTGTGAACGCCGATAGAAAAGCCTAGGCGCCTACGCTTCCTGCATCCGAAAAGCATTGCTAAAAGCTTTGGCGCCATCTTGAGATGGCAATGGGCGGGACGAAATTTCTGTTGTTTCGGCACTTCCGGTTCGTATCGGATTCTAACGCGCACGCGATTATTCAACCTATTTTTCCGGAAAAAAAGTGCGCTTTAGAATCGGGTAAGTACGGTAATTGCCGTTAGCATAATTATGTATGCCAAGACCGTAAAGACCCGGCGCAAAGGTCCCCCTTTTATGACGCCCCTGCTGTGTGCGGTGTTTAGTTGACAACGAGTGGAGGGATAGGAATAAGTGATAACGGGCATTCTTTCAGTCTTGGCTGACGTTATCGCAATCTGAAGTACTCGGAACCGCTATCGAAACAAAACAAAGGAGGAGCTTTGCGCCTGGTCTCAGTGTCTGGCATGCGCAAATCATGCGAACGGCAATTAAAATTCTGCAGTTCGATATCTCTGGAGTATGGATGCAGTAGAACAATTCTGCCAAATTAAACTGCGTGGAAACAAGGATTGCCTCTAATTTTTCAATACAAACATGCCAGCTTACTGCAGCCACCAAAAAGGTTATTATACAAGTTTAGTTAATTCAGCCACAGACATCAATATTTACCTTCTAATTCTGTGTCCCCCGGGCGCAAAACCTCCCTGTAAAGGTGGTTTTTACGCAACTGAAGCGCCTAATTTAAAAAAGAACCTGTTGACTTAATTTTGATCACCATGTAGATGCATATTTGTGCTTCGGCAAGCACTCATTTCGGAAGCGTGGCTGATACAATCAGGATTCCTTAAAATAGGTCTTCCTCTATCACAGTTATTACTCGAAGAAGTCAGCCAGAACAATATAGTGACACCTTAGGTGTCCACTGGTTCTATGGACACAATAAAAGCAAGAATTGCATTTGCTGCACGTTTAAGGCATCGAAAAATGAGCTCACGCAAGTGCAGACCCCGAAGTAGGATGGTTGGGGAGGAGCTCTAAAGGATTGATGATAATGCTGATGACGATGAAAATACTCCTTGTCCATGTTCACAAATTTCCCACCATCGTTTTTGTTTTCCATTAATGCACTTCTTTCTCCACTAGCGGGAGACCGTGCACAGGCTTCTGTACGTTTCTTGCAAGGAGAATGAGGGGGATGGAGATCTAAAGAAGACAGTGAACAGCGCATTGTATAATTACGGAAATGAGAACTGCACACACAGGACTGCTGTCTTCGTGAGAGAGGAAAGAAGAAAACATTTAAGCGGAATCACAAGCCAATGTCTCAAATAACGAACGGGTTTCGCGTTCTGAATGCGTGGTGGAGAAAGCTGGCGGTAAATGCAGACATGTCAGCAGGGACAAATATTTTCTTCGTCGAAGTATAAGTAATGCTTGCCGATATAAAGCAGCCACCAGTACCACTAATTAATTTACGATAACCGAGAACTTTCCCAGCCGCCCAAGTCCAGTCGATATTGATTAAAGCAGCGTCCGAGAACATCGGAGTTGAGTGAGGGATGGAGGTAGCCTGAACGTTAGGCGGGCGGTGGTAACAGCTCCTGCCCAATACTCTCGCAGGAAGTACACGCCGTCACACCTAGTGCGATTGGTCGATGTGAGTTTGCGCAGTGTCAAGTCACCTTTGTCTCCAATCTCTTAGGAAGATCACGATAAATGAGGCTGTGCCGGGTATTTTCAGGCAATGGTCGCGCCCCAATGACTTCTCTGGGGTACAACGGTAGTCTCCAAAACACGTTTTTCCTGAATAAGGCACATTGGTGGAACAGTGGGAGCGTTGGCTGAGAAGCTCATATCAGGAGATCAGGAGAACCTGACCTGTCAGGTGCTGTCTGCTGTGGAGCCTGAAAATGGCCTTGGCTCAGGCCATCAGCCATTCTTGTTCCCACAGCCCTTTCCCATTTAAAAAAAGAAAATAAATGTTCCTCCACATCCTACTTAAGAACTGAGATTCTACTCGGTGTCTACCACGCTTGTTCTCTTATGTGTTTAAAGAGCGAAATCAGCGCATTGTTCACTGCTGCAACGCGTTCTCACCGCCCCAGGCGATGCGATTAGGGCGACGTTTCGGCATTAATTTTGAGATGGGCAACGAATCTCCACTTAGCGGTTAACACAGCGAACAAAGGCCACGTTCCGACATTGGAAACCCCACAAGACCCCGCGTTCAAATGGAGATGAGACACGTGCGAGGCCTAGCGCAGCTGTGAAAAAAAGCACAGATGTCGCCGACGTGGGGAGAAGCTCCTCCAAGAGAAAGTTTCCTAGGGAATAAATTAGGGAGAAAAATGAAGCTTTCCTGCCACCCGCTCGAGGGCGTTCTTCATTATTCTGGTGGGAGCTGCTTAGCTTAGAAAAAAGCTCAGGTGTCGACGGTGACCTAAAAGCCGTGTTCCCTGGGGCAAAATCTTATCCAGCACCCGGGTAAATTTGAGGGTCTTGTTGCAGTGTTTTGAGCCTGGCCTTATACCTGAATGAAAATAATGTACACAGCGCGCAGTCACTAGGCTTGCATAAAAGGTAAATTCAGGCAGGGTAAATAATATCATCGACCGGCCCTCGACACAGAAATATTTAATTTTAGATGGCAATTCTTGAAGCGTTCGCAGTTGTGTTTTATGGGCCGACGACCTAGAAAGACCTCCATGGGCATAAAAAAAACTCCAGGAACGAAATCTCGTTTGACATGAACTGTTCGAATTAGATTTTAATTTGTAGCGTTGTTCAGCTTGTAACCTGGGGTTCTGGTTAAGTCGGAAAACTTTTTTATCAGAACATGTTGCAGTCTACTGCTTCTTTGATTACGAAATCCACTGTTACCGTAATGAAAGCGACCCCGAAGAAAAAATATATAGACGCCGAGCTGTTTAAAGCCACAACGGATAGCACATTTTGTACAAGTTAACCTAGTTTGGTGCGGATGTAAGTTTGGGAATATTTACGGCAAACCGCAAGTGCAAAGATAGAGAGAGTCAGAAAAATATTTATTGAAGATGATGGCTACATGCACAAAAGAAGCATTCTACAGCAAAGTTTAGAGTTACGGAAAAGTACAGTGAATTTTTCATTTTATAAGCAAGGTTATCAAAATTGCCTTAAAATCAGAATTTGCAGAGTACATTCACTTAACAATTCACAGCGATGTGGTGTTTAGGAAAAGAAATCAGGAACCAGGGGAAAATACGGAATTGAAAAGTGTCAAGAGATGCAAGCGCAACAAAAAGAAAGCAAGAGAAAAAAAAATCTGCTTTGCGCTGTCAGCAGCAGCGCCAAACACAACAAAAACAAAAGTAATCCAATGATGTACCATGTCGTGCTAGTTGGTGACTACAGCTTTCTGAATGAGCAGCGCAAACAAGAAAACAAAACAAAAAGAGCTTGTGTTATGTAGTTTTCTGTATCGTCCTTGTCTAAAAATGTGCGGTGCCCAATGTTCAAAAGTGAGAGGTAAAAACGCTCGACCGCATTGGCATAAGCAACTGCGTTTAGAGAAGGGGGGGGGGGGGGGGGGTTAAACCACCTAGATACAGTCAACCCCGCCTCGTGGACGTAAAGGAAATAGGCAAGACCGTGTCGCTGTGAATGCTAAGCTCTTTTTCACAATTTCCTAACATAAAATTGCAGACCCATTTATTTGACATGATCTGACTTTGTAGAAAACGCGGAAATCGAAACGCATTTACAATAACTATGAAGGGGGGTGACATATATATGTAAACGGTTAAATTAGAATGCAGTCGCGTACTTCGCGACGTCAACGCGACTGCGCAAAGATTTTGAGTTATCTCTTACCAGAGTATTTCAGTGCGTACGCTTGCTTTCCAGCGAAAGCATTCCAATTAACTTGTCACCAAAACTCGCGCTTCTAGGGGCGTGAAGCGGACATGGTGCTGCCCTACTCGCCGTAAAAATGACTGACACGTGGTTGGCTGGAGAACAGCCTTTCTACACCACTTCTTCGTTTTCCTTGTGCAAACTGGTTTTATAACTACCTCACTTCCAGAAGTTCAAGCGCCGCGGACGCGGACAGCTGACGCCGGAAAGCTGTCATATATTTTTGAGCGCATTTAATATGGCGTAGAAGATATGGTTTAATATGACGTAGAAGAACAAGACAGACGTTGGTGGCTGGTACCGACAAATATATTTTACATGCGGGACTCTACACGACGCTCTCGACCGGAAAGAGAAGTGACATTGCGGGGCTGGCATTTTTTTTGCTCCCATTCATTCCACACAGCTGCATGCGCATGACTCGCATGCTCCAGCGCTTGGTCGACATCGTCTTCCACCGTGACACATCCGGGGCACGCTACAGGAGGACCGACGTCTGCCTCGTTCTCTTGTATCCCAATACCAACATTGTGATGGATTCTCCGGCGCCTGCACGTCGACGCTGTCTATTTCGAGGCCTTAAAACCGCGCCTGTCGCTTATGTCCGAGTCGGAGGGAACAGGATAAGCTGACGGGGAAACGGCACTGTCCAAACGACGACCATGTCGCGCCAATTTATTAGTTGCCAGTGCCGCCATTTCTGACTCTTGCCGTTGCCTTCAGAAGCCTGCAGTTGTCCGATGGAAGTTAGACTGGGAACGCTAGTCAATGCTTCCCGCTTACTTCCACGACAAACCATTTCTTCTTCTGCATCTCAGCGCACACCTTCTGAACGTCTGTGCGAAAGCCAAGCGGTAAAATGCTGGCGAAAAAAAAAAAAAAAAACAATGGAACAAATAGCGCTGAACTTAACACGACGACCACAGCATAAATAAAAAAAAGGACACACGAAACGGAAGATGCGCTACTACAACTGTGAAAAGTTTAATAAACAAGACAACATATAAATACCCCTGCCACCTCGTATCACTTCCCAGTGCACGTGCGAGTCATATCACTTCATACAACAGTCCTTTAGATACTGAGTCTCTCTTTCTAGCAACGAGACGGACGGAGCACTGACGCACTCCCCTTCGAAGTCAAAAACCATAGAAAATGCTTCGCTGATTTCCTTTGTAACTCTGTGCTGTGATTTACAGTTGCTAGTTCAGTTCCATTCCGTTGCAACTTTTCACAGTTGCTAGTAGCGCATCTTCCGTTTCGTGTGTCCTTTTTTTTTTCATTTATGCTGTGGTCGACGTGCTAAGTTCAACGCTATTTGTTCCATCATGTCTAGATACCAACTAGCCCAACACCACGCTTTATCAAAAAAACATGCCATCTTCGGAAGCAATTGTGAAAGTGAGCATGCCATTTTAACAGCAGAGCCGTTGTTATTGGCTGTATTTTTGGCGTTGCATAAAAAATACCAAGAGAATACCTAGCACTCATCGGTGCGTGCCTCTCGGTGACAGCCGAGTACTTGGATCACGCAGTGGCTTTAGAAAAAAAAAAGAATGCTCCAGGGCTCTCGTGAAGCGCTATTTATTCTTGGGGCTGCATTGCAGCTACAACCAAAACGTAGCACATTGAGTGGCCTTATAGAGTCGGGTGATATCTAAAACGAAAAAAAATGTATCTGGGCTAGAATAAAACACGAGCTCAACAATCATAAAAGCATCGTCAGTCTTTTTTGTCAAGCTATTGGCGACATCCGCTCAAATTAATATTGCGCATTTGTTGATCATGTCATATTTGATATTATCCTGGCTTTACTATGGGCTAAACCAAGTCTGGTTACTGTTGGAAAGTTATAGTCTCCGAACGGAATATTGCATGCCTGGCCGTGAAAAGATGTTAGACAACGCCAAAGAAGATGATCAATGAAGGGATTGGAATGCGTCAGCGGGACGATTACAAGCGCGGGTAACAGTCGTTGGGTACGACGAATTCCAGCGTGCACAGTGAGTATGAAGATGGGACGGGAGGTTTATAATTGAGCAGTGTGAATGGTTGTGCGAAGCAGTCAATACGCGTCCGACTTTTTGGCTACTTCTATCACAGCAATTCGGGTGGAATATAGCCAAGGTAGGTCCCAGTTATGAGTAGGCTAGTGTAAACAAGGGTCGTTTCGGTGAAGAACACGGGGTTAAAATTTACGCTTTCAACGTGATTATCAAATAAATGAAATGATTCTGATATCGCTCTTGATTTTAGCTTAAAATCACTGCAACAAAATACAATCAAAAGGTATTTAGTTTTGGTTTACGGTTATACCAGGTTTGATGAACGTGACTGTTTTTCGAGCATTTACCAATAGTGCGTGTTGGGCAACCAAGCAAAACAGTGTTGGAGATGGTTCTGATTGCTGCCCTACAGGTTGTTCTTGAGAAGGAAGTCTCGCCAACCAATGAGCGGACACTGGGAGGGTCGCTGCAGGGGCGGCACGTGCACCGCAGAATAAATAACTGACCACTACAAATTCAGATTGAACACAAAACTCTTACAACAAGCAAGTTTAGAAAATACGTATGAGCTGCGCGCCTTCCCTGCGGAAAGTGTAACGAAAACTCGCAGGCAGTAACAAGTTTTCAACGAGCTAAAACGTATGTCAGCCTACCTTCAGTAACTCCGAAGGCGGTGGTAGTTGTTTATATTGCCCCGAACCGTGCATTTGGTTTGTTTGTTTTTGCTTTTGCCGACCGGCCGCGCTGGGCTGTGTTATCTCTGTTATCCATGGCGCAAGTGAAGGGCGTGTTCCATTCTTTATGCCACACGTGTTATCTCCTCTGATAGGCAGAGTTCATTGACCTGACGTCACCAGCCTAGAATAATCTTCTTTGATCTGCAATGTTCTGGATGTAAATCGACGGTTCGAGAAACACTCGCACCGAAAGATAAAAGCCTGCAGAGCAGACGCCCCGGTATTCAATTCGCCGACACCAGTCTGCGCACGTCACTTTGTTGACTTCTGTTTCGCCGGCTTTGTATTTTTAAGTTGTTAGGGGAGCACAAGTTCGCTCCAACAAACCTGTTTTTCTTTAAGCCAACAGCGTCATTTTTGTCTTCATGACAATATAAAAGCAACTTCGTAAGTAAATCTGAGCAACGCAGCAAAATGCATGGATGCACCTACGCGCCCGCGTGTGCGTGTGTGCATGCATTTGTAATGTGTTTTAAAGCAAAGCTTTTTACCTCTACCCCCCAAGGGTTCTTTCGCGACCGTTGGTGTCAACAGAAAACTCCGGCGAAAAAATAAAAGAATTTACTGGCACCGCCAGAAATCGAACCCGGAACAACTATAATAACAAAGCGAGAGCCCATTGTCTTAGCGACTGAGCTACAAGCCACACGCGGAGACGAGGCAGACAAGTGGTGCACTCACCAAGCACATCTACAGGTTTACATCCCCCCCGGCATTCTCGCTGAATGCCACGTGATAGCGTCACGCGACCTCTCGCGTCGCTGTGCGGTCCATCCACGCACGTCTAGCGGCCATGTGAGCGCCTTGAGCATGTGCTAAGAGTTACAAAAATTAAAGGATGCTCACACTAACGCATGTCATCTCACTTCTAGTACGCCAATGTGCTAAAGCCTGTGGCCTCCAGGGTTCACGTAGAAAATCACAGCTCCTTGTCGTCCACCCTCACTCCAAATGACACATCAAGGGACAGGACACATTCAAATACTCCTTGAAGGCCTGGCCATCACTCCAAGCCCCAGCACGAAGATCTTGGGCCCACATCTCCAGGCCAACACCAAGAGTGGCGTATCCTTGCAGCACCTCAAACAACGCATCAATCAAATCATACACATGATCAAGCCAGTTGCCCCCAAGAAGCGAGGCCTCAAGGAATGTGATACCTTTAGAATACTTCAAGCTTTTGTCCTCTACCGAATCACTTCCGGCAAACCCCTGTCTTCTTCTCGACAAGGAGGTCATAAAGATGTTTTGTATAATGATTAGAAAAGCGATTGAGCAGGCCATTGGTCTTCTCATGAGTGCGTCCACAGAGAGACGGCTTAGCACGAAGCTGCACAACACGTTGGAAGAGCTGATATAGGACCATCTGTATAACCAGAAGTTCCGATTGAAGAGAACTGTGGCGAATCACCATATCCCTCACAAGATTGGCTCGGCAGCACAAAATGTCACTCCGCTTGACGGACTCCCGGACTCTTGGCGACAAGAACTAAACATGCTTCGTTTGCTTGGAAATGTGAACCCCTCCCACGACGAAGGTCGCGACTAAGCAGAGCCTCAAGCGCTCACCACTACCCTCGGTGGGGATCATGCCGTTATCTAAACAGACGCATCGAAACATCTAGGGCACTAATACGCCCTCATCGAGGCTAATTCCAGAACCAACATCCTTGCGTGTACCTCCCTCAGGACCCAAGACATGACGGCAGCAGAAGAGGAAGCGATCGCCTTGACTCTCACTCAACCAGGGGTTGGGAAGGTAGTCAACGATTCCCAACAAGCGTACCGGAATTACCATTCAAATTATGTGTACCGACTTGCACTCCGTGGGCTAAAACACCACTCCCCAAGCGGTTTCACTCCGCTCATCTGGACACCGCTCACGCTCCATGGAGGGCAACGAATACGCCCACCAACAAGCCTGCGCTTTTCCCCCCCCCCCCCCCCCCCCCGTGTGATGGAGCTGCCACGAGGAAGTCACCCGCTTGTCACGTTCAAGGAGATAACCAAGCATTATGGCATTCACACACAGACCCTACCTTCACCTTACCCTGACCTTTCCAGAGAACGACAAACTACCCTACGGCTCATACAACCCGGCTCCTTTCCACACACGACGCGTCTTCACTCAATGCGCCCGAATCGCTACGACGCTGAATGTAAATTTTGCTCAGAAGTAGGAACACTCCGCCACATAATCGATGTGTGCGACTTTAGCCCTGAGCACCATCTACTCTATCCGCCAACTACCCAACAAGAGCAATGGGAGATGCTGCTGTCCCGCCCCTCTCCGCCTACCTAGCTTCAGCTGGTGGATAGAGCACAGGCGGGGCGGACTGCATATGGGCTCCAGTGAAGAACGAACCACTCCCATGGGCCGCACTCTCTGCCGCTCACAAATCTGAATAGATTTTCTCCTCCTCCTCCGTATCTGCCGCCGACCTGCCTTTAATTTTATAAAAACAAGAGTTTTCACTCATCTGCTACACCAGTACAACTCAACCAACCACCGTTCATGCACCATGCATTGATTCAACTATACCAAGAATATTTCTTTGAAGTAATAAATGTTGTGGTTAAGTGCATTGCCTTTCTCTCTGGTTTGACTATTTGTAGAGCGACGTGAGTGAATTTACGCGACGTCGCATGGGTAATCGTTGTGGGTGCCCTTTACAGTTTTGCTTTCCAACCACATTCACAGGGTGGATTGGGGTGAATTTTTTTCTTAGTTGTTTTCTGAGTTCTCAGAAAAAAGTATCGTTTTATCTCTGGCGCACGGCTCTTCAGTATGGGCGACAGGATGACATCAGTCAGCGGAAGAGAATGCCGCAAGGAAGCCGAGGCGCACTTGGCGTATTTGGGATAAAATAAACACTTCTGCCCTGTCATGTATGTATCGATGGTTTTTTTTTCATGATAGATGTCTTCGTAAGTCGTAGCTTATTTCTGAATTACGACTTCCACTCGAAGGAAGGTAATAGAACTTTCTTTGCGCTTCACTGTGGCTCGTAGGTCAAACGGAAATTGCATGCGCCTTCACTATGAACTACAAGGAGCAGCAAGTGGAGGGCTACGTCATTCAATAATTGGGCTACTATTGGAACGTTTTTCCTTGGCCGTTATATCGTTCCCGTGGACGTGTTTGCCTTTTCCCTATTGAAACAGCTGGCTCTGTAGAGAACTGGTGCTGGCTCTGCAGAGAACAGGACAATGGCCACTGAATCACCACGGAAGGGACTTCTTTATTAAGCGCTCATGCGGTATAAGAAGGACGAGTCCGTAATTATGTTTGCCGACATTTCAAGCGAAGTGGGCAGCACGCTTCATTTCGAAGGGGACGTCCTGTTCGAGGAAGATCTCTTGACGTCTTTCGTGTTATTACAAAGTGCGCGAATACGGTCGACACAAAGTAGATGAACGTTTGTGAGAAGGTGACATCCTCTAAGTAGCATCAGAAATAGTACGATGCCACGTAGCAGCTTCCAATAACGTGCTGTCCACGACCTACTTGGAATGTTTACGCCTTAGACGTACCGCAAGGTCCGGCTTGCCTATTTTGGTCACTTTTCGGTAATTAAGTTGCTCCTGTTTCTTGTAGGCGTGTTGCGTCAGAACCTGCTTATGTAAGATATATATATAAATGTAAAGTCACGCATAAAGGCAGTTTGGTTCAAAGCTGTATTATAGAAGATCTGCCTCGCCATCGCCACTCATGCTGGTGCACATCATTTGTACAATAAAATTAGATCCAAATGGCCGCTGGGGTGGAATGTTTTATATTCGGTAATCATTACGTCAACTATGCACTCCTACATGAACCATTTATATCACGGGCTTTTGGGCGTCATCATCTTGCAGCCTAATTCCATTCCAGTTATGTTCCAATTCTGTAGGAAAATTTTAGGGGCCAAGCACCTTCGGGGCTGGGGCTGTTGGCGTCTCCTGTCGTTGTCGCTGTCGTCGTAATCGCCGGTCGTCTCAAGTAGCCACGGTGTTAAAACACCGGGAAACTCGTTTACGCCTCCCTCAAGAGAGCTTCCTGCTTCAAAAACGAAATACTTTCAAAGTGGAGCTATATAACTGTCCCCATGGGTTTCATCTCCGTTCACAAAAACGCCAAGGTGCCAAGAATACACTTCTACACTGCCTGCCCCGCCCCTCACCAGGTTTGACGTTAGTGGAGATGGCCCAGGATTTTTTTCTTGCCATGTGGCGAAAGGAATGCCTCGGCGGCCTCGGTGCTTGAATCCCACTGAGTAGATTGTTTATAATGTGTGATAATGCCTTATTTCTAAAGGTAGTTGTGTGAAGTAACAGGACGTGCTCAGAAGACATATGTGCATTTTGTTCGCATGTGCACCAGTGTGTATTCGTATATACATACATGTTTTTCCCACGCCCGTCAAAGCCTTACAAAGGAACCGCTGTGATGTGCCAATGCGATCCTGACGCGCACTTTAGATCATTTCATTTGTACTCACTGAGCAGCAAAGCGGCTGTCAAGCGGCGCGGCCCCTAGAAAAAAAAACCTCCCAGCAAACTTTAGGGGGAGACAAGGCAACAGACAGTGCAGTGACTGTGTTCCATGATTGAATAACGCGTGACAATAATTATGTTCAGATCGCAAGCCACTAAACTGGCTACTTAGGTGTGTTTCAAATAGACTGTCGCTATCCAGGACAATTATGCGAGATAACAGAGATTGAATATTGCCAATATCCACTCCATCAAACTCGACAAGTGGCGTTTACGCTGCAGCTTAATTAAATAGGCACTGAAGCCCGCGCCTTGTCGTAACCACGGGTTGCCGATGCTCCCGCTTGACGCGGACCTGGCGCTCGTGGCTGCACGTGCGGATCACTGTTGGGCTCCTGGCCACTGGATAAAGCGATTGCCTTGCGGATAAGACAACGGCACTTATTAAAGATGAAAAAAAAAAAACACTTGTGAAAAGCCCGAAACGACAAACAAAAGCGAAGGCAACACGGTAAGCTACCTTCAGCAAACGAACACACATGTTACGATGAGAGCAGAACCTGAAATACCGGTGTATCAATGAGTACACAATAAAAGAGCACAGAGGTGCAGCGCCTCTAAAAATAAAAAAAAGGAGGAAAAGGAAAAGCCACGGCCATCACCGAGAGCGACGGCCGGTCAAATAGTGCCAGAGCCCGATGTACCAGCGTCGGGAATCTGCCTAAAGAAATGTGAAACCAACAGTAAGCAGGTAACCGGCATTTCTGGAGAATGACTACAGAATAGTATAGAAGCCATCAAACGAGTTTTACCTTGTGAAATAAAAAGCCTACGCCAGTGCCCTCCACATGTCAATAGCCATAGACCTGCAATTGCAACACAGTGGACCCAAAGTGTGTTAGTAGCCCGAACAACGCACGGGGATATTGATTGAGTGCCTCATAGGGATCAGACACTCCTGGTGAGCCCAAACGTTTACGGTGATTAACAGTAATTTGAACCACTTCCCTATACCAAGGCTGCGGTATTGATAGGAATTAAGAACTGGCGGACTAAAGGCAGTATATTACGGTACCCTTACACAAAACCCCAATAATTTGTGCCGGAAGACCAAACAACTCACCGGATAACACGACATCCTTTGAAGGGTCACGGGTGCCATTCTAAATGAAGGTATTAGAAACAAAATGTGCTGGTACCCATGCTGTAAAACTGCGACATACTACAAGGCGTGTGGCGCTGTTAAACATACGCAGTAGGTATTGTCCTCAACAAAGCCAGAACACTGCCCCAAATACGGAAATAAAGCACCAAAAGCTGCACATGACTGCAACTCGACGTGCAAGTTGCGCAACTTACCACAAGAAACCTACAATACTGAGTGCTGCCGCCGCTTAATACCATTGCCATCCCCGTTTTATATCACAGAGGCACGGGGCATACAAGAGAAAAATTATCTGCTGAATGGATTTCGCAGAGGTCGAACAAAACTTGGTTAGCAGGATGGACGCCACCAGCTAACGTCGTTACCATTAGGCATCACAAAGGAAAGCGGCAGCAGTTCACCCCTCTCCCGATCGAGATTGAGATCGCAATCTCGTTCGAGGCAAATGATTTGTATTAAATCAATATCCTGATCGCGATCTCTTGGGGTGAGGGGGGGGGGGGGCATACAACATCAACTGACCACAACTAAAATGAAGGGGACAAACTAAAGTTGCGCTCTCAGTCGAGAAGCTTGCCCGCCTAGCTAAAGTTTAATAATATATTTCTAGTAGCTGCAAAAGCAAAGGCTGACAGAAAAAGCATGGGTGGGCAGCTGGCTCCAAGTAATTCCGAAAATAAAACATGGACGAGCAAAGAAATACTAAGAGGCCATGAATGAGCGACAGACTGCACGGAAGAAATGATAAACAAAGTCAATAAACTTGAAATATAGCAAAAGATATATAATAAATAGCACAACCTGATGGACAGAAATACTGGTCCACACCAAGAGATCGAAAATCCGATCCCAGACTCCCACGCTATCCCCAAGCAAAATCCGGGAACCTGAAGGGAAAGTCAGGAGACCGTGGCGTTCCTTTACTGATTGAATAAACGCTTAATGAAAAGAGCCAGTGGAGCCTGACGATAGCGACAAAAGCCCAAGGGGGCCTTCCTAGTAAGAAAAACCAATGTCCCCTGTGGATATCTGGGTGTATTTTCCTATGACAGAATCCGGATAAAAAATATTTGTTTCTGGGGAAGCCTATGGTACCCGTGCATTTTTCATAGAGGTTCTAAATGGCGGCTACGTTCGGCCTTCCTGCGCCCCACCATCTTAATAGGAAATGAGGGGCTCGTTGAAAATTAGACCGAAAAAAATAATTGGCAGTCAAGAAGACCTCGGAAAGCAAAGGGGAGGATGTATAGCTGAAATATAAATAATTTGGAAAATAAGAAAGTGGAGAGAAGAAAATGCCCGCAAGGTGGGATCCGAAACACCCCAAGGCGCAGGAACAAAAACACCTGAACATAATACCCCAGAAAGTGGAGGCTAAAGAGCCCCGCCGGTAGCGTAGTGGTATGCGCACCAGACCGGTATTCTGGAGGTCGTGGGTTTGGATCCCACCTGGCGGGCATTTTTTCTCCACTTTCTTATTTTCCAAATTCTTATCTTGAGCTACTACATCCCCCCCTTTGCTTTCGGCGCGACTTCTGACCTGCCATTCTTATTTTCTGTCTTATTTGCACGAGCCCCTCATTTCCTATTCTGATTCGCTACATGCATAGCGAGGGCCTCTGTTCTGGCAGTCTTAGTGCCATAGGAAGCTTAAGAGGGTTCAACGCTGGTCGACCACTCTCGACATGTCGTAGACGCTCGAGTCACGGCCCGGGGGTTAAAAAGAAGGTCCCCTTCACCCCGAGTAGTCCGAGTGGCGCTGGCTACTACCCCCAAGCGCAGGAAACAAAAACACCTGAACATAAATACCCCAAAAAGTGGAGGCTAAAGTAGCCCCGCCGGTAACGTAGTGGGGGTTCGGATTCCACCTGGCGGGCATTTTTTCTCCACTTTCTTATTTTCCAAATTCTTTATCTTGAACTACTACATCCTCCCCTTTGCTTCCCGAGGTCTTCTTGTCTGCGAATTCTTATTTTCTGTCTTTTCGCTATATATATATATATATATATATATAATATATGTATGTTATTTGCAAATATTTTTAACGCAAGCGTATGCAGCGATGGTGTCTCTCAGTGCCATACCGTGTTACTGTCATTGGCAGTCTATATACAACAGATAGTAGGCTCATGAGTCAGAAATTTTAAACTTTGTATTTTATTTATTTTGTATTTTGTATTTTGTGTTTTGTATTTTATTTTGTATTTTTGTATTTTAAACCTTTGTATGTATTACAAATATTTTTATTTTTTCTATGGCAGGGGCACTGTTGACGATATTACAAATTTTAAGATAAACTCGATGGGTTTTCTACACGAATTGTTTTATTGTGGTCTGAAGGATTCGCGGTAATGTTAGAATCTCTTGGTGCGTTGGTTTTATTGACGGGTTTCAGTGCTTTCCGTGACTTCATCTGCCATTATTTTTATGGTCTTTTTTAGAATGCAACTCCTTGTAAATAGGAGTTTCTCAAATGTTGCCACAACAAGAAAATTTTTCATGTTATTCTCTGGTATTTTCACTATATCGGCTATTTTGTTGGTACCATCATGTTTTTTATCCCTTGCTGGGAAGCCTGATAGTCCAATATATAAAACTAAATAGATTATCCCTAAATTTAATCAGAAGCCATTCTTTAGCCTCCTACAACTATAAGCTGAAGAGTGTCTCCAGCACCGCTGAATGAATATTCTATTGGTTAAAGTATTGGTTGAAGTACTGATTAAGATGCTTGATTTATTCCCGTTGGATACTGCTAGGCCCAAATTGTACTGCCATGCCCACATTGCAGTCACGTCAGCGAAACTCCTAGCCTTTTAAACGTATGTGGTTATATGTTTCATGGAGTATTTATGTAATTTGTTGAAGCAGAAACGCCAAAATGTTCTCTGGAGCCGAAATAACGTTTAAAGGTCAGAAACAAAATGTGCTCTGCTGGAGTCGCTTTTATTTGAAACGATTTTTGTTTTGTAACACATTGGCTACGAGGCCATCCCCAGTTTTTACTTTCTACTCGTAAAATTATTTTTTTGCTATACGCTGAAGAAACTGAATATGTCGATATCAATGAAAGCGTGCGTTTCAGCAGAGGCTGCGTTTAACGCGTGGGCGTTGCACGTCAGAAGATGCGACAGCAATAACGTCTTCCATGTTGGACAGCTCACGGTGAAGACATCACTCAGTAAAACACGGCGGTCTTCTCGCTTCAGCGAAAATTTTGTGAGTGTCATTTTCACTACCCTCTATATTTACTATCGACGCGAGCTTAGCAGACTGGAAATACTTTAGAAGCAAGGTCGATGTACAGTCTTTGCCCGCAGTCCAGAGTAATCATCCAATGAAAGAAGGCCGGCAGTTACGCACCTTATTTGTATAGCCCGTATTCAATAGCGAGGCACGAATGCAGGCAACCATGTGAATGCGCCGTCAGCGGTTACGTCGGTCTCCGCAGGATGGCGGTACTTGTCGGTGCTAAGCGCATAATATGCGTTTGACATTCAAGCTCTAGCCCACCGAACGCAAAGTGATGCCTCGACTCCAATGTGAGTGCGATTAATAACAACTGTGTTGACACCAAAATAGAGAATCGGATTGAAACGGAGCAGACGACGCGCGCCGGTGTTAATTTTTTCTTCGGGGTGCGGCCGCAGTGGCAGAACCCGCGCCATGTCCGTGGCACTTCGGCCATGTCTGTGGCCATTCCAGTGTTGCCAAGCGAACAAATGGAGAGCTAAACTTTTCAATGAATACCACCTCTATCACAAGCATGATTACTACACTGTGACTCTGGTTAAGGCGAGGGGCTGATGAGCGCCAGAACGTGGGTTTGATTTCCGGCCGTGGCGGCCGCATTCCTGACACAGGCGAAAAACGAAAACGCCCGTGTGTTGGAGATTTCAGCGCACGTTAAATTCGCCTGGTGGCCAAAATTAATCCGAAGTCCTCCACCACGTCGCGCCTCATAGTCTTTGTAGCGCCGGTGCGTTAAACATCATAATCAATCATTCAAATAATTTACTACAAAGTTGCAAATCGATAACTACTGAAAGCTATGACAGAATGTGCACACCGAAGTGAATTGAAGTGGGATAAACATCAGGCAAATTCGTTTAAGCGCGCAACCATGCCTCTCCTGACTGAATTGCGTCATCACGTCTATTTAGCATGTCTGGATCACGCTAAGCTTAAATGAGTGCTCTTAGATGTCCTGAGTACAGCGCTATCCGAGCTCGCGTGGCTGCGCCCTAGGTTTTCTTGCTAAATGCTTACCAAGAAGTGCCATGGCCGCCCCCTGTGCTATTTGTTGCTCGGAGGTCTCGTGGCAGCGACGGCATCCCATGCTTTTTCTGTTGCCGTCGTGTACCCGGCTGGTGCTTTGCTTTCAACTTCGCTACGTCATTTGTATCCAATTCATCCGCGTTCCCACTGATGGCGCAGGCGGTGCTGCTCGGCCCAGCGCGGGCCGTGCTGGGCGAACAGTTTCGTGCGCCCGCGTTCGTCCTCGGAGGCTCATTCGCGTTTTACAGAGAGAACATACAGCCAAGCTTAAAAATGGCGGGTTTTATAAAGCAAACTGAAAGAAGTTTTTTTGCTACCTGTTTGAAGTTCGGACAAATGGCGACGCGTCGAGCCGAAGATGACGAGACGAGACTCGGCGGTGCACAAGATTTCGCCGTATCGAAATATGTACCATTGAAAAATACCAAAATTATCCTCAACTGAAAGGAGCAGAAGCAATTTGGACGTTACAGGACACACACGCCAAGGTTGCAGTCAGTTATCGAGGTATTGATGATATCTTTTTCCTTATCCAAGGATACAGCATACAGTACATGTGCGAATTACGTGAATTTCTAAGCTTTCCGCTCAGTGGTGATTCTTGCATCTGCTCAGGACACGTTTCCAAGACAACGCCAAGGAGATAGAAGGAAAGAAGATGGCAGTTCTTGTGGCAACGACTTCGAATTTTTCAGAACTTTCTTTCTGGATTCTTCGACGCCTTCAATACACCGTGCCGACGCCAGACGGGCACACCCGTTTGTAAGCAATTTTCTACTTCGAGAGCGTTACGTGGCCCGCTTTTGAATTTCTTTGTGGCGAGAGGAACATAAACACTACGCAAAACTCAAAAACAAGCGTCGTCGACGGCTGCGTGGATTGTGGGAGTAGAATACAAAATTGCTTACTTTGAAGGTAGGGACAGGACAGACGATTCATTTCATTTCGGCGCGTTCCAACTATGCATTGAGGCAGAGAAGCACACTACTCCACTGAATGCAGGCAATCTTCAAACCTGTCCAAACGTTTGCAGGAGCGCGCGCATAGTAAATTGAAGCGGAAAAATACCTGAGATCTGCAAACGACAGGCCGCTTTATTACTTCAACAAACATAGGTAAACGAGTACGAAAGACAACTGTAGTAGTTTCTCGGACTTTATGGTGGAAGGGTGCCAAAGACAGCTGCCAAGACTGCCAAAGAGTGCCAAAAACTTGGAATATACAAATGTACGGATGTTGCTATGACCTTTATTATGAACAGAACTGCTTTCGGTTACTTTTTATTAAGGCAAACTTAGAATTTTGTTTTTCACTGGTGCTTTACAAGAATGCGGCTTGAACGAGTTGGAGATCCAGCGTATATGAAGGCTGCCTCATTCCAAGTTTTGTTACTTTCGCGTCCAGGACATTATTACTTCAGCTATTCAGATAGCCGTCATGAAGCAGTGTATTAAGGCGGGCGCAAAGATTACTTCTTAAGCGTTTCTGTGTGTTTTCTTTTGTTCCAACAAAGCGCCCAGTCTGCATCGGAGAAGGCTACCTGATTGCACTTTTTGTTGCTTTATAGCCTAAAACATGGTTTCTTCAGGCATTCAACTAGACGTCGCGAAACAACGTACATAGGTTGGCGCAAAGATTACTTCCAGAGCTGTTTTCGCATTCTCGTCAGAGCGAAGCACAAACTTTGTAATCGCAAACAATTTATCAAAATTCGAAAATAAAGAGGGGGATACGGGAAGCTACCAAAGTGCACCCGTGGCAAATTCCCTCCCGTAGAAGTTGCAACGCGGCGAGTTCTTTGTCCCTATCACGTAAAGCGCCAACTCTCCACGTGAATGGCCGCTTATGGATGGTACCACCTAGAAAACTGTCCACGTGAAATACCTGCTGTTGTGAACCCAGCACTGAAACTCGATTTCTAACAACAATAGGCAGTGCAGGTACAGTGAGAGTCCAAAGCGGGAGAAATATGCTTTCTGCTTTCATAGAAGGCGGTCAGCCGCTAGATATTTTTCACTCAGCGAAGTTCTTGCACGAGTGAACTGGGTTCGTAGTCAGGTCAAAACATTCTCTAGGAGGAGGAAAACGCCAGAGAGGAAGGAAACGCCAGCGCACACAGCGCGCTTCCAGCAGGTTATACGTTGTTTTGTTGAAATGGAATTGATCGGAGAGGGTTCAAAAATTAGATCGTGTATGCCTCAGGACTCAACACAAGTTGACAAAAATATCTTCGTCCTGTTGTACTTAGGAATTAGAACGTGAGAAGCTAAACGGAAAGTCAATCCTTAGCTTTGACAACACATCAGAACAGCAAGACCTGGCCGGTTATTCTGTCGCGAAAAACCACACGTAACTGTGGCGCCGCATAATCTCCAAAAGTACGCACGCACGGTACATGCCAGAATAGAGCAGTGATCATCACGATTTTAGCCTGTTGTCGAAGCAAATCGCACGTATTCTAAACCACGCTGGCAGCAGAGTTCGTCGCTTTCACTCTCATCGAAGTACGACTAATCCAGAGCACCGCTGTTTGTCGTCGATGGCGGAGTCGTTGCGTCAAAACGCCTGTTTTCGGGCCAGTTTTCTTTCTTGTATCACTGCTTCCGTAGCTTCACATGTTGCTGCAGACACTCCCTCGAGGCATAGGCACGTTTATGAAAAAAAAAGCTCCTTGTAACTTCTTCCTAGAGTGTATGCAAGCGTACATGCGCGGTAGAGCCACTCAGCCACGCTGCCACGGCCACATTTCGACTGAATGCCGGCGGGAATGAATGGTTTCCTCGCCTAAGAGCAGCAAGTTCTCCGCAACCCTCCTTATTGTCTCGTTTCTCCGCATGGTGTGGTCTCCGCCAGGAGACTGTTCTCGCCCGACAGCTTCGGTGGACGGTGGCATCCCTGACTTGCTTCGGGCGTTGTTATTTTTGCATTTGTGGTTTTTTCAACATAGCTCAGTGGTTTGTTTTTGCTGTTTTATTCTCTCCCGCAGAAAGGATGCGACCGCCGTTCAACCCCATCCTGGGTGGAAAGAGTTCGATAGCTTTACAGCTCCTGAAGTTGGGGAGAGGTCGAGAGCTTTCCACCGCGCCGGTTGCGGGCGGAATGAAACCATGGCTGTAGGTATTCAATAGAGAACCTGTTCAACTCTCGAATTACGCCCCACGTTTCTTAGAGCGTGTTGTTATAAAGTATTAGAAATGTAAAAGGATCGCCCCGCGGACTCGATGTGATCGTATTCGCAAGGCGCGTAGACGGTGGCGTCGCTGGTGGCAGGAGGAGAAATCACACCATAGCGGCTCGGCGAGCGACCTGAACGTCGTAGCCCGCACGCCCGCACCATTGGCAGCAGCGTTCGCCGGTAGTATCACAGGGATTTGGACGCCGTTTTCCCATGATAACAAACACAACATTCACCGGATGCATGTTGTGTTTTTAAAGGGTCTTGTGCTTGATACATCGTGTGCAAAAGATTTCTACGTGCTGCACGAAAACCCGAAACCAAAACACGAACCGAACACAGTACGCATGGTATGTACTGTTATGTTTTAGTCTCTCGTCTTCGTGCAATGCTTTAAATCCTTGCAATTATGTACCAAGTTGTCTAAACAACCACTGTGCTCTTACAGGAGGACGCTTTCAGTTTCCGTCACCCTTACTTAACGTTTGTATGCATGTCACCAGTTCGATCCAGGTCGTAGAGAACCGTCGCCCTAATCGTGCAAAGAATGATAACAACGTTGCGATAATTTTATTTTCTTCGTGATCATGTTGTACATAGCAAACGAAGGGTGTGAGAGCGCAGGCATAACACATTTTAGTAGTGAGATGTTACGCTGAACCATAATCTGTTTTCGAAAACCTACCGCTGTTTACCGTTTCTTGCTTTGCGCATCGTGCGTTGTGCGGACGCGTTTTCAGATAACATGGGCTCATATTAACAAAGCTGTTTACCCGTACGACACCGCGAGGGCGGTTTGTGATTTGGGGACACCTTGGCCATCACCTCACACTTCACAAACAACAGGCTAGCCCAGGAGCGCTAGTTTTGAACCAGCATTACAATTAATGATTTACGTGCGAAGAGCTTTGTGTTTCTTCCTTGCATTTATTTGTTTCATGGAGCCGTTCTAGCATTGCAGAAAACGTTAGGTGATAGCAATAAAGCATCTCAAGCTGGTCAGCAGGTTAACATTCTGCACAGAAGTTTCAAGCGTTTAATCAGCTCCAATCAGGAGCCACAAAATTGTTTTGGCTAGTTTGGATGTGCTATTTTTTTTATAAGCAGCATCCAACGCTCTAACTAAGAATGTCTTATCAAAATATTGGTTTTAGTAGGGGGCAATGCGACTACGACTGCAACGGCGTCGATCGCTCGCTATGGTTTTAAACAAAAAGAAAACGTTACGCTCAGGTAGTTTGATTGGAAACGTTATATCGATGACTCTATACAGTTGTTGAGAGTCTGGATCGGTTTCGGAGTAGACTTATTTGGCTGCGTCCAAGGCGATTCATGTCGTATTTCGTACGTGGATCCCCATGAACATTTGCTTATTCCAAATTGGGCGTACTAGAGCAGTGTAGAAGTGTCCGCTTTACTTCGGCAATGGTTATTTCGTGCCTTTCTTATGAAGTGATACGGATTGGTGCTGATGACCTGCCCGGAATATGTGAGTTCCATCTGGACTTTGCAGTAACTGTTATGACAACATATTAAATAGTTTCAGTTCACAGTGTGGTATTGTTCAGTTTGTATGTAAATTTCGGTGGAATATTTTATACGTTGTGGGCTCTGAGTGCATTGTTTGTATCAGGGCTGATTTTCCAAGAAAAACACTGCTCTCTAAATCCTTACAAGTGCTCGCTCAGGGTAGTCTGATCCTCTCTTGGATAAACAAGAAGATGCGCGACGCAATCAGGGGCACAGAATGGCAGCCTTTGAAGATAATGAAGAGGTGTAGTTGAAATAAGTCAACGACACGAGTGACTCCTAGGCCAAATGTTGTGGAATGCCCGAGTAAATGGAAAGTAAATGTGACGTAATATTCGCCATCGGGACGTACGGATGTCTTTCTGAGAAATATAAATCAAGCCACAGGAACGTTTTTTCATTATTTAACATTTCTTTACTATTGAACATGATGTGCGAATGGGGAACTCGGTATAGGGCTTTGTGAAAATCTCTAAAGACTGCGGGGATTTTTCAGGTTTGGTCAAGCGATTTAAAGAAGTCCTTATTATTACGCACTAATTCCAGTCTTCTGGAACCTTTCGCAATAGGTTCCTTCTTAAAAAACCAAGAGCAATAATTTAGAGCCCCAATCGACATACCCAACATGAAAAACATTGGTATTCCGTCCGGGTGATCAGATGTTTCGTATCGAGTTCAAGCAGTGTGGAAAAGGCACCTTCTTCGATAGAGACCAAATCTGATTTGGGATTTCACGCAAATTCTCTGTCTGCAAATCGAACGGCCTTACGAATACAGAAAAAAATGTAGTGGTTGAAATTTGTTAAAACAATAATAAATGTATTAATAAAAATAACAATAAATTTGTGAATAATTTTCTCACTTTAGTATATATTATTTTTGCGCTATGTCACGAAAGGAATTTTAATTTGGCGTTGGACTGCGTTATTTGTATTTCTGTGCATCGGCTCTTACATGTAGCACCAAACGGCCCGCAGTATGTGTAAATAAAGGAAATTTTTGGGGATCACATCGGCGCTGGGTACTTTGGGCGGCAGGTCAATGAATTTATCAGTCAAACATTGATTGATTGAAATGAGAGCCAGAAGTAACAGCATTCGTTTATGTCGAATCCATTGCCTTGTGTTTTCCATGAATATTTCTACTGTGTACTTCAAATTATACAAAACAATATTATTTCGCTCTGCGCAATACTGCACTATTTGAATTTCCTTGTATCCACTTCTGTATACGCAACAGGCAGGCCAGCAGTATCAGCAATTAAAGGAAATTACGGCCACATCATTCGGTGGCTACCTTGGACGCGATGCGGAAGCAATCCATTAAGTCCTATGCTTTCCTGAGAGGAAATATTTTCTGCCGGATTATCTCGATTAGACCAGTTGGTGCCTTCATCGTGTTCACCACACCGGAAGTTTGGACAGTCTCTGTTTCGCCACGCGATTATCGGGCTCAGACAGGGCACTGCTCAAACCCGGGATTACCCAGAACGCCTGGCGTCATCCGTCCCTGCCCACGCTGCAGGAGTAGCCCTGCATGCGAACTGTGTTTTTTATGACTCTGCGCAAGAACTGGGCTGCAATCCGGCCCTTTCAGGGCTGTCGTTATTGTGCCCTCAGATAATTCCACACTAAGCAGGCTTCTCTGGCATCTCCGATATCGTGCATGATGCTAGCGAGAAAGTGCGAATGAACTGAACCCACTGCCCTCACTACGAAAATAGCAACGTGGTCAGAATGCCTGTAGTTTACTTTTGTTGATTGTAGGGGTGAACGCACCGACGCAGCGCAGGCGATGAGGCGCGCCGTTGTGGAGGGCTCCGGATTAATTTCAACCACCTGGGGATCTGTAACGTGCGCCGAAATGTCGTACACGCGGGCGTTTTTGCTTTAAGCCTTCCATCAGAAAAGCAGCCGCCGCGGCTGGGAATCGAACCCGTGACCTCGTGCTCAACAGTGCAGCGCCTTAGCTACTGAGCCACCGCGGCGGGTGCCTGTAGTTTACTACGTACCAACGTAAAGCATCTACCATTCCAACACAAGACAGTCTGGAATATCAGTGTAATGCGGTTGCATGGTAGTTAAACTTGCGCAAGGGCTTAATTCCAATCGTAGCCTGATGGCATGCTTCACGGCTACTTTTGTTTGTTAGTAAAAGTGGCTCCAAGGTTGAAAAATGACCTTTGTGCAGTATCCAAATTCCCACTTTATCGCCGTACCGCATAGCAAGGGATTCTGGGAGTCCTTGCCGCTGGCAGCATTACAAATGGCTTTCTCATCGCGCCTGCCCCGTTCTCACCAGTCACTTGGCGTCACAAACCCATATTTCAACGAAAAGATGTACTTTATTGCTACAGATAAGAAAAGGTATCGAAAAAATTCCCCGCATTTCCCCGAGGGGAAGAATGTGAAAGTGCGAATGCACGAGTTGAATTTGCGCTGTTCGGTAATGTTCGCGAAAGAGAGATCACACACACACACACAACTACAAAGAAAGAAAGATGCATTTATTCACAGACACCAATTTGTGTTGTCGTTGTACTTGATTGCTAGAGCGGATCTCAGCTTTGAAAGTTCGTGTCAGTACTCCTTTAAGCAGGTGCATTAGCCCTTCTCACGCCCGATTCTTGGCCAATCCCCCACGTGGGTATGTGCCATGTCAGCGGCCAGGCAACGCGCGCCCATCTCCCCCCGTTGCCAAAGAAGACGAGGAGATTCCTGGCCAAGCCCCCACGTGGGTATGTGCCATGTCAGCGGCCAGGCTGCGCGCGCCCATCTCTACGTGCGCGGGCATCGCCGGTGGACGCAGGTTCAGGGTCGCTTAAGAAGTGCATTGCACTTAAAAGAACGGGACCTTGCTAGCCCCAACACGTGGTTAACGTTGGCACACTGCATGTGGCGAGAAGCTATTATAACGTGATATCAAAGCGAGTGTTCAAATGTTTAAAAGTAACGTTTTTTAGGTCTGAGAAGAACTTTTCCAGGTGTACAGTTGTACAGCAATGGCCGCGGGGGATTGTGCCATCCACCGGGCTCTCCACTTTTGGCATGTACTATCAGACATTCTGTACTTTTGTCTATCTATTTTTTATTCTGCGCTAGCCCTTCTGTGCCTTGCCCTGTCGAATTTGTTTCTGTAACATCAAGGTATTGGGGACGAGTGATGTTGTGTATAACTGAGGCAAGTTAGCAGCTTCGTTCCAAGGCGACAAAATATTCAGTTAGAAATTGTACCTTTCTTTGTTTTATTTTCATAATAAGAGTAAGCTATGAAATTACAAACCTTTTTTGTTTATAGCTGCCGACCGAGCTATACCATGTATTTTGTGCGTGCCTTGGTGTTCTGCATATTTCCTTGGAGGTTGTTTCGAATGACGTTGCTGACGCTTTTAAAATTTGCGTTATCTCTGCATTTTTGCATTTAGTAGGATTTAATTTATCAATGCCCTGAACGGAATTTTTTCGTGGTTATGAGCCGACAATAACCGTACGCTCTGCAGATGGTTAAAATAACTTGTATTACCTTTGGTAAACAGCAATACTGCGGGCCACTGTGGTTGATGAGCAAAGTTTTTCCCACAAATGTCTTTACGCCGCATTTGTTTACTCTCAGAATAAACTGCACCAACTAGTGCCCGAACCCCACAAAAAAGTGATGTTGAAAGTATCACCACCATTTCATTAAACAATTCGTTCGAAGTGGTATAGAAGATGTGTTTTTTATGATTGCAACCGTACTAACTAGAAATATATTTGTGCTAAAATGTGTGTCATAAATGGAACTCTTGATTCCTAGTAATATGTCAATATTTAGAGATATATTTGTCGCTCATGTTAAGACCTTAAGCGTTTTTTTTCTGATTGGTAAAACAGTGCTACAAAATGTAATTCCCAATTCAAGTCCTGCGATCAGCAGTGGGATCCGAAAGGTAAAACTGTGCTTATTTTAACTACAATCAGGCAAACGCAGGAAGAACTCCCAAGCTCGGTAGTTTTGAAGCAAGATTCTTACAGGCAAGAAAAAATGTAAACTTGTCGTTGCTGTAATAATGTTTCTTTCTCCTACTGTTTCCTTTCATTGATTTTGCAATTCGTCATGAACTGGTTATTAGTTTATTCCTAAAGTTCGATTGATTGATTGGTTGTAGGGTTTAACGCGCCGACGCAACGCAGGCGATCAGGCGCGTTGTAGTGGAGGGCTCCGGATTAATTTCGACCACCTGAGGATCTTCAACCTGCGCCAAAATATCGTACACTGGGCGTTTCTGTTCTTCACCTCCATCATAAAAGCAGACGCCGCTGCCGGGAATCGAACCCGGGACCTCGTGCTCCGCAGCGCAACGCCTTAGCCACTGAGCCACAACCGCGGCGGGTAGTCCTACAGTTTTTGACGCTGCGAAAGGTTTTTTATTGTGAAAACTCTCCGAAATTGCCCTGCTTGTAAACAGCTTTATAACAAAAATTTTGTGACAGTTCCACGCAAAGAATTACTGCAGACGGTCTCATTCACATTTCTTTGCTGCCTGCGGCCACCTATTTCACGAAGCGCAAAGTCTGCCCGTTGCAATGATAATCAGGGGGACAGGGACCGTCTACGCACTTTCTAGCCTTGTGCAGCACTTCTCCCAAAGCTCTGAGTTATCGGGAAGTACTTTTTGTCTCGTTGAAATGTCAGCTGCAGCCATGATATTCGCTATGAAGCTTGCAGTACGCGCTGGAAAGAAAATAGGAGCAATTAGTTTTAAACCTACTTGCGTAGCATGGCTTGTGAAACAAGACTACATGGTTAGGAAAGCTGGCTGCGAAAGATAAATAAATAAACAGGCACCTTGACGAGTGCCGCAAATGTTGGTGACAGCCATTGATGATAACACTCACGCAGAGTTCTCCCGTGTACAGTCTCAACAAGTATTCGCATGGTTTTATAACAGTTTTGAAGCCGATTTACTTGACGTCTCTAGCTCGCAAGGGTTGAGGCTTGGGCGAGTTGGTGCATGATTATAAAAGGGGAACAGCGCAAACTCAGACAAGACACAAGAAGAAGGAGGTGACAAACACGAGCGCTCGTGTTTGTCACCTCCTTCTTCCTGTGTCCTTGTCTGAGTTTGCGCTGTTCCCCTTTTATAGTCTCCAGCTCGTAGCAGTGCGGGTGGACTTTGAAATTCCCGCCTGATAAAGATTATTCCCCAGCAATTGCGACTCGAAATTAAATCTTTTTGCAGTGCGTGAGAGATTCAAATCGCAAACAGCGCAATAACAACGGGCTACGTAAGTGTGGGTGACTGGACACGCGCTTACTATCAAGTGAAATCTGAATCCACAGGAAACATGAAATCTGGTTGATACGTGTTTCACGCGAACCTGGAAATAAAACGTATTATGCGATAATCGCCTTATCCAAAGAGGTCACAAGCAAGAGGAAAATATGCATTGCTCCGTCAGCAACTCACTTTTATTGAGCGACGTTTGAGGTTGCTGGTCAATTTGTGCGGCACTTTCTTCTTTTCAACGCCCAGGAACTACATTCTTAAGCAATGGAAAAAGAAGGTAGCAGTTATTTTCACTTCGCCGGCGCTGTTGTGTACGACATTCGTGTCGTGCCTTTTCGCCACCGGACACTTCGAAGTCTTCAGTGTGCAAGAAGAACGCGAATATGTCAACTTTCGTAGAATTGACCCTTCGACACTTGACTCCTGCCGCTCTATCTTCCTCGAAGCATGTAAGCAGGACATCTTTCGGTGTGACTATGATACTTTTCGCAAGATAATGCCAGTGTATCGCCTGACGTACCATCGTCGTTGGAACGGAACGTAAGGTTTCTATAAATGTCGGTCACCATCAACTTTCGCGATGTATTATCCAATTTGCGGGCAAAAATGTGATCGCAATAAACACCCAAAGATGCATTATTTCTAAGGGACGTTGGCCGGCAATAAAAAAAAAAGAAACGTATTAGAGCCGGAAAAACATATTACCCCGAAATGTATCAACGAGATTCTACTGTAGTAGGCACATTAAAACTAAAAATTCGGAGAGTGTGCGCATGCCTGGCAAGGAAGCACGAGATATAACACAAGTGGCGCGTATGCGGACATAATCAAATTGCTCTGGCAAGAATGTCAACCTATCAGCCAGCCGGATACAGGGCTTGCTAATACATCAGCTGTTTCCTGCGATGTGAAAAGCCTTAACTATCTCGAGGCCGAGCCGGCCTTTCGGCTGAAAAACATCCGCAGTGTCATTGAACCCCGGGACGAATCTGCACTTGCCAAGTGCGGCATAGATGTGCGATCTTGAGTTTGTTCCCGTGCTTGCGCAGCTCTGTATGCAACGCGTCTGGTATAGAACACTCCTCGCTTCAAGACAATCTGGAGCGTCTGGTAGTTTTGTCTTCTGATATCAATAATACACTGAATCCTAGCCATATATGCTTCGCTTAAAGAAAGTTGGTCACGCACCACGCTAACCTGCAGTGCGCAACATGAGGACCTGCATTTTTTAAATTTTGTTATGCCATTCATCTTTGCGTTGAACTACCAATCTAGATTAAACTATTGGTGTAGGGTGTTCTTCTATACAGAGGATCAAGTTACCTAGAAGTTTGAGTTTCTCCAACAATTGTTAGGACTCATTACGGCCTACGGTACCGGGTGGGCTTAGCGATGAACGCTTCTAAGGCACTTCTATTACGTTAAACAGCAAAAAGACTATTCTTGGCGTTGCTTACGAAGATATATAGCGCTTGTCAATAGAGCTTACCAAGTTTAAACCATCCGCGGTGGCTCCCGAGCTAAGGCCCGGCAGCAGGGTTCAAGAACTTGGGATTGATCCTCGACCGTTACTTGCGCTTTTCTGATGGGGGCGAAACGCAAAAATGCCAATGTGTTCAAGTTTTCGGCGCAAGTCAAAGATCCCAGGTGATCGAATTAATCCGAGCCCCCATAACACGTGCCGCATACCCTGTGTAGTTCTTCGCGTTTAAACGCCATAATAAAAAAATCTATCAGGTTTTTAAGTGTTTATGCAATATACTCTCTAAGCAATGGGATTTTTAAACCCTATTGTTAAACGAACATTTCTCGGGGTACCATCGAGAAAAACACTACTGGAACTAAAGGTAAAGTTCGGAGACTTCATTTGCAGCCTTTAGCTACAAAACGTGAAGAATAAAGTCGATTTTTTTGTTTCTTCGAATAAAGGATTGATTGATTGATTGATTAATTGATTGATTGATTGATTGATTGATTGATTGATTGATTGATTGATTGATTGAATGAACGAATCTGTACAAAATTTCGCTGTTCGCCTGATGCATTCATTTTTATCTCTCAACTCTAGTTAAACAGGATGCGTAATGGCGCTCAATTACAAGAGCTCTAGCAGTGCAGAATCGTATCTTGTTAACGATTCATTTATTAACAGCAACAGCAACTTCAAAGTTTTCATGGGAATGGTACCGTCCGAACCCTTTTGAAACGTTCAGCCACAATATATGGCAGTGAAAGTAATGGGCGACTAAGAGGTTACAATGTTGTTCGAGTGGATTTTTATTTCCCCATTCAATTTAGTACGGCAAAAATTAAAGCCGCTTCCCTTAATGGGAAAGCTGTCGGAAGTGAAGAGCAGTGATTCGCCATAATGGGCCGTAGCGCCGTTATACGCTCACTGCTACCACCCGACGCATTCCAAATTTCTCGCCTTCGCAGTGCTCGCACGCCTCTCTGCCTGAAAATGCGCCAGCGGGAGTTATGTTCTTTCGTGCTTGCTTTTCCTCCCGCACGTTCCGGCATTGCACTGCCACTTTTTTTCGCTTACTAACGTAACAACCAACCTACCCAGCGTTGTAAACGAGTGTTCTGTCTAAATGAACGCGAGCGTTGCCGGTTCATTACGTATATTTTGCATAATTGTACCTACAGTTTTCTTTGCGCTAAACAACGGAGAGATGTATGACAAGTGTGAGCGGTCCAGGAGTTTCGAACACTTACGGCTATAGAAACCACTCGGCTTTCGAAGCCTCCGTGGGACGCCGTGACGACACCCGCTGCGACGGAACGCCGTGGGGCTCTACTTGGGTCCAGCGAGCGAGCTACGACGACAAGAGAGCCATTAAAGTGCTCAGCACTTAAAAGTGTCAGATTGTTTTGTTTCATGGAACGCGTGACGTAGGTACATAGCAGCACACAGAAAATTGGACTGGAGAGTGTATGGGGAAAGAGTAGCACCCGCCAAGGAGGTTCCTGAGAGAGCATGCATTAGAGAGGGCTGCTGTTGCAGGGTGTAATGAGGAGATGCGAATCACTGACAGGTGCAAACAGGGAGCTCTGGGCGATGGCGAGCGAGCGGGACAACCTTGAGAAGGCGCTGTCTAGAAAGTTCCTCAAGTGGCGGCTAGTTCAGTTGGGAAACTCAACAAAAAGTTGAACGGAAGTTCAGCAGATGGTTCAGCTAAGCCTTCTTGCACAGAATTTTTGAAACATCTAAGCATACCCATTCTTCAAAACACGACGCCTTCAAAGACAGCGCTTGTGGGACTTATTGTAAACGTTCTTCCTCCTAAAAGTGCTTGGTTTAGTATTAACAAATATTAACATTCATTTGCTATGCACCTGTAACAGCATTTATTGTTCGCCCCTGCGGTGCCATCTATTTGAACTTTTTAAGGTATATTTTTTTTAAAACCTGTCTCCGATTTTATTTTATTCGGTGTTAGATTGCATGATCTGTATATTTTCGTACCCACTCCTGCATAGACCGCATAAGACCCAACGGAATCTGTACATAAAAAAAATTGCAATCCCAGCCTCGACAGTTACATTGAACGGGATGCCAACACAAATTCATTAACTCCTCAGCTCTTCGGAAATATCGGAAGATTAGGCGCAGAATAACTTCCATCTGGCAAGACCGTGGGGCTGCTTTGTCTTGACCGCTCTGGAAGTTTGGAGGGCCTCTGGTTGACCTTGTGATTACTGCGTGTGGGCAGAGTGCTGCGGATTCACAGGATCAACCAAAAGACATCGCTGCTCCCAGCGCTGCCCGCGTGCATGCCATGGCCTTTAAAGGGACCCTGCAACAATTTCGATAAACGCTTTCACTCTTGCCTTCTCGTCTCGGAACACTGCGAAAGCTACAGTTATCACCAGGACGGAGCGGCAGTGCGTGATTTGTTCGTCGCACCAGGTACGTCTTCCGTTTCTGCTTTGTTTTTGTGGCTCCATTTTTAAAGTTGCTATCAAAAAGCATTCATTCCTGTAACTGAAGAAAAACCGGCCAACAGCCGCACATGGCCTCAGTGACGTAATTCCGGCCGTCGAAGAACGTCATTGCAGGGACAGAGAGAAAAAGTTTGAGCAAGTTTCCAAGTTATATGATAGGCATACAGGAGTAATTTTTTCTGGGGTACTTTGCGGCCCTCCAATCGAAGTAATGGGTATGTTGGGTGGCTACGTTCTGCAAGCATTTAAGATTTTTTAAAAAGTTGAAGAAAGTGTTGGAGGGTCCCTTTAACAATGGTGTTATAGTCTTAGCCAGTACAAGAGGAGCGTGCGGAGGCATCTATGGTGTAGATCAGGCTGCTAGCGACGAAGAGGCAATTCACAAAACACATTGCCGTGGCAGAAAGAATAGCAAATAGCTAATGCTTGTGGTTACCTACCTACCAACTCGGAGTATCTACCAAACGGGACAAGGAGTTATAAAGCTTTAGCTTTCAACGAACAAAGTTAGTCCACCTCGTTTGCGAGGTAGTTAGGTCTCACTAGTGGTACGCCCTTTTGAAGATCCCATCAATTCTTAACTGCACGCGATCCTTTAGGAGCTGTGCTTTGATTTGTGGGAATGTGCCGGGAGCGGTGCATAAACATGAGCTTTGTGCAGCGTCCCACACTACAATTTACCGCGGTTCGGCCCTCTGAATGGTTGAAAGAGAGCTTGCCGCATGCAATACCGCAAGTGTCTTTCTCAGGCTACGCCTACTTTATTGCCATATTAATGAAAGCGCGGTTGTGTGTGGCCGCAGTGCCGAGAAGATGTCGAAGGAGAGCAGAGAGTTTACTATTCACAACACTGGGCTGACTTGGGTACATTGCGACTGTGGACAGGCTGATTGAACGTGAGATCAAAGCGACTGTCCCAATTTACACGCATAAACGTCCTTCGCCTGGGGTGGCCTTGTGCACATGTTTTATGGCCGCAATAGCATGAGGGTGAGTATGCGTACGCCGTGATTTCCGTTCTGAAAGGAACTGGTTGCACATCATTTCAATTTATCTATTTATCCTGTTCTGTTCGACGTTATAAAATTCTGTTCCTTGCTCTCTTTAATTGTTGATTATTATTAACGTCGACATTTGCCTTGGTTTTTTGTATTACTAAGACAAGTAAGTGCCCTTCCGTTGAAGAGATGGTAAGTTCGCCATTTCATCAAACATTTGTAGTCGAGTGTTCGACGAAACTTCGTCTGGTCAGGGGTCATATTTGCGAATATAAAATCGTGGTCACTGACCAAGTCAAAAGGAAACAAAATTTTACGTTTCGGAGCCCATACGGTTTCCTTGTTCACAATCTGGGAACAAGGAACCCGTATGGGCTCCGAAACGTAAAATTTGTTTCCTTTTGACTTGGTCAGTGACCACGATTTTAGATTGGCATCAAATTTTACCAGCGTCTTTCGCGTTCGATTATCCTAATTTTGGTGAACTGCGAAAAAGTGCGGCCCGTTCATTTATACCGGCCCGATGGAGCTTTGGCACATAGTTTAATACGGCATTTACTGTCTTGAATAAGTTTAAATTACATTGCAGAGACTTTAAGGTCACTCGCACATTTACTTCCACAATTTTGATGCAATTGTTTTGTGTTTATTGGACCTTCCCTTTGGGCACCTGTAAACTCGAAATCCCCTTTGGCTCAGGGCACGCAAATTAAACTTCTCTGGAGCTGTTTTAACGCTCATATATGCTTAGTCTACCCTAACAATCTAAGCTGTGGTAGTTTGTCAGCAAAAGTTTGGCATCAATATTTACGTACACCGCATCTAAGGAATCACAAAGGCTAGTCGTTAGGTTTCGTGTTAGGATCCAAAAGACCAATCTTGCCGCCTCTTTGGAAAATGTAATGTAGCATGCTATCACGACAATTATCTTGTATATCTCGAGCCGACGTTCTTCACAACGTCTTTCTTTTTGCATAAAAATAAGAAACGTGAAATTTACTTCTGCTTTTTCGCTGCTTCGCTGCTTTTCAATTGGTTTTTTATCTTTAATTAGGCGACATTTAGGAAGATTTCTCCCTCGCGCGTGCTTTCAATTACTCTGTATATGACCCACGTAATTGGTAACTTTTTTTAATAAAAACAGCATTTTGTGCAACAGCGCAATGCTAAGCAAGTAGTACTGACTGTCTAGTTCGCCATCCGTTACTTTGGAGTACAGTGCACTTGCCAAAGCCGAAATTCCACTGGTTGTACAGGCAATTACGGAGACGCAGGGGCTGCATATTTAGTACCTCTGACGCAATATTTCCACAGGTATGGTCGATGCATAAACTGCCTTTTCTCTATTCGCTTGAAGCATCCACTGTTTCTTTAAGTTCTGTGGTTATGACACACTTCTAGAACATTTGTTGCGCATGCTATTTCAAATGGTGCTGGATATGATGTACAGGTCGTTGCTGTAATTCCAAAAACAATGTGTGTTGGACGGTGCTTTGCGAAGAAGTGCTGCAGACGATAAAACTCACCATTCTTTGCCTCAGATGACATTGTGTTCCGAAACCCAAACTTCCGTCGTTGCGATGGCAATAGCGGTAACACAGGAAAGGGGTTATTGTTCTGAACTGTCACGGAGTATTTTGCGCAAACAACAAATTACCGAGAAGCACCCCTCTCCTTGTTTAAAATAGCGCAGAAAAGATTATAATGGAATGCTGCTCGCAGCTGGCAGGAGAAATTGAAACATACGATCAAAGGGGGCATGACAACAAAAGTCAAGTTTGGTTCACTGCTTTTGTAGGGATAACTGCTTTGTAGGGATAACAATGGCGCTAATGTTAACGCAAAATGTAAAAACAATGGAAAATATGAGGAAAGATGTGAAGCAATGGCGACCTATTCAATTTCCTACAACGTTTCTATGACGTCAAAGACACTTGCTGTGCGATAGGTGGCAGCCAAACTGACCCATCGCTAAGGCACATGACTCGACAATTGCACTGGTTTTCTCCACTTATGTTTGGTCCCACAACTTTAATGGTAATGTGCAGTGAACATACCGAAAACTGTTTTTTGTTCTAGGTTATATATGTCGCTGCTGCCTGTAACCCGTCAGTGCAGCATAAAATATGAACGTTTCCAGTACTTCTGCAGTTTTTTCCAGTTAAAACGCATTTCATTGCTAAAATAGAGTTTAGGTTGTTACCGAAGCCTACTTCTTTAAAATTAAACAATGTTGTATTTTGTATTCTTGGCTGGTCTAGCGATATAATTTAACGCGGATTTCTTGGGAGAGAAACAAGGTTACATAGGTACGACGATTCGTTGCACACAAGAAAATAGACAGACTCCTTGACTGAGTGCTGCAAATGCTAACGATAGGCCTTGCTAAGCTCAGTCGAAAGCAGCCCTCACGTAGCGGCCTCTCATTTAGAAATGCGGCGAGCATTCGCCTGTTTTTACGAACGCTTTGAATCTGGTTATTGATTTGACGCGTTGATTTTAAACATATGAGGGTGGAGTTCCATTGTGCTTTAATTAAAATATTACGGCGGAATCAATTCGTTATGCAAGCGCGTGAACGGCTCCTTAAACAGGCGTAGTTAAATAGTGCTAGTGTTTTCTTTTTTTCGATCACGGATCGATTGGAAGCCCGTTGGGCCAGGATGAAACACACAATAAACGATTAAGTCAGTGACCAAATACACTTGCCTTAAATTTAAAAACCAAGCACATAAAGTGGGTTTCAGCGTTACTTCATGGGTCTCTAATTCAATTTTGTAATTCCTGTTATTCCGGTGGGACAGTTTTAATTTCGTTTGTGTGTGTCTGTATCAATTTGAATATTTTATTTTACAGAACATAGATATAGAGAACTTCTGGACAAACTTCCAGTGGCCCGTAAAGAAAACAACGCAATATATAGGTTGAAGTATGTGGCGATTGAAGGGGTAATGTTGGAAAACTAACTCAAAAGATGTAGTTAGGGACAGTCATGGCGTTTAGATTTAATGTGGTGGTTTGGCAGGTTACATTTCATGAATTTATGGCCGCATGAAGGCACTGGCACCATCCGTATGTTTTGTCTGCTGCGCGGTTTTACGAGAATTTCTTTGTGTCTGGGCGCTGATATGCGCCTGTTCCGCAGCATCATTATTTAGAAATAGAGAACCGACGTCATTAACGGCGCCCCAGCAATAAAAATTTGATGGCCCTTTACGGATTGCTGGGTACGTCTGCACTACATGATGGGCAATCAAACCGCATGTTTCGTGACCCTATTCTCAAGGGCAGTGGATCGAGTAGTAAAAATAGGATACGCTATATATCTGAATCGAGGTATCGACGATAGTTCACTATCTCCCTAGCAAATTTACGCCATTCAGAAAGGTCAATGTCCTCATTCCATCTGCGAACGCGAGTCTATTCAAGAACCATGCCTACTTATCCCTACGATGGTTGACAGGGGCATGACCTCTAGAAAATATGTCTTCGTACCGAGCAAGCTAGGAAAGAAGACACTAAGCTAGTGAGTGGGTGAATGCGCAAACGGCCCGTTTAGGGCGCGGCTGCCACCGACGCGACGCCAGGGAAAACAACGTCGAAGCCACCCCAGAAGGTAAAATAGGGTAAAGGTGTAAGTAAAAAAGGTAGAATAAGGTAAAAAAATGGCGCGCCTTGCCCTAGTGACGCAAGAATGAAGAAACAGCAGAGCTGGCGGCACCGGTCTGTGTGTCGGAGACCTTCCTGTTGCATCATCATCATCAGCAGCAGCAGCCCACTAGGTCCACTGCAGGACAAAAGCCTCTCCCGTCGCCCTTGAACCGCTCCTGACCCGCGCCGCTCGAGTCAATTCGCTGCCTCCGAATTTGTTTATTTCGTCCCTTCATCGAACACTTGGTTGTCCTCGTTTGTGGATCCGTCTGTCCGTGTCGAACCTGTCCCTCTAGTAGTGCACCGATTGTCGGTTCAGGTAATTACGTGGCCAACATTTCTTTCGTTCCTTTGAACAATGATATCTTCACCTCTAGTTTGCTCTCTGATACAGGATGCTCGTTTCCTGCCTCGTTAATTATTCATTATTCATTTATTATGATTAATATGTTATCATCATTATTCGTTCACTATCATTATCCGTTCATTATTTAATTATTATTCGTTCGATCATTATTCGGTCATTATCATTATTCACTCTATGGACCGTTGTTCTGACTTCAGTTTGCTTTCAAGTCGCTTGTTCAGGCGCTAGGTTTCCGCTCCTTAAGAATTACCCTTACATTCATTTCCGAAGTTGCCGCTGAAAGTTGTTCATGACTGTCAGGCCCGGATATTTTCATCCGCAGACTTTCACATCTCTCCCAAAGTGGGCCGCGTTTGCACGCGCTAGAACCCGCAGCCAAGTCCAAAGCGAACTCCCGCGCTACGGGAACCAAAGGGAATAATATACCACCGTGATGCGACGATAGCTCAACAGGATGGAGACGCCGGTTTCATAACGTGAGGGACACATATTTTGTTCCCACTCCGGGAAGCGTTTTTCTTTTTTTTTCTGTTTAGCTGCACGTGTTATTGTTCCCGCTTCTGCTAATTTATTTATTTATTTATTTATACATACTGCAACCCGTAAGGGCAATGGCAGGAGTGGGGAACAGGCCGGTACAAAACAAACATGGTGTAATACTTTGCGAAGGAAAGCAAAATACAAAGTGGCAAGACATGGCATCACATGGTGGCATAATGAAGACATGGTGGCATAATGGAACATGTACCCCTCGGGCCTTTGGTGTGGCCCAGTCGTTAGTTTGCCGGTTTCACAGCGTGAAGGTCCCGGCTTCGAATCACTGGACCTTCCAAACCAACGCTTTTTCTTGAGGCTTGTAGGATTTTTCTTGCGACTGATGAATTTGTGTCGGCCCAAACAACTCGGCTGTTAAAAGGTGAGACAGAACCTATTCTATGGGGAGATGCTTATCCTTATCGCTGCGTTGGCGGTTGCGGATCTGGAATGGTTGCTTCTTCTGCTTATATTGATCCCTAGAGAAAGCCGCTTTTCTGCATCGAGCGGTCCAGCAGGAATACCAAATAGCTGTCGCTACGGGAGCAATATTTTGCATGCAATCTGAGCCCCACCATTATTTTAGGGCGATCATTGCTATCGATTCCATGCGGTCTCAAGTTTGCGACAAGTTTGCATAGGCGAACTGCGCTTAGTTCACTCACTCTACGTCAGCTTTCCGGAATCCTCCTCCTACATCGAAACTCTGCTCTTTTGCTCCCGTCTCTCCCCTCTGTGACTCCCTCCTATCACCGCTCCACTCCGTTCACGCTTATTGTCACTGTGCGCTTCGGGTGCGCTTTCGCCAAGATTTCAATAAGGTAGGTGGGCGTGAAAGGCTGGACAGGGACAGACATTCGGCGAAGTGGGAAGGTAGACTAATCACGACACTCGAAATAAATAGTGTATAAGTTCTTACTTTACGACGCCGGATAACCTCTGGCTCGGCACATTTATTCTTGCGCGGTTTAGATCGGGATTCGTGTCATATCAGGGAAAGCTGTCATCCTACGAATCACTGATTTCTTCGGGGTGTTTGATCGGTTGCCGCTGTACCGAGATTCCTAACCTCTTTGTAGAAAGTGTTGTAAATTATTTAAGGGGGGGTGAAGAATAAAGGGTTTCCCTGTGCTCAAATTCCGGCAGGTGGAGTAATTAAGTACTTACCCTGGAACTACTGTGACCCCATCGGGGAAGCCTCAAAGGTGGGTTTCTCGCTTTTAAAACATAAATTTAGCTGTTATTTAAGGCCACGGGTGGACCCCCTTCGTATTAACAACTTTCGCACCAAATCTGGCTCGGAAACATTTATTCTTCCGGTTTTATCGGGATCGTGAGAGGAGACATTCGCTACAATCCACGAGCCGGGGGGAATAGCTAGCCGCTGTACACTTTTTACGGTCACTGGTTTATTATGGGTGAAGAATTGCCCGAAAAGAGTTCCGGGGGGGGAAATATTTGACCCAATCGGGGATCGAAAATCAAATTTACTTTAAAAATAATTGGAAAAAGGTGTGGACGCTGCGGATTTTTAAAACAAAGTAAAACCCCAGGAAACATCTTATGTCTAGGTCATAGGAAGTGAGACGAGGGACTTACTTTATCGTCAGGAGCGGGTCAGAATGGAGCTAGTGCTTTCACTCTCTACGGTCTACTGTTATTATGGGGGAGCAATTGACGAAAAGAGTCGGGCAAAGTTTGACGCCAATCGCAGAAGAGATCATATTTACTACTAATCTGGAAAAAGGTGTGGCTAGGCGTGTCGGTCACTCTTTAAGAACATGTTAACTAGCGCAAATAAACAGTTGGAAGTGCAGCGCCTGTCCTCATCCTTGTTCTCGTGCCGTTAATTTGCGGTACTTATCATGTTCGTAGACGACTACTTAACGACATAGCTTTGAAGCACACGTCCTGTCGTCTCTGTCGCGCTGCGTCCTGGTTTGCACAGTGCATGCTTTCAAAAGTACTTTGAGATTGAGGATGCGGTAAATGTTGTTTGCATTTTTGACCTTCAGTGAATCTTCTGGTATGTGGGAAAGTTGACTACTCGCTCTACCAAGCAGGGTCTCATTGAGTGAACAGTTTTCGATAGGCCCAGATTTCGTTCATTGTCATTGTCATTACATGACTCCTGTCAATATCGATGCTCCAGGTCCTACTTTAATGTGACATGTCCATCTTCTCAGCATTATGCTTCTCGGAATGTTCTGCTTTTGAATGACGACGCATGTGTTCGGCTAGCAGTGTTCAAGTTCCGTTTAACGAAAAAAGTGTTTCTAATTTGGCCGACAGGGCTAAAGCTGCTAATTAAAAAGGCGATGCTTAAAGTGTTTCTTGTCACAAGTTTTCTTCCTTTCGTTACGTTCTCTTTTTATCTTGGCGTTTAGACGTTTGCAAGTTATTGGCGACGTTTACCAACGACCACACTGCCCGTTTGAATGTGTCTATACCGAAAGGAATCCCGTTGTCTTGTTTCTTATAAAATTACTCTGAAAGTGCTTTTCATGTAAAAGCAATGAATAAAACTACCTCAGTATGTTAGCGCCAATTTTATCGGCACTAAAAATTGAGAGTACTGAATCAGCTATTCCTTGCTAATCAGCCGACACTCTGCCACAAACATGCCTATGGGCGCCCACGATTGGCCCTTTTACAGTCTTAATGTTTTCAAAGCATGCCTAAACGTTTGTGCCCTCGTTATGTATATTGTGAACCGGAAATAGCGCTGGCTAAAAGCAATATTTTTTACGGTTCTGGGGAGCATACTTCGGCTTAAACGAAAAACTTGCCGATCGATCAGTGTCGCATATCACGTTAAAGGAACACGCAGAAGAATTGCGAAAAAGGTAAATTAAATGAAGCAGAGCAGGTGAAAGCATGACTAGAGGCCACAACGAAAATTGGCGCGCGAATTTTCGTGTGAAATCGAAAGTGTACCCGCACCAACTAAAGCTGTGAGTTGGGAGGAGGGAGCACCGTGATTGGACGATGCCCAAGGTAAGCAACCAAACAAGTTTCGGTTTCGGTTTCGGTTCTGTAAAACACAATCGATGGCGTTGTTGGATGGGCATTCTCAATATCTCAGTAATCACCGTACCGCGCTTCTGTCATGTTGTCGGCCGTAAAATGCGTAAGATAAGCCTCCCAGGCCGGCTTGGAATAGTAGCATTCACTAGCCGAGGCCTACGCAGTGCATGAACGCCCTCCGCGTCCCCGCAGACGCTCAAATGCCATGCGCTTTTCCCCATATTTGGAGCTTGCCTCACTCATGCCTGTATCGTAAAAAGCGTGTTCGCACCAGGCCAAGGGTCTGTTGATTCTGGCCTGTGCCCACTGCCCGCAAGCAGTCGGTGCTTATGGCAACAGCACGCCAACGAGAACTCGCTAGCGCGCCAGTGCCAGCCTGCGCGCGTTCTGTGAACTAGTTCGTGGAGCAATGAACGTTGCGGCCCAAAAAAAGGTGAACTCAGTATAGAAAACATCGGCAGAAAACAAAAAAGTTAACTAATAAAAAAAAGCACGCACCCGCGGGGATTCGAACTCGCGACTTGCAAAACACTTGCGATGGCATACCCACGCTCTAGACCGCTCGACCACCGAGCGGGCTGTTTTGACATCGGTAATACAAGGTATATATTCTATAACCTGTTTGCCCTTTTATTTATTTTTGGTATTTCAAGCAGCTTAGGTGACTATTTGTTGTTTTGCGCTCGTGCAGTAAGCATCCCCCAAGTTTCCACAATATATCACGTCTAGCAATTGCATTTCTTAGACGGAAAAGCGTTCGCAGATGCGTAGTCGTGCTGCTGACCGCTGTGCTTGTTCGCCCAGCGCAAAAAGTGCTTCCCGCACCCTAGTTTTACGCTGTACGGTAAAAATATCAGTTGATTTTATTTCCTTAGTACCTATATTGACTTCGCTGACTCTTCTCCCGCCTTCAAGAGGCCTTATATTTTCCTACTGGCGTACCAGTCAGCGAAGCGTCGCATGTGCGCTTGTGCAGCGCTTGTGTGAAGCGACCTTGACTTGGAGCTAGATACAGTGTACAAACTAACCAAGTAAAGAAAGGCACATTCTACCCTTCACAAACGTGTCCTGGCTTCGTTTCAACTGAGCGAACGAATTGCGACGACGCGTCGGCGGCCGGCGGACGAAACGCTGGGCCGACTGACTCTGCCTGAGGGCCGGGGAGCCGTGCAGTAGCGCAGCCAATTGCGAGCTCGGCTCCTCCCGACGTCACACGAAAACGCCACAGAAAATGGGCGAGCGTAAAGAGAGGATGACAGCATTTTCGAATTAATTTTTCTACTAAATAAAATCGCGTAAACGCGCCCAGAGTGGTCGAAACATGGCCTGGCGACTGCGGACTACAATTTGCGCTAGTAATCCCGCAATGTTTACATATCACTTCAGTGTCCCTTTAAAGGAACAGCGGAGAATGCGGAAGAAGGTACATTAAAAGAGCATAGCAGGTGAAAGCATGACGAGAGGCCAAAGGAAAATGGCGCGCGGAATTTCATATGAAATGCGGAATGTTTGCCCTCTGACTTGGCTAACAAGTGCACGCCTATCCGGAGTGCCTCATGAAAACGTGTTCATTCGGGCCGACACTGCCAAAAGCTGGGAGCGTACATCTTAAAAAAGAATTGAGACGCGAAACAGCTCAATGATGTCAACAACTGAATGAAGCTCCAGTAGCTTGAAGGGAAGTACACAACAATTTGAGAACAGTATTTGCTGCTAGGACTAGGTTGGAAGATGCAGCGGCTCAGTGAGGGTGGTAAGAGCTGGTATAGGAGATGCTTCGCTTCTGGCGGGATTATCCTTAAAACGGTGCTTTCTTAAATGCGAATGCATTTCTTAGTCGAGCCATGTCAGGCGCCGTGCGGCGTCCACGCGCCCGCAGGTGTTATCTCTCCGCTCTCACCCCCTCTCCCATAGCAACAGCTGCGAGCGCGCACGCTCCTCCTCTCCCCTAGCAACCGGAACAGGTGGTGCGGGCGGATCAGCGGCGAGTGAGTGGAGAGGAGGAGCGCGCTCGGGCGTGTGAGGGCGCTCGCATCGCGGGAGCTCGCCGGAGTTCCCCCGTGTGTGGGAGAGTGTAGGCGAGGGTAGGCGCGGTGCTTCGGTGCTTCTCCTCTCGACGCTCGCCCCACTCTCCCACGCCCGCATGCTTCTCTCAAAGACCCTTTGACTGTGCACTTTACCGACCACAAGGCAGTGATCGTGGCCGTCAAGTACAACGACAACACAAACAGGTGTTAAATAAATGGTTACGCTACAAATCACCGTCTCCTCATTAATTATAAATTCCGCGCACTCTCGCGTCAAAAGAAATGCATTCGCATTTCCTCACGATTCCATTCGGGGAGGTGGGGTGAATTTTTTTCCGTTTCACAAGCCCTGGGGCTTAAACCCTAGAGCCTTACGTATTATAACGCTGGGTAAAAACCGTCTACGTTCACCGTGTTTATTACCGCTCGGAATATCACATCTTTATTGTTTTATTTATAATACTCGTGAGGGTTATCCCTCTTTTCTGGGTTTGTTTTTTTGTGCTGCTTTTGTAACACGCCTGTTTGTGCCCGACTTATCTTTATGGAATGTCTCCGGAACGACTAAATCTTTTCCCGTAAGAAAGTATTTTCTGGTTAATCGTCTAAAGTTTTTTGTTTTACTTTTTTACTACTTTTACTAACTCTTTTACTAAGTCCTTTACTCTTTTACTAACTTTTCTACCAGGTTGGTGGCGCGTTTTTAGGACCGCGGAAACAAAAATTACTGTGGTATATTGACCAATTTTCAGTCAAGTAATGTAGCTTTCTTTTTCGTAGTAAATAATGGAACTCGGGGGTCGTTGCTGGAATCAGAAAACGGAATTAACTCTGAGGGCCAAACTTTTATCACTAGCTAGCAGTTGGTATTTTATTAACAGTGTCGTATTCTTTCATACCACAAACTTTCTTGGTGACTCGCTTCAAGAAGAACTAAAAATGCAGTAGAGAGCGACACTGTTTTAAGGTGAAGGTTTTAGATTAGCGTAAAGGCGCTTTCAAACGCGAACCTCCGAATCTCCCAAAATTTTGCAACTTGAGGAACTCAAGAATTTTAGGGTCACGTCCTACATTTTAGTATACTGAAAACGTACTGACCAGTAATTATGCATCCGTATTTGGTTTTACAGTTTATAACAAATCACAAACCCTTCCAGCCCTGCTCCTGAAAGTGAATGCGGGCGAACTCAAACGTAATTGCATGCAGTAGACGCAGCGCCATTGCTATCCCTAAGCATACGCCTGGGGGATCTGTCAGGACCCTTATTTAAGGCGTTCTGTGAGGCTTTTAGCGGTCCGACGGAAACCACCCTGCAGATTGTAGGTTTTCGGACGCCGCCGGCGATGTTCTTACGACGCACTTTGCTCCAGACAAGATCTGGAACAGCTGCTTTTGGTAGAAGAAAATTGAACCGAAACTTTCGGTCCGAACGTCCTTCGCTTAGCGGCAAATCCCATGTTTTTGGTGTGGTAGTCTCGAACAAGCAGCGGCCTTCTCTGAGGTCTTATTACGCCCCTGGCTGCAAAAGCTGCTTGTTTACGAGTCCGCAGAGTGTGCTAGTATTTTTATTGTTGGTCTACACTTCCAACCACAGAACACAACAAAAATAACCAGAAGAAAGAACTCAGGGAAGCACGTTCGCTTGGGCGGACTGTTTATGGCAGAAAGTTGTCGGCTAAGCCCCACGCCCGCCATTTTTAATGTAAAAAAGCCAGTAACATTTTACGCCTGATGTTTCCTTTTCACGGCCCAAGCTTTGTTGCCATGGATTGGAGGAACTTTGCCGTCGCAAATACTTACGGTACGCTGAATTCTTGAGGGCTCATGGCCGTAAAGTTGGAGGACTCCACCAACACTCATCGCACTGACTTGTTGCTTACACTACATTTTATTTAGTAAAGTGCAGCTTGCAAAGCGAACCAAAGCACCATATGTGATCTTCCTTGCGCCGCAGGGGCACTAGCTTTATTTAAAAATAGATATTTTCTATTTCACATTCGTCGTGAAATTTTGAAGGTTTGAATAATGTACTCCAATTTTCGAAGAATTTAAGGACTGTCACTTTTTGCAATGACTACACACGACCGCCTTCGTAGATAATGACCTGCTCGTTAGCTGCGATCCTGTTACTGAAAGTTGTTTTTGCTTGTTTGGTTTATTTAGGCCTTTTGCCGCCACAACACCGGCTTGTCGTGATTTGATTTTCACCTGTAAAGTTGGTTGGTCATTTCTCCGCTATTCTTGTGCTGTCTGCGCGGCTGCCCGGCCTGTCGCAGTTGCTGCTTCATCCTTTGTTCTTGACCGCTTCACCTATTTTGGAAATTTACTCTGGTGCTAGCGCCCCCTGCAGTGGGCTCACCTGCGCGTTTACTGGGAAACGTTCATTTTGCTCCTGCATTTTTAAGTGCGCATTATCGTATGCGAGGGTTAATTGTTAAATAAAGCTCGGCAACACCCCAGCCACGCGCAAAATAAATTTTCTCGTAAGTTTCCGTACCTTTTGAACGCAAGCAATGATTGAAAAAGATATCCTGAAGATAACTGGATCTAATCGGAGGTCTTCACCGGGGTGGGCTGTAAAACACAGATTTGCGTTTTATGGGGCTTGTAGGCCATCTCGACGGAGGTTAATATTCAGGTATGCCTCGAGTTCTTATGAAAGGGACCCGAATCCATTATCGTTCGCGCCTGCTGTGTGCCTTTAACTTACAAAAAAATGCTTTCGGCCAAACCTGATGGCAGTAACATACATCAATTTAACCTGTTTGGGCTCGTTGCTCCTAAAACAGGGGTTTGATTTCAAATTTCACGCGTGGGCTGACCAAGCTTCGCAAAAAACGAAAGCTCCCCAACGTAAAGCCGAATTATTGAGGAAGGTACGAAAGCATGAGGTAACTCATTTTCTCAAAAAAAATGTGCTAGTCGAGCACGGAGATAGCGTACGAGTGTGGTTTTGCAGTGCAGGTTGCTGTTTCCGTAGTATCAGTTGTTCTAACTGCCCATGTGATGTGCTGATCTGTATGTTGTGTATAGACTAATACGACCACTGCGTTTTTCACCACAAGTCGCAGGTTATACTCTGCGACCTAAGCGAGGCGGCCAAAGTACAGCGCTGAATTTTGTGCCACCAGGCGGGGTGTGCCGTACCTACGCAACGTTTTATCGCCAGCTGCGTGATACCCTCTTTTACTATAAAGCAGCTTGGGGCCTCAGCACTGGGATTAGTGCGATGCAAAAGCTAATTGTGCAACATTTTTGTTAGAAGACCAGCTGAAGGAGCCGGCACCGTAAACATTGCGCTATAAGGCGATCTTGTTTGTCTGCACACCATAGAAGTATTCATTTTAAAAATACCGATTAATGTAGTACACCTTAACAATAGCGCTGATAACGGTACTGAACACTTATATACGATATTTGTACATGAATGCTAAACTTTACACTTTTTTGAGCATTACGGTTTATCTGAAACCACAGCATCGCTCAAACTCTAAAACATTTGTACTGTTTCCTGAAATCGCTAGGATGCTCTTTGCAAACTTCCACGACATCACTTACTGCACATGACACACTTTATTACGTGAGAGTGCAGAATTCTGAAGATTGATTGCTGTAAAAAAGGGCAGAGAATAGTAAAAACAAAAATGTAAACATTGGATTTCCCCGCCATCAATCCCAATCTCTTTGAGCATTTTTGTATGCTTTAATTCCCCGGCCATTGGGGCGCAGGAGCTGTAGCGCTATGGCAATGAGCCAAAATATGTTAATTTGGTCCCGGAAGTGATGGCCGTTTTTCTGGTCGATGGGAAAAACGAGAACCTCGGTTGTCAGCATGTCTGCGCACGCATTCCAGAAAATTCATTGCCGCTCCCTTTAGAGACCAGGAAATATAAATGGACTGGAATGTTGATGGTATGTTGGCCGTTTAAGTGGAATAAAATAATACAGTACTAGTGATAATATTGTCAAAGACAGCAGTCGTTCTTGGGCTTGTTATGGTAGGAGGAGGCAGATAGTACGGTTCGGGGTCATGGCTTACCGGTGCGGGGTGCCAAGCTTTAATGACAATGCTATTTGCCCGATGATGATGGGAATGTTGATAGTAACACAAGCTTGATGTGGGCGAGTTGGTACATACTGTTAAAAAAATTAATCGGCGCTAAAACAGGGACGAAGAAGAAACACACACAACACGGTGCCGTGTGTGTTACGTGTTTCTTCTTCGTCCCTGTTTTAGCGCCGATTAATTTTTTTAGCAGATGTTGATAGAGCATAACCCATATGGGGATTCAACATGCTACTGTGCTTGCCTGTCTAGCAAGTTTATTTAGCAAAACCTCTACAAAGCATGAACCTGGATACATAGACAAGACAATAAGGAAGGGACAGGACCCTTTATTATTGTCTTGTTTTTTACGCGCAGATTTTTCATACCCTTGAAATGATGCACCAACTTGCACAACAACACGCTGTGCTGAGCTATATTTGTTTACATCGTAAAGCAGCGATCAGTCAAACGTGTTTTATGCTCTGGCGTACGAATGGGGAGGCGCGGGGGGCCGCCCCTGCCCCCCCCCCCCAAAAAAAAAAATACGTCATTTTATGGTGTGAAGAGGGGCGACAAAAAGAACGAGGCCACTAACGCTGCCTATATCATAAATTATTAAGTGCCGATAATTGTTTCTATGTCTGAAGTTGCACACCGAACTGTTTGAAAGCTTACACGTAAAAAAATTAAAATAAAAACATACGGGATGATTTATTGTACGGAAGGATGACGATTTTTTTTAAAATTTAATATAATTTCTTGCGTCAGATTTTTTTTTTACTTTTGTTGCCTGCTCGCAGCAGTCCGGCAAAGGAATTTCGACGAACCCAACTTGGCCTGGCTTGAGAAGACCTCGCCCTGAAAGTTGGCCTTTCCTTGGCGAAAAAAATGTCCCAAAGAAAGGCATGGAGTGACAATGAAGCCGACAAGTGATGTCTTCAAACTGAGTGCTGTCTTGAAACGCAAGGTGATAGGCAGCTTCTTGGTCTTTGTGACTCGTTTTTAACCGTTTTTGTTACTACAAATCAAATACCCGGCTACTAAATTTAGTTCTGTTCTATGCGGAAGGTATTTTCTTGGCGTGCATTTTTCCGCATTTTTGTCACTGCCGCACGTCGCTTCAACTGAGGCAAAAAGAAAACGTCGGAGGCAAGCTCGGAGGCAAACAGAAAAAAAGGCAATTACAAGGAGCTTAGCACTTCGGTGTTGCTGTGAGCTGACTTAACTTTTCCTCGTTTGGCGTTCTTGTTAACACCATCACAACTTCGCCCCGGAGTAATTTTCTTTCGTGGTGACAGGAGTGCAGGTTCACAAAGCTTAGGCTAGGAGTTTGTCGATGCAGTGTAGTGATAGCGGAAATTTAAAAAAAAAGACGCTGTCGTCAAATAAATGCTACTGGGGCCCCTCCTGATTTTGTGCCAAAGTGGCCGCTAAACAAATTATTTCGGAGAAACTTTAGGTGTACGGTGTCTTTTATTTGCTACTCTTAAGTACTTTCGAGCAGTTCGGAGCAGTGCGTGAGACTTTTAGAACTGGTGTTGAATAAGAAATTGCACTGGCGAAGAATACGCATCTGCGCTGGAGCAGCTCCAAGGAGCGCTGAATGACAAATGAAAGAGGCTATTAGGTTTAGAGGGACCGACGCTCATCGGGTCTCTGGCAAGAAGCTTAGCTGCATACCAGTGCTACAGCGGCCGTGCAACTCGATGCTGCTTGCCTGGATCCGTGATACGGCGGTGCTTTCGGTGGACAGTCGTTTTCAGGGTTCCCAAATGAGGCCTTGGGACATGCCAGCAGTCACATTTCCTCTAAGTGCGGGATCTGTGCAGTTACATCCGTCAGCCTGCTTTGACCACGTGCACACCTGAAGCGAAAACGCAGACGTACAAGAAAGTCCCAACGAGCTACTCTGGGTCATTCACGGTACACTATTGATGAGTCGTTCCTAGTGTTGAAGAGTATATGAGTTTAGCATCGGTCACTTGGCGAAGCGTCGGTGGCTGGCGGCCAGACAGCGCCCGCAGAAAATTGATACCGCGTTAGTACTCGTTAAAAATGCGGATATGGTACCTCCTTAACGAAACAAAACCTGAGGCCGCTGGAGTCACCTGCCTATTTTAGGGTTTTCGTTTTATGGATGCAAGTGCTACAATAAATGAAGGAAGAATGTACCAATCGACTATGTGAGAAACACCTTTGGCCGATTTGGTTCATCACTGGTCTATAGGACGGGTTTACACTACCCCGGAACCGAAGGCACTTCCATACTGAACATACAAGGAATTAACCTAAACCGAAGAGGAAACGCTCCGGTAGTTCAATATAACCTACCCGCTAGCTTCGCTTCGAGTAATCTAAGCATCTTATGATTTATGATGCAGTAGTTCCAGATGTCTCACGAAAAGATTCAGAGTTCATTTCGACATGCATTCACCCCTGGGTATTTTGCCCTAGTAAAGGAATACCGGTGCCCTTTCAACATTCGCCCCCACGAGAACAGCGTTCTCACGATCTTCTCAGTGCACCATACCGGGCGACCGCCAAAATCTTTTGACAGTTTCTACGAAAATATAGAAAGTGAAGACATGCCGTAAGCATGCATTCATGTCTGTCTCTTATGCATGACTGTAGGCCTCGAAACTTCCATAGAATAAATGCGCGGGTTTTCACATATGAGGATATAAGATTTAATCATTTTCAAATGTGTGCAGCATTCGGAACATCTCTTTTGCCAGCTGTTACGACTTACTTGTGGTCTGAAAAGAATAATCTATTAAGGTAACACCCATAAATTCATAGTTGAATAGACTGGCCATAAACAGTTAACAAAAAAAAAACTGAATATTTAAGATAATTTGTGACTGCTCGTAACCCCCTCGATTATTTTTCTGTCCTTCCTGGCGCCATGGGTTTTGTGGCGGAGACTCATAGCACCATATTGCGACGGCCGCAAAGAAAACAATTCGAAGGTAATGGCATAGAAACCAGTTCTTCACGGTAAATAAGGCATCTTAAAAGCAACACTGGATCGACGATTGGTTTCTAATTTACCAATGGACAAGGTCCTATAGGTCACCGTTAAATAATCGAGCAAGTCTCGCGAAAAAGCAAAATGCTGCCGAGGCAGAACGCAGAGAAAATATTAGTTTCGAAAAAAAAAAGCTGGGTTCTGGTGAACGAAAACAGAAAAGTCGAGTGGGAGAGCAACGAGGCTTTCGAGAATGTGAAGCTGTGTGTAAATTCCAGGTTTGCAACACAGTGTATACATGCGCGCTCATGCGGGTATGGACGAGCGTAAACTTGCTTCAAACCACCTGTTGTCACTTCGGAATACACCCACCAAACTTGAAGCGAGGGGTAGCCAACCGGGCCGTCCAAACTTTTGAAGAAATACATTCCGCACCCGGCGAACTAAAAGCGCCCGCCGGCTACAACGTCCCTGCCTCGCCGGCGACTCTTCGGAAGCTCCATCTCCGAAGACCACATTAAAGAAGTGTGCGCCTTGGCTCGAATATTTGATAGCGCCCGACGCTTTAATGGTGCTTTGGGCAGTGAGCTCCATACGCGCATAACGTGAATTATAATGACAGTAGCTACGTGATCTCGGGCTTAAACCGGGGGCTATTTAGGTTTCTCTATTTAGTGGTTAACTGTCATGCATGGTTACTGTGCCATAACTATAGGTATGGGTCAAAGAACCGGTCCTTTTTTCGGCCATGCGAAATGGATATACAATCTCGCTAAAATTAGGCACTCGGTTTGCAGGCGAAAAAAATATAATCTCTACGCACACAGGTCGACTTGATGGCCGGAATTATGGCGATCGACGCGATATTTTACAGATAAGAATGCCTTGGCCCATTCAGTATTTATTGTCTTAACTACTGCCAACTGATGTACCAGATTCAGGTGTTTTTTTAAGCTATATATTTTCGCTGTAACTTTCTCTTGGACGTTCTGGAATTTTTTTAAACAAACATCGTATTTTCTGATGTGCATTTTCTTGTTCTGAAGAGCGCGAAAGTGTACACGACGCCAGGGTTTAGGCTCCACAAGCTCAAGGAATCGTTCGCGTTGAAGCTTACGTGGAACCTTCAATACATTTGAAATCTAAGCGCGTTTGCGAAGCCCGTCGTTCGCCGATGCTTTTGTCAAATCGGCCTGATGTATACCGAAAGTCTGCACCAGGTGTTGATGCACAAGAAACAGGTTTTTTTGCAACAACAGCAAGAAGAAGAAAAGCGGATTCAAATGTATCGATTGCACAAACACCTAAATCTAGCAGTTTAAATAAAACGTATTTCTCCCTTGCGTACGTCCCGCTTTGATTCCTCCTCAAAAGGCTCACGTAGTGAAACAAGCATTTCTAACCCATACGAAATTTATACAAGCAAACGAGTGAAGCGTTCTTTTCAGAATAAAATAGGGACATGCGCCTACTGCAGCACACCGGATAGCACTTTTTATTGTTCGTATGCTGTCTTTGTTGGGTACGCGGAAATTGAAATCGGGTTAGTACTATTTCCGCTGGGTGATTCCACGAGAGGCCGAACATGCGCATTCACGCGCATTTTTAGTTTTTTTTTCTATAGGTTTATGAGTTTTGCTGAATCCAGAGCACAACCTCCTTTATATCCTTCTGTGCCTGCTCTAGCGCCTAGAAACCTATTGGAGCAGGCCGTACAATGGGGGGGCACTAAGTTCTTAGGTTTTTTGACGGCCATGCCAATTCGCACTACTGCTTTAAGCCTAGGTGAACGGAAATGCACCTTGGAGACGTCTGCTGCGGAAAGGTGTGTTTCTGCTAACTAAGTCCGCCAAACGGTGAGTTCAATATTAAAGCTCGAAGGTTCATGCGCCGCGGCGCAGAATAATTACATTGCCAGAGAAAGAATGTCTCTTAAGAAATTACAACTGTCAGGTTCCAGCGTTAAACTATTCCCTCACTTGGTCGTTTTATTGCTGGACATGTTACTTTTCAGATAAAAAGAGCTAAAAAACAACAATAATTTCCTCAGAACGCCGAACTGTTCTTGGCCTGGTTGCAAGTTCGGTATAGTCCTTGTTGTGAAACAAATTTTAGTCAGAATGATCCATTTTTTCGTGCGCGAAACCGTAATGTCGGCAAATATTTCAGCCACCGGACATCGCGCGTCCCCTGCACCACTTCAGCAGTTTTTTCTCTCTCTAAGTACGCGCACTAGAGGCAACAAATTGCATCTTTTAGGCGTTCTATGGCTTTCGCACAACTCACAAACGTATGGAAATAGCAAAAAATGAACGTGTACACGAATGTTCGTCCTCTCGAGGAATCACGCAATTGCGAAGTCGGGGGAAATTCTCCAAGGAACCGCCCGGGAAATGGGCGGAGATTGTGAGTTGGCGCGAAGTTTCTTACGACAAGTTACTTGGGCTCGTAAGAAAAGCAAACAGCTTGTCTTTTGTACCGAAATATTGTAATGTTGATGAAGGAGTGTAAATGTAAAAAGAAGAGCTTCCTGTTTACGAAGAATACTGACCGTCTTTAGCATACTGATGTACCAAACCGGATTAAGTCGTTACCTGTTTGTATAACAACTGCGCGAAAGACTGCAACGGGAATGAACGAACACTACCCAAAAAAGGCAGCGGAAGGAGGTTCGTTGGGAAAACATTGTGTCTGCACACAGACCCCCTTTTTTGCTGTGATTCTGCTGTGGTGTTTAGTCTATTTCTTGTAATATTATTACCGCAGCGGTTCTTCCACATAAATCTGTGGAGATATAATTTCCTTCGACAAATTATTACGGAACGTTTGTAAAGCAAGCTGTTTCAGAAATATATGATATACAATTTCATTTTCCTAGGCAGAAGCTACCATGCAACGTCGGTAAAACAAGTTGTCTGTGAATATGATTTTCCTTACACATAAAATATTACAGAACGTTTGTAAAACAAGCTGTCTCTGTAATATATGATAATACAATATGATTTTCCTTAGATATAAAGTACTACGGAACGTTAGTAAAACTAGCCGTCTGTGAAATATATGATATACAATATGATTTTCCTTATAAACTATTATGGAACGTTTGTAAAACAAGTTGTCTCTGAATTATACGATACGCATTATGACACACAAGTTCTCGCCCAACTCACTGATATTTTTCAAGGGGACGACATACAGTTTGGTTTTTTCAGCCTAAAGGTTTTTCTGGTGACGTGGGTAATTAAATGCAAATGTGTACACCGATACAACAGAGAAAAAGTCAAAGGACCCAGATCACCGGACAAATGCTGCAAATGAATAGAAAAATCAGTATGATTTAATACGGTAAAAAAATGTTGTCAAAGGCATACGCCACCTCGAACATTATAATGAAGTTTTTTGTAGTATGCACGTTGAGTAACAAAAACGTTTTAAAACCCAGGTCAGACGAAGTATCACTTAAGAAACGCGAATACTGTTTCTAAAATTTTAATATGTTTACTATATATGTTAAGATAGCAAATAAAGGTTTGGATGTAGGGATACAGATTGCAAACGACAAAACCCATTCATACTTTAATGTCCCATAGAGTGTAATTTGGGAAATTCAACGAAGCAAAATGCCCCTCACTTTAAAGGAAAGGGTTTGGGGATCCCAACTGAATATAAAAAACCTATGCCTTTTCTAAGGCCGCTAGGAAAAATGTACGAATGCCCCCTTTTTTGTGGGGGGTTTAGCTAAGGAACAGAAGTGTTTTTTTTGCGAAAACTCGGCGTTCTGGGGCCCCGGGTCACCAACGTGTTTTTCATTTGGTTTTTGCCAGAAATGAAATTCCAGCTGTGCATATACTAAAAATGTGTACAAAAAATGGCCCGAGAACACTTAAGGAAAAGTTCTCTTTTCTCCAAAAACTCCATGTTTTGCAAGGTCAAACGGTTTGGTTAATAGGAAAAACGTTTTAAAGGCAAAACCCCTACCTCGAACATATAAAAAGATTTGGGTACCGTATTTTCGAAAACCCTCGGTAAGATGTCCCCGGGAAGGGTTCGTTCAAAATAATGATTTTTTTACCTTCTGCCGCAAAAAAATCGTAAGCCATATGTAATGGTATCCTATTGGGCTGAATGAGGTTCTTACCAATGTTTTTAAAAGTGGGCATTGCTGCTTATTGAGCGCAGAAAGGCGGTATTACACCTGGGTAAAATGTTTTTCGGTCATTGTGAAGCTGAATAACTCTCATAAATGATAATGTGCCCCGTAACAAAAAAGAGGGTCGCTGATGAGAGCAAGCTTTTTGAGTGGGCTTTTTTGATGTCCGCCGCCGCCGTTCTAAGCACCGCTGCTGCCCCTCTATGCAGAACAGCGACTACTTCGGAACTAAGGAAAGGTGGCCACTGTAGGCACAGGGGCTTCTGTACATGAAAGAGAGATCGCAGTAGCTGCACAGAACACGCTAGAGATGACAGTACATGGGTTCTGATTTGTGTCTTGTGATCCTCCAATGTTTGTAGAGCTTGTCGCCCATAGCGCTTCTGTGGGACTCTGCAACCCTTCATATAGACGAGTTCACTCTTTTCTTTGCGTCTGGAAGCACGTCAAAATCAGAACATCGCTCTGCACTGACGTCACGATGACTGCCATGTTGGTGAACCGCGCGCACGCCGAAAGGCACGAAGCTTATTTGGTGCTCCCATCTCGAGCAGCACTACGGAAGCTACGAGCAGTGCAGAAGACAGTAGAGTGGTGACGTCACATGAAAGCCACGTATAGTTACCGCCAGCACTGAGCGGCCCTGCATGATATTCTCGTCGGAGCAGATGAAGCTTGCATTACTGCTTTAGTTTAATGGCTGTCTTTTTAAAATGGCTATCGAATATGTTCATGGCTGCAACTGAAGGAAAGCCTAGCCATAACCGCTACACCGCTGTAATGAAGTAAGTCCAGTGGTCGAAGAACGCCAAGGCCGGAAAAGAGAGAAACGTTTTTTTTTTGGTTGAGGTATTTTGGGACTTTCGATCTAAGTAATGCATGTGTTCGTTGAGTACACTCTTCCAGCATTTAAGATTTCGAAATAAGTTGAAAAAAGTGTTGAAGGGTGCTTTAAACTTCTCCCATTCGTTTCACGGAGTTGACGGGAACTGAGCGCAAGCCACGACGCACACACACGCACACACACATGCACACACATGCACACGCATACGCACAAGCGCACGCACTCACGCACGCACGCGCACACGCACACACGCACACACAATTTTGTACAGCGGGAGCAACTTGTATTTGCGATAATGGGTAATTATGTTTGGAGTGCTAACTGGGAACCTGCCCTTTATGAGGTAGGATTGTGCAACTCCTACCGCCGTGTTCTTTGGCAGGGGAGCGATGGTGATGCTTGCTCGAAAACGCTGCAGCGCCTCGGCCCCGTCAAGCACGTTTACTACGTTGACGCACATCCTGGGGAAGATGAGGGAGGCATCACGGCTGTCGTCGGACCCTCAACTACGAACTAGTCACGCTTGAACCAGATGTACATGATATAGACGACCTAGAAACTCGATCTATTGCACCGAGCCATAGACGCCGCTACCACCCATATAGTTCGTCCGCGAACACCCATCATCATCGTCACCGATTCGCAAGCCGCCTGCAGACAATTGATCAGAAATGATCTGCACCACCGCACAGCCCGCCTTATCAAAGACGCGCTCGACTACAAACCGTACAAGTTCCACATTATTTGGACTCCTGAGCACGAGGGTTTGGCAGGAAATGAGCGGGCACATACGCTCGCCCGAGCAACTATTTACCGGGCACCTGACCAGCTCTCATCAACCTCAAGCGGTACACAGCCGTCCTTAAGTGATGCACAGCCGTCTTTTAGCCCGCGCGAATACCTCGAGTCTTTTCGAGCGCAGCGCAAGGTACATCCCTCCCCCCATCGTACACTCACAAGGCGGCAGTCCGTCCTCCTCCGACAGATTCAGACAAACACATTACCCCCTGAAAATCTCACACATCGCTTTCGAAATTTACCCGGCACCCCTACTTGCTCGTTCTGCGGAGGTTACCCAAACATATTCCACACAATATGGGCCTGTGATCGACATCCAAAGTTGACCCCCATCCCGAATCCAACTCTAGCATCCTGGGAGGCAAGTCTGGCTGACCCCAGCGCTGCGACACAGCTCCTGCTGACGTCCATAGCGGAGGAAGCCATGGCCACGGCTTCCCAAGACGGCGCCCTGGACTAAGGGTGCTCAGAAAAATAAAGTTTACTTCCTTCCTTCCTACCGCCGTCACTACGTTTGCCGCCGGCGTATATTAACTCTCGCTTTGTTAGCACGTTTGTTCTTGGACGTAGCACAGCGCACGTGTTTCTAGGAGTCCGCTCATGGCGGTGAGTCTTGGGAGATTTGTTGCCGGTTATTCCCTGGTTGCCCTTCGAAGCGGAAAATTCGCAAAGTGCCGCTGCTGCTAATGGCTGAGCCTACATTGGGCAATGATGGCGGTAAATGAGGCACACGCACCACCACAGCAGCGCAAACCACTTTAGGCGAACCGCTCAGGAATCTTAGCTCACAACTTCATGCGCAGCGAACGCACAGCAGCGTTCATTGCGCCACGTGTGTAGCTTTTTTACGCTTGGATGCCATCGGAAGTTTGAATGAGGGTCTGCCTTGTGCACCCAACTTCCTCCTTTTCTTGGGCCAGATGAGCAAGCTAAACTGAATAATGCTTGCAGAGCCTATAGGCAAGGCTGGTATTGTGCAAAGGTACTGCAGGCACGTGCATTGACATGGCATTTGCGGCGTCTGATTATAACAATCCTGTTAACCCTTCAGTGAACATTCGTCCTGTAACAATTTTGCGATTTACCCCGTCTTTTCAGGGCTACTTTCGATGCTTTAACGCAGACTTTTCTGCGGTATAACTAGGGTTCTGCGTTTTCGGAGTTTATTTTTGAGAAAATTCGGAGGGCGTTTTTCGGAGTTTATTTATTTTTGCAAATGCGGAGTTTTTCGGATTATTAGGGTCGTAGAGTATTGATCTTTAAGAAATTCCATGTACAACAATAAAAGAAATCAAACAGGGAAACAAATTAAAGACCAGAATTGAAGGCCGACACGAGGATCAGCTAACAAAGAAGTCATCGAGGCCTACTAGATTGCGTCAGTGAAAGACAAATGCGTTAGCACAGCTTCCATAACAGTGACAAAGACAGAACTGATATTCTAGTTTTTGTCCAATCACTAGTTTTTTGCTTCCTAAAGTGCCTTTTTAACGCGGGTGTTTGAACTGTCATCCTCCACTTTTTAGTTTATAGCTTTTTTTCTATTTGTTTGTGCTCCTCCCCTTTCCCTCTTTTCTTTCGTTCCCAGTGCACCGTCACGTACAAAATTCGGCATCACAGTGAAAATAAACCAGTTGATAGTAGCACCATGTCCCGTTCACTTGGTTCGTCCTTGTTCCTTTGAGCTTACTCAAACGTTCAATCTTCAGGAAACTGAGGTCAGGGAAGGGCGAATGAAATTCTAGGGAAAAAACATAACCGGAAAAAAGGCCAGAAGTGTAGTGGCAGGGAAGGTGAGAAGTAGTTAACCTTGGTTCGACTGCTGTTGCGGGGAGAGATGTTGTTTTTCATGATAAGGGTCCAAAGTGACTCCCTTTGTAAAGCTTGGGAACATAAGTGGAACGAACAAAGTGTAAACATAAAAATTGAATAAGAAAAGTTGTTCGAGGATTCTGGGAAAGATAAAGGGTAGTCTGGTTTTCGCAGGCGGCGGTCCCTGAATTCGGAGTTTTTCGGATAAAACCGAATTTGCAAAATTTTGACCGGCGAGTGTTTTTCGGATTTTATCGGATTTATCCGAAAAAGCAGAACCCTAGGTATAACTAAAGGTGGATTTTTTTTGTTTTGTTACTTCAAAAACTGTGTTTTTAAAGCAACAAACTTTTCTGAGTCTATGAAACTACCTTGTTTAAACGCATATAACTTATGTTTTCAGGAAGAAACGAAATTTCTAACTCTATTTGGCCATAAGTACTCAAGATTTAAGGAATGGTTTCGGTTCTTTTTATGTGACCAAATATGGCAGGGTGCTGACCAAACGTAGACGCAGCCTTTTTCTGTAAGTATTCCCTTTGTTGAAGAAGGGTTTTTGACTAATCAAGACAAACATGAGGGAATGCCCGCATGCCCATCAATCATGTGTCGAAAACTACACAAAAGCAGTTAATGTTCCGTTCTCTTGTAAATATGGCTGAGAATAAGGGTTTCAAGAACTCGTATGTTGTCACTAATCCGAAGATGACGCAGTGTACTTGAGGGAAAAACAAGTTGATTGGAGCGAACTCGTGCTCCCCGAACAACTTCAAAAATTGCACAGGCGGCGAAGCCGCACTCAACAAAGTGACGTGCGCAGGCGAGTGTCGGTGAACAGAAGGCCGCGGCGTCTGCATTGCGGGCATTTATCTTTCGGCACGGGTGTTTCTCGAACCGTTGAATTGCACAGAGAACACTGTAGATAAAAGAAGACTTTTCTGGGCTAGTGGTGTTAGCGCGAAACATTCTCCCTATCAAATCAGATAACACGCGCGGCATAAGAAAGAAATAATGGAACATGCGCTTCACTCGGGGCGCAGATAACACAGCCCGGTGCAGCGCGGCGGTAAAGGCAAAAACATGAACAAATCCAATGCATGGTTCACCGCAATGTAACGGAAACGTGGATAGCGTCATTCGCCCCCTAAGCTTTCGGAAATGTGTATTTCAGAGAATGTATATTTCAGTAGTTTACCGAAGAACGTTTGCATCCGGAGAGAATTCGGCACACTTGAACATTCCTTTTTGATCGTTTTCTATATTTAGCCAGGCTTTTAGTTTGGGGACTACATATTCTTTTGTGCCACGTAGCCTCGATATGTCTTGTAATGAGTGGCCCAATTTTGAAAATTGGTGAATTTGGCATGAGAAAATGCTGTTTATGACGTTTATTCGTGTTTAGCGATTTAGTTAGACATGCTCGTGGAATGAGGGAAATAGAACACGTTTGCTGCTTACCACGCCTTTATTATGGCGAGTGCATCAGGAATGAAACAGTGTTAAGGAGCGCACATATGCTACAGGTGTCCAGTAGGACGTAGGGCAGCCTAGAGAGGCTATTTTCACAAAGAAATCACGTACATGTATTTTGTGTCAGGCAATACAAGAATCACTAACAGAAATGCAGATAGGAATGTTTAACTACCCGAAAAAGAGCAATGTTGTGCTATCTTTGTACGTGCGGAGACACTGTGTCGGAATTTTGCCTGCATAAGTGATTAGGGGAGATATTTAAAGGTATTTGCGTTTGCAAAGTTTGCTCTAGGCCAATGCCCATGTTATGCAAATAAACGCAGGTAATGCCGTACATTAGTAATTATGGATGAAAGTTTCAACGTTGAACGCCTTGTATTGGACGCTGAATTTAACTGAAAAACATCATTTCCAAAGTTTCCAGCTGATTAGTTTTAAGTGCTGCCTCTGAGAAATATGGCACCGTAATGCTTTGCTGAAAGTAAATACGTGTTTTGAGTGGTACTGGATGTGCCCCACCCATAATCGCAGTATTGTAGATGCACAGACAATAAAAAAACATTAGAAGCACAGCTACTCTTTTGGTATAAATATAAACTTGTAAGCGTAATGAATTGGCATCGTTAGTCCTGCTTCACAGAGAAATGAAAACTCCCCAAATATCGGAAAAAATCTCTCGGAGCCTTTCGCAGTCGTTCATTACAAGCGGTATAACACGTACCAGTGGCTTCTTTTGGAGGCACAAAAGGGATGAAGTTGTTCTTACTCACATTTTTCTATTTTTCATAAATTAGCCCGAATTTTCAACGGAACAAGGCACGCATTTTCTTGCTGTGCAGTTATATCAGATCTCAACACGTACAGACGACGTTGCTAAAGTCTGTATAAAAAGCAATTCTACTTTTTACTTGAATCTTTGTTGTATAATTTGTGTTTAAAATAAAAAGTAATGGCATTGATGGTAGATCCCTAGGGCACACGATACTCCATCTGACCTTTGCTTTCCGTGAACTCGGAGTTTATTACACGAATGCCGCAAACGTCGAACTTAACAAAGTGTTGTGCCATATAAAACGAAATGCATCGAAAACGTCCCAGCATAGCCTCGTTTAAACTATTCGACATCAAAATTGGTCATACCTCTTTCCTTAACAGGTATAATGAAGGTTTTCAGCGCATTTTCCGGTCAAATTTCTGAGCGGGTACAGCCAAGTTACGTGCCTTTACGCAAATATATTTATGAAATCGTGTTCGGAATACGCGCTCTCAAATTATAAAAAAGGCGCCAGAAGCAAATTACGACCCTTGCCATCAAAATCATCACGCACGCGTACGGTCAGCTTTTTGTCTGATGAACACCCGTATGTAGCCTTCAATCGCAAAAATACGTGTATTCAGTCAGTATAAAAGCGATAAAAACTTTAACCAGCAGAGTGCTGTCATCATCATATCCATGTAGAAGGGTGTTTATGAAGCTTTCCTGATGGTTTTTTGTCTTCTTCTGATGAAGGCGAAGAGGAACAGGGAGCCACTGTGAGCTGTTTCAGTGAACGAGGGGACACCTTCTCAGGGGTATGGCTGCCGAACTCATTCTAAATCTACTTTTGATGTGAGGGCAATAAACACCAGGAATTAGTGATTTTGTGCGCGGGACAACTGCTTGCCAGGTCAGAATGACGCAAGGTTGCTAGTATGGTATTTGCTGGCAACTTCTCTTTACGAAGGCCAGCTGTAAATCTGCATCTGAATTATTCGCTAGAAACTCTAGGAGAAGGCAGTTCTCAACGCAACTTGTGACGCACCAAAAGCAATACGAAGAAGCGCCGGCCGTGACCGAGATCAATTGAAAGGATCTGAATTGTTTCCCAGGAATTGCGGGACAGCCGTCACTCGGCTTCATTTACCGCGAAGGTTGTTACAGCATTGCAAAGATATTTTCTAGTCGATTGTTTCAGGAAACGTAGGAGTATTGCGTTTATCACCGGCTATTTTGTAGTGTGAATGTATTTTTTCGGTAGACGTGTAGCTTGCTGGGCCAGTTTGTGCATTCTCACTGTTTCAGAAAAAACAACGAAAAAAAAAACACGAGTACACGAGTCAAAGAAAGAACAACACACTTGCTGGGCTAGCAACTGAACGTACATCTGAAGAATAGTACAGTGCGCAACACCCTTGTCTATAACACTGAGTTCAACTTTGACTGGTTACCTCTGAAAACTGCGGACTCAAAGTTGTCACAAAAAACGTTGAGGTCAAACTAGATGTCGAAACTTCAGAATGACACAATAGTTTTCTTCAAATGTTTTGGGCCGACGCAAGAAAAGGCTATAAGTATGAAACCTGTGTTATAGACAAAGGTGTTGTCCTCTGTACATCCTACAATCAATGGACCACCGCGCCTAAGGAAACCTTTCAGCACAAAAGCACACACCAGACTCGGAGCACAGCCCTAATCAGAAAGTGTGTTGTCCTTTTTTTTTTGGCTCGTGTTTTCGTGTTTTAACAGCACAGCTGTTTGTCAAATCGTTATTTATCGTGTCCGCACTTACAAATAGCAAGAAAATGCCGAGCCCACGTGAGAGCGCCCCCCGCGGCGACAGACGGGAAGTTAAAAAATTAAAAAGAAAAGCCGATCACTTGTGTGTGTGTGTGCATCGCGGCGACCACCCAAAGTCTCCGACGCACGTTTACCAAGTCAAGCATATCCATTTAAGGTGATCGGCAAAGATTAGCAAAAAAAAAACTTCAGCGTTCGCCGTAATAGGGGCACCACTTGGTCGGATTGGCTGGTTGCGTGGCTTAACGTGCGACGCTGCACAGGCGATTAGGCGCGTCGTAGTGGAGTGCTCCGAATTCATTTTGATCCCGCGAGGATCTTTAAGGTCAGCCGAAATGTAGAACACACGGGCGTTTTCGCTTTTTCCCTTAAACAAAAAAAAAAAGAGGCCGTCACGGCAAGGAATCGAACCCGCGTCCTCGGGTTCAGCAGCACATCATAGCCACTGTGCCACCGCAGCGGGTAACACTACGCTCGGAATGAGAAAGACCTCAGCGTTCGCCGTTATCGCTACGACATTTGCTGGAAAAAAGAAAGAGACGTCATGGCGTACGCCCGTCCAAGGTGATGTCCAATATTTATCACTTCCAAAAAAAAAATGAAGCAAGCTCAAACTTGTGCCAACAATGATGGAGTAAAGGTCGTCGCGGCAGCGAAAAAGAATCGGATGGGCTGCAATCATGGACTTGACCCGTCGTGGTGACCGCGAAGGTTGCCTGTAGCTTCGCTAACTTTAAAGGGACACTGAAGTGAAGTTGTCAATGCTCCCGCTTTTGCTTTGCACTGCGTAGACTGGCTCAAATTAGCACACTTTTCATCGTTTATCCGGTTCACAAATCGGTAATTATTTCACAAAGCGCGAAAGAAGAAAAACTACCATGCGCGGTTTGCGGCGGCCGCACCAACTAAGCTGTGCACGTTGGGAGGAGGCGGGCACCGTGATTGGACGATGCCCAAGGTAGCAATCAAAGAAGTTTCGGTTTCGGTTTCGGTTCTGTAAAACACAACCAACTGGCGTTGTTGGATGGGCATTCTCAATATCTCAGTAATCATCGTACCGCGCTTCTGCCATGTTGTCGGCTGTAAAATGCATAAGATAAGCCTCCCAGGACGGCTTGGAATCGTAGCATTCACTAGCCGAGGCCTACGCAGTGCATGAACGCTCTCCGCGTCCCCGCAGACGCTCAAATGCCATGCGCTTTTCCCCTATATTTGGAGCTTGCCTCACTCATGCCTGTATCGTAAAAAGCGTGTTCGCACCAGGCCAAGGGTCTGTTGATTCTGGCCTGTGCCCACTGCCCGCAAGCAGTCGGTGCTTATGGCAACAGCACGCCAACGAGAACTCGCTAGCGCGCCAGTGCCAGGCTGGGCGAGTTCTGCGGTCTAGTTCGTGGAGCAGTGAACGTTGCGGCCCCAAAAAAGGTGAACTTATTATAGAAAACATCGGCGAAAAACGAAAAAGTTAACTTAAAAAAAGCACGTACCCGTGGGGATTCGAACTTGTGACTTGCAAAACACTTGCGCTGACATACCTAGCGCTCCAAATCACTCGGCCACGGGTGAGCGCTGCCGGCCTTGGAAATATAAGGTATAAAATGTATAACCAGTTTACACATTTATTTAGTTGTAGCATTCCAAGCAGCTTAGGTATCTGTTTGTTGTTTTGCGCTCGTGCCGTAAGCATCCCCCAAGTTTCCACAATATCTCACGTCTAGCATTTGCATTTCTTAGACGGAAAAGCGTTCGCAGATGCGTAGTCGTGCTGCTGGCCGCTGTGCTTGTTCGCCCAGCGCAAAAAAGTGCTTCCCGCACCCTAGTTTTACGCTGTACGGTACAAATATCAGTTGATTTTATTTCCTTAGTACCTATATTGACTTCGCTGACTCTTCTCCGCCTTCAAGAGGCCTTATATTTTCCTACTGGCGTACCAGTCAGCGAAGCGTCGCATGTGCGCTTGTGCAGCGCTTGTGTGAAGCGGCCTTGACTTGGAGCTAGATACAGTGTACAAACTAACCAAGTAAAGAAAGGCACATTCTTCCATTCACAAACGTGTCCTGGCTTCGTTTCAACTGAGCGAACGAATTGCGACGACCAGTCGGCGGCCGGCGGACGAAACGCTGGGCCGACTGACTCTGAAGGCCGGGGAACCGTGCAGAAGCGCAGCCAATTGCGAGCTCCGCTCCTCCCGACGTCACACGAAAACGCCACAGAAAATGGGCGAGCGTAAAGAGAGGAGGACAGCATTTTCGAATTAATTTTTCCTCTAAATAAAATCGCGTAAACGCGCCCAGAGTGGTCGAAACATGGCCTGGGGACTCCGGACTACAATTTGCGCTAGTAATCCCGCAATGTTTACATATCCCTTCAGTGTCCCTTACGTTCACGCGTTAGTGTGAACTTCCTTCGTATTTCTATTTCAGTGCGAGAGGGATGGGCATGGCACACCTAAAATAGCGTCTGTTACTGCAAAGCCTGTCGTATTAAAAGCTAAGAGGAAAAGAAGGCCACCCGAGGCAGAACAAAAAGGCCTTGGTAATAATTACGGCAGCTGACCATACGCTTGGAGATCACGAGGACGCTGCCGCTGAGCTGACCGCTTGGGACGCTCCCAGTCGCTTGTGGCTCACGCACATCTCGTGGACAGAATTGTGGCAGCAAAATAGCAATCTCTACACGCAAGCTACGGTGGCCGCTAGAGTAAGATAGCCCGTTAAAAGGATGCGTTATCCTAGCATTATCAGCGCACCAAGATTTTACTGCTGATTGCAGTGCAGACAGACCACTTAGTTCTGCACGCCTTCTCCTGTCGCGAAGAGTCTGGGGGGGGGAGGCAACACCGCAACGGGATTGTCCCGAATCGCTTAGTGAACCTCGAAATTGCAGTACTTTGCTCTTCCAGAGCGAAAAAAACTTCCTCTGCACGTCACGCAACGCTTACCAGAGTTGTGCTCCTGGGATGTTGTCTTGCTTTAGCTTTTTTTAGACCCCGAAAAGTTGTAATTATACTAATGGCTGCACCTTTTCCTTGTTTTATATTGCTGCGTCTGTGAAATAAAATCATTTTTACAGCGGCCTTATGGCAGAATGACGCAAGAAAAGTTCTTCTTCAGCTTTTGATTCCTGATTATAACACGAAAGGACCCGAAATAGCTTTTTATTTCAGAATGACGCAAGAAAAATTCTTCTTTAGCTTTTGATTCCTGATTATAACACGAAAGGACCCGCAATAGCTTTTTATTTCAGAGACCGGTTATCAGAACAAAGTACGCCGTCGCGCGGTGAGGGTCATGCAATTGGCAATATCCTTTTGCGAAAACGTATTTATTACCTTTAAAAACAGACATAAAGATCGGTTTCAGTCGGGCGGAAAGAAACGTTGCGAAGAGGCACTGAGATATCAACCTGAACAAAATTGAAGGGAAAGCACTTCCCCTGGAGACTGAGGCTAAGAGATCAAGAACATCAAATAGTCCCTAAACAACCAAAACATACAGATGAAAAACATCAACGCAGGTCTCGAACAGAGCAGCGATTTCCGGTGGCGCAATCGTCTTTCAGAAATCTTTTTTGCGTCTCTCTCTATGCTCTCCTGATCTCCTGCCTTCGGGATTTTGGACTACTTGCACAATGCCTTGCTTGGTGTCTTTCTATCTTGTTTTTTCTTGATTTTGATTTCGCCGCAACGTCGTGAGCGTTTGCGATGTAGATAGAAAGTTTCTAGAACTTATTTTCTCCGTTTGTTTCAAGGTGCCTAAGATTAAATCAAAATCGCGGGACTTGAAAGATCCGGTGTGTTCTCTAGTTAAAACATTCTCATCCCAGCAGTCTTACTAAGGCGCACATGCACACCTGATTAACCTGCACCTCATGAAAACCATATAAGTTTTAATCAGATAGCACGAAGCAAGCGAGAACAATCACACATATTTTTGTGAGAGTACAGAGGACGTACGTTTTGGCTGTGAACACTGAGACGTCTTACCTACAATTCTTCTACAATACGTAGGAAATGGCTTGTGCTTCAACCTAGAAGCACCAGGTGGCGTGGATACTTCATTAAGCCCATTGGAGATCGACATGAATTGATATAGACGTCCGCGGGAAACTCCCATTGTTTTGTATTCAGGTCCTGACTGTTTCTCCCCTTCTCTCTGACATAAACTGCTCAACACACTTGATGATAACAGCAGTTACGCGTGATTCATGACTCATACTGCGCTAGCCTCAAGTAATTAGAACCAAGTACCGCGTAACTCTGATGTATAAGCCGACCGCCTGAGTCTCCAATTTGCTTGGAGAGATGGTGTAGTAACTTTTCACACATAGCCGGTTCAAGCAGAAGTGCAGTTGTACGCGAATGTGTGATGTGCTCTACAGCTTCATGTCTCCAGGGAGCAAATTTTAGATAAATCTTCGCAGAGCTTTTAGCATTTGGATTTATTAAACCTTAGCCTGCTATCCACGGTTTTCAAACGAGCGCCTCAAGTCTTGGGGAAATTAATCTTAAAAAGGCGCGCGCAACGGAAATGTAGATGGAGATATAGGCGATGTTAATATACCTGCAAAAGAAGGAATTCAATTCAAAGCAGTCACACGCTATCAAATCCTGCTACAAATTTATAGGCAACCATCACTCATCGTCAGTTAAAAGACGTGTTTTACTTGAATAGGCATCTCTCTCGCAAAAGATCTAGTGAAGAATTTTTGTATATATGGTGGTTTGTGAAATTCAACTCAGTTGGAATTAGACACTTTGCACGTTCTTATTTCGTTTAGAGCCGTGCTCTTTCAGCATTTTTAACATAACAGTAACGGAACTCATCACGGCTTGAGACCTGGTGAATTTCCAAAAAAAGCTTGTCTGGGTATGTTTTAAACTGGATCACCCTTGTTTAGCTTTTTAAAAATAATGATAATCGCTGGTCTCTTTGGTAATTCCGGTCATGCTGACGTTGTAATACTGTTCCTGAAAGGACGTTACCTGGACGGGACTTCTCCTAACACGTCGCCGGTGTACAGACAAGAAAACATTTGCGGACTTCCATATGAGTTAAAGATATTTTTCGCAATGCTGGTTTGCCCATGGTTAGACTGCATTCCTGTTGCCTCTCAGAAGCAGCCACGGTGTGTTTTGTTTGTTCCCGGACGCTTATAACAGTGGCCTGAAAGGACCTTGCCGCTTTATTTTGACCAGGTGGAAATTTTGAGTGACTGTTCATCGGATAGCTGACAGATTTCTTTCCTTCTAAATTAGGGAAGCAGGAATAACAACAACAGGAATAACCACACAGGACGCAGTGCCACTGGAGGCATGAAATCATTGCCCGTGACTTTGCTGCCTTACAGCATGCAGAACGAGGGAATCTCGAAGTCGAAGAAAGCGCAAACGAGCAAGGCTGCTTCTTTTACTGCGTAAGTATTCAATCAGCGGATTTTAAGGAACAGCGTATGAGGAACTCGGAATTCTCTTGGCGAAGTTTTCCGGTTATTCTTTTTGGAGGTTCATTCCTGGCATGGCGCGTATGGCTTTAAGCTACAGCGCTAAATTCAGCTACGTTGATCTCTCAAGGAATAAGTTGCAGCAATACGAAGTTCAAAACCACCACTTGCTTAAGCCATGCTTCTTGGAGCGTTCGGTTTTTTTTTTATTTTGAGCACCTTACCTCCCGCAGTCCTAGGATACGTTCAGTACAGGCTGGTTGCACGGGAGACTCAAACTGCATGTGCTCCCGTTATTTTTCTCGGTTCTGGTTACTTATAAGCTAGGCACCCACCTTGTACCACCCGGAAATCGAACTCCGTTTCACCAGAAGGAGCGTACTTTGCAAAAATAAAGAAATTACACGGGATTAAAATGACCTGTAGGATCCAGCGGTCGCAGCTTTTTACAACGTCGGCGATTTGCGAAGGGGCTGGGCATGTCTTCTGTCCGAAATTTGTTTGTAATCCAGAACTGGTGCAAAATGTTATTGAGCATCCGCAGAACTTTGCTGCTGACAACAAACAATTTTTTTAAACCTGGAAATTATTCCAGACATTTGATTGCGGCGCTTTTGGGCGCACCCTATCTATTTGCAACGAGACCCATTCGCATGTGTTAGGTAATATCACTGTCAACGAAGTGCGGCTGTTCGAACGAAAACATAAAAATGAACAAAGAATTGTTACATTCGATGCTTCTTAGAGAACAAGCGTGAAATAAAATTTCTTTCAGATTTCATTTCTTTGTCTCAATTTTCTTAAAAATTCCACAAGTGAGAGTCCTCAGTCTAAAAGCAAAACCACCAAACAACACTCTTCATATTTTCGTTTTTTGAGGTATATAAGATTTAGGTGATGTGTTTGATTTCCACCTGTGTGCCGGGGGAGAAGGCTCCATCGCTGCTTTTCTAAATGATAGGAGATACAAGGCTTCTTTATTTATTTATTTATTTATTTATTTATTTATTTATTTATTTATTTATTGAGCCCACCAACACCGCTGGGCCCTCTCGGGTGATGGACTGGTTCTATGAGGTAAATAAGGCATACAAACAGACAATAAACACGGAAGGGTAGTAAATCAGAAATGAGTAAAATATGCGTGTAGTTATATAGAAAAGTGTATTGTGATCGAAGGAGGCAAAAAAAAATTCTGAACAAGAAGAGCTCAGAGGTCCAGTGTAGAGTAAGCATTTGTGAACACATACAAGCATACGCCAGGTGGTGTTTTCTGTGAAGAAACACCAGAGCATTGGGAAAGGTGCAGGTGGAACCTCTGCCCACCATAGGCATTCAAAATATAGCATTTTTAACGGAGGCCTAAACAGAACAATGTCATTGCAAAAATGTCAATAGAAGATAAAAACAGGCTGTAAACGCATGTTGGCCTCCCCTAGCTGGTACCAGGCTCAGTGTACTGTCAACATGAAAGCATCCATGTGGCCGCAGTGGTGTGCGTGGCACTTGCAGGTGAGCAGAGCTCACAATGCAAGGCAAGCAAACTTTGAATGAATGAAGGTAAAAATAAATTAGGGCACGCTTGCAGCGCCTGACAGATCACTATACAGATTCGGAAGCTTGAGAAGCTCTCCGGTCCCATAATGGCTTAGTTTTGAGTGATGTCAAGACGGTTCTAGGGAAGTGCATTTGAATTCTTCCTAGTCCAAAGGGCGACGAAGGGCTCAAAGAATTCCAAATGTCATTGGCAAAGTCGGGCTTAGACAAACTCCCGCCCTGAGTTTATCTAATCCGGACTTTGCCACGGAGAGACGAAGTCTGATTGCTCGGTTAATTTAGTAGTCTCCCGGGAAATCCCGGCAAGCGTATGGAGACAAGAGTTGGTCGGGTAGTTCCCATGCGAGTTAAAAGTCGTTATGATCGATCATTACTAGGAAGCGCGACTTTGGGCCCAAAAAATCAGTGTTAGGCGCCTGTAATAGGCACAAAAAAGTGCGATTTAGGCATATGTAGGTGCGAAACACTCTCATTTTGCATATATCCATGCTCAATTCGTGTTTATTTCAGTAGCGTATTTTAGGACTAATGTTTAAACTGCAGTGAAAACCATGAGAAAACTGTGTGCTGTGGGAAAGTAATTAGTTCACATGCTTCGTGAAAATAAGCCACACCAGAGTTGCTGTTTAAAGATTTACGTGAAATGCAAGGTTATTCGACACCAAAAGAAAGGCGTGACAGCAATGACAAATCACATGACAAACGTTTTCTTTGTTGGAGTTGTACCTCCTTTCAATCGATAATGGTGTGCGAAAAAAAAGCACTGGCGATTGCTATACTTCGTAATGAGAAATTTGTGAGCAGCGCGAACTGCACTCTTCTCAGTCCCGGAGCATATCTCCTGCGTCTCAGGAAGTGATCGCGTAATCAGCAAACGCACTGCCGCTTGCTACTCTTTCCTTATCTCGCAGGGCGCCGTGGCCGCCGGCGAGCATGTTGTTGCAAATTGCGTTTAACTGCCCGCGCAAATGTCACGAGGTTCGAATGAGCCACGACGGGAGAAGCAGTGAGAGGGAGGGCGATCATCGTCGGCGACGCATGGCAAAAGTGTAAGAGGGAAGTAGTGAAAGAGATGACGCAACGCATGCTATCCGCCTCCCCCAAACACTTCGCCAGCCGCGCCTGCAGGCGCCTCGTTCAGGCTCAGCATGCTGCGCTCTCCCTCACATTTTCGCCACACTTTCTTCCGAGGTTTTTCTTCTGTATTCGCTCGCTCGGTTACAACGCCATTGCCGTCGCCATCGACGCCGCGAAACCACAGTCGCGGCCGCCAAAGTTCTCCACACTAAAACAACGCTCATCATTCATTGAGTTGGGGCAGCGTGCTTTTACTTGGAGCGATCCCTGACCTAATTCCATCTGGAATATAATAATGTTTCCTACTCAGAAACTTCGGCAGTTCTTTTAGCACAGGGAATTGAGGTGTTTTTCGTAAGACAGATTGAGACAACCCGCCCTTCGGCCATGTTGGCGGATCTGTACTGGACCTCCCAAATGAGCTCAGCATTCTTAGTCGGAGAGGGACTCAAGCTCTGAGCTACTGAAATGCTTTTTCTAAGAATGTTCAGTGATCACCACGAATGTGTCATGGGACATTCAGATGTATACCGTGGCGTAAATAATAGGGGCTGTGACGCAGACGCATGATGTGACCGAGCAAAGGTGTAAAAGCAGCACCACAAACCCCTCACGTTGAAGCAAGGATTGTTGTCGCATCCTGCGACTTTTTCGGAGGGACTTGACGGATAGCCGCCAACACGTCATTCTCAGTATTGTTAGGAATTTGGAATACCCATAAGAAAATTTATCATTTTCCTGCCCCCTCAAAAGAAGAGCGTTTTTGGTGTTTTTATTCGAAAACCTCCACAAAAATGCCTTGTGTCACCACAGGCTAGGTTATTCTGTGCGCAGCGGGACGTGTTGCAACAGGACATAGTCGTGTGCAATTACCGTCAAATATATGCATAGTACACAAGGGGACACGAGGTGTGTGTATGCATGCAGCATCTGCCGACGAGATTGGGGTTACCACTGACTTGAAGCCAAAATTGACAGGGGGGTCGACGAGTATTGTTGGTTTTGTACGCACTCAACACAAAGATAAACATTACAGACAAAATTTAAACTGCATTGATTTGCACCGCAAAGAAAGGTTTATACGGGGTAATTACTGATCTCTTGCAGAGTTTCTTAAAGACACTGACAATTTGTTAAAATAAGTTTATTGTCTTTTGGAAATTGTGGAAAATATACACATTTCACAAATACGGTGGGGACGTTGTGATGATGGTCATGGCGATTTCTTCTTGTATGATGTATGCTTGAGTTTTTGTGTTATCGTTTGTGTGAGTCTCATTTCCTAGGCTAGACGCAGCACTTTCTGCCATATTCGAGCACGCTCGCGAAAGGCGTTTACAAATCCAGCCACGACTATTTTCACATACTTTAAATTAAAGACTGCGTCGTATCATTTATCCTCAGAAGTACTGTCGCGTCCTCAAGCCCGATTTTATATACGACTAATAAAAATCTCCTTAGTTATAGAAGAACGGAATTTAGCTAGATTAAGCAGCCGCACTGGTGACCAAACCCGATTCTCTTTGTACCTCATGAGAGTTCTCTCGGCAGATTGGCTCCTTGGTTATTTCTAGGGCCAACATATGTGCCCGCGCGTCAATCGATCGCCTCCTTTGTACCACGGCCGTATAGAGTCAGTTTGGATAATCGACCGACCATGAGTACTCTCACCTCTGCTTTCCACTCACCAAATACTGATCTCCTCCTAAGAGTAAACACGCAAAAAAGTCAAGCTAAGGCTCTCCCGGACCCCAGACAGTAACGCGAGCAAGCACGTTTTCAATCGATTCAACTTGGTAATTCCCTACGGTAGAAATTGCTGTGAGGCTTAGCTGTGACTACGTGAATTGTATGCGACCCGGAAATATCCCACCCAATACTGCATACGCAAAGGGACGTCAGTTAATGCTAACACCTCCTCCGCAGGGGCTTTACACTTCCCTGTCCCACTGCGACAGCCGAGGGCACCCACATATGTGTCTCCTCCACACGCACAGGTTTCCACACTGTGCGCAGTCTGCGCACGCTCACACAATTCGACTCCCCTCCCGTCACTGCCCCTTATGTGACACGCTATTTCAGTGCATACGCTACCTTTTCCCTTGGTCCAACTCGGAACGGCTATGGAAGTCTTTTGGGGTGGGATGGGATGATTCTGAGATGTCGTGGGGTGGCTTGGTAGAAAAAGTGCCAACGCGAATCAGAAGCTCTGATACGCGTTGACACTAGCGCTAGTTTTCAGTCTAGTTATTATTGTATGAACCTCTATGGGCACAGCAACTCGACTAGCCAGTCACAGCCGGTGCATAATTCGTAATCAGCGTCTTATCTGTATATTAAAACTATCTAGTTGTCTTTGTCCACCCTCCCTTTGGTTGTCACTCTTTTGTCGTGTTACTTTTTAATTACTAGCAGCTGCACATCAGTGCCGTGGAACTGCACATTTATAGGAAACTTTTCCAGAACAAACAGCTCTCTCAAGTTGACCAGAAGCATATAAATTATGTGCATTCCGCATGGTGCAATCTTAACTCTTGAAGCTTTTATGTGTGTAGTGAACACTTCGGTACTCGTAGGAAACGCTTGATCCGTGACACTTTCACCCAACCTGAAAGATTCAGTATTAAAGGCCCAATGGTTTTATTATTACGTCATTTATCCCTTGTGTTACCCCTAAAACCACCTTCTAACCAATGCACATCTCTATAGTGGGTAAGCTAAGTTTAAGTGGGCTGGGTGTACAGCCCTCTGTAGGCATTCGTACATTTTAAAGCGAAGCTTTCTACGCCTCACTCGCCCCGCAGTTAGTAACACAAAAACGCTCAGCAAGAAATGCAACGTTGAACAATGGTTTTCTACTAAACCCGCAACATGATGATGATAGAAAAAAAACAAGTCTCGTGGTCTGAATCGAACTTCGCCCCTCGAGTTAGGAAGCCGACATCTATCCAATTCCAGCATCCCGACACAGTAGAAGCAGTTCAATTTTGGGCTTTGACTTTGACTCAGATTTCACGGTAGAAACTTTAAATCTTCAGCATTTTCTCTTAAGCTTAGCTTTTTTATGCAGGGATTTGATACAAGTCTCCTGGACCTTCCTTCATGCTTCTTTACAAGAGTCTTTATATTGCCTCTCAAGAAATGACCCGCGGGCAATTTGATTCTGTACTACTACTTTCTGCCAAGTGCAAGGCGTTGCAAGTATTATTGAAAATAGAATTCGGGAAACAAAAACAATCCGGAGCCCTTTCTTACGGCGCGCCTGATAGCCCATCGGTAACTGCGGCACCTTCAATACCATACTCGTTTGGGAATTGCGGGTACGTGCGTACTGGATTTGTCGCCAGTGTCTAGTGCATAGGGGGGGGGGTGGTTACACGTTCGTCCTCTGACGTGCTTTTGGTCCTGCTTTTGGCGTTCACCTGCGTAGCAGGAGCGGCGTATATTAAAGGCGTTGCAAAGCACGACTGAGAGTGCCCTATCTTGCGAATTAGGAATTGCACAGCTTGCTTCTATGGGAACTGGGTCATCCACTGTTGACACCGTTGTTTGGACTGGCAATACCAGCTCAGTCACAGGTGCTGCGACGTTGTCTGGCTCCATCCGCTATCGAAGCGGCGCAAAGCACAGGGATGAAGTTCTGTAGCCCACAAAGAGTTGAAGCAACTTTTATATACCGTATGTACAAGGGTTACAAAAGCGCTACGGGGCTCCCGTGAAAGCGACAGCGCGGTCCTTAAAGGGACACTGAAGTGAATTTGTCAAGCTCCGTGTTGCTTGGACTGCGTAGACTGGCTCAAATTAGCACACTTTTCATCGTTTATCCGGTTGACACATCGATAATTATTTTACAAAGCGCGAAGAAGAAAAACTACCATGCGCGGTTTGCGGCGGCCGCACCAACTAAGCTGTGACGTTAGGAGGCGCGAGCACCGTGATTGGACGATGCCCAGGTGAGCAACCAAACAAGTTTCGGTTTCGTTTCGGTTCTGTACAACACAACTGGTGGCGTTGTTGGATGGGCATTCTCAATAACTCAGTATCATTGTACCGCGATTCATGCCATGTTGTCAGCTGTGAAAATGCATAAAGATAAGCCTCCCAGGACGGCTTGGAATCGTAGCATTCACTAGCCGAGGCCCTACGCAGTGCATTGACGCCCTCCGCGTACCCGCAGACGCCAATGTCATGCGCTTTTCCCCCATATTTGGAGCTTGCCTCACTCATGCCTGTACCGTAAAAAGCGTGTTCGCACCAGGCAAGGTCTGTTCATTCTGGCCTGTGCCCACTGCCCGCAAGCAGTCGGTGCTTATGGCAACAGCACGCCACAAGAACTCGCTTAGCGCGCCAGTGCCAGTCTGCGCGCGTTCTGGAGGAGGAGGAGGATGTGAAACTTTATTTGTTGATCAGAATAGAAGATGAGTTAGGCCTGTGGCGCTCCGCCACAGGTGCCAGTCCCCTATTCCGGACCCCATTGGTCAAGGCCGCCACTCTCGCCCGTCGAACTAGAGCCCTTTGAGACTCCAGCCCCGAGCAATTGAGAGGGCCCGCCTCTCTGTAGGGGAAGGGTTGGGAGATAACGCAGGGTTGCGCTGGCATGCCCACACCATGTGGAAGGTGTCGGACACCTCCCCACAGGTGCAGACACCGCCAATCTGTTTTAGAATCGAAATGCTTTGCTACTGCAGGGCACATAAATGTGTTCGTCTGCAGGCGCCGCAGTATTCGCTCATCGGCTTGCTCAGACCCTTTGCAGGGGCTGTGTAAAGCGGCGGTTATCGCAGTAATGTTTACGATTTCTCTAAACCGCAGAAGTGGCTTGCTAATCTCCGAGCGGGAGAGCATGGGTGAGGCCGCCCGGTGGGTAAGCGCTCGGGCAGCCGCGGGCGCGGCCTCGTTACCTCTCAGACCCTGATGCCCCGGAGACTGAACTAGTCGTGGAGCCATGAACGTTGCGGCCCAAAAAAGGTGAACTCATGTAGAAAACATCGACAGAAAACGAAAAAGTTAACTGACAAAAAAAAAAAAGCACGTACCCGCGGGGACTCGAACTCGTGACTGCAAAACACTTTGCGACAACATAACTACAGCACCAGATAACTAGGCCCACGAGACCGGCTCAGCCGACCTTGGTTATATAAGGTTATATATTGTACAACACGTTTACACTTTATGTAGTTTTGGCATTTCAAGCAGCTTAGGTGACTATTTGGTGTATTGCGCTCGTGCAGTAAGCGTACCCCCGAGTTTCCACAATAGCTCACGTCTAGCAACTGCATTTCGTAGACGGAAAAGCGTTCGCAGATGCGTAGTCGTGCTGCTGACCGCTGTGGTTGTTCGCCCAGCGCAAAAAAGTGCTTCCCGCACCCTAGTTTTACGCTGTACGGTAAAAATATCAGTTGATTTATTTCCTTAGTACCTATATTGACTTCGCTGACTCTTCTCCCGCCTCAAGAGGCCCTTATATTTTCCTACTGGCGTACCAGTCAGCGAAGCGTTCGCATGTGCGCTTGTGCAGCGCTTGTGGGAAGCGACCTTGACTTGGAGCTAGATACAGTGTACAACTAACCAAGTAAAGAAAGGCACATTCTTCCATTCACAAACGTGTCCTGGCTTCGTTTCAACTGAGCGAAGAATTGCGACGACCCGTCGGCGGCCGGCGGACGAAACGCTGGGCCGACTGACTCTGTCTGAAGGCCGGGGAGCCGTGCAGCAGCGCAGCCAATTGCGAGCTCGGCACCTCCTGACGTCACACGAAAGCGCCACAGAAAATGGGCGAGCGTAAAGAGAGGAGGACAGCATTTTCGAATTAATTTTTCTACTAAATAAAATCGCGTAAACGCGCCCAGAGTGGTCGAAACATGGCCTGGGGACTCCGGGCTACAATTTGCGCTAGTAATCCCGCAATGTTTACATATCACTTCAGTGTCCCTTTAACTCGATGCCTCCGAAAAGTGCCGTGCCCGTTGTTCTTCCAGGCTGGTTTAATACACCCTGGGGCCCGTTGCAGCCGCGAGCTGTTTGAATCGCTCCAGTCACGGCTCTCCCTCGCCGAAGCTTGAATCCGACGAATGAAGGCGAATGGGTTGCGTCAGCCAAGCCGCCTAGACGAGGAAAGGGAAGGCGACACAGTGGTACCGTCTCCAGGCATGTCAAAGCGCGTCTGCCGCGGGCCGTTCGGCTGAGGCATGATACGGCCCAGCCGTTGAGAGAGGAAAAAAGAGGTGACTCTGCGGCGCCTGAAAATTTGGGCACATCTGCAGCAGGCGGTTAGGCCGAGGCACGAATCCGCACCGCTGTCGGTGCGGTCCCCCGTGCAGCAAATTTGGGCTGGGTGCTCTGGCACAACAGCACCCCCGCCGGCAGACAATGCGACAGAAAGACGCGGTGCTTGCACGTGGTTTGGATTCTGGGCGCGCTCGTCCAGGTTCACCATCCAGGTTCACCATCAGCGCTCCAGGAAAAGGGTGGCTCCACGCCCCTTTACACGAACAGGTACAACCTGCCAGGTCTGGATAACAGGTATATCACCATGCTGCCCAGGTGTCTCGACCAGCTTCGCCTGGCTCTTCTGGTCTGGTTTGTCAGCACTGGTGGCTCATCGTTCTGCAGCTTGCGAAAAACCGACCGTCAACAGGAAACACCCAGCGCAAGCAAGCACCCTCTGTCCTCCGTCAGAACACCAGACTCCAAAAACGTTATTAACTCTCGTAGCTAAGTTTCTATCCCCAAATTGGACCCTCCACAACAGGAGGCACATCCGGTACGCACGACTACGTGTAACACGTAACACACGACATGAAATGATCATAACCAAGGTTGATTATTTGAAATCACGCGGTGCGGAAATAGTCATCGGAGGCAGCAATTGAGGCCGATAATTTTGCTTCCATCTACCAGCTAAGCTACAAGCTGTTCACGAAGAGTCAAAACAGAAGGCTAGGGGAGAATGAAGGCAGAATAACTTAGTACGCCCGTCCTAGTGCGTCTTCGTTAGCGTTCAACTTTCCTTTCTTAAAGCGAACGACAACATTGTGCTGCTGGGTGTCATACTCCCGCTGAGGAAACGACCGCTTTTAGACTTGTGATTAACCAGGTTAGCGGGCAATGATCAGGTTCTACAACAAACTGGGAACCGGCTGCATAGCAGGCCACCTTCTGCACTGCCCCCACAACGCAGCCACTTTCTCTTTCGGATTTACTGTACGCCTCTTCTCTGCAAGTTAGCTTGCGGCTTAAGTACAAAACTGTCGTTCCCGGCCGTTATCATCCTCTTGGAGTAGTACAGCTACCATGCCACGGTCGCTCGCATCGCACTGAATCACAAAACCCTTTAAAATGTCGGGCGAAATTAGGACTGCCTCCTCGTTCAGGGTTCGTTTCAGCGTTTGAAACGCGTCCTCGTTCCTGGTGTCCCACTCCACCTTTACTGGCTCCATCTTTCTAAGGGCGTCAGTTGAAGGACTAGCAAGTGCGGAGTAATCTGTCATATAATGCTGGTAATATCGAGCCAAACCCAAAAACGTTTTTATCTCGGACTTAGTGGTTGGTCCGGCGATAGTTCAACACCACGTTTACTTTGATTTTTGACAATCTGCGTTCGGCCCGCTATCACCACATGCCTAAGGCGTTGCGCTGCTGAGCACGAGGTCGCGGGGTCGATTCCCGGCTGCGGCGGCCGCTTTTATGATGGAGGCGAAAAGCAAAAACGCCCGTGTGTTCGAGATTTCGGCACACGTTTAAGATCCCCAGGTGGTCAAAATTAATCCGGAGCCCTCCTCTACGGCGCGCCTCATCGCCTGCGTTGCGTCGGCGCGTTAAACCCTACGATCATCAATCAATAATCAATCAATCAATCAATCAATCAATCAATCAATCAACTCAATCAATCAATCAATCAATCAATCAATCAATCAATCATCAATCAATCAATCAATCAATCAATCAATCAATCAATCACCACATGCGCTGAATACGTCACTTCGGCGCAACCTAAGTGACACTTCGACTGTTTGACTGTTAGTCCGGCTTCTTTAAGCCTGCTCAGCACGACTCTAAGTACTCTACATGCTCCTACCATGTGTTAGAAAAAATGGCGACATCGTCGGTGTAAGGGAGCGCGTGATTACTGGTACAGGCCATCAAACACACGTTCCATTAGTTTCGAGAAGCAATACGGCGCGTTTTTTAGATCGAGGCTCAACATGACCGGACGGACTGTTCCGAACGGCGAAACGAACGCAGCGTTGGAACCAGCTCTTTGCCCTCCGCTCGTTTCGTCATTCGAAACGCGTCCTCTTTCCCCAATCAACTACAAGGTTCGTAGAGCTGATGCCCCTAATATCGTGTCGATCTGACTTCAAAGCGAAGAGAGCGGCAGGCACGCATGCCTCCCAATCGCGGTTTCGCTCAAAGCAGATGGCTTTCAACTTTCGCTTTCGCATTGAGGGCATTCGCTCCACTGGGTTTTAAAGCGGGAGAAAGTTAGAAATGGGGACTGCCTTGATTGCATGCCGGCTATGAAGGACTGGGAACATTTTCGAGTTCACCCCGCACGGCGTGGCCGGCTAGGTTTCCCCGCCGATGGGTATGACGTAACAAGCTTCGGCCGTTGGCGGCTCGACTGAGCTACCTCCAGAGCTTTCCGTCCGCTCGGCGATCGGGCGTCGTTGCTGGGTCGTCTTTCATATCCCGCTCGCAGGCTTTGCAACCCCATCGCCCGAGTTAGATCTCGCACCCGAAGGAACACCTTTTGTTTCTGGGGGCTAGTGCGGCTTGGTCTGATTAGCCTCACTCTTCCCACACTCCCGCGAAACCTCGTTATCTTGCGCACTGTGCGCGCCTGGTCTCAAGCAGTCTACAAGGCCTCCCCTCATTCTCAGCATTCTGCCTATATTGCTCAAACCGAGGTGGGAACATGAACGCGATCAGTGCACTCGTACGGCCACCTCTCGGAAGTCTAAGCTAGTACGCTATCTCGTGTAGTTACCCCTTTGCTCTCCGAAATGGCGGTACTTTCCCTGTTAGCGTCGTTCGCTACGAGCTCACGTGATTTATTTCTCGGTAGCGCTTCGACCTTGAACGCGTTTTCGCGCAACAGCTGATTGGAGGCTGGAGACAACTTCCTGTTGGTCTCGCACGGCGCAGCCAGCTGAGTTTCTCTAGGGAAGGGTTTGATGCAACCCCCTTCAGCCGCTGGCGTCGCGACTAGGCTACCACGAGAGTTTTCAATCGTCTCGTAGTTCGGGCTGCGCTGCTCGGCCGTCCTTCGTGTCTGCTCGCTGGGGAAGCGTCAAGTTCCTGCGAGAGCTTCTCCGATTGCGAACGCGCGAGTGTCATGCACTGGCCGCTACTCGCGGACTGTTTGCGCGTTCCGAAATCTTTCTTTCGGAGGAGATTCTCTGCCTCTGCGCCCTTCTCGTTTTCCTGACTCGTTTCTCTCTCAAAGAATAAGATTTCAGTCGCTTTGCGTTTTTCCTGGGACGCTCCGTCTTCCAGCCCTGACCTCTCAACAACGAACGGGGGCAGTTCGTCCCGATTTCTTGGACCGCTCGCTGAACCATTGCAAAAGTCACGCTGGACGCAGCGGAGCACCACCGGAGCCTGAACTCTAGCCTCATCAGCTTGAGCTGCTCCTGCATTTGGGCTTGCTCTTTCCGTTTCTGCCTTTCCGCTTCCTGCCGCCGCTTACGCCTTTCCGCCTCTTCGCTATCATCGAGTTCTCTTTCCTCGGCCTCCTCGCGCTCACGGCGCTCTTAAGCCTACCTCGCGCTCAGGACGGTCTTGTGCCTCCTCGCGCTCACGGGCGTTTATTGATTTCAGCCCTGGCCTCATTGACCTCCTCAGCCGTTACGTTTTACTTTCGCACGACCTCAAAAATCACCTGCTTCCGTTTGGCACGGCTTAAGTGAAGGCCCAGCTCCTCGCAAATTTCGATGAGATCCACCACTCTGAGGTCCTCCATCGTTTGCACTAGCCTCTTGCTGCTTGCCCACGTTAGAATTCCATTGCTGTTTCTATACTATTGAGCTACTATTAAGGCACGCGCAAGTGATTCCCCAGAGTGCTTTGTTGACACCCTCGGCACTAGATTTGGTTTCAGAACACTTTCTCTAGGATTCAAACAATCAAACCTAAACACAGTGCTTCCCACAGCCCTTCTCTAAACTACGATAACCTGTGCTAGAGAAGTGTGGTGAACTCAGAGCGAAAATTGAGCACTTACCCCACTAGGTTGTAGCAGTTGCCGGTTGATCCCGCAGCTGCCATCCACTGTTTGGACTGGGCCATCACCATTGCCACCACTGTTGCGATTGGCCTCCAAGCGCAGTCACCGGTGCTGCGACGTCGCCTTGCTCCGTCAGCTGTCGACGCGGCATTGAGCACAGCAATGAAGTTCTCGAGCCGACGAAGAGTTGAAGCAACATTCATGTACAGTATGTACAAATGTAAAAAAAAGCGTTACATGGCTCCCACAAAGGAGACAGAACGTCTCAACTCGGTGCCTCCGAAAAGTGCCGCGATCACTGTGCTGCCGGGCTGGTTTTATACCCCTGGAGGTCCGTTGCAGCTGCGAGCGGTTTGAATCGCTCCAATCAGGCCGAAGTTTGATTCCGACGAATGGAGGCGAATCGGTTGGGTCAGCCGAGCCGCCACGACGGGGAAATGGAAGGCGACACAGCGGCACCGTCTCCAGGCATGTCGTGGCGCGCCTGCCGCGGGCTGTTCACCGGAGTCGTGATTCGGCCCAGGCGTTGAGAGGGGAAAGGAGAGGCAACTCTGCGGGGCCTGTAAGTTTGGGCACGTCTGCCGCGGGCGGTTTGGCCGAGGCGCGATTCAGCACCGCAGTCGCGCGATTCGGCCCCGCAGTGAAGTTGGGCTTTCGCTCTGGCACAACACCTCTCAGTGTAGCGATGGCTAGGCAAACGCACCTATTTTACATACCTGCATGAACCGGAATAGCGAACCCTGAACCTATCAACGCTAGCGGGGAGTGGTGACGGGTAGTAGAATAGCCTATGCAGTGTGCCAGAGCCTAGGATGCGGTAAGCATTAAATAATGCAAGAAAAAATATTGACGCAGCATTTCCAGAATAGAAAGCTGAAGTGTAAAAGCAAGTAGCAGACGGTACTGCATGAAAAGCTGAAAACTGGACAAGTCAATAAACAAAAGTTTGTGCTAACACAAAAACAACCCACCTTATTCTCGCCGCAGTGTTCCTAGGCTCAGAAGATATGTCAAGGAGCTAAAACTAAACCACCATAAGCCTTGTCGGTGTGTCGCCGGCAAGTAAACAGCCATGAGCATTGCTTATAAGCAATGCTGTTTGTTTTATAAGCTTATAAGCTCAAATCTGTCATATACTGTTTTTCTTGTCGTGCAGAAAACATATCAAAAGCCATCCACATAGTTCATATTCATCCGATTATTTCGGAAAGCGAGGAACACTGTGCTCGGGGTAATAATGACAGAAATGGAGTTACGGTGACTCGATCAGTTTTGTGGTGAACGGCGAAAGAGAGTCTTATGATTGTGTTTTCTTCCAGACGCGTCATTTATTTAATACTTTGAGTTTATTAGAGAATAATTTCTATGCGCAGGGCAAGATTAAACGGGAACACTTTTGCCTGTATTGTCTAACAAAAACTGAATTTGCGTAGCCACAATACCGCTGCTGCCCATGCAACGCGGAACTTTAAGGTATATACGGTGCCCATCAGGCACGGAGCGCTTTGTCAGAATCGCATCCACAGTAGCCACATATTGCACTGTGAGAAGGCTGGTTGGAATTTGACAATAGAACGCACACCTAAATGCCGCGAAGTAATGCGTCTTCACAAAAAACTCTTGAACTATACCCTTTACGGAGCAGATTTGGTAGTGAGAACCAAAGAAATAATACGCATACGTAAAGGCTTTATATACTACGCTTACTAATTTACTAATGATAAATTGAGTATGACGGTCCTATACGGTAGAAGCATATCCGGGTAACGCTACAATTAAGGTTTTATAAGTCAGCAGTTTATTTGCGGAGTACATTTCCATAACGACCTTTTAGGAAACATAACTACTGAGCTGTCGTCGGGGGAAAAAGTTGTATAGCCTTCTTATAGTTGATTTGGTATAATTAAAGCACCCAGTTACGGGGAGTTCTGCACAGAGGATGTACAGAAAAAAATATATTGAACTAAAGAAACAGAAAACAGTTGAAAAGTTCCTGTTCTTGAGTGATTCAAATGAATAGTTTTCTTATGATCAATGCAGAGATGCCGTGTTTCGCAAAACGCCTCTATTTCACCAGAAAAAATATTCACGAACTCTTTGTCGCTTGGGACACCTATTACCTTGGACAGATTGAAGTGACCCGGAAATAACGTTATTTTTTACCGCGGTTTCTTCTGTGGTACATGTACAAAAACAAAGTGTAATGGTACAATTACCGATCATTCTGGTTTCCGAGACTTCACGGATAATGGAGAATAGCACCCTTCGTCAATTTTCGCTCTGCGGTTTCGAGACGACGGAGAGTAATCAATCACGTGAGTAATGCCTCGGTTTTGAGGATGGGCTGACGCTTTGGCAATAACTTTTACTAGAAAAATGTTCAAAATGCTTCCAAAATTAACATTACAAAAGTGGTTTGACCCTGTCGGCCGAGGATTTTCCTAAACTAATAAATCACTAGTAAGTACCGCGAAACAGCAAGGGATGCTTGTTCTGATTTTTATGGTTCTTATCTTACGTGCACAACAACTAGACACCTACGCTCTCTTATTTTGCACTTTCTTTTGCGTAGTCGGTTGAGCTGTCTCCACGTATTTTAAAGTAGTGTAATAAAGGAGGCAACACGATTCGCAAACTCAAACCGGAATTTGAATTGGACAACAAAATGAAATTTGGAGGCGATGTTTCTGGGGTGTCAGTACTTCAACTACATGTGCACGAGAAAATGAATGGACGGTTTTTTTGGGCGGTGTCCCTTGGTAGAATAATTTCGCTGCAAATTCGAAACCACTAGCCTTCGGCCGGATATGCCGTCGAGGAGTTGTACTTTTTTGAGTCTGATTTACTAAACTGACATTAATAACTAAGAGATGTGCAATATACGCCTAACTTTAAAAGTATGGGAGGTAGTTAAAGTACTTGTGTAATATCATCATCATCATCATCGTCGTCGTCGTCGTCGTCGTCGTCATCATCAGCCTACTCAGGCCCAATGCAGGACGAAGGCGTCTCCCATTGACCGCTCTTGTCCTGTGCTGCTCGAACTGATACAGGGTTATTGGTGAAAAGTAGAGGGTGGTGAAAATATTTTTTAACCTATTGCAATTGTTTAGAGGTAACAACGGGTTGATTAATTACCTATTCTGTAATTTTCACTGTCGGCTATCCCCGTAATGGCTACGGCGACCGCGGTTTGTTCACATTTCCGCTTTTAGGTGTAACTTTATCAAAAATGCGTCTAGGGAGCTGGTTTAACTAGCCAAACTGTCGCAACGGCAACGCAAAAACGCGAGTATGGCTTTTCAAGCGTCACCTTGTCGCGGAAGTTAGCGAGGTTTGTTTTTCTTGCCTGCGACAAAGCGAGCCTCCACTTCGCTAACAAGAAAACGTTTACATCTTTAGAACTATTGGCGCTACGCCGTTCACATTTTGCCATTTTGTGCAATGGTGCTCTAGAACTTTACGAAATAGAAGTGCGAAAGGGGAACAACTTACATAGGAGATTTCCTGCAGAAATTTGAAAATTCGCGCAGCACCGTCCAGACACGGGCTTCATGAATGGAAGTTTCTGCACTTGTGTTCTGTATATTGTGCTAAACTACGACGGCAACCAAGGCAGCGCCACGGTAAAGCTGGGTTCGTTGACTTCACTGGTCCAGGCAATGACCATTGTGATCAAGTCCCCACTTAGGAATATTTTTCAAACCGAAACGATAGAAGAGCTCAAAGATTTGTTTAGATCCCTTAAAACGGGGTATCTCTGCTCAAAGGCTGGTAGAATCCTTCCTCGATAAGGCCCAGTCTCCATAAGGCTTCCTTGATAGTGATGCATTGGATGCGTAGTACTTCGTGAAAATGGAAAGCATCAAACGGTCAACGAAACGGGATGGCCAGGCCCACATCACAGAAATTCGTTTTCGCTGCATATACCGTGTCTTGACACATTATTTTGCGCTTACGAATTTCAGTGGATGGCTATGTTCTCTTTTTAGTTAAAATTTGGGCATTCTAAATTATTTTGATCCTTTTAACGTGGTCAGACATTAAAAGATAACAGGGAGTTTATATTTAGCAACAAAGATGGTTTTCTTTTACTGTTTGTGGTTTACTATTAACACGTTTATTTCTCCGCGCTGTAGTAGAATTGTACCGCATAAAACCTAATATTATTCCTCTTGTGTAGTGGTGCCATAAAATAGCGCTGCAAGCAATGCTTTCGCGGCACTTCTATAAAATAGCGCATTCGTCACGAAGCCGTTGACACCAACACCCAAAGAATTGGCAGCGAATGTGGCTATTAATCTAACGTGTTATTAGTTAGTGTGCTCTTTGAGGCGGAAGTTAATGCACTAGTCCACATGACGAACATACCATGGGCCACAAGAACAAATTCCTTGAAGTTTGCATTCATGCGCAAGACTTGAATGGTGGAGCTGGTGTATGTGAGCATTGCCGGACACATAGTTAAGTTCTAGTGTTATTATTTATTTGCTATGAAGCGGTGGTAGAGATCGTCATCATAAGCACTGAAAAGGTCGTCGTATTTTCCCCGGCGAGTGGTGGATGCGAAGTGATCCTCAACATTGTAGACTTCCACCAGCTCTTCGTCATCGACTCGGCGTAGCGGTAGCGGGATCTGCAGGTCGTCTCGGGAAGGCGTGGCACACTCGTAGCCTTGTGCGCAATTATCCATAATGGATTCTAGAGAGTGTGGAGGCCGTGGTAACCTCTCCCAAGCAGGGTTTCTTTTTAGATGCGGAGCGTCTTATGCTCGGGGGTATGTCCCACGGCGTCGGCGGTGGTCCCGGCGTCCGCACACAACCTGCGCATGCGCCACCGTCGTCAGCTTCCCATAGAAGAACCGCTGAAGACGAAGAAGGAGAAGAAGACAAAGCTGCGAAGAAGAGGGCTTGTACGTTGCTGTCGCCCCGTCCGCAGCACTTCTGGTGATGATTTTGGCAGGATGCCCCTAGGGATTGGCCTAGGGATTGGCCGCATGCTTCGCTTGACTCCGCTTGTGCTTGCGCTTGACTCCGCGATTCTTCAGATGAAGTAGGATGGAAGCAACAGCCCCGTCAGTGAGTGTGCTGACGAAATTAGGTGAGAGCATCAGTGCAAACACTAACAAGGCTTTAGATACCACTTCAATATCGTCTCACTCGCGTATATACGCATGCAATAAGGAAAATTACACCCATCTCCCCGAAGGGAACCATGAGTAGGATATATGAGCATTACGGTGTTCACTAAATTTCCACCAAAGTTGGCTAACCAACATCACGGAAACGCAAACGGAACCCCCATGACGCTCCGCATCCTACTCATGGTTCCCTTCGGGGAGATGGGTGTAATTTTTTTATCTTTAGCATTAGCTCTGGAGTAGGTGTTGTTTTACTGGCGCGGTTGCACCTGAAGACAACGCTTTTTTTTTTGGTAAAGCTACTTCACGAGCCGGGGACTCCGCGGTCGCCGCGAGGTACGCGCTACAAAGCGCTTGGCATTTTGTTGTTTCTTTGGGGTATTTAACTTTTTTTTCTCTAAAGCCACTGCGCATGCCGAGGATGCTCGGCGGTCGCCCTGTGGCACGCGCTCACAAGCGCTCGGCATTTTCTTGGTATTTTTTTCTGCAACGGTGAACTTACGGCCAGTAACGACAGCCATGGCGTTAAAGAACGATTCTCACTTTTTTTGTGGTGTTGCGATGGCATTACGGCAGGGATCATTCAGAATTTCAACAGTAGAGGAAAGCGTAATCCTATGGGTGGACTTACGGTGTGGAAATGTTAACAGAAAGATAGTTAAAACGCAAAGCTCTCTACCATGCAACCCAAGTCAAAGCCAAAGCTATCATTGCTAATAATTGTGTGCTGTCAAACTATATTTTGCGTATAGGAAAGGTTTATTCGGTTTGCAAGGACATCCCACTGTTATTTTATGTGGTATGTGCTATGTACCGCTTGTGAAACCCATTGTTTAATGTTGGCTTTCCTGAAGTGTCTGTACTTGCATGCCAACGCCATTAGCCAGACATAAAAAGGTTTGCTTTAAAAATGGCCATACAACAAAGGAACTACAATATATGTGACTTAATTTTTGTACAAAATTCACACGTAGGTATTTTCGTTTTTATATATACCGCTCTGTTCACTTTCTATACTGAAGAAAGTGTTCCTCAGGGCAAGAAGGCTGAGGCTGAAGGCTGAGCTGGATGATACGCAGCGCAAGTAACGTCGTGATCGTCACCATCAACACCCTCTGTAGTTCCACTGCAGGACGAATGCATCCCCATTGACCTCCCACGGCTCGTGCCCTTACGCTGCTCGAGTACATTCTTTACCCCCAAATTCGTCTTTCTTCGTGCCATTGAGTTATCGGTAATAAAAAGTTTTGCGCCTCTAAACGTGTTTCCTTTGCTGTTGATTAGGGTGTTCGGAGAGCGTGTAGAACCCATAATTTCGTGGGAGGCCAGCAAGAGCCCGGTGGGCTACAGACGACTGCTGGGTGTCCCGCAGGCTTGTAGCCCAACAGGCTAGCTGCCCAGCAGACCCCGACAGTCTTGTAGCGCGACAGGCTTCTAGCCGAGCAGAATTGCAGCCCAGAATGCCATCAGACGGGCAGGCTTTCAGACCAGCAATGTCTGCAATTACCGGTTCCGGTGGACCATTCGGTTGGTAGAATTTGTGCGTGAGAAGTAGATGACTTGTTTACATGACTAATAGTTTGTGATATCTCCAATATCATTTATAGCTCTTGTGTTCAAAATGAGCACTTCAAGTCAAGTCGAGATGACAGCTGGGTCAAGTCAAGTTCGAAAATCCCGTATCCTTAAGGCATGGCCGCCTCCGAGAGGGCTGAATCCTCAATTTGGCGGCTCGCATAGACACTAGTGCCGCTGTCCCCTTTAGCATATATTAGTATGAAGTTGAATTGGCATGGCTGGCGAACTTCTGATACCTCGCCATTGGTAGCCGAAGGCGAAGCTTTCAGCCGTGTGAATTCTTGATTTGATTGTAGGGTTTAACGCGCCGACATAACGCATGCTATGAGGCGCGCCGTAGTTGAGGGCTCCGGATTAATTTCGACCACCTGGTGGTCTTTAACGTGCGCCGACATTTCGTAGACACAGGCGTTTTTGCTTTTCCCCTCCATCAGAGAAGCAGCCGCCTCGGCCGGGAAGTCGAACCCGCGTCCTCGTGCTCAGCAGCACAACGCCTTAGCCACTGAGCTGCCGTGGCGGATGCCGTCTGGCTGCCAATATCGCGCATTGAGACGTAAGTTGAACAGCACTCTTTGCGGATGAAGGTAAAAAAAATCCCTGCGAAAATTCTGCACTTTCTGTACCCTTGAGCAATTGAATGCAACGAAGGCTTAATGCACCGGCTCTCTTCTAACTATGCCTCAATGGCGAAGTAACGCTGTCGCGGCTCAGAGCTCAAGATATAAAGGTTGATGTCCTCTGAATTTATTAAGCCTAGCGTCGCTCAGTGCATGTCATTCGATAAAGTATATTGATTATACCACATGGTTCTCATTACTTGGTCTTTTTACTTAATATTCAGGGGCGCAGCGGTGGAAGCCGTGAATTAGGCGGACGACAGGAAATTTTCTATGCTGTCAATAGGAACTGAAATCTGCTTCTTTGAGGAAACTTGGTCTTCGAAACCTAAAACTTTTGGTAAACCTAAATATAAAGAAAATGTTAGAAGTTTTACTAGGCTGCTACTAAATAGCGCGAGAAAAATGTCAGGCTCAGGACCCTTACGGGATAGTGTTTCTAATCGCTTCTTATAATTAAGCAAGCAGCGAGAGAAGCAGCTTACTGATGAGTGAACGTCACCCCAGCGGATAAAATTACGAGGCAGAGAAATTAGGCTGTTTATAAAAATAAATAGCATGCAGAGGATTTGTAACATGAAACACCAGCCTCAAGCCCCACACGGGTAAGTGTTCACTCAAAGGAATGCTTTTGAATGCGGGCTCTTTTCACATCACCTTGAATATTACTCTTTAGTTCGGAGGGTTAGCTGCCATTCTGTAATTATAAAACGGCGCTCCCAGTTATGTGAGACGTCAAGGCCCAATTTTGTTGTCAGAATTTCAAAAAACCTCACAGGTCCTTAAAGCGTCTCTTTTGACAAAACCCCACGTACAAAATATGCATCAGTGAAGTGGATAAAGCAAGATGTGCCCTGGATCTGACGGAGCTACCTTAATGCTGACAGCGTGTGTCCGACCTCGTTGATCCCTTCAGAAAGGTGCACAGCGCGCAAGTGCGTTTTCTGGACGAACTGAGCTCAACAACCCTTCATCCCTCAACGACACTGCTACCAGCAAGAAACCATGCACCAACTATGCTTTGGTGTGTTGTTTTTGAAGAACAGGGCATTTTTTCTAGACACAATGCGGCGCTATTTCCCCAATGCATAAAGTTGAAAACGTAAAGTTCAAAACCGAAGCACATCTACTAGGAAGCAACGCCATTCGTGGGGTGAAAGTGACATAAAGTGATGCGAGAAATTCGGAATGGCATAATCATTCAGGGCCTCTCCGTTGCGAAAGCTGCTTGAGGCCTAAAATCAGACGCGCTGTCACGCCCAGAAGCGCGCCTGGAAACAGACCTTTGACTTTAGGCCGTAATTGTAAATAGCTAACGAACTGATGGAGGGACATACACTGGACGTCGTTTGAAGTTGACGAAGCTGAAAGTAAAATATGTTTTCTGACCGGGTTAACAACACTCAATCCCGGGAAGTGCACAACATAACTGTTTAGATACCTCTACGTGCGAAAATATGGACACACAGCTGCTGAGAAGGGCTAGAAGGTAACGATGAGATATCTGAAATATCTGGCTAATCATGTATAGCCAGGAAGCCAAACAAGGGGCAAAGCAGAAGAAACTAGTAAACAGAGAACAACTGAAATTAGTTGCACCCACAGTGAAACCCACTGTAGGTGAAATTTCACCCTAATACATTGGAACGTAACTTTTAGATATAATCTTGTAATACCCCCGTGGAAACAGGCAGGACTAAGCAGATGTAATTTTTGTTGCCTCTTGTCGATAATGGACTATATGGATGTGCTATTATCATTCGCTATTTTTATTTACAGTGCAAATGCAGATTGGACCTAAAAAGTGAAACCTAGTTTTTAATGGTGTTTCGCCGCTCCGAAGGGTTTTCATAAAAAGATCTGGTTCATCTCGGATGTATGCTGTAGTGCGCACTGCTGTTGGTTAATGTAATTCTTCAGCTCGTATCAACGCTTCCAATGTCTGTATTCACATAACAAATGAGACTACGCAGTGTCGGCCTTGCGTGAAACCGGGCGTGATGTCGACCAACTTAAGATAACGCAAATGCGGCACGACTGTAATCAGGTTTCACGCAGAGTTGTCACATGAGTGGCATTCCGATGCGGTTTGTACCACAGAATGCAAACCTAGAAAGCCACAACGTGACGCCGTTCATTTACGCTGTTGCCTGTTACACGTAATCACGCGTCCGCATCGTCGCGGCGGGGATATTAGACATTTCATGTGTGCCTTTTCTTCTAAGCTTGGACCAGTTTCAGTTTTTTTTTCATTTAGTGAACGTGATTGTACAGAAAAATTGTCTGGCATTTGTGGGGTTGAAAGATATAGCATGGGTGTTGTATCGTTGTGCACCTTGGTAAATGTGATGATGTAAAAACAGTACTGAGAATCGGTTGCTTTCTAGTGCTTCCGTAATTCAATAATTTTTAGCAAGATGGGGTTCGTATCTTTGTTGCTGATGATGTCGCAAAAGTGAATTCGGCTGTCATAAAACCGAGCCTTTGAAAGAAACTTCAAATTTTCTTAGTAGTAAACATCTCTGAAAGGAAGCTGTAAAGTTAGATTCTTGGTCCCATTTAGTACCGCTTGTAACACCAAACCGCTTGTGAGAAATACACCGTTCGGTTATGGGAGGATTGGAATGTTCTTTTCATGGCTCATTCTTCAAAGCTTTTACGAAGCAAGTGAAGTTTTTGTAGTAATCGAATAAAATGTTTTTAACGGGTTAATGCAAGCTAAAGTCGTGTGATATTATTTACCTGTTTTCGGTTTGTTTGCCGGGACAACACCGGAATCACCGTTCTGCAGCAATCATTTCTGCATGGATGGACAAAGCATTGCTAATAGGGAAAATATCTTTTAAAGCAGGGTGGTCCTTTTGCCAGCATGATTTTATTTGCTTAAACAACTTACCGACATCCACGCTGCGTTCGTTATTGAAGCTTCGTTTTAGAAACTGAGACATAGGTACTAAATAAGCGGTGGTTGCTGCACGGCCCACGCAGAAAGCAATGTCTCAGATCAAAACGGTGGCAACAAAGAGAGTGCATACAATGTTTTTTAAAAAGGCCATTCAATTCACATTTTTTTCAAACACAAAAATTTGGTTTAGTGATTTCTTGCCCGTCGAGCTAACCATATTTTGCCAGAACTAATTTCCTGCCGCTTGCTTCAAGCTCGAACAATTGAAACGTCATTAATCATAATGGATCTTTACAGCCTTTAGCTTTCAGGTGTACAATGGACAAACGTCCTTTCTTGTTAAACTCGTATCTGGCCGCTCGAAACGCTACTCCTTCTCCTTCTATTACATTGGCTAGAAGGTATTCTTCGATGACGTGGAAAGCTCTTGCCACAAACCCAGTGCGTGTCATGTCAAGAGGAAACATTTTTTTCTCGAACTGTACAATATTAAGAAGTAAAAGTTAAGAATGAACTTAGAGTAAAATTAATATGAATCCCAGTTTTCTTCGATAGACGTCAGCTGGAAGCTCTCCTCCTGTGGCAGAGGAAACCAAATACTGACTGATTTCCGCAAATGTGAAAGAAAAATCTGTTGACTGTACAGATGGAAACGATGAAAAATGCTACTTCTGAGGAGCCAGAGATGAGAAGTCAGCCACTTTGTGTCTCAGATTGCTTCATGTACAATAGCTGAGATATTCTAAGCACAAGATCTTTGAAGCACTGTTGTTGCTTTTATCGATTATGTGAACAAGAGCCTGAAGTTTTGGACGAAGTATTTGCATTTAAAAGGCTAATTGGGAAAGAGTTTTTAGTGCCTCCGTGCTTCCCGTGTAAGAAGCTTGGGAGATACATACTTAATGAAGCCTTCACAAACTTAGAACCAGCGCTATGTAGGCAAGTTAGAGAACATTTGTTCAGTTGATCCTGAGCAAGTGACATTCGCAATGGAAAGACTGCTTGTATTTCTTCATTGAAACAGAACCGTTTCAGACTTTTTTTGGAATTGTTATTGAAAAAGGGTTTGCAAGTTTAATAAAAATACGGTCAGCGTCAAAGTAAGTGCATTTTTTGCGTTGCAGGTTGGAACAAAAAAATTGAGAAGCTAGTACTACGACGAGACAATATATCCTATTGTTTATCAGTAAGCGTAAAGGAGTAGGCGCTGTACATTGCGCAATGCCACAAAACCAAATTTCGAGTGGCAATTATGGGAGAATCTGAGAAATCAGTGTATAGTTAGTCTGCAATTTGTGTATATGGAAGCTGGCTTCGTAAGCAATGGAAACGTGTCCGGTGGGATCAATCGTTTCCGGTTGCTCCGGCAGTGCGTTGGATCAAAAAAATTGAGAAGCTAGTACTACGACGAGACAATATATCCTTTTTTTACCAGGACCGTAAAGAGGTAGGCGCTGTACATTGGGCAATGACACAAAACCAAATTTCGAAGTGGAATTATGGGAGAACTGAGAAATCAGTGTATAGTCAGCGAATTTGTGTATGATTGAAGCTGGCGTCGTAAAAATAAAAATGTCGGCGAGATCAATCGTTTCCGGTTGCTCTGGCAGTGCGTTGGAACACAAAAATTGAGAAGCTAGTACTACGACGAGAAAATATATCCTTTTTTTACCAGGACCGTAAAGAGGTAGGCGCTGTACATTGGGCAATGACACAAAACCAAATTTCGAAGTGGCATTATGGGAGAACTGAGAAATCAGTGTATAGTTAGCGAATTTGTGTATGATTGAAGCTGGCGTCGTAGCAATAAAAATGTCGGCGAGATCATTGTTTACGATTGCTCCAGCAGCGCGTTATTTCTATCGCCCAGCGGAACCGTGCATGCGTAATCCTTAGTCTGTATATGCGGTCAGGAAAGAGGGCGACCGGTGTTGCTTCGGAGCGTCACTCCGGCGGCAGCTGGCTGTCGCGTTGCATCTATACTCAAATATGAAATTGGACATCACACACGATTTCCGAGACGACAAGTTCATCCTGAGCCACTTTCCTCGGAATACTGAACAAAAGAAGGCCGAATTAATACTGCATCTTCTGTGCGGTGTACTCAGCTACTGAAAAGACGCGACCGTGACTGTGCGCGTGGAAGACATTACGAGATGAAATATCATTGAGCTGGTGCGCTACGACCTTCAAAATTGTGTCCCACCTGGTATCGCGGTGATCTGCAACCCCATCAACAACAACACCATGAACGTCGACGACTGCCGTTGGAGGCGCCGCTGACGACCTCAAAGGGGGGCGGAGGGGTGCTGGATTAGCTTTGACGTGTTGCGGCTCGCTTCCTATTGACGCGAGATTTTTTTTCCGTGATGGTAACAAGATGCTCCTTGTTTGTTCTGTAGAAATTGTTGCAGTCTTTCGTGAATAATTCCCGTAAGCGTAATTATTGCCCATCCTGAGGTGCCTCCTTATCTGCATTGGACCGTAAAAGGAATTGGGACGTTCTTTTGTCGCTGGCCGTGTTCGGTGTGGGTGATCTCGGGAGAATTCTGCCACTATGTCCCGCCTACCCATAAGGGCAAAATGATCCCGATAGAAAGAGACAGAACATTCTGGCAAATTAGTGCATCATCGTCGTCAGGTTTGTGTTTAGCAAAAGCTTTTGCTTTCTCAAAAGTTTGCAAACATTCTTCGCCCTCCACCATTTTTTGCATTGTGGTTCGAGGGGCCAATGCCATTGCAATATTTGTAAACATGAAATGCCTCAAAACGCTTGCCGCAAAACTTTCTAAAACTGTTTGTCAGATAAACAGGACATGCAAACGTTCAGAAGATTCAGTACTCGGGATGGCGGTACTGGGGATAATTACATCTTCAGTCCATGGAAACCGAATAGAGCAATAGTCCATTTGACGGCTTACAGCCTGCCTTCAGAAATACGCTCCCAGTCTGTATGTAGCCGGATGCCAGACACCCCGATTCCAATAGAAATGTTTCCATCTCTGATTCTGGAACGATGCACAATTGCTTTTACCCACGCCCTCAAGTAAGGGAAGAGAGGTGATGCCGTCTCCGACTGCCATAACGTTTTATTTCGAAACATGGGAAAGTGTGGCAAGATCTAGGCAAACGGTGGGTGTTGAATCTGTACCATGTGCGTTCTGTGGGATTGGAGAATTCATCGACAATGCGGAAACGCAAAACAGGGTCGTGGAAATGAACTTTGCATTGGGGAAAATCTGTGGAATTGCTTGAACACTACCGAGGAAAATCGTGAGCATGTAAAGCCTCGCTTTAACCGCTCGAAATATTCCTTGTACGCTGCACGAAACTAAAGCATCACTTTTAATATTATATTTAGAACATGTTGAATGGCGTGAATTTACAGTTTAAGGTGACTTCCAAACATATCCGTGTTTTTATAAGTATGACGTGGTTCTGTGCATTCGCGTTTAGGCCTTCGGAAACCGACGAATAGCCGGGCATGAACTAATCGCTTTTGGAGGAATATCATCAAATTGTCTTCTGAGGCGATGGCCAAACTAAGATATGATGTGTAATGACTATTCATTCACACTAGGAACAAGATAATGCCGCAGCAGCAGCCTTGCTTTGGTTTGTAATTCACCTTAGGGCTTTCGAATGGCTTCGATCTGTCTTCTACGCGTAGCCCTGCCACTCACTCATGCCGACGTGTGATGAGGGGATTGACAGTCATGGGTAATTTCGCTGCTTGTTCCTTCGCTGTCTTCGTCGGCGGTGTACTGGTGGAAATGACCCCGTTTTTCTAATGCCGGGTTTAAGGTCGCGTTGTGGATTGCCCCGACTTGTATATGATTTGCACATTACGGCAACACCGCCGTTTCTGGGGTATCGCTCCCAGATTTCTGAGTACTGGACAAGGTGGGAGGGGCAGATAATTTAACAGCCCTCCATCAGGGATGCAGTGCTCCAAAACGGCACTGTAGTGATGTCATTTCAAGCTATCACGCCATCGAATGAGCTGTTTTTTTTTGATGAACACTGCACGCCATTTCTTTTTGCTGAATAAAGTTTTTTCTGCTTACGCTTCAAAAATTTGTACCTTATACATATTATATAAGCAGTACAAATCTTTACATCTCTAGATAGTAGAAAATGGTGCACCCCTCCGTCAAACGACGACGGTGGTTGAACCTGAAGCTTTCTTGGGAGGAAGTCCTTGCTTGTTGTCTAAATTCGGACTCTGACTCGCAGACGATTTGGACTTTGACTTTTGAGCTGTGACTTGGACGCGCACGCATATTGGACTTCGACTCGATGAGCTTTGCTTTTGACTCCCACGCAGTTTGGACTTTTCATTCCAGCCGCTTTGACCTTCACCCTCCACTATTTTATTTCACACGACGGAAGCTTCGCGTCCAACCATCGTCTTCGTAAAACGGAGGGGTGCACAATTGTTATGTCTAATACTGGACGTTCATTCACCTCTCTCCAAAGCCGAAGTGTTTCGGTCGTGTCGGAATAGAGCTATGGGGTAGATGTCGCCTTCCCGACGCGAGGGACCCAGGTGTGATTCCAACCCAGGAGAGCGTTTTTTTTTCTTTATCTTCAACCACGGTCATCATCGCCGTCAGAGAAAGTTGGCTTTCCTGCAGTGCGTTGTTCAGGCATCATAGGTCAGCAGTGAGACATCAAAAAGCTTCGCTTTAAAAAAAAGCTCCAGTCTCGATGGTGGTTTGCTTAAACGATGGTCATTAGGATGCGCCATTGCCGTCAGGCGCAAGCTGCACGAGTGAAAGTGCAAAAAACGAAATAAACTGCCGCTTAGTCGGAAACCCTGCGGAGTCTAGACATAACCATGTGGCCCACGCCCACGGGAGCTCTAGCAATATGCTCCATGACACCGAACTGACCCTCGTGAACTTGATCCTCATAAGTGGTTTGGATTGCAGATTCTGGGCGTAGTGCTCACAACGCTGCTTTTCTTTCACGCTATTTTGAGCCAGCATACACTCGCGGTTCGCCTTCCCGTTTTGCTGTGTACCGAAGATTTCCCTGTCGGCTTGCGCGTGGGTTAGGTGCCGACTGCAAGAGAAGAACACGTTATATATGCAGAAACTGTCAAGTGCATGCCCACACCGGCAGCGGTGATGCACGGCGTTTTAAGGAACGTGCACACCATTGCCCTAGCGTCACTGCGCCGTGCCGCTTCGCCGGCGGTCGCCGGCGATGCCACGCCAACTGGGCAGGCGGCGACAACATGGCGGCGGCGCTGGCCATAATGGGGTGCAGGTAGCTGCAGCGACCGCATTTGATCGCTCGTTCAAATGGAGCACGAGGCGCAAAAGAAGTTGCTCATGTGGGAAAGAAGCTTACAACCTGAGCAGAAAGTGTTTTATGAAATCTCATTCTCGACGCCTGTGAAGGCACCTATCAAATATACACCACGTTGGTAAGCCTAATCGTCTCTGGTGGTACCAGCCTGCCGCCCCGAGCCCTTCGAAGCTCCCGCCATGAGGACCGCGTCTCCCTATTGGCGCGAGTCGTTAGGCGGGAGAAGTCACCACACGTCATCCCAACTGCTATCGCTCATTGGCTTTCGCGTTCTGCGGCACGGCAGAAATGGGTCTAGTGTTCATTTGCTCCGCGTGAAGAAAACAAACCCTGCCGTAACCGGCATGTAGTAAGTGAAACGATCCTGGCCAATCCCCCAAGTGGGTATGCGCCACAAACTGCGCAGGAGGCCGCCTGGTTCTTGCTGCGGCAGGAAACTAAACATCCCCCTCGCGAGGGGCACGATCAAATGCAGAGCATTTCCGGGGGCGCACGACGTTAAGTAGTTTGCTTACGTTAATGTTGTTGCACTTGTTGCTGTTGGTTGTTGTATTGTAATTAAATGAGGAGACGTAATTACGTGGTCACGTGACATCATTTATTGGCAGGTGGGTATGATTATTGTGGCCCAGTGGGAAGAGCACCATGTACCTCGCGTTCCGCCCACAGGTAGTGAATGCTTTGTATCAGCAGCTTCTTTACGTAGTTTGAATGAGTCAAGGACATAAGGCGCGTTCGTAGCCCTCCATTCTGGGTCGGCTTTGTGGCGAAGTGGGTAGAGCACCATGTACCTTGCGTTCCGCCCGCAGGGTCGTGGGATCGAAAGCAGGTGCCGGTAAGAATTATTTTTTTTATATATAGTGTTAGGGGGAGGGGTGCGGACTACGATGGACAACTAGAAATGGGTGACATCGTGAGTTAAAGAAATGCTCTGCATTTAAAACACGCAGTTCTCGGTGAAAACGGGTTTCCAGCGGCTGCCGACGTCGGCAAGCGGCAAGCGGCAAGTCACGGCGACGCTAGTGTGCACGTAGATTTACTGAAGAAACATAGCGGTGCGTTTGGTCCGACCACAGGCACGAGCGCCCGAAAATACGGAAGGAGAGGCAACGAACGCTTTACATTAAAAGAGCGCCGTGCCTCCACAATGGGGTTCGTGGCACTGCTCTAAAGTCCCAACGCATCACCGGTTGCCCGGCGTTTTAGCGAATAGTTTCCCAACCGCGCAGCACCCTCACGCTTTGCGCAGCGGTCACAAGCTAACTACGGCCTCCTACCCTGCGTACAACCGAACGCCTTGTACCGATGCCGACGCTTCTGCTTCTTTTATCGCCGTAGATCACCCAAGGGCAAGAAATAACCACAGAAGAAGCTTTACGACGCAGAAAAAAATTTTGTGGAGACATTTCACCCTCGTGACTAGACCAGAAACATTTGGCCTTTGTACTTGTGACGAGCCTTAATTAAGAAGATCTCTCAAATTTGATTCAGCGATCTCGCAGTAATCCCATTGCAGTAGCAGTCAAGGAAAGGGGCTTAGGTCTTACACACCTGATTCCTTTGCTCTTTCCGGCGTATGGGGGTCATAATTCCGTCCGAACACGTGCAATCGCGAAAGTTCGCCAGCACCTAAGCGCGCACCGATTGCAACTACGTACGTACAGGTGTGTGACTGAAATTAGTGTGAGCGTTATTGCTCCTCTACTGCCCAAATAACTTTTGAAATAGCATTTGCGTAAATTACCTGAATTTCACTTCCTGACAGAAATAATATTTTGATATAACCTCTCAACGGTTCCTTTTACTTTACTTGATTTTGCAACTACACCACTTTACACCTCACAAGTCTTGATTTTATACGTGTTGTGTCTGAGCATCCAATTTTTCTAAGCTAGAGTTCAAGGGAATTATGGTAATCTTTACTGTAATTGCGAGAAGCGCAGCAGAAGTGATCTGGATATCCTATGTTCCACAAATATTTCCCCTAATGAAAGCAGAAACGTTTGTTTGTATCGTAAAAGGCAATCAGGTAACGTTTTGAAGGCTCTGCTTTCCAAGTGCCCACTGTAACTGCGTTGTAAAATATTCCGCTCATTTTTGGCAATATATGGGGAACAAAGCAATGGGTGCCTTATCGGATACCTTTGCTATAATTTCCATGGCTACAGATTGAGAAGATAGTCATGCCGAGAACCTTCGTGTTTGTGTAGATATATTTTCGGTGCGGCTGTATTCAGGCTGCTCATTTACGCTTTAAAAGAGGTCTCCTAGCGCTACTCCGACTTCGGGAGCTATACACGACACCGACAGTAGCTGGCCGATAATCGGTCTTCACTTGCAGGAAGACCCGCCGCGGTGGCTCAGTGGCTAGGGCGTTGCGCTGCTGAGCACGAGGTCGCGGGTTCGATTCCCGGCCGCGGCCGCCTCTTTTCTGATGGAGGCGAAAAGCAAAAACGCCCGTGTGTACGAGATTTCGGCGCACGTTAAAGATCCCCAGGTGGTCAAAATTAAACCGGAGCCCTCCACTACGGCGCGCCTCATCGCCTGCGTTGCGTCGGCGCGTTAAACCCTACAATCAATCACTTGCGGGAAGGAAAACTGCCGTAGGAGCTGTTCGTTTGGTGTAATGTTCAGTGACCCTGGTAGAATATTGGTTCTGCCAGAATTCTGGTTCCAGTAGCAAGAAAGTAGACAAAAGTAGAAATAATTAGTGCAATAATATTGGTTTTCAGTGTAAACGTCTTTATTTTGGTGGGTATAAATGTAGTTGTCAAAACGTTTTCTCTGCTACCTCAGGGTACCATTTCGAAAGCGCGCATTCAATCGGGAATAAAGCTGTAAATTCGGTAGTTCTGGACGCCTGCACGCGCTGTGATCTTTTCAGTCGCCTTAGCATTTCTGCGTCCAAACGTTTTCAAGTACTGACAACACCAGTTGTAGAACAGCCGGGCTCAACGATTTCACTCAATACTATTTTGTAAACAGAGCGAAAACCAAAGATGCAACTATAAAAGACCGAAAAGTTTTCTAGACGGACTCACGGATTTCTAAAGGTCTCTTCCGGAGAAGGGGGATATATAGGCGAATTTCAAAAGGTTCCGACGCCTTTAGGTTGTGGAGGCACAGAAGTGTAGCGAAGACGCACGAAGAAAAAAGTATACGGTGGTCGCATTGCGCCTGAAAAACAATAAAACACGCGCGCTGCACGCCCTCCTCCATTGAATTCGTTCACATCATTGTGCCACAGCGCCGGCGCATTCCGCCGCAAAATCTTATAGGGGCACCAAGGAATCGCATCTTTCTCATTTTCGTATTTAGAAATGAAAGCAAAAAATATAAAGCGCACTCGCTGATTATTCTATGGTTAGCCATGCTTGGGCCGAAACAGACGTACTTGGGCCATTGAGTGTTTTCCCGCATGAAATGTAAGGCATTTGGCAGAATGCGTGTTTGAAACCTCGCTTCTTTCGGAGTTTTGAGAGTTCCAGCGAGTCGGACGGCTTCCTTTCAAAGAAACCTTTCGAGTTTGGGTAGCCTGCAGCGTAGTGACCCTGTTTCAGCGTTGTCACTTCCTGTTGCGCTATTTGATCTGGATGAATACGAATGCTGCAGCTCAATAACGCCTGTCTTATATATGTAAACGTGGAACTACACTTCTGAAAAAGAACTTCCGCGAGATGTTGAGAAGCAAAACACCGCCGGTACCGAAAAAAAAATCCATCAAAATCGTCTTGCGTTTCACTGAACTCCTTCAAGCTTGTAGAAGGTCTCAACTTCTCAATAGTTTTACATTGAGATGAATTGCACAAAACATGAAAACCTGATTGTCATAGACCGCTTTGCTTCGGTTACAGCAAGAAAAATGTTAGATAATCACCATAAATAAAACTGCGGTTACCGAAAGGATAAACTACCTGACGGCAGTACTTCGTGAAGCAGTTGGCAGAGAACCGCTTTCCACCGGAAGCTACAAGGCATTCGCTAAAGAACAAAGAAGAGGTCTGATGTTCAACACGCTGTATTGACAAACACCCTTCAGTGACTCTTTAGTTTTATCGCCATGGTAACTTACGCATCAGGGGAATTAGAAGTAGGTGAACGAGGTGGTAATACGCACTTTTTCCCTCTCTTACGCTCCGAATACCAATGGCTCTTTGCTTTTAGAGCCAGAAATATTGCTAATCCTAGATGGAAGCAGAATTCAATGCTTGTGCTAAAATCAGCTTAGCAACCACATTTGTAAAACATGCGCGGTTACAAGCTGACAAGCTCTGCACTTAGCTAGTGATCCTTAAAAGGTCTCCGAAGGCTCATGTTCACCATCAGAAAGGCGGTAGCCATGGTATGTGGAAGACTAAGTGCCCAAGCTCCTTGTATCTTTGAAGGCTGAACCCAAGCTATCAGAAAACAGATTCGCTGTAAAGAAGTGAAGGCGCGTAGAATTTAGGCGTCATCCTCTGCTCACTGTGCATCGTTTTTCGCTTCGAGGCGCACGAGGTTCTTTCGCATTAAAACATTTGGTCGCCATCCCGCCATGCGAAACTGAATGTCAAGCAAAACACTAGCGGTGGATATAGCCACGACAATGTGTAGATTTGATTTGATTTGACTATGAGGTTTAACGCGCTGACGCAACGCAGGCGATGAGGCTCGCTGTAGTAGAGGGCTCGGGATGAATTTTTCCACCTGGGGATCTTTAACGTGCGCCGAAATCTCGAACACACCGGCGTTTCCGCTTTTCGCCTCCACCAGAAAAGCGGCCGCGGTGGCAAGGGGTCGAACCCACGTCCTCCTGAGCACGAGGTCGCGGATTCGATTCCCGGCCGCGGCGGCCGCTTTTCTGATGGAGGCGAAAAGCAAAACCGCCCTCGTGTACGAGATTTCGGCGCACGTTAAAGATCCCCCGGTGGTCAAAATTAATCCGGAGCCCTCCACTACGGCGCGCCTCATCGCCTGCGTTGCGTCGGCGCGTTAAACCCTACAATCCATCCATCCAACCCTCGTTCTCGGGCTTCGCAGCGCAACGCCTTAGCTACTGAGCCACCGTGGCGGGTGACAATGTGTAGAAGAGAAGAAGTGCCTACAGTGCTTAAACAAGCGTGAAATCTGGGTAGGAAACATGCGATTGATGCACACTGTCCGCGCTCGGGCACCCTGAAGACGATTAATCGAGTCCAGGGGAGCACTAATACCAGATATTGTAATGTTGTTGGGGGGGGGGGTATTTTTTCCAAGTGGCAGTTTGACAGTGCGTCATATTCCTCAGAATTATCGGAATCAACGAAAAACATTTCGAGGGACACTTTAAGCCCTAGTGTTTTGCTTGGTGCTATAATAGGTTTATTTCATTCGTTAGTTCGTTCATATAAATGTGCTATGAACATCAAACGGCCGTTTGCGCTCCGGCTTCGTTTCTCTATCGTTCTTTGTTCTTACTGTGCAATGCTACACGTGCAAGGAATCGTCAACGTTCTCACAATGTTTCTCCGAATAAATGATGTTTACGTGAAGGAATGAGATAGAGTGAGTATAGCAAATGGCGCCATGACAAATTTCATTTTATTTGCTCGGTGCCCACAATGTAAGCACTTATTCTTAACTTTCACGAACGTCAATTCAACGTTTATTAACGTTATCGTGTTTAGGTAGCATTTTCAGGGCATGAAGATTGTCATTACAGTTGTTGTTACTTAACGAGCAGCAGAGAATACCGGCATAAACGTGCCAATGGACAAGTTTTTTTTTTACTTCATTCGATTTGATTTTTTGGCAAAAACCAAGCGGACGCTGAGACTAAAGGCTCATGTGGCGTGACAGAGGCCTTAGCCTCTTTATGGAGTGGAAAGAAGAAAAACAGCGGTGGTAGCTCTTCGTTCGTTATAAACCTAAGCTTCTCCCATTCAATACTGCTTTTGGCGCGATTCCTTGACGAAAGACAGAACGTTAAGACGTAAAGAATTCGTGTGAATGTAATGCTTTGAAACGTAAATATATTTTTGCTCGGGACGAAGTTGTTTGGCGGAATGGTTTCTCGTTTTTTTTTCTGGGAACGTTGGCCACATTGCCTCAATTTGGTGCTACAATTGACCATATTGGATCGCAGGCGTTTTGTGCATTGGTAATTTTCGTTGACCAGCACATTGGCAGTGTAATCAAAGGAGAAGCGTTTCAAAGTGCTAAACATGCCTTTTACATCAACCGCCGGGTTCGAAGGTTTAATGGCGGAGTTTTATATGTCAAGCAATTTCATCCTTCTGCTGTAGGTCATGCTTCATGAAGGGGTAGAAGCAGGTTCTCATACTCGCCGGCGGCCGCGCAGCAACCGCTTCCCAGACTCACCGATAAGGGTGCAATGGTGTCGCGGAGTCGGGTTCACCTTCCCCCCGCTAGCGGAGAGAAAGGAGAGTGAGCCTCCTGCTGTTGGCGTTCGAGCCGACACAAGTGAACCACAGCTCCAGTATTTCAGCAGATTCCACACCAGGTAGAAATTTAACGATATTTTTTTACTGAACTTCTTATAACAGTAGACCCTCTAGAAAACCTGAAATGATGAGCGAAGAAATAAATCACTGGAACGAATGTTGGTATTTCAAAAATGTTTGGTTAGAAAAATATGCCAAATAAGTGGCAATTGTAGATGTGACAGAGGCTGAGTCGCCCCCCGCGTAGATGTGGTGCAACGACACGTGCTGTCAGTGCAGGGATTAAAAAAGATGCCCTCGCTGCATCACACAGTAAAAACCGTGTATCGAGAGTTTCCTGCGCCTTCCGCGAATTTCTTTGATGTAGTCTGCCGAAGCACCCTACCTTTTGCCTGAAAATTTTATTATTCCAAAGAGGCATCGAGTTTGGCCCACTTCCAATGTTTCTTAATGTACGTATAAAATACAATGGGAAGAGGGATATCAGGGTTGCCGTAGCCGTGTATATGCCTAAGCTATAGCACTCGCACGCTTGCATTACTCACCCTTTCTGGGCACGTCATGTAAAAAAGCGAGCGAAATGCGTTTACGTCCCCTTTGTTCGGTGTGGTTCCCTGTGCCACTGATATTCACCGCATTCATACAAAGGAGGCTGTGGAGTGTTGCTCTTTTAAAATATAGAACTTATTTGATCGGCCCCACTTTCCTTTGAACTCTTTAATCTTTGCAGCTATGAATTAACTTGCTCAGGCATTACTTTCTTTAGTGCGGGGAACGCATATATGCTGCCGGAAGAAAAGCTGGAGTAAACTTTAAAAAACTCCTCTACGTACCCTCGAATAGAAACACGATCAAATTGTTGTATCGCGATTCTCAGCATCCCCACTGAACTTCTGAAATATTTTGTCTTCTCAAAAGTTTGCCCCTCACAGTAGAGGCTGCTTGTTATGATTTATTTTTTCTTGGTTCAGATTCGGAATGGTCAGTTCATTAAGATGCAGTCCCGGTTTGGGGATTACCAAAATGAGTGTTTAAGTTTCGTCTTGCTGGTACGACATCATTAAGACAAGGCGGGCGAAGACATGGAGGAAGAGAGTGCTACACGCAAAAGGCGCTAACTTCTGAGAATTTTATTCGGAGAAAGGTTCCTCATACATTTTATGAATTTGAGTCACGTGCCAAGCATTCTTAGTCTCGTGGTGTTCGACCCAGAAATTCAAGTTCCTTTTTAGTTATGGTTCTTAGAACGTGCTCACTCATTCCCGCACGTTGTTGATCTGGCTTTTTATAATTTGGCTCAAGTCCGTCTTTATGCTCGTTCCCGCTGGCAATGCATATTTATCGCCGAGAGAACGGCTACCCCATTTATTGCCGAGTACCGCCCTCCATTTGCCCAATTATTTTTGTTGCTTTAGTCCCGGTGCCCGTTGTTATGGCATCGTTCAAACTGACTTGTGCGTAATTCCCAACAAGGCCATAAAAGGCTCACAAACTAAGCCTTCTCCTCATCCTAGAGAAAGATTTCTGAAGTTTGGTGGATTCCAGACTTGGTTTATTGGTTGGTGTTTTACTGGGCAGCGTTTTCTGGTTCTTTGTGTGCAGGAAACACAATTTTTACTCCCCGCTTGAACACCCAGCTCTTCGAATGGTGGGCAGCTTATGTACACACCATATTAGTGTAAGCGCTACGTAATGCCTTTCAGTGGGCGTAGTTCCAACGGCAGATTTCCGCCGAAAACACTTTCATGGGGACAGCTTCCGCGACTGACACTAACAAGTTGTTTGGATGGGCGGAAGGTGGTGAAAACACTCCTTAAAAATAAAACTTGGTAAAATCCGCCACTAATGCAACGCCCGCCAAAAGGCAAAAGCCAGTGTCTTACGTTGTGTACACAGGCTGCCTCACAATTGAAGGTACGGGCCCGGTCGACTGTGAGGGTTGTGTTTAAGGGAACTAGAAAAATTTGCAGCCTAAAACCTCCCAACGTATTCAGGCATACTGATCGCAACAAAAAGCAAAGACATTTTGTGAGTCCGGCAGTCAATTACAGCCTTCCATTGTGTTGTGAAAATAATGTACATGGTTATACTGAATGACGCCTCAGCAACCGGCTGAGCATCACCGACCCCCTTGCAATTTCTACAGGTGTAACTGGTCGGCCGACAAACAGTCCAGGAAAAGGATCGCTCAAGCAATGACACTTATGTTAATTGACTACAGTCCAACAGACGGTGGCTTGCTGGAAAGTAGCACCACAAATTATTGCTTCCAGTGGCACTATCATTGAAAAGAACAGTAGCAACCGAGTTTAGTGTTTTGTGGCACTAAAAATGTACACATCGTCCTTGAGCTAAAACAAGTAATAGAAAAAGTGGCAGGCCTCGCAAACTTTACTAAAACTGTGAAGGAGGTACCCCAATTCCCGGTTACGTCGTTCGCTATAGCTGTCCCTGTGCCACTAATTGCAAGCGCTTCATTGGAATGCCTCCAGTATGTTTAAAGTGCAACACAACGCAAAAAAGAGCAGCTGGAATGGTTCACAGTGTAGGAATAAAGCTGATTTTCTTGTTTTTCGAAAACTGCTAAATAAATAAGAGATGCTTTATGAAGAGACTGCGGCACCAACACGCAAGCAAACTTAACAAGAAAATTGTCCAGCAAAACTGTCTTATACCGAACTCTATATATATACACCGTCCAAAAACAGGGGCTCATTGTGTGTGGCCACCTCTTATGCTTCTCTGGAAGTCTGGACACTGTAACTTCCTGTTTTCCCTAGCTGCAGGTCTGGCGGGTTCCTGTTTTCTTTAGACTGACTTTGAAGTGGTACTGGCTTCCATTGTAGAAGCATGTTCAGTGAGTTTGTGGTAGATTCGTGGAGCTAGAAAAACACGTGGATGTTTGTTTACTCGGAGACCTGTTTTGGTTGGCAGCGCTTTCAAGCTGCGGCTTACTAACTTCTATGTACAAGGAACGGCGCTCGTGAAGTGCATTCAATATGCGCGTATTATGTACGTGTACGCTGATTCGCATCAACAAGTGCGGTAGCAGGGAGCTCCTGCACTCCAACTTCCGATAAACAGGCATAGAGCCCTACAGCTAATGCTGCGTCAATGTATCGAATGGGGAAATAGCAGGGATATTATTCAGTACTGCACGCTCCATGACGTTGTCTTTGGATACATCGCAGAAGATAATACGGAACATCGTGCTTTGGGGGCCAGGCTTAACAAGACGCTCATGACACTAGCTCCTAATGACTTTCGTTGGTCGCGTGCCAAGGTCGAGCAGCACGCGACACATAAAGATGTTTTAAGGTGGGAAAATCTGACGGGGGTCAGCTCACGCCCCCGCATCCTGGCATCTCTATATTCGACCACTATACCGGTAAACCTAAAGTTTGTTCGCAATCGTTCGGGGAAAAGAGAATGAACCTTTCAAGCTGAGCTCATTTTGAAAAAGCAATCGTAGTGAAAACTTGGTTTCTTACATTGAGTAAATAGAACAGCACGTCTGAGTCCTGGACCAAAAATAAAGTTTTGCGTCATCAGCTAATCAATGTCCCAGAATTAATACTTGCGCACCTGGTTCTCACCAGCGAAACGTCTGTTTGTCCTTGTTTTGGAAAGGGCACGCGCAGTGTTCCATGAATGCTTGCCTTTGCAGGAGATTCGGGGCCTGCCATGTAACTATATCTTCTGGATGATATGATTCATCCTGTCACTTGCGCTGAAGCTCGCACAGTCATGCCAGCTGGTGGACCAGCTATGGTGAAACCGAGCGACCAAGCGCCGGCGAAGAAGCCTTCCACCCTGGCGTAGTCACGTGGTAGCGCAGCTGCGAGGCTCCGAGCTATCGTTGCTGCAATGCCTGTCATAGCGAATCACGTGGCGTGATCTCTAACCTGAAACCCTTTCGATTTTTCCGACACATGGCGTAGTAGAGCTGTCGCTGTAATATGCAAAGAGACGTCTCATGGGCTGACGTGAGTGCAAATTGTTTCTTCGACAAAACGGCTTTCTTGCTACTTTTCGTCTTTGTCGGAAAGGCAAAAAGAGATAAAGCACGGCGATGTAGGCATTTCAATTTTTATGGGTTTTCATTCACGCTTAGCCTCAAGTGAAATTCAGTGGAGAGGTCAGGTTTCAACGAGAAAACTTGCAATCAGTAACCCAGCTGCTGTAAGAGATAGAACTGCGTTAGGTAGATTCAAAGTGCATATAAATGTTTACAAGAGTATCAACAATAGCCGGTTATCAATTATTGATAGTATATTATTGAGAAGGTGGTTTTATTCGTGCGATACGCGAGGAAAAGTATGTGAGAAAAAGAGCTTTGCTTTCGATCGGTCAATTAAACGTTGCCAGAGACATAAATGTGATACAAAGGGTTTGGCAGAATAATCTGTGAGAAAGGTTTAAATAAATCACCTTTCAACTAGGAGCAAGAGGAAGTGCGACAAGAGTGGCGTTGTGCGAGGGATTCGGTGATAATTAGAGGGAACAAAACAGAATAAAGTATCCAGGATTATTCCAGCAGGATTGTTTGAAGATCAAGCGTAGTACCAATGCGGAAAATGGGGAGTGTACTAACCAAGTAAAACAATGAAATTACCAGTGTGATCCTTAGCAGCCTAGCGTACGGTTATCATTGCTATAATATCCTAGACAAGGAGTGCCCGAGACAACTAAGTATTGTGTCAACGGACAGGCATTTATATCAATGATCTACTTTTTCTCTTTCAGTGTTTGGCATGATTACCCTTTTGTGCTTGCGATAACGGAACTGGTTCACTGAAAGCTGAGAACGCCTATTTGTTCGTCAATATTAATACCTCTAAAAACGACCCACTCACGCAAAAATACAAAAAAAATGCACAATAGTAAACAAACTACAAAGCTGCAGGAACCATAAAAGAAAGGCCGTATAGATTTAGAAAAATAAAAACACGCCTAAAATTTTGCCCCCAAGTAAAGAATAACGCGCATTTCCAAACGAACACCTTTACTTTTTTGGTTTCACAGATAAGGTACGTTGCAAGAAAACGCATATTCCAGTTTAAATAGTCGTAACGGATTAGGTACAGTTTATAAAGCCTTTGTTGATTGCAAACCTTGGCAGAATAATTTGCAAAAACCTGGATATGAGTGAGTTTAAAATACACTAAGAATACTATGCAAAAAATGAAAAAAAAGGTTTTAAGTTCTGTTTCACCTAATTATTAATTCCCGAAGCCGAGCTTTCAAGGTGGAATCAGTGAGTCACAGTACGTTTATGGCTTGCATTGGTTTTTACAAAATCTCGCCAAGATGAGTCACAATATTCTTGGTGCAATGTTCCCGAAAAAATTACTGCTTCCTGACAAAACCGTCAACCTGCAGTTTTTATACCTTCATGCATTTCGCAGAGATGCCTGCTGGAAAATGTCTGAATTCATCAGGTAACTACCGTCACAGAGTAGCGTAAGTTCTTTGTGTTTATTTTGAGCCCACAGGGACGCTCCAGGCATTAGCAGCGTTTCTGGTCCAAATCGACATCGACTTCATTCTTAACACAAATCTCTTATGGAGATGCAGCAATTACTAAGACGTAAGAAGCAGCCCATTCCGGAACAACATGTGCTTCCATTCGCAAAAGTAGTAATGTAAGTTGCCTTAACGGAGCTTCACCTACAGTTCGTAATAAACCCCCCGAAAACATGCCATGTCGTAAGAGTCTTGTAATGAATTCTATTGGACCTTTCTAGAGCCACCTCCGTTTTTCAGCTACGACTGGTTAACCCTTTTGTTCGTCTTCATGGGATAAAAACACTACAGTGAAGGCTCTCCTCTTTCTGCCAGAAAGTGATCTCTTTTGCGCGCCGGATGTATTTCGCTCGATAAGTTCATTTCTATGCTCTACGTGGACGTCTTTTATATTTCGTGGGTTCTATTAGCATTCAATTAAATAACTGTCAAGTTCCTTTCTTGCAGCATGCTCTATCGTCGAATCAATGGCGCTGACAAGGAGCTAATTATCTGTGCGAGCAACCTGTGAGTAGAGGCGTTACTCATAAACGAGCAACGCGTGCCGGAATGCGAGTAACGCTTAAAATATTAAGGGATTCATTACAGAATAAGCAGCACTCCCTCTTTGGGTACGTGCAAAATGCTCTGTAAAGAGCCGCGCCGAAGTTTGGCGGTGATATGCGGTAGGATATTATTTTTGGATAATTCGCTCAGTGCAATTCTTAGAAAGCCGACGTTAATACGCCGCATTGGCTGCCTCATTGAGCGAAAGTTCCCCAGGGCCCTCAGGCCTGCATACGTGTTTTGGAGGCGAAAGCCTTGTGATCAAACCTTTCTTTAAAGCCACATTGTATTTGCGTTTTAAAGCGAAGCTTTCGCTTTACTTGTGGATGTGACGGATAAAACGCAAGTGAGCTTGAGGCTCCGCATCGATACAACTCAGAACACGTATACCAGCAGTAGGCCGTAACAGCCCGCTCGGTTGAACGAATAAATACGACCGCTAACCCTAAACCCTCATCCAACCCGTCAATCTTTACAAGCAGTCACTACTACACAATCTTGAACAGCAAAACAAATATAGAATTTGTCCGACCGCTAATAATGGAGTTCGGCCCCGAAGAAAAAGTCACAGCAAAAACCCACAGCGTTTTCTCTACATAGCGAAATATTGTGCAGAACCCGATCGTACGCTGGTTTAAAAATTGGCCGCATATCTGCTCCTTTCGTTACAAACGTCGACAAAACACAATAGTCTCTACACGACATTTGTGAAGTAAATGTCCTGTACGCTTTTTTGCTCACCTCTCATGCTTTTCCTCGTCCGTGGCGCTCCTCCCAAGGTAAGCACGCCTAAAGCTTTGTTCAAGTCAATTTAAATGTACCGCGTTCCACTCCTCTTAGCTGGGTGCCTCGATGCCAGCGCTGCCGTACGAAGGAGACGCGTGTAAATCGAGGCACCCTACTTCAACGTTTATAGAACCACGTTGCCCTGCTCCACGTGCGTTTCAAGCAGAACGTGGAATCTATCCAGTTAAAGCCTTCGTAAATGTTGCTGATTGATTTCTTAAACTGGTGCCAGAATTCGTAGTGGTGCGGGCGACAGCTGGCGACAGAGATTAGAGTGGATGTAATATTCCAGTTGCTATCGCGAAAATCAAACCTCCGTGAAGTCGTTATTAAAGAACACAGAGATATCACTTACGTATTCATTTTCTGCCTCATATTTGAATAATGTTTTCTTCTTGTTCAACAATGTTGAGAAGTATGAACATTGCGACCCCAATGTTCATTTGTGGGGAACGTTAAGATTTGGCTGTGGGTATATAAGACTATTGCGAAGCTCGTCCTCCACTTTGTCCGGGTGGCTGAATCGAGTCACCGACAGACAGACAGACAGACAGACAGACAGACAGACAGACAGACAGACAGACAGACAGACAGACAGACAGACAGACAGACAGACAGACACCGAAGCGTGGCGGCCAATAGAGAGGACGAACGTGCTCCCACAGGCGACAAGTGAAGCCACAATACGTGGTTGCTATGGAAACTGATATCTTGGTTTCCAACAAGGTTGTGGTAGGAAGATGAATAACACACTTGGGCAGCAGAGTTACTCTTGGTGATTCGGATTCTGCTGGCTTCCACAATATCGAAGGAAATGATCGTTTTAACGCAGCCGCTATTCCCCCGTGTTTATGGTGCCGAATAAGGACTGCCGGTTTTCTGGTGGTTGAAATACATCACCATTTTCGTTTTCCACTAAAGGTCCCACTTTAAGTAAAACTCGTAACTTAAGGTAATGAAAAAGGCGGCGTAACTGTCTCGCCTTCGTGCGTTGCTCAAGGCTTGACAATGCAACGAATCAATGAAGTGACTGTGTGATGCCGACGCGAGGGTGCCAGCGTCTACTCTCATTAAGCATGCCTGCATGAGGACGTATGGAGGACCAGGACAGCGCAGACTAACAAATCATCACGCAAGCAGGCAGTATATTGTAATGTTAAGATCACACGGCATATGCATTTCACGCAAACCGGATTTTTGTGATGAGCGCGAACGTAACGTCTTAACTCGCACGCTGTAGGAGGCATCAGTCGTAACAAGGTCAAGAAATTTTCTCGTTAACGGAGACACGCGTACAGAAACGCCGAAAAAAGCTATTGCAGACAGCTTGAAATTAAGTAAAGTCGTGGACGCCTTTTCAAAAATACGGAATTGAATAAAGGACAATTGCGTGCAGAAAGCATTTCCAGGAGCGAGAATATTTTATACAGTGTGTTTTTAGTAATAACATCCATATTATTGTGTTAAAATAATATAATAACTAGTATACGATAATACAGTAGTACCCTATTGCCATATCAAAAATATCAAGTTATCAACCATACGGCGTAGCTTTGTGCGGATTACCGATAATATGGCGGCTAACGGTGCAACGATCCAATATCGGAAGAGTTGAGGTTCTGAAACATGTTCCATAAAAAACATGGACAGGGCGTTATGTATGTTCATACCTGAGTCGAGTGGTTGAAAAGGATGTTGGCTGATAAAAAGCGAGTAATGGGTATAAAATAAAAGGTAATACTCAAACGCCACAACGTGAGTTTGTTTAGTAGAGCTTAGTTAGACCTAGTTTCAAACTAGAGGAAGCTTTTTCCGACTGGTCTTTACATATTTTAGCGCTATTGGTATCCTCAGGTCAGTTTGAGGGCATTAAAAGTTTACATAAAACAATAAAATGAACCTATCTGAAAAGCTTAAGCTGTGCACGTCTACTTTCTATTCCAAAGTTAATTGTGTTTTTTTTTTGTTCGTCGGAGTAATTCGTCCTCAACACAACAACTTGCCCTTTGTATAGTAAAGCATAAATATGCCTAGTTTCATTTTAGAGGCAGCTTTTTCCCGCTTGCCTTCACCAGTTTCAAAGATATGGCGATCATCAGATCAGTTTCAGGGGATCGGAGGCTTAGATAAAACAACAAAACGAAGTTATCTAAAAACCTTAAGCTATACACGTCGACGTCTATTTTTAGAGCACAGCGCGAGTTTTTTCTTAGTCGGAGTTATTCCCAAATGCCAGTGAGGGCATGAGGGCGTCGGCATAAATTTTTATGTGTAAGAAATGTTCAGTATCAACATTGTTTTTTAAGATACCCTAAACTCCCGATAGTTGGAACTTTGGCAATTAAAACTTTCGGTTATGTCAAACAAGTAGAAAATTTTGGTTGGCCCGATATGCTTTCAGCGTATTTTATCGCCGCCTCATTAAAACGGCTTTATTACGTAAATTGGGAATTCGTAAACTTTGCTTGTCCTGGCCGGAAAATATTTGTTCCTTATGCCCCTTCTAGCTCAAGGTTTGCATGCCTATATCATTAACAATCGCCAGTGAAGCCAATTAACTGCATACACGCGTCAAAGCAATCATCTGCCATTGCTGGTATCGAAAACTTTTTTTGAGCACTCATGTAAAGAGAAAAGTCATACAATTGTTTTTTTTTTTCAGAGTGTGTGGCACTTCATATTGTGTGTGACTGTTGTATTACACTCAAGCCTCGTTATAACAAAGTTGAAGGGGAGCCATAATTATTTTCTTATATTTGTTATTTCGTTACATCCAATTAAACTGTGTACGGGAATCTATGCTCAGTTGGTTGCACAACTATAAGCATGCCACGAAAACCGTCTGGTGGCCCACTGCAACGCAACGGACCACGTGTGCAACGGAAATTGATTAGAAGACAGATATTTTGCTTGCTGAATGCGCACCCTCTCTGTTTTATAGTCCGCTGTACATAACTTGAAAAAAGTCCGTCATGTTCCTTTTTTCGGATATCGCCGGCGAGATGCTTCCTTTTCAGCGGTGGCGACAGCGCGTGGGCCGTCTTCGCCATGTGTGTCGAAGAAACTACGCAGACAATCAACCGCGTTGAGTGCCTGCGACGGCGTTGGCACGTCGAACGTGTGTGCATGGCAGACCACGGTGTCTTCGTCGTCGCTTACGTTGATTTCTGCGGCTACATTTGCGACAATCATTCGACTCCTTTCGCCGCCTCTCACTGCCTTCGCGGGGCTCCGCTGTCTAAGCAAAGAGAAGGGCTAGTTAGGCCGCGCGTGGCTGCACAGGGATGCACATGGTCGACGCGGGAGTTTTAAAACAGCCGCGACGAATCAGTGTCGAACTCTGGGGAATACTTCCCACACCATGGTCGGTTTTTACGTATTGCTGAGGGGGGGGGATAATGTAATTTGTTATATTCATTGATAGTTCTATTTTACTTCTTTACAGCGAGGTTTCAATTGCATGGTTCTTTGAGGACATTTCAGGGATAATTTTATTTACTTCGTTATAACCACTATTTCGTTATATCCCGTTGCGCTATAACTTGGTTCGAGTGTATTAAATTGATGTGAATGTTTCATTACACTACAAGGTGGCATGTTGCCCCTAGTCGTGTTTATGAGAACTGGTGGTAATTCAAATTTCGAAAATTCATACAAAATCCAAGGGTCTCCTCGAGTTTGAGTTATGGCGAGTCTGTTGCATATATTCGCAGTTACAGCGTTCTTTTTTGAACGCCCATCTCTAATGACGTTCATTACTTCGGAGGGTTTGCAGAGTACTCTTCCGGCCGTGTAGTTTTACGGCTTATTTTGTTCTCGTAGCTGGGATCACGCAGTCCATGCCAATTCCGCAGCGAGTTGCTTATTCGTGGCTAGGATCAGTGCGGACAATCCGCCTGAATTATTTAACTTATCTAGTTCTTCAAATGGTTGATTAACCAGCCTAAAGAGGGCTTCTCTTGAGCGTCCATGGATTATTCGGCTCCCTTTATTCGCAATTATATTAAGTATGGAAGAAGGCTTTCAGAACGCAGGTCCTGGAGCCATTTTTTCACGTGTACTGTGAGCTCGTCCAGTCAACTCTTATCCGCAAACCTCAAGTTGCTTAAATATTCTTCGCTCACCCGTATTCCTGACATGTCCAAGTCAAACTTCCTGGGCACCCCGGTCAGTCGTATGCGGAAAACGTATTCACATCTATCACAAGAGCTTGTCTTAGCCAGGATATACCCGAGAGCATACCGCGAAGTCAATATTCGTAGCAGCACAAACACACACGTTCTCATGCCTCCCTTTCTTCCCGGCATGTCCTTAAACAGAGACCTCCAATTTAAACTTGGAAATATTGACATGCGATCTATCGAAGATTTGCTGTCGAATACCCACCGTGGACAAAGCCACCTCGCCGAAAGTGAGGGCAAAGATGTGCAAGGATGGGTAGGAATGAAAGAACTCTTAAAAATGTCGGTGGTTTCCTCTGTGGAATATCGATTCTCTGGTATAGTTGCCGGCATACTCTAATAACGACAGACGCTTGTAGGTCCTGAACATACTTGTTTTAATAATGCCGCCGTAAAGAGGGCTTATCCGAGCAGTTCTCGAGCCCGTGTCCCCGCAGAGAGGCGGCGGAATTCCACGAAGATCAAATTTCTGGAACGGGAAAGAAACGCTTGTCAATACGTGCTGTTGTTTACAAAACACTCCAAAATAACGACACAATTCTGGAAATGCTGTTTTTAATGTCGATAGGGGAGGGTTTATCGGATATACTATTGGTGTACCCACCCTAATGGGCACCGTATTGATTTATCTGCACGCTGATTCTTGAGCTTGTACTTCGTATATGGTGCCGGCAGGTATTCCGCAGGTGGGAAAAGCAAATGAAAGGCGGGCACATGTTTTCTGCAAATTCAGAACTGTTGAAATCTTTGTTGCATTATTCACGCTTTCACGGTAGGCGTTAAAATGTTGGTGTGCGGAAAACATCTGTCGGAACATTTCAAGGACAGCTAATATTTGTGCCGATGCCAAAATTTAGGGGGGGGGGGGGGGGCTTGAAAGGTGTTTGCTTAGGAGGCAAAGTACGGACCATGTGAACATCGCTTTTGAACACTACATATAAAACTCACCTTCTTATGCTTTTCTACGCGTTGTTTTCTTCCCTGGAGAATATAACACTGGATGGGAATTCAGTCTGAGATGGGCATTGAAATAATAATAATGGTGTGAACTTCGCATTAAGGTGCAGCCAGAGCAGTAGGGATCGGGGGCAACAATTGGTGACAGTACATGGTGGCCGCTCTTTTGGGGTGGCTACGCCGGCCTACCTATTCGCAAGGTGGAGCACAGATAACAAAATGTCGCGTGTACGAGGCATCGGGGAATTGAGAGGGTTTTGGGTGCTCCCGAATACATTATTGTTTACTACTGCGGCATTTTTCATCGTCGATGGTATCATGTGTCCAATTGACCCAACTGTATATCAGCTATTTTTGGTCTTTACCAACACAAGGGTCGTACATGAAATATGAAAAGCTTGTATTGAGAAAGTGATCCGAAGCTGACAAGCCGGCGCGAAAAATTTTCAATTTTTTCATGTTTACTTCTAAATGCGAAGCATCTCATGTTTGGTGCTGTGTCCCTCCCTCCCTCGTTTTCGTTGTCTTTGTCCGCCGTCCGCACTCTACTGCGCATGCGCGCGCCTTCAGCCCCGTCAGCATTTCGGCTGACGTCAGCGCAGTCCACTATAAAAAGAAATAGTTAGGCGGCGCCCGGTTTCCATCCCACGACTCTCTGGCCGCAACGGGAGGCACTATCGCGTCAAATGAAATGCGAACACGAAAATACAAACCATAACGTGCAAAATTGAAAAAAAAACTCTTCGTACAGTTTATATAATGGCTTACTATTGGCATGTTTGGAAATCCACTTTTCCCAACTTTGTTTTTGTAACTAAGACACACGTCATTTTGGCTTGAATGAAAAGAAATCCCGCTTTTTGTGCGTTGAGTTCATATTTTCGTGTTCGCGTTTCATTTGATGCCGATAGTACAGTGGCGCTCTTCCTACTGCGGTGCAAACCGAGACGGGAGCATGTGCTACGAACGCGCCTTATGTCCTTCCCTCATTCAAACTACGTCAAGAAGCTACTGATACAACGAAGGCACGCGAAGGTGAACGTCAACGGAAACGACGAACTGAAAACTAATGGGAACTTATGTCAACCCAATGGATACTTCGCATACTACTCAGGGTTCCCCTACGGGAAGATGGTGTAATTGTTTTTACAATGGGAAAAATACAGCTTTGCAGATACTAGACGGGTGGGAAAATCTGCGTGCTGCATGATGTCGCCAAACTAAAGAGACCGTATTAAGGACGCAATTCAAACGTAGGAGTCACTGTAACTGGCAAGTGACTTGTTGGCTACTCTACTCCAGGACCATATAAAACACGGCATTTGAGGTACCTTGAATACACATAAAATCTGCCGAGATGAGGGAAAAAGCCACATAACTAATTTAAAAGGGTTGAAAGCAGGGCGAGTTGGCAATGGTCTAACATACAAACAACTGCACACAAACTTACACTTGTAGGGTCTTCTTGTGTTCCCGTGCCCGTATTTTTGGGTGAACTTATTGGCACGGTGGGCAAAACTACTTCGTGCACCGTGTGTATGCATGGTGCGTTATGGGTAGGTTATAATAGTTTCGTGCTAAGGAACTAAAACGTATTAGTGCGAGGAGAACTATTTACTTTCATCTACGTTTATGTCGGAAACTTTCGGCCAAGGTGATGATACATTTTCTGTTTCTTTGTCCCACAATAACGCTTTGAGGTTCAAGTCCACTTTCAAAATGAATCAAACAACGATAAGCACATTTTTAACCTTTGTTTACTGATTCGTTTTAAGTTTCGAAAATCAATAGGCCTGCGATACTGAATAAATGAATATTGCTCATAATAAAGACTGTAGAGCCAAAGGTTTGTCCTAAAAAATTGCCGTAAGTGGAGCGTAGGCAAAAGGTATTTTCACAAGGAGAACCACGAGTTTAAGATGCGAATCTTCAGCGGAGTCAGAATAAATATAAAGAACTGAGGTTAGACCACTGTTTGACACAATGGTTCCCCCTTTGTAGCAACAGATCTCGGTACAACGTCTGAAGAAATTATTGTCAGTTGTGTTTTGAGACTTTAGCTGGTCGGTGTCTTGAGAAGTGCAAGCATGACCAGAGGAGGTGGATAAGGTCGGGCCTAACTGCCTCGGAGCAGTAAAGCCATTTTGGCCACAATTGAAGGGGCCTTCCCATTTGAGGTACATGGGGGGTTGGGATGCTCCAGCAAAGGACACGTTGATGATCACTTCGTTTGGTCTGAAGAGTGTGCTATTTAAGTGGACCCCACGAGAATCACACGGTAGTACTGTGAAGCGTAGAATGAAAATTACTTGGTCGAACTGCCGGGGAGATACGTAAGGGGTCAACCAATACAGGTGTGCCTTTTACACTTTTCTGCGCCATTGTGGACGTAGTATTGTTTACGCTTCAAGTGGTCTCGTAGGCCGCATGCAGCAAATGAGGACATTCCCTTTTTGCGTCCAAGCGACATTGTGGTGTGGTATACTACATCACAAATTCCGCCAATAGGCTAGAATTACGAAAAAAGGCTGTAGAAAGCTCTCTGCGTAGAGCTTTAGGCGATTCAAAAGACCCCGATATGATACCAAGTACCCGTGGAAGCGAAGTTAATAGCTAGCAACCTTGTAGGAACTGATAATAGAGAACATCTACCTTTAGAGATTGCAAAATTTCAAATACCTTTTGTAGTAAGGAAAACAACCCCATTGCATGCAGCAGTGAAGTTTTTTTCTCGTCTCCTATCCTGTTTAACAGAGAATCTACGGAGAAATAAGTGATCTACTTTTAACCGAAGAGTATCTTGACTAAAGAAGAATGCACGATGAGAGTAAGCAGCGCCTTTCGCGGAACGGTGTTTTTACTACAATCACGCACTTGGAAATGCAGGCAGTGAATCCTGCAGCATTGACTTTCTAGTTACATTAAGGAACCTTCAGGTAGTGATCACGTGTTCATGAACCCTTCTAGATCCCTGAACGCTTATGTGCGAAAATTGATTTAATGACATTGATTTACATTTACATTCAAATTAAATATACATTTCGCATTTTGTTGTGGTCTATCCAATACAACAAGTGTTGTTTTCTATGCGTGTCATTCTTCGCTAACTGTATACCAATAGCGCAAGTGTTGTGTACGTACAGTCATGAACAAATGGAATAAGCACAAGAAAATATCAACGAGAACATCCAAAAATTGGAACATACTATTCGTGGACATCCAATGATGGCACGCTTTTGGTATTCTTAGATGAAACCAGCGCGAACTTAAACGAAGACGAAGGAAGTGAAACACAAGGGCAGCCGCCTGTCTAAAAATAAAGTTTAATATAATGAAGGCTGAATACAAACACTTAACACAAACAAAAAAAAAAATGAATACACTGCACATGAGCGTAACAAGTTTACAAAGGTCACGATAATAAGGCAACTAGATATACACCGGCGGCTGTAGAGGACCGCGCAGATATACAATAGCATTGGGATGAAAACACACGCTTGCTATTGGTATTTTCGGAACGCCACATTTGGGAACATTGTGCTTGTATTTCGGCCACGCGTCATTGTGACTTGCTGTGGAAAGAAATCTCGGATATTTGTCTGTACCGGTTCATATTTTTCTGTTCGTGTTTCATTTGTTCATGACTGTACATCACTTATCCGACCGTAGTCTAAATGTTCACGGCTGGCACTTCAAGAGTTACTCCCCACATAGAAAATAGCTTAACGGGTATGAATGGTCCGTACTCCTGCTACGTTGCTACATGTGATTGTTCACCCACATTTCATCATAATTTCTCACCACCTTCTTGTACGTGTGTTCACAGCAAAACCATTTTCAGTGCCATGTATTTTCAAAAACTTTTTATCGCTACAATAAAAACCTCTTGTTTCTCCAACAAATTGTATGCGGGAGCTATGTTGGATTTTCTACATTGGATCCCACTTTCGTACCCGCATGATGTGCATATCTGCAATGCATTAATACTGCAAGTTTTAGAAAAAGGTATTTTGTCATTGTTTACTACCCCCAGGTTGGACATTGGTATTTGTCACTGCCCCACACTGTCCGCGTTTAGACAATTCAATATGTCCCTGATCATCTAGCTTAAATGAAGGGTTGCAGCACAACCAAAGGTAATATACAAAGATGGAAGTGAACATATTGCAAGAAAAACGACTGGTGTTTTGCGTAAACACCAACGAGGCAATCCCTCCAGAACCACATAAAGCTTATCGTTAAGCATTATATTGGCTTGTTTGCAGCTTTTTATCTTCTAGCATTTAGTTCGTCAGTTATCACAATTCCCCTGTTTCTTTTCCGTTTCTAACCAAAATGGACTCAAATGGACACCTAAGAACTTCTAAATGGTGACAAAAAAGGGTCAAGCTGATGTTTCAAACATAAAGTATGTTTTCCCGAAATAACGCTAGCAAAAGAAAGATATGTGAGCTGCGAAGTAGTGGTGGATATTTTACAAGAAATTGAAATCAAGTGAGGTATTGTGATAATATTATATAGATTAACCGCGAATGCTTGTTACCCGTACGCGTATTGACGTTTGCTTTCCTTCTTTTTTGCTAAACCCGCTCGTAAATGTGGCTGCGCGCACTTAAATTTCCTTTGCAGCAAAAACATTTTCTATTCATAATACCAGCTCGGAGTCCCTTATTTGTTTTGAAAAAGGCATACCGTAACCATTAAATTGAATTATCACTGGGACGTATGCCTTAGAGGTGTAATATTAAGAATACAGAATTGCGACCTAATGCAGAAGGGACGTTTTTCCATAACGTCGGGGAAAATAGCGAAAAATACAATTGTTCTCTTTGTATCTAGACATCGAGTTCAGTATCCAAAAAAACAATCGGCTTTTCCTCAATAAAGTAGTTAAGGGCATACACCCCAACAATACATCGAGAGTACTCCAGCCACAGCACACGGAAAGTTGGCATTCGTGGCACGCGGCATATCTGTTGAATCTTATGTCAGTAAATCCTCAAACGCGTGTTATGTGTGCGTATTAATGGCTTTTTTAGCAGGGGGAGTTTTTTGCTTGGTGATGCTCCTCGAGGTCAATTGTGCAAGACATTTGCCCTAGCACTCTTGGCATACTGCATTCACGATTTTTCACGAATACATGTTGGAGATCAATCACGACAAGCAAGAAGGTGTTTTTGACAACAATCTAGCAGGGAATCGGCTTTGCTATTTGTGGCTGTTTAATATCAACATAAAGGGCCACTTGAACGGAAGCTTGGCAGAAATGTGAACATACAAAGTTCTTTTGGCGTTTGACGTTTCTGATGCTTTCCAAACCTTCCCGTTTTTTTTTTGGACTGAGGAGTCTTGCAAGTCAACAGAAGCCGATAAAAAATGGCAGAATATATTCTCAATCCCCACTATTCGTGCGAAGTGGAAGATCGCCATTTCATGGTCAAAGGCTCTGAAAGGAAAGAGTAAACGAAGAAACATACCACAGAAATATTGCGCATTTTTTTCTTCTGTTTTATTTGATACTGTGTCTGTCCCAGCGTTCTGAGAAAAACGCCACATCTGTCGTTTCAATTTGGCCGTCATGTTCGGCCGCATCACTTTTTCCTGCATGCCTGATCATGCGAGAAAACAGCGAAGCAGAATCATTTAAAGAAATGTTTAATAGTTCCAAATGTGTTTTTTGCCCTTTGGAGGATGTTTTATGCGCACGAGTTCTCGTCTGTAGCGCTACGAACTTCGGAAGGCCGACGACCGTGTTTTTTTAACACACTCCGAAAGCGTTATGCATGCCTTGGCATTATTACAGCGCTGAAAGCATCTCCATCAATAGTGATCGGCCGTACCCTTAGGCGGCTGTAAGAAGGCTCACGCATTCTGTGATGCATAATATGAATACCCGGCTGGTGTCCAAAAACCTCGTTCATCGCCAAATCGTCTCCTTGGTGTGCTTGTCTGCTAGTTTCAAGGTAAGGTCACCCGGATATCGGCCAGGAGAGGGGAATATTTTGTCGTTCATTTTTTTTCGCGTGCGTACGTAACGGTCACAGGAATTCAGTACGCTTATGCACCGTCGCCTGTGTTTCCATCTGCCGTACTCTGGGTGGGCCGACATGAGTTTCTCGTGCGGGCTGTATGTTGATGTTTGCTGAGTTAGCTTTGTTTTATGCTTATGCTGGTATAGCATCACCGGTGATCGGACGCTGCAGTTCTTTTGGCGTTTAGGAGACTAGAAGACGCCGATGGCAAGATTGAGATTTCAAAGAAAATTGTATTGGCATGTAATATTGCACAGCGTACCAGCTGCATTGCGCGAAGGCTCAAAATATTCTAGGTCGCCAAAAGTCAAATAACTGACATTACCCGATTTCGTTTGTAATTGAGTTAAAAATGTGAGATAGAAACATGGCCTGGTGAAACACATAAAATAAAAGGCACACCAATGTTCAAAATACTCAGGACGCGTCAAAGCTATCTCATCTTCTAAAATAAACAAAAATGGCCTGCGCGGTAATCCTAGATAACCGAACAAAATATCCTGAACCATGGGTTGCATATTCAAAGAACCAAAAATCCTGTTTCCTTCAAAACTGAGGGAACTTTAGGCATAATTTCAGACTGGTTCCACAGGGAAGTCTAAGGCCATTCTCGCTCTTCTTTCTCTTACTCTGAGTGACAGCAAAAAAATCTAACGAAGTCGTAATATAGATCTTTTCGCTTAAAAGCATTTTTGTAGCTTATTTGTTTCTGGCTGTAATAGTTTGGTTGTTTAAATGCTGCATACCTTTTACCCCCTTCACGCATAATTCTCAGAATTTTCTTGCTGTCGTAGCAACAGCATCTATTACATTCGAAAGACTCTGGGACTAGTTTTTGGTTAAATTTTAAACTTTTCCAGTATTCTTAGCACCTAATTTCAAACAAAATGACATTATTTCGCCCCCTGCCGTCTTACACCCAGTTATCACGAGTGACACCACAGTATACACACAATCTGTCGTGAAAGTTTGCTTTTATTTAAGGTTTTTCCATCTGCCGCGTAGCTATAAGTACTGAATAATTCGATTCCGCATTTCGCTTACGCTGAGTAGTACAAATAACCCAGCCGACGGGCAGTCGAATGGTGTCACTCTACGACCTCTGAGTCTGGGACCAAGTGGCGGTGAAGGAGTCTTTACACGATCGCCCCAGTCACGTGGTTTGCTTGCGCTGAAGCGCGCGCACAGTTGGTCCATTAAGCCTTGATGGATAAGCGCAGGCGAAGCAGCCGCTTGACTCTCGCCTTGTCACGTGGTACTCCAACGGTGACGCTGTGAGCCTACGAAGCGGTTAAAAAAAGGGCGCACCTTGCGCCGCTGGGGGCTAAAGGTCATTTGTTATGCGATGAATGAGCTATGAAGAGGTAGCGGAATGAATCTTACGCAGTAACACATAAACCATGATAGTGATATTTCTGATAACCTTTGATGATGCTATAACAGTCTTAAGCTGCACTTCAATACCGATTGACCGTCAGACTGCTTCGGGCTGTACTTCAATATCGACTTTAGTCGATATTATACGTCATTTTGGCGCTACAGAGTTTGAGGCAGTTCAGAACCTGTGGTACGTCCTGCGTTTGGCTAAGCACCAACACAAAGCACCCAGAAGCGAATGAACATTTATAGTTTTGAAACAAACGCAGTAAAGACCGGCCTCCCACTAGTACTGTTATGCTGCAGAAACCTATTAGCACATTTGGAATGGTTAGAGTGGATACATATTGAGGTTTCGCTGACTTCGGTTGCACTGAACTTCTCTCTTTCTTTTCCACAAGATGGAAGTCGTCACCACAACAATGACATCAGCCCGACTTGGAGCCCTGTTTCTCTGAACCTGCCTCTTCACGTATTGAGTAAAACTCGACCAACAATTGGACACCAAAAAGTATGTGATTCTACAGAGTTTCATCTCCTCTTCATCCTTTGATGGCAAACTTTATTATATTACTTAAGCGTGTGAGAAGTTTTTTATGATCTAAAAGGACCTCCGACATCCCAAATACGAAGTCAGAAAAAAATTTGGTTCATTAGGACGGACACTAGGACACACTGGGCACTGGCTACCCATATATCACTTGAACAAGAAAGCTAATTTCGTGATCATGATTTATGGTTTAACTGGAGAGAATAAAGTAAAGTTTGAGTTGCTATCATTTGTAATAACAATGGAATTGCACAATTTCGCTTACCTGTCGCTAGCCCGTTGAGCCACCCGGGCTCGATGCCAGTTGACACGCGTAAACAATATTTTTCTGGCACATGGAAGAACGTGCTGCTCTATCTTCTTTAATTTTTGAAGATCCGGGACCCTTTGTCTGTCAATAGATGTTGTTAAATGTTAACACAAAAACAAATAAAGTGCGAGAGAAAAAAATATTGCTTGAGTTGTCGCTTCTGAGTAACACTGGACAACACAAATTTACCAGAGCACGACAATCCTGTTGTTGCCCTAAGGCACCTCAGCAGTTATATTAAAAATGATATCAGTTGCCAAAAATTAACAACATTATTCCAGCACTAATTAAGGTAAAACAAGGTTTACCGCAGGGGTCCATGCTCGTCTAATTATAATTCTTTTTTTTATAAACTACCTTACCCACACACCCCTTTCCCCAGAAATTATGTACGTGCATGACGCAAATACTTTTTCATATCACAATTTACCCACTCTTTAATTCAGCGTTTATAACTACCGAATAAACATTTTTATACAGCAAAAGAGAGATAAATTACGCTTAAAAGCTCTCAAACTACCTATATATTTTTTTGCCCAATTCACAAACTACAGAACGTAGTCATATACGCGGAATTCGCAAGATGCTGTATCGCTCGACTCATTGAGCAAACATTTCTGGGTATATGCTTTTAGGAGGAGTTCAGCTGGAGAACACATGTAAATAAACTAACCAGTGAGCTTGCGCGAAGCGTGTGGTGTTTTTACAAAGTTGGGCTAATAAGTCGCCAGTGGTTAAAACGTATGATGTACTATTCGCTTATGCAATCAAGATTTGCTTACAGTAGATGAGTTTGGGGGAACAACCAAGTCTAGAAATTATAATAATCTCATGACCATACACATAGAAATACTACACTGCTTTGAAAGACCTCACGGTAGATCCCAGGATCTCCGAAAACCTCCACTCTTCATCAAAAATGCCATGTTGATAGCAAACAAATTAAACATTTTCATGTTAGTGCAAATAATGCAATACAATTAAATTTTATTTGGAGAATTACAAAGAATCCTCCTTACAAATTCAAACGCTACAATCGACGAACATCGCCGACAAGAAGGAATCACGGAAAGCAGACAAGCGCTTATCAAATACTGAACGTTCCTTAAAAATTTGAGAACAAAAACTTTCATTGCGGCAAGATTACCCTAAACTCAGGTGAAGAAGTTGCTGTAAATGTTAAGGCGTGAGAAGTAGGTAGTAGTCAACTTGCTTTAAAATTTAGTGCCTTTTTTGGAATCAATTGGATTGACACACTTTTTCTGTAGTTCGTACACACCACTCGTGAGTTTTATTTGTACAACTCTCATTTCTCCTTGATAATAAAAGCACGAATTGTTCTACAATATTATCTTACACCATGAGTGATTATGTCGCCACAAATATTTATTAAAGACGATAGTCTTTCTTGGGCTACTTGAACCCAGAAATTTTGGTCTGTCTGTATGTTTGTCTGTCTGTCCGTCTGTCTGTCTGTGACCCGATTCAGCCACCCGGCCAAAGCAAAACAATGCCTGCGCAATATTCTTATATAGTCACAGCTAAATCTACCCGTCTGTGTCCGGTGGAATGTTCATACTTGTCAACATTGTTGAAGAAGAACAAGACATTACGCAAATATGAGACAACAAATCAATACTGAAGTGATATTTGCAGTGTTCCTTTATAAAAAAATCAAACATGCTTGAATTTGCGAAATTAAATACTTCATGAAGTGCAGAAAAAGAATTCACTCCGCCGTCGCCTGCTGTCGCCCGCGCCACTATAGCTTTTGGGGCCATTTTAAGAAATCAACCGGCAACAGTTACGCAAGGTTCCAGTAGGTAGGTTCTACGTTCTGCTTGCAACGCACGTGGAGTAGGGAAACGCGGTTCTATAAACGCTAAAGTAGGGCGCCTCGATTAACGCGCGTCTTCGCCGTAGGGCAGCGTTCGCATCGAGACACCCGGTTTGGAGCAGTGGAACGCGGGAAATTTAAAATGAGTTAAGCAAACCTTTGGCGTCTTTACCTTGGGAGGAGCGCGACGCAAGAGGAACAACATGAGATGTGAGCTGGAAACCGAAGGGAAGCATTTACTTCGCAAAAGCCGATAAAGACTATCGTCTTTTGACGGCATTTGCAAGAAACGGAGCAGATACGCGGCCAGTTTTTTTTATACGCATTTTTCTCGTCGTCTTTGTGAAAGGCGTGTAATTTAATGAATGATTTTGTTCTTTCTATTGTGAACACCTGTGAGAGATGTGAACGTAACAGGAACGTGGAACTCGTAAGGAACTTTAGCCCTTAGCTAATGCCCCTGTAGAGACTGTAGCACGTAAGATTGTTAGACAAATACGGGCATTGTGTTTTTCGCTTTCACGCCGTCAGTTCCGTTTGTGTGCGATGTTTTTCGCCATGATTGTGAACCACCTATACCGTCGTCTCACGTTAGGAAAATTTTGTAAGTCCGAGATGTTTCCTGAGTATTAAAAAAATGCCCATATTACGAAAATTGCTACATAAAACGAACCTCCATGGTGGCGGAAGAAAAGGAACGCAATACAACTGACCGCAACGACAATGCTTTCTCGTAAATTTGTGCCGAATGCGGCACTGGTATGTTTCGTGCCCAGTGCTTACACGGAACAAGCGCGCAGCGCTGAAAATCAAGTACAAGAAAAAAGAAAAGAAGGACCCCGCAGTACAAATGTTAAAGGGGATCACTGTTTTCCAGGGAATGCCATATGCCAGTATAATCGAGCATGAACAAAATGACGTGGTATACAAGCACACATTTCTCCTGCCGTAATGGAGATCGGGGGGGGGGGTGCTTAGCCATCGCCCTAAATTATTTAGAATATGCTGCGAACGGTGCCTTAAGTAACACTTTTTTTAGACTTACTCCATGTACGAACTGTCTTCGTATACTAAGGTAACAGTAATATGTATTCTCGCCATCGCTTTTTGTTTGTTTTTCAAGCGAACCTTTAGTGCTCACCCATATCGCGAAAATGCCAAAAAGAAAGAAAAACCTTTTCAAAGGTTCGAATCGAACCAGCATTCCTCTCGGTATAAGGTCGGCGTCTATGTGATTGCTCCATTTCCACATGATCGAAGCAGTTTGGAAAGCATAACGACAACCAAGGAATCCGTCAGCAGAAATTTTCGCGTTCACCCATCATTATCGTTTGACAGCAGCGTGCATAATTTTTTGTGCTGTTCGACGTCATAGTGTCTCTATAGGCTTGCAACAACAAGGTTTTTATTACCCATTCCATTCAGCATCTTTCTCAGAAAACTCTTAGTTATTGCAGTTCTTAGTGCTTGAGGCATAGATATTACATCTTCATAACGCATGCTTAAGCAACAGCCGCAAAAAAGTGTGAAAACGTTTGTTAAAGCACCGATTTAAATATAGGCACGTCTTAGATGAACTAGCGCTTATACGCCTTTACCCTCAAGTAATCAGTTGCTGTAAATGAATTCAGTGTGAGGTTAGGCGGTGAAGTAGAATCGCTGAAGTGAATGACGGCATTGCGTTGGTGGTATGTGGAATATATCTTAGGAAGAAAAGCTCTGCATACGCGGTAAACCATAGCATTTATTCAATAGTTGGAAATCTCTCTTTCGAAAAGCCATTGCTTCTTATTATCGGTGTCGTACCAGCGTATCAAAGATATAAATATGCCTGGAGATTTATTTGCAGTTAGTCATCTGCTCCATCATCTGCTTAATAAACAAACCGCTGAAATAATACAAGACGAAGCGGGAAAAATAAATAATGGACAACCAAACTTAAAACATGTATTGTAACAGGGCATTAATGTCCCACAAGTATTTACATAAGTTGTGTGAACACAACATTTCTTTGACTTCAAACTAGGTCAACATACCTCTTACAAAGTCCAGTCTTGACCATAGCTGGTTGGTTGAGCCGCTAATTTTACTGGGACGTTCCTCTGATGAGCCAGAAAATTGTGTCCCCCCTTTTCTGCTTAACCAAAGTTTTAACTTTTGGGTGGTCACGTGTTCCCCTAGATTGGTATTACACATTCGCTGAAAACGGTGCATTCGCGGGCACTGCCACTGTGCGCTTCTATTAGGAGCTGTGCCAGTAATGACATTTGAGGTGTATTAGGGATAAGTGAGCGTACTAGTGCTACCACTTTTTGCTCACATGTGTAAAATTGCAGCCATCTACCGGCACCTGGAGGGCTGTTTTTCTCAAAAACCATCGCTTATAGGACATAAATAGAAGTTTTACCTGGTAATTCAAGATAGTTTTCATTGTTGCTCTTTTAAACTTCTTACGTAAGGTCACAATAATGTGGAAGTCAAGGAGGTTGCTGAAGGCACGGAATTTCAAGTATAAGCTATATTAAACCGTTCTGACTGGAAATTTGATGCGAAGAAGTTAAAATCGTTCGCGGAAAAATGGCAGAAAAATGTTGCATTAATACTTTACCTGCTCAAAATTAAAGCGAGTAACCTGAGGCTCAGGACGCCATACGATATAGAATTTCTAATTACTTTTTATATTTAAACAGTAAAAAAGGAGGAAGTTTCAAGCGCTTGAGTCGACACAAACTTGATCTCCACAGAAGTAAATTTTGGAGTTCTAACACTGAATTTTTTTAAGAAAGAAAGAGGCATGGAGGGGATTTATAGTGGACATTGGAGTCCTTAACTTTTCTTCCTCGTGAGTTTTTTATTAGAGCTCTTCTGACGACAACTAGAACTTTCCTCTCATCAGGGAGAAACGAGTTGACAGGGTAAATTTACTCTGATCACGAGACAGCTGTCTCGGTTATTTGAGAAGTTATGGCGTGATTTTGTTGTCACAGTATCGAAAGAAGCAGCACGTAAATGGTGACGGTGGCCAGCCATCCTTTAAAACAGCGACAAAACGAAGAGCAGCCAAGTGGATAAATCAAAATAAATGGCCGCATAACTGCTCATTTCGCTGATAATGTTGTCGAAAGATGATACTGCCGTCACTGCCAAGTAAATGCCTCTCTTTCATTCACCGCCCACTGCCCACGTGCTTGCTCTCCCATCTCCCTCGCTCCACGATAAACAAAAAGTATGTTTGCTCAAGTCAATTCAAACTTCCCGTGTTCCGCTGATCGTGGGCTATGTACTTGAACAATTCGTTACTGTTTGACTTCTTGTCGTGCCCCCAAGAGGGCTACGAACGCGCGCGAGCTCTTTTAAATGCAGAGCATTTCTTAGCCTCGCCTCTTCCTGCGTCGGACGGCGTCAACAGCTTCCGCAGCAGGTGCGCCTCTCCTCCTTCCCTCCTCTCTCTCAACAGCAGCTGGCGCGCGCATGCGTCGTAGTCAGCCCGTTCGCTCCGTCGCGGTCTCGGCGTAACAGGTGCGTGATAGCAGCGCGGTGGGGCGTGGAAGGCCGCGCGCTGCTTGCGCATGCGTGCTCTCCCCCCCCGTACTGCTCTCCCTCTACTGCGCGCGCTGCAAATATAGCGGCTAGCGGTCGCTCGTGTTTCAGTCACTGCGTTGCTCCTTCCTTCCTTGGTTGACGCTCGTGCCCACGTTTACTCGTGTCTGCTACTCCAGCATCACGGAAGAAGCGATGGAAGCAACACTGCCTTCTATCAGTACTGAGGCCCCAATGCTCTGCATTTACTCGTGTTCCCCTCGCGGGAAGGCGCGGGAATTTTTTTTTGTATTTTCGAGCCTCAGATTGTCGCGGCTTATAAAGGCGAAAGCCACAACAGCTCTTTCTTCAAGCTGTTCCTGTTGTGGCTATACTTTTTTGCAATTAAAATTGGTGCCACTGTAAAGAGAAAAACAAGAAAGCACGATTCACCCTTTCAGAAATTCGGATCCTGGTCTCCACATAGGAGGCCCAGTACGTTTCCGCTTCACTATGTCCGTAAGGTGCAACTGTGAGGAAAATAGAGAACGATCGCGCACTGCATGCCAAGTTAACGTGCAGACACGTGAGTATTACAAGTGCAGCCCAGTTACCCGGTACTCTTAACCTGGTGAATCTGCGGTGTGTGTGACGGGTCTACCTGGTCAAAAATTGCAGGCCAAACCACAAACGAACGCCGAAAAATTTCTTCGAGCACTTAACGCTGCTTTCGTGGTTTAAAATCAAAAGCATTGCGGTTTATATTAATTATTGCTTACTGGTACATCGCATTTCGCCCTCTCTCTTGAAGACAAATACGCACGTTATTCCTTCGTTCCTTCGTTATTCAAACACCAAGGCCACCTGCATAGTCAATGAAAGTCGATCATCAGCAATTTAAAAAAAAAGACGCACACTTACCTACTCACGCTACAATCATGATATGTGTCTTTGCGCACCTCGGCCTTCTTATGTCTTCTTCGGGCATTTTAGCATTTTGTTTACCTTTTCGAAAACGCACTGCGCCTTAAGTTCTCTGAAACCAGCCATAATCCTATTTAATTGTTTGCACATTTTTATTTGTTCGCTACTGTTCACAACTACGGTTTTTGTTTTTAAAGGACGTTTTAAGGGCTTTTGAGTGTAAAGAGTGCATTTGTAGATGTATGATTGTTTTTTTTTTCTTCGCTATATATCTATGCTTATTGTATTTCACTGTATTGAAGTTATGTATTTAGGCATTATGTATTTATGTTGAAGTCAAGGGGATGACGGAAGCCCGTCTGGCCGGGATGAATTTTCAAGAAGAAAGACCAGGACGCCGACCACGAGGTATTTCGAGTTGATAAGAAATTAACGTTTCGGCTTGCACGCGGAAGCCTTGGTCCCAATGAAATCTTGAAGGGAAATAATCGCCTTAAGTACGTTTCTCAGCGCTGCGCAGACAACTTGGGTAAAGTGGTGGCAGATTTCCAGGCGTTCCTATTCAGCGTGTGCTCCGTCCTCTCTATGTGAAGCGATTCCAGTAGCAGGCGTGGGGTAGCATTCCTTTCTTTTGCGAGGAAACGTGCAGCAAACCAGTTGATTGCGTGCGATGTGGTATCGCGGTGCTCGGCAAGGGCGCTTGGCGACACGTGGTTCTTGTTTACATCATTTCGATGTTGCTGCAGGCACTTCGAAAAGTTTCCTGATTCGGCAATATTCGATGCATATGATGACGATTACTGGCATTGGTACTATGCAAATGGACAATGACAGTCAAACTTAACTATGTATCTGGCAATGCTCACCTGCAACACCTTTGCCCGTCAAGTCTTGCACATGAGTGAAAGCTTCCCTGAATTTGTTTTAGGACGTGCTTCAGCGTTCCTTAGGAAAAGATTTTGGCTTGAACCCTGCTACCATCCGAATTCTTGTGGTAACAAATGAGAGCAGTGTTCTCTATAATGTCTTCTTTTTCAATAGTTTAAACTATCTATGGCGAGGTAGGAAGACCTCATGCTGAGCCTGCGCGCTGAACGAAAAGCACATTTCGAGAGGAGATTGCCCATGTGCGCAGTGTCTATGCACATTGAATTGTTGCTCTTCATGGATTCGCTGTTTCACTTGGTGTCTGGTAATGTGTGAATGTTATGTTATTGTTTGTGATGTCACGACATTTGGTGGAGCATGGGTTTGTTATAATACGTTTGCTTTGCTGTCTGCCGTGTTTAATATGCGACTGTAGTTCACTGTCCTCTTGCTGGTTTCATCGAAGGGGCATCTGCTTCCTTGGTATAAAGAAATGAAGTGATTGCTCAGTGGTAATGCAAGAGCTGCTGCTGTGCTTTAAAATGTGGCAGGATGACACGAGTTTTTATTTTCTGTTGACAGCGGCCCCCATTTTAGTCGCTCAATGAGAATACACTAATAGTGGCGACGACAGCCTTTTTACAGGCCGGAAGAGCTTATGGCTTTATCTTTTACAAAGAGGCGCCGGTACAATGTATTTGCTTCAGTGAGTATCGCCAGGCCTTGCCTGGTAATCACTCGAGCAGTTCCTAAGTAATTCCTTGAAAGACTGCTCTGCCTCTCCGTTGGCAATAAGGGGAACTTAACGTTCTTTGCTTGCTTACGATTTTTAAATTCCAATGTATTGCCGAAGGAACATGTTCCATGCCATTGTGCATTCAGCAGGCACTTAGGAAGGTGTACCTTGTGGCTGCTTCTGCTGTCATAACGGGCTGTACCAGAATCAAATGGGGTGACGTTATATTGCATCACTGCGACACGAAGAGGGCGCAATGCCATACTAGCTGTCACCCTCTCTTTAACACATAGCCTGAGCCCTGCGTGCCTTCTGCAAATTAGTGTAGATTTGAGTGCGAAATTTTTTCTGGTGTTGCACTCCGGAACTGCATTTCTCAAAGTACGACACACTGTAGAACTCAATGTTTTTTAGCGAAAAAGGGCGCGATTAGATGCCGTGTATTTCCATTCAGAACAACCCTTCTCAACGGTACCGTAGTCTGTATTGATGCGTATTTTTGGCACACCTGCCGTAATATTGGCTTATTTTGCTGTATGAACCACACTGTAGGGAATGTGTTCGCGGTTACGGCGAATGTTTTTCCGATCAGGGCGGCGCAATACACGGATCAGATCATCGGTTGTAGTTATTTTTATATTTTAAAGAGACGTATTTTTACTTACTTTATTAACTTTACTTTTTACTTAGACTGATGTAGCTTTTCTGGGAAGCAGGACCGTAGTGAAGTGGGGGAGAGGGAATAGAAGGTAGGGTGGCGGAGCCAAGTGGGGTGGCAGCGAAGGTGTTACGTTATGCGCTCCTGTGCAGCCGAGTGGCCTGCCTGGTTCCTGCGTGATGACTCTTTGTGTACAGGCGACAAGTCGATCGGCAGATGAATGCTCCGAGGTTTCGGGAGAGAGAGACGATGAGGGATATGGTTAGCGGTCGGATTTGTCGTTGGAGACTTTTGGAATCTCTAGAGATCCAAAGGTGTCCATCGGGTTTCAATGAAGGCATGGGGATCCGGCTCGAAGTTAGTAGCCCATAGAGTATTAAGGGTTCATTGGCCTACGGTTAACTGAGGAGAGCTAAAGTTCATGACACGCCAACGAGTCGAAGAGCAATGCTGACGTTCGTATGATTGTCGACTTTATGGGGGTTTATGGCTCTGGAGGTCATGGATACGGGCAGCGCGAAGGGGGCGCGCTTTACGCGGTACGGGGAAAGTGCAGAAAGGCAGGGCTAGGGAGCCAGAGGCTGCGGGATACATTGGGGTAGTCGGTCCTTGAGGGTGCCACAGGCTATGGTGGAGAGAGCTCAATAAATTCTGGAAATTTTATGAAGGAACTAATTTACCTGCTTTTCAATGAAAGTTTCCCACGCGGAAGGGCAAGAGTAACCTGAAGGTTTCCAAAACGAGCACGGTTTGGGTAGCACGCTGGCAGTGCGGAAGGGTGACGCAGAACAGGTACTGAAATGGTGTAATGTACCTTTTGCAAATGTCCTGATACTAGATTACTTAAGTGATGATAATCACGACGACAGCGAGAACTCGGGTTGCAATTTGGCTGCTTACCAAACTTTGTAGAAAAATTATTCTTCTTGGGTCTAGGATATAAATGGGAAGGCTCCTGTTCGCAACAATAGCTTTTGTTAGCGACCAAATTCACCATGGCAGTTTCCCCAAGAGCTCTGACTGCGTTGGAAAGTTTTAAAGACAGCATAGTAATTCTAGAGATGCATGGCAGGGACACGTGTGGACAAAAGACCCATTGGCACAGATTGCTCAGTAATAAAAAAAACTTTGAAGCCATTGTAGAAGCTCTTTCAGCTTGAGAAAAGGTAGATAGACATGAACTAATAGATGCGATCTCCTGTCCTTCGAAGGAGAAAGATAATTGTGAACCTTTAGAATTGAACTCAAAGCCAGTGTATTATTATTTTCACCTGATTAATGAATATCTTTGGTAGGGACTGAGTTCTTGAAATGGTATTGGGATTTAAAAAAACAGTGTTCTTGTACCCGGCTAAACTCTAAAAAGTGTCGCGTAAACTCGACACGTCGGGGCAAATGAATGCAGTGCTTAATTATTTAAAAAGGCTGCCGAGAAAGCGCCCATGGGGCATTTATAAATTGAAATTCTGAGGCTGGCCTTTCAAATTTATTCGCCTTATTAGGAGCTAACCTTTGAGTCGACAGCTTCTGCCGTACTTAATTTGGTCTTCGCCACTCTATTGTTTCATCCTCCGTTGCAGACTTTTGGAATACGCCACATTTTCTTTGCGACTGCTCCAGTTTAGAACAATCACTTCCAACGTGTCTTAAATTCTTTTTAGCGTTCCTCTTCTCTCGATATTGGCTTGCGCCGCCAATTGAAGCGAACTGGGTGGCTTGGTGATGAGCCCTGGTGATTCCAAATCGTCATGTTCTCCCAGCTGTCTAGCTCAACTTATTTTTCCCCACAACCCCGAACCTGACAGTGTTTTCAATTAGGTTTGCCAACCAACCCAGCAGTGTCCTGGGATCATCTTAACTTTTAATTTGCTTGGACGACTGAGGAACTGTTATTTCGTAAGGATGGTCGAAAAATTGCCTATATAGACGGTGTCTACCCTACGTTATACCACGCGGGTATATTGATGCATTTCTTCTTTATTCTACTTTTCTTTGTTTGGTGTGATTGGACTTAAAGAAAAAGGTAATAACAAACTGAAATGCATCAACAAGTTTCATTGATATTCAAAAAAAAAACTTCCGAGAAGTCACGAAGCCATTACAATATACACTCGTTTACACAAGGAGGGGAGAAATGCGTCATGGTCTTGAAATTTCACAACTCGCACCTGTCACTGATAGGTCAAAGTGGAACGCAATATTGGTGAGTTTTAAATTCTACAAAAAAGACTTAGCCGCTTCCCCCACCTGTTTGCACTCTGTTGCTGTCTCCCATAAAAGGTAACATAATGTATCGATGACAACGTCAACCACAACAAAGAAAAATTATGAGTACAACGCTATCCTACCGCATTCGGATACACACGCAGTTTGAGTTTCATAAAACACGCTTGTTTCATAAGAACAAATCCGCAGGACGCAAGGATGCATTATTTTAGAGATTGTAACAAACAAACATATCGAAGCGTAAAATGCATCGGCAGACCGTTTCGAAGCTACGGGTGCAGGCAACAGATTTCATTGATGTATTGTTTTAGGAAATAAGGAGTTCGCAAATAGAAATGCCTTGCCCCGATTTTCCCCACACCTTGCTGCTGTGATCCATTTTAGCTGACACGTAGGGACGTGTAAAAATGTAGCCTTCGCAGGGAATGTCCACTTGGGAATAGTACATGGAGCGGAATAGTTGTAAACTAATCACAGCACTGCGACCTTTTATTACGTCTCTCTTTAGACTCTTTGCGGAAAACTTTGAGTTCCTAAGAGACTTATCAATAGGATCCGGAGCTGCAAAGTTTTGTACTTTTTCCTCATTTTTTTGTCAAGAACCGTGGCGAACTCGAACAGCAGTACAAGCTTACTCTAATATCGACCTCACGTTAGTTTAGTTTAATAATTTGCGTGTGGCCTGCGGAAACATGTTTATATTGCGCCGCAGGAAACCCAGAGACCTGTAATCTTTACGTACGTTGTAATCGACATGTTGATGCCAGCAAAGCGTAGGAGGGAAGTAAACTCCCAAATATTTCCATTCGTAAACTGATGTTTGGGGAACGTTATTTATTGTGATGGCGACCTTATTTGGGGTTTGCTTTATTGAGAAAGTAAGGAGACACTTTATTTAGATTATGCTTCCATTCCTTATTGTTTGCACTTTTCTGCATTTTTTAAACTCTGTTGAGCAGTTGATGATGATGGTTAAATTTTATGGCTCAAGGCCACCTGGGGCAAAGAGCATCAAGAATGTTGCTAGATAAATGAGATGAATAGGTGACTATGAAAGTCGGTGATCAAGAGTAATAGTAAAATCACCCAAACACAATAGGGATGAGTGGTGTAGGCCAGGTTGTGATTATGCGTGGTATGAGATAAGGTTATATATTTAAATTTTTATAAAGGGTTAAAAACACGTTTAATTAACACATCGGATTGTGGGACAAACAGAGAGATGGGTGGAGTGGAATGTGTTTTGTGTAGAGTTGCGGTGGGTGCTTCTGTCAAGTGGTGTTAATTGCCCTACATTGAGTTAAAATACAGATCACGAGTAGGTGTTCTCCCCACATGCGGCCCATGGCACGTAACGAGCGGCTGAGCAGGTGGGAATGTGTCGCATGCGTGTGGCCTAATACTAAAATAACCAAGGCGACCTCCATGTATCTGTTATACAGGGTTGGGATGGTCGTCCTCGTCTTTTGCGCGAATGTATTCCTTCGTATGTCATGAACCATATAGCCAGCAATCAAGTCCTGCTGTAGGAGATGTTGTGGCTCACTTTAAAGTTGACTATAACTTTCTTTTAGATGCAAAGCATCTTTTGAGCTCGCCTTGTCCCTCCGATTGCTATTGGTTTCCCCTTTGTACCGGGGTGATGACATGTCATCTTACCAAAAAGGACTAATATACCCATGTTTTACACTCTTGGTTTAATACTAGCCCTGCTTAGGGCAGGCACAAAAGCTTATTAGGCACAAAATAGTTTTTTCCCCGGTTACAGGTGGTAACTGTCCTAGGCAATATTCCCCTCACTGCTTTTCGTCCACCAGCATTTTAATCTTCTTTTCGTCCCCTCGACAGCGCATGCTCAGCTGCAGCGCAGGTAAGTCGAACTTTCTCGTAACACAGAATGCAAGCGGTCCGCTGCCACGTAAATCACTTTAGGGCCTTCTTTCGTGTTAATAAACTTTAGAATGTGGTAATGTCACTATAAGAAACTGATCGTCGGAACGCTCTGAAGCCAAACTAGAACGTTAAAGAAGCATGTAAGCATATTCGGTGAACATAATTTCCAAGCTTTTACAAGCTTTTGTCTGGTGGAAAGAAAATGAAGAGCAACCGCTCACCAAACCGATACCGAAGCGAAATTTCTATCTGCGTGTTCGTTGGCATCAATCGGCTCTTGAGAGACTGTCGACAAGTAGCTTCACATGCTTACAACATTGCTGACGAATGCATTTTACCAAAAAATATTCACTGTAAAGCAACAGCCAAAGATTTGTTGGTTCACCCTGCAGCGTTTTTTATAAGAATAGCGCTGGCTTTGTCATAACTTTTACTAAATAAAAAGCGTGCTGACCTGCCGTCCGCTGCAAAGCGGAAAAATTTTGCTGTGCTATTACTTCCAGAGTTGTCGCACCGCCCAGCAGTGAAGCACGCGTTGGGTCCTTTCCTCTGTTTCTCTGACATTTTGCGTCCAGTTCGCACTCGCAGACACCAACATTTTCACCTTCAAGGCTTATTACAAAACTTCTACACGTGCACACTGTGAAAGCGGGAGGAGCAAACTGACAGGATGGTAGCAGAAGATATAAGAGCGAAAGCGCCACCCATCGGCGCACCGAATGAAGTGACCAAACAAATAAATAGGGTGTCAAAAAAGGAAAAACCCAAGAACACATGTTATTTCTACACATATTAGTAACACCTCACCTTATTGCTGCATAGGTTGGAAAGGTAAAGCCACGTATGTAAACGTTGCTGAATTTTCGCTTGGCTACTAGCGTCATGGCGGCACTTTATTTCCAGTACCGAAACTAGCCGAAATGTCCGTCCCCATGTTCAAGTGCCTTGTTCGTTCAATTGTGAGTGCCAGCTTCTCCTGTAGCTTTCTTCTAACTGTGTTGGGTGTTCACCGCTGCTTTTTTATCCAGTAATTCCAAAAGGAGCTTGCCCATTGGCACACAGGGTTGTCATGGCGTGGGGGTGATAAGCAGCCTTGGGAAATGGTTCGTAGGAGCCAAACGGCTCCTAATCGCTATATTTCTTGGGAATCAAAGATCATATCCCAAAGCTGTTTCGGGCAACGCGAAACGGCTTAGTTCTCAGAATTTTTTGCTTAAAAGGTCCCTACAATGACTTTTTCAACTTTCATGGAAATCCAAAATTCTAAACACATCCAGTACTTGGATCACGCGGGTTGCAAAGTACCTCAGCCGAAAATTAGTGCTCCATGTACATCAGATAACTTAGAAACTTGCTCAAAAATTACTACTCTCTTTTCCGGAGTTGGTTGTCTTGGACAACTGGAATTACATCATTACAGCGGTGTAGCGGTGATTGGTCAGCTTTCCTTCAGTTGCAGGAATGAACGTATTAGTTAACCACTTAAAAACGAGACCCCCAAATACAATCTAAAAAGCACAGGACTATCTGCTGCGACGAGCAACTCACGCAGAGTCGCTCCGTGCTTAAAATAACTATAGCTTTTGCAGTCCATCCAGACACAAAAGATAGATTGAAAGCGTTTACCTGAAGTGTTGCAGAGTCCCTTTAATTGTGAGCTGCTCTTGGCTCATGATGCACAATTCTTGCTGAGCTGCAACTTGTGGAAGGCAATTAGCGCATCTATTCCATCCACTGCGGCGCCGTGTAAACCGCGGGCTCAGAAATAAAGCACACTGTCAGCAGACCTTGAGAAACTCGTTAGCGCGAGGCTCTTCATAGAGAGTAGCGCAGAAATAAAACAAAAACTAGTGCATCAGACCTCTACCTAGCGCAAAGTGATATAAGGCACGTAGTATGGTTCACATGTCTCCAACCAGGCGAGATAACGAAGCCCTGTTGGAGGACCACGTTCACTGGCGATGAACTGAGAGGGGATTGCCACGCAGCAAAAAAAAGTTTACATAAAACCCGGGAAAAATTCTCAGCGAGCGGTGGCGAAGCAAAGAGGGCGAACTTCCGCGGGGCAGCGTGCGCTCATAGTCCTTAACGAGCAGAGAAGTGGCGAACAGCCAATCACCATGGCGGCGTTGCAACCACGAGCAATGACAGCGAGGGCAAGTTGAAAGGTGACAGTGACAGACACTACTAAACTGAGGCAGCTTAAATTTTTAGTTATCGTTTAACGCCCTTACTTCGGTGAACAAAAATCTAGAAGTCAATTTGCCGCATTACTAAACTCAGTAACAAAACTCAGCAATACAAATTAGCGACCGTAATTACGTTGTAATATTAAAAAAGGCATTTATAACGTGGCCCCACAGCATATTTTCCTTTCGGAGAATGTTAAAAAATGAGATTCAGCATCATTGGCCTTTCCACTAATTTTCCAACAGTTACGTACATGTTCATGATATATAAAAACGTGTTTATAATCCTTTCGAAACGACTTATATGCAATATCACCCGTGTGGGGTGGTCCTTGGAAGTTTTGTCAAAAGGAAGGGCCTCAATCATGACTTAGGGGCACAAAAAGGAATCGGGAGGCACGCAAAGATGGACGGAGGTAGAAACAGACGATATATACACGCACCAAAGTAGTGTGACAAAGTGAACAAAATCCTCAAACGTCTTATAAACGCAATTGGGATTAGTCTGTGTCGGATTACAAACTAAGCTATGGTCGAAATAGCGGGTATTTAAAAAATAAGAAATTCAACCATCGGAATTGTCAGACAGATGACTAACCCATTTTGCTATAACCAAAGCCCCTTATAGATAGCGTAGACCACTACTACACTCTGATGCACTACCTTGAATATGCTTTTACGTGCTACATATAGAAGCAGTCTCATAACAAAATATGATGAAAGAAGGGAATGGTATAAATACCGTCAAAATACGTCATCTCCTCCTGCTCCCTTATCCTCACTTCCCCAAAGGACATCCTGGCCTCTCCTCCTTAATAAAGTGTTTCACTCATTCATTACATTTATCAAAGTATATATCAAAGCACTTAAACACCTTTTCATTTGCATACACAAAAGTTTCGCTCGGATAATATTGCACCACGCTGAAACTGAGTATTCTGATATGGCCCAAGAGCTTTCGATAAATAGTCCCACAAAACATTGTGTATCCCTGTGGATAAACCAGGCTTCACAAGCTTCAGTAAAGTGGGTTTCACTGCTACACTAGAATACAATCGCCGTAACGGCATCCATGTATGAAGACTCTAGGGTGTTATACTAATTACCCTAATAAAACAGCACGTATCAACCACACACTGCTGTAAACAGAGCCCGTTTCAAATGTCGATCCCCTACATTAAAGAAATGGCACTGCCTTGTTCCCTAAGCTTTGTGCACACGCATTGGAATTGAGACCTTTCTTCTTACTATCATTTATGTAGCAAGGGTATTTGGAGTGCATTCCATATAGAGCCATTGCTGATGTGCTGCGTGTTGTTGCACGTGGCGGGCGACTGGATAGAAGCGGCTCTTGCATTTGAGCATACGTTGTTAAAAGGAAAAATACCCGTCGTGTCAGCACGGATATGAGTGCCTTCGTTCATGGCGGACGTCGCTTCATAAGACTATATATATATATTAGTATAAGATATTATATAAATCAAATAAAACTATCAGTTAAAACAGAAATAACCGGCTAACGCTGGCTACCACGTTAATTACACTGACGTGGTTGCAAACAACGAAAAGGACCCCCCGCGGTTGGCTCAGTGGACTAAGGCGTTGCGCTGCTGAGCAACTGAGGTCGCGGTTCGAGTACCCCCTTCCCCCGGCGCCGCGGCGGCCGCTTTTCTGATGGAGGCGAAAAGCAAAAACGCCCGTGTGTACGAGATTTCGGCGCACGATAAAGATCCCCAGGTGGTCAAATATTAATCCGGAGCCCTCCACTACGGCGCGCCTCATCGCCTGCGTGCGTCGGCGCGTAAAACCTCCACAATCAAATCAAATCAAGCATAGAAAAGGACAGGAAAGGACGAGAAAGAGGCTGAGGACACCAACAAGAAGGATCCGAAATAGCTTGACTGTACGAACCGGAAGTCTTGTCTGCTCTTTCTTGTTGAATGCCTTTCTTTTCGGTGCTTGGCAGCAATGAAGAAAGTTGGACGTGGGTTCTATTCCCCGCAGCGGCAGCAGCTTTTGCGGAGGGGGCGAAAAGCAAAAACGCCCGTGTGGTCGAGATTTCGGCGCACGTTAAAGATTCCCAAGACGTCAAAATTAATCCGGAGCTCTCCGCTACGGCTCAGTTCCATTGGCTGTGCAGCGTGGGCGCGTTAAACCCTACTATCAGTTATCAACAACGTGAAAGCTATGCAACCACCATGTAACTTTTATTCCCCTTGGCGCTTTTATTCGCCTTTCATGGGAGCTTTGCCTCCAAATATTGTCCCCCTTAAATGGTTCTGCTTATGGCAGAAAAAGGCAGGAAAAAAGAAATGTCTACCTTTAATTAGATATTCTTTAATGCGTTTCGAGGTTATGTTCCCAAAGGGTGCAGAGGATATACGAATATGGCTGCAACCATCCAGATACGAACATGGTACGAACGTGCATGATCTGCGTTCCCTTTCGAGAGGTGTTTCTTTCCCTATGAGCCCTCTTACAGAGACATAGGCCAGATTGAACAACGGTAAAAGAGTCCCAATTCCCTGAAATTATTTGCTATATGCAGCTTGCCCAATTACGATTATCATCATGATCTTCATCAATACTTTCGCCCTTAAAAGTCCGCATTGGGAATGTGGGCTACGTGAACAAAGAAGATAATAAAACAAGTTAAGACACACATAATTGGAAACAGTGGCACAAAATCTACATTTTTCCAATTTTCAGTGATATGTGATAGCAAAATACGGATTTAAGGCTAACACGGGAGCAGAAACAGAAAAGCTCAGACAGACTGGCAGCGGCAGTCACATAAAAAGACAAGAAAAATATAATTATGGTTACAAATGAGCCGTTCATTGACGCTGAAATTTCGGGTGATTCTGCTAATGAGCAATTGCTTCGGGTAAGGTATTAAATCTGTGATTGCAGAAGATTACAACGATTTATTGATTAGAAGTGGAGTCACGTACGTTGGAGCCTGCGTTAGTTAGAAAGCTGGCGTGAGGAACGTGTAAGCGCAACTAGGAGTTGCCTGTGAAAGCCTTGGAATATAAAAAAAGGTCATAGAAAAGCCAAAGTCGAGGGATGTCACGGCGAAGTTTCAGTGTGAAGATTCCAAGGGATGCTTTGGTGTTACTGATGCTGTGATGAAGACCTGATAAGCAAGGTATGAAGCAAGCGGCACGGTTCTCTACAGCTTCGTGAGAATTCATTAGATGCGCTTGGTAAGTGTTACTGGCGGTTGAGAGATATCTATGGTTCATGACAAAGGTTTCGCGAGAGAGATTCCTGTAAACAAAGGCCCCAAAACTTTAACGTAGCCACAAAGTTTAAGGTAATTTTGTTTATTCCGGAATTTCGCAAGAGGCTACGAAAATAATGGGGACGAAATCGCATAATCGTTGAAACAGACGTAATTTGTGTGCCGGTAAGTCGCGAAAGTGTTCTCGACATGCTTTTGAATGAGTGGATATAGATTTCATAGTTACTGATAGTAGAAAAAGCTAGATGGATCTGTTGCGTCTTCATTTCTTGAAATAGACAGCTTGCCTGAGCATTGATGGAAGCAAGTGTGTCTGCAGCCGGTCGGAAGAGCTTCAGCAGTGTCGGAGCAAGCTTTAGGCATAAGTGACTTACTCACCTAGGCATCCTTGTTGCCAGTGATAACGAAAAAAAAAACGAATTATTTGGGTATAAAACAAATTCCCCATTTTCCTGTGAAATATAATGAACTGCAATAACATAACGGTAGGAATAAGAGGCCAGCAGTAGCAATAAGAGGCCAGCAGTAATTTCCTATCTGCACAAAATGCCACATGCGTTGAAAAAAGTTGGTTCCAGGTACAATGTGAAGGTTCTGTTCACAGCACGAAACAAAGTTAGTGGGGTGTGTTCTTTGGTGGAAAAGGATTGTCCGGTGACCATCACGCAGGCAGGAATGTATCCAGTGTGAAACATGAAATGAGGTATGCCAATTGCAATGTTGGCTGTGCTTATGTGCTTCCACTTTCTTGCGGTAAGGAGTTCGTAGGACAAACAGGCAGATGCATCAACGCGCATCAAAGAGCATGAAATGTCCCTGAAAGGGGCCTTATCGTCACATCTCACGGAGCATTGCAGCAAACGCCGATACCGCGGTGGTTGCAGGCCGCGTTTCTGTAATACAAAGATTGTGTTCACGCATGCGCGCCAGATGACGAGGGAAACAGCAGAGGTGTTCCAGATAAGACAGAGAGGGGACGTTAGAGTTTGTCAGGCTTCTGCTGCCTTACACGCCAAAGATATTGCGTATCTTGGTAGTAATTGAGATGCACACCCCGATGCAGTTGATGAGGTATTTGTTTGTTTTTGATTTTTGTGGTTTTTATTGTTTTTTATTGTTGTTTGTGCTTTTTGGGTTGTTCCCTTCTGAATAATAGAGGCGCATCTGTGGTGTGGTGACAGGGAGGGTGTATGTTCTTCGTCTTTTTTAATTAAACTTTAGTTGTGAGTAAGCGCTCGTACTTTGTTCTCTTCGTTTGTGTCGCGTTTTTTCAAGTGTTGTGCTTTTTGAAAGTTAGGACGTTTAATAATATGTCGCTACTATTGTAAAACAACACGAAAGGGGCCGGCAGTCCTACAGCTTACTAGGACCAATATTTCCATGTTTTTTTCTTGTGGACTGCGTCATGATGATGATATTTGGATTTTAATGGCGCAAGCCAGCTAAGGGCAAAGAGCGCCAAACAATCGACTGGACTGCGTCGTACTCATAACAGGAATGGTTTAGGATAGGCTGACACCAAAACAACCTCTGCCGAAGTGGTGTAGCAATAAAAATGCCGAAGTGGCTTAGGGTTTCCACTGAAACTCACAATTTGAATTTGTTTCTATTTTTAGTCTTAATTTGGAGGACGTTGGATAGTTATTCGTGTTGTAAAGTTGGATTAAGAATTGTTTTTTTTTTCGTTAGGTTTTGTCGCGTTACGTTAGGTAAGGAAAAGCGAAGCAGTGAAAGGTGGGGCACTTAGACAACATCACTGGACTTCAACTTAGAGGAGTGGTCAGAGTACAGTCCATCGGTACTCCGCACAGAGTAAATGTTTCATGGCGACTCCCACCGGCAAACCAAGACATCGACAGGAATTTTGTCTTGTTTACATGGTCTATCTGTCCCATTTACGTTTGAAGACAGTATTGTAGCAAAGTAAACGTGTTTTGTATTCAGGACCCAAGTAATTTTTCAGAAGTCTTATGAATGCGTGGAACGTGTTTGTGTTTGACCTTATCCTAAATTTGGAGGAAACTAGGTAGAATGATGGTAGCAGCACGCCGTAGGAAGCAACTAAAAGCTCCGGGATCTGTAATGTCTTCTTTTTTGTAGTGCCTGGCGGTGTCCCAATGGGCAGTACAGTCCTCAAGGGTGTCTAAATTTACCATATTACGGACGTTCTCTCCTGTTTAATGAGCAACCACCTAACTGTCAGCCCGTTTTCTCTCGCTCCTGTCTCGGCGTAGGCGGAGCATAGGCTTCTTTTAATTAATGACATTTCTTTTCTAATTGTACGTCTCTTCAAGCTTTCATATACGCACTTCATATGGGGTTTGGGCTTTCTCTGAGCTAACATTGAATTTTGGAATTCTTTTCATCACACTTATGAACATTTGCTCCGGCCGAGAGAGGATCCTCAGACTCAGGGCGTCCTGGACTAAGGAGGCCACACACACCTGGCGGTCAACAAAAAAAATTTCCTTTACCGAACAAAGAATAATTCCTCCTCTTTTCCAAAATAATGCTATTGAACGGTATGGTGTCTGACACAGGGTGCTCATGGTTACTGCCTTTTGGAAACCACCATTGTTTTTTGTGCCCCGTATCTATTTCTTTAAGGAGCAGCCTTTTGGCACCCGGTACCTGGGTTTGGAGGAGGCGGCGGCATCGGCGCCGACATCCGCGTCACGGAGTGAGCGGACGAGCCACTCCGCAAGAAGCAAGACGGAGAGGAGCGCCTGACGAAAGTGTGAGGGGAAGGGCGGTACGCGCAGCCAACGCCGCCTGTATTAACATTGCCTGACGCGTCGCGCGCTTTTCAATGGGAAGGGTAGGGACGCTTAGTTCAGGCACTGCTCCGCTATGTGGCGCGTGCCGGCGGACATCTCGCCTTACGTCACTGCTCGCGAGTCGCGAACGCTGCACCCACTTCTACGACGTGTGTCTGTCAGCTTGCCTGTTGGGCTTCAAGGGCCGTTTCGCTTACATCTTAGCCGTCACGGGGCGCTAGTTCTGTGGCGCACTGGGGATCTCGTTCAACGTGTCGCTCGCTTCATACTTGCTGCATTTTTCCAAAGACAAAGACGGAGGCGGACTGAAATAGTCTAAGAACATACTGATTGTCGGGTAGACATATAGCTAACAGAAAAACGATATTTTCAGATGGGGCAGCCATTATTTTACTGATATTTTTCTTTCTGGAGTATTTAGAGAAGAAAAAATTGCGTGCACGTTTTTTGTTCAGGCACTTACTTCTACGATTACTTTCCAATAATATCACGTGCTTGTAAACTTCAGAAAATTATAGGAAACAAAAGGATAAGCAGCTGCGATCCCACCACGCTGTCCGGGCGCTTCTACAGTATAGTCCTCAATTTCAGAAGTGCGTACCGATGCGGAGTGCGAACAGGGGGGTCAAAACAATACCTAAATGCGGAGGGGATAGATGGGGGATGCCCCACTCAGAAAATTTCAGGGCCTGTGATCCGAGTAGATAAGCGCGCAAAGCCGGCATCAGCCTGCGGCGGCGCAAGGGATTTTGCTTCGTGACAAAGGAAGTTTTCTCAGTGACAGACCAAGACAGACAGGCATGGTGAAAAACAAGAAGGCGTAGGAGCGCCGCCTCGGGAACGCTAAACAAACTTTCCACTATTTTGCATAGTTTCCGAGAAGCGGCGCTGGCTGGCGGACACGAAAGCACGCTGGAAGGCTACGGAGCGGGGAAGGGTAGGAGAGAGCAACAGGAGAGTGGCTGTTTGGCCATTTTTCGCTCACGCGTTAGGCACTGTTTATACAGGCGGCGTTGGCGCAGCTGTGGCGTCGTCTCTCTTACTGCTTCCCCATCCCACTTTCGCCTTGCGCCGCTGCCAAGTAGCCCCCTCCCCTTCGCACTATCTCAGAACGCTGCTCCGTTCACTGCTATTCGGACCCACGTGACATTTGCACGAAATGCAAGAATACGCTCGACGGCAGCGGGGACGCGTTTGCTTGGGGCTTCAACACGATCTCTCTTCTAGAGAACTTTCGTTCACCACATAAAAATATGCGTCATGATGTGGGGAACAATTGCGAAAGCACTATAACAGAGTTGCACATACCACTGGGGGTCATTCTTGTCATTAGGGACGTCCACATAGATACTGCAGCATAAGTTCAAGTTGTGTGGCTTGAACGCAGCCTAAACGCTTGTAAGCAAAGCGGCAGCGGCGTGCAATAAATGCAGGTGGATATATACCACATTGTGGGAATATATATTACTGTGGTAGGCCTCGGATACCGAGCGGCTTCACATTTGTAGTCTACAACGTTTTGTAGTCAACGCTCTGAAATTCTTACTCAGGAATTTAGTATATAATTGAATTACACATATTACAATTGCTTTATTCTTATTTTCAAGAATAAATAAAATTGCTTGGTTGCTTGATCGATTTATTGATTGATTTATTGATTGACGTTCACCTATTTTTCTGATCCTCTTTACAGAACGTTTTGCTATAACCATATGCGCATATGGGTACTCGGTGACAGTATAGGACTTTTAACAGTTAACATTAGCCGCTCCAGCTGGAGAGCTAGCCTATTTCATACAGCCCGGGAAGTTCTTTCAGCACAAACAACAACCGTTTGAACATAACTCCTACTTGCAGCTTTGCTTTACCAGAATCAATAGTTCGGAAACGGTTATCTTCTATTGTCCAAACATTTTATCACAAAAGTACGTGATTGCGGATGTGCATTACCGAACCGCACCTATTCGCAAGGTCATTAAAACCAGTTCTGGTCTCTGTGCGCCAATTTTCTCTCGTAGGTCAAGTGTTCAGTGCGGATCCCAATAGCAAAAAGAATTCCGGTGCAGAATAGGCATAAGCTGCAGAGTGCATTCATCAAACACTCCCAAATAATGAAACGGAAGCTACCGCAATCACTAACAAAAATAAACATGCAACCAATGAGCCCTCCCAGTTCCACAATTTGAAGCGATAACTTGGCGCCTTCCTAAACAAACTTGAAAGCAAACCTAGGTCGGCCGAGTGCGCCTTGAAACAAAGAATGGTGTGAGCTACGTTAAGGGTGAGGAAAGCATCTCCCTGTATTAGAAAAAAAAACTCGAGTAGAGGACATAACAGTTTGAAAACGAAAAAAAAATTGAATCCGGCTGGCCACGTATTTAAAAGGGGCACTGACACAAAAATTTAGCATCTTGTTTTTTTCGTTGCGATAAGTAGCTAGTGACCTACTTATAACCTGTAGAAACCTCATTTGCTTCAGAGTGCGACGGTTGTTTAATTAGAAAGATTTTAAATGCGGCCAGTCGCAGTTTCGGTTTCAGCGAGTGCCGTGAAACGGTGGATTTTGTGGATTTTGTGTGAACAAAGCTGACCACGTGACCGTCGGAGGGGATATCACAGAGCAGAGCCGCCGTAGCACTGTCGAATCCTCATCGACGGCAGTTTCTGCGAATGCCACCCACGTACTGATCTCGTGAGGCGCTAATTAAAAGCGACCGTGGATGTGACGCAGGCGCTGCGAGTGAAAATGCTACTGCGGCTAAAGAACGACGCGCGACGCTCGAAACGGCGGGTGGCAAGACGCGCGCTGGGAGCAGCCGGCCGGTCTGCCTACAGGTCCGCCTACAGATGTGTTCGCTCAGCACTGCGGCGGATATTCGAGTGCCGCTCTCGTAAGCGGTGCAGATGACAATTTTTAATGCAACCCGCCATCGCATCATTAACTCCTTTCTCATTTAAGCCACTATGGTCGGGGACTTGGGGACAATTTCGTGCAGCGGTAACAAGCTATCACCTCGAGCTACCTGCGCCGGCCTGGGCCACTTCGCGGCCCGTGGCCGCCGCCTGCACAGGCGACCGTGCGGCTAGCTCAGTGGGCTTTTCGTGCCTCCGGCGCGTTTTCGCATCCAATGGTAATAAACAGTAATAGAAACAGAGTGCCTGGAATCGCTGTAGAACTTTGGTCGCGGCCAGCTGCCCGATTAGCTGATACGAAATCACGGCGCCTCCGCCGCCAACGATCGGGTCGTTCGTTCTCGAGAGCAGAAGCTCCGCCCTCCGGCCATCCGATTGGAGCGGCGAGCCGGGCGAGCCCGCGTAAAACGCCGGTAGTGCGGAAGCCGGCAAACACAAACTCGTGACGTGTTTGGATGTTGTTTATTTACCATTGCGCGTGGTCCTCTGCTGGCTGCTCGGTTTGCGTTTCGCACACTTCAAAATTGATTTTAAATATGTTCTAGCTGTATTCGCCGCTGATAATTTTGCAGATGATGTATATGTGTTCCCACCAATCTATCTCCGACGTTATCTCGCCTTCAAAATTTTGTGTCAGTGCCCCTTTAACGAAGGGACAACCGGTGGACCACAAGGATAACAGAGTGGGTACCGAAAAACGGGTCTAGAAGAAGTGCAATGCCAATAACTGGATGTTGTGACGAAATTAGAAAATTTAGATGCAAAAAAAGGACTCGAACAGAGTAGGACAATAGCAGTTGGAAGTTTATGGGACAGGGTAGTGTCATTAGATAAGATAACTTTATCTAGTTACACAAGGACAGGCCTTCGCCCTACAGTCAACCCAGTGGGGCTGTTGTTGATTATGATGATGACAATTATACATCAGAGTTTTGGGTGCAGCTGAACACTGGTAATTCAACGTAACCATGAGTGGGTTGCATAATGAAAGCACTCTAGCCCATCCAAATTTGTGGTATATTTGAAGGAGGAAGAGGCAGAGGACCCCTTGCGAATTTGTTGAGGCTTTCGGTGGTTTAGTAAGAGAGTTAATGGAAATATACTATTGTCCGTTCGGCATGTTTGTTCTAACCGTGGCAGCTGTGAATGGTGAATTTTTAAGGGTATTTATTCTGGGCGCGGCATAAAGAGAGCGCGCTGGTCGCCATGTGTCCTCGCGTATTTCTTGCTGTACGTCCAACCCCCTATACACGTCGATGCTTTTGTGAGACTAGAGGCTTATTCTGGCGCTGGACCCCACGCGTTTCCATTCCAGAAGCGAGAATCCTTTTATCAGTTAAGGGAGGCGTCAGTCCTTGTAACGCATGGAAGAACCCGGCCATGCATAAAACAATCACTGGTAAACGGACATTACACGGAAGCCCAATAGAGGATATTAAGAAACGTACGCATACAATACGCGAATGTTGAAGCAAACACAACCTACCGTTCAAGCGAAAGAACCCAAAGGACACCCAAAGGTATGACGGAGAAATGAGTTTTTCTGTTTGCCAGCTCGTCCTTATTACCAAGAAAACAGGTAAGCGCTGATTTAAAAGTACGCGCTAAAGCAGAGGTACGAAAGCACACACCGGATGTGACCAGGAAAGAAACAGACAGGATTGGCAGCCAGTGCCGTGCGTCTGCTTTTGCGTGTACTTCCGTCTCAGGACAAACATATTTTGCGTCTATCACAATCAGATTTCTGCTTAGGCAGTTGCGGGCTCTTGTGAAGCTTAGTAAGATGAAGTAAAATTTGTGGCTTGTAGCGTTGGTCACGCCAGAAACGTAGGCCGAGAAAACATTCCGTTTCTCTTTAGGTCATGTGTGCCCACTTCTGGCGCACATGAGATGGGCAGATCGACCTCTAGGAGCAGATGTGGTAGGTGAAATTGACTAAGTGACGTAAGAAACGTAGGCACACATGACACACGCTAATGCTTGGCCCATTGCCTCGATTTACTTGGCAACACAGAGGCATAATATTGGAACATCTTCAAGAACTAGCGAGATATAATAGTAGTATATCAACCCATGCTTTGCGGGTCGCGCAAACATTCCCGATTTTCTTTGGTTATTGTACATGCAGATGACACTTTTGCGTATACGTTCTACCTGTATACCAGTAAATTTGAAACATTTATGATGGTCCTGCTTGGGCCACCACATCTCGCGAATACCTCTAGGCGGAAGACCGATTCTTTTGTATCTCAAGTTGACCAAAATCGTAGTCTATTGTTGCTTTTTAAAGCAAAGCTTTTTACCTCTACCCCTCAAGGGTTCTTTCGCGACCGTTGGTGTCAGCAGAAAACTCCAGTGAACAAAAAGAATTTAGTGGCACCACCGGGAATTGAACCTGGAACTAATAGGCTAACAAAGCGAGAGCCCGTTGTCTTACCGATTTAGCTACGAGCCCACGCGACGACGGGGAAAATAGGTAGTGTACTCACCAGGCACATCTACGGGTTTACCCCCTGCGTTATAGCTGTATGCCACGTGAAAGCGTCAAGCGACCACTCACGCCCGTCTAGCGGCCCTCTGCGCACCTTGCTCATGTGCTAAGAGTTACAAAAATTAAAGCACCCTCACACCAATGCATGGCATCTCACTTCTAGTACGCCAATGAGCTAAAGCCTGTGGCCTCCAGTGTTCACGTAAATAATCACAGCTACTTGTCGTCCGCCCTCACAGCAAGCCAAGGAATACATGCAAATACTCCTTGATGGCCGGGCCATCACTTCAAGCCCCTGCATCAAGATCTTGGGCCTACATGTCCAGGCCAACACCAAGAGGGACGTATCCTTGCAGCGCCTCAAAAACAGCATTAATCCAATCATACACATGATCAGGCGAGTTGCCACCAAGAAGCGTGGCCTAAAGGAATCCGCTACCTTTCGATTAATTGAAGCTTTTGTCCTCTCGAGACTCACTTACGTCAACCCCCTGTCTTCTTCTCGACAAGGAAGACATAGAGATGCTTTATATAATGCTTAGAAAGGCGGTCGAGCAGGCCACTGGTCTTCTCATGAGTGCGTCCACACAGAGGCTGCTTAACACGGGGCTCCACAACACGGAGGAAGAGCTGATAGAGGGCCATCTTTCTAACCAGAAGGTCCGACTCAGAACTACGGTGGGTAACCGCATGCTTCACCAGATTGGCTGGGCAGCCCAGAATGTCACTCCGCTTGACATTCTCCCAGACTCTTGGCGACTAAAACTAAAGATGATCCCTTTGCTTAGAAATATGAACCCCTCACATGACGAGGGTTCACCGAAAAGCACGGGCTCAAGCGCTAAACACCACCCTCGGTGGGGATCATGGAGTTATCTACACAGACGCCTCCAAACATCGAGGGCAGCAATACGCCATCATCGTGGCTACCTCCAGAACCAACCTCCTTGCGTGTACCTCGCTTAGTACCCAAGAAATGACGGCAGCAGAATAGGCAGTCATCACCTTCGCTCTCGCTCAACCAGGAGTTTGGAGGGTAGTCACCGATTCCCAGCAAGCCTACTGGAATTACCAGTCGGGTTAGGTGTCCTGACCTGCACTGCGCGTGCTAAAAAAACACTCCCGAAATGGTTCCATTCAGCTAATCTGGACCCCCTCACGCTTCAATGGAGGGCAACAAATACGCCAACCCAACAAGCCTGCGCTTTCACCTCCCGTTCTATGGAGCTGCACGAGGACAGTCACCCGCTTGTCACGTTCAGGAAGATAACCCACCATTATCGCCCTCTGAGACAGACCGTACCTTCGCCTTACCCTGACCTTTCAGAGAACAACAAACTACCCTACGGCTCATAAAATCCGGGCTTCTTCCCACAGCCTACGCGTCTTCACTTAATGTATCCGAATCGCTACGACGCTGAATCTAAATTTTGCTCAGAAGTAGGAACACTCCGCCCCGTAATCGGGGTGTGCGACTTTAGCCCTGAGACCCTCCTCTCTTTCCTTCAACTACCCAGCAAGAGCAATGGGAGATGCTGCTGTCCAGGCCCTCTCTACCTACCCAGCTACAGCGGGTGGACAGAGCACAGGCCGCGCGGGCTGCGTATGGGCCCCACAAAACAAGGAATCACTCCCCAGGGCTGCACTCGGGGCCGTTCAGAAATCTGAACAGAAGTATTCCTTCCTCCTCCTGCTCCTTCTCTGCCGCAAATCTCGTCGCCTGTCAGATTGTTTAACACCGGGTTGGAGCTTAATTTAATTTTATAAAAAAAAGTTTCCACTCTTGTGCTACACCAATACAACTCAACCAAACACCGTTCATGCATCATGCATTGATTTAACGTTACCAAGAATATTCTTTGAAGTAATAAATTGTGTGGTTAAGTGCATTACACTTCTCTCTGATTTTGCTATTTGTAGAGCGATATGAGTGAATTTAAGTGACGTCGTATGGACAATCGTTATGGGTGCCGTTCCCAGCTTTGCTTTCCAACCACTTCATGGGGTGGATTGGCGCGATTTTTTTTTAAGCTGCCGTTACCGCATTTGGAAACTGAAATCAAATATTGTGGCAGAACAAACGCCCCCGGCAGAATCGTCAAAGCTCCTTCACTGGGTCTCTTTACTGAACGCTGCCGTTGATTCTGGCCATAGAGGCTCAGTTAGCCACACTAGGAGCAACTCAGCGACGGCGGGCGCCGTGTCTTTAAAAATTTGAAATAAATGTTTAGAAATACATACACAATTTAACCTTGTACAAATACTTGTGTTAAAAGGTTTTAAATACGTAAATATACGTTTCAGCCGTTACAGTAGCTGCTAGGTTTGCAGATCATGTGACAGGGACACATGTTGTAGTGTCAAGTTTCGACACTACGAACCGGCACTCTTCCGATTTCAGGAAGTTTGCTGCCAAATTAATATTATTTCCGCCAGTTTGTTTACACATTGCTTGTGGTTACCGGAATAAATAAAACGCTGGCTTTCATAAGAGCTAGAGAACACACACGCGACAAAACTCGGTTGTCTGTCCCTTTAACACGCGGACGCTATACAGGTGATGAGGCGCGCAGTATATAGGACGCCTCCGGATTATTTTGTTTCCTCCTTCCCTCTTTGCTTTGCTTACGTCCAATGTCCCCTATGCCGAATTGGGCCATAAGACTTGAGTTAGCCTTTCCGCCTTTCTTTGCACTTCTATTTGCTTCCAACCTACGACTCAGCGGTTCCAGTTGCCCTCGGAGACGTGTGGCAATTGCATCGGCACGTAGTGCTGCAACGATTTGCCATCCATTGTTTTCTCTGGTCAGCACCCTCCGCCATAAAAGATTCCCACCCGAATCCCGGCGAGTCGACCGTAACTCGCGGTTTGTTTTACTGGTTGTGTCACCGTTCTGGGAGATGAAGGTTGGCGTCCACGCGAATGTGTCTAGCACTCAGACTTAAATTTATGCTATGTACGGGCATGTTTCTTTTCTTCGGGTACCTGTCTCCCATCTCTTTTTACTAGATCAATCTTTGTCTAGACATGGCGTTTGGTGCAGCCAGTGTCCGCTCCAAGATATACGCGGCAAATTGGTTCTACAAACAAAAACACTTTCTTTTATACCTCCATGATATGACGATGATGTTTTACCAGCGTCGCTACGGCACTTCAGTGGAACCCAAACAACGAGAGGAGCGGATAGAGGGAGCTTTCTTTAGATGTGGTCTGAAAAAATATTCCACCGAAATCTCCAGCAAACCATGTTCTCTAATATTGCGGCGGTAATTTCGGCATAACCGTGCCACTGTAGCTGAACAGCACACAGCGAAAAACATGACACAGCAAGGTTCACGGCATTGATCTTGATTTAGGGGTTACATATCTCACCTATCGAGAAACTGAGGATTGTTTGTAGAAAATAATGTTGAGTACGTTTTTGTGACAGGAACGTTTCACTAAACTGTTTTAGAGTCACATACAATACACGTGCCCCGCACCCGTTCTGAAAAGCGGGCTTGCAGGCCAAAGTAGACATTTGAGCAATGACAAGAATACTCACCTTCGATTCCGCGCTTAAAGTGGTGCGTTTTGTTGGGCATTATGTAACGAGGAGAAAGCTTGGACGAGTTGGTGTAGCATGCGCAAAAATAAAACAATGCAGGAGAGAATATAAAGAAACAAAGGCGGTGACATTGTAAATTTAGGGTTCGTATCTGCAGCTCACATTCTGCGGCGAGAAGATAGATGACAATGGCACAAAAAATATGCAAACGTATGTTATGTGACCTCCCGCGCAAACAGAAAAGCAATCACCTTCGAGAATCACTGCAGAAGCACAGCATTGAAGCACCTGTGATGGAACTCGATCTTTTCATCTGCATAATAACACTCCTCCTTAACCTGTTGTTAGCAATAAATCCTGGAAAACAAAACATTCCAACGCCCAAACGCAGTCACGCTACTCAAGGCCGACATGACCGCTGATGGTTCTCTGAGGAGCTCATTTATGCAGCGGCCAGACTGCCCGAGGCATGATACCTCACACGATGAATGCCGTGAATAAATGCCTTTCCCGGTGACGTGCGGGAATGGCTTTTGATGTTTGTTTGTACGCATGGGTTTGTCTACAAAGTGTCTGTGAACATTCTTGCAAAAAAGAATTCAACTTGTGAGGATTAGAATACACATTCTTTTCTCGGCACGGCGAGCTATCTTCTTCACGTTGTGAGACACACGTTCAATGTAGCTGGCAGGGGAATATATTTCGAGTAAATTCAGATTGCTAGTAGCAAGACTTCTCTATATGTTACCATTTTCTAGCGCTCCGATATTTCCACTACGCCATAACGTTTTTCAAAGCACGCCTGAACTTAAAGCGGGGTATTACGCATTAGATAGCATCTCATGATAAATTCCTAAAGCAATGGCTCGCTCGGATCAGAACTAATGCGTTTTATAAAATGTCGCTCAAGCCTGTGGTTGAACCAACCTCGGTACGTGACGAGGATAGGCCAGCCTTACACCCTGCCGTCTGAAAATGTCATGGGCACTGTCAAATTCTTGTTTGGCATCGCGTCCCTTCTGTGTTGTGAAGGCGTGCCGCACGGATGAAGAATAAGCCTCTGTCCTGAACCGAGTGCGAGACTAGCTTGGAGGTTTCACTAAACTACTTGAAAATTACTGTTCCTGCCTGAAGCCAAGAGTTAACAGCACTTCCTTCACACTCGATACTCTCTGATGACCTGCCATGCGAAATCAAAATGTAAGCGTTTTTCCGTGAACTTCAAAAAGCTAAAAGTGACGAAACACCCGAGAAAAGCTAGGCACCCCGCGCGAGAATTACGAAGGTTGAACCAGACCCCAATAATTAAAAAAAATCGCGCCAATCCACCCCGTGAAGTGGTTGGAAAGCAAAGCTGTGAACGGCACCCATAACGATTGTCCATACGACGTCACTTAAATTCACTCACATCGCTCTACAAATAGCAAAATCAGAGAAAAGTGTAATGCACTTAACCACACAATTTATTACTTCAAAGAAATATTCTTGGTAAAGTTAAATCAATGCATGATGCATGAACGGTGTTTGGTTGAGTTGTATTGGTGTAGCACAAGAGTGGAAACTTTTTTTTATAAAATTAAATTAAGCTCCAACCCGGTGTTAAAGGGACACTGAAGTGATATGTAAACATTGCGGGATTACTAGCGCAAATTGTAGTCCGGAGTCCCCAGGCCATGTTTCGACCACTCTAGGCGCGTTTACGCGATTTTATTTAGTAGAAAAACTAATTCGAAAATGCTGTCCTCCTCTCTTTGCGCTCGCCCATTTTCTGTGGCGTTTTCGTGTGACGTCAGGAGGGGATGAGCTGGCAATTGGCTGGCTGCGCTACTGCACGGCTCCCCGGCCTTCAGACAGAGTCAGTCGGCCCAGCGTTTCGTCTGCCGGCCGCCGACGGGTCGTCGCAATTCGTTCGCTTAGTTGAAACGAAGCCAGGACACGTTTGTGAATGGAAGAATGTGCTTTTCTTTACTTGGTTTGTTTGTACACTGTATCTAGCTCCAAGTCAAGGTCGCTTCACACAAGCGCTGCACAAGCCCACATGCGACGCTTCGCTGACTGGTACGCCAGTAGGAAAATATAAGGCCTCTTGAAGGCGGGAGAAGAGTCAGAGAAGTCAATATAGGTACTAAGGAAATAAAATCAACTGACATTTTTACCGTACAGCGTAAAACTAGGGCGCGGAGAGCACTTTTTTGCGCTGGGCGAACAAGCACAGCGGCACGGAGCAAGAGTGCACAGCGGTCAGCAGCACGACTACGCATCTGCGAACGCTTTTACGTCTACGAAATGCAATTGCTAGACGTGAGCTACTGTGGAAACTCGGGCGACGCTTACTGCACGAGCGTAGTACAACAAATAGTCACCTACGCTGCTTGAAATGCCAAAACTAAATAAAAGTGTAATCCGGTTGTACAATATATACCCTATATTACCATGGCCAGCGGAGCCAAACTGTGGCATTTGTACATAGTGTGTATAGTTCGCTTCATCAACCACCTGACTGGTTCCTCTTTTGAACGCTTGTGTGTGTTTGCCTGAATTTTGATGTATATTTGCTTCTCATAACTTGAGGGTATAATTTTGTTTGCTTGTATTCGTCGTACTGCAACGTCCGAGCGTATTTTCCCATGTAATAAAGAAAAAAAAAAGCTCCGTGGCCGAGTTGTTTGGGGCGCTAGATATGCCACCGCAAGTGTTTTGCAAGTCAGGAGTTCGAATCCCCGCGGGTACGTGCTTTTTTTTTCTGTAAGTTAACTTTTTCGTTTTCCGCCGATGTTTTCTATATTGAGTTCACCTTTTTTTGGGCCGCAACGTTCATGGCTCCACGAACTAGTTCACAAAACGCGCGCAGGCTGGCACTGGCGCGCTTGCGAGTTCTCGTTGGTGTGCTGTTGCCATAAGCACCGACTGCTTGCAGGCAGTGGGCACAGGCCAGAATGAACAGACCCTTGGCCTGGTACGAACACGCTTTTTACGATACAGGCATGAGGGAGGAAAGCTCCAAATATGGGGGAAAAGCGCATGACATTTGGGCGTCTGCGGGTACGCGGAGGGCGTTCATGCACTGCGTAGGTCTCGGCTAGTGAATGCTACGACTACAAGCCGTCCTGGGAGGCTTATCTTGTGCATTTTACAGCCGACAACATGGCAGAAGCGCGGTACGATAATTACTGAGATATTGAGAATGCCCATCCAGCAACGCCATTGGTTATGTTTTACAGAACCGAAACCGAAACTTGTTTGATTGCTAACCTTGGGCATCGTCCAATCACGGCGCCCTTCCTCCCAACGTCACAGCCTTAGTTGGTGCGGCCGCCGCAAACCGCGCATGGTAGTTTTTCTTCTTTCGCGCTTTGGAAAATAATTACGGATTTGTCAACCGGATAAACGATGAAAAGTGTGCTTATTTGAGCCAGTCTACGCAGTGCAAGCAAAAACGGGAGTTTGACAAATTCACTTCAGTGTCCCATTAAACAATCTGACAGGCGACGAGATTTGCGGCAGAGAAGGAGCTGAAGGAGGAAGAAATACTTCTGTTCAGATTTCTGAACGGCCCAGAGTGCAGCCCTGGGGAGTAATTCCTTCATTTGTGGGGCCCATACGCAGCTCGCGCGGCCTGTGCTCTGTCCACCCGCTGTAGCTGGGTAGGTAGAGAGGGCCTGGACAGCAGCATCTCCCATTGCTCTTGTTGGGTAGTTGAAGGAAAGAGAGGAGGGTGCTCAGGGCTATAGTCGCACACCCCGATTACGGGGCGGAGTGTTCCTACTTGTGAGCAAAATTTACATTCAGCGTCGTAGCGATTCGGATACATTAAGTGAAGACGCGTAGGCTGTGGGAAGAAGCCCGGATTTTATGAGCCGTAGGGTAGTTTGTTGTTCTCTGGAAAGGTCAGGGTAAGGCGAAGGTACGGTCCGTGTGCTAAGCAGCCCCGTGCTAAGCAGCCTCTGTGTGGACGCACTCATGAGAAGACCAGTGGCCTGCTCGACCGCCTTTCTAAGCATTATATAAAGCATCTCTATATCTTCCTTGTCGAGAAGAAGACAGGGGGTTGACGTAAGTGAGTCTCGAGAGGACAAAAGCTTCAATTAATCGAAAGTTAGCGGATTCCTTTAGGCCTCGCTTCTTGGTGGCAACTCGCCTGATCATGTGTATGATTGGATTAATGCTGTTTTCTAGGCGCTGCAAGGATACGTCCCTCTTGGTGTTGGCCTGGACATGTAGGCCCAGGATCTTGATGCCGGGGCTTGGAGTGATGGCCTGGCCATGAAGGAGTATTTGCATGTATTCCTTGGCTTGCTGTGAGAGCGGATGACAAGTAGCTGTGATTGTTTACGTGAACACTGGAGGCCACAGGCTTTAGCCCATTGGCGTACTAGAAGTGAGATGTCCATGCATTGGTGTGAGGGTGCTTTAATTTTTGTAACTCTTAGCACATGAGCAAGGTGCGCACAGGGCCGCTAGACGGGCGTGAGTGGTTGCTTGACGCTTTCACGTGGCATACAGCGATAACGCAGGGGGTAAACCCGTAGATGTGCCTGGTGAGTACACTACCTATTTTCCCCGTCGTCGCGTGGGCTCGTAGCTAAATCGGTAAGACAACGGGCTCTCGCTTTGTTAGCCTATTAGTTGCAGGTTCAATTCCCGGCGGTGCCACTAAATTCTTTTATTTGTTCACTGGAGTTTTCTGGTGACACAAACGGTCGCGAAAGAACCTTTGAGGGGTAGAGGTAAAAAGCTTTGCTTTAAAAAACGTCGCGCCCGGGGAGAACAAACTTTTCACCTCCACAACGTGAAGCCAGATTCTACCTATTGTCTATCTCAGCAGATGGTCCATTCGTGCAAAATAGACCGTAGCATTAAAAAAAACGCATAAAATAACAGGAAAACCGGCGATTCAAACTTTTTTAGCTGGGGACAAGTTTTTAAATATTGTTTTTCATTTCGCATACAGAAAAAGTATGTTGCTGAGCTACTTTATGTCATGGTTGCCAGCATTACTTTTGGGAGGGACACATACGGCTCGTAGATCTAAAAACTTTTGATTTAAAAAGTTCTAGGGCGTTATCAGAAAACCCGTTTTTCGTCAAGGTGTTTTAAGTGATGCCTTCTCATTTGGGAAAGATATTATATACTCGGCAAAAATCGGTTGTCTGTCCCTTTAAACCTTATAATTACTCAACCACTCTTGGAAACGTTCTGATGATAAGTACTTAGTACCGATGGTTTCATTTGAGAACCCAAAATAATTTCCGAAATGGGTGCAGCGTGAGCGTGGGAGTTGAACATGGGGTAACAATCCAAAACCACAAAAGCGAGATGTAAAATCGCCAAGTCTTGCTGGAAATATGTTGTGCATAACACAACATATCCTGCAGGAGTGTAGAAATTAAGCCCCCAAAATCTGCAGAACTCTGATGACTAATAAAATAATGTACCTTGATATAGTAAAGATTCTTTCTTTCAAACAAAAATTGCGTCCAAACACCGTTTTTTTTTTTCACAGCGCTATTCAGCCTTCAAGAGCCAGCTGAGGAGGACTGGTCGATCATGCCGAGCATGCCGAGCCCAAGGAACGAACAATAATGCAGATACGTAACCACAGACAGGGTCGCAATGCATAAAAGATCGCGTCTCAATTTTTATATGCGAAGCATGCTTTGGGTAATGGCGGCCTTTGTTTAGGTTCGCATTTAAGGACCTGTTTCCAGGATCTAAGGAAAGGGGCTGTGTTGTGGTGCAAAGTCGTTTGTGTCACAGCCATTGCGTCATGAGAAATAATTTTATGTCACAACGTGCCCTAACGAATATATTGAATAACGAAATATAAATTTACAAACCATACTTTTTTCCCAGTAAAGTTGCAAAGCCTGTGGAATTCTCCTCCGCTCTCATTACATGATATGAGTGAGGGTAGGGGACAGCTCCATGTTTCTCGGCTAGAAATAAGGCCCAGCCCACCCAAGATTCCTAAGGGTATAACAAAGCGACAGTCGCCGCCATAACCAAATGGACAGAAAAATAAACACGTGTATATTCTGCAAACGCATGTGTGATGGTTTTTCTTGCTGGTCATTCCCCCTTCACGGAGGGGAGTTTGTTACTTTGGTGACTACTCCCCCGCATCGTATCTTGTCTGCTTCTCTCTTTTTGCTTTCCTTATGCCGAATGTAACCTATGGCGAATTGGGCCACATGACTTCAGTTTGTCTTTAGGCCTTTCTTTTTCCATCTATTTGCTTCCCGCCTACGACAGAGCGCTTCCAGTTACCCTAGGACACGTGTGGCAATTGCATCGGCACGTGTTGCTGCAACAATTTCCCATGCATTGTTTCCTTTGGGCAGCGCCCTCCGTCATAAGACTCCCATCTAAGTCCCGGCGAGTCGACCGTAACTTGCGGCATGTTTGACTGGTTGTGTCATCGCCCTTGGAGATGAAGGTTGGCGTCCACGCGAATGTGTCTTAGCACTCAGACCTAAACGTATACTGCGTGCGGGCATGTTTGTTTTCTTTGGGTGCAGTGTCCCATCTTTTTCTACTACCGCCCTCGTTGTGTAGACACGGCGTTTGGGGCACCCAGTGTCCACTCCAAGATATACGCGACGAATTGGTTCGACAAACAAAAACACTGTCTTTTATACCTCCATGATATGACGATAATGTTGTACCAGCGTCGCTACGGCACGTCAGTTGAACCCAAACAACGAGAGGAGCGGATAGAGGGAGCTTTCTTTAGATGTGGTCTTAAAATGCAATTCCTCCGAAATCTCCAGCAAACCATGTTCTCTGATATTGCGGCAGTATATTCGGCATAGCCATGCCACCCTAGCTGAACAACACACAGGGAAAAACATGACACAGCAGGGTTCATGGGAATGATCTTGATTTAGGGATTATAGATCTCACCAAACAAGCAACTGAGGGCTGTTTGTAGGTGAATAAAGTTTAGTACTTTTTTGTGGCAGGAACGTTTCACCGGAGTGTTTTAGGGTCATACAATACAGAGGTCCCGCACCCGTTCTGGCATGTGGGCTTTCAGGCCGAAGTAGACATTTCAGCCATGCCAAGAATACTCACCCTGGCTTCCACGCTTAACGTGGTGCGCTTTGTTCGGCATTACGTAATGAGGAGAAAGCTTGGACGAGTTGGTGTAGCATGAGCAAAAATAAAACAATGCAGGAGAGAATATAACAAAACAAATGCAGTGACATTGTAAATTTAGGGTTCGTATCTGCAGCACATATTCTGCGCCGAGAAGAAAGATGACAATGACACAAAAAATATAGAAACGCATGTTACGTGACCTCCCCTGCATACAGAAATGCAATCTTCTTCGAGAATGAAAGTAGAGCGTTACATTAAGCACCCTTGATGAAACTCTGTCTTCTCATCTGCGTATATACTCTCCTCTTTTCCTTTTGCTTGCAATAAATTGCGAAAAAAACATTCAGGCCCAAACACAGTCACGGTACTGAAGGCCAAGATGATTGCTGATGGCTCTCTGAGGAGCTCATTTATGCAGCGGCCACACTTCCGAGGCTGGATGGGCGCAAGATGACTTCCGCGTAATAACGCCTTTCCCGTGAAGGGGCGGGAATGGGTTTTGGTGATTGTTTGTACCCATCGTTTTGTCCACGGAGTGTCTGTCAACATTCTGCAAAAAATAATTCAGCTTGTCAGGATTAGAAATACCATTCTTTTTATCGGCACGGGGAGCTATATTCTTCAAGTGTGCGACACGTGTTAATGTAGCTGGTAGGGGAATATAATTCTAGTTGAATTCAGATAGCTGGTATCAAAACTTCTCTATATGTTGCAATTTTGTAGCGCTGGTGCATTTGCCTACTACGCCATAACGTTTGACAAGGCACGCCTGAACCTAAAAACGGGGTATCACGCATGAGATAGCCTTGCTTGATACATTTCTTAAAACAATGCTTATTTCGGATCAGAACTAATGCGTTTGATAAAGTGTCGCCCAAGCCTGTGGTTTAACAAACCTCGGTATGCGACGCTGATGAGCCAACCGTGCACTTTGGTGTCTGAAAATGTCTGGGCCCCTGTCAACTTCTCGTTTGGCATCGCGTCCCGTCCGTGTTGTGAAGGTGTGCCGTACGGAGGAGGAATAAGCCTCGTCCTGAACCGATCACGAAAGTGGCTTGCAGGTGTTAATAAACTACTTACATATAACTATTTCTGGCAAAAGCCCATAGCTAACAGCCCTTGTTTCATACTCCATACATTCTCAAGAACTGCAATGCCAAATCAAAATTTCAGCGCTTTTTATGAGCTTGAAAGAAGGAAACTTGACGAAACACCAGGGCAAAGCTAGGCCACCAATAGCGAGGATCGCAGAAGGTGAACCTGACACCAAGTAACATAAAAGCAATAATAGACTATGATTTTGGTTGACCTGAGATATAAAAATCTTGAATCAGCCTTCCCCTAGACCGATTCGCGAAACATTGGCGGCCAGAGCAGGGCCATGATAAATGTTTTAAATTAACTGGTATACAGGGAGAACGTATATGCAAAAGTGTCATCTGCACTGTACAAGGACACAGAAAACGTGAAAAGAGTGTGCGACCCGCAACGCATCGGTTGATTCCTGACTATTGGATCTCGCTAATTCTTGAAGATGTCGTTTTAACGATATCTCTCTATGTTGCCACATTAAAGCACGACAATGTACAACGTATGAGCATGTGTTTTCGGTTCCCACGTTGCTCACATCACTTGGAGAATTTCACCTACCACATCTACACATAGAGGTCCATCTACTCTGTCTCATGTGCGCCAGAAGTATGGGCACATGACTTTAGAGAAACGGAATGTTTCCTGATCCTATGTTTGGGTGTGTGACCAAAGCTACAAGCCACAAATTCGCATTCATCAGACAGGGCTTCAAAAAATCCCGCAGCAGCCTAAACAGACAGCTCATTGTGATAGATACAAAATATGTTTGTCCTGAGCCGGAAGTACTGCGAAAGCAGACGCACGGCATTGGCTTCCAATCCCGGCCACTTCCTCTCGTACGCTCATCTGGCCTGTCCTATAATGCGTCTGCTTTCGCGCGTACTTCCGGCTCAGCGCTTACCTGTTTTCTTGGTAATACTGACGAGCAGGCACACCAAAAAATTCATTACTCCGTCATACCTTTGGGTCTCCTATGGGTTCTTTCCCTTGAACGGTAGTGTGTGTTCGCTCCAGCATTCCTGCATCGAATGCGTATATTTCTTGGAATCCAATACCGCGCTTCCGTGTAATTTGCGAGCAACAGTGATTGTTTTATGCATGGGCGGGCTCTTCCATGCGTTAAAAGGAGTGCCGCCTTCCTTGACTGGCAAAATGATTCTGACTTCTGAAACAGAAACACGTGGGTACCATCGCCAGAATTAGCCTCTTATCTTACAAAAGCATCGACTTGTATATGAGGTTAGACGGATAGCAAGAAACCCGTGATGGACGGGTGGCGCCAGCACACTCTGTCCATGCCGTGCCCAGATTAAATAACCTCAATATTTGGCCGTTCAAAACGGCCACAATAGGACCCAACATGCCGAACGGACAAAAGGAGAATTCTGTTAAAGATTCTTCTTACTAAACCATTGAAAGCCTTAAAATTATTCAAGGGGTGCTCTCCCTCCTTCCTCCTCTTTTCAAATATGCCGCAAATTAGGTTATCCTAGAGCCCTGTCATTACGCAACCGACTCACAGGTACGCTGAAATACGAGTGTTTAGCTGCCCACAAAACTGATTTATTATTGTCATCATCATAATCAACAAAACCAACCCCACTTGGTTCACTGGAGGGTGAAGGCCTGTCTTAGTGTCACTAGTTAAGTTTATCTTGTCTAGTGAGACTGACCTGTTCCATCGACCTCCAAATGCTCCTGTCCTGCGCTGTTCGAGTCCATTTTCTGCCTCCAAATTTCCTAATTTCCTCTCACTATCTTGGTATTGGCCTTCGACTTCTTCTAGACCATTTAGTCGGTACCCACTCTCTTACCCTTGTGGTTCACCGGTTGTCACTTCGTTAAGTACATAGCCAGCCGAATTTTATGTTTTCTTTTCTTTTTTAAAAATTGATATCCTCTACTCGAGTTTGTCCGCTGATCCAGGAAGCTCGTTTCCCCTCTCTTAACGTAACTCGTGTCATTCTTTGTTCTTTCACTTCAAATGTCGGTACCGGCAGGGCGCATTGGTTGCCTGTTCTTTTTATCAGTGGTTGAGGTGGCTAACGTTTCATTATTTGGGAGTGTTTGCCGAGTGCACCCTGCGGCTGATGCCTATTCTGCACTGGAATTCTTTGTCGTGGTTGGAATTAGCACTGAAAACCTGTCCGAGGAGAGAAAATTGTTACACTTGTGAATGGGAGTGGTTTGGTAATGCAAATTTAGAATCGCGTAGATTTGTGAGAAAATGTTTGGACAATACAATGGAAGATCCCCGTTTCTGTACTGTTGATTGTGTAAAAGGAAAGCTGCAAGTGGGAGTTATGTTCCAACCATTCTTCTTCGTGTTGAAAGCGCGCCTTTTTTGCAAAGCCACACCTGAGTGTATTCCTGGATATTGTTAGAGCACGGGCTCTAGAAGGGACGACCACCAGAAATCAGCTAGCACTCAAGTTTGAGCGGCTAATGTGAACTGTTGTTAGCAGTCCTCCCACTCTCACAGAGTAGCCTAATGCGCAGATAGCTTATCAACCAATCGATCGGTTCGAATCAATCAATCAATCTTTTTCATTCCTGTAATACATGAGAACAAAGCAAAATAATAATATATTTGATTCCATTAGCCTACTCAATTCCTGACGAGGATTTGGAGCGTTGACTACAAAAAGCAGTTGCACTAACGCTGAACAGCTCGTAATCGGAAGCCTACCAAGTATTAGACATTCCCATAAACGAGCATATACGCCACCTGGAGGTATTGCACGCCCGCTTCGCTAACAAGCGTTTAGGCTTTAGTTCAAGGCACACAACTTCAACCTATGCGGGAAGTTCAAGTGGGACGTTTCTAGTGACAGGTATGACCTGTAGTGGTATGTGCCGCTCTGTTAGAGTGCTTTTTGCAATATTTCCCCATCATGACACAAATCTTCATCTGACGAACGAAGGGTCTCGGCTGCTTTTCTGTTTCGGCGTTCGTGGCACGCATCGCCTTTCTCGTCGTGGCCACCCAGCCAGTGCTAGTATTCCAGTTCTTGTTACGTACTTCGGCGTGCTACCTATGCTTGAAGCATTCTATCTGCATCGCAGACATGATCTCCATCTGAAGCTGCAGCGTACGTCCTTTTGTTTGACCTACTCAGCGTAGCTGTTGGATCTTCGTTTGTAGCAGCAGCACGTCGTCCTCTGGTTTAGAACGCGACGCTGTTGTCCTCAGCACTTGTATGAATTCGCGTTGTTCTTCACTCGTACTATAGCACTTTAAGCCTCTCATGTTGCCACTTAGAATGGGTGCCCGTTTTGAAGGGAATCGGTGCGGCTAGGGTGTGGGGTGTGCAACATTGCAAAGCTCAAAGGGCATTTTAACACAAAATGCAAGTTCGGCTCAGTAAAAATGCTATTTTGTTCCCTACAACAACAATACCAATGTTGTAGACAACGATCAAACAAACAGTTTGCATAATAACGAAACATACTCAACAGTGGCGACTCCTGGCCAGGTTGCGAAAGTTTTTGTTTGACGTCATAAGATCTTGTTTTAGCGATTGACGGCCGCCAACCAAACCCACCGCCAAAAAGCACAACTGGGATATTTAGTGCGGCCTTTAGTTCCGTTTGACCGTATCACTTGGATGGTAACGCGCAGTTAACACGCTACTAAAAATGCTTAGTGCCTGTCCGTAACATGTCACTCCTATCCATGCTGCATCACTGTGGCCGGAAATTCGAACGTTGTTTTTAACATAAAAGTGCTTTATTCCTGGATACACCAATATTTGACTGACGTCATATCCGTCACGGAAATGATGACAGTACAACTAAGCAAACGGCTTGTAAAGGGTGCATCCCTGCACTTAGCGTCTTCTTGCGGGGAAGCAACTTTTAGCACTAAAGAGTATGTTATACTGAGGGCTGTTTGTTTTCTTGTTTTATATGTTAACACGAAAGTATTTTATGCAGGGATACACCAAGATTTCACTGACGTCATATCCGTCAATGAAATGACGCCAGTACACCTTTGCCGAAGCGATTCACCAGTAGGACGTCGCTCGCCAAGCACACCCCCAAGACAGCCGCCGGCCCGCAAATCATGCTCAGCTGCAGATTTAACTTCAAATTTCACTTTCGTGGTTTACTGATTCCAATGACAGAGGAATCAACGACAGTTTTTTTGTAATATTTCTTGCATTTTTCGGTTAAAAACACGTTTCTTTGTTGGAATGCTGCACAGGGGGCTACCAAAGTCAAGTTCTTTGAGATAGAACAAGTGGTATTTTGTCTTCATGGAAACGTATTCAACCCGAACGGGGATGTCGCTACCGCAGCTTCGTTACGAACGGAGTAACGTCCATGTGTTGTTGTGGCCGGTCGCCAGTATCTGAACATTACTGATAGTTTTTTGATATTTGCTTTCTTCGTGCACTCAGCGATGGTTTAGGTGGCCACGTGCTCTTTAAGAACGCTATATCCGTTCTATGAACAAATATTCAAGCAAGCACGTCTTGAAACTTGCTTACACACCAAGCTAGCCAGCAGGGAGCTGGGTACTGTCAAAAACTGGCTGTCATGTTGCTAGTTACGGAAAATTGTTTAACCAATTTTCTGCACCCACTGCAAACGGTGTAATAAGGCAAATCTCAATTTCTTTAGAAACAGCGAGAAAAAATATTATACGACCTTAAATAATATCGCGTGGCTTCAGGTAACAATTTCCAAGAAAGGGACTAAATGTATATAAGCTTAGGGAGCGCCCACATGCTGATCACGGCGTGTAACGTATGTCTCTTCTCATTCTAACGGCCATCATGTAGACAACGCCCTGAATGATTACCGGAACTGACCGCGCATAAGCGCAATTTATGCAAATTGTTTGAGAATGTTGCCGTGGGATCACTTGTGAGTGCTTTTATTCTCATCAAGAGAGCCGTAGCGCTCTGTAAACTATTACTGTTTTATATAAATCCTATTTCTGGTGTATTTCTTCATCACGACTTGATTCAGTTAGTTCAGAAACCCACCTTGTGATGGGGGAGTTCTCTTCTGTGTTGTTGCCAATTCCGTAAAAAGGGGAAATTTTTTTTTTATAATAGTATTTCTCAAGGCCCAAATATTTTGCACGGGTACTCATTTTCAGCATATTTCTAAGTAAAAATTGGCGAAAAAATTTTACCAGTTTTAAATTTAAAATTTCTCAATGGCAAAGCACGAACGATTGGGGTAGAGATTTGACGCACGTAAAAAGATAACAAGGTGGCAAAATTTTTCCGGAGCCCCCCCTATGGCGGCAAAAACGCCTGCGTTGAGTTTCGGCGCCCTTAAAGATCCCCGGGTCAAAATTATCCAGCCTCCCCAAACACTCAATCGTTCATCGGTTAAATCAATCAATCAATCAATCAATCAATCAATCAATCAATCAATCAATCAATCAATCAATCAATCAATCAAAACTAAAAAGCTGAAGAATACAAAACTGTTCTATTGCGGCACACACAAGACCATATCCCGGTGCCTGGCGTGGTACTGTAGGCTGTACTCTCACTAGGCCACACAGAGTTCAGCGAGATACTAAGGTCATACGATGTAAACCAATGTTCTGCAGTTTTGAACCATTTTGCTCCTCACTTAGTGTCTGAACTTTTGTATTGTGCTCCGAAGCTAAATATTCCATACAGTCGGGTTGCGGCGACGGGCTAGCAACCCATTTTCTTCTCTTCAGATGTTCTTTAACCAAAATGAAGAACATGGGTCGTCCTGGTTTTTCATCTCACCAGAAAATTGCTTTATTTGTTGCATGTGGATTTTAGAGAGACGCTAGTTTGATTCTAGTACGTTTAATTGGAAAAATCTTTAAATTGAATAAGCGAAGTCTCCAACTGTAATGCTTACATTAAAAATATTGCTGCGACAACAATGACCCTTGAAGGTACCTTGACCTTCTACATAGTTCAGTAGTCTCTCACCACGAAGGCAATCATTGATGTTCACCCATGTCAACGCAGGCATGAGCGAACAGCGCAAAATATTTCTAGACCGCCCTTGTCAAGTACTCTGAATACCCAAGACACAGGTAAATAAGGCAATTAAATGGCGTTTAAACCCCAGGTTCAGCGCAGTTGTGTCCGGGAAGTTAAAAATTATAACAGGAGTCCAGCGACGCCCCAGCAATTTCCCCGCAGCACGCCTGTCTTCGGCATCAGAAGTATTACGTCAAGGAGAATAATTTTTTGTCCACATGGCGTATAAGACAAGTTACGCCAACTACCTCAGCCACCACAGTCGTGTCTGACGCAATCAACGCACTTGTGCTGATTTTTGATTGGGCGTTTGCGGCCTGCGGTGGTCACCGCTTTTCCCTTCTCTAATTTTTTTTTGGATGCGCTACACCTCTGTACTTTAATGTGTACTCATTGGTAGACCGACCGTACCGCCCCTTTCCCCGCCGTAACATGTGTCGTCGTTTGCTTAGGGTAGGGAAGCAAAGCTGGATTGGGGGTCTGGCGTTGGACCTGCGCTTTTTTATCTTCAGTAAGAGTCTTCATTCTATCTGAAAAGCCGAGCGCTTTACTCAACGGCCACTAGCTCAACAGCGACAGGCTCAGGGAGGCATGGCACAAAGCTCAAACCTCGACCAACCCATGGTTACGCCGCGCCGAAAGCTTCAGTGATCATTCATAAAAATATGCAGGGAACATACGCCACTCGTCGATAGTTCGATGAAGGCACGGTGGGAATATAATTAGCAGTAAGAACTTATAATTGCCTTGAATATCAAAATTCCAACTGAAGGTCGGCCGACTAGCGGCGCTCGGCCCTTACGATCCAGAAATAGGCTATTGGTAACGTTATTACGTTGCTGAGTCCCTTAGGACCGAACATGTCCGTCCACGATCCGTGCGCATAGCATTATACAATCGCCAAAAATCCCAGAGGCACCGCGAGGATCCGAGCTTGTGTCTGGTAGACGAGACAGGGTTAGTATCAGTCGTCTCACCCATTGGGCTACGACCATGAGTTAGTACCCGAGAGCAAACGGCCTTACTCCCTCGCCTCTAACGGTGCCGAGTACACCTAGGCCTCCCAATTACCGTCCGCATTCCTGTTCGTGCGCACACACCATCAAGCGGAAAATTCAAGTGAACTTCGATTTGATGAGGGAGTTGCAGTTCAATATAGGGAATACTGAAGGTGCAGCTCACGGCCAAGGCGGTAGGGGTGCAAATCGGATGTCACTCGGGGCGCAACGTGGATGTAATTTCAAGTCGATGTACTCTGCAGGCTCGCCATCATAAACCGAGTGGAGATGCTGCCAATTTTGAATGACAAAACAAGTCGCTGCACCCGTGCTCCATCCTCTCGCCCATAGGTTTAGACTACAGTATACATGCAGAAGCCATGCCCCTTGACAACCGCTTCCCTGCTCCAGTGAACGCAATGCAGTGAAATAAACTGCACGACTGGAACGCATTGGCGCACAGTTTGTTTGTCATGCTCCTTACAGCCGTCGGAGGAAGATTGTATGCATATATACACACTCGTGCATGTGCAGACAAATTGCATGTCTTCTGTGCACATCGCATCACTTCACACCAACTGGGTTTGAAAATCAGGCATTATTTAGCTGTTAAAACATTACTCTCACGGCGATTCGAGCACCGAGGCCTCAAAGGCATTTCTTTCGACACTGGGTAAAGGAAAGTCTTCTAGAGAATTAGCACATGACCGGAATAAAAGTTGGCTGCAAACGTATGGCACCCAAATACCCTTGAAAGAAGTAGTTGCATGTATGATTGCATAACAAACGCAAATATAACCGAATATAACAAAAACAAAACATCCCAGACAAGCCACAGAGAAATCTACTTCTATTGTTGAGATGATGTGCCCCAACATAAGAGGCAATGGGGAATCCGATCTACTATATTACACTTTTGAACCAAACTCTCTCTATGCGCGACTTCTAACATTTGTATATGGTTCATGTAGACGGATTTAGGCACATCACGCCCATGAGCAAAAGCAGCAGCTTAATAACCAAAATTGACCTGTAATAACAAGGCCGACCATAAGGCACGTCCCAGATTTGACCACGTCTAGTACGTCACAGGGCGACATTTTCTCATTTGAGGCTGTCTGAATGGCACTTCATAATTTCTGCTGCTGCTACATGGCTGCCACCTTCTCCCAGACGTTCATTTTCTATGTGTCGACCTCACTCCAACGCTTCGTGCTTACGGGAAGGACGTTAAAACATTTCCCGCACACAGTGCCACTCCTGTGAACCAGAGCATGCTGCGCAGTGTGTTCGGAATTTTTGGGTCCTTGAAGGGTCTGTAAACTTCATTAGACGACTCGTTCTCCTCCTAATGTGACAAGCGCTTAACAAAGAAGCTCCTGACCTAGTCGCTCAGTGGCTATGGCCCTGTTTTAATGAGAAAAAACTCTCAATAGAGCGGGCTGTTTTGTTAGGGTAAAGACAAACACGCCCACGTGGACGATATTACGCCCAAGTCCATATAGGAGCCTAATTTTGAAGTAAGGTCAACAGTTGATGGTCTACGTAGTTCACAGTGATGGCAAATAGAGGTTCAATTTAGGCAGCGAGCCATAAGGAAGCACAGACAAATGTGATGGTAGATTCTGCCAGATGCAAATCATATTCCAGAACACACGACTACGAAGCGTGTTGCAGGAATAAAAACAAGGCTGAGAATGCCTTTATGCCAATCTAGGAAGTTTATTTTAGCCCGAATACGCCAACCATGCCGTGGATGCGTCTCGACATTCTACTATGACGACTGATGTGTCCGTGACCTCCGATACGTAGAGAACAGGCGCCAGCCAGGAAGTAATACCTTGCCAAAACAAACACAACACATGCATGCTGCACGCACTTGCGAAAGCGCTCGTACGTTCGGTTTTCGGCGTTATTTTATTGTAAATTTCCTCTTTTTACAGAGTCAGGGAAAGAACCCCGACTCACGGTTCATCTTTCGAAAGTTTGGCTACGGATTGGAAGTTTTGTTGAAGTTTCGCAGGGATGGTGCACAGAGCATGCACATTTTTAAAATGTCTTGGGTGTGACTTCGTGAGTTCGGCCTTAAAGGCGTAATGGTGACTTATTTATTTCAAAATACGTGCCCAGGTATATCCTGCTGCTGGGTTAGGGAGGGGGTGGAGTTTACTTAAAATAAAGCTCAAAAATTATAAAATATTCAATACATTAGGCAATTCATAGCTGATTCTGGCTGCCGTAAAGAAGTCTTCGCATGGCAATGCAATTCTCTGAATTTCCACTGAGTTTCTGCCAAAATATATTTTCTGCAAGATATTTTTGTAAGTATATTATGCGCATTCTTGAAAATAATGGGGATAATTTGGCATAAGAACACGTTTATTATCTATTCAAATTTCCAGCGTGATCCGCAAAACTGGTGAACATTGGATGCCTTTACACGGGAAGGTTTGTCAAATACGTGTTCCGGTGCAGCTCTTATTTTACCAATTCGCTTGCCATACACAATGACCTGTCTCTATTAGATTAGACAATCGATAACTCAAGAACGCGTGACGTTTTCTATACAAATAGGGGAACAGCGCAACACAGACAAAACACAACTAGAAGAAGGTGACAACCACGAGCGTTTGCGTTTTGTCTGTGTTGCGCTGTTCCCCTATTTATAATCATGCACCAACCGCCCAAGCCTTAACTCTTGCAAATTTTTTATACGCGCTCTCAATCCTATACACCCATTTTCCTTTATTGCAGTTTTATACTTTTTTCTATTCATTTAGGCCCTGATAGCCTGTCTGGTACTACCAGCACAAAACATTTTTTTGCGCGGAGCAAAAAAACTCTAGCTCCGCACAGTTTAAAATTTGAGACCGGGACCGGTGCATATTACAGTAGGTCCGGCCTGGCCCGACATGGAATTCCGGCGGGCCTTGCCGGACCATAATCCCATGGCCCGGATCTGACCATGCCAATGAATAAACATTACAAGCATGTGTTTCCGTAATATACATTTATTCAAATATGATGTGCAGACTAAATATGTACCGAAAATATTTCCGAGCTGTTCGGGGAAAAATCCACTTGAGATTAACTCAACGCAATACATATTTCGAAAGTTGTTGCTGAAATGACTACTCAGAGCAAGTGCTTTAAAATTGTTGTGTATGACTTTTTTAGCGCTGTCTTAGAGTCGGATACAAGTAAGGGTTGGTGGCGCTCGTTCTCCTTTCCGAGCTGCTGTGTTCCTCACTTCGATATGTTCCTAGGTTTGTCCAAAAAGATTCAGTTGTTGATTTCTCTCGGGATACATTTTTCTAGGCATACGCTGGAGAGTTGGCAGCCTCCCATGCGCCCACATATGTCCCAGGACATAGCAATAGGCTTCATGGAACGTAAAAAAGTTCTCGCCTGAATTTAGGCCTTGTCACCAGGACTGACGACCACAGCCCTTCCGAAGAATTTCAATCTCGCTAAAAAGGACACACTGAACTTATTCCTCTGCTGCAGTTTTTTACGCTGCAGGCAGCGAGGCAGGTAGGCGCACGATCGTGCGTACAAGCTTGTCAAGCATCCACATGTATCATATTTTTATCTTTCATGAAAAACGATCACAAGTGGTTGAACCAATTTGCTTATTGTGCTTTTTTGCGTCACCGTTTCAGATCCAGTTTTTATCTGTTAAATTCACTCTTTTTTGTGCCGTAAGTGAAGTCGATAATTTGGAAGCCCCAAGTGATTGTAAAAACGACACGAGATCAAGTAGGTAGTAAACCGGATAGTCGTGGAAGCTAGAAAAATAAAAGCATCTTTTAATGGTATCGGGAAGCAGATAACATTATTCACGCTAACCAAGAGGCCACAACGTATAATCACCTCGTCCCCGCGTTAGCCCTGGCGAGCCTGCCTCTTGCGGGGCGTTACGCTCTCCCAGGCCAGTGCAGCGGCCTTTACAAGTCTTAAAATTAAAAGGGAAACAAGAACAAAACTATACAGCAAAAACTGAAATATGAGCGAACAAACTCACGAAAATATTTCTTATGCACCAAAGCAAAAACGAAACAAAAACGAATACAAACAGAAACAAAACCCAATGCACACACAACCCCAAGAAAGACAAGCACAAGGGATTCTTTCACCGGGAATGTAATGACTCATTGAATCTAGTAACGCGTTGATAAAGAAACTCTAATGGATGTACTGACTCCATGGGTCTATGACGTATTGGATCGAAGGACTCGGGTAAATCTTTTCACGCGTTGGATCTTCTGCCTCGGGCATCACGTGATCCAGCGGTTCTCCTGACTCGTTGGTTTCATTGACTCGTTGGATGTAGTAACCATAAGCGCTTTCGAATCAGGGGGAGACGCAACACGGGGTGCAAAGTCAGTGATTTCAGACTAGTGGGATTTGGAGACAAGAGGGAAGGGGCCGGGGGTAAAGAAACTGGGGAAGTGTGACATTTAAGGCGTAATACATTAATTTGTGGAATAAATTCTTTATACCCTGAGGTGGAGCCTTGATAAACAATATCGCGACATTTTGGCACGAAGACTTTTTGAAATACATTCTTTGGCTCCATGTTTGCAAACAGCAAGCGAAACAGCGCAAAAAACAGGACCCCTTAGAAAACGTGTCTCAAGCATATGCGCGCTAAAAAACGAAACTTCCACGAAATCCGGCTGCAATGAATTAGCTTTATTGAACCTACAATCGATGTAAACCACAAACGCTCTTTCCGCCTTGTACTCAGTTATTCAGTTCGAATGGATTATATGCCCCATTTCGCGAAAATTCGAAGTCTTCGCAAACAAGCAATGGCTCCCAAAAGGGGCAGATGGCACAAAAAATCAAATCAAAATAGAAACTGGAATGAGCCCTTGTCTGGGATTCTAGCGCCTGGCCTATTATTCGCTCGTCGAGTACACAGCCTTTCACAAGGGCAAATCTTTTGCTCTAGAGAGCTAAAGGTAGACCCAGGAAATGTGTTGTTCCCTACTACTTTATAAACATGTATTGGAGACATGGAATGTTGAATAAAGGAGCAATTTGAAACTTGCTAATTACACAAATAGGAACCGCGCAATTTCTGCGTAATAGCACAAATGTTGGACTAAGGAGAGCGAAGATTAAGAAAACAAGACTGCACAAGTTGAGCCAAATGCAAAATGATCATTACAATCAGATCAAGAGGCCATAAAGGCACCACTGGAGGTGCGTAGCAGTTTTTTGTAGTGTGCTAGGTATAGAATTAGCAAAGCACGTGTAAACTAACATCATGCATGTTGCGCGGTTGGCCTATCTTGTCAGTCATAGCACCACCGATAAAGAGGAAGCGATGCAATGGTAAAACGATGATGACGATGAGATGACAGGACACCAATCGCACCACGGAACAAGTCCCATATTGTGGATGACGAATCTGGTGCGATGGGTTCTGAAGCGTCGACCACCGCAGGGTCGGTGAGGTGCGCTTGCCCACGTCAGTAGGCAGCTCAGAAGAAGAAGGAAGGGAACACATAAATGGGGCACAGAATTGTACTGCGAAAAACACCAGCTGCGTACACCACGAAAACTTAATATGGCTCGAAGAATACCCACCAGATATGAATCCCACTAGCTGCAAAGACACTGTCACCATAAAGAATGGCATCTTCACGAGAAAAACTACTATAAGAGACAGAATCATCGCATTACTTGAAATAAAATCTAAATACTTTCGAGTTACCACATGAAAGGTCTTTTAAGTGTCTCTTTTAAGTCATATCAGATAACGCAATGTAAAGTGAGGGCACGGAAACCACTTGTGATTTAGGAAGCACTAGTTTGAAAGAAAAACAAATCAGCTGCTCGACTTTGACGAGCGTCTCCGCAGAAGCTATGTTTCTCTTTGCCCGATTTTACCGCTTCACTGAAGTGGGAAGTTGCGCGGCCTAAATGCAAAAATGGAAGGGTTTCGGTCGAAGAAGAAGGGGAAAGCAATTCGCACTCTAGCTTCTATCTGACAACTGCAGGCTTCTGAAGGATACGTCAACAGTCAGCAATGGGGACTCCACCAACCCATCGAATGTGAGGAACATAGCCGGCACTGGGGAAGCCACCACTTTCACGTCACGACAGAGCGTCAATCGACCGGCTGTTGTTTTATGTATTGTGACATAACTTTGTGACCACAGAACCAGACAGAACCAGACCTCCTCTAGAGTGCTCCTGATGTGCCATGGTAGAAGATGACGGCGACGACGAAGTGGAGTGGATAAAGGGATCAGGCCATCTGCCGTGTCAGACACTGTTTGGCCCTGCTGGATTCCCCTGTCAAGTATATGCGCGCCTGCTCACATGCTTCGTCTGTACCACTTTCTTTCTTCGGGTTTCCTTACTTCCAGTTTTCATTAAATGGTGTTCGTTTTCACTTTATTCCTTTCTCTAATCTCGTTACTTTTATTTCTCTAGTCATCTTCTGCTTCCATTCTAGTATTTAAATAATTTTCTTTCAGTACAACAATTACATTCTGTCTTTTGGTAAAGCGGCCCATTTCCTGGCCAATCCCCCTGAGTGCATACGCGCCATTTCACTGGAACCACCACCTACACAAATGGGGGCACTGGGGGCGAGAATTTAGCACGTTTAAAACTGCTCCAGACTTATTGCCAAGACGCCCTTCTCTCTTCTAGAGATTATAGCCACCTTCGTCAAGCATGGATGCCGATATTTTGTGAATCAAGGCTATGCGGGGTAGCATTCACTAAACTTAGGTGCGAAATTTTCCCATTAAATTTTCATCTTTATAAATCTGGTCTGGCTCCATCTCCGCAATGCCCTTTCTGCGACGAACTAGAAAATATAGAACATTTCCTGTATAATTGCCGCAGCTTCTCCCGAATGCGACGCACGCATCTGGAGTCAACCTTTAGGCTTCTCCACCTTCCGCTATCTAGTTCCGAGGTTCTGTCATAGGCGCCTCCGCCCTAGGAGTCTGCCACAGGGATGTTGTGCCCGCCCTTCACTCTTATGTTGCGACGACAGTCCGGTTTTCCTGCTAGCCAGCTAAGCGTTCAGATTTATTTAATTTTTCTTCCTGACTCTAATGTCATATTATATATATTAAAAATCTGTTCTGTATTTTTGCTTTTAAATTTTGAGATCTAAAATAAATTAGGTCACATTCTGATTAGGTACGAAGCTTCTTGGCCAATCCCCCGCGTGGGTATGTGCTATGGTCTGAGGCAACCAACCAACCAACAACCAAATATGCGTGGGACTCCCGATGTTGCGAATCTCGCCAATGCGAGGTTACTTTAACTAGCTTACGTTGTAGAGTTCCGCAGCTCAACTTCTACATGCACCGCGCTGGGCTCACCTCCTCTCGTCATTGTGCTCTTTGTGATGAACCCGAAACCCTAGAGCATTTTTTCTTACATTGCCGCGGCTTCTCTTCAATGAGAAGAAAATACCTGGTGGAGCCAATTCACCACCTTGGACTTACCCTTACAATGCCGGTCTTACTGTCGTTCGGTGCCATTTCGCGTGGGTCTCCCCACAGGAATTTGGTTACGGCCGTCCACACCTACGTCTCAGAGACTAGGCGCCTACCCTGTTAGCCGCTCTTCTTGTACTCAGACGAAATAAGAGCCTATTGCAAAATCCCGCATAGTCTTCTCTTGCAAATTCCTGCATTCTACAAATTCCTTATTTGTTGTGCAATATTCTGATCAACAATTTTTTATTTATTTATTTTTATTTTTCTCTCCAAAATTTAGTCTCCTAAATTGGGCACATTAGCCCCAATATATCTCCCGATCCTGGCCAATCCCCCAAGTGGGTACGCGCCACAATCAGAAAGGAACAACAACAACAACAACAACCGACGACCGACCAACCGACCGACCGACCGACCGACAACACCAACCAACAACCAACCAACCAATCCAACCAACCAACCAACCAAACCAACCACCAACCAACCAACCAACCAACCCCAACCCCAACCCCAACCCCAACCAACCGACCAACCAACCAACCGACCAACCGACCGACCGACCGACCGACCGACCGACCGACCGACCGACCGACCGACCGACCGACCAACCAACCAACCAACCAACCAACCAACCAACCAACCAAAACAGTGCCAGCAAAGCGCTGCCTCATTTCTTTCCTACCCGAGAGCGGTATGTAAACTCTCGCATGGGGAAAAATATTTTTGGTTACCAGCCACCGCCGTCTGGTTCTTCTATGCCATAGCCTCAGCGGGCTGTACGTGCAACACTATATTAGAGCTTTGGGCCGTCAGCCGTCCGCGTCTGTGGCGCTTGAAATTCTGGATGTACCGTAGTGAAAAGCCAGTTTGTGCAAAGAAACCGAAGGAGTGGTGTAAATAAATTTTTCTCAACCCGACCACGTGCCAGTCATGATTACCGCGATCAGACAGCACAGTATTTGCATCAGACCCCTGACAGCGCGAGTTCTGGGTGTTAAGTTAAATGGAATGCTTTCGTTCGAAAGTGAGCTCACGTACTGCTCGACTCTGGTAAAAGCTGACTCAAAATATTTGCGCAATGGCGTTGACTTGGGAAGTACGCGAATGCATTCGTTCACCCTGGTCGCTCGCTTCCATATAACCCTTTAAATCAGTTTTAATATCTTTGTTTGCTATATCGCTGACGGCTGCTAAATTGGCGTTAGGTAATTGTGATAAAGTTCTTAGCAATTCCCAGCGAAAATCGGTCTTGCCTACTTCGCGCCTTTATGGTGACGCGGTGGGATTAACCGGATTCGTGGGGTTTGAAGTGGCCGAACGCAGTTATTCACGCCAAATGAGCCGCTTTTCGTTGCCTCTTAGTTTTGAATATTGAACAGCACGGATGTGCTCGGACAGGGACCTAACAGGGAACTACACAACAAAGGGACCGTGCTGTGTGCTTCTTTGCTTCACCCTTGTTAAAAATGGGTGCTGCTTAATCAAGGTGTAGTCACCAACTAGCCCAACATGGCTCGTTATTGGATTGTTGTTGTTTTTGTGGTGTTTGGAGCTACTGTTGCTAAGGGATGCAGAATATTTTTCCTTTGCTTTGATTTTGTCTCCTGGTGTCCCGGGTCTCTTCGACGCATTCTTTTCGGCTAGGTTTGTATTTGTTCTTGTTAACACAACCTCGAAGTGAATTGGAAAATGAGAGCACGCTGCAGATTTCGTTTTTTTATTTGTCGTTTGCCGTAAATCATCCCAATACTACTGCGGTCTGAGCCATGTTCACTTTTACGAAAAAAGCCGCCTGTCGTAGTTTATAATGGTTTCATCTCTGTTTAATTTCTCTTTATACTCTCTATTATCGAATACACACTTTCGGAAACAGTCGTTTACGAAACCAAAAAGGCCGTAAACAGCGCAATAATGGTGAAAATGTGATCGGAATTACTGAAAATTCCGGGTTAGTAGACCACGAATGCTACAAAAATTAAAACCACTCCAAACAGTTTATGTCAAGCCGCATTTTGTTCCAGGAGTTATTCGTACCGTTCATGGAAGCCTTTCTTGTTCGTCGGCTTGAGAAACACGATTGTGGACAACCGTAGACGAACCATAATATCAACCGTAGACGAATCATAAATATCTGTAACGATGGCCGCTCGACGATTTTTTACTCCGCCTGAAGTGAACATTTCTGCAAGCCGAGTTTCTGAGCACTGTGTCTTGATTTTTACTCGTTAGTTTAGGAAACCAAGGGGAAAACACCTCAACTCGTACCGCTAATCTACCGGGGGGCTGGTCCGGAGCTTGCTGCAGGAAACATGGCTGGCTGGTCTCTGTCGACAGCTGCACTTTTTGTCGTTTACCTTAGCGCTTAGCCTTCATGACGAAGAATGGAAAAGGGCCCCGCACGGGCGACAGGAAGGCCTCCTTGTTCTACTTAGCTTATTACCTGGAGAACTTTGCTTGGAGGCATTTCACCGCTCCATGACCGACGTCACCGACATTTTTGCTTTTTTTACTGCTACGCAGAGCCTCGTACGCGTCTAAAGATTTATTTAAACTCGTCGTCTGGTGGGCTTCCCAAATTCGGAAGGTCACCCTTGTGCGCTGTTTTACCCGCTATGTCGGGCCTAGAAGGCGCCTCAAAATGAAGACTGATGCTTCTCCGACTTGCGCAGTGTGGAGCTGCGGAGAACGCGTCGCAGCCGTGAAAAATACGTAGATTACACTCTCGAGACACATCCGGGAACAAGCGTGGCTGAGACCGAGCAAAATGTCAATTTAAAACTGGGATGAGAAGGAACATTTAGTTTTTTCTTTAAGCGAACGGACAACGGTAAGAAGAGTGGGTGGTGGCTCAAGTCCAGGCAATCTCGAGCCTCCACATTAGCCAACGCGTCGCAGGCACGGTTCTCTTGATTACCGAGACGGGAGCTTCTCAGTCTACACTCATACTGTTCTCTGGTGGGTAATTCAGAAATAAAGCCTCTCCGAGACTGCCGTTGCCTCCCAGAAAAGGCAATGGGGCACGACCATTGCCTGGAAATAACAGGCACAATCTCACTTTATCCAACTGTTGACTTCATTCTAAGGAATGGCAGCGAAATGGAACTTGTCCCCAAGGAGACACATCTATCAAGAGCACCAGGGGTGATGGTGCAAGTGAGAGTATTGGGCAACAACTGCCACCAGAATGCGCCGAATGTTCAAGCTGCCTTAATCCCTAACTCAACCGACATGTTCTATGTAGCTGCGTCAGTGAATACCGACTGGCGCACCCGTGGCTGCGCAAGATCTTCCTTCTTGTAATTCAATTAGGGGTTTGTTGCCTGATCCTATTCAGCAAACGTGAGTTATACTTTGAAGAAGCAAGATTTATTTCTACTTACGCATCTACGTTCACCCTCAAGTTTTTCTACAACGCCTTTTTTCGCGTTAAATATCCCTTCCAGCTCTAGTATAGCAACGAAGTATAAAAAACAGTCAAGAGGCTTCTACGCCTGTCTTTTTTTATGTGTCTGCGTTATTCCTTCTGGTAGAGTGGAATTTCATCTCAGAAGTGTGTTTATTCCCCTCTACGAAGGCAAAACACCTCCCAGCGTTCCTACGTCCAGACCATCACGTCCACTTCAGTCTGCGAACTATGACTTACCCGTCACTCAACAAAGAGGGTCGACTAAAGAGCTGCCTCTAGATCAGGCTCTTAAGAGTCAGTGGCGGTTAACGCGCTCAATGGGAAGTTCATAAACTGACTTTGGAAAACTGATCCCGTAAAGCGAGCCAACTATCACTGAAACTTACTATACAATAGCCCATGTAATACGGCTCTTCATGAGCAGCTAGATTGTGACAACGCCCTGCACAATGCATGCTTAGCAAGTCTTAACACATTTGAGAATGCATTGAAGAATCGTTCGTGAGTCGTGTGTGCCTGTGTGTCTATAGCGCTGGTGGACGCGTGCGTATTGTGTTGTTACCCTTTTTTTGACGTCCGTGTTGTGTTTGTAGAGGTTGCGTGGTGCTGGTGTTTAGCCTATTTTGTGCGTGGTGGGTGTTCGCAGGTGGGTGGGTGAGTGGGCGGGTGTTTGTTGTTCACTTACAAATGACCGTGTCGTCGGATACCGCTTTGTAAGCACATACTTTGTTAAGAAGATTTAAATGTTATTTCTGTCTACCCTGGACTGATTTGGAACCTACTTGGTTGATCGTTTCGTGTTTTTAAGTGCACAGATAAAATGAAAGCCACGCAATTTATATGTTCAGGATGCATGGGAAAATTTTGTGCGCACGCCCGGTGCGGACAACCGGAGGAAAGTCGCTTTATTTCGTATAGTCGGTGTTATGGCGGTATCACCCACCCTAAATGATGTCAGACGTGGCGACGTATCATGCTGAATCAGCGCCGCCTGTATAAACATTGCCTAACGCGTCGCGCGCTTTTCAATGGGAAGGGTAGGGACGCTTGGTTGAGGCACTCATCCGCTAGGTGGCGCGTGCCAGCGGACATCTGGCCTTACGTCACTGCTCGCGAGTCGCGGACGCTGAACCCACTTCTACGACGTGTGTCTGTCAGCTTGCTTGTTGGGCTTCAAGGGCCGTTTCGCTGACATCTTAGCCGCGATGGGGAGCTAGTTCTGTAGCGCACTGGGGATCTCGTTCAACGTGTCGCTCGCTTCATACTTGCTTCATTTTTCCAAAGATAACTGACGGAGGCGGACTGAAATAATGTAAGAAGTTATTGATTGTCGGTTAGACATATAGCTAACAGAAAAACGATATTTTCAGATGGGGCAGCCATTATTTTACTGATATTTTTCTGTCTGGAGTATTTAGAGAAGAAAAAATTGCCTGCCCGTTTTTTGTTCAGGTGCTCACTTCTACCATTATTTTCCAGTAATATCACGCGCTTGTAAATTTTAGGAAATTATAGAAAACAAAAGTATAAGCAGCTGAGGGTCCCACCACGCTGTCCGGGCGGTTCTGCAGTACAGTCCTCAATTTTAGAAGTGCGTACCGGTGCGGAGTGCGAACATCTGGGTCAAGACAAGACCGAAATACGGAGGGGACAGAGGCGGGATACCCTACTCAGAAAATTTCGGGACCTGTGATTCGAGTAGATAAGCGCGCAAAGCCGGCTTCAGCCTGCGGCTGCACAAGGGATTTTACTTCGTGGCAAAGGTGGTTTTATCAGCGACAGACCAAGGTAGACAGGCATGGTGAAAAACAAGAATGCGTAGGAGTGCCGCCTCGGGAACGCTAAACAAACTTTCAACTACTTTGCATAGTTTCCGAGAAGCGGCCCTGGACGGCGGACACGAAAGCGGGGAAGGGTAGGAGAGAGTAACAGGAGAGTGACTGTTTGGCCATTTTTCGCTCACGCGTTAGGCAACGTTTATACAGGCGGCGTTGGCTGAATACACTGATGAGCCAACCAACTGTTGGCTACTGGCGGTTTTGAGTACGTGACGCCGATTGTGGCCTCCTTGGGGCTTCAAGATGTGCTTCACAGACGCGAAAAACTGAGCAACATCCACGCTACTAAGTTGTATACCCTAGAAGGGTGACGCGGATATCAGGCATCTGTTCCGGCACCTGGATATGTGCATCGACGCCCTCTTAATGAAGTTCAAAGGGAATCTGGTAGGTTCAGCACTGGTGAAGTAGCTAATCGGCGTCGTCAGTTGCGCATGAACGCCATATTGTGGTGGCCAAACATGCCCATATTTACACCGATACCATGACTACTCTATGATCATAATTTTTGTAGCTTGTTCAGCACGTAAAGCCAGAATTTCAAAGAATTACAGCTAGGAATTCAACGCAGTGTCAACCAGGAGAATTATGTGAATTAAATGCACTCTGTACAAGTTGTTAGGAGATATTTCAACTTTAGCGTAGGCAGATGAGCTAACAAGCCATGCAATATTCTTTTCCTGCCCTGTAGAGGTGGCTTGAAAAACTGCATGAAGACATTCAGCAATTACGCCAGCAAGAATGACAGCACCTTTGAATAATTTTAAGAAACGGTGGGAATGGTGCGACTACCGTCATCACATTAGATATCTCAGTTGCAGAAATGTTGTGGCGATGAGGAAGCGGATTTATGGGGTTTCTACGGTGGAAGGCGCTTTATGTCACGGCCTATGCCGATGATATCACAATTTGGACCGAGACAGGTGCCCACCCCACAACCGACGCCGCGATGCCTCAATTGCAGAAGGCCTTATACACGATCAGCGCTCTCCTAGACGCCTCAAAAACGCTCCGCAAGTGGACTCTCCCCAACTTTGCATTGTGCGCACTGTGGGGTCACCGTACGGACAGTACCCGCCGCGGTGGCTCAGTGGCTAAGGCGTTGTGTGTTGAGCACGAGTGCGTGGGTTCGATTCCCAGCCATGGCGGCCGCTTTTCTGATGGAGGTGAGAAGCAAAAACGCCCGTGAGTATTAGATTTCGGTGCACGTTGAAGACCCCCAGGTGGTCAAAAGTAAGCCGGAGCCCTCCACTACGGCGCGGGTCATCGCCTGCGTTGCGTCGATGCGTTAAGCCCTACAATCAATCAATCCGTATGAACATTGAAAAACATATACGTTATGTAAACTGAAAATTTTATGGTAAGCTGTTTAAGTGTGCATATGTCTTTATTTTTGTACTTTGTAAGTTATTCATTGCTTTCCAGAATATGCTGTATTTTATTGCGATGGTTTTGCGCCTGCGCAACTGTCTCGACCAATTGGAGCCGGTGTGGGCATTCCCGCAATTTAAATATTAGCCCGACGTGAAGTACTAAACATGCTGACGCTGCTTGGCCTCCTGCGCCTTCAAATGCAAAATTAATCTAGTAGCTGCCAAGTGGCTGCCAAGAGAGGAGACGATGCGCAGCAGACGACAATGCGCCCTTATCGCTACAGGATCGCATGTCGGCAAGAAAAAAAAGCTGATGTTTACAAAAGAACGTTTTGAACTCATTTTATATAACAGGCTTGTTTATTGCCATTTTGTCGAGAACATAAACACATCGAGATTTCAGGACTGAACCTCGAACAGCGCAGAGAGATTGACGTGACCGGGGCATGTTGGAGAGTCCGGCCGTAGCGCACAGCGGTGAAATTCACTTCATCGCCAACAGGTAAAGCCATTTTCCGAAATTCCGATGTAGTGGACCAGTCACAGGCCGCTTTTTTGATGTATGGGGCCTACAGGGGAGTATTGCAACTTTAAAATTAAGGAATTCTGCTTGTTTAGGGAACGGCGGTTGTGGCATAGCCAGGAGCCACAGACACTATAAAGTGCCGACGCATGCGCAATGAGATCCACGGGGCTGCCCAAATAACGTACTGGGCTGTGTTTTGGTCAACGCAAACAGATTTTACGGGCTTGGAGATGCAAATGGTGCTTAGTAACGAAGGGACTATGTCCTCGTCGTAGCCGAAGCAAGGCGACAATATTTCATGTTTCCTTGGCCCCCCTCAGTACGTCGCCGAAAAATCTCGGCCTTTCGTGTTGATTCCGCTGAAGGTTCTATGAAATTTGCCGAGCAATGAATCGATTGGTTCGTATTTATCCTTAGTTGAAACGTACAGTATCCGTCAGGTACCCCCTGTCTGCTGTATTCATGATGATGCTTGTTTAACTGTGAGAGTGTATCAACGACAATGTTAGCCGGTTAGCACTGTTCGTAGTTTTACGTCGGCACTGTTCAGCTAGAGTTCCGTTAAAAATCGAGGAGTTAAACTAAATATTTTCTCAATGCTCAATATCTCTTTGTAATAAAGTATCGTAACGTGCAAAATTTAGGAGTAGGATATCATAGCCAGCTTTATTTTATTACAATACTTACTAGTATGTTCACTCGGGTTTTTTGCAAAGGCCAGTCAGTTTCGAGGCAATGCTAACCTAATAAACTCTGCATTTGCTTATTTAACTCGAAGTGAATGAGTTTCAGAACAACGTTATCAAGGCGGGAGCGCAGGGGCTTATTCAGACACACGTTTTCGCTCTAGCTTCGTCAGTTTGCACAAGGACCACAGTGTACATTATGATAGCTTCAGATACCTGTTGGGCCGGGTAAAAATTAGTGAGACGAAAATCGGTGCGTATAGCTGCACACAAAGGGTCATGATAAAATTTGCTCCCAAGATAAAGGACATAGAGGCAACTAAAAAAATTGCGTTTCCACAATTGTTTCTTACTACAGGCTTGTGGGTTCAAAACAAATCTGCCTGAACAAATGCCAATGTGGCGCTGACTCACACGTCTAAGTTAACGGCCGGCTAAGTGGGTATTTAATGTGTTTCAATGCCTAAGACTTTAATGTCCTAATAAAAAAAGATTAGGCGGCACCGAGGGACGGTCATAACAATAGCCCGCCGAAGGCGGCAGAGCCGAAATGGGAGAATGAATGATAGCCCTTCGGTAAAAAGGGAGCGTGGCTTGCTGCACCCTCGCAGTGGTGGAGCGCCCACGTTGTGTAAAAACAAACCGATCATTGGCACAGGACCGATTGCCATGGCAAAGCACCGTTTATGTTTGTCTTCACCCTATCTGTGTCTTCGCTTTACTGCCCTCTTTATATCAAGAACACAGATAAAATTTCCATGTTGTCCGCACTCGCCAAACCAACCTGAATTAGTTCCCAAGGGCTCCAAATATTAAACACTAACAACACTACTACATGACCCAAGCTTTAAAGGACGAACCATTGGGTTACATAAAAACTACAAGCTCAGTACTACCAGCATATTTCCACAATGCCACCTGCTGGTTCTTTTGGAGACCCTCCAATTAATTTACGGGTGAACGAACCCCGCCTTGTGTAATTAGTATAGTAGGTTTAATATCGGGGTTGTGACAATTAGCTGCCCCAGTTCAAACCTTTGCAATAGTAAAATTCTTTTTCACTGCACTGAGCGTCCTGCATTAAACAGGAAGTGCCGGGGATATGCCTATATCGTAATGAAACATCGGTTCCAGGGCATATCAACGTAGCATAAAAGCCTGTAACATTCTTGGTAGGGACATTTGATGCAATTGGTTAAGGTTTCAAGCGTCATCCAGGCTTGCCTCTCAGTGTTGGCGTTGAAGTCAAGAGTTTTCTCTCTCGATCCCCGTTGTCTTGTTCCCTTGAATTAAAAACTTCCCGAAAATGACTGTGGCTAGAACAGCCTCAGTGAAGCCTGTCCGCTTGTTTTACGGTTGTCTACATTTTCCGTGTGTCCTAAATGGGAAAGTACTCTTACAAGTCACAACATACGAGCCAACTATACACAGCTTGACAGGCGATCACTGACGCCGAGTAACATTACGAGGTCGACAAAATATATGCATCAGATCTTGTGGTGAAGGCACGCAAAAAGTATAATTTCTAAGTTCATAAATGGCCGAAATGTGGTTTTTAAAAGACAAAATCAATATTCAGACACAGTGTTTATAAAGACGACAGTAAACACAGTAATTTGTAGTTATTTCTGAATGCTATTAGCTTAGTTTATTCCCTTTTGATCCTTTTTTTTTGCTATTCCGATGCAATTGTCATTGACCAAATTAACCACAAACCAAAAATTGTTACACTAAAACCTTACACTCAAATTCTTCTGTAATCAGGTTTCGCAATCCAATGTGGCTTTTCTGCATGCATAAATCTCGTGGTTATTTTTAAATATGTTGAGCAATAAAATTGAAAAAAAACGTGAATTTCTCCTGTAATAGACAGTTAGCTTCCTCGCAATTATGTTTACACATTCACTCACCAACCTGCGATAAAAGCATTCTTCACGCTTGCAGGGAGAACATTGAGCGCCTTACTCAACTTCTACATTTTCCTATTACTAGCTTCCCTCAGAGACTAGCGTATGCAGCTAAATACAATGTTGAGAGAGTTCCATTTTACCCATAAAATGCCTTTCCCGTTTCTAACGTAACCAGCCAGCATCTGCAATGTGTACCGAGGCTTTAATTAAAAGGGACACTGAAGTGATATGTAAACATTGCGGGATTACTTTCGCAAATTGTAGTCTGGAGTCCCCAGGCCATGTTTCGACCACCCTGGGCGCGTTTACGCGATTTTATTCAGTAGAAAAATTAATTCGAAAATGCTGTCCTCCTCTCTTTACGCTCGCCCATTTCTGCGGCGTGTTCGTGTGACGTCAGGAGGGGATAAGCGGCAATTGGCTGCACTGCACGGCTCCCCCGGCCTTCAGGACAGAGTCAGTCGGCCCAGCGTTTCGTCGTCCGCCGGCCGCCGACGGGTCGTCGCAAATTCGTTCGCCTCAGTTGAAACGAAGCCAGGACACGCTTGTGAATAGTAGAAATTTGCCTTTCTTTACTTGGTTATTTTGTACACTGTATCTAGCTCCAAGTCAAGGTCGCTTCACACAAGCGCTGCGCACAAGCGCACATGCGACGCTTCGCTGACTGGTATGCCAGTAGGAAATATAAGGCCTCTTGAAGGCGGGAGAGAGTCAGCGAAGTCAATATAGGTACTAAGGAAATAAAATCAACTGATTTTTACCGTACAGCGTAAAACTAGGGTGCGGGAAGCACTTTTTTGCGCTGGGCGAACAAACCACAGCTGGTCAGCAGCACGACTACGCATCTGCGAACGCTTTTCCGTCTACGAAATGCAATTGGTAGACGTGAGCTAGTGTGGAAACTCGGGCGACGCTACTGCACGAGCGCAATACAACAAACAGTCACCTAAGCTGCTTGAAATGCCAAACTAAATAAAAGTCTAAACTGGTTGTACAATATATACCCTATATTATCGCTACCCGCGGAGCCCCCTCCCTGGCCGAGCGGTCTGGGGTGCTGGGTTTGCCACCGCAAGTATTTTGCAACTCACGAGTTCGAATCCCCGCGGGTACTTGCGTTTTTTTTTTTGTAAGTTAACTTTTCGTTTTCCGCCGATGTTTTCTATATTGAGTTCACCTTTTTTTGGGCCGCAACGTTCATGGCTCCACGAACTAGTTCACAAAACGCGCGCAGGCTGGTACTGGCGCGCTAGCGAGTTCTCGTTGGCGTGCTGTTGCCATAAGCACCGACTGCTGCAGGCAGTGGGCACAGGCCAGAATGAACAGATCCTTGGCCTGGTGCGAACACGCTTTTACGACACAGGCATGAGGGGAGGCAAGCTCCAAATATGGGGGAAAAGCGCATGACATTTGGGCGTCTGCGGGTACGCGGAGGGCGTTCATGCACTGCGTAGGTTTCGGCTAGTGAATGCTACGATCCCAATCCGTCCTAGGAGTCTTATCTTTATGCATTTTTACAGCTTACAACATGGCAGAAGCGCGGTACGATGATTACTGAGTTATTGAGAATGCCCATCCAACAACGCCAACGGTTGTGTTTTACAGAACCGAAACCGAAACCGAAACTTGTTTGGTTGCTCACCTTGGGCATCGTCCAATCACGGTGCCCGCTCCTCCTAACGTCACAGCTTTAGTTGGTGCGGCCGCCGCAAACCGCGCATGGTAGTTTTTCTTCTTTCGCGCTTTGTAAAATAATTACCGATTTGTCAACCGAATAAACGATGAAAAGTGTGCTAATTTGAGCCAGTCTACGCAGTGCAAGCAAAAACTGGAGCTTGACAAATTCACTTCAGTGTCCCTTTAAGGAGGGATACACACGCAGGAGCCCCAGGACCGTCACAGGTAACACTGCATGATTTGGACAATTGAAACTGCATCAGACACTGCCTTAGACGCCGAGTTTTTTGAAAAATCGCTCAATAGGCAGCAAAGTGGGAAGAACAAATCGGCGGCTGTCTGGGGCTCTTAAGACACCTAACGCTACAGAACCAGTGTGCACCCCATGTAAACATTCTATACTGAACAATAACGATACCTAAAACAAGGCAAATGCGAAATAACGGAAAGAGGGACGACGACCGACGTCTGATCGGTCTCCCAAGACTGCCAAAGAACACCAATTTTACTTGCCAGCTCTCTGCGCAAAAACTCGTGCGTTTGTGGCGTGTAGAGTTACGCTTATGCAAGAAACTTTTATTGATGGCGTACGATTTGAACAAGGAAAATACCCTTAAAACGAAAAGTGCAAGAAAGAAGGGCACTTGCCAAGGCCTTTTAAAAGACAAATAAAAGAATACTCTTAGGCAATCAATCACTAGGAATACTTAATATATGCAAATGGGCTGTTTACAGGGCAATTCCAAGCGGCCATGTGGGATAGTTGCAGAACTTACTTTTGAAGCAGGCGTATCATGCCGCTTTTGCGTGCCGTAACTACCGTGCTGCGTTGTATATTTATAGGCTTGCAGAAGCTGCTACTGGGAAATATAGCATCTTTTATAACAAAATCCCACTCGGACAAGGAGCGGCAAGTTGATCTCGAACAGACGGCAGCCTGTAAAAGCACTGGGGCCAGCCTCTGTGGTGAGCAGATCGATATGAAGCTGAAGAAGACAAATAGCACGTTTCACGCGATGAAGTACCAGCTTATGAAGCGCACGTCACATCGTATAGCTCTTTTCAAGCGCAGCCACAATCCCCAATGCGAAATTACAATGGGGAAGTATCGAAAGGTCGAAAAAACAGTCGAATCTTGTTAATTAGAACTCCATGGGCCCCGAAAATTTTTTCGAATGATATAGATTAACCAGAGCTATTTAAATATTAAGAGGGAGAAATAAACGTTTAATAAAAACGATCAAATTTGGTGCTAGATGGTGGGGGCACCAGCCCTGTGGGGGATATCCTTAGTCCGGGATGCCCTGGTCCTGGCTGGCTGCCCGGGCTCTAGCGACGACTTCTTGTTGCGCCGCAAGGTCCGAGCTGGTCAGTCGGTCCACCCACAGCTCGTAAGTAGGGTTGGGGATTGGAGATAAAGACGGGGATTGCTGGCATTTCCATACAAGGTGGTATAGGGTGCTAGGGGATAGGCAGTAGGCACAGGTCGTGTAGTATTGGGTAGGGTACATTTTGTGGAGGAGTGTACGGTGGGGGTAAGAGTTAGTTTTAGCCTTCGGAGGGTAGTGGCTTCGAGATGACTAAGGCGAGGGTGAGCGGGAGGATATCTGCGGCGGCTGAGGTGGTAGTGGGTGAGACGATCAGGGGGGTGAGAGGGGTATCTGGGCAAGGAGGCTGCCGGTCGGAGACGGCCTGGCGTGCATACTCGCAGGCAGCGGCTTGGGCCGCATCGTTACCGGGGAGGTCAGCGTGGCCGGGTGCCCAGATGAGTTGGATGTCGGGTAGTTCGTAATTACCCTGATGGATGCGGAGAGCTGTGGGAGTAACGCAGCTGTGAAGATATCGGCGGCATGCCTCTTGCTAGTCACTAAGGTCACATGACGTAGTCTTTGGCTGTAGTGGCTGCTAGCGCTATAGCTGCTTCTTCGGCCGTTGTGGCAGTGGTGGTGCGGATAGTGGCTGCCAAAAGCTGTTGAAGGCGGTGGTCGACAACGGCAACGGCGTAAGCTCGCTGGGTGGAGTAGCGGGCAGCGTCCGTGTACTGGGTGATGGAACTAGTGGAATGTAGCCGGTGCAACGCGGCCGCACGAGTCGCTCGGCGGGCGTCGTTGTATTCCGGATGCATATTTCTAGGGATAGGAGCCAGCGTGATTCGATTCCGGATATCAGGCGGTATGCCAACCGGGCAGTCGTCGGCTGGGGGAGTGGCATAACCCAAGCGTTGAAGAGTGCAGCGCCCCGTATATATAAGGAGAAGGCGTCGTCGCTGTGACAGCTTGTACGCTTCAAGAAGCTCTTCCCAGGTGTTGTGGATTCCTAATTGGAGCAACTTGCGGGTGGATGTAGTAGGCGGAAGGGCGAGCGTGGTCTTATAAGCCTTGCGAATGATCACGTTGAGCTTGTCCCGCTCCGCAGGTTTGATGGCCAGGTATGGGGTCCCGTACATAAGGCGGCTGGTCAGTAATGTCTGAATGATGCGAACCGCATCGTGTTCTTGAAGGTCGAGCCGACGGTAAGCAACACGGTGGACTAGTTGAGTGAGTTGAGTGAGCGTCCGCTGGAGTTGGGAAATGGTGCTAGACCCGCTACCGTTCTTAGAGATGTTTAGTCATAGTATTCTTAGTGAGGCGACATTGGGTACTGGGTGGTTGTCGATGAAGAGGTCACGATCCGGGATTGGGTCGGTGGGTTTCTTGTACGTGCAAGCGCACAGTGTTATGAGCGCAGAGTTTTCTGGGGCACATTTGAGGCCCCTCTCTTGCAGGTACTCCTGAATGACATCAATACCAGCTTGGAGCGAATCCTGCTGCTGGCCGGTGGAGCCCTGTGCAACCCACAGTGTAAGGTCGTCAGCACACAGAGCATGATTGACCGTGGGGATTACGCTAAGTAATGCTGACAACTCTCGCATCGCTAGGTTGAATAGTAGCGGAGACACCACAGATCCTTGCGGTGTCCCCCTGGAGCGTAGAGTGAAAGTAGTGGATCGGAGATGCCCGAGGCGGACGGTGCCGGTCCGCCTCCCGGCATGCATGGGAGGCGGCATGCACGGGAGTTCGCCCGGCTTGCACGGGAAATCGCCCGTAGGGAAAGGGGCGGGTGCAAAAAAGCAGGAACGTTCGACCGCAGTGATGGCTCAGAGGTACAGCACTCACCTCGTATGCGGGAGGTGCTGGGTTCGAATCCTGGTACCGCCGGACCCCCACCGGTTTCTTTAATGGGTACAGGCGTCCCTGGTTGAGTGCGGACCCTTGAAAGGGGATTTCACGTCTGGAAAGCTGCATTTACCCTATCGAGGGGCCCCTGACCCTTGCCCATCTGGCGGGGCCCCCGGCCATCATGCCGCATTGCGCCATTGCCGGGGGTGGAAGAGTTCGGCTGCATGTCCTGCCACAGGCGGTTGCGAGTTGAGAGTCCATCGTGGCTGTGGAAGGCATCGTGTGAATTCGTGTTCCTTGGTGGCGTCGGGCACCTACCGGTAAAATAGGTACAAGCGACTCCCCGGCCTGGTGCTCGGCCCTAGTGTGGGGCTACAACGCTTGAGAAGTCCACCCGGCTTGCACGGGAAATCGCCCCTATGGAAAGGGGCGGCTGCAAAAACGCAGCAACCTTTTTTTGCCGGGAATACAGCGTCAGTTAGAAGAAACCGTACATTCGAATTAAGCCACTTCGAATAACTGTATACCAGTGTATTTGTTTTGAAATGTAGCTTGCGTGGCAATAAGCGTCTCGGGGAAAAAATACACGGAAGAAGTCTCAAGTGCCTGTTAAAGATCCCCAGGTGGTCAAAATTAATCCGGAGCCCTCCGCTACGGCGTGCCTCATCGCCTGCTTTGCGTCGGTGCGTTAAACCCTACAATCAATCAATCAATTAATCAATCAATCAACCATGTGCCGCTGTTGGCATGCCAAACATTCGCAATTCAAAAGAAAAAGAAATAACAGTTCGTCCGGCCTGTCATATTTCCAGCCACGAGAAAAGAAATAACTATAAATAAAAACAATACCTCACAATATTTGTTCCACTGCATGCTATATTTGGAGCACTGAAGCACCTTTCATTTTTCCGTTGAATATACGTTCGAATTAAAGGGGAATAGTTTAACACCGCTTGTCCTGACAACATTTTTGATATGCCACGTCTATATCAGCGTTATACACACCAGCTGACAAACTTGTCTTTTGCCATGCTTAGCCTGTGGTATGAGAACGGGCGGCAACAGAAGCAACTGCTGCAGCAGATGTAATTAAATTGCTTGCAATATCATTTTTTTTTCGGGAAAACCGAAACGAAAAAATCTTTTTCACTGCGTCAAATTCACGATACACCCACAAATTCCGTACTCCCTGGTGTGTAATGCGCACAGCTGCAAAGAAATTTGTATGCGTGAAATTCTGGAGGATGAAGATTGGCTGACCACAATCCTGTCGTACAAGTTTTCTGGTTGTGCACGTGCTTCCCAATACGGCGTACGTTCACTGGGCTATGCCATCTATGTAGACGCAGTGTGCATGCCACAGCTTGTTTCCGCAGATTTATATTCACCCGGCCATTGCTCTCCATTGTCGAAAACCCGAAACGTTATCACAGTGTAAGTAACGTAATTTAATCACGGCTAAACTAGCGCGAACTGTCGTACCCTTCTTAATATAAATGGCTATAAAAGCCTTACTGCTCTTTTTGAAGGACACGGGCCTGTCTGAATGATTGGAGGGACATTTCTGTAGTGCAGTGCCCTTAGTTCGCCAATTTTATCAGTGGACCGTATTAGTTTTGGGCATTTTCTGGTTGTGTGCGTTGTTTGTACCGCCTTTGTAGTTGCCTGGTCACGCCTTGTGTTTTTTCTACTTTCCTTTCTCTCATTTTCGCCTTTAATATGTACCCTGTCCTTTCTTTCGCTTTCATTTCCCGTATCCCCTCCCCCCTGGGTAGGGTAGCCAACCTGACAGTATTCTGGTTAACTTCCCTGCCTTTCCTGTACTATTCCTTCCTCCCTTCCTACTCACTCTGCTCGCACAGAAGGCTCCCGCTCCCCTCGCGGCAACACCCCGGCGTTGACTCTGCGCTCATTCCCAGCGAAGTATGTCCTTCACAGAGGCCTCACTAAGCCTCTAATATCAACGTGAAACAAAAAAAAAAAAACTGGTCTCGTGGCCCTCGAGCGTCACGTTACTCAACGTTCGTGCCTGCCGTGCCATCAGGTCAAATTCTTGATTTCAAGTTAACAGGCTGTCGCTTACCACAGTGAATATTTAGAACAGCGAGGCGGCATTCCTGATAGCCGCCATATTTATTTATTTATTTATTTATTTATTATTTATTTATTTATTTATTTATTTATTTATTTATTTATTTATTTATTTATTTATTTGGAATACTGCCAGTCTCTTTGTGAGACCAAGGCAGGCGGGCATAAAAGGGTGTATTCATTTACATGCAAAAGTACTTAGTCAGTAGGTAGTACAACTGTAATAAGAGCGAAAAGTCAAAACAAGAACAAGGGTCAAGTAACTCTGATGTAAGCGTCATATTTTTTAGATTACACATATTTATAAAGAATACAAAGCAAGTGAAACATGTACAAGGGTGACAGTTCCCCGTCAAAAGCAAGCAAAGGCTATTGCGGCGACACATTGCATTATAGAGTGGTATGCGGAATTGCCATAAATAAAGCTGCCTATTCTAGAATTTTTTTGCTTCCCAAGCTCCTGAGCTGCCAACAAATTATCAGAGTTGTCCTGATAGAAAAGCGACGTAGTAGTACTTGGAATGTTTTCTACCGAAGGAAATGCCGCATGGCGTCCCAAACAATCGGCAGCGGGCCTCGGACTGGTAATTGCATTCCTGACAAACACGGGAGCCCACACGTGCCTCCGCATTATTGAACTCGACTACGGTTTGGTAAGGGGGGCTATTCTCGCATTAAGAAGAGGCCGAATGCTCCCCAATGACGACTGCCGTTAGCATCACTGCTTCTGTTGTCATCACGCTAACATCTTCAACCTTTCTATTCCCATTACAGTACGAGACATGACGCCAAGAATCCACAAATTGTCCACCCTTGAACTTCTCTCGTGATATCATTTTCTATATTTCCTTTTTTTTTGATTTTCTACAAATAGATTTTCGCGTTCCTAACATCTGTCCCTAAAAGGCCTCTTCCGAGGTTGCACGTCGCCCATTATATCCAAAGGACGGCTAATATTTTGCAAGCAATTCCTTCTTTCCCTTCCTCTCATAACCATTCTTGCGTACCTGGCTGTCGCTTCACGAAACATGCTGTGCTCTCAACGGAATCCACGAATTGGAAAATTACCTCTACGAATTCAAGCAATTTCTGACCTCACAAACCTTCCATAAGCCGCACAACCTTGAGCGGTGATATTGTCTTCGATCAATCCCTCCCTCCTTGTGCAACTGCCCCCCCCCCCCCCCGGCCATTCATGTCCCCTCAGATATTGAAGCGATTCTCTCTCCTCCTTTCCCCAACTTGCCCTGCTTGCATCCACTATTTCGGGTTATCATCTAAACAGCACGGGCTAAATATACCGGTGAAAGGCTACATGCAACCAAATAGCGCTTCTGAAAATTCATATCTGCGAAAATAAAACACACATAAACGTTTTTATAGAGTAAGAAAACTGGAAAGAAATAAGCAGGAAACGTGGCTAAGGCTGTTGCTTCCCATTTTCATTGAAAATGAAGATGCAACCTAAAATGCTGTGCATTTCGAGCAAAAACACAAAATGTTTGCGTAAATAATGTTAAGGTATCTAAACGAACGCAAGGACTGAAAACAGAAACCCTATTCACTTACCTCCACGAAAAGCCTGGTAGCTATTTTTTGCTAGCTGAAAACAAGAAGCGACCAGTAGTCACTATACACTTTCCAGATCCCTCGTGATATTTCCCATAAAACATTTTTGCAGTGCGCAATATGTGCATGTTCTAAACTTGCCTTATGCATTCCCAGGCTACCACTATTTGCCCGTTGGGATTTTAGGTCCCCTCAGTTCCGCTCGTAATTAAACTCGGCGCGTGCACAATATTTCTATACGAAAAAGCGGAAATGTTTTTCTGCAGGGCAGAAAAATAAACTGTAGCCTCTTCCAGGCTCATGCCGTTTTCCTACCTTCTTGTCACGACAAACCGATGACAGTGATTCCTAATGATATATTCAGCCCATTCGTATTTTACTTTGAAAAATTGCGTGGTGCAGCAATGCACTGGGCGACAGCTTTAATATAACCCACTTAGATCTCTATTAATAGAGATTCAGTTTTGCTTTCAGCAGCGTTTAAATTGCAGTGGCTTTTCCGTCCGACCTGCTTTTCTCCAAACGCAAAGTTGTTCAAACAAATTTCGAACCCCACAAGCAACCACCTTCACCGATACACTTCCAAAATGGCATGAAAATTGTGCTCTGACCCATTTATCGGACATATAAAGCACTGCTGTGGGTCAGCAGTGATCACAATGATCCTTGTTGATGCCCACTCTTCAGCTGACCTCGTATGGGGAAACAAAATTTGCGAAGCTTGCAAGCGGCAGTTATATAGCACTCGATTCGTAGGGGCTCCCGTACCGCTGAGAGAACATCTAGATGCCATGTGTAAGGGCCCTTATGGTAAAGGTGAGGGGTCCGGTTTATAAAACAGAATACGAGGCCTCAGATGCAGCTGCTGGTAGTGGTGTTAAAAGAAAACGTGTGCAGCATAAGTGCGAAATATGAAGAGATCTACGAAAATATTCCGATACAACGCAACGAAAGTGATGCCTACACCCGTGGTACTGTCCCAACTATGCCCTTGTGACGCACGTGGGAGGGCGAATTGCTTCTCAGTGATTATGTGAGCTGGATGAAGGACTTGAAAAAGAAGTTTTGTCATAAACATAGGAGAGAAAAAAAGGTTGAGTACCTTACTTTGACACTCTATTGGTGGTGTCATGAAAGATCAATGACATTCTTTGGAACATCCCAATGACACTTTCGGGTGGCGATGAAAATTAACACTGCAAGTAGTATCCTACGCACGCAGAAAAGAAAATGTGGTCGCCCAGTTGGTTAAGAAATAAAGGCGTCACGCAGAGCATTCTATGGGGTTGATGCGGTGCCACATTGCCTACCTGGCAAAAAGGACACTTTGCGAGGTCATCGACTGTTGATGAACCTCGGAGAGGTGCACGCAGAATGGAAGAGGAAGTCCTATATAAGAAATGGCTTCTCCACAATCGCGGCTTTGTGTGCTTCACACTGTGTTCTGACTGGTAGAAGTGGTACTCAAGTACACAAGGGGTACAGAAAAAAGTTCTTGAATTTCCGCACACGCCCCTTTCTATAGGCACGATTTCCCGTGCAAGCCGGGTGAACTTCCCAAGCGTTGTAGTCCCACACAAGGACCGAGCGCCAGGCCGGGGAGTCGCTTGTACCTATTTTACCGGTAGGTGCCCGGCGCCACCAAGGCACCCGAATGCACACGGTGCCTTCCACAGCCACGGTAGACGCTCAAATCGTAACCGCCTGTGGCAGGACATGCCGACAGACTCTTTCACTTCCGGCAATGGCGCAATGCGGCATAATGGCCGGGGGCCCCGCCAGATGGACAAGGGTCAGGGATCCTTCGCAAGAGTAAAGGCAGCTTTCCAGGCATGAATTCCCCTTTCAAGGGTCCACACTCGACCAGAGATGCCTACCGGTGTGTGTCCGGCGATACCAGGATTCGAACCCAGTACCCCTCCTGCATACGAGGCGAATGCTGTACTTCTGAGCCATTTCTCCGGTTAAACGTGCCTGAGTTTTTGCAGCCCATAGGTACGGTTCCCATATGGGCGGTTGCAAAAATGCAGGAACTTTTTTTTGTGCGAGGTCTGTACGAGTCACCAGGACTTTAAAATAATGGTCCACTCTAGCGGCTTCAAGAAGAAAACTAAAGACACCTTGGCTACGACAGTGTGCCAACTTGATACCGAAGACTGCAGTTTCGGCAAATGCACAACCGCCCACGTACGGCTTAGGCACATAGGATATTCCAGCGAAGTTTTGCTAACGTCTTCGAGAGCAAGGACAACATATATGTCCAGAAATAGACCAGTGGAACACGCTATAGACTTGAGTATTTAGTTTTCACAGCGGAAGAATTCTTGGCAAACTTGATAAACACGTTCAACCAACTTCAGGTCTACCATTGCATTAGTAACCAGCAAGCCAGCTACTTACGCTATCTTAAGGGCAAACTTAGTCATCACGAGGACGTCATAATGATGAATGTTGCAGAAAATTGCACCTCTATAGTTGAGAACGCACGACAGCCATGCCATGGGGCCAACACACAGGCCACCATCCCCCCGCAGTTAAGTAAATTCGAAAGCAGTAAAGCAACCCTGCCGAGGTTTTTGTACAGGCTTTAGCTGCTATTTCTGACTACTTCGAGCACGACAGAGTTACAGTAGACACATTTTTGAGCGCAGTGCCCGGTATAGCCAAACAAGGTCTGCCTCCACATTTAAAACATCCACTATTTCTCCTATGGAGCTTCTTCGCAACACAAGACCAAAAGGTATTTGTAAATATTTACTACCACGAGGAGGACCCCAAAACTGGAGGCAGAATGGAATTTTTTTGCCTCTTCACACGGTAAAAGCGCATGCGACAGCATCGGCCGCACACTTATACGCCTGGAAACAAGATCATGTCTCCAGAGCCCTTTTCAAGAATATATTTGCACCCCAGGAAACCTGTATGCCTGGGCTAAAATCAATATCAAAGGAATAACAGTAATCTGAATTCCACTTTCTAAATTACAAGAAACAGGGGCCCAACTTTACTAAAAATTGGCAATGACAATTCGAGACAGAAAGCGCGACAATTCCATCAATTCAAGCCAACTACGCTTTAAACACTTGCTTTTGCCATTGCATTCTACTCAAGGTCCTAGAAAATTTATGTACGAAGCGAGAGTACAAATAGGCAGTAGTTTTTTACGCTAACTATTCAACGGCTAAAGAGTTGAACATCTCTAAATGAAAAACGGAAGGCAAAAGAAACCTGCGGCAAAAACGTTCGTTTGCAGCAAAATATATCCCCGATGAATGTGCGCGGTTTAGGTGAATTGCGGTGCGCAGAGAAAAATGACTGTGTGATCGTTCTTCCTACGCATAAGAGAGAGTTAGGTTAAGCTCGTCGTTAACTGCTACTACAAAAACTTTGCACACTTAACTGCCTGCGCAAGGCCAAAAAATAAAAAAATGTGGCGAAGTGCCCGATGTCTGCCGTTTATGTTGCATTTTTTCTGACATCAAGCTACACAAACAACGCTCGTACAGCCGACAGCCAGGCGTACACATGCCTGCCAACAAAAAACGCCCGCAGCCCTTGCGCGTTGCGAGTTGGTTGCACTTTTCCGTAGTGCACACAAGAACGGCTCAATGTGAACTTTAAAACTTTTTTCCGTAGTGAAACAAAACTTATTCCATTGAAAATTTCAGCATTACAAGATGAATGTTAATGGAAATATTGACCCGTCTTATGTTATTTTTTATTGAATACCTTGGTTCTTTCACAGGTATGAACTTCGGCAAAAACCCAATTCTTGTCATCTTCATCAGCAATTTTATAAAAAAATTGCGTTCTGTTATCGACCAAAAATATTTTTAGTAGCCACTTGGGGTACCTATAAACGCACCATGGAAATATAAAGGCTGAAGTTTAAGAGACGAAAATTCCTCAAAACTCGCATTTTTTTTCTTAGCTAACTACAGCACCAGAAATCGTTACACGGGTTCAGTCTTGGTCCCACACCAAACAACAGCGAAAGCGAAATGTTCTAAAATTATATTTCTCATTTATATTGTTGGTTTCTTTATTTAAAATTTATTATCTCCAACCACAATTTTCGAATTTGCAGAAACGCCCAGGAGTGCTCACATAACCGAAATATCTTTTTCGACAAAAATACTCTGTGCAGACCTCCTACACCAAATCGGCAAGTAGGACAAATGTTTTGAATAAAATTGGCGATGGCCGATTTTTGAGCTGGGACGTTTCATATGGAGTAACCCTATTAGGTATAAAAAAGAGATCACCGGCAGAATTCCAACCTGTACTAGTAGATCAACGGAGTAGGAGTCAGTCGTCTTAGCCACTCGGCTACGACTGTGAGTTCGTACCCGAGGGTCAAACCGCTTACTCCCTCGGCTGTGACGTGAGGAGAGGGATAACGCCACGTGCTCAACACATAACACGTGATAGGGTACACGTTACACCTGCGCGGGAGCCAAGTTAGGCGTGCGCGTTCCGTTCGTTCGTCCGTTCTGCTTCTTGGACTGGCTTCTTCAGTGCCGGTAGAGCAACAAACATGCAGTGAAAGTCGTTGCTGAAGCGAAAAAGAAGCAAATCGGCTGTAATCCTGGATGTGATGATCGTGAAGGTTGCGTGTAGCTTCGCTTCCTTCAAATCTTACCGTCCAGTGCGAGCTTCCTTCATTTTTTGTGACTCTCTATGGCTTGTGTTGCGGCCATAGCGAGTGAAAAAACTTTTATTTCTCATTAGGGAGCAAAACCTCGCAACCAGATAGCGTTTAATTATTGTAGAAAAGTGAACTCATACATCCTAAAGCTATTATCTTGCTTTTTTCATATAATATCAATATCAGAGAAAACTAGCAAACTAGAGGTGTCCGTACGATTCGTGTTTGGGTGTAATATTGCTGCCTCGGACGAACTTTATACAAAATACTATGGGCAGACCTTATACACCAAATTGGCAAGTAGGACAAATGTTTTGAATAAAATTGGTGATGGCCGATTTTTGAGCTGGGATGTTTCATATGGAATAACCCTATTAGGTATAAAAAAGAAATCACTGGAAGAATTCCGGTCTATAAGTCGCACCTTTGTATAACTCGCACCCCCCTCAAAATGACAGTTTTTCCGAAAAAAAAACGTATGTCAGTCGCACCGGTGTTTAACACGCACCGGCGTACAAGACGGACTTGTTAGTTAGATAAACGCATAGTGAATCAGATCGTTAGAAAGAGCGGCGAAAGTACATGATTGCGGCGCCGCCGCCTGTCAACGCATCGCTCGGTAAGGAGGGCTAGACACGTGCATATACCGTCCAAAGTCTAGACAGAACTAACTTCTCAAAAATAGTTTATTGATACACACAGATGGCGTGTACTTACAGGTGGCGTTTAGGCAAAACCATCTAAGTCTTCTTCCTTCGAGTCGCTAACAAACAATTCAGCAACTTCAAGTGGGAGTTCCGCCGGCACATCGCTGTCATCCTTCGACTCACTGATGTCGTCCTCGCCAACATCGTCACCACTCGCGGAACGGATCTTTCCGGCCTTTATGAACCCGGCTACAGCTGTTTTTTGTGGAAATGGAGTCCCAAGAGTCTGAGACTGATTTGACCATGTCTCCAAACGTCGCGCGTCTGTTGCGTGCTGTCGTAAATCAGCGCAATAAGGGTGTCATAGTGGACGGAAGTGACAAGCCTGGAAGCGGCCCAAAAATCGAAACCCAACAGCAAGCTGTCATCTCAAAAATTAGCAGCACGCTTACCTCCTTCAGAGTAACTCTCTGTAATAATTTATAAGCTGCATTTTATTTTTGAAACCCAGTTTGATATTACTTTGAATTTATTCTGAACTGTAGTTACTGGTTACAGTGCATGGCAGAAAGTGGCGCGCGGTTGTCGCAGGCCATTATCATTGTTTTTGACTAGGAAAAGCTGCGAATTCTTTGGTTTAACGTGCGGAAGCGACATATAGGCTATTAGAAACATCGTAGCGGTGGGCTTCGGATTCATTTAGACCATAAAGCTGTGTCTCTTAATGCGCGCTGGCAACGCGCAGCCGCCGCGAACCTGATTTGTTCCCTTGATAAGTCGCATCAGTAGATAAGACGCACCAACGAACATTTCAGACAAAAACCGCGACTTATACACCGTAAAATACGGTACTACGCTGTTGAGCGGACATAGATATTAAATAAAGAAGTGTAGCTGTAACACGACAGGCATGAAACGGTTGGTTTAATTTATTCTGAGGGTCATTTTCATGCCTTATTTGCAATTATAAGTACACAAATATACTTGTGTATTCTTAGTTCCTTGAGAACATGCACTATGAAGATCTCGGTAAGGCGTATGCAATATACTGAAGGCAGCCACCAAAGCAGCATGAAAATTGTCGCCCCTGTTTTATGCTGCAGTGCTCCTGCACGAGAGTGAGTGCGAAATACCCAGGTGTATTGCATTTATGATTTTGTGTATGACAAAACCGGCACGCCACTGCAGTTTAAGTGCTGCTGAAAGCAAAACTGAATCCTTTTTCTGCAGATATCAGTAGGCTATATAAAGCTGTTGTATGCACTGCACAACCTTGCATTTCCTTCTTAAAAGTAAAATACGACTGTGCTGAACATAGCATTCGAAATTTCTGCCATCCTTTTGTCGTGAAAAGAATAAAGCAAGAAAGTAGGAGAACGGCATCAACCTTAACCTTGATACAGGGTGATTTTCTATCCTGCCGAAAGGAATTTTCGCTCTTCCGTACGGTAAAATTGGGCACGAGCCACTGTTTTATTGTGAGCGGTGAGGAGGGAGCCTAAAAACAGACGAGAAAATTTTGGTTTTCTTGGAATGCGCAACGCAAGTAAAGAAAAAGCATATTTCGCACACTGCAAAAAAGTCTTATGGAAAAAACTAACGCTAATTTGTTGGCTCCACCACGAGAAGTGTAAAATGCCGACTGTATGCTTCTTATTTTCAGCTAGCCAAAAAACGTCTACCAGACTTTTCGGGAAGGCAAGGGAATAGTCTTGTTCTTCTCAGTCCTTGTGTTCTTTTTGTTACCTTGACATCATCTAAGCTTACGTTTAGCGATTTTACTAAAAATGCTGCACCTTTTAGGTGACATATTTATCTTCAAAAAAAATCATAGGCAACAGCATTACCCACGCCTTTTTTTCATCTCTTTTTGTTCTATAAAAAGGTTTATTGGTATTTTGTTTTCACGGATATGAGTTTTCTCCATTTACCGTGGCTCACCGGAACAAAGGAAGCGACAAGTGTTTTCGCTCATTGACATTTATTACAGGATAATAAATATTCAAAGAGCATGCAGGCTAGCTGGTTGACGGCGAGGATCTAGTTCCTCGCCCGGGCAATTTAAGGGAATCGAGAGGTTCGACTCACCGCGACAACAGTCATCTCCGGGGGCGCCTCAGCGCGCTCGCGTTTGCCACGCTGGGACGCCGATGGCAGCCATTGTCGCCCTCCTTTTTGCCCGATCCTCGAAGGAAGGAGGTCGCTAGGCATGTCCTCTCGCCTCGCTTCCCGAGCTCCAACTCTCCCCCCGCAGCTCGCATCCCGCACGCGCTCGCCGGCTTAAAGACACTCCTACGGTGAGGAGGTAGATCCCCCTCGCCGACGTCTTGCCGAGCAAGTTCCCGTGAGGAGCAAGCGGTGTGGCGAAGCCGAACCAAAGGGAACGCGCTAAGGTCGCGTTCCCACATCCCTCCAACCTTAAACGTTTCCGTACGGTGGAAAGAATAGCACACGGGGACATCTAAACGCAATGTTCGTAACACTATACAGAACATGAAGGTTCGCCCCCGCGTAGTAGCTGTCCTCGCACTCGCCGTCATCAAACATGCATCGTCAGCCGCATGCACAATCTTACGCTCAGGTGTCGCAGGTAACACCGAGGTTGTTCGAACACGCATGTTATGCACAGATGCAGTCTTGTCGTCGACAGCGGTGTCCGGGGCTGCTTTCGTCAAGACCCGCTGAGAAGGCATCAGCTGGCCCAATGCAACGGGGGCCGCAGAGTTCTCAGCCATAGGTTCGACGTAGCGCAGCACAGCTCAGGCCAACACGAGCAACGTTGCTCGCACTGGCGCTCTTGTCAGTCGGTGGGGATGATCAGCAGGTCCCGTCCGGCCCTGGCCGAAGACAGCAGGCCAAGGTTGGGCTGAAGCCAGCCCAAGCAAGTGCAGCGACGGCGCTGACAGATGACCGCCGTACAGCCGCTGCTCTCAGCCAGGATGCGCCGAGAACGTATCAGCAGGCCCAGGAGCCTCCCGACCGCAAAGTGCGGCCCAGCACCGAAGTGACGCCAAGCGATGAAGCACACGACGGCGCCGCCCGCACCAACATGCCCTCCCTCACGGAGGTAAACAGCAGCCGTAGGGAGCTCCCACGGAGCCGCTGCCAGGCCGCCTCCAAGTAGCCGCCACGCCAGGGCAGCCGCCAGTGGTCCCCAGCTCTCGAACGCTCGCCGACCCGGAGCAGCAGGTGGCATCACAGACATCGCGTAGCAAGCAAGCCTGGGTGACTCAACTCGCATTGCGGTATCACATCGGCATTCCCGCAAGCCATGAAGTCAGGCAAGAAGAATGCTATTCCTCAGCATCGGCCGTGTGGCACGACGCTAAAACAATTGCGGCTGTCAAAAGACGGTTTCCGACAGCGCACAAAAACCTGACTTTCTCGAGGCGAAGGAGATTTTTCTTCCCCGCTACGTGCAGAACCACTTAAAACAAGCATTCCGACGACACGCACCCCGCCATTCAGTGGAGAAGAGGGGCCGTTTCCCGTCCGTCTGCTACCGAGCTACGTCCTCCTCGGTCGTGCCCTCTCCCACGCGGTGCCGGCTCCGAAAAGCCTTCGGGCAACACGCATCTTTGACAACGACCGGCAACCCAGAGGCTTGCTCTACTGCCCCATTCGCACAGCCGTGAAGGAGACATCGGCTTTGTCGTCGGCCCTACCCGCTCGCTGCAACACAAACAGCTTAATGAGCGGCGGCGCCCATCGCGTCTCGCGATGTCGGAACGCCCGGTGCCGAGCCGCAATACCAGACAGCCCATACGGCACCCGTGGCCCCTGGCCACACGGCTCCCAGAGCCCGACTCCCGGAGTCGATAAAAGAGACAGCAGAGAAAAGAAAATCGGGCCAAAAAACTCAGCTTCCGTACTCGCTCACTTCGGGCTTGCAATTACAGCGCGGACCTTATGCCCAGCGCGTCATGGGTGCTGGACGTCAAAACTTCAGTGCCTCAATTTGCCGCAGCAGAAACGTCCCGCCTAAACGGCGCACTGAGAAAACTCGGCGCTCACATGTTCTAGCACAATGTAGCAACGTTCACTCCGCTCTCAAGAAGGTACGCCTGCCTCCGCTAGCGATCTGATTCACGCTAGCAGTAACACTTGTCAGGTTCGGACAAAGAACTTTTCTCACACCGAACAAAGACATGTTCCATGTTTTCGAGAGCCAGCCCCACGTTGGGCGCCAGATGTGGGATAATAGAGGGGTTAAAGTAGATTGGTTTGGTTTACTTTTCCCTGCAATAGCCAAACCGGCGACGAGAGAGACTAATCAGTCTTTGTCTTCTCGTTTCGCCCCGCTAGCAAGCTATCTGCCCCCACCCCGCGGCTGCGCGCTGTGCCGCGCCAGCCGCGGCGGGCCGTGGCTCACCGGAACAAAGGAAGCGACAAGTGTTTTCGCTCATTGACATTTATTACAGGATAATAAATATTCAAAGAGCATGCAGGCTAGCTGGTTGACGGCGAGGATCTAGTTCCTCGCCCGGGCAATTTAAGGGAATCGAGAGGTTCGACTCACCGCGACAACAGTCGTCTCCGGGGGCGCCTCAGCGCGCTCGCGTTTGCCTCGCTGGGACGCCGATGGCAGCCATTGTCGCCCTCCTTTTTGCCCGATCCTCGAAGGAAGGAGGTCGCTAGGCATGTCCTCTCGCCTCGCTTCCCGAGCTCCAACTCTCCCCCCGCAGCTCGCATCCCGCACGCGCTCGCCGGCTTAAAGACACCCTACGGCGAGGAGGTAGATCCCCCTCGCCGACGTCTTGCCGAGCAAGTTCCCGCGAGGAGCAAGCGGTGTGGCGAAGCCGAACCAAAGGGAACGCGCTAAGGTCGCGTTCCCACAGTATGTATGTATGTATGTATGTATGTATGTATGTATGTATGTATGTATGTATGTATGTATGTATGTATGTATGTATGTATGTATGTATGTATGTATGTATGTGTGTGTGTATGCGTGTATGTATGTGTGTATGTCTGTATGTATTTACGTATGTACATATGTATGTGTGCTTGTACGTTTGGCCTTTTTATTTCTGTGTGACTTTGCATGTATGTATTATGAGTGCGGGTTGGTTAGAGAGTGCGTGGCTTTTGTCCCTGTTGAAATTGCCCATCAACGGGCATGTATGTTCTTCGTTTTACGTAATGTTCCAATGATGGCATTCAACCGGTAGCAGCAATATCAACTGTCCCGACCATATCAGGCGCATGGGTGCATATGTCCTCTACAATACAAACCAATCTGACTAATTGGTGTTTTTTTGGTATTGGTTATAACTGGAGGACGTTCGAGTGTAAATAAAGCTAGAAAATATTGCCGCATAAAAAAAGTTTTGGTAATACGAAGTCCACTTTTTTTTTCTGCAAAGCCTGGCCTGATAGTGAAGCTCTAATACCCCTGTCACACGGCAGACCGAATGTCATTTAAGCAAGTGTCGTCGCTATAAATGCCATTAATTCGGTGCTACACAATAATACCTATCGCCATTTGAGGCGAAAGGCGAATGACACTTTGCGGCTAACTGAGGTTTGGGAACTCAATCAGTAACCAAATAAAAAAGCCTCAACATCAGTGGCGCCTCACTAGAGCAGAAATTTCAGTAATAAACCAAATAATACTACTTCTAAACACTGTTAGTCAACGCATTTTCCCCTTCATGCTGTTTTCCAGATAACTACAGACAAACAAGTACTAACAAAAAAGAAAATCTAGGCCCCAATGCGGCGGCCACCCTAATATGGATTTATTTCGGAATTGTCTTGGCTCGCGATGTTTATCCATATCACCTAAACCAGTGATTTTTATTTTTACTTTTAAAAATGTTCTTATCTTTTGTTTAAGAAACTTTTATGAATAAAAACATTCTAGGTGCACTTGAAATAAAATTTTGGGGATTTGCGAGCTCGCTAATCGTCACCCCTATCACTATCAAATGACGTTTCGCCTTGTAGACCCGCACGACTATACCCAATGTCATTCTTAGTTAGTGTCATTCATTTTCAATTGCATTAGATTTTCTGTGTGACAGGGGTATAAGGCTGACAAAAGCACGGGAAGGAGGGCTTTTTACACCTTGGCGGTGAGAAGCAAGCGGCTTGCCTAGGTATGTCGACAACGAGAGAATGACGGGGATACGGAAAGCGAACCAAGGGAAGTTGAGGCGTACAAAGGCGACGCACTAAATTTCGGTGTAGCAGTGCACGGGATAATGTACCAGATGCACCAAATACATGCTGGTAGTGCTTCTCGAATTCTGCCCTCCAGAAATCCAATGCACGCCCCTACAGGCTTGCCCAGCCATTTAGCTGTCTCAGCACGGTGGTGAATTGTTTCGCCGCCGGTAATGTGCTGCATCAGCCGACGTTCGAACAAATGGAACGATTCTGAAAGAAGCACCTGAGATTAAAGTATTAAGTTACTAGGTCAGTCCGAAAGCTGTTTAAGCGTGTTAAAATGAATTTCGTTTACCAAAGGTACGAGCGAATCTTTGTATTGCAAATGCTTCAAATAAAAAGAGCCATAAATTTGAACTCGCACCGAGAAAAAATAAAGGATGCACTCAGTAAACAGTCCGGGAGCCGTGGAACTACGAGGAACGTGACGAACACCACCGAAAAAAACCCGAACAGCTCAACAAACTTGTTCAGCTTTCTAAGAAAGCAAGTTTGATGCTGATAGCAAATAGCGAGTGCGGAAGTGTGCGCCTACGCTAAACTATGCTCGCCCTGTCCATGTTTCCTTTATCTTCATAACGCTCACACGCACACGCAGACACACGTACGCACAAACTGGGAGTATATATTGGAAGAGACTTGTTGGCCGTTTTGCAAAAATCCAGCTTCTCATTGTACATCTGTTGTTGCCAACACAGCCCTAGGCACTGAAGCGGATGTGCGAGATTCTATGGGGCACATAGAACTAAAATAGATCAGGAACAGTGCGTTCGAAGGCACCAGCCTCACCTAATTCTGTTTGTTTAGTGCAGTTTTAATTTATTTTAGCAAAGTACAAGCCCACCCGCAAGATTTGTCACACATACAGCGAAAGTCCCATTTGGTTCATTACGCCAAACCCTGCATGCCAATGACAGTATAAGAAACATCATTGGATGGCCGACATCTCTACATACGCGCTCAACAAGATAAGCCTGTCGCGACGACAGCCGCCGTTCAAACTGACGGCGAATGCCCAGGAGAAAAAAAGCTGTCTTACATGACTTGCTCAAGATTAGGCTCGTACTTAAAAGTCACTGTGATCCTAGGACTTACCCCCAGACGGCTCTTGCCAGAGGGCCCAGCTTATCCGAGATGCGTAAAGCTGGATTTTGTTCGCATAATCCGACTTAAAAACTGGTTGAAGCAAACTTAAAATTAGAAAGCACGCGTTGGCGGCGCCACTGCGTAGCGCCATTATATGTCTTTTTGTAGGTTTTGTTCCTTAACTTCATTTGTACACCAGGCGCTGGGCAGTCGCAGAGGAGCCGTCAGAGGAAAAAACGAGATCGACCAGGGCCACACACACGACAGGACGCTTCTTCAGTCAGAAAACAGTTTATTTGTCATTCGAAAGAGCATAATGAGTTTGGGAAGGAGCACAGCCAGCAGCCGCAGTCCTGGCATATGCTGGCCGGATCGCTGGAGTCAGAACGAGAAGACAGAAAGAGCCATAGCCTTACGCAAAGCCGCCGAATGGAACGTACGCTACGTTAACATGGTGCACCACTCCACATTCTGGCATTTTGAACTGACGTCCAGCCTTGTCAAATAGGTCGAAGATTTGCTTCAGGTGAATCCGATGTCCTTCAAATGTTCTGCAATATATGAGTTCTGCAATTATCTTGCTATATCTTCTGCTCTGTACCCGGTTGTCTTTGTAAACTAGAGCATTGTGGTACTTTAGGTCTGCACTCACCAAGGTACTTCGTGCTGACACGTGGGGTGCTCATTTCAACTCAAAAGCATACAAAAAATTGTCGTCCCCATTACGTCCAGAAAATCAGATATTTAGTGTCGGTAGTGGCCAATGGAATCAGGTAAATACCTGAAACCATTTCCATGCCCAAGAAAAATTCACAACCTGCGAAATCTTGCAACGCGTCTTCAAATCTGGGCTTGGGATAGACTGTGTCTTCAGTGACTGCATTGAGACGTCGGTAATTTGCACAAATGCGTATCGAACAATGTGTCTTTGCAACCAATACGAAGGGTGATACCCATCTCATGTTGTAATGGTGCAATAATTTTAGCATCACTTAAGTCTTTCATCATCGATTTCACGATGGCGCGTTTACAGGAGACAGTTGGCGTGCCGTTTATGAGTTGCTTTTGCAGTTAGAGTCGGCATTGCATGTTCCCCAAAGCAACACTTTCCATCATCTGCGCTGGTTGTGAAAAAGCCTTGGGATTTCCGCGACGAGTTCTTTTGCTTTGTCGAACTGGCTATGGGTCAGGGTTTAACGAACATCAAATCAAATGCCCGTTCAAACTTAGGTCGGGTGTAGAACTTCGTTGCAAAGGACGGACGCTGGTGCCTTTGTGTTATCAAGATACGGCATAGCAGTGCAACTAAATATATCATCTGCGTTTTCAGCGCTGCTATTCAAAGACCTAGCCGACACCACTGCCATGCCAGGAGTCAAGATAACAGGTGGCGTGGAACAGCTTCTCAAGAGAAAGTAGATTACTCATTCCGTTAGCCTTATTACCCCTGGCAGCAGAAGAACGGAGTGGCGCTCAAAGAGCAAACGCGTTAGCCAACTTCCATGTTGGCCTCTTCTAACCGGAGTGAGCTTGAAAACTGTTTTTTACATGCTTCTGCGATGGTTGCCGGAATGTGGGTCTGTTTCGCAATAGTATTCTTCCAATGCAGCTGACGCTCAGGCATCTTAAAGTTGTTTTCTACCCCGTTCTATATTATCTCTAGATTGTACCAGGAAGTCATTCCGAAGGACACGTTCGTTCTAGATATGAGAAACAACGATGAAGATATGGGGGAAACATTTGGCCTTCAGCAGCAATTGACGCAGTCATTTCTCCTAAATGAATCAGTTTTTGCCCGTTTGCTTGTTTTAAATGCAGGGAAGATGGCATAATTCTAGCTTCAGCTGCTGGGCCCCAAAAAAACGGCGATAAGGATTCGCATTACTGCTGAGTCTAAAAGTGAAGTGATTATTCTTCCGTCAATGAAAACAACGGTATACCTATACCCCAACGGTTTTATCGCCATGGCAAAAACGATCTCTGTGGGCAAAAACACCACGCCGCCAAGGCCTAAGGCACCGGGCGCATGTGTCAGGCTAATCAGGCATTCCTCGTAGAGCTCAGAGTTTGTTTAAAGAAACCGCAAAATAAGCATCGAAACCGCATTATGGATGAAAAGTCACCTGTGAACAATGGGGCTCTCCCAACATGCGTTCTTGACTCCATGTTCATGCAGTCAAGCGCGAGGCGTTCATGTTCCTCGTGCTTTACTAAAGCGCGAGGCACATTTACGACTGGTGTAGGTGATTCGCATGGGACTGATCGTTACGACGGTCGCCACGACTAGTCGTAAGCGCGAATTTGAGACACATGGGCCGATGCGCGTGTGCGATGCGCTGTCGGCGCCGATCCGCCAGCTGTTTTTGCTACATGGTTGCCACTCTCTTTAGGTGCAGCCTTAGATTTTTGCAAGAGAAATTCGATCAGGAAAAGAAACCATTTATTAACTTGAAGTGAACATGAATAGTGCTATTACGTTATACACTGCATTGTGATATGTTCAGTACAGCGTGAGGCGAACATTTAGCACCCGTGATTGCGCTCATTCGTGCTATAGGTACCACTGGCAACATGTGTCCAGCAGGCAGAGAGCGCACGGGTCGGCGGCGGCAGCGGCGGAGAGCTGTTCTCAAAGAAATACTCGGAATTGCCACTGGCGCCACGCCGGTGCTTTGAAAGGGATTTGCTCAGCGACGACACCCTCAGGCTCTAATTAGCTGTTACCGCACGACGATTGCAACAATGGCACGACTGCATCTGGCTTGCCAATCGCACGTCAGGAGCCCCCCCCCCCCCCCCCCCCCCCCCCCCCCCGACCAGTGAACAACGCCATTACCGGTCCTAAGGACCATTTGTAACGAGCAGTCGCATGTGAATTGCATGCAACAGTCGTCCATGTGTGTCGCGCACAATGATGGCAGCTCACGGACGTCAGAGGCATCATATTGCCGTTTCACTGGGTGGCACTGGTAAAACTGTCCTGCCATTCTGAAAACTACTCAGTGAACAGCTGTCTACAGAGCTTGACGAAATGTCCATATTGCTTGAAGTTGAGGCAAAGCGACATACCTGCATGTGCTGGGGAGTCACCTTGGCAGAAAATGTAGCATTCTGTGAAGGAGACATCGGTGGCGATATGTCAGCAGTCTTTCTCGACACTCGAACACACGAAAGGAAGGACGTGCAGCTTCGAGACCTGATGCGTAGTTTTTCCTTGGTGGGAGAAACTGTTGAGCAGTTTTCAGTGGGCCGCGCTACTCAAGAGTAATGTTGGGTGCTCCCGCTTTTCTGTAGTTCATGAAACTTCATAGAAGCGCAGTAGCGAATGGGAAACAGGTCGAAATACTTGAAAGCTTCTTGAAGAAATGCTTCTTGGCTTTCGATGGAGTGGCGAGGATCAACCTGCATTTTTCGGCTTCTGCCTAAGGTAGCTGCCCTGCTCGATGAGCTCCGAATTCCGGAAATGGAAGTCCCCCCCCCCCCCCCCCCCAACTCTATCGAGCACTGACTCACACCCTAAATCTTGTGCCTCGTCTAAACGTCATCAACAAGGTTGTAGCGCTTGCGAATGTCGGCGTTGAGCACATCCTAGTTCTGACGTCCGCTGTCTTTAGGTAGTGCCTGATCCACACAAAATATTTCGCTGGCGGCTTCGAAATGATCAGCGGTTGGCTGCATGGTTGAAACCTTTGAACGTGTGAAACCAAAACCACAATAATTTTCTGCCGCCCTTGCCAGGTAACTGTCTCTCCTGTCTCTTCCGCACGCGTATCTCGCTATTCCCTTCCGCTGTCGGTAAAAGCATTTTAGATTTGTGGAGTTCAATTTCTTCGCGTTTGCGCTGCATTGCCATCTGTTTAAACGGTTGCGACTTCTCACTCGAGGAACGAGCGCGAGGCAGGAGACCAGTTTTTGATAGTATTTTGCGGTGAAAACATTGTTTTCCGAGTGTTTGTTTCTATTCGCTACCTGAAAAATCAAACGCACATCTAATTTTCATAAAACCAACTGGGAACACACCTGTCAAATATTCCGTTTTTAAATAAATAATCCTAATACCATATTTTTTCCGAACAATGGTGACAAATAGACAGGATCTTTCTCGAATTAATGCATTAAAATTACTATGGGCATAAAAACGGCTGGCTCAAAAATAACTTGAACTTTCCGAGGTCGACTGATTCGAGCGACAGACAGACAGACAGACAGACAGACAGACAGACAGACAGACAGACAGACAGACAGACAGACAGACAGACAGACAGATGCAGACCAAGAGGCGGACCAAAGTTTTCGCGTTTGAGTAGGCCACCGAAAAATTTCGTGGTTCAAAGCCTTGATTCGTATGAACGGTTGCTAGACTTTCTCGGAAAGCCGGTATGGAGTAAAGGACAAACGTCGAATTTCGATGTTTGTGCCTTCCCGAAATTACGTTTGCTCAAGCCTACTTTCCTTCATCAGTGCAAAACACAAAAACACGCGCATACACGTGGGCGTACAGAACTCCAGTTACAGCTCATACTTTAGGTCGGTATATCGAGTAAAGTGGTGTTTAATCTATTCTGTGTTAGCGTCAATTGAAATATTTTGATTTTGTAGAAATTACCAATTCTCCTACATCACTTAGGACTGGTTGACAAGAATATAATTGCTACAGGCGATAAGGAATAGAAGATTTCTCGTAAAACAGCAGTAGTGAGCTAAGCTTAGTCCCTGTGATGCAGGCTGAAACAGCCTACAATATTTGCGAACATTTAATGCAACATTTTTTAAAAACGTTCGGGACAATACAGAACTCCATGTGTACTGAACTCCATGTGTATGATGCAGGCTTGAGACTGCGGGATGAAATTTTTATGGGTTTTCAAAATTTTCTTTGTTTTTCTTACTCGTGTGGTCAGTCGTTTGCGCTAGTGAAATGTACCCTTTATCGTCTAACCAACTAGCCCAACTTTGCGTCCTTAACAAAAAGGGGCTTTTGCTTCTCAGTAAATGGCCCTTGAGCCCAATTTAAAGAGAATGTCTGTAAGCTTAGCCGATGCAAGGTCACAATGCTGTGATTGAATCTTAGAAACAAGGCACGCATGCTTCAGCTAAAACAGGGTCCTTGTTTGCATATAGGAAAAAAATATCCATTTCAGAGTGTTTGTGTCTGTCCTGACGGCAGCCGACACACTTGCGGCTGCTGCTAGGTAATATGTGTTGTTCTTTTAGTTTTCTACGCTGCAATTTATTCAGGTATTCCTGGGAGCATATTCATGGGAACTTTTTAAATCTCTCGGAAATGCACCAGATGGGGCGACAAACGTTTTCTCTGCGAAGGATATTGAAATTTAAAAATAAGGCTGACCATTTTTGAAGAGCTCTTTACCCGGAGGTACAGCGTGAGCTCTTTCATTAAAAAAAAACTATATTCGAGTGTGCGTCACTCGCAGTGTGCTATGCTCAGTCGGCTACAAAAAGCAGAATACAGTTGAATCTCATTATAACGAACACTGATATAGCGAATTATTTGCTATACCGAAGAAAATACAAAACTTGGTTGCTCACGCTTGATATAAATCACACTGATTGTTTTATAACGAAACTGAAACCGTAAGAGCCGCGCGCAATATCGGATATAACGACGAAATATTTCACCAGGAGGGTAAGAAGCTACGTGAAAAAATCCCGTAGCCCGAAACTGAAGAATTGTAAAGGCCCTTTGTTCGTGGACACTGAGGAAAACATCTTGCTCAGGGGTTTGAGTAGCCACGAAACAAGGACCATGTCTTTCACCAAATAAATAAGGACGCAGGCCTGTTTTTCCAAGTGAACTTTCTTCTGTTGTATTTTCACGCACTCGTGCTCTGGTTCATTGAGCTTAAAATGCAACAAGGAGAAAGGTAAGGGTTATCGTGTTTATAGTGGCTTCGATGCCTAAAAAGTGAATTTTTCTATGAAATATTATTGCGGAAGCTATATTCTTGATTTATTATATCCCATTTTTACCTGTATTGTTACAACCAGAGTCAGTTATAGCGAACTAATTTGCTGTTCTGATGCTACTTCTTTATAACGAGGTTCGATTATACCGAGGACCCAGAAGCTCGAACCAATCACGGAAATTTCCATTGGATATAAATCCCTCGTTATAACGAAATCGCTTTATTAGAAATATCGCTTTATTCAAAATTTCTTCTCGTCCTAGCCCAAACGCATGCATTTTAAGCTGCCTTACGCGAAGAGCGCGAAGAGCTGGACCCGCGTAGAGCGAAGTGGCCAGCGGGGGCATCGCCGAGCGGCGGCGACCCAGCGGCGAGTCAGGCGCGCAACATAGCGGGTTAACAAGCTGGTGTTTTCGCGGTTATTTCCTTGAGCCGGTCCAGCTTGATTTGCGCCATCCAACTTTAGACAAATGGTCCTGCGTGGTAGGGTGATTGAATTTTGTTCCTAGACATTGGTCAATGGCGTGGACGCGACGGTGCGCGAACACTGACACCCGAAGCGCCGAATTAGATGTGTCGTCGAGATGCGGGGCGCCCAAAAACTTTTTTTGAAAACTTCAGGGCTGCACACCTCGACGAAAATTTTTCCAGTACTCATGTAAAGCCCCTAGTGCAAAACCGGTCAGCTTGCGCGATTGCGGCGTGTACTTACAATATCCGCCGGTGAATTGTTTTTTGAGCTCAACAAGCACAACCTCAGTTTCGAACCGTGGAATTTGCAACGGTTTCCAGCGCGAAACTCTCATAGCAATCCATCAGCCCCCTGCGCCCCCCCCCCCCCATAAATGTGGACACTGCCTTCCTCTCCTCATTCGTTCTGCTGTCTGCGAGGCGTTCGGACACCAGTCACTGCTTGTTCAAATTGGAGCGGGGGTTGCTCGCGCCCGGCAAGAACATGAAGCTGCCAAAGCTCACTGCCTTTTTTGCACCTGAATAAAGTTTTGCTTCACTGAATCTATTGTGTTTTGACTCCTCACTCTTGCGGCGCAATTAGAGCTCAACTACTTTAGTTTTCTCGAGTGGTCGCTTATATCAAAATACCGCTGATAACAAAATTTTTTGCCGTCCCGCTGACTTTGTTATAACGAGGGATCGTTGTATGCAAGTTTCACCGAAATTTCAACTTGATGCATGTAGTGAAACCCTTCAAACAAAACTCCCAATGGCAAAGAAGCCTGGTATGTGCCAACGTTACGCTCCCTTTTGTGCGAATAGCCGTGCGGCTGCGAACGGCAGTACGACTCAGCCTGACCACGGCGACGGCCCCATGACAGCACTAACGTTACTTTTACTGGCACATAGAGTCTGTTATAGAATCATTTCGACGTTGTTTGGCTCGTAGGTATTATTCTCAACGTTACAGCTGTCTAGCTTTGTTACTAAACACACGCGTTGAGCTAAATGTTCGGGGTAAACTGGTGGAGTACACAGTGAAAAAACAGCATTCATGAGAAGCTCGTGGCATTTTCATCAATTATCTATGACCAGAATATCAATATCAGTTTGGAATATCAAAATCACACATATCAGTTTCAGGGAATCGCCAATAAAAGGGCAGCTGCGTGAGAAGCTCTCGCGATATTCCGTTACATAAAGGTACACTATCGGAACCTCTGGTGCGATGAAAAACGAAAAGTAATGTAGTAATAAGGCGCACCATAAACTGAAACCGACCTAAAGGTGCCAAGCCACCTTTGTTTACAAAACCCTGGCTGAAGATTATTCTGCAAAAGTGTTTAGAGTAAAAAATGGCAAAGAAATAGCTTGGGTCGAACCTAGGCCGTGGGCTACAGAATCCGTGATTCTACCTCCAGGCCACCAGGCAGAAGGGCGAGCTCGTGTTAGCAGTTGTTTAACAGATTAGCGGAAATGTTCAAAGAGTAGATGCCGTAAGGTTGCACATGAAGTGCTGGCTTGGACCCCCCATGGAACGGAATGTCGCTAAGCTGAGCGCAACTCACCTCTTGCCAGTTTCCTGGGAGTTCAGATCCCAACTTACAATGCTCACATATTCACGAATGAGGACTGCTCAGTGACAATGGCAGCCCTGTTCAGAGGCTGATGGCTGATTCACCAATTTCCATTGGCAGCGGCTTTAAACAAATCCTTTCATGACCACTGAGAACTGTTGATCCCCTATTCTAAATCATAAAATGAAGCTGGGTTTGCCTAGAATTCTTGCGAATGTGGGGAACCGCAAAGCTGAACATCCTGCACAAGGGATTTCTAAGAGCACTGGAGTCCGGCTGGTAACTTATTCGTTGCATGGTGTAGGTTACAAGAAAAGCCTGCACATTATTTGCCGGCAGCGTGAGAGTTATACGGCTGAGGCCACCTTACTGCCGTTGGTCATTCATGTAGCCCAAAATGTTGAGACAACCTTTCATTCGAAATGACACTGACTGGTTTTAGCAGGATAAAACGCTTAATTATGCAATAAAGAGGTGCAACATGAAGCCCAGTGTCCCGCGTTTCCTACCTTGTTTTGAAATCTTCTCGTGTTGATGTTATTCGTGTTAGCTTAGGGGCTGTAAAGCTCTACCAGGCTCAATACAAGTTAATTCGGCAGGCTAAGAAAAAATTCCGGCAAGCCTTTTTGGCTTCTATATCTACTTTCATGTGAAAACGCTTTATAAGGTTTACTCACGACATGACTACTCTCCTGCTCACAGACAAAAGGCCTGCATTTCTTTCTTGTGCGGGTACACTAATTATTAATAGTGCAGCTGTTGTACAAGCCTGCAGGAATTCCCCGTGGAAAAAAAAATACCAAGAAAATTTGGAGCGTTCGTGAGCGGACGCCTCGAAGCGACCACGAATCTGCCTCAGCACGGGCAGTGCGTTTATCAAAAAAAAAAGATGAAAAAAAATCCCGGGTCATCTCCACTAACGTGAAACGGAGGCAGGACTGCATACCTCGGCAAAGTTGGCGCGGCTCACTCAAACCTCACTCACAATTTTTTTTCGAATCACCACTCACTCAAACTCAGACTCAATGCTGAGCAGCACATCTGCGCTCACTCAAACTCAAACTCACATTGAGCTCAAAACTCAGAACTCACTCGGACTCAAAACTCAAAATGTACTCAGAACTCAAAATGTACTCAAACTCAAAATGTAATCAAAACTCAAAATGTACTCAAACTCAAAATGTACTCAAACTCAATTTGGACTCAAAACTCAAAATGTACTCAAAACTCAAAATGTACTCAAACTCAAAGTGTACTCAAACTCAAAATGGACTCAAAACTCAAAATGTACTCAAACTCAAAATGAACTCAAAACTCAAAATGGACTCAAAACTCAAAATGTACTCAAAACTCAAAATGTACTCAAAACTCAAAATGGACTCAAAACTCAAAATGGACTCAAAACTCAAAATGTACTCAAAACTCAAAATGAACTCAGAACTCAAAATGGGCTGAGAACTCAAAATGAATTCAGACCTCACATGGCCTCACAGAGATTGAGACAGTCAGAGAGTGAGAGTTTGAGAGTGTGAGATTGAGAGTGTGAGAGTGAGAGTGAGAGTGTGAGTGTGAGTGTGAGTGAGAGTGTGAGTGAGAGTGAGAGTGTGAGTGTGACTGAGTGAGAGTGAGAGTGAGAGTGTGAGTGTGAGTGTGAGTGAGTGTGAGAGAGTGAGAGTGAGAGTGAGAGTGGGAGTGGGAGTGGGAGGGAGAGTGAGAGTGAGAGTGAGAGTGGGAGTGGGAGTGGGAGTGAGTGTGAGGTGAGCGTGAGTGTGAGTGTGAGTGAGTGAGAGTGAGAGTGAGAGTGTGAGTGAGAGTGAGAGTGAGAGTGAGAGTGAGAGTGTGAGTGTGAGTGAGATTGAGAGTGTGAGTGAGAGTGGGAGTGTGAGTGTGAGTGAGAGAGTGTGAGAGTGTGAGTGTGAGTGTGAGTGCGAGTGAGAGTGAGAGTGTGAGTGTGAGTGTGAGTGTGAGTGTGAGTGAGAGTGTGAGAGTGAGAGTGAGAGTGTGAGTGTGAGTGTGAGTGTGAGTGAGAGTGAGAGTGAGAGTGAGAGTGAGAGTGTGAGTGTGAGTGTGAGTGTGAGTGGAGTGAGAGTGGAGTGAGCGTGAGGTGTGCGTGTGGTGTGAGTGTGAGTGAGCGTGAGGTGCGAGTGAGAGTGAGAGTGTGAGTGTGAGTGTGAGTGTGAGTGAGAGTGAGAGTGTGAGTGTGAGTGTGAGTGAGAGTGTGAGTGAGAGTGTGTACCTTTTGCTGTATACCTTTTGCGATATCCTCATAATTATAACCAGAAAGCATTTTCATATTTGTCCCACGCGACCCCCTCGACGAGACCTTTAATTTGATACCCCACACACCCTAGCAGGGTCATATGGAATTCATACCAGTCAAACTAACCATGACTCATGACTGTAACCAGGACGCATTATTTAGGTGTCCGACATGATTCCCCTAACTGGAACCTTCAATTTGACGCCCCACATGCTTCAGCGGCCTCACCTTGAATTTAACCCCATCTATGACTCATAATGACCATCTCATGATTCGAACTACGAAGCCTTTTTTTATTTGTACCACGTGATTCCCTCTTCAAGACCGTAAATTTGATACCCTACACCCCCTAGCGGGGTCAATTCGAATTTTACCCCAATATAAGACTCGCCATTACAATCTAATGGTTATAACCAGGAAGCATTTTTGTATTTCTCCCACGTGATTCGGCTCATCAAGACCATTGATTTGATACCCATCACATCCTAGCGGAATCAATTTGAACGTTAAACCAATCAATGACTAACCATGACTATCTCATGATATAGCCCTACCACATTTTTGTCCCACGTGATTTTTCTTATCGGAACCTTCAATTTGATACCCCGGACACCCAGTGGCATCATTGTGAATTTTAACCTAATTTATGACCCATTTTGACTATGTCATGATAATAATCAGGAAGCACGTGATTACCCTCATCGAGACCTTTAATTTGGTACGCCCTAGCGTCATGAACCTGAATTTTAACCGAATCTTTGATTTACCATGACTACGTCATGATATATCCATATCTCATGTTCGTCCCGAATGATTCCCCACATCGAGACCTTGAATTTGATTCCCCACATGCCCTCGCAGCGTCATTTTGAATTTTAACCCAATCTATGACTCATTATGACTGCCTGATGACTACAATCAGGAAGCATTTTTTTATTTACCCCGCGTGATTCCGTTAATCCGGACCTTTCATTTGATACCTTACACGCCTTAGCCTCATCAGTTTCACTTTTCACCCAATCTAATGTGGTCATTATTCTGTCTTAAGGGGCGCTGCCCAGTCAATTCAGCTAATTCATTTGAAACAGTAGAAAGGACAGCCCCCGCCCCCATTTCCCCCCGGCTCTCACCTCTTCCTTTGTGACCCCTAGTATATCAAGCCGTTAACAGTAGCAGGCGAACAACCAGCACGCCAGCGCCGCCGTGTGCTTTCCCACCACCCTTTCCCACGCTCTTAGTGGATCCGTCAGGAGGAAAAGTTAAGACAACCCTTTTTTATGACCTCACCAGTCGATTATCACTCACGCGCCCAGCCGCGAAAATTAGGTATACAGCAAGTGCTTATGGCCATAAAAATTCAACAAGAAACTAAAAAAAATCAGACACCACCTCCCTCCCAAACGATCATGCAGATCGCGATTGGTGCCATTCCCGCAGGTAACTTGAATTCCGAGCCCACAGTGACGCATGAAACTTAACAGCCAACCATAACTGCCTGCTAGGCTACTCATATGTACTCAAACTCCAAATGGACTTAAAACTCCTATTTACTCAGAACTCAAAATGTACTCAAAACTCAATATGTAATCAAACTCAAAATGTGCTCAAACTCAAAATGTACTCAGAACTCAATATGTACTCAGAACTCAAAATGGACTCAAACTCAAAATGGACTCAAACTCAAAATGTACTCAGAACTCAAAATGAGCTCAAACTCAGATTGTACTCAGAACTCAAAATGAACTAAAACCCAAAATGGACTCAAACTCAAAATGTACTCAGAACTCAAAATGGACTCAAACTCATCAAAGTGTACTCAGAACTCAAAATGGACTCAAACTCAAAATGTACTCAGAACTCAAAATGGACTCAAACTCAAATTGTACTCAGAACTCAAAATGGACTCAAACTCAAAATGTACTCAGAACTCAAAATGGACTCAAACTCAAAATGTACTCAGAACTCAAAATGGACTCAAACTCAAAATGTACTCAGAACTCAAAATGGACTCAAACTCAATCGGACTCAAAATCAGTCGTGATCACTCGGCTCAAACTCACTCAAGCTCAAACTCACCATGCCACACTAGCCTCGCGCTCACTCAAACTCAAACTCACGCGTGAGTTTGAGTCCAAATGAGTCTGAGTGAGTGGACTCATGAGTGCGTTTGACGACCTCTGGGCAGGAGTGAAGCATGCCGTGTATAAGTGTACTCTCGGCGCCTTGGCGTTTTTGCCAATGGGAATAAAACGGTTGCGGGGGGGTAGAGGTATACAGCTTTGCTGTAAAAGTCTCTTGTCTGAAGCATGGAGGTCTCTAGCGGGAGGCGTTGAAAAATAAGTGCCCCGGTGTTTTTTTAGTACGCGTTACGAAGTGCTCCAGGGCGAGGCGTAAACGAGCATCCCGATGTTTTTTGTAGTACGCGTTATGCTCGAGCGCGAGGCGTAGACGAGTTTCCCGGTGTTTTAGTGCCTTAGGTACATGACACGAAGGACGATTACAACGACGATGGCAGGAAACGCAAACAGCCCCAACCCCTATAAAGCATGTTTCTACGACTGAGATACCCAATGGGATGACGGTAGTCCCACCACTCCTACCTTCTCTGCCTCCTTATGCTGTCACGTTTCTGTTACCCTTGTTAGCATAACAGCTGAATAATTTCATGTAGGTATTTCCGAAGAACCTATGCAGAAAGCAGTATCCTTCATATCTTTTGGCTTCTCTGCTTACGCTTAACTTGAAGCATCTCATCATAAATTGTAAAGAGCATGTCCCATGCCCATAATTCCCTCGACTGGCACTGCGTTGATTCTTAGCTCTTCCTATCGGCCGTTTCGGTTTTCCATGGTGCACAAAGCTGCAATTGTTATGTGAATTCGGCGAACTTGTACATTGTGTTTTTGCGCATAAGGTATAACCAAATAGCTATTGTTTTGACCAATCGTCGGTTAACCTAAGGTTTCTAGCAAGTTATACCTAGCAAGTCCCCAAATTTGTACCCCGTAGAGCGTTACCTGCCTGAGACATTGCTTGCACACTAGTCGTTTCCTTGACAGAGGTACCTTATTGGTCAATATACCTGAGCAAATCAGGAATTTAGCCTAGACAATGCACATTCCGTGGTTAGTTCCCTTTGACCGATTCCAATGAGGGCGGATAACTCTCCCAACTCAGGTGGCAGATATATTAACTCGCTTGTTGAAGAGTTTTGTCGCCCACATCGAAGTGTAATTCACTGCATGTTTATTTACCTTAACTTTTGATTTCTTTCTCTATGTAGATCCCGGAGTCAACATCTCCAAGAACAATTTCCGCAGTATTTTTGAAAAGCCCTTTCCGGACCGGTTCATGAGACGCTGTCATGCGCAAGTCATAACTCTCAAGTATTCTCCAAGTATTCGTATCCCCTTTTCGGCGAATTTAGTTTCGTAAATACCCGCCTGGACAAGCTGCACATTATTGAGGTGGGAGTGCATGCTTTGGTTTGCTGCTTTTCCTGAAAAGAAACGTAATTCTAGCGCAAAAAATTGTAACCGTGCATCTTTTGAAAATGTCGTTAAATAGGCGTTGGTTCATTAAAAGCCTTCGTAAAAGTCCCCATCTGTGGCTTTTGTACTCCTCGATCTGTAATGATTTAACCACAGTGGTTATATGACAAAATACGCCAAAAAATTTGCGATATTAAAATATGCATGGTTGAATGATTTCATATGCTTCACAAGTCACATGTAGAAAATTGCTGCAATCTGCAGATTCTTTGATGATTTCGTTTTTCGTCTGAATACGATTCATGGGTGAGTTGGGGAGGTTAAAAGAAACCCAAGGCTTTTCTTTATCCCCAATTCTTAACGCTATTGGAGGAGATTGTGCCTGTCATTCTTTTCCGCGGCACGGCAAGGATGCGGTAGGGGCGAAGACGGCTGCCTGCACAATTGAAGTTTTGGAAATACGCCCGACACCATAAATATGCCCGCTTAAATTTTTATACATGTGTATATATACCTCTCTTTCTCAGAAACATGTAATAAATCGTCGTTCCTTTCATGGTTGTTGAAACTGTGCGGTGTGTTTTATTCTATAGAGTGTTATTGTCATGAGTTATCTATATGTCACAGTTTGTAAACTAATGACCCTGAAATATTTAAAAATGTTGATAGCGCCATTTTTATGTAATGTCTACTTTAATTTTAATGCGAACCTTTAGTGCCCTCACTGATGGCTTCTCTAACTCGAAAACCCCGAAGTCAAGAGAAACAAACGCTTGCGGTGGCCGGACTTGAACCCAGGTCCCCCCTCGTTATGAAGCCGGAGTCTATACCATTCCTCCACTTTGACTCTTATTCGTTTTGAGTTCATGGTAATATGAGAAAAACTGTTAACACCCAATATAAAAACTAACACACAGCAAAGAGAAAGCAAGTTAGTATTACAAAAGTCGGCATCATTTGAAAACTCAGGCAAGCAAATGCAGGCATCCAAAAGAGTGGATCACTCCGGTGGATCACTCAGCACCGCATAAACGCTCCGCACCAACGCCGCCTGTTCACAAAAATGCACTTGGTCGGACGAGGAGGTTCAGCATGCCGATCAGTCATGTGGCACTTCCACAAGCTAAACAATCCTAGGAGAACAAAAACGTCATATGGCACCCAATTGACGTTTTCAAATGGCAAGACATGGTCGAGGCGGTTCCGACAACTTAGACGAAAACCAAAGTATCCGTTATAAGAAGCCTTTCGTTGAACAGTTGTCGTCGTTTGACGAAGGGGTGTATGATTTTTTTTTATTTTTTCTCTGCCAGCGGCACTGTCCACTGTATTAGGAATTGGGAATATTAAACCGTGTTTTCTACGGCAATTGTTTCACTATAGACGGAAATATTGGCTGTTATTTTGGATTCATCTTGTGCGCGTGCATCATTCGCGGCTTTGATGATTTTTTCCAATTTCATCTGCCATTCTGCTCGGGGGGCGAGTCGTCTTAAACGAATTTTGTTAAATGTCGCAAGCACCAAGGAAGTTTCTATATAATTTCTCTGGTATTTTTATTGTACCGTCGATGTTGTTGGTAACTTGGCGTTGTTTATGCCGTCTGAGAAATTTCATATCCTGATTAATAAAACTAAAAGGGACATACCATAAAGAATAATGACAAGCCATCTTTTTAGCTTCAAACAAGTACTGACTGGAGAGCTTGTCCAGCACCTATCAATCAATCTTTTTATTCATTGAAGTAGCAATAAAAAATTTATTGGTTTTCCTCTGCGCCATCAAGGTCAAACTTTTAGGCGAAGAGAGCCTCCAGCATATTTCTATCAATGCTTTTTAATTGCTGTTTTGATTAGAATATTGATTTAAATATACATTATTCGGGCGCTATGCCTTCTAGGCCCGAATGGTGGTTGATTGTGAATGGAAAATATCGACATTTAAACTAATTTGGGGAGCGTTGTTGTCAGGCCTTACTTTACGTGATTGAAGCAAGCAGACCAATATGTTTTTCTGTAGAAAGTAAAGTGAAGGGCTTAGTAATAAGAGATGCTCTGCTACAGCAGCCCTTAATGAAAGCACTTCTCTTGTGTAACGTATTGAATGCGAGGATACCATCAGCGGTTATTACTTTCTCTTATAAAAAGGAACGGTTCTGATTTTCGCTGAAGAAACTTAATATATCGATGTCAATGCAGACTTGCGTTTCAGGCAAAAGCCGTGTTTACCACAGGGACGCTGCACTTTACAATCTGTCACAGCATATTACAATGGCGGTGACAGGGCTGAACAGCATCGCGCTGAAGGAATTATTCCATAAAGGACGGCGGTCATCGGCTTTCAGCAACAATTATTTGCGTTGTTTTGGTACTACATATATGTGTCATCGATGTACGCTTCGCGAACTCTTAATTATATAAAAGTACAATCGATGTGCTTTGTTTGTAAATAGTCGAGAGAATTAGCCAACAAAAGAAGGCCGGCTGTTACGTACCCAACTTTGTATATCATATGCACGATTACAACAAAGTTCCAAATTGATAGGCACTTAAAGCAATGCAAGTATGTGGGCACCGAGTGAATTTACGAGAGATGAAATAACACCAGGCAAATTAGTTTAAAGCGCACAAGCATGCCTCACGGGACTCATTAGCCCCATTATTCTTTTTAGCATGTGTTCATCAAGGTAATCTCGAATGAGTGCTCTTTGATGCCTGTCAAATTGTGCCATCTGAGCTCGCTTTCTGCTCCCTGTACTGTATGTTGCTCGACGATCTCGTCGCAGATGCGCCGTCACTGCTTTGGCTGTTGCTGTTGTGTATTATTCAGGTCCGTTGCTTTCAAAGTTGCCCTGTCGTTTGTATCCACTGATTCACGTTCTCCACTGATGGCGTAAATGAAGCTGTCGGCCCAGCAGGCTCATTGCTGAGTGGCCGATTGTATGCCCTAGATTCGTACTTCGGAACTCATTAGGGTTTTGTTAAGAGAACAAACCACCAAGATCAAAAGTGGCTGGTTTTAAAAAGGCAACTTAACAAAGTTTGTTAATGCTGGCTCGTCCGTACGTAATGAAGGTCGGAGAAACAGCGACACGTCCTGCCAAAGATGACGAGACTTGACTGGGCGGTGAACTCAAAAGAATGAATTTATTTTGTCGTATCGAAATAAATACCATAGGAAAACGGCAAATTATCCCGAAATAGATGGGAAAACATACAGTTCTACACTACTGTCACAGACGCTAAGGTTGCAGGTACTGACGCTGATATTTTTTTTCGGCATGTCAAAGATACGCCATTCTGACGGATAAGTCATTCGACGTGTGTAATAAATGAACTCTGAAAGATTTTCGGTCGCGTTGATCGTTGTATTTTCTATCCTTGCATCTAGCAGAACGCGGAGTGATAGAATGAAATACCATTTTGTACACATTTCCTAGAACTCGAGCCAGTTTTCCCTGCCTTAAATCGAACGTGCAGACAAAGCCCGTGGCTCAGTTTAGGCACACCTGCTTGAATGCGGTCCTCTACTGTGAGAGACGTTAGTTGCAGGCTTTTCAATGCTTGGTACCCAGAAAAGAAGAAAACAGTATGTAAATCTAAAAATAACAAGCGTCGCCAGCGACTGCGCTGCAGTGTGCATAAAGTAAAATCGTTTATTTTTAAGGAACGGACAAGATGGACTGTTAATTTACATTTAGGCGTGTTCCAACTACACTGTCAGACAGCGAAGTAGGCTGCTGAACTGAACGGAGACAATTTTGAAACCTGTCCCAATTTTTCCAGGTGCGCGCGCATAGGAAACGGAATACGATAACATGACCTCCGATCTGCAAACGGCGAAGTAATTACGTTACGGAAAAACAAACAAACGGGTGAATAGACAAATGTAGTAAAATTTAAGGATTTATGGCTGTAGGGCGTCTGTGACCAAAGAGCGAACAAAGTAGAATACACAAATTTATATATACGGGCGTCTTTATAACCTTATTCTTCGTGCAACTTCCTTCAGTTTTTCTTTAAGCAAACACGGAATGCTGTTCTTACTGTTCTTTAAAAAACTTCGGATTGCCCAAGTTTGCAGTTCCAGCGTATATGAAGGCTGCATCATTCCACCTTCTGTTGTTTTCGTGTGCAAGAGATTGTTTCTTCGGCTATCCAAATAGACTTGAAGAAGGAGTGTCTTTGGGCTGCGCAAAGATTGCTTTCGGAGCTTCTTTCCGTGTTCTCCTTGGTTCCAACAATGCGCCCCCGTATGTGTTGCGAAAGGCCACCTCATGGCACTTTTTATTAGTTTATTGCCAAAAGCACCGTTTCCTCATTTAAATACACTCCAGAAAGCAATACACGTAGGCGGGCGCAAAGATTACTTCCTGGCCGGTTTTTCGCGTTCTCTTCAGGCTGAAACACGAACTTTGAAATTGCAATCAGTTTATAAGCAGGCAGAAATAAAGTGGGGGCCGGGAGAGGATACCAAAATGCGTCTGTCGCAAATACATTCCCCGAGAAACACCAAACCTGAGATTTCTTAGGCCCTTTACCAAAGCTCCAACTTTCCAAGTACACGGCTGCAAATGCATGTACCACATCGAGCAATTTTCCACGTTTATAGACTGCCGCTGTGCACTCAACACTGACCCTCTACTTCACACACTTCGCGGCAACGCGGGTGCGGTTAGGGTACAAAGCGGGAGTAATTTCCCTTGCGCTTCCATAGAAAGACTTCTCTCGGTGCACATTTTTTCACTCGGCGAAGTTATAACTCAAGTGCACTGGGCTCATACTCAGGTCAGAACTTGTGCAGTTGCAGAAAACTCCGGAGAGAGGGAACGTCAGAGCAAACAACACGTTCCCACCAAGTCTACGTTGTATGCTCAGTGAATGAATATCGAGTCAGCAAATAAAGGTGTTGCTCGTTCCTAGGCACTGATAACATGTTGTCGCTTAGATCGGTTCTTTCTGTTTGTTAGGGTCTATCTAAAAAGATAACAAAACTACTCGTAAAGTTGGCTTTTGTGCAGTACATATGGCGCAAACTCTAATTCAATTAGCGAGGCATAGAAATGTTCGTTTTAAAATTTGGTGTCTACGAAACCAATCTTGGGTGTTCTTTCGATTCTTCGAGCCGGCGGTCATTTTTTGCCCGTTCCTTTCACGGGAATACCCAATTTTTACCCTGATAAGCAAATCAATGCTTTCGCACTAATGCATGACCACAGGTAGATGCTCAAAGAGTACCAGATTGGCAGAAGCCTTGTTTGAAATCGGTGATATTCTTGCGTCAGGAGCGATAAGATTTCTTCGTAAAGACCTATGCGTAGCTGATCCTTTAACCCAGCAGCACTCATTGTCAAACTTGAAGCATTAATTACAACACCTAAATGGTAAGGGAACCAAACCCCCAGACCATTTTGGACTGACAATAGGCCGGTTTATGCTGAACCCTCTAATAATTAGGCCACCTTTTCACAGGTGGTATATTGCGTGAGTAGTCTAAGCACTAAAACTCTGATCTACACAGAAACACAGCAGTACATCGTGCTGGTTAACCACAGCCGTGGTAAGGTTAATGATGGCGCAGCAATGGCATCCCTAATAAAATCACACGTTAAGGCTATGCAGCCGGTGATACGGATAAAAGAAACCCAATTTTCTCATATTGTAGTTCGCGTAATCGCATGGCCAGATTAATGATTCTTCAGCTATCTTCACAAGTCACACGACAAAGAAAACGATAGTCCCGTGGTAACGATTTAGGCTACTAGCCTCGAAACTGGATATCACGGCTTGAACTACGAGTTAACTCGACAGCATAGGGTGGAAAAGCGAAGACGAAAAAAATTGATTGGCAAAACACGTCGAGACCGAAAATGAGGCTATCGATCCGTGCCCTCCCGGCCGGATAGCAATGCAGAGTGTGGTTGTCCGCAAGCTTGTCAAAAAATAAATTAACAATGCAACATGAACGGCTGTTACCGTGAGTGTATGAGGCAGCAGGCAATTCAAAGCGAGAAAGTTGTCCATCAACATGTTTTAGAGGAGCAGTTTTCGCACGTTTCTTGCTTTGAATGAAAGGAGCACGCATTCCTCTTTTCTCCGAAACGATCATGTTCCTTGGTATGCGATTGGTGACTGCGTTGGAACAAATGAATGTTGCTCTATTTAGAGAACCAGAGAGAAAATATTTTTCCTAATTTTGTACATCTATCAGAACCACCCATGATTCATTTGCGATACCTTTAAAGGTTTAAGAGGAGCAAGCAGGAAAGAACCTTTCAGCATTTCTTAAGGCGCGCCAAGGTTCTCGCTGTCATTTATGGAATGCATTTTTACGCAGTCTTCAGCAGCTTGCTGCCGCATACTGCGTGGCAATGACCACTTCCAGGACTTCACACTTCCTCCTACCTCTGAAATTTTAACACATTCTTGGCAAAGAAATAGTTTTATCTTTTTAACCATATCTACGCCTACTTTACATCCGAAGCTCCATCTCCCATCCATTTTATTTGTTAAAGGAGGAAATCCCAACTTTCGCCGTCTGTAGCAGTAAAGCGACTGCAAAAATAGCTCACGACGCAGATAAAATCATAGAAACCTAATTGAGTTAAAACAGAATTACCACACTTTAGCACTAAATGGTATCGAACCAACGGCATACGGAATACAAGCTAAGCACGAATTCCGGACGCAAATACGGCTGCATGGTATTGACGATAAAATGTGGACTTAGGCCATACGTGGTGGCAATCGCCGCAGTAAGTTTCAACAATGGGTACACCCGCCTGAAGTACAATCAAATATTCCCGTTAAGCGTGTCGTCAGTCTCAAAATTAAGGTCCGCTATTCAAATCTTATCATCGGTATAAACACGCACATTCAGGACAATTAGCCGGTGACGATGATAGTGCTGCCAGCAAGTCATACCCGCTGAGAAAATTCTGTTTGACTCCTACATCTGCATAACCACCTAATAGTCACACCTGGTCACGCATGAAAACATGTTAATCACGATGGCACTGGTGATCTGAAGCGACCGGACCCGGTAACTCTCTTTTGGCAGTGACGATGATAACATAGCAAAACATTTCCGATACCCATTCAGTTTAGTGGATTGTCACTGCAATCCAACTTTTCCAGGCTCGGCCTTGAATCTTCTTGACAAAGTATAAGAAAGTAACCTGCCCCAAGGCGTTACATTCTCACTCACCTATACACAGGATTAACTAACGCCAGCATGCACCGCGAAATAACCTAGGTGGACGTTCGAGGAGCCCTACTAAAGCTTGAGTTGCAGTCCGCCTCAGCCCATGACCAGGTGACCAATATAATGCTCAGGAAACTGGATGACAGCTCTATCACCTTTCTTACGAAATACGTTAACCACTATGGGCAACAAGGAACCCTACTTCAAGTGTGGAAATATTTTTAAGCAATTTATACCCAATTCCAGAAAACCATAGGCATTATAATATCTTTGGCCCATTTTTCTTTCCTGATGTTCGGAAAAGCTCTCTGAACATATTCTGACGCAGCTAGACTCCAACCTCCGCGGCCCGAGTCTCTCACAGACTCCATTATAAGCGGTGTTACAGAAAGTCAATTGCCTCATCCCCCGGTCATGCAAAGCTGCTCTTCACCTTATTCTCAAACCATGTACTGCCAGACCGAAAGGATTTGGGACAGATAGCACAACAGAAAGCTCATCGATTCCCATTATTTTATTCCCGTGGTCCACCAATCAAAAAACTCACGCGGGCGTCACATTCTCAACCAATTCGGAATAACAACTCTCGACGACATTGAAGCGAAATCTCCCCTTTCTAGCGACATTAACTACAATCTCATTATCAGACTAATCATTCGCAACATGAATCCTATTCCCAGCTCTGGCCGTTGAGAATAAAGCGCGTGAGCTTGAAACAAACGTTTCCCGGTCCGACCCGATGTAATATATGTGGGTTCTGCCGAATACAGGCACCACGACGGCTACGCGATCGCTGCAATTTACGACCCCGATAACCCTACACTCACCTCCCCGTCCGCTAATACCATCCGCCTTGCTACGGCGGAGGCCAGCATTGCGGTCGCATTCTCGAAGACGCCAACCCCCTTAATCATAACATTTGATTCTAAAACGACCATCGGAAATTTAGCTGCCGCCATAATATCGACGGTAGTCTTCCAAAATCTGCAGAAAAAGGAACCCAATTCTCTAGTAGAGCTTATTTGTACTCCTGCGCATGCTGGTATCGAGGTAAACGAGCCTGCCCGAAACGTGGTCCGAGGGCTCTCTATCGGATCTGGGGCTCTTCACGTTTCCTACCTCGTGGCCAAACCTACCACGGACGGAATGGTTACATACATAGAAATTATTACCCATCACCTCTTCGCCCACCGTAGATACCCTCCCACCCATACCAAACTGGGCAATTTACAAGAATACGCATGGCGCCCTCTCCAGACAAACACCTTCCCCAATACCGCGGATGTCAACCTTATCCACCCCTCATTATAGGGCTCTCGCAAATGCCCTGCTTGCGGTTTCCTCGCCACCCTCCTCAGATCTTGTGGGGATGTCCGGAACCCCGTTTCTTCAAACTTCTTGTGGATGGAAAGCAGTAAGAGAAGGTGCTGGAGAGCTCATTTCCACAAATGCAAACCGCCATAGTCAACTAAACTACCGAAATTGCCACCTTGCACAACGATGGAGCCACTGCAGCCCCGTAGACCACAAAAAGCTGGATAAAGTGCTTCTGTCTGACTTGCTTTCTCTCTCTTTGCTGCAGTGTAGCAGGCCGATTCACTAATTCCCCCTAGCTGCTGAGTCACCATGTCCAATCTGAGGTGACTTTACGGGGCTCAGTTGTACATTCATTTTAGTGCGGAATAATTCGGTCGCCGCTACTGCAGTGTGACGGCGGTGATGACGATATCGACGGGAACAGGCACCGCGAGGGCGGTGTAACCGAGCGAGCGACGACAGAAATAAAACTCAGCAGGAAAGTGGCGAAGGGGTTCGCGGAAGGGCAGTATGCTGTGTCCGCACGAGACGCTAGTCTTTGCGACACTTGTAGAAAAGGTGAGGTGGAGGTGTGCGCGTAGCAATGATGTGCGTTCTCTTCCTAAAACGCAGTTTGCGGTACCTTCCTGAGACGGCCTTCGCGCCGCCTATGCAGAGGATTCATCGTAAGTAGCGCTTGAAACGGGACATAGAAGAGAAGACACACACGACAGCGCTTCTCTTCTGTGTCTCGTTTCAAGCGCTACTTGCGATGAATCAAAGCCATCTAGCCCTGCTGTCAATTTTACTATGCAGAGGATCACCATCATTACCGTTGAGAGAAACCGCAAATGAGTGCTGCCTCAGCGATGATGTGCATTGGCTTCCTAAGACTCAGTTTAGCTGCACACAAATTTCGCATTAGGGAGTATCGTAATCGCCAGCCACATTTTTTGCTTCTCTGTTTTTTCTTACTTCGTACTCCAAAATTGAAGCAAAAGCAGTATGGAACGAGGATAACCTGGATTTGTACCGAACAAACAGCGGCGCAGCGATTTCATTCCTAGAACTGAAGACCCATTGTATGCGCGCTAATGTATGCGTTGTGTGCCGCTCTCGAGGTATCAATAACTCTAGAGGCAGTCTTCAAACAGTAAAAGTACAGCCTTATTTCTAGTACTAGTACCGCTGGCCTTTAAAGGACTAGTACAGCTGCCGAGAGCTGAATAACGACGAATAATGCCTTCCGGTACTGCTACAGATACCATAAAATAATTTGTCATTGCACCTCTTCAGTTCCACATGGTATCTCATTCTTTGGAGCAAGCATTAGCTAATTTGGGGTAGCAGTCGGGTCTTCTGTCCCGGTTGAGTTCTCATAGCCCATGTACGATTGTGCTATAACAAACATGAACGGCAGAGAAACGCACATACGCCGCACAAACATAGCAATAAATGTATTCCGGCAGTGTGTGGATTTATACATTGAAACAACACTGTCTGCACACGTGTAGACAAAAAAAATTAGAGAAGCGTCACACCCCTCAACCGCCATCTGGCGATTATGTCAGCATATGGCTGAAACCTTGCCACTCAGGGATTGCGGAAAATAAGACGGCAGATGAAATGGACGCCGCTGCTGCACTCATAAACACAGTACACAGAACAACAGTACACTACATTCACATCAAGCCACATATAAAGCCAAAACAACGTAAAACATGGCAAAAAACATTAGAGTGAACAGACAAACAACTAACTACACATTATAAAAGCACACGTGGAACGATACACAACCATTTCACACAACAGAGACACAGACGTTATCTTAGCAAGGTTACGGATAGGCCACACACATGTAACACATTCCCACACGCTTACTGAATCACCAAGACCCATGTGCAGCGGGTGTGGAGAGGGTCTATCCGTAATCCACATACTCATTGAATTCAAGGCACTTGACACAACACGTTGCAAACTGTTCCCACAACTACACACGCAACATATTCCATGACACCGGGTGTACTTTTTAGGGTACGAGCTCATGTTTTCAATCAAACGCGTTTTTGAGTTTCTTCCCTGCGCAAATGTTTTACATCTGATTTCTTATGATGTATCTTGACAACCTGAGCCTTTACACCAGTCATCTTCATTGATGTTTGTTTGATTTTACGTTTATTTTTATTGAGATGTTTTAGCAGTCTTATCACTCAAGTAAACTACCTATCCTTTGGCGCTGTTTGCCCTCAGTAGGCCTTGCGCCATAGAAATGAAAGTATCATCACCAAAGAATGTAAGCCTCTTTCTTGCCATAGGGCACGCGCTAGTGGGCGCCGGAGAAGCGCCGGTGGGAGTAGCACTAGCGCACATGCTGAGGCGGTGCCACCCACTCTTTCGGTAAACCAGACATAAGCAATTAAATGAGAAACAGACTGGCCGTAACTTGTCTTAATGTCTAGCGCCACAGCATGGGTTCTAGCACGAGCCGTCGGAAAACAAGCGTTCCAGTGTGTGCTTCTGGTACGCGCTTGTACCCATGGAGATGAACAGTTCGTGCGCGAGGCCTTGGAGAACGAGTGCCTTGGTGTGTTCTTTTAGAACGCACGAAGTTATAGCGTGGGGCGTTGGAAAACAAGTGTCCCGATGTTTTAGTACTGTGACGACATTAGAGGGCGGAGACGCCGGCAGCCCGAGCCCCCAAGATGATTTGCCCCTGAAACATTGAACATGGAACACAACAACACCTTACAGTTCTGAGGAGAAAACGTTTGGAGAAAATAAAAAAAAATCTTAACAGGAGAACGGATTTGCGTTTAGGTATTTGAAAGTACCCATTACCAAAATGTGAGCTGGGTGAATGCTTATAAAGCTCGTGATACACCTATATCGGGCATAGAAGGCTATATTAGTATAAATAAGAATATATGGGATGCAGCGCACAGACGCTACCCCAATGCTATCACGCTCACCATACAGGACGGCCATGGAATGCTTTTGACCACCTTGGGCACTTTACGGCTCACCGAAAAATCTTTTGCTCCGAAAGTGAGCCTAATAAACGTTTTTCATGCATTTAGATTGGATTCTATCCAATAAATATTGGATCCTACCAATATTGAATTAGATCCTTATTGGATACCAATATTGGATCTTAGCAATATTGAATTTAATGTTTGTGGTTTTGTTTGTTTAATGAATTATAGTTTGTTTGTTGGAATTGTCGACAAGAGCTACCAAGAATGAGTAGGGCATCTACTTACTGTCTATAGACTTCCTAGCAACAAACTACCAACTTTTTCTCAACCATTGGCCACCGTGTTTGAATTGAAACGCTTTTGCAAACTGTATACAGAAAGGTTTCTGTAGGCTTTCTACTTAATGACTGTTTGTAACCAAAGCGTTTACGACATTATGCTCAAAATGGGATGTATTGGGAGAAGCTGACCATCTGTTGACCATGCTGTCAGTATTTCAGCCCCACATCTTTATTGAAGGTCAATATGATTCCTTGAAAGATCGTGTAATGGCACAAAAAATGAAAAAAGTAGAAAACATGCCACTAGCTTCGGCTAGGTAGTTCTTGGAGGGATGTTACAGTTCCCATTTTACAGAGGAATTTTCTCCCAAGAATAACTTCATTTACAGGAATAAATACGGTTGCGAGGTACATGAAAGAACTAGGTGTGAAAAGGCACGACAGCACAGCCAAGGGTGTCTACAATGCATAATCAAACATGGGCACGATCACACATAAATATACTGCAAAAATGATCTTGATTACAGGGGTAAACCTTATGGCTTGTTGGGATGCCTAAAACTGCATCAGGAAAGGAAATGCCCATAGCAAGTTGCGGAACCTGAGGTATTCAAAGCATGGAAAATGTCCTTACAAAAAGGTTTATTATTATAAAAAAGCAAACAAGCAAGAAATGACGATTGTAGAAACTGCCACATGCTCTGTTTGCGTTTACTTCTTCAACGCCTACTCCTTTAGTATCGCATGGCTGCCTCGGCGGGTGGCCTCTTTTGTCGCTCACGAAATCACCGCCGGGCAACCCTGCTTGAATGCCTCGCGCAGTTGGTCGTTAGATTCGGCTCCCTCTAGCATACTTGTGGTCCAGTTGAGTTTTTAACAAGGTGAAGTCAGGCGGGATTTGGGCTCACAGCGCACTGAACCTCGTCTACCAGTGTCCTCCAGAAGGAGTGGAGGACCAGGACGAGAACAGAGTAGCGAAGGACGGGGAATTCCGCTTCCGCACTTCCGCTGAGGCTCGAACAGGTTATTTAAAGGGACACTGAAGTGATATGTAAACATTGCGGGATTACTAGCGCAAATTGTAGTCCGGAGTCCCCAGGCCATGTTTCGACCACTCTAGGCGCGTTTACGCGATTTTATTTAGTAGAAAAACTAATTCGAAAACGCTGTCCTCCTCTCTTTACGCTCGCCCATTTTCTGTGCGTTTTCGTGTGACGTCAGGAGGGGATGAGCTGGCAATTGGCTGCGCCACGGCTGCGCTACTGCACGGCTCCCCGGCCGACAGAGTCAGTCGGCCCAGCGTTTCGTCCGCCGGCCGCCGGCGGGTCGTCGCAATCAAGGAGGTTAAAAAAAAATTGCTTGGTCGCAATTCGTTCGCTTAGTTTGAAACGAAGCCAGGACACGTTTGTGAATGGAAGAATGTGCCTTTCTTTACTTGGTTGGTTTGTACACTGTATCTAGCTCCAAGTCAAGGTCGCTTCACACAAGCGCTGCACATGCGACGCTTCGCTGACTGGTACGCCAGTAGGAAAATATAAGGCCTCTTGAAGGCGGGAGAAGAGTCAGCGAAGTCAATATAGGTACTAAGCAAATAAAATCAACTGATATTTTTACCGTACAGCGTAAAACTAGGGCGCGGGAAGCACTTTTTTGCGCTGGGGCGAACAAGCACAAGCGGTCAGCAGCACGACTACGGCATCTGCGAACGCTTTTCCGTCTACGAAATGCAATTGCTAGGACGTGAGCTACTGTGGAAACTCGGGCGACGCTTACTGCACGATCGCAGTACAACAAAATAGTCACCTAAGTGGCTTGAAATGCCAAAACTAAATAAAAGTGTAAACCAGTTGTACAATATATACCCTATATTAGCAAGGCTGCCGCGTCCCGCTCCGTAGCCTAGCAGTCTGGGGTGCTAGGAATTCACCCCAAATGTTTTGCGAGTCACGAGTTCGAATCCCCGCGGGTACGTGCTTTTTTTTTTTGCAAGTTAACTTTTTTGTTTTCCGCCGATGTTTTCTATATTGACTTCATCACCTTTTTGGGGGCCGCAACGTTCATGGCTACACGAACTAGTTCACAAAACGCGCGCAGGCTGGCACTGGCGCGCTAGCGAGTTTCTCGTTGGCGTGCTGTTGCCATAAGCACCGACTGCTTGCAGGCAGTGGGCACAGGCCAGAATGAACAGACCCTTGGCCTGGTGCGAACACGCTTTTTACGATACAGGCATGAGGGAGGCAAGCTCCAAATATGGGGGAAAAGCGCATGACATTTGGGCGTCTGCGGGTACGCGGAGGGCGTTCATGCACGGCGTAGGTCTCGGCTAGTGAATGCTACGACTACAAGCCGTCCTGGGAGGCTTATCTTGTGCATTTTACAGCCGACAACATGGCAGAAGCGCGGTACGATGATTACTGAGATATTGAGAATGCCCATCCATCAAAGCCATTGGTTATGTTTTACAGAACCGAAACCGAAACTTGTGTGATTGCTAACCTTGGGCATCGTCCAATCACGGGCGCCCCTCTCTCAACGTCACAGCCTTAGTTGGTGCGGCCCGCCGCAAACCGCGCATGGTAGTTTTTCTTCTTTCGCGCTTTGTAAAATAATTACCGATTTGTCAACCGGAATAAACGATGAAAAGTTGTGCTAATTTGAGCCAGTCTACGCAGTGCAAGCAAAAACGGGAGCTTGACCAAATTCACTTCAGTGTCCCTTTAACTCATACGTCTAAGAAAGTCTGTATTTCGTAACAAAAGTAGTCGGCAGTGACTCCTGCCAGGAAGAAATGCTCTGTCATCACCGTTTTACCGCATAGGATGAATCCGGCGCCGTTGGGCACAAAGAAGCCCCGATACTCCTGCCACATCATAACTAGCAGGACTCCGGCGTGAAAACCAAAGAAGAAATCTTTTGACCCGGTGGGCTACAGGACGGGCGCACACACGTCTCAATACATTCGTGCCTGCCGCTCGCTGGGAATGTTGCCTGTTGCCGGTATAGATGTGGATGGAGGACTTTCGCCAGGAGATCCAAGTACAGCCTTCTGGCTCAGCGGTAAGGAGTTAACTGCCCCATTTTACAGATACATGCATTCACACGCGCAACGTTCAGCAAATGCAACAACACAACCCCACTCCCTCTGAAACGCACCAATACCGAAACAACACAAACGCAAACAAACGCGACATTTGAATGGTACGTTTACCGTCAGTGCGTTTGATTTATATATAGCCGCCATCTGTCGGCTGCCGATGCCGCTGTGAGGCGTTCCTCTCATTGCATGTTTACAAAACTGCACATTATATTTCCAAAATAGAATACCGGGTAACATTGCGACGGCAACGATTGCACATATCTTCTTTTTACTTTATAACTACAAGCTGTAATCAATCAAAACGGAAAACTGGAAGAGGTTACAAGATTGGGCGAGCATCAGCACGCTCGCAGCACGGTTGCTGCCTCTGTGGATTGACGCGTTCCTCCCGAAAGTAAGCAAAAACGGAGAGGGTTGTTTTGAATCGGCAGCGCCGAATGAATATGCGCCAGCCGGATTCGGTTAGAATAGCTGGCGATTTTTCGTTATCGCCGTTGTTAGAGGCGCGTACAGCAGTCTGTCGTGAAATATTTACGCACAACTTTTGTTCCTTTCACGCATGTAGCACTTAGTCTGCGTAAATCAAAACACAGTAACGAGCGTTTGCGAGTGGTTGATGTCACAGCCTCGCGCTTGTTCGCGTCTGCTGAGCAGCCATGTTTATCACACTGGAGAATGAAAGGAAGCGGTTTGTGAAGAAGTAGCCCGTGGGGCTGTTGGATTAACTGGTTGGTCTTAGAGAGAAACGGTGCGGCTCGAAATGTGAGCAGTGAAAGTTGCTCTCTCTTTTTGCGTTTCTGTTTGCAGTGCACAAGTGGGAAGACACTCGCCTCGAAAAAAATCAACACACACAATAAATGCTTCCTTACTCACCAATTAAGAAAAGAATAAACACTGATAAAGCCGAAACTTTAGCTGTAAAACTCCGCTGATTATTTCTAAAGTTTAAAACCCGGTTAAAACAAAATAAAATAACTTACCTAAAGTCAAGTAAACATTGCATTGGCGGGAATCCCAACCTAACAGGGGGACAAAATAAGAAAACAAAATACATACACGAGACGAAGCGCTACTATCAATTGAATTTTTATTTTGATTAACACAGCTTATATTAGTAGAAATTAAGAATAAATGGACGTGGGCAGGGAATGTAATGCGAAGGTGAGATAATCGTTCGCCTGTAAGGGTAACAGAGGGGATCCCTTCAAGGCACGCATTGGCGCATATTCATCGAGTGATTAGTGACAAGTTTTGGGCAATAGAAGTAGGGAAGCATGCGCGATAACATCAGCGCCACAGACGACGGCTGAAAGGAAACAGGTTTGAGTAGCCTTAATTAGAAAAAAGCAGTGCAAAAGGTTTATCTTCAGACAGCAGTGGGCCCGGACGGAATACCAATGCAGCTGCTGAACCTGCTTGGACCTTAAAGTAAGGTATCGTTTATGAGGGCAACAGATAAGGTAATAAAAACCAAGCAAATACAGCAGGACTGGCTAGAAAGTAGGGTGAATTTAATATATAAAGGCAGATGCAACACAGCCAGTATTGATTCATACAGACCACTCACAGTAACGTCAGTGGTGTATAGATTCGTAATGCAGGCGATAAAATCCGAAATTCAAGCATGGATGGAAGAAACGTAAATCCTTGGGGAACTTCAGAATTAATTTAGACAAGACAGGCGACTGGATTAAAATTTCTTTGTGATAACGCAATGAATTGGAATTGCGAAAGCGCAGAATAGGCCATTATGAATTACGTTCTTCAAAATTAAAGGCGCATATGACAACAAAAACTGAGAACTTCTGTGGAGGATGCTGAAACTCTAGGGATTTGATTACGAGTCAATACAGTAACTTATAGCAATCTATAAGGACAATAGAGTGCACCTTACTTTAGAAGGACAGAAGTGCGCCCAGCCGGTCAACACCCAGGTAGGTAGGTAGGTGGTTTAGTTTGGGAAAGGAAAAGAAGCGGACTGGGGATATTTTTGAGCCCATCTGGGGCTCACCTGCATACAACCCAGTCCGGGGGGTTGGGAATATAGATGGGGCGAATTGGATTATTTAGAGAAAAAGTAGATAGGTAAAGAGAGAAAAGAGAAGACTTGCCACTGTCACTGGGGCCACCGCGCAGAAAAAACATCACAAACACAGGTCCTGGCGTGATGCTGCGTCCGGGAGAAGTTTCTCGACGGGAGCGGTGAAGCGTAGAGCCCAGGCTGTCATAAAAACACGTTCTGGCTTCATGCTGCGACCGGGAGAAGTTCTCGACGGGAGCGGTGAAGCGTAGAGCCCAGGCTGTCATAAAAACACGTTCTGGCGTCATGCTGCGACCGGGAGAAGTTCTCGACGGGAGCGGTGAAGCGTCGAGGCGAGGCTGTGCTGCTATGGGCTGGCCGCGGCGGTCCGAAGTGAGGGGAGCCTGCTGGGTGGAAAATCAGACAGACGAGCGGCCCATAGGGGACTGAAACAGGAATGCCCCGTTGAGCCCAATGCTGCACCTGCTTTACATGGCAGGGTTCGAAAAGAAACGGTCAAGTCGGGTTTCAACCTAACGCATATGCTACAAGGCGAAGTGCGGCAACAGCGTATTCCGGGATGTTATACGCAGACGACTTTGTTCTTTTATTGATTGATTGATTCTAGGGTTTAACGCGCCGATGCAGCACAGGTGATGAGATGCGCCGTAGTGGAGGGCTCTGGAATAATTTTGACCGCCGGGGGATCTGTAACATGCTCCCAAATCTCGTACAGATGGGTGTTTTTGCTTTTCGCCTCCATGACAAAAGCGGCCCGCGCGGTCGGGAATTGAACCCGCGACCTCGTGCTCAGCAGTGCAACGCCTTAGCCACTGCACTCTAAGAAAAAAAGGGAGTGGTAGTTTCTCCCTTAAGGGCGGAACAGGAATGTGTCATCTACTGCTTCCTAAGAGGTAGAAAGATTCTCCCTTTACGAGGGGGAGCGCGCTTCTACCCCTAGGAGTGGAGGAAGATGTCCCCCTTTCGTGAGCTAATGGAGGAGCGTTCCTCCCCTGGCAGCGTCACCCAAGCAACGCTTGTCATACGAGAAAGGCCTAGTGAGCTGATCGGTTTGAGGATCGAGGAAGTAGAAATAAGTAGGGTTACTGTGGTTTGTGTGCGCTTAAAGGGGCACTGACACAAAAATTTTGCATCTTGTTTTTTTTGTTGCGATAAGTAGCTAGTGACCGACTTATAACCTGTAGAAACCTCATTTGCTTCAGCGTGCGACGGTTGTTTAATTAGAGGCATTTTCAATGCGGCCAGTCGCAGTTTCGGTTTCAGCGAGTGCCGCGAAACGATGGATTTTGTGTGAACAAAGCTGACCACGTGACCGTTCGGAGGGATATCCCAGAGCAGAGCCGCCCGTAGCACTGTCGAATCCGCATCGACGGCAGTTTCTGCGAATGTCCCCACGTACTGATCTCCGTGAGGCGCTTAATTAAAAGCGACCGTGGATGTGACGCAGGCGCTGCGAGTGCAAATGCTACCGCGGCTAAAGAACGACGTGCGACGCTCGAGACGGTGGGTGGCAAGACGCCGCTCGGGAGCAGCCGGCCGGCCGGCCGGTCTGCCTACAGGTCCGCCGCATACAGATGTGTTCGGCTAGCACTGCGGCGGATATTCGAGTGCCGCTCTCGTAAGCGGTGCAGATGACAATTTTTAATGACAACCGCCATCGCATCATTAACTCCTTTCTCATGTAAGCCACCATGGTCGGGACTTGGGGACAATTTCGTGCAGCGGTAACAAGCTATCACTCGAGCTACCTGCGCCGGCCTGGGCCACTTCGCGGCCGTGGCCACAGCGACCATGCGGCTACCCCAGTGGGCTTTTCGTGCCTACGGCGCGTTTTCGCATCCAGTGGTAATAAACAGTAATAGAAACAGAGTGCCTGGAATCGCTGTAGAACTTTGGTCGCGGCCAGCTGCCCGATGAGCTGACGAAATCACGGCACCTCCGCCACCGCCGCCAACGATCGGGTCGTTCGTTCTCGAGAGCAGAAGCTCCGCCCTCTGGCCCTCCGATTGGAGCGGCGAGCCGGCGAAAAGCGCCGGCAGTGCGGAAGCGGCAAACACAAACTCGTGACGTGTTTGGACGTTGTTTATTTACACAATATCCCCGGGATGTCGATTGCGCGTGGTCCTCTGCTGTCTGCTCGGTTGCGTTTCGCACACTTTAAAATTGATTTTAAATATGCTCTAGGCTGTATTCGCCGCTGATATTTTGCAGATGATGTATATGTGTTCCCACCAATCTATCTCCGAAGTTATCTCGCCTCCAAAATTTTGTGTCAGTGCCCCTTTAAGATACGCTAAAATAACCAAGAAATTACCTACCTAGTACCAGAACTGCGGTTAGCAAGCGATGTCGCCAATCGTATATGCGCGACTTGCATTCGTCTCGCTGCGCGCCCGCAAACGCGTTCAGAGCGAACGCGCCGCCGTAAACACAGTAGAATCTATACCGATTGCTTTCAAAATGCCGCCTTTATTTCTGAAAACCTCGTAACCCCGCCGTTCACCTCACACGAGATCACAAGCATCCAATGCGGCCGTTTGAGAACAACCAGTTGTTAGTCGTCTTACCTTGCTACAACTGATGCATCAAAATGAGGATCGTCTGCAATCGTAAATCTCAGCGCAAAGGCAATGCAGGCAACACGAAAAACGTATCCGTCGCTGTCGCATCCTCGACAATGCTCGCCCTCTAGCGTGCTCGAAGTAAAGCAATCGTAAACGTTTTAAAATGACCGATAGATAACGCAAAAAATCAGTAGGGGTGGGGAGGGGCAGCTACTAAGTATCACCATCAGCGGGCACTTAGATCAAGGCGTTTCCTTGGTTTCCTTTACGGATAACGTATATTATTATAGCAATTATAGCCAACATCACGGAGGCTGCATGTGGGCGGGCACATATTGGGAAGAAAACATAGCACAACACAGCGACACTACACCTTCATTAAAGGCACTGCCAACGCACAATACACGCAACACACAACATCGCAAGCATAATACACGTATACACCACAACATATAGTACACTTTTCACATGTCCGCATGATCACAAGCCACAACTAACATTGCAACGGCGACAAAGTATTTATAACCTTGATCGCCGAGAATGCAGGTAGGAACAGTGAGATATCGTTGCTTGTTTGATAACCCACGGCAGTGCGTAAGCCTTAGGTGGGTTTTGTTATTTAATCAAATAAAACTCGTTGAAATTGCAAACTTCTATTAATTTGAGGTTTTGTAAGAGCAGTAAAATAGCTCAAAGAAGAAAAAAAATGTTTCATGAAACAGTGCGGCAGGTATGTTGGGGTAATGACACTCATCGCCTCGCATTCGCTCTTTTAGCGTAGAGCGCACCACTGGTTCTGGCAACCATTCAGGCAATTTACTGAATGGGGACTTTTTGTTGTTGGTAACTGATGCGTCAATATGCTGCGGTCCGTGCTCGTTGACGAAAAAAGGGGAAGTTTGTTATCATCGCTGACCTCTTTACCCTTGGGCATCAGTATAAAACATCCACAAATGCAGTGGTAACGTTGAACAGGGCGCAGGCGAGTCGCCCTCAGCAAGCATGCAGCGGTGCCACAGAATGCGCTGTTCAAAACACACGGCTGGCGAGCCGTGCGTTAGCGTGTCGGGCACATGGTAATAATAAAAACAAAGACAGCGAGAAAACAAGCAAGCAGCACACCGCAGGGGAGGTGTTGCGCATAGTCGTCGTATGCGCCCGATCGGCGAAAGCCACAGTGCAACGATGAACGGTTTCGTTTTCGGCGTCGGCGCCGACAGAAGATTGCAGGACCACAGGAGAATATTCCTCCCCCATTTCGGTGTTTCGTAGAGGCCGTACAGAGGGAGGCGCTACGTGTAATTAGCTAAAGGGAGAATATCGCTGGTCCGAGGGAGAAAGGCCTCGATTGCCTCCCTTTTCTACCCTTTTGTCTTAGAGTGTGAGCCACCGTGGCGGTTGTGGAAGAGAGGGGTTGGTGCACTGAGAAACGCGCGAGGTGCTTCAAGTCGCCCACTGGCAGCAGAGTGTGCCAGAAAGTTGCCATGTGCACAAAAGGTGTGCCCTGGTACTAAGGCGATACATTATCGCCTTTTTGCTTGTTATAAAAAGCTTGCACGAGTTTCTATGCTGTCACATCTTGCTCCTACCCAGAATCCTAATCTCCCCCAGAAGTGGGCTCCATTGGAAGGTATGACAATGAGCGGGAAAATGCGCATTTGCTTTCTTTGTTACCGATTATTCACGTTCCCGTGCTCGGTCGTTGATACATCGGCCCACTCTGGCACATAGACATCCCCGCATTTAAGTAGAATCTGATACTACGACGGCGTATAGCGCAGTCCACAAAGGGCCTGGCAAGGTTATTGTCGTATCCTGCTTTTTGCTCCCATTGTCGGTAAAATTGTAGGTAAATAATAAAGGAAATGCGCATTTCCCGCGCATTGCGAAGCCCTGCAAGTGTGAGCCACTTCTGATGGAGATTAAGATTCTTGGTAGGAGCAGAGAGTGCGACAGCACGGGAACTCATTGGAAGCTTTTTATATCAAGCAAAAAGGCGACAAATGTATGAGCGATACGTAGGTGGTGCCTTTTAACTCAGAGAAATAATTTTTCGAGCGTTTCGGTGATTGGGCGCATATGGATAACTTGTGATACCCTACTTTGGCGCACATGCTGCGTATGCTCCAGGTGTTTCTATATTTACCGGCTCCGGCCAGTGATTAAAGTTCAGTTGGGGGAGGAAGTTGGGGCAGCATGCTGTACGGAGGAGTGTGTCGCGAAATTGTGAGGGAGGGCGGCTCGCCGGGGGCGGCGCGACGGTTCTCCGAAAGTATGCAGTGGGGAGGTGGGGGGCAGTATGCTGTGCCCGCACGAGACGCTCGTCTCGGCGACGCTAGCGAAAAACGTGAGGGGCCGTGCGCGTGACGATGGTGTGCGTTCCCTGTCTAAGACGCGGGTCGCGGTCCCTTCCTGAGGACACACTTCGCGCCGCCCACGCAGAGGGCTCATCAGCGCTGCCGTCGAGAGAAACCTACGAGTGAGTGCTGCCTCAGCGCACTGCTGCTGCGCCCAAATATCGCATTACCGAGTATCCTAATCGCCAGCCATTTTTTTGTTCTGCAAAATGATCTTTATAGTCGATTCTCAGCATTTCTTTGGAAATAACGGGGGCTGGTATTGTGTCTAGGCGAGCAGAAGTAGCCTACTAATTGGTTTAATAGTTTTGTATTGTTATGGACGAAAAAAAAGTGGCGCATTCCGCCAAGTTCGTCGAAACTGCACCCGTAGCCACGTAGCGCACTGAGGCTAAGCTGCCAGTTGACGAAAGCTCGCCTAAGCCGATGGGAAAAGCAAACAGTGATTACGAAACGCGCGGCGCAGGCGTCCAGTGAGCGGCGTTGGTGCCACGGTCACTGAGCCGTCAATAGCGAACGAACGACTCAGCGCCCCGCGAACTTGGTATGTTATTGAACGATGCAGCTACCTAGATGGAGAAGTGCTGTGTAATTCCTCGCTCTCAGGTCGTTGTTTGCCTGATCAGAGCCTGTATGCTGTATATTGATTGCAGGTAGAAAAAAAAACGTTGCGCGCGTTGTACGTCTATCGTCTCCTGCCTCTTTTGTCTCCGTGATCAACAACCGCGCTACAGCAGCGCTCACTCGCCACGTGTGCTAAGCGCGCACGACTACAAACTTGGAATAATAGTGCGAGTTATGGCGCCCAACTTTGCCACTTTTTTGGGGGACGAGCCAGAAGCATAGCGGCGTCCATTGTTCCACGCGACAATGATCTGAGTAAAAAAAATTCAGGCCGAACTGAGTAGAAGAGTAAAGCAGAGGCAAACCTTCCTGAGTTGGAGGCGCATTATTAATTGATGTGTCGCAATAATGATATGTTGTCGAATTCTGGAGCAATCGTGTTTGTTGAAGCACGTTGTTGCCAGGAGACACGTGGTGTCAAAATTTCCATCGGGGAGCTGTTTGTGTAACGGGGTTTTTAAAGTTACAGCAACGAAAAGACAGGTCATTGGGAATCGCGGTGCTGTGATAGGCCGGTGTGAGTGATAATGTGCATTGCATATTCGGTTCGAATTATCTGTGCGCATGTTCTGCGCTGTACGTTATTTTACAGGCAACACGTGCGCATAGAGCCAGCATGTATTGCAGCCTGGCACGGCGGGTGCTCGGTTGCCGCGAAACAAGGGCAGTATGGCGATTGGTTCATTGTTTTGCAACGTTCGGCTAGAACCGTAATCCAAGCAGATTTATTCCCACCGCCGCATGAACGAGCGCGTTCTGGGTTGTTTGGCTTCGTTCAGTTTTGTTAGATCTATTCAATTGAATGTGTTTGCCGAAGTTTGACCCGTTGGCCGTCATCGTCTGCGTCTGCAGGTGATCCACGCGCTTCATGCAATTGAGACTGCATATTTTTTAAGCTATAGCCCTTTAGGTTGGAAAAAAAAGGTCGGGAATTCTTCACTGTATTAATGTTGCATTGCGGTATGCGAGGCTGGTTGGGACGTTGTTGGGACTCTTGGTTTAGCCTGTTGGGATAGGATGAAAGAGTTACGGTATTTTAGACTGCTTTTCCTTCCCTACAAATTACCGTGTTTAGATACGTTACTGAGCTTTGTTGTTTCAAGGTGTAGTTTCTGAGTGTTGAAGTTTTGGATTAATTTCGGAATTCACTGATCTGGAAGCGACAAGGAACTTGATGTCTTCGTTTGTACGGGGATCCCTGACAACGTCTGCGCACTTCATTATGGCCGTACTGCAACAGTGTATATTATTTTTTTGCTGAACTTCTGCGGTTTTTTAGTCAGTACCTCTCCAAACTCATGCAATTGCAGTTCATGACACAGCAGGAAAAGGCTGGTTTGAAGTGATTGTTATGCCAACCTATTTAAATTGTTTTTCCCCTCCCAGTTCCGTTCAGTATTTTTCAATTTTATGTAAATTTAAGTGCATTATTTTTGCACGTTACGGTGATTGGGAAATTTTTGGGGTTGAGGCTGGTTTTAAAAGAATTACGTAAGTGAATAAATGCCGTTAAGTACTCGCTCAGGGTAGTCCTTTTTCTGTTTTGATCGAAGAAAAGGTACAAGATGTAATCACAAAAATAATCGGGGGCCATGAATATGACGAAAAAGGTCGTCTATGCAAATAAAACACCGGAGTGCTTCCAAGTCTCCGAGACTGCAGCTTCCGGAACTACCGGGTAAACGGAAGGTAAACGCGACGTCGTATTGGCTATGTAGACATGCCGATATCTTTCGGAGAACTACGAATCAAGCCACACGAAAATCTTTTGGTTGCTAAACAGTTTTCTATATTCGAACATCAAGTGGGAATGCGGAGCCCGGTTCGATGCTTTCTCAAAATCTTTGAAGTCTGTGTCAATTTTCCAGTTTTCGTCTAGAGATTTAAGGAAATCATAATTAGTAGGCCCTATTTCCAGTCTTGTGATTTGTTCGTTGTGGGGTGTTTTCTGAAAAGTTACGAAAAGGAATTTAGAACAACCACCAGCATACCAAACATGAAAAGCATTTGGTATTGGTATACCGTTCACGCCACGGATCTTTTTGCATAGCGAAGAAGCAGTGCGGAAAAGTACCTTGTTCGGTGACGATCAAATCAGGATTCCCGGATTTCTTATAAATTTCACTGACAGTAAATTGACCGGCCTTATGTATGCACAGAAAGAATAGTGATTAAAATTTCTTCATACTCATAATAAATGTATTACATAAAGGAAAAAAAAACGGAATAATTGTTCTTCCCACATTCGGATCTCATATTTTTCTACTTTGCCCCGTAACATCTATTTGATCTTGGGGTGAGACTGCATCATTTGTATTTTTGCGTATCCACTCCTAATGAACCAAAAACGTGCGTGCGGTACCTGTCAATGCCTGAAGTTTTGGAAATAACGTTGTCACTGGTTACATTCGACAATATATAAAACCCAATTACCCGTTAAACGTTTTAAGATTCACATCAGATGCGGATGTATCAGCATTCCTTTATGTCCAGAGCATGGCCATGTGTTTTCCACACATTTATCAATTACGGTTCTAAAACGTACCAAACAATAATATTTTATTGTGTGATAGATTGCATCATTTGTATTTCTTTGCATCCACATCTGTATAAGCTAGAAAAGGGCCTCTAGTATCTGGAAATAAAACAAACATTACAGCTACATCGTCGTAGGTAACGCTGGACGGGATGCCATACCAATTCACTAGCTGCTAAGCTCTTTTGAGACGAAGGATTTTCCCCAGGATATTGTCGCGTTGGACGGTTTGTAGCTAGATCGTTTTCACCAACTGAAAGTTCGGACGGAATCTGCTGGCAATCTGATCATTGAGTTGGGATAGAGTAGCGCACATTCTCGGGATTACGTAGGAAGCCTCGTTCCTCCCGTACCCGCTTAAGCTACTCTAGTGCCCTGTGTGCGAAGTGCTATTTTGGGAAGTCTGGGCGAGAACTTAGCTTTAATCCGCTCCTTGTCCGGATGCGCTTTTCGTGTTCTTAAGTACTGACACACGAAGCAGGCTTAACTACCATTTACCATATCCTGAGTGTTACTAGCGGGAAGGAGCGAATTAACAGTACCCATGGCCCCAGCCACGAAAATAGCAACCTGCTAATCACTCATGTAAATTGGTGAAGGGCAGCCTAAAGTGTCTGGTATTTTCAACTCGGAGCCTGCAAATTTCAGCCCATCTCATTTGCAGGGTGGTTGGGCCTCCGATAGGGTTTAATTCAAATGGTAGACGGAATACATACTTCGCACGTTTGTTTGTTGCGGGTAAAATCTGCCCCATGGCTTGAAAACGAGCTTTGTGCAGTATCCGACTGTTCACACTTTATCGCGCTTCAGCATTTCAAGGAGTTCCGAGGGAGCTGGCCGACTTTTATATCACAATGGACTTACGCCTCAGCTCACGCCACACAAAGCCACATTTCAACGAAATGGTTTAGTTTATTGCTACAAAGAAGGAAAGATGTTGAAAAAGGAAGGAAGCTTGCCGGCGCCAACACGTGGCTAACCTGGGAACCCTGCATGTGCCGAAAGACTGGATGAACGTGACATCAAAGCGATCGAACTAATTTACGAAAGGGATGTTATTAGTGTGGGAGGGGCTTGTGCAAGTGTTTAGTTGCAAAATGGTTTTTGGGTTTCATGCCGTTCACCAGCCTCCCCACTTTTGGCAGTAATTTATAGGTCATTGTGCCTCATGGTCTCTAAGTTTCCTATCCTACGTTAGTACATCTTTCTTCGCCCTGTCAAATTTGGGAATTTTTAGTGTTAACATATTGGTGACGAATGAGTCTTTATATAACTATCAAAATTGTCTCAGAAAGAGAGGCTGGAGGGCGCAACAACGCATTCCCGGCGGTTCTTCAAACAATAATGCTGCGAAAAACAATGTGGCAATATTTTGTTCGTGCAGACCTTATAAGAGGATTAGCTCGTGCATCTGTAGACGTAACTTCGTGCCCTGCAGTATGTTCCCTCATCTACTGTTATGACTGCCTAATCAAAAACAAGTGCTGTTTTAAATTGGCGATAATTGAGCATTATCGATGACAAAGCGTCGATTTTAGTTTATTTGCCGTGTTTGAAGATGAGCTCAGCTGCACTTGTAGTCTAGACCATGTGAAAGTGCCTCTTTGTGGGCATTCTTTTAAACAATGGGAATAGCAGGGTGCAAAGAATGTTTTCCTGCAGTGTCACTTGCCTTAACAAATAGTAGAGGACGCGCAGCCATTGACGCGGCTGAAAGTGAAAAAATGTGGCAACTGGGATGATTAGAGAGAAACGCACGGCGGGCGCTGTTTTCGACGGCCGTGCAAGAAATGCCGTGTTACAGTCTAAAGCTGTTGGAAGGTGTGTACATAGGGCATAGCTGAAAGTTCGCTTGAGAGGGGTTTAGAGCTTCAAGCATTCAAAGTCGACTAATAAAATGTTGATTGTTTTACTCGTCGCCAAAAACGAGGTCCGCTGTATGGATACTACCATTGCTATGTTTTTGGTTTAAAAAATATTATGAAAACTTACCGTTACGCCCTTCCTTGCGTGAAGGCAAAGTTAGAACTGCAGCCGCCAGTAGCACGGCGTCATTTGCAACACGTGTTCTAGTCCTTTTTAACGAAGTATGACATTAAGGCAAAATTAGCTTCTTTTAGGTATTAACTGGGGTTGACGTAAATCATAAAAAAAACATCAAAAATAAGTTTGAACTAAACATATTTCTTTGACTTCTCCTACAATAAGAGCTGTGGAAGATTATTAGCACGGCTGATCGAGCATAAAATTTCTTTCCGTAAACATGGGCGAAAACTGGACATACTTTCTGTGTGAAGGAAATTATATAGAATTTTCCTGAGCGTAGTGTGGAGTCCCAAAATGGTTTCATAAAGACAAGTTAACGGGTCAGGCAAGTCTGGTAAAAAAAGGCGGCTTAGTCAGTGCATGCAAGTGTACAGGAAGGTTGTCGTAAAAGTAATTTGTTAAAAGCGGCCCTCTTATGTGTCTCAAATTCATCATACTCATTTTACCGGCCTTCCCCCCTTGGTTTTTTACAGCTGGGCCGTATACAGGATATCCGGACTTATACAGCGAACCTATTCCAACTATAGCAAAGAAATTAATATTTTCTGCACCCGAAAGCAAAGCAAGCACCGCCAATCTAGGAAGGATTAATTTAAGTAGTGTTTAATATATGAATTTTCTTGTCAACTGAGTCTGATTAATAAATAGGGCTCCGGCAAAGGCTGGACAGCTGGCGGTGTCGGGCGGGCTCATATTGATGTGGGTTCAATGGCCACAGAGCGGTGGGCTTCATATGGCGGCACAGCGCGGGTGAGCCATCTGGTTGCGCGTTAGGGGTGATCCACCGGCTTCAGTACAGTTACCGTACTGTGGCTGAACTCCAATGCTCACCGAATGGCCTAACTTCACGGCCTATGTCAGCCGCCTTTCCGTAGCTGTAGTCCGGCTGGAGTTCGACCACCGTAATTGGGCTGACCTTCGGTGGCCGTAGTCCGGCCTCACTCTGGTGGCTGTCAAATGGTAGGAGACCAAATCCTAGAGTGCGGCCGTGTAAACATAAGATGCTAGACTGACCGACAGAGACTGGCTGTTGGATAGTCACGGATGTACGGTCGTACGTGGCAAAAAGGGTCACATTCGGACGCGTGCATAGCACTTCGGCCGGAAAAAGGCGGATAGATTTTCACTGGCCAAATTACATCGGCTGAGTTAAGCCGAACAGTCCTGGCTGCCTGGGAAAGTCAGTAGCTTCATTCGAAGGCGACGAAATCCTCAGTTAAAAATTGCACAGAACTTCTTTCCCCGTTTTAATTTAATATTGTGAGCTTATTAGAAAATGACATAATTTTTGGTTTATAGCTAGCAATCTTGGTTTTCCGCGTCAGAACGCATGGTTGACCCCCGAGCACCACACCAGATCAAGTTACTATCAAAGGTGCTCTGGTGCCTCGCAAATTCTCGCCAATCTCGCAAACAATATGCAAACCCTGCAATTCTCGGCACAATATCGCAACTTATTCATCTCGAATCTGCACACGCCAACATGGCCTGAGGGAACAGGACACTTGCCGTCTCGTACACGCCCTACTTCTCAGCCGCCTCACATACGCACCCCCTACAAGAACAGAGCAAGCTGGATGCACTCGTTGGCTGGGCTTACAAGATCGCTCTAGGCCTTCCAGCTTTCGCCGCCAAACAGAAATTGCTTCAATTGGGGCTGCATAACACCCTCTCTGAACTCCTCGAAGGACAACAGACAAGTCAATTCGCACTCCTGTGCCTCACTCCTACCGGCCGAAATGTCCTGAGGGCATTAGGCCGCCCCACACCGAACCCTCATAACGAGCTTCACCCCCTCCCACCCCACATCCGGACCAATATCAAGGTAGCACCAATTCCACGTCCAATGCATCCCGTATACAACCCCGGCCCACGCAAAGCCAGAGTGTAGCCCCTTCAACGGAAGTACTCCTCAGCCACGGATGCTCGCTATAGTGACATCGCCCAAACTCCATCACACCTCCGCTCTACCCTAGCAGTCACGGACAACTAGGGCACTATTTTAAACGCCGCTACCTTCCTTCATCTCTCTTCAACCGCTTCTGAAGCGACCGCCATTGCCCTCGCGGTGGCCACACACACACCCACCACCCACCAAACCATAATCACCGATTATCAACAAGCCTGCCGACATTGCCTCCGGGGAAGAGTACCCCCGGCGGCGCTCAAGCTCCTGAAAGCCATTCCCGACCTACCTACAATAACCATCGTATGGACCCCGGGACACGCCTACCTTATTGGGAATGAAGCAGCACATGCTGCGGCTCGCGAGCTTCACTTCCGAGCGTTCCCTACAGGGTCAGGCGACTCGGACTCTACGACGTCCACTATCCATCCTCTTCAACCCTGCTTCACCGACATCTTATCACACTACCGCCATGCTCGCCGAAGATATCCTCCGTCCCACCCTACCCTGTCCGTCGGAGAATCACGAATCTGGCCCAGTTTCAAACTGGCACATACTACAACTCCACCATCCTCTCCCACATCTCACCCTGACGCTTCGAGTACAACTTCCCGGACTGTAACGTTCTAGCAACCACTGCCCACCTCTTCTTCCTGTGCCCTCAACACCCTGTTTCTCTCCCTTCCCCGGCCCCGAGCAGTGGGAATGCGCGTTGACCAGCTCAGACCTACAGGAGCAGCTCAGACGGATCCAGCGGGCCACGCGAGCAGTGGCGGTGCGCTGTTTCTTGAACTGAGGAGGCCACCGTTTTTTTTTTGTATTTTTCTCGATAAATGTTTTGCCCCCATACCTAGCAATCACGTTTGACGCTGTATTTTGTGCGAGGATTGGTGGTTTGCATGGTGACTTGGAGGTTGCGGATATTTTACAATATGTTTCGCTGTTACAATCGACTTCAGCTATTCTTTTTTTGTTTTGCGCATTCATTTTAAAACACCTCAAAGGGAAATTATTCGTAGTTGAGAGCCAGCGAAAATCATTCTTTCCTGGAGCTGCTTTATATCACGTGTGGCACACAGAAAGATGGCAAACCAGTGTGGCTGGTTAGCAAAGTTTTTGCCAACACACTCCGACTCTCCAACGTTTTCTGTGTGAATCTACTGCACCAAACTTCTCTTAACCGCACAAATAACTAGTATTACAAGTTACCCTTAATTTATTTTTTTTATTTTCACATACTGCAGCCCTTTAAGTGCTATAGCAGGAGTGGTTAAAAAACAGAGCAGTCATTACAAATGCAACACTTCAGGGAACAAAAAAAATAAACTATACACACGTACACACATGACAATTCCATTCAGAACAAAATCCCGATCCTGTAGATGCCAATGTACACAGAAAAAAAGTTATACATCCAATGAGTGGGCACTGCAGGACGGGGCGCACATACCAACACAACGAAGCAAGGAACTATTGATACACACGACTTTCAAGAAAAGTCAGAAATTGATTTATCGGTGCGCTCCTAATCTCACCCGGCGGTAAATTCCACTGTTCGGTCGTTCGCGGAAAAAAACTGAATTTGAATACATTGGTGTGTGCGGAAAATGGGGCGAGGTTTAGGGCATGATTATTTTGAGTTACAGTTGGCATAGCATACATAAGATAGCTGTTATCGGAAAGGCGGTTAACTGAGTGAATGATACCATGCAAGAATTTGAGCGAGTCCATATCGCGTCGCGTAGAGAGTGAGGCAAGATTTAAAGTTGTAAGGGCGGATGTAGGCGAAAAATTGCGGTCATAGCGGCGACAAATGAAACGGATTGCTTTTTTTTGCACGGATTCAATTTGTCTTATTTCTCCTTTTTTGTACGGACACCAAACGAGAGGCATAATCAAGAACGGGAGGAATTAGTGCTTTGTACATTAGTAGTTTAGTTTCCTGTGGGATGTTCTGAGAGTACGTCTTGAGAAACCAAGTTTTTTAAGAGATTTGGTGCAGACTGAATTGATATGTTTAGACCAGGAGAGGTTAGTAGTGAAAATCACGCCAAGGTATTTATAATCTGAAACCCTTTGGAGCATTAGGCTCATTAAAAGAGTAGTTGAAAACGGATGTCTGCGTTCTGGTGGTTAAGAACATTGAGACAGTTTTGCGGAAATTGATATTCATTTGCCATGTATCACACCAAGAGCAAAAGGCACTAAAGGAATCATTAAGAAGATAGTGATCTTGAACAGAGTTAATGGTGTTATACAAAACACAGTCATTCGCGTAGAGGCGTAATTTACAAGTAATGGATTGTGGCAAGTCATTATTAAAAATAAAAAATAACAAAGGGCCAAGAACGGACCCTTGTGGTACCCCTGATGTGACTTTAATTAGAGGCGAATTGCCAGAGTTAAAGCTAACGTATTGGGAGCGATTAAACAGAAAATTGGCAATTAGGTCTGCTAGACTGGAATTTTTTAGGATGGCACCGAGTTTATTAAGCAACTTGAATGCGGAACAGTGTCGAAAGCTTTTGCGAAGTCAATGAATATTACGTCGACCTGATGGCCGCAGTCAAAACTTGAAGAAATTTCACGGGTAAATTCTGTCAATTGAGTTAAAGTGCTGAATCCCCTTCGGAAGCCATGCTGCAGATTGGATAAAACATTGTTAGTCTCAAGAAATTCGATTATATGTTTATAAATGATGTGCTCCAACAACTTGCCTGAATGTGATTTCAGCAAGATGGGACGACAGTTTGGCAAAAGCTGCTTATCACCAAACTTATATAAATCGGCCGAAACCTGTCCAATTGCCAGGCACCGGGAAAAATACCTGAGGACAAACACTTCTGAAATATAATGGTAAGGTAACGAGATGTCCATAACGCATACCGAATTAAAAAGGAGTTTGGAATACCATCGGGACCGTCTCCCTTTTTTGCTTCTAAATGCAGAATAAGATTCAACACACCAGCATGACTGATAGTTACATCAGAAATTGGGCCGATATCGGAAGGAGAGTTAAAGGCAGGGGTAACATGATTATCAGCGGAAAATACAGAGTGGAAGTAAGTAATAAACGCATGGGACATTTTCTGGTCATCAGTAATAGTTTCACCGTTAATCAAGAATGAGCAGGAAGAGCAGCTACTAGGCAGAACTGATGTCCAGAATTTACGAGGATTACTTTTGAGTAAAGAGTGTAATTTGATATTTGATTCCATAATTCGTTCGACATGACGTTGGTGATGTCTTTTTTTCTTTCATTGCAAAAAGGCTAGCTATAAGGTATTTGTACGAAATATCTGTTGTAATTCGATTCTCCTTTCATTTCTAAAATGATGTCACGTTTAGAGAGCTTTTGTATCACTCAAGAGCCGACCTTAATGTTTTATTTTGTGATTGGTTAGAAATTAGCACTGAATGGAATTCGCGATCCAGTGCTACTGTCGGCATTGTGTGCCCAAGCCGGACCTCCGCCAGTTTTAATGCCGATCGGCGGGAAGCACGAAACGACAGCATACCTCGTAGCTTTGACGCAATATTTCTTACCGCCGAGGAAAAATAAGGTCCCTAGTAAAGTCATTTCTCTTGGTGTTACACTTTTAACCATTTGCAAATTCTGCAGGAACTGGTCCTTTGTTTAGTTTTACTGTTCTTCACGCTTCAATAGTTTTTGTATAGTGGACATGCTCCGAAATGGCTCTGTATACCAATTATTTTACGGCGTCTTTTTCGACTCCGATTGAATCCGATTCGAATCCGATTTACTTGGTGTATCTATTTCAAAGCACTGCGGGTGGAGTTGCGAAATTCCCGTGTGTTAAATTTTATGTCTAAGAACCGCGGCAGGAAGGAAAATATTTATGCAGGCGGAGGAGAAACAGGCGTAGTTGAATATAATATATTGCTTTCTTTCACAAAACGAAGGGTGTAGAGAATTTTTGTGAACACGCACACAGCTGGGTGCAGAGACCGTCGTTGTATAGAGTACCGATAAGATGTTAAAAAGGAAAAATAGTGGCGATCTAACGGCTGTGGTGTGAGAATATGAACATTCGAGTTAGCTGTGAGGTTAAGTTCAATATCGGTGTGTGGGAACTTACATTTCACATTTTCGAGCCCCCCTAATGCAGCCCGCGGGCGTCGGTACCCTGGATGCGTTGATTTGGTTTGAGTTGTACTTTGTGATGAGTAAAACCGCTGTTATATTCATTTAATGGGAATCATATATGATGAATAGAGGACGATACTAGCCACCTTAGCCTGCAATAAAATTTGATGGCCTGTATACAACACTGATAGATATGGCAGCTATGGCTGCGCACACTGATTCCTAAGGAGCCGGCGCATTCAAAAGCGATATACAAAGGGCAGTGGAAACAGGTAAGTAAAAAAATGGCAGCATCTCGATGGCGAAGGGTGCGGAGTACGTGACTCGAAATTGCCACCCAAGTTGCGCCCCGAGTGACATCGATTTGCGCCCCGATCGTCTTCGATTTGAGCCGTGAGTTGACCTTGATTATTCCCTAAATTAACTGCAACTCGCGGCTCAGCTCGATTTCGCTTGATTTTGCTGATGGTTGATGATAAAGTTTGATTTATGATGGACGCGGACGGACTTTGGAAAGACCTAAGGTTACTCTGCACCGTAGAGTCGAGGGAGTAAGCCGCTTGACTTCCGGGTACTAACATCACGTCATAGCCCATGCGTAAGAACGAAATGTCTTGTCTTGTCTACAGAGCCCGAATCCTGCCTGTGCCTGTGTGATTTTTTGCGAGTGTGAATGCTAGGCGCACGCACGCTGGCGGACGTTTGTGCGGTACTCGCACTCGGACCCCTCGGTACTCTTCCCCGAGCATTGAGCGGAATAACTCGGCATAAACAGGCTAGACAGCTAAAGAAGAAGTACCGCCAAAAGGGTGATGTCACGAACCGCGTGAATTAAATAGCAAAATGTATACCTATAGATATTAGTTGTGTACGTGTACTAGTTTGCTTGGCACATTAATTATTGCGGGGTAATATGTTTAGCATCACGCCCTGTCACGCCAGCGCACACAGTGGGAAGCCATCTGCTGTGGCACACGTGATAAGGCATCGCTCAGCCAAGCCCGAGTTCTGGAATTTCGTTCCCGTCATGGCATGCAATTATTCGTGCACATCAAAAAGTATACCGACTGTGGATTACAATTTCAAAAGGCATTATAAAAAGTGTCGTACTGCTCAACTACTTTGCGCCTCAAAGTACAGATATCATTTCAGCGCGTAAAACACGATGTTAAAGAAGTCTAATGAACGATGACGTTAGTCTTAGGTCCGGTCATTTCTCAAAAGCTACCATTCGTTTGCGCGAGTTATTCAATCGATAGCATCATTTTACACCCATGGAACGTTGTCCGGTGCGCGGCTTCAACTCTGCCTAAAAAGTCTCAGAAAAGAGAGTAAAACGTTAGCACGCTGCTTTGTCGTCGGGGCAGCGGAAGTTGCTGAATTTACCATTGATGCCGTAACTTTATTATTGGCTGAGTAATGGATCCCCTAGGTGAGGATAAAGTTTACGTCACCAATTCGTGGACAAAAAAGAATTGGCCACGTGTCTGCTCCTTTCGTTGGCAAATGTCGAAAAAGTACGATAGTCTTTGTCGAAATTCGCCAAGTTCGCCACAGCCCCCAAATTCGCCACAGCCCCCGTTCGCTTTCCCGCTCACCTCTCATGTTGCTCCTCTTGCGTCGGTCTCCTCCTAAGGTTAAGACGACAAAGGTTTGTTTAAATCATTTTTAATTTACGGCGTCCACTTCTCCAGGCCGGGTGTCTCGATGGCAACGCTGCCGTACGGCGGAGACGCGCGTGAATCGAGGCGCCCTACTTCAACGTTGATAGAACCAGGTTTCCCTACTTAGTGTGCGTTCAAAGCAGAACGTGGAACCTATGTAGTGGAACATTTCGTAACTGTTGCCAGTTGATTTCTTAAAATGGTGACAGATGCTATAGTGGCACGGGCGACAGCAGGCGATGGTGAAGGGAATTTTTTTTCTGCAATTGATGAAGCATTTAACGTGGCAAAAATCAAGAATGAATGATTTTTTTAAACAAACACTGCAAATACCACTTCTGTATTATTTGTTGTCTTATATTTGCGTAATGTCTTGTTCTTCGTCAAGAATATTGACAAGTATGAATACTACACCGGACTTAGACGGGTAGATTAAGCTGTGACTACATAAGACTATTGCGGAGGCAATGTTTTACTTTGGCCGGGTGGCTGAATCGAGTCACAGACCGACAGAGCACATCTTTCTAGATTATTGGGATGAGGTGTTTCACTGGGACATCCTCCAACGAACCTTGAAAAAAGACTTACCATTAACGCCTCATAGCAATCGCTTTTTGCCCGTAAACAATGAGGAGGCGTGGTCTGTGATATGTTCATGGCACTTAGTCTGCATTCTATGTGGAAAACTCGCATAGCGGTTCAAAATGCCGAAGAGGATGCTCGCACAGTACGAGAGTACTTTATTGAAAGCGTTACTTATATAAGAGAAGTTTATAGAGTCATGCCGGAAGAACCTGATTGGCTACCCATTCAGGATGTTCTAGATCAATTTAAGATGTTTTAAGCCACTCCCTTCAGCCGATTGATGGCTGGAGCTACTTATTTGTGTACTGGGCAGTTTAGTTTGTGTTGTTGCCAAGCAGGCAATAAAGAAAAAAAAAGACAGACAGACATACAGACAGGCCAAAATTTCTGGGTTGAAGTAGCCCAAGAAAGACTACCGTCTTTAAGAGATGTAAGAACGGTGAACTACATGGCACGTGCGGAGAGAGGTGAATTCACGCCGGTCGCCGTATTTACCAGAGTTGTTCGGAAAACTGGTCGCCCGGCGTCCCAAAGTAAAATGTGGTGTGCCCGTGAGCGCAGTACTGACTAGAAGGAATACAGGGTGAACTAGAAACTGCTTGAAACGATTGGGTATACTGGAGGGCAAAAAGGATCTGCAAGCAGCAAATCTTGAAAACGGAACCAAGAAGACTGTTAGAATGCAAATAAGGTTGCAACCATGTGCGAACGCGATAACTGTTATGTTGCAGGGTTGTAGAGCTCTACCAACTGCTGCGCATCGTGTCGGGACTGAGATCCTAAAGAACGCGGTCTAGATATTAACCTTGAGTATACACTCTCCTCCTTGAGAAGCTATATTGTAAGGGTAGCTAGATATTCTGATGGTTTAGTTTATTTGAGCACTGCTGTCGTTCTGGATAACAGGTTGTTTAGGAAAAACTATTACCGGTGCATAAATCTGGCCTCTCTTGGGATTAACACCAGCCTTGTTTCGATTAGTAGCAGTTGTAAATTATTTGAGATAATTATTTTTAGTCCTATATCTAGCTAAGTAGTATATAGAGCTCATAATAAATATCTCAAATAATTTACATGTGCTGGTAATCGAAACGGGGATGGAGTTCATTTCAAAAGGAGCTAGATTTAAGCGCCTTTAATTCTTTTTGCCAATTTCGGTAATTCTTTTTGCCTCTTATCAAAACGACTGCAGTGCTCAAGTTAATAAGCCAAAATAATGTGAATATCTCGCGCATCATAGGACATATGTACCCCAGAGGGGAAGAACTGCTCATGGTTAACATCTCGTCCGCCTCCTCTACGATCATCATAATCTTAGTCGACCGCATGTGCAGCTGTTGCTGCAGCTACACCTGTGATATTATCGATTGCTTTATTCTTACCAGCATGGCTTTAGATAGCGGTTATCTCCCGTAATACAACTAGTCGCCATAGTTTTAAAAGTAGTAGCAATCTAAATGTAAAAGACCTACCAACGCTCCTTTTTTTGTTTTTCTGAAACACGATGTCCTTCCCCGCAATGATCTAATACCAGAATTTCCAGCCATTGGCACGGAATAGAAAGTTGGATCCCGAAGGTGAGTGTTAGTAACACATACAAGACAGTTTATTTTTAAGAGTCTATAATAACCATCAACCCTTCTACTCTTACGTTGGGTGATCAGCGATAGGTTTTAGCCCGTGAAGTAGACCGCAGAGGGAATTTAGGTGAAAGGTATGTCGAAGTTTTATTTCTCCTGGTGTTGACGAATAATTTACTGAGAGCAACAGCGGCTTCATAGTTTTGACGGGAATGGTATCTCCAAAACGCTCTTTAATATTTAGCCGCAACACATGGCAGAGAAAGTATTAACCAACCACTCGGTTAGAATGATGTTCCAAAATATTTTTATTTCCACGATCAAATAATAAAGCGAAGGCATGAGATTTCTGTTTCATGGAGCTCTTGGTGTAGGTTCATAAAAGAGCACAGGAAATTGGAACGCCGCTCCTGTAAAGGGAAAGAGTAACGCCGGAGGAGGGTTCTCAGAGAGGGTGACGCAGCACGCATGGGGAGTGGTTGCTGGTCCACCTGTAACACGCGCCGCCTGGAGAGGTGAAGGACCGACGCGGGCAAACAGGGGTCTGCTGGCGATGGTCAACGAGTGTGATACTGCGAGGGTGCTGTCTAGAATTTTTTCTACGTTGAGAGGCGCTGTCGCAACGATCAACAGAAAGATGGATGGCATATAAACCAAAATGTATGGGCAAGCATTCGCGTGCAGAATTTTACAAAGTCTTTGGAATCCGCATAGCTTTTCTACAAGATTCTTACATTCTGGAACAGCGTTCAATTGACTCAATAAAATATCTTTGTTTTAAAAGTGCTGCGTGTAATAAAGGGATTCATTGTCACTTAATTCATATGCACAGGTAGCAGCATTATTTATGTCCAGTGCATTGCCGTGTATTTCACCTAGTATACATATATTCTTCAAACACCGGTATTACAACTTCTTTATTTTATTTAGTGATGGATTGCATGATACGTATTCCATTCTGTCCACTTAGTCATTGGCCATAGAAAAGCCTGCAGAATCTATAAATAAAAACGCAATCACATCGTCGGCGCTTACCTTTGAACGCGATGCACCACCGTTCAATAACTCCTGAGCTCTTTTCAGGTGTCGGAAGGTTAGGCGCCTGATAATTTCCCAGCGGTCACTTTGGGCGAGGAGTGGAGGTGCTGTGTCCTCCACACTCTGGAAGTTTGGAGGGCCTCTGGTTGGACATGTAATTACCGCAAGAAGACAGAGTGCTGCGCATTCCCAGGATTACCCAGAAGCCCTCTTTCCTTTCAGCGCTTTCCACGTGCTTGGCATTGACCCGGAAAACGGTGTTTAAGAACGTCGTAGCAAGTACAGAGATTAAATGTCGTCCTCGTGTGGCGCAAGTACAGAGAATAAATGTCGTCTTCGTGTGGTGATCTTCTGTGTTTAGAATATTTGAGAATTCGGGAAGTTCCCGAGGCATCTGTGGTACTGATCCGGCTACTAGGGAGAACGAGAAAATTCACCAAACAGACTGCCAAGCCAAAAGAATAGCAAAAGATTAGCAAATTTCAGTTTCCAATGACCAAAGTTCAGCCCAGCTTCTTTGCGAGGTACTTAAGCCTCACAGAGGGCGAGCCCTTTCAAGGATCCCATCAACTCTTAAACCGACGGCTTCATTAGGAGCCATGTTTTGATTTGGGCGTATAAGCAGTGTGCGCTGCTTAAAAATGAGCTTCACCCAGCGTCCGGCTATTCACCAATTACCGCTGTTCGGCCCTGGGAAAGGTTCAGTGAGAGCTCGACGCCTGCAACATCGCAAATGCCTGTCTCATTTTACACCTCACAAACCGTCATTTTAATGAAACGGTTTAATGCCGCAGTCCCGAGCAGATGTCGAGGGACAGCCCAGGGCTTAGCAGTTGCAACACTCGGCTGGCCTGGGAGATGTGGAACTGGCGACGGACTGGAGTAACGTGAGATCAAAGCTTTGTTCTAATTTAGCGATAGTAATGTCTTCTTCGTCTGGGACGGCCTTGTAGGGGTGTTTTGTTGTAGCAGTGATCGAGGGAGTATACCCATGTACCATCCTTTCCCTTTTGATAGGGACTTTTTAAATTTTCTTGACGTCTGTCTATATCCATCCTATTCCACGTCACGCAATACTTCCGTTTGCTCCATGTAATTGCTGTTTGTATTTTTTAATTCTAACTTTCCTTAGCGTTGTTGTGAAAAGGGTGAAAAGGGCAATGGCGGAAATCCGCACTCACCGGCTCAGGGGCAAACGAATAGAATATCGTTACTTTGCCAGGGGAAAGGTGTAAGAATATATTTAGTTGTTGGCCCCGCGCGCAGTAGGGTGACCAGATCTTGTTCGCCATTTCATGTGTTTCTCTGCAACGCCGAAAGTAGGCGCCGTGCCACAGGGTCCTGCCGTGTCGCTAAGTGCGGTGGCCGTAATGCAGGTGTTGCGGGGGAGTGGCGTGTACGTGAAGTTTTAAGTGCAGCATGGTAGAGACAGATTGAAACTGCTGTCGACACAAAATCATTTTGGGCTTTTTTTATATCGCTGAAACTGCAGAAGTGTGCAGAACAGCAGCGAGAACGCGGCCTTGAGACCTTTCCGAGCTCGTTGTCGAAACGCTTTTATTGCAATTTTTTTTGTTTATACGCCCGAACACCGAGTACATAAATATTCACCGCCTCTTAAAAAAAGGTTGTCCTAAATGCCCACGCTCGCCCATTTGGGCCGAGGAGCCTACCTACCATAAAGTGTTCTTTGAGCACGGTAAACGGCCGAAGCTGTAAAATGGTAATGGCCACCGTTTAATTTAATATGCTAAAATTCGTTCAACGAAGGTTCATTGTTGCGCCCCAAGGACATTGACGACGCGTTTTCGTATTTCGCCTGCATCAGAAATGTACCTCCATATCAAGGAAACAACACGCGCTGTTTTGCTGTGTTGCGGGCCGCTTTCGCCTCTGTACGCGCGAGGGCCCGGTCCCAAACCATACCCAAACATGTATGGACAATGGCAGTGCACAGCTACCTAATCGACGCAAAAAATGGTCAGTGCCGTTTCTCGTTTTAAGCTCTTCTTTACGCCGATACCGAAGGCGCTAAGTGGTTGTACATCTCACGGAATCACCGGCTTACACGCGCAGAGATAAAATACTTCCACTACACTAAACTGGGATTACCGTACCTCAGTTAAGAATACTTGCAGCCCGGGTGGTGGACCACAAAATTCCCCACCGAACAATATAGGTTCAGGGAAAATTATACAGCTTTACCAAGTGATTATATGGAACCCAATTCTAGAATATGTGAAAACATTAGCTTCCCCGCAGCTGTGGCATACGGCATGTGGTGCATCTGCATGAAGTCTTCTTTGAAAACACATCGAAGGACCACCATTGATAGCCTCAAATATTTCTAACAAACTTTGAAACGTGGGCTAGTTTGTTTCTCTGCACATTTCGGCAATAAACAGCACGTAGACGAGGAAAACAAAAGCAAAGCACGCCAGCTCGTGTTCGTGCTTTGCTCTCTTCGTCCTTGTCTATGCAGGGTTTTTGTCAAAATGTGCAGAAGTCGCGATTATTCCGTTCGTGGATCTTGTGACCTGTAGACTTGACCATGTGGTATCTTACTGATTAGGGAGTTCAACCGGAGAGCATGAGTGTCTAACTGACTACGGGATCAGTGAAAGAATGAAAAAGGTTCCTGTGTCCTGTGTAATGTGGAGAATCCCGTGTGGTCCTAATTTGGAACCTCTATTCTGGTGTTCTTTATTTCCCATCTCAACAGTCAGCTTTCGAATAAAAAGACTGCATTTTTCGTTCCACTGAAGCCAAAATCGCCAATCTGTGTAACAATTCAGATCCCACACGCATGTTTTAAACCCCCATCAGCCTTTCCGCCTTTTTTCTTCCGCACGTGGTTCTAAATTAGCATCCGTACAATTACTCCGGGTGCGTACAGATCTCTTGCCAACTTTTCTTCCACCACCTTCCTGCTGGTCGTACCATCAGCACTACGTAGGGAAATTTTGCAAGCATGCCATGACGAACTTAGGCTGGGCACTTAGGCGTCACCTGCACGTTCGCCTGAATTCACAAGAAGTACTACTGGCCAAAACTGCTGGAATCGGTCAAATAGTGCGTAAGAAGAATAAGTCGTGATTTCCAGCGCCGCAAGTCATCACCCGTAAGGCCAGCATCGCTACTCCATCTGCTAGACCTTCCCCACCCCCCCCCCCCCCCGGACGCGCCGTTTCGGCAAATCGGAATGGATATACTGCGCCCATTAGCGGCGCCAGCCTCGGAGAAAAAGTGCAAAATAGTGACCACCGTTACTTAACGCGCTACGCCGGGGCCGCTCCCAGTGTCCCGAGCACCTGCAGCACTGCCATACCAGGGCAGACCTACAACATCTAGTGTGGGACTGCCCCCGCTACAGTATTCCTCGGTACCGTGCCCTCAGCAACGGGCGTCTTGGGCCCTGGCCCACGTCTCTCCAGTCCTGGTCCTGTCCGCCACCAAAAGCTCCTGCTGGGTACGCTACTAGCTTGGGGCGCGCCCTGCTGCTTTTTCTGTTGGACCCCGCAGCACCAGTCGTTGGCGACCGGCTTTGTGGCGACGCGCAGGACAGTACGGTGGCTATGACTCCAGGCGACCATATTGTTGCGTCCAGGCCGCTGACGCAGTGAATGGCGGCATTATCCTTTCCCACTTCCCCTTCCCTACCAATCCCCTACCGACCCATCTATCCATAGCAGCGCGCAAGCGCAAGAAAATGGAATAAACGTGTCTTCAATCAATCAATCGCCGAGACGAAGGCACTTCCCCGTGCAACCGCTGTAGAGGTCGCTGATTTTTTCCTGCGCAACATCGTCCCCCGACATGGTGCGCCTGTGATTGCATCGACCGACCGAGGCACCTCTTTCACAGCCGACTTGATGCAAGAAGTCTTACGCCTAACGCACACAACTCAGCGCAAGATGACCTCCTTTCACTGCAGAACAAATGGCCTTACCGAGCGTCTTAACCGAACCCCAGCTAACATGGTGTCTATGTGTGTGTACCAGAATACACGACATGGGATGAAATTCTCCGGTATGCGACATTCGCTCATATTACATCTGCGCAAGAAACAACGCGATTTGCGCCGTTTGAGCTTCTTTTTTGGCCACCCAGTCATGACAACCCTCGACGGAATGGTCCCTGTCGACAACGGCATGATAAACGGCACCGACATTGATGACATCAAGCAGAGAGCTGAAGAGGCCCGTCTGCTTACTCCGCATTCGCAAGCAACAGGAAACGGAGGCTCGACAGTATAACGTTCGACGACGACCTGTGGAATGCCGACTCGGCGATGTCGTTTTGGTATGCTATTCACCGCTGCGGGGTTTCAGAGAATCTACTTAGGCGCTACTTCGGGTCCTACACAGTTATCCGCCGTGTGTCAGACGGGAACCACGAGGTGGTAGCAGACAGCGAGGCACCCATTATTCCTCGACGGCCGCCACGTGCTGAAGTCGTTCACGTGGTGCGCCTTAAACCATGCCATGCCCGGACATTTCACACTACGAGTTGACCTTCTGTGAATGCCCTTATTTTTCCTTATTCTCGTCCCCGTCTAGCGAACTTACGTTTCTTCCCTCGTCCGTCTGTTCAGTGAACTTATCTTCGCTCGTGCACCTTCGTGTTAATGGCATCGGGTCGATGCCTACCGGGAGGGGGGAGTAGTGCAGCAGCCCTCGTATCCATTTTTCAAATTCGCCTTGGCTGAACACTGACGTAACGCATCAGCGAACCAATCATAGGTATTCAAGAAGAAGACGAGACGCACTACCGGTGAAAAAGGAGGAAGACGACGCTCTAGCTTTGAGTCAACCAACAGCGCATAATTTTTGTACAGAAGTTCGCCTTGTAAATAAGCCTTTAATACTTAAATAAACAATTGTTTATTTAACCAAAATATTTTTCGACATATTTCAAGTGACCACCAAGCAATTATCGCAATTGAAACTTTTAATGATTTGGTGCCTAAAGAAGAAATTTGGGCGAGATAACTGTTACCTGTGTGTCAAAGGCAACTGCATTCAAGTTTACTTGGGCCAAATTTACTTTGAACCTGCAGTACATACCAGCAAACGAACTGGGACATTACTGGTAGTCCCGTGAAATGCGTTGTTAATTAGTTACCGACGCTTAAAGTAGCTGCGTCACAGGCGACGACGCTCCTGCCGGCGGATCGGGCCAAGAGTCATGAACCGGAAGTGATATTGCAGACTGCCCTGCGCTTTTTCCTACGGCTAGCTAGGAGAACCGGTCGAGCTTCGCTGGGCGCGTTTCTCCTAGGACTGCAGCGAGGGCTACGCATTGCGCGCAGGTTTGCCCCGGCGCTGCCGAGTTCTACCGCTCTCTCACTGGCTGGGCCGGCTGGAACATCACTTCAGCCTTGGTGTAATGACCGCGCTCTCCTCAGTTTTACTCTCAAAATCTCCAATTTTAATGGTTGTTTGCGTCCCGAATATGCGTATTTCATCTGTCAGGATATGTATCTTCCAGTTTCTTTGAACAGAAGGTATGAAAAACACGTTTTCAGGAGTTTGATATTTTGAGTGCAGTTCCAATTTAGGTCGTACAGTGCGGTGCGAGAAATTACTTACCATTTTTGCGATTCCATAAAGGCACCCGTTGGCGCCCGTATGTTTTATGTGCTCGGTTATGGCTTCCTCCGCTTTATGGTCCTGCTGAGCATCATCAATATTGAGAATAGAAGGCGGGCGCCATTAATGCATACCAGCAATAAATATTTGATGGCCATTTACGCAAACCTGGATACGTCTGCGCGACATGATGCGTAATCAATACTGCATGTCTCATAATAAAACATTGAAAGGCAGTAGAATAGGCACCAAAAAAAGGATATGCTACATATCTGAATCGGGGTACTGACAACAGTTGGCTATCGCTCTTGCAAATTTACGTCCGTCCGAAATGTCAGAGGCCTCAATGTAACTATTAAGGCGAGTTTTTTTTTACTAATGAGGCTGACGTACCCCCACGACGGTTGACGAGGGCATGACGCGTTGAAAATATACCTTCGAGCCAGCAACCTTGCAAAAAGGCCACTAAAATAGTGAGCGGATGAATGCGCAGACGGCCGGCTTAGGGCGCAGCTGCCGCAGAAGGGACGCTAGCAAAAAACAATCAAGGTATAAAAGAAGGTAAAATAAAGGTATAAAAAAGGCGAATATGAAGGTAAATGCAAAGAAGGTAAAGGTAAAGAAGGTGAGGTGTAGGTAGACAGAATTAGGTAGAATTAGGTAAACAAAAAAAGACAGAACACAAAGTATGGGGAGTTCCTGTTCATCGTACATGCTATTAGCTTTGCGTTGGTGCTGGTGCATATCAAATGGCTGATGCTGCTACTCAGATTGGCCCCTGGCAATTAATGCTTTTCTGCATGAAGTATTCTAGAAGGTCGAAGCAATAGCTGCCACCACAGGGGAATTATTACGCGTGTAAACATAGCACCAGTTTGATTTCTGGACCGATGAAAGAGGCCTCCGTAAGCAGACAATGTTAATGTGTTCGTGAGAGAAGTTTGTGTAGGAGAACTGCAATCAGTTCACCCACTCTACATGTGCTCTCCCCAAACCTCCGTATACCTGGTGACTCTGCCCTGTCATTCTCTATCTCCCCTCCCTCACTCTTTCCAACCACCCCGGCACTCCGAACGGGCGTCTTGTCACTGGGCTCTTCGATGCGTTTTCGTGTAGAATTCAAAGAGATAGGTGGGCGTAAAAGGCTAGACAGGGACAGACATACCGCAATGTGGGAATTAATACTTGTGGGTAAGGTGGGCCAGCCGCTTGTGTTTTCTGCTCGCAAGTAACTGAGGCGACTGTGTAAGCGCGTGAATACGGAAAGTCCGAAATCACCCGCGTGTGTGAAAAATACGTGAACCCAGCTACGTTGACTGTGGTAACAACATCGTCTACGAGGTTCCGTTGTGGTCTAAGCGCTCCTAAATACGACAAGCAGGCAGCTGCCTGTGTGGACGTTTTGGGGAGCCCGGGAACAAAGTGAGCTCGAGGTCTTTTACAGGTGGCACTTGTCAGCGAACTGCACCTCCTGGGGCAGCATCTCCGCTTCAAAGAACGTGCCCAGCCCCCTTCCACCACTTAGCCTGGGCTAAGAGAGAGTGAGACCTTTGAAGCTTTCCAAATAACAGGAAAGGGACTGATCGCATTACTGAACCGTCCGTATCACTGAGAGATCAGGATATCGCATGCCTTATTGTCACTAGGCCCATAAAAATGGGGTTGCCATACTAACCCAATTGTAGGTGTCACTTTTTATGTCAAAATTTTATTTCGCCTATTTTTGTATCCTCGTCACTTTCCTTCGAATTTCATGAATATCTTCCTGCAAATTAAAACACGTTCGTCAGCGCCTGCGTCGTGTGTTCCTTCCATAAACCAGTCTTCTGCGCTGAAGTAATCCTAATGACGTTAATAGAAATAATGATGGTATAACTATACATCACTCAGCCAAGAGAAAAGTAGCTCGGCGCATTCATTTGTGCGCTGTATACATCTGTCATTCTCTGATTTGATGCCAGCATTTGTGGCACAACACCAACTGGTCTGGTTGAAGAGCGGAATACGATGCCGCCGAGCTAGAGTACGCGACATAGCAGCATTCGTGGCCGCCGAATTATCATATAGGTGAAGAACCAAATCGCCCGTGTTTTGATATTTCTGGAGGTGTTGTAAATATTCTGTGTTCTGCATTCGGTATCTGTCAGTGTATATAAATATTTCTGTATTTTTCACACAAGTACTTGAGTTGAATCATTTCCTTTATTTCACCCGTATGTACGAAATTGTACTTGCACATGCGTGCATTTGTATTTGCCTATTTTTGTGCATATGTTTTGTATTTTGTAAGTGTTACCGTTTGTATTTTAATTTGGTATGTTGATTATACACGTTCAATGAGCTATGTGGTTTTTGCGCTTATTTCTGTACAGCGTACCGTCTTAGAGTACCGAGGATTCGTCAGGAATAACCGCCTTTTGCCTCGGTCCCCTCTTTTCTATGAAAAGAAAAATAAATATCTTCTCTTTACTTGACTTCACTCTTGTGGCTCCTACGCGCACTTTTTGTGGGCAGCGTACAACACCTAAACGATGCCACCTAATATGTCCTCCGAATCATTGGCAAAAGCAGCACGCCCTTGTCTGGGGAATGACAGCTAGCCTATATCTATTATGCACACGAAGCTTCACTATTCCAATGTAATTCATACTGTCTCGGAGCTGTTGCCTAATGTAACGTGGCCTCAATTCATCAGCTCAGAGTGGTTCTTACAACTTCGTTTTCGCGCAACAAAAGAATGTCGCCGTTCGTAGACGATATGTAAAGATCCTAGAAACAACTCAAGTCGTATCCCTCATTCCTATTTCTAGAAGCCTCCTTTCCCGTACTGCTTATCTTTTAACCGGTTCTTTTCTGCTAACGCTGCCAATTCATTCATTCATTCATTCATTCATTCATTCATTCAATCATTCATTCATTCATTCATTCATTCATTCATTCATTCATTCATTCAGCAGCCATTAAATTATTCATTCATTCATTCCACACTGCCGTTATTGCTCCTCTAAAATTCAGCTTCAGGCGAAGGCTGACACCTTGCTGCTGCCGCTGTCGTTGTTTTCGTTTGTCGCTGCTGACCCATTTCCGTGGGTCCTTGACTAGCAAGCATGATTAGTGAATCTACGCTCGTGTGGGTTGTGCACCCTAGTGCTTACACAATATCGCTCACGGAGATGCAAGCGCAAAGCCAATTTATTGCTGTCTAATGTTTTATGGCCGGTTTGTCTTAAATGCTGTACCAACAGTCTCTTTACTGTGGTCTTTTAAATGTGAAAAACCCAGAAAAATACAAAAAAACATAAAAACTTGTTTTCACAGCAGTTGGGCAGCAGAAAAGGCACCTGTAAAATTGTATTCATATAATGCCTCGCAGTGAAATTATGTGCGCGAATGGGTGTATTTTTAAAAACGTAGATATATTGTACAGGTTAAATACGCTGTTAGATTGAGGAGGCTCAGTTATGTTAAAAAATAAGGTGTTTGCTGTATTTCAGAGAGCGTACGAAGAAAATGGTGCCTTTTTGTTGCCTAGTTCCTCAGTTCTTCTTCCTATATCATTAAAATTGCAGCGCTTAGTAGTTCGACAGTCTAGTGTGGCTTCGATGACGGGAATCACCAATGATTTCTTAGGAAAAGGCGCAAAAATTGTGCGCTTCGTGATTTTTTCCATTCGCATGTTAGCTACAACAAAGCGTAGGACTCGATTTTATTGACATGTTGTTATACATTTTTGTAAGGAACAAAAGCCAAAATATCGTTAATTTACAAAAATTACATGTGTAAAAATATAGCAAGCTTTAAACAAGGTAGCAACATTTTCGTATGCCGAACATTTGTTCAACCTTTCACAAGCTTGCAATGTTTCATTCCTGTGAGTTGCACAAACATGCGGAGTTCCGGGCATGCAGACAAGCTCTGCGGAATATTCGTACTCAACTCTAAAATATTTGCTTTGGTGCTTTCTCATTCTGCGATAGAGGGCATAAATCCACAACTTATTGTTGCTTTTTGAAAAGAAAGCAGGCGACAATAAATGCACTTTTTACTAGTGTTCGATCATGATGTCAAAAAAATAAGCACCTGTTCCGATGTGATAAACATTCGCATAATTGTGAGGAGCTATTCGCAAATATTTCATGGGCACCACTGAATTTGATAAATTGGTCAGTGTTGAACAAACAAACTGTGATCTTGTCGACTAGCGTGACAAGACCCAGTGACACGTACTGGCAGACTTTTCTGTACCAAATACTTTCTCGGGAGTCCAATCATTTTCTGAATAAGATTTCGGATATTAGGTGGTTTTTTGTTTACTACATATTGCTAGCGCTTCCCCTTTTCCTTTTTTAAATGACGCAATGCAATTCTTTGAAAGCGCCATATCCCACTTTTTTATGCAGGAAGCCTTGGTCATCACACACAATGTAGTAATGCTGAATTCTCCGTTATAAGTAGCAGTAAAACCTCGTGTGATCAGCTTGTCACTGCGTTCACGCGTATAAGGTTGAGATATAACGAAAATTCGCAGGACAGATGCCAATAAAAAGTTTGCTATATAATTCTGTATGTAGTGCCACTTGGAACTTGCATGTGGGTCCAGTGCATTTGGCCTACCATATAATACATTGAAGCTATGGAGAATAATACCCACCTTTCTAATTAAGTTCCGCATAACTGCCAGAACCGCTGTCTGCTGGCTTCTTTTTTTTCACACCAGTGAGTTATTGGTAACAAACTGCTAAAGCAGACATTCAGCAATTTTGAAACAACCCAGGCGCTTTTTGTGGAAGGCTGACCCGTACGTAGCATACTAAACCAGAATACAAAGTATGAATACATAAGAAATTACCATCTCGAAATTTCTTAGCGAGTTTGGTTAGAGTGTACCACATATGGTACATAAACACTAAATGTACAATAAAAATGAATGAAATCCCGTGTAGACAGATATTTTTTTGTCCTCGTCATTCAGATTCTGTTCAGTAAACGGGCTTTTCTCTGAGATATGTTGACGTTCATACAGGTCGTGATTAAAATGAGCAGCTCGTCCTTTATGCTTTTGCTTTCAGGAATGGTTCGTTCAGTTTGGCACGGGTGTAACAACAAAGCGTACGAAGAAGCATATGCAATGGAATTATCCCCGTGTAGTTGCCCATCAACTGAACCCGAGACACATTTACAAAACCTCCTTAGGTACCTTAAAGCAGCTGCGGACTGTGTAAACTCCGTTTTTATTGTTTGCCTAGTTACCATTTCTAGGATTAAAAAACCCTTCACAGAGATCATAAAAACTATTTCGAAGCTACTACGTTTTGCCTGAGTTGCTTCTCATCAGCCTATTCTCATCAGCTCCTGTATGTGAGAATGTGTTCTTATGTAGCTATTTTGTTATGGATAGTGATATCCACAGAACAATACTTTTTTAAGAGTAATTATGCTGTACACTACCTTATTACCTCTGCGGCTTAATGGCAAATTTTAAACGTTTGTTTTCTCCTCCAACAAGTTCGGCTAATGTGGGCAAAAACACACTAGAAGGTAGCCATAAAGTTTATTACTTGAACAACTTAGGCTCTGCGGGAATCTTGCTGATGTGTACACCTTTTCTAGCCACTGTGATAAGGGAACAACCTTTCGGTTCATGACCATAAAACATACAACTGAAAAGCAATGCTTCAAAATTAGCACTCAAATTTAAGGTACGCGTTGTCTCAAAAATGGGTGACTCGGCAGTGCAGACAGCCGCTAGAATGAACGATTACGACTTATCATGCATTAAACGCCTTGTAATACCGGGTAAAATTTTGGCGTAGAATGAGAATGCCCTCTTAATTGTCGTCTCTTCTGCTGTTCCTATGGGGTATCGCTGGATTCGCCAAAAGCGTGGTGGTAACCAACATGGAGATATAAGATCATATACCATGTTTACTGACTTCTCATGGCCAGTGTTTTGTAATATTATTTGGTCTTTGGCACGCGTGCACCGCGTCATGTAAATATGATTTCAGTTACATTTTGGGAAGAAATTACTACTATGTTTGCTTTATTTTTCCCGTGACGTAAACCTTGCTTTCATCTATTCTTTATAATAAGTTTAGGTTATAAGCCCTGTGCTACTCCTGCTGCTAACCCCCTTGTTTGCGTCACTGTAAACAAATACTATACGTAGAGGCGCCGACCCTATTCAAGACCAATCCGCCGAGGCTGTTCGTCTTTGCCCCAGTCATCTTAAAAACGTCTGATGTCGAATAAAGAATAGTTGATTGAAAAAATATTGAGACTGGGTGCAAAATTCATATTTTCAACCTTAAAAATATTGTTATTCTGACCCTCAATGATGGTAAAAGTACGCGCCTTCGGTGTAAACAAACCATGGTCTCGGACGATTTGGGGGAAGCAACTGGTGTTGGAAGCAGCGATCGGTCAACAAGGCAACCGTGTTCCCATCCCAGAATAAACTTTGACTCTGATGTGTAATTGAGAGCTTCATGACCAAGGTGTTGTAGATTGATCCTCCCTACGCGTAGCGACCTTCCTGAGAGCTTCCTTTGTTTTCAGGTCCTCGTTCCACGGCACATCGAATAAAAGAAAGTGGTCATACTGTGCTTTACAACCTCTAAGCTTCTTCTTCTTTGGCTACGAGTGTTAGGTGAATCCGGTGATCACGCAGGCAACAATGGGTAGCAGAAAAACACGCTGAAGCTGCCACTTGCGGAAACGCTGGTTGTTCTGTTACAAGCATGCGTGCAAAGCCACGGCAAAGAGAGGGATCCTTGGACCCTATCATAAAAACGAGACAGTCCTCAATTGGGGACGACAACTGTGCTCTGTTGGGCAACCTCTTCCTTGGTCCAATCCCGAGTTCCGTTTTTTTCAATGATAAGCGGCCTAAGCTGCGTGTACTTAATGCCCGCACCACGCTCTTAGGAATCCTCGTACCCAACACAAAAAGGTGGCGGCCATTATAGAATGCATACTCATCTTGAAGTAGATGTATAATTCTTACAAGCCTGTTCCGACGTTGTACACATCCTGGAGGTGTGAGGTGCAATATAATGTAGCAATAATCGCGTACTCGCCGATGCCCCGGTTGTCAAATACTGTCTACGTCAGCGCAACTATGGTTGTTGAGTTGTCAACCACCTTTTTAAAATGCCCCAAGGCAAAGACTCACTACAAAAATCGAACACCAGTTCGTCTAACGACAGCGATGGTTAAAACGCTCAGCTTTCTCTCGTGAGGATTTCGTTCGCTGTCGTTGGGTTTGCAGGGGATCACAGAGTTGTGGTGATGGGACGGTCGCCATCAATGAGTAAAAGGAACTTTGAATTAAAACTGCTTCTACAGTGTCTAAATGGCCCAATTGTATACACGCCGGGATCATAATGCGAGGGACCCAGGTTTTATTCCCACCCCAAGAAGCGTTTATCGTCTTAGGTACTTGATGCTCCTTCGCTTTTCATAATTGTCATCGTTTTCTGATACCCATTCGGCAAATTAGGCTTTACTGCTTTTCGTTTCGGTGCCGAGACGGGCGCCACCAGTGAGGAATAGTAAAGGTTGCCTAAAGAGAAGTCATTGGGTAACAGCAGCGCAGAAAATATATGAAACATCCCAGGCGGCTTCTTCGAATGCGTAACATTTTGTCGCTCTCCCTCGCGAACACCAAGTTGGGGCTGTTGTGCACGTTTTGCTCAGTTGCTAGAAGACCAAAACACAGTATTTTTTGCACACCCCTTGCCCACTATGTCCACCATCCTTTGCATTCTAACCACCTCATAGGCTACATTTAGTCGCTTTAGTAAAGGCGTTGGCTGCCTGACGCTTTTTTTGTTGTGCCCCGGTATCGTCATTTCGTCGCCGTCATTCCTACCGTCTTCTTTGCAGCCTACTTGGCCCGGCACTTGGTGCGCTTTCTATTTTGCTCTGGGACGCTGCGCGACTATCCTAACAGCCAGTGAACAGTCGCCGCTAAGCAAGAAGGGCGGCAGCTGCGCGCAGGCAGCGCCATTGCTGCTAGCTCCGCTTGGCGTCACCTTGCTTCGCACACTCTATGCAGTCCCCTGCTCTTCCCCGATAGACGCAGCAAAGTATTGCTGACATGGTTCGTCTGTTGCTCGCGCAATAAAATGGTAGTGCATATGAAGAATGAAGCAGATCTGTTCCGAAGCATTGCCTACACGATCAAGCAACGCCACCAGGTATGACATCTTAAAACCTAGGGTGCACGTGCTACGCAACTCTTGTGGGTAGGCGTTAAGGTATCGAGAAAGACAGACATACGTCAAGGTACGCAAGTAACGTTAAAGTTGAAAACCGTTTTAAGCAGCCAGTTTTGGGAACGAATAGCGACGGCGTAATCATTCTATTGCTATGGAAGTGCTTACCGTCAGCGATGCAGCACTTAAATTTTGAAACATTTTGAAAAATTTTGAAACATGTGCAAATCATCCGGACCATTTTCCGCTCGGAGAGTGTGCAAGCTTTGTAAGATACGCGGTTTCACGGTGACCAGCTTAACATATTAGTGGTGGGCTTTCCTTTGACAAAATATGATTCCATCACTCCATAAAGCGTGCGTTCCTGTGCTGGTGGCATAAACATTTATTTATTTCATGCTTCATTTTTTCAGGCCGCTTTCCTGAGCGTTACTCATTATTTCTAGTAGACGTTTTCCCGCTGACACGCTGCGTAATTACTTGTGACTGTAATTTTTCAGGATTTATGCGATGGTAGTCCATACAACAACATTCTTCGGAATTTAATGCACTGTAGAGGCCTTGTACATGATCTCCAATGTAGTGAAGAGCTCCACGTCTAAAGGGGTTAGGCTCGGGTGTAGACATTCACTCAACGCTGGAATCATGCTGCAGTTTGTAGATTTCACGTTCATAAGAAATGGCAACCATCGCAGTATACTACAATCGAACGAGTAACCTGAGTAAGCTGACCTAGATTTGACATGGAAACAAAGAGAAAATAGTTAACTAGCTGTGGTATGGTTTCAGCTCGTTTTGACACATGCGTTCGAAGTAGCGGAGAAAACCGCTGAATGTTCTTTTAAGAAAGAAGGATTCAGAGGTGACAAAAATTCGCCCAAAAACAAGAAGTAAACGTAATTTGGTTACGTCATTATGCATGAAGGGAAACCGAACGATTGGCTAAGTTTACAAGGTGTTATCCGTTTTGTATAAGCATTCAAAATCCGCGAACAAAAATAGAGGCGTTGCGATGGTTATCAGAGACCACTAGCCATACTGTAGAGTATAAAGTGTAGATATTCCTATGCCCCTCAGCGTAAAAAAAAGGTAGTGTCTATTATGAGAATTACTGTCAGAAATTTGTCACGGCAGTCTCTTCTGATTGGCTTAACAGGCCAACCAAGGATTCCATGGAACAAATATTCCCTAAAATCTTCATTCTGCAGCTGCTCCTGTGGCGCTATGATATCGCACCTGCTTTGGAACACGAAGGCCAAGGTTCGAGTCCGGCATTTGTCGAAGTGTTTTTCCAACCTTTCGAAATTTTGGAAATATTCCCCCATCGTGATTTTGCCTTTGTTAATATGGGTATTACTGTATCAAGAGATCGACGCACACGGCTTCTATAGAATGCGTTGGATTAGGTTTATTATAGGTTGCGTTCTGTGTCGTTGGGCTGGGATAGGTTATGTTTGTGGCAGTCGGGCTGGATTTGGGTAGGTAATGGTACATTTAGTTAGGTTAAGTAAGGTTCGGTGAGGTTAGGTTATGTTAGCTTACGGTGGGAGGTAATATGGTTCAGTGATTTTCAGGCCAGCCACCATTTAAGATACTGCCGTGAGAATATCCCGGTGGTAATTCTCACGGCTGCTGTGAGATTAGACGCCTCCTAAAAAAATGAGCATCCCGCTCTACCACATTACACAATCACGTGAACTCGAGCAGACGTTATACAGTCGTTCGAAATGAAAGAACGCACGTCAAAAGAAGCAGATTTTCAGGGAATTGCTCCAGATACCCTCAAAGGGCGGGATATTTGTAAAAAAATTGCGAGCACACAACTTCCCGACGCCGTGGAAATATTGAGGACGTGAGTACCATCGCATCTACATATACTTTTATAAATACTCTTGGCGCACCTGGCTCGTCTTTTTTCTTGCGCCGTGTGCTACTTCGCGGAGTACTCACTTCTAGAAAAATTTCTTGAAATTATGAATGCGCTGGGTATTGTTTCCCACACACTGACTACTTCCTCAGAGAAAGGCCGATGTGTGTGGTGGTTTTGTTGACCCGCTTTACCAAGCCGGGCCACAATGGATGTAAATGCAATAGAGATGCGTGCGGTTGATGTTAATGGTGGTTGAAGTAAATGGCAATCGTTGTAAGTGCAATGACAATAGAGAAATATTTTCACGGCGATATTTTTTATTTCCATTCCATTTACATATTTCATTTCATTCGGCATTCTACGCTTCCAATTGTTACGTAGATTACGCACAATTCGTATTCCTTTGCCTGTCCGAGTATAATGCTGCTGAATGACGACGCAGGTGCCAGTCTAGAAGTGGTGAAGTTTCCTTTAAAGAACGAAAAGAGGGGTTAACTGCGCTGACAGGCGCACAGCTTCTAAACACGAATAAGAAACGTTAAGTGTTGTTTTTAATAAGTTTTCTTGTCATGTCGCGCTTTGTCCTTCTCTTGCAATTTGAAGTTGCGGAAGTTTTTGAATGCGTTCACCGACACCCACACTGCACTAGAATAGGTTAAAAGTTACCTCGCTGACTAAATTTTTATTTCAGAAAATACCCTGAAAGTGGTTTATATAAAAGCAGCATTTTAAACTCCCACCTTATGTCTGCGACACATAAGGTGGGAGTCTTTAAACTCCCACCTCATGTTTGCAAGACATAAGGTGGCAGTGTAAACTGCCACCTTGTGTTTGTAAGTTATGTGCTATAAAATTCGGTGGCACTAAATCAAATATTCTTTGCCCATTCAGTGCAAACTCTGCAACAAACGCGGCCCACATGATTCACCTTCGTATGCGCATAGATACTAGGAAAACCAGCATGAAAATCCACATCCTCATTAAATATGGTTCACAGAAAAAATATGCTGGCTACCAGCAGCATTTGTTTTCTGCTGAACATGACTTAATTTACACGAAACATTACTGCCATCGATCTCATCCGCATATCGCAATGTACTGAAACGGGGAGAGAAAAATAGAATAATCGTGAACAACAAAGAAGTAGGACAGATGAAAGTGCGAAAAAAGGGAACGCGAAAGTGGCGTGCGGGATTGTGAAATTGCCAAGACATTGTGAAATTTTAAGTTGGTGCCCCGGACTTGGCTATCGAGTGCAACCGTATCCGCAGTTCCACAGAAAACCGCCTAGCCTTAACGTGTTCACTTTAGTCGACACTGCCAGAAATTTTGAGACATACTTCTTAAAAAATTCATGGACATATGCGAAAAAGTTTGGTGATGTTTAGAAAAAAATTATTCTCGAGCTGCTTGAAGCGGAGCACTGGACTAATTGAGATCAGGAGGCGCTGGTAAGACTGGGTAGGCCAATAGGCAACTGAATAAAAAAGTAGAGCTGGCAGAGGAGATGCTTCCCTTACGGGCGGATTTTTCTTATATCAGAGTGTCTTCCGATTTCTCGATCCCGCCACTTTAACCGTAGACTCTTGGGCATTACAACGCTGGGTAAACACAATATAGGTTCACAGGATTAGTTATTACTGCACTACCACATATTTATTATTTTTATTCATTTATTATTTATTTTTTTATTCATTTGACTTCAACAGTTTTGTCTCTGGCTTGTTTTTTTTTTTCACTGCTTTTAACCAGTTGGTGTGTGCACTATTTATCCTTCAAAATTGTGCCGATCCGGGTGAGTCTTCTTCTGTAAGACAGTATTTTCCTGGTGTTTTTTTTAGTACTTTGCTTTAGAGTTCAGTACAAACCAGTTTTCTATGGGCTTCGGCGTGCGTTTGTAAGACCGTCGAAAATAATTCGGGGTACATCAACCGATTTCCCAACGATTCAAGTATCTGTCTTGTGCGCAGTAAAGAAGAGCATTCTGGGTAGTTGCTGGAATCGGCGAACTAAAATACGTATTCTGAAGACGCTGTGTTTTCGCTTTGTAGGACTGGGTATTCTACGGACAGTGTCGTATTCTTGGTTAATATGTATTTTCCTTCTGACGCTCTTCGAGCACTTCTACAAATTCAGCAGAGAGGCTTGTTTATTTTCAGGTGAATCGTTTAGGTTAGCGTAAATATATTTTTAGGCGCGCACCTTTAATTGCTCGAAATTTTTACGGCTTGAAGAACTCGACAATATCATTGGCACACCTTACATTTTAATGCTGAGGAAACGCTCTTACCGGTAGTTACGCATTTGCCATTAGTTTTACAGTTGATAAGAAATCACACCCTACACTAGCACTGCTTGTGAAGGTAAACGTAAAACTAATTGTATGCGGTACACGAAATATTAGTATTATCACCAAGCATACGCCCGCGGATGAGTTACAGGCGCACGTCCCTTATGGGCTTTATGAGGGTTTTAGCAGTCCGAAGCAAACCATTCGGCAGAGTATAGCTTAATGTTCGCTGGTGGCTATGGTCTTATGAAATACTGCGCTCGGGACCCAGTTTGAAGCAGCTTTTTTGTACAAGAAGGTTTAACTGAATCTGGCGGCCCGAGTGGTCTTGGCTTAGCGGCAAATCCCATGTTAATGGTTGGGTAGACCCGAAGAGGCGGTGACCTTCTCTGAGTTCTTAGCAATCTCCTTGCTCTAGAATCTTCTTGTTTTCAAGTAAGTGAAGTGTGATAGTCTTTTATCTGCGATCTACAATTCGTAAAACATAACTCAACGAATGGTCCTAAGAAATAAAGCTCTCAGCAGGCACGTTCGCTTGGAGGACCACTTTATGGCAGAAAATTGCCGACTAAGCTCCGTACGCGTCCTTTCTTGCGGTTGGAAAGCCAGTGAAACTTCTATGCCTGGTGATAGCTCTTCAAGGACCAAGATTTGTTGTCGTGGATTGGACAAACTGGGTAGCCGCGAATATTCACGATACGCCGAATTCTTGAGGGCTGATGAAGTAATACGAAGCAAAGCACCTTCTCCAATCTTCCCTGCGGCGATCTGCACTGCTTGTATTAAAGCACAGATATTTACCTCACAGTCGTTGAGAAATTTTGTGGTGCCAATAATTTCTTTAAATATTTTTTTTCCAGAATCCAAGCATTCTCGCTTTTTTCAATGGCTAAATCATAACTGGCGTCACAGATGTTCACCTGCTCCTCCTCCGCGGTTCCCGTTCCCCAAAGATGCGTTCCCTTGTTTGGCTTTTTAATAAGCTTCGTCGCAACTACATCGCCTTGTCCTGTTTTTATTCGTCGTTTGTAGTCTTTGTTGTCCGGTTTTCCGGTATTCTTACGCTGTTTGCGCTCCAAGTCAATGAGCTATCGTTGCTGTGTTATCTGTTATCTTTGGTGCATTGCACCAATTTCTAGTATTTCAATATGGTGGGAGCACATGCCGGAGGTTACCGTGAATGCGTGGTTCATCAAATAATGGTTTTTTTCTAGCGTGTTCTAGTGAGCACATCACAGTTGGGGTTTGGGCTAGTTGGTAGCGGTAATCTATGACTTCGCGTAGCGCGAAAAAAAAAAGCGACAGAGGAACCTGGGAGGCGACGGGCCCAAGCGCTAACTCATATGTTAACTTATATGCTAACCTATATGTTAACTTATATGCTAACTTATATGCCGGCAAAACAGTTTGGTGCCTGAACAACCATCTGCGTGAGCATGACTACAATGTTCATAAGGTTGCCCAGGGCCACTTGGGTATTCATTGCCGCGATTGCGGTTGTACACCCCTCTTTTACAGTTGTGCCGTGATAGGTCGTGACGCCAACCAGAAGACGAGGGAGATAATCTAGGCGGCCAAAATAGCACGCCTGGGGGATCATTGCGTGTCCGCACCACCCGTGGCGTTGTCCGATAAGAAGATTGGCTATATGAGTGGGGGGTGGGTGCCACCTTAGTCAATGCCTCGTGCTGCCTTTTGTTCGACGTCACAGCGTTGTGCGAATTATTTTGTGTGCAATTCTTGTGACGACCTCTTTTTTTCTGTTCTTTCCTATCTTTCTTTCTTTACGATAATTTACCACCCCGGTGTTTTAAATTCACGCATTTTTTCAATAAACTGAGTTGGAAATTAGCGCTTGTGTCTGTCGCCCTCTGTGTCCTCCGTCATTTTTTTTTGCGCTACACGAAGTCAGGGATTAATGGGCAGATTATCGTGTACGCGAGGGTTTATTGTTAACCAAGCTTCGATTGTGCGTTAGCGTGGTTGCGAATGGCAATTCCTTCTTGTCGTGCTGATATAATGAGAATTTCAATAGCGTAAAAACGTTTCTCAGCTTTCAGATTTCGTCGGCTATGCTTCTCGCCAATAAAATGAACATAGCAGTGTTTTTTAGCAAACCGCAAGCGATTACTAGCAAATGTTTGCATCATTAAGATGATTGGCAAAAAAGTTTGTGGGGTATTTTTTACAAATTGAATGAGTGAATTTCGCCGTTGCTCGATTATTATTCCGCATGTCGGCTTGTAATAAAAAACGCATTTCAGCCCTCTTCTCAGATTTGTAAAAGTGGCAGGTTTCGAGCTTCCATCAAGTCCGCATATACCGAAGCAACTATCACACCGTTCGTAAAACTAATTTATTTATAGGGCTGAAAGCAAGAGGTGGTTCGAATTCGGAAGATTCCGTATGTTGCTTCCAGGCGGGCCCTATCATGTCGCCGATTAGGCAGGAAGTGAAAATTCTATAAGTAGTATTCATTGGGTCTTTTCGCTACAAGGCATAAGCTTGGGTGGTTGTAATTAACGCGAAACTTTAATGTCCTCACTCATGCCGTTGTACGCAAACACGCACTGCAGGAAATCCGCCTTTCTCTGACGATGATGATGATTGATCTTGGGCGAAGAGAATGAAGAAAACGCTTCCCGTGGCCGGATTCAAATCCGGGTCACTCGCGTTAAGAAGTCGACGTGAATTCATTTGCCCATTTTTACAACGTGAAGCCACGACCAAGCAGCCGGTACCGATTCGCGGCCTACACCACAAACCCAGACATTAGGTCTACAGAGTGCACATCCGAGAGTTGCTTTGGGTATTCAGAAAAGGGGTGCGTACCTATAGAGTAGAACATACTCACCGTGTGAGAGTGGCCAACCAAAGAATCCATCACGACAAAGCTTCGCATTGAGCCGTAGTCGTCGTTAGATGGAGGGGTGCATGATATTGTCATTTTGAACATTTTTTTGCTTCCGTCGTAAAGCCACAATCAGACAAACGGGCATTGTGGACTGGCGAACAAAAGAAGAGGCGTAAGGGGTCTTGTAAAGGGGTCTTGCCCCCCCTCCCCCCCCCAAAAAAAAATTTTGAATACTGGCGGGAGAGGGGGGGGGGGACAACATAACTAAGTAGCCAACTAGCGTTGCCTACCACCAGACAATGACTCCCGATGATGTTATTTATGCATCGAGCTCAGCACCCACCCTACGCAGCTTTGATGTCTGCTCTCAGGTGAACAGTCAGCCATTTTGAATGTTCAATGGAAGAAAACTGAAAAAGAGAAGAAAATTTATGTGGAGCACGGCATGCTGCATTTTTTTTAATTTGAATTCAGACTTTGTACTTTTATTGTCCCCCCACAAACCCGGAAATAAAATCATGCGTTCGCCATCGGCCTTGCGTTGGCAATGCCTCGCCCGGCAGGTTTGTCTGTATTCGGTGAAAATAATACAGAGCAAAGAAACGCCACTGAGGCACGCAGAAACAGACAAACAAGTGTGTCTTTAAACTTCAGCTGTTTGTTAGGTTCTTTACTTTGGTGTCTAAACTTTTGACCTGTTTTTTGCCAAGTAAAAACTAGGGTTCCTTACTTTGGTGTCTAAACGTTTGCGCTGTTTTTTGCCAAGTAAAAACTAGTTCAGCTTCGAACTTCTGTTTGTTTTAAAGTTAGACATATTTACTCGGCGTAAACTTAGACGCCTTCTTTTAACTACCACACGTCGGTTCAACTTAAACCGGGTTCAAAGGCAGGAAGCCAAAACTTTATCCGGGAGTTTAACACCTGGGTTTTTGCTGTGGGCTAAAGTCAACTTTTCTTCGGCTCTCATTCCTCAACCCCCCAATTAACATACGGCCGCGAACCCACGCGCCGAGTGATAAATTCCCCCTGAACAGATTCCGCGGCATTCTAATCGCCGATACCAGTCTACACACGTCACGTTGTTGACTGCTGTTTCGCCGCCTGTGTATACTTTGACTTGTTAGGGGAGCACAAGTTCGCTCCAATAAACTTGTTTTTCTTCAAGACAGCTGCGTCATCTTTGGCTACGTGACAATATTTCATGCTGCTAGGAGTACAGGTTCGCAAAGTTTTGGGTAGGAATTTTTTTTTGCAGTGTCGTGATAGCCAAAACTAAAAAAAAGCTGTCTTCAAACACGTGCTATAAGGCCGCTCCACCGTCATGCCAAAGCGGCCTCTGAAGAAAGATTTCGGAGAAGCCCGTGTGGGGGCGCTGTCGTTTTTTTGCCATGGCTGAGTATTTTCGAGAGGTTCGCAGTAGTCGGTTCGAAGTTTAGTACGGCCGTTGCTGCACAGGACCATCTCTGGGAAAAACCAAACTAGACATAAATGAGGCTACAGATTGAGTGTGAGCTACACTCATCGGATATTATAAAAGCACCAGATCAACGGCGTACCATCGCTACAGCGGGCGTGCAACTTGAAGCGGCTGGAGTGGGTCCGCGCTGGTGCAGCACTTTCGGTAGACAGTCTTCTCTGTGGTGCTAAATGAAGGTCTGGGCACCCGCCATCAGGAGCATTTCCTCTGAGTGCGGTATCTGCGAAGTGACATCAGGCAGCCTGCTTTGACCACGTGCACACCTGAAGCGAAAATGCAGGACTACAGCGAAGTTCTAACGAACCACTGTTCCTCAGTCCCCGTACAGACAGCAACGTTCCTACAAAAAAAGAGTTTATTAGCGCCACATCGGTTACTTGTTGAGGCGTCGCCAGCTAGGGGACAAATAGCGCTGGTAGGAAATAAAGACGGGGTTAATAGTTTTTAAAATTCTCCTCTGTTTCAATTGTGAGAAGCCTTCGGCGTCACCTATGATTGTAGGATTTTCTTTTTCTGAACACAAGTGTTCAAAAAAGAACCGCGGTCGAATTCATCAATCCACTATGTGAAAAACATCTGCAGTGAGTTAAGCTAAGCACTGGTTTCTGGCGCGTGAAGGCAATACCGGTGGTAATGACGCTTCCATAACGAACTTGGAAGTAATCACCCGGAACCTAATAGGAATTGCCGTGATCGCGCAATCTAAGCTTCCTGCTCTGTACGCTTCGAATAATCTACGTCGTGCTTCTTATTTACGGTTTAGCAGATCCCGATGTCTCGTGAAATGTCCCCGGATTCATTTTATCACATACTGAGGGCCAGATATCTGCCGTTTCACAGGAACCTCCTTGGGGGCTTCTTAATATTCGCCTACACAAACGCAGTGTTTCCAGGAGCCTCGCTGTGCACCGCAGAATTTTTTTTTTTTTTCATACAGCGCGACAGCCAATGTTTTTTTTCTTCTTCGGGTTTCTATGAAGACATAAAAAGGACGCCCATGCCGCATCCGTGCATTCATGTCTACTCCTTATACATGACAGCGAGCCTACAGACATTCGTGGATAAAGACGAGCGGATATGCGCATGTGAGGATACGGCATTTATTCTCTATCAAGTGTTTCCTGCCACCTGTAACAATTATACTTGTGTTTTAAATACACCAATATTATGAAGACCCAGCCATAAATGTATCTTTTTAGGATGAATAGTGGCTCCTTATTAGCCCATCCAATAAAATTACGTCTTTCGTGGTGTGCTACCTAGACTATTTATTGGCACCGCGAGCCCGACATTTGTAGTGTCATACAACGCCTGAAGCAAATAGAACAGATTGATGGCTATGGTTTCCAGGCCCTAACATTCACTGCTCTATTCGATCCGTCGATTTTACCGGAGGGTAAGTTTGGATGTGTCGCCTTTAATACTGAAGACTCGCAAAAGCCCACGGTTAACGGCCCAAAACCCGCAGAGAAGAATAGCTGTTTTGAAAAAAGCAACTCTCAAAAGCGGCGCCTTTAGAGTGGCGCAAGAAATTGACGCTAACACTTCTACCGAATTTCCACCATGTGCATCATGAAGGAGAAAATTCACTCAAGGGGGCTACGACTTCGATTATTGTCCGCTTAATATTAACGTACATCTTTGCGATATTATCACTGACTATGGTTGAAAATTGAAAGTCCCTGTTATATCAATAATAAGGTTAACGCAATGCTACGAGCTGCAGTAAGGCTCCAATCACCGCAGAAGGGTGTACTAAAGGGCTTCTCGGAATATTTTAGCATCATAAAAGTTCGCATAAGACAGGACCAAGAGAAACAAGCAACACAGTGGCTCCAAAAAAATGTTCTACAATCACCGGCGCATGGTAGCGATAGTAATCGCTTATAAGTGCGTCATTGTAACTACGTCTTCGTTCCACCTCACAACTGGAATCTCGTCTAAGTTCTTTGTCCTATGGATTCTCAAGATCAGAATATTCCGAATGTGAAAAGAGCTCTTTTTTAAACTCTTAAACATAGAAGGCCACCTTCTCTCGACAACTTGGATTTTTTAAAGCGTAGCATTCATAATTCCCCACTACACACACGCACACGCACGCAGAAGCGCAGAAAGAAATAGAAACAAAATCGGGCACAACGCAAATGACAGAAAGAGCAACAACATTTTAACATTGAAATACAACAAGCCAGGAACAAAATTTATCAAACATAGAAGAATAATTATCTAAGATATTGACGGATACCTGTAAATTTGCGAACAAAATTTAAAAGACCACGTATTCCAGTGCTTTGTAACAAAACTCTAAACGTAAAATACAAAATCCTCAGAATGAACTAACAAAATTGTTGCCGGGTAGATTGGTTCTTTCTGTATATTCTACCCAATTTCAAAAAGAATGATGTGGAGACATTCAGAAACATCATCATTTTATGGTAAAATGGGAATAAAGAGGCCTGCGCATAAAAGCCTTGAAACTCATGAATGCCCCAGACGAAAAGGAACTTATATTAGATGCGACGCATCTCTTTGACTTGCCTTGTCCCTCCATCCATCGTTAGTCCGCACGCCTCTCCCTCATTCTCCTCGCCACGCCAGCTGCGCGGTAACGCCGCACTCACCGCAGCGTCATCTTGCGTTAGCGCTCGCTCCCCTCGCCATGCCAGCTGTGCGTCAGCGCGCGTTAGCACTCGGTTAACACATGCGCATGCGCTGCTCTCTCTCATTCTCCGCACCGTTAACGCGCGGTACATATAAGCGCGATAACTGCGCCGATCCGCTCAGTCGCTCCACCGCCGCCGCTCCGATGACATCCGCTGCCCACTGATGATTTGAATGGAGACTAACAGGTCTGCTACTGCGATGGTCGGCTCAACCGTAACAAGCACCGTCCAGATGCGTCGCATCACCCCATGGTTTCCCCCCGCGGAATGATGTGGTCAATTTTATTTCACAGGCTAAAGTAGTGACTGGTTAGCAATAAACCCGTTTAATTATTTTCAGAGCTCATTCTATGATTAATTTTTTTGCGGATAGTACAGTGAACAGGTTAAAGTCCCTACCTGCAAGGCTTATTTCGAAGGTCGGCTTGATCATAGTGCTGAAGATGTTTAGAGCACCCTTACAATCTCCTCTATCTGCAGGCATTTAGACAGGTTTATACAAAATCACGTTGACTATTAAGCGCCCCTTGTATTGTAGTTATCGCAAACGCATTATGTCCAATTGCTGAACTGTTCTGTATCAGCATCTTTCTCGTTTTCTGTCTTTTTTTCTATAGTTCACTGGGACTCTACCGATTCTTTCATTTTCCCCTCCCATCAATGAGAGCATTACGATAAGCTTTACTTCGATACTCGCCTAAAGCCCGTTCTACACGGTGGGAATTTTTCACGCGAATTTGCAGGTGCGGCGGCGCTCGTGCGGCAAGGCAATAGATTTTTTTTCTATTTTACTGCAGCGAGAAATTGCCCAACGACAAGCGGCGTTCACAGGAGACGTTCCACTGCTCCGAACATTTGGCATTTCACGCAGCAGACAGAATACATCGTTTTGCGCACGAACGGTGCCGCAGCTGCGAATTCGCCGCCCAAATTCGCAGCATGAAGTACGGTATTAACTCCTAATGCTGTAGTTATGTGGCTGAAACAATTCATATGGGCCTCGGTACGCGTTTCTCGCAAGGGGGATTAAGTAAAAAGCCTAAAGAGATTAATTCCTACATCCACGTCTATCCTGTTCTGTTTGCGTGCTTTTTTCTTATCCATTCCCAAGGCTAGGCAATTGTTCATGTTTGCATCACCAAGCAGAGAGGAGACTTGGATGTACCTTTATTTACTACTCACTGCACTGCGTCTTTAAAATTAGAACAATCATATTACTCCTCCAGTTTTCAGTACACACCTCTAAGGTTTATTATGTCGATGGCCATGCCACATTTATAGGTTTGCTTTGTTAAGCTAGCCAGCGATCAACGGTGGTGTTGGAAACCTGTACGACTCTGGCATTCCAAAGACATGTGTTTGGAATCCCCATCGAGCGCAAATTTACCCATATCCTTTTCGGATGAATTTATTCACTTCGTTTACAGGAGCCCTTCTGAAGAATTTCGCATCTGCGTGAGCAACATTTGCCGTACTTTTTATCCTTTGAGCGGTCGGACATTTTGTGTGCCGTTTGTTTCTCGGGAATGCCGAATTTTTAACTTAACAAGCAAACTAAACTATAGTTTTCACATGAGTAATATTAGGAAGACCCCAGGGTATTTTTTTTTGTAAAAGCTTTGTTTGAAATCGGTAACTTTTCTGTGACGCAAACGATGACATTTTTTTCGTAAGGGCGTTGTTGTAGCTTATCATTCAACCCTGGAAGCGTGTTCGTCAAAGCAGTAATTGTAACACCGAATCAGCCAGTAAATTAGAAAATAAAGTTTCGGAGAGATATATCGGACATTTTCTACATCGTAAACGGAACGCAATTCATACACCTTTTTACAGGCTGTATATTGCGGCCGTAACCTAAGCCACGAAACTTTCGGTCCAACCATAAAAAGCCTGACATCGTGCAGTTAGGCTTTGAACGTGGGTAATAATGGCGCACGAAGAGAACGCCTAATGAAATCGTGCTTAAAATGCCTGAAGCAGTGAAAGTAAAAGAGGAAACTCTATCTACGTGTATAGTGGCTTGAGAAAAGTCGGACGGCCGGATAAATTATGTTTCTGGTATAACCACAAAACACCTGATAAAACGTTTCAGTGCCGTAGTAACGAGTGAAGCGACCGGCCCAGAAATTGGATATCATGGTCTCATTAAGAGTTAACTCGAATAAATGGGGAGAAGAAAAAAGCGCAGGAGAAAAAAAAATGCATGGGAAACACATGTCGAGGCGACAAATGAAGTTATTGATCCGTGTTGCCCTCGACCGGATAGCGATGCAGGGTGTCGTGGTCGGCAAGGGGGTCAGGAAATCTAGTACCAAAGCACCAGGATGCCTGTTACTGTACGAGTTGGAGGCGTCAGCCTCTGCAAAGTTAGCCGTCCACATGCTTTACGAGACCAGTGTTTTTGCACTTTTGTTTTCTGCAAAGAAATCCGTACACGTTCAGCTTTTCACCGAAATGACCTTGGTAAAATATGAGTATGATCCTGAGAACTGCATTGGGTACATTAGGGCAAAATGCAAGCCAGAATTTTTCGTAATTTTGTGCTTCTTGCAGGCACTCGTGGTTTGTTTGTGAGATCTGAAAAAAAAGCAGTGTTCAAGCACGGTAAGCAAGAAAGCACCTCTGAATAATTGATGCGAAAGCTTCACTCACCTAGACAAACGACTTTCACCGTGCGTTACAGTTTGACCTTGAGGTGAGTAAGCGACACCACGTGGCTCACCGCAGCTGCAGCCGCCCGCCGCCTTGCAACCTGTGTCCACGTGACCGACCACGTGAGTAACCCATTGCCTGGAAGGAAGATGCGCGTAATCGAGCGGCCGTGGTGCAGCTCTCTCTGCCGACCCCCCAGTTTCTCGCTATAGTCGCGTTAGTGCTTCAGTTCTGCCGTTGCGCGATGGAAGGAGAAAGCGACTAGGCTGGTCCACGTGGGCCTCGCTAGGTATGCAAGCGAAAATTCATGAGCTAAGTCGCAGACAGTTTTTTTAAAAGGCACACGTATGTCGCCAGTCCACTTTATTATTACGAGAAATGAATTTTTCATCTCCTCATCCGCTTGATACGTTCACTGCTTGACCAAGATAACTTCCAGAGACTTTAGGTCTCACCTGTTGCGGTCTTTAGAATATGTTTTCTGCCACTAAATATTCTTGTCTTTTTCCTCCACTGACAACTCCGGCTATTCCTTCATTTCTCCCATCCCTCGTGTTCGCATCTTGTTATACTTCTTTACGGGAGAAGAGCTGCCCATTATGGAGTAAATGCACCGGCCTGCACCATTAGCAGCGACGCGGCTCCTGTAATGATACAAAACCCTACAGAAGCAAAAAAAAATATTCAAGATAAAATAAAATTAGCGGCATATCGCACTATACAAAAGGGAATGCAGGGTATTTGGAAATTAAGCTAAACACCCATTTGGGACGCCACCACGACTTCTTGGATCTAGCTGATGAAACATAGACCTATGGAGCTCGTGGTCGCCTTTAACGTAAAAAAGGTCGACAACCCCCCGTGCACTTGACATGTTGCTAACCGCACAACAATGTTTATTATCGCTATAAAACATTCCAATTCAGAACGTTTAGCCAGTGACAATCACAACTGCCTTTGAAAGTCCATTGTTGCTTCAGATATTCATATTATGGTCCTAAATCGACATGATCACCCACATGACCACCGGGGTGCCAAAATCATGATAACAACTGTCGCTGGAAGCGCACCACCAATTCACCGTCTCTAATTTAGTTACGACGACAGCGCACTCACTGAGTGGGATACCTTAGTCGGAGCCTCAGTCAGATGCTCATGGCCTACCCACCAATTTCCATGGGCTTCGCAGTCAACACAGCTAGCCGAAGACGACTGTGCGGCGTTAAATACGACACTGTTTGATTGTGTTAATGCAGCACAAGGAAAAAAGAACTATGACAAGGAGGAATCAAAAGTCAGGCGAACTGCTGGCTATCAAAGAAGAATGTTGAGGACGAAGATGCGGTCACTGACCAAGTCAAGGTGAAAACACGAAGACGTTTGGTAACTCGTACGGGTTCCGAAACGTATCTGTGTTTTCACCTTGACTTGGTCAGTGACCGCATCTTCGTCAGCATCATGATACCTGACCAGACGAACTTTCTTCTAACTGTTGACTACAAAGCAGAATGTATTCCTACACTAGGTCTGTTTATACAATGCGCTATCAACCCTTTCAATGATTTCAAGGATTTTATGAAACATTTTTGCTACATCCACATTGCAGGTGGTTATTACTACAGAAGGAGGAAGAAAGCGTAAAAAAAGAACGCCAACAGTGAAAAGCCATTTAATTTTATTTTACTTCATAAAGGAACTTAAAGGAAAGGAAATTCATAGAAAAAATTATTGCTTTTGTATACACAGCTTACGTAAGGCTACTTCGGACTTCTCAGTTATAAAGCACGTAATTTTCCCCTGGAGGAAATGGATTGGACGTCCAGAGGAGTTAGGTTGCAGCGGCCGGGCAAGTCGACTTCTCGAGTGCATTTGCTGGGCAAGGCAACTCTTCTTGGCCATATAATATACCACTGAAAGGACCAAGTCAAAGGACGAAGCAGTGGAGGAACTCGCAATATTTCCTAACACATGAGGATATTACAGCAGCGCCCTACATTATTCACGCTGTGTTCTCTTACAAAACACTGCCCGCCGACTTCACCGCGAAGATAGCGGCGAGTTAATGAGTATTTTACGCCGCCCCATAAAATATCGCAGGCCGAACACTAATGGGACTTCGGATGGGAAACCTGAAATCGAACGTTCCTCCGATGGTAGCTGGGTTAAAGCACAGATGCCGACAGCGCTCGCGAGTGATGGAGCACCCATCCAATGAAGCTCAATGTTGGGCTAATGTTGAAGGTATCCAGGGTTCTCATTAAAAAAAGTTGGCAACACAGCACCTCTTGATTAACTTAGGTGCAACGATATATATTTGCCGAAAACTTGAAAAGGTGTCATCGGTGCCTTCTGGGGGGCTGTCAAGTGTGTGCTTTATCAATTGCGCAAATATGCAGTGAGTGACCGATAACTTTGTTTGTAAAGAATTATCCTGTAGGGTATGTCCGTAATTTAACACTCATTCTTAAAGAAAAGCTTTTTACCTCTACCCCCCAAGGATTCTTTTGCGACCGTTGGTGTCACCAGAAAACTCCAGCGAACAAATAAAAGAATTTACTGGCACCGCCGGGAATCGAACCTGGAACTACTAGACGTCAGTTTAATTCACTCACATCGCCCGACAAATAGTAAAACCAGAGAGAAGTGAAATGCACTTAACCACGCCATTTATTACTTAAAAGAGATATTCTTGGTAAGGTTAAATCAATGCATGATGCATGAACGGTGTTTGTTTGAGTTGTATTGGTGTAGCACAAGATTGGAATCTTTTTTTATAAAATTAAAGTAAGCTCCAACCCGGTGTTAGACGATCTGACTTCTCCGTCTCTGCCCCGCGGACGGAGGCGACGAGATTTGCGGCAGAGAAGGAGGAGAAGGAGGAAGAAATACTTCTGTTCAGATTTCTGAACGGCCCAGAGTGCAGCGCCTGGGAGTGATTCCATGTTCTGTGGGGCCCATATGCAGTCCGAGCGGCCTGTGTTCTGTCCACCCGCTGAAACTGGGTAGGTAGAGAGGGCCTGGACAGCAGCATCTCCCATTGCTCTTTTTGGATAGTTGACAGAAAGAGAGGAGGGTGCTCAGGGATAAAATAGCACACCCCGATTACGGAGTGGAGTGTTCCAACTTGTGAGCAAAATATACATTCAGCGTCGTAGCGATTCGGATGCATGAAGTGAAGACGCGTAGGCTGTGGGAAGGAGCCCCTATGGTATGAGTCGTAGGGTAGTTTGTTGTTCTCTGGAAAGGTCAGGGTAAGGCAAAGGTAGGGTCTGTCTCAGAAGGCGATAATGCTGGGTTATCTCCCTGAACGTGACAAGCGGGTGTCTGTCCTCGTGCAGCTCCATAGCACGGGAGGTAAAAGCGCAGGCTTGTTGGGTGGGCGTATTTGTTGCCCTCCATTGAAGCGTGAGGGGGTGTCCAGATGAGCTGAACGGAACAATTTGGGGAGTGGTCTTTTAGCACGCGCAGTGCAGCTCAGGACACACAACCCGACTGGTAATTCCAGTAGGCTTGCTGGAAATCGGTGACTACCCTCCGAACCCCTGGTTGAGTGAGAGCCAAAGTGATGGCTGCCTCTTCTGCTGCCGTCATTTCTTGGGTCCTAAGCGAGGTACACGCAAGGAGGTTGGTTCTGGAGGTAGCCACGATGATGGCGTATTGCTGCCCTCGATATTTGGAGCGTCTGTGTAGATAACTGCATGATCCCCACCGAGGGTCGTGTTTAGCGCTTGAGCCCGTGCTTTTCGGTGACCCTCGTCATGTGAGGGGTTCATATTTGTAAGCAAAGGGAGCATCGTTAGTTTTAGTCACCAACAGTCTGGGAGTAGGTCAAGCGGAGTGACATTCTGGGCTGCCCAGCCAATCTGGTGAAGCATGCAGTTACCCACCGCAGTTCTGAGTCGGACCTTCTGGTTTGAGAGATGGCCTTCTCTCAGCTCTTCCACCGTGTTGTGGAGCCCCGTGCTCAGCAGCCTCTCTGTGGACGCACTCATGAGAAGACCAATGGCCTGCTCCACCGCCTTTGTAATCATTATATGAAGCATCTCTATGTCTTCCTTGTCGAGAAGACATGGAGTTGACGTAAGTTACTCTAGAGAGGACAAAAGCTTCAATTAATCGAAAGGTACCAGATTCCTTTAGGCCTCGCTTCTAGGTGCAGCTCGCCTGATCATGTGTATGATTTGATCAATGCTGTTTTCGAGGCGCTGCAAGGAGACGTCACTCTTGGTCTTAGCCACGAGATGTAGCCCCAGGCTCTGAATGCGGGGGCTTGGAGTGATGGCCTGGCCATCAAGGAATATTTGAATGTATTCCTTGATTTGGCGTGAGGGCGGAAGACAAGGAGCTCTAATTTTTTACGTGAACACTGGAGGCCACAGGCTTTAGCACATTGGCGTACTAGAAGTGAGATGCCACGCATTGGTGTGAGCTTCCTGTAATTTTTGTAACTCTTAGCACACGAGGAAGGTGCGCACAGGGCCGCTAGATGGGCGTGAGTGGTCGCGTGACGCTTTCACGTGCATTCAGAGGGAACGCAGGGGGTAAACCCTTAGATGTGCTTGGTGAGTACACCACCTGTCTTCCCTGTCTTCGCGTGGGCTCGTAGCTAAATTGGTAAGACAATGGGCTCTCGCTTTGTTAGTCTAGTAGTTCCAGGTTCGATTCCCGGCCGTGCCAGTAAATTCTTTTATTGGTTCGCTGGAGTTTTCTGGTGACACCAACGGTCGCGAAAGAATCCTTGGGGGGTAGAGGTAAAAATCTTTGCTTTAGAAAAAAAAGCACGTACCCGCGGGGACTCGAACTCGTGACTTGCAAAACACTTGCGGCAACATACCTAGCGCCCCAGACCACTCGGCCACAGGGCGGGCTCCGCCGACGTTGGTAATATAAGGTATATATTGTACAACAAGTTTACACTTTTATTTAGTTTTGGAATTTCACGCAGCTTAGGTGACTATTTGTTGTATCGCGCTGGTGCAGTAAGCGTCCCCCGAGTTTCCACAATAGCTCACGTCTAGCAATTGCATTTCGTAGACGGAAAAGCGTTCGCAGATGCGTAGTCGCGCTGCTGACCGCTGTTCTTGTTCGCCCAGCGCAAAAAAGTGCTTCCCGCACCCTATTTTTACGCTGTACGGTAAAAATATCAGTTGATTTTATTTCCTTAGTACCTATATTGACTTCGCTGACTCTTCTCCCGCCTTCAAGAGGCCTTATATTTTCCTACTGGCGTACCAGTCAGCGAAGCGTCGCATGTGCGCTTGTGCAGCGCTTGTGTGAAGCGACCTTGACTTGGAGCTAGATACAGTGTACAAACTAACTAAGTAACGAAAGGCACATTCTTCCATTCACAAACGTGTCCTGGCTTCGTTTCAACTGCGCGAACGAATTGCGACGACCCGTCGGCGGCCGGCGGACGAAACCCTGGGCCGACTGACTCTGTATGAAGGCCGGGGAGCCGTGCAGTAGCGCAGCCAATTGCGAGCTCGGCTCCTCGCGACGTGACACGAAAACGCCGCAGAAAATGGGCGAGCGTAAAGAGAGGAGGACAGCATTTTTGAATTAATTTTTCTACTAAATAAAATCGCGTAAACGCGCCCAGAGTGGTCGTAACATGGCCTGGGGACTCCGGAATACAATTTGCGCAAGTAATCCCGCAATGTTTACATATCACTTCTGTGTCCCTTTAAGATAAGTTTATACATTCCAAATGCTTTCGTATCGAAATCTTTAAATTATGGTTATCTTTTCACTTTAAACATTATCCAGAACAGCAGTTCTGTCTGTATATGAAATACATTTGATTCAGATAAAGATTTGATTCCATCGTCACACCATTTCAAGAGCACAGTAAGTCACTTCAAGTACCTTTTTATTTACCGTTGTCTCGTTATTTTACTATCTCGACATTTGTTTCTGCAAGGATGGGTACAGGCCTATAATGGGGAAAAATCGAAATGCCTCATGCAGGCGCTGCTTCAAGAGAAAATCTTGCATGCAAAAATATCATTAGCAAGCAACATGCAATTGCTTTAGGCTAATTTATGTTTCAAATATTTTTCTCTGATATACAAAAAAGAAGATTGCATTGTGGCTTGATGCCAATATTGCCAGCATTTATCTCATCTTCGTGGCGGTGACCTGATATAACGTTGCTGAAGCGAAAAATTTGCTGATGAATATTTACACAGTTGCCAGCTGTACGACTTCAGCATGCAGCGTTTGAATTGATCTTCTGTCATCTGCGTCGAGTATACGCTCGACCTATTTCTGTGTGTCTCCATTTAGAATGGAAAGTCTTGTAAGCTAGCTCTACGCAAATATTTTATGCTCTCTGTCTGCCATTTCGTTTAGTCTTCCTTTAAAACGTTGTAAATTGCTTTAGGGCAAATGTATGATAAGCACGACCGTTCTATGCTACCCACACCACAGGCGTTGCTGATGCATGTCCGAATTTTTCACGCAGACATTTATCAGGCAAAATATAGGTACAGAATGTGGAGCACCTGCGTTCTATACGTAATGAATAGAAGTTGCATTGGTTCTTCCGACGGGCAACAAACGAAAACAAATCTGTTAAAAGGGTATTTCGAAGGCAGGTGAGGTAAAAACAAACACTAAAACAAAACATGACACCTTGAGCTGTGCCAAACGCAACAAAACGTAGAGATGACGTGCTAGCGGTAAGAATGCGGAAAGAAGGGGTTGAACATACTGAACGTGTAGTGAAATTATCATGGGAAGGGTGTGGAAACAGTGGATTGAACGGGTTGTGTGGAGGAGAACAGGGGGTGTCACAGGGGAAGGGTAACAGAAGACTTTCGTCTTTCGATGACGCTTGCTATGACGGAAGCAGGTGTGTGGCCCCAATTTTTCGGCAACTGAAATGTCGACTAGGCGGATATGCGCGCTCCCGAGTGACCAAAACCACCGAAACACTGTTATTGGTGGGGTTCGTGCTCAACGCGCGCGTGTAACAAAGCGGAACAACTATTTGGAATGTTTGTGCGCCCCTGTGGCTTCTAAATACACAAGCGGAATTTACGTTTTTCGGCGTTTTTCCACCTCCGTCAACGCGAGCTGCGGGCGAGGTATGCGCTGGACAGCTCGGTCTTCCACTAATAGGGGTAGACGTTAAGGGGACATAAAAGGCTGGGTAACTTTTGGTTTCACCTGAGAGATCGCGCGTTCCATAGACCTCTCAGCTTTTGTTCGACGGCAGAGAACGCCCTGTTTGCCGAGCAAGAATGAAGTGCAATTGGCGTTCCGCTCGATCGTTTCCCTTAATTATTGGGGGGAGGTTTCCGAGCACGTCACAAAGTGGCCAGAGGAAGCGAATACCGGTGTTCCGGTATTCCTCGATTGTCGCCATATTTGTAAAAGCCTGTCCTTATTGGCTTTCGATTTCGCCAACGCTAATCAGGAAGGGTGTATATGATGGCATCAGTGTGTGGCGGCTTACAGCAACATGGTTGGGGTGGTGGTTCCAATTTAATGGCGCGTACCCACTCAGGGGGAGTGGCCAGGAAATGGCCGCCTTACCGAAAGAAATTACGTAATTTTTGTAGGGAAAGAAAAATACTTAAATATTAGGATGGATTAGCAGTAGATGAGTAGAGAAATAAAAGTAATGAGATTAGAGAAAGAAAGAAAAAAAAGGTAAAACGAACAACATTTATTGAAAATTAGAAGTAAGAAACACGAAGAAAGTGGTACAGACGAAGCAGTGAGCTGGGCGCGCATATTTTTGACAAGGGAATCCAGTAGGGCTAAATGATGTCTAGCACGGCAGACGGCCTGATGCCAGGAGGAATATGAGTGCAACGCACTGCAAAGATCCCCGTGGCAGAATCCCAGTTCCTTCGCCCCGAATGCCAAAATAACTGTAGCAGACAGCGGGAGGTTTAGCCGGCTGCATGTACTTTCTGAGTTTCTTCGTCTTATCGAGGAGAACCGTCGGCAGGAGAAGAAGAAATGGTGGATTGTTTCTGGTTCTTTGCGAAAGGCGCATAACAGCGACATGGCCAGATTAGAGCAGTGCAAGTAATAATTTAAATTTGGCACGCGACAGCGAAAGCTAGTGAGGGTGACTTCACAAGCTCGCGACTGGCTTATGCTGCACTTCCATGAGTACCGGAGGTGCTCGAGCTCCGAGTCATAGTAAGCAGAATCAGGCAGACTTTGAAGTAAGTGCAGCCTACGGAAGCGAGCCGAAGTTATGAGGGAATAGGGCGGCAGAACCTTCACTACTGGACCGCCCAATGCCATTCCCGCCAGAGCATCCACCGATTCGTTAAGCCAGATACCTGCTTGTCCAGGTACCCAGACCAAACGAAGTTCACGAAGGGAGAAGGCAATAAAGAAGCAAGGACTCGACTTAGGGGGGATGGAGTTAAAGAAGTAATGGCAGAACAAACAGAAAACGAATCCGTGAGAATTATTGCCTGTCGTTTCGAGAAACCAAGCTTACGAAGGGCCAAGAATATTGCGAGAAATTCTGCGTCGAAAGATGTAGTAAAGCTAGGCAGTCGGACGGAAAAGGTCCAATATAGACAGGGAAAAAAATACCTACGCCTGCCTTCTCCTTCCGGACAGAAGCATCGGTTGCAACAATGGCGTGGAATGGGTAACCGTTCGGATGATCCTGTAGGAGGCCTGTTAAAAGGTTCAGAGGGAGTAATTTCGCGTTAGAGGGAAAGATTTCATCGGCTACCAAGATCCTGCACTTTTATTGGAGGGGAAGAATGATGTCGGTGAATTCCTGGGATTGCCCGTGCCCTGCAATCATTCGGTAGCAGAAGTGAAATATACGTTTGGTGTTCACCAAACAATTTCACGGCCGTCTTGTTTCCGGTCGGTCGCGGTACTGATATCTGCTCTTGCCAGTCGCTGTTTCTTGCACCCATGCGGAGGAGGTCCATAGGTCCGGTAGATAGATGGAGAGAGAGAACAATCTTTAATGAGTCTGGCTAGATAGATGAATGATGGATAGAAACTTTATTGTTCATTCGATGGTGGGATAAATCAGCCGCCTCTTTCCAGGCAGCCGCTGCGGGCCCTGACGACGTGGGCCGCCAGTTCTCGTTGTTTGTGGAAACTCATCGCAACAGCCAGCCACTCTCCGGTGTAATCGTGTGGTTGGGTAAGGTTGTGAGGGCACTCCCCCAGAATGTGTTCCTGGGTAGGGGGAATAGTGCAATGGGGACAGAGTAGAACGGGGGTGTCTGGCGTAAGTTGGAATAGATGGACCCGTGTGTGTGTGTGTGTGTAATGTATGGGTTCTTAGCCCGTCGAATGCCTACTTGCTCGCGACGGGTAAGCCCGGGGTGGAAGGGAGGGAATGGAGGGAACGTGCGGCGTATGCTGAGAAGGTTTGCTATGGTAGGGGACCGAGGGGGAGGCCAAGGATTTGTGTCGCGGGCGTCGACATATGCTCGGAGAAGAGCTTCGCGGGTAACCTTATGAGCGCGTTCGTTCCCTGCAACGCCTGCGTGACCAGGGATCGAGTGCACGGGGAAGGGCCCTTTAACGTTTTTGAAGAGGGACAATAATGATGTAAAGGCGAGACCCTGAGTTAGGAGGTCGTGCATGCATCTTTTTTCTACGCTTGCACACAAAGGGAAACATTGCAGTGAAATCAAATGTGATACACAGCCTGGGATTTGGCATCATATTTTATTACGTGTGCTGGCAGTGGTTTGTATTGTTTCAAAAGCGGGGGAGGATGAAACGTTCCCACATCTATTTATTTCGCAATGTCACTCCCCTGCTGCTTCAGCGCTTGTTTGATAAAAATGCCTAGGCAAGCCCCAGCAACCCTATTTCATCCTGCATTCAGGGTTTGTGGTGCAACCTTGTGTTGTGCTAAAAAGTGGATGGGGCGTGAACACCTGTTTTTACGCTTTAGGCATTATCTTTGTTAATGGGGAACTGCTGCTGCTGCTGCGAGTTGTATTGTTGTATTCACATCTCTTTCTTATAATGGAGAGAACGCTGTCGCGTTTTTAAAGAGACACACTTCAGTGTCTCTCTTTAAAACGTGAGTGTGGTGGCATCGGCGGGTTTCGCCTACATTGCCAGACTGGGGTAACGGGTGCCCGAGTGTCGGCAGAACTTGAACTGTGGTGAATTCGGGTTAGAGAACTGCATATGCTGTCGTATCAGTGGAAATAACATGTCGGATGGCGATAAGTGGCTGCACTTCGTTCTTATTAAGGTGTTCTGGCGTTTCTCAACAAAACGTTTTCAATTATTGCGATTGTTTTGATTTCTTTTTGTAAACACCAAGTGCGATTGCAATGTGTTCTTTTATTTAGCCGTAGGATGCTGCGACCGCTTGTCTACTTTTTCTGCCTCAATATGCCCAATATCCAAGATTCAATATAGCATGTACTAGCCTGAAGAAGCAGTTATTTTCGCCTGTAATACTTGGTTTCCACAGACACTTGGAACGCAAAAACGTTTTCGTGGTATAGTACGGTAGACCCTAAGCTGAAATCTACTCCATACATGCGAATAAAAAGACTTGACGGCACGACACCTGTTAGAGTTATGCCACAAGTGCTTCGCACTTAAAAATTGAGGGTTGAAGGCGCAGCGTCAACGAGGAAGGTCAGCTTCAGTAGTAGTCAGTGTTCATCGAATTTCAACGTTCATTGAATCTGATTGACTGCAATATCGGCATTTGGGAGGAGCGTTTTGATTAAGCTTGTTTTTAAGTAGTTACCCGAAACAAAGGTGGTATGAAAAAGCGGTGTCTTTCCTGCTGTGATTTGATCAAGCATGTGTATTTCAAGATTTACCACCGCGTTACTAAGGCAGTTATTGTACTTATTCATAATACATTCAGCGAATATTTCATTGATGTTACGAAGAGAGCGTGGGGCAAGCTAGGCGAAGTTTTCTTAATACCGAAAAAACAGCCGAGAGGATTCGTTCCTCGTGCTGGTGCATTTCAGATGTCGATGGTGAATTTTGTGTGGCCACAATTTTGAAAATAGTGTTACGGTCCACAGGTTCTCCTACCCGAGTAGTTCCAGTGTTTACACGAGCAGTGAGCTGCATTTCTGATAGAATTGTCGGCCTCTTGTTTTGCAACCCTGTCCAATTGAAATGTCAAAAGTATTAGAACTGTCATTATTTACATGGAAACATCGTTGCAAGGGGGCCGCAAATATGAAAAAAAAACATATTAGTGCACTATGGCAGAAACTTTCTCGCTAACTTTGCTTTTCAGAGGAATTGGTAGATCAGCTCGAAGTGCGCTTTGCTTGCGACGCTCAACTAACAACTTTTCTCATAACGATAGTTATTCGGAATGACTTTCACTCGGTCCAGTGCGATTTTTATCCTTCATTAAATGGCCTCAATGAGTTGCCTGGCCCTTGGAAACCACTGTAATAAGTAACCTACAGCAGTTTTGCTAAAGCCACACTTGGCCTGGAAAGTAATTGAGCGATAACCCTTTTATTGCACAAAAACTTCACACTCGTATTTAGATGCTAGTTGCTAATTATAAAGTTGCCTAATTTTTTTTGTAATCACCTTATCCTGACTGGCTAGCTTCCGGTGAACTGTTCTTTTTAATATTCAAAGTATATTCTGGCAATTCCCATTAACTAAGCTGTTTCTTATCAGTGTGGATATTGAAAGCACTTACCCAGGATTACTTAGTTCGGAAAAGGGCAAAATCGAGGAAGCTTTATTTTGCTAATCCCAAAACAGGCTGCCGGAATTCTTCTGCGCTAATTGGGTCCCCAATCAGGACGACTGTACTACGCACTGCACTGACGTTTTCTGCGTTAAATAGGTCCGCCACTGTGCATTGGGTAATCGTTTGAGTTCCATGATACTTGCCAATAAAACGCTGGTTAATTACCTACTTAGCGTGTCACGAAAGCCTAAGTAAAATGAGTTGGAAACCAAGTTCCCGGCAAAAGATCTGACGACAGTCCGATGAAGTACCGACGCAAGTTTATTAGTCGTTGGCGGAACGCCCTCGGGGCGTCGTTCACAGCTGAGTGGGTTAACACTTGTGTTTGGGGAGAGAGGAAGGAAGGAAGGAAGGAAGGAAGGAAGGAAGGAAGGAAGGAAGGAAGGAAGGAAGGAAGGAAGGAAGGAAGGAAGGAAGGAACACAAAAGAATAAAGAACCCTAGCAAACGTATAGCAGTCCGCAAAAGCCCTAAATCTGTTGGCTTAGTTCGTTCCCGGGGAGGAAGTTAAGCAGCGCATTTGCTGCTACACCGATCAGTGAAGCGTGAAGCCAAGCACGCGGAAGAGTCTGTTTTGTGATTAAACGAAAACTCCATGATTTCCACGAAAATCGTAGAAAAGCGAGATAATGAACTCGAAATCTAAAATCTCTCAACCACCGAGTATGTGAACTCGCTTCTCGGGCCAAAATCAGCGTCTTCATTTTCTCGCACACATAGTTTGGAAGGGAGCCATCGGAAGCGCTCAGTTTGGCCGTTTTCCTTGAGCTGCTGAACAGGACTTAAGGAGCGCTGGCACGTTGTGTTGATGACAACCCTATGCATCAACATTTCTAGGGTTGCATGCGTATGTATGTGTCTGACATGTGCATGTATGTAAGTGCATGTGCATGCATGCACATGCATGCATTTGCATACATGTGCATGTATGTGTGTGGCCAAAAAGCAGCGGCGGAATTTTAGGTACATGTACACGATTACCTGTCCTTCCAGGTCTCATTGGAGGCGTCGGTGCCGAACCTGGGTTAATAAAGGAAGGGAAAGGGCACAGGCGTCGTTACTGTTTCGAATCCGGATAAATGTATTCCGAACAGCGGCTTGGCTATGTGAACTGAATATAACCTGATCACTCATGAGTCCGACGAGTGGTGGGGCTCCTGGCGGCGGATATTTTTTCATGGACTACCCATTAGATGCGATGGGGCAGTGAGATTTATTGAAAGAGTACCAACAGCCGCACCGCATCCCTCCCTCGAAAGCATACCACGCCCTAAAGGAAGATGAATCACCAGGAGAGACATCTTACGTCTTCTCCTGAACTTTTGTAAGTATACAAATTTAAGTGACGTTTGCTGATTGGCCGCGAGTACTTCTAAAGGGTTCCACCCAGGTGGAACAATTGTCGGCACACATCGCACGGCTAGGGGTTCCTGTTTTCTAACAACTCACTCACTCACTCACTCACTCACTCACTCACTCACTCACTCACTCACTCACTCACTCACTCACTCACTCACTCACTCACTCACTCACTCACTCACTCACTCACTCACTCACTCACTCACTCACTCACTCACTCACTCACTCAAGTATGAGTGATAGCCTATAAAAAGCACGCATAAATCAAGCATAGGCTGCTGTTTGAAACGCAACGCAGCCTAATTAAAGTTTTCGTTCTTGAGGAAAGTATTATGAGTGATAAGGGATGTTCGAAGAAACGCGTTTTCATGTGACCCTGGAAGGGGTATTGAGTAGCCGAGTCACCGTAAAACGAAACGTCCCTTAGTACCCACGGAAATTCTTTCACATTCGCCGATTGCCTACGCCACGATAAGTTCTTTGAAGCATTGGTTTTACCGAGCTGGAGGAAGCCTCGAGTCGAAATTGGACAGGGAAACCGAGGGCCATTTTGTACGCTTTCCGAACGAATGCAATTTATTCGCAGTGTGCGGTTGGTGTTATGGTGAAATATTATAGTTTATTCATTTATTATACCTAAAAGTCCCCTAAACAAGTCACTGAAGCATGATTTGTGCGATGGCTTTTTTGAAATGGGTGAAGCAGGAGTGGTGCGCGGTGTCAGCAGGCAGATCATTTCAGTCCGTAGACGTTTGAATAAAAAATCAAGCATGGTGGGCGGCAGTATGTGCACGAGTGGGGTGAACAGGTTTGTAATGATTTAGTCGACACGAAAAGCGATGAGCAGGAAGTAAAACCTGGTTTAGGTGCATGGAATGATGAAAACGACAGAAAAGGCAAAATCTAGGAATATGTGGCAGTGTTGGCGAGGTAATTCATGATGAGTGACGGGGCTACATATTTATTAGCTATCCTGCCTCGTCGCCGCCATAAAATTATGAGCTATTGCGAAAGCTCTGGGAATAGAATTTCTAATGGCATTTCTGAAGACCAGGTTGCAGGACAGATAGCACAATTTTTTTTTGCGTTCTTGTAACTAAAATAGGCCATCATCAATAAACAAACCGACAACCGAAACTGGTCGGGTCCATGTCCTTGTAGGCACGTGAAAAAACATCACTTTAAGCGCCATAGGCCTAAGTGGTATTGTCAACAACGCTATAAAATAGGTACGTTTTTTATGTGTTTATTTTTTCTCAGGGACGTTATAAAGGCTGAGCAGGTACCAAGATCAATGTTGTCAAGAAGGAAACTAAACAACAATGTAACCGTCTTGTATCTCTAAAGAAAAGTGACACAAATGCAATCTAAAGATGCATTTGAATTAAAAGTGTTTCAAAGAACGTACTTACGACATTTTCCCAAGCAGCGTTTTATTGTTGAGCCTGCCTAAATACGCGTGCGTTGAACATGCAAGGCAACAAGACTTTAAGCATTCATAAAAAAAACGTTGACAAGAGTGGGCATCTCAATAATGAGAGAAAGAATTTGCGTTTAGATATATCAAAGCACACATTACTGAAATTTGAACTATGTGAAATTTTAAGACCATCACTACCAAGACGAGGTTGGCTTAGATAAAATACAGTAGACTCTCGATAAACGGAACTTCAAGGAACCTAATAAATTAGTTCCGTTTAACAGGAGTTCCGTTTACTGAGAAGATTTGCGAAAGTGGAAATTTGTGTTCGTACACACTCGTTAATACTATTTCATGGAACTCTAAGCACTAGAAGGTGAATGTAGCTGATAGTTTTTCACAATGCAAGGAAGCTGCAACAGGTTTAGGCACAGCATTGACAGAGTTGATTTTGCAAAAATGAGTATCTGTGTACTACAAAACGCATCAATTATCTTTGTTTGAGTCCTTGCAACTGCATCTTCATGGAGGATACAGGCCTTAACTTTGCGAGTGCTTACGAGCCACCGAATCTGGAAGACGGCAACGCCGTAATTATGCGCGAATAGCACCACGATGACACGAACGAGGCGGCAGGAGCTGAGCCCTGTAATTTCGGCATCTTGAATCTAGACCGAACGACTGGAACAAGAACTGCGATGTTGCATTTGCTGCGCTAACACCGTGAACACTAACGAGACGAAATTTACGAAGACAACAAGGCTAAAAAAACCATGGAGGAAAAAAAAACGAAACAGCCGTACCGTAAATTGCTGATTCTCATGCAATGCGTTTCACAAGTTCCATTTCTGGTTCCGTTTACACGGCGATGCGAAAATTTTAGATCCGATTACCGAGAGTTTTTTTACATTATCTGTATACAAAACCAATCAACTTACAGGCTACTGTTCCGTTAAGCGGCCAATTCCGTTTAAGCGATTTCCGTTTATCGAGATTCTACTGTAATTAAGGTTATAAGGTTCGACTAACCGACGCTACACATAGACTATGATGGGCAATGTAGTGGACGGATACGCAATACTTTTTGGCAACTGGAGACCTCTAACTTGCGCCGGGAATTCTTACGCCCTGAACGCATCGTTAACAAAAAAACCTTAGCCGTTAAGATTGCCCTATATAGTCGCATATAGAAAAGTGTAACAATCAGTTATAAATTATAATTTGAAAGATTTTCTTAATGTTTTTTTTTAGATTTTTTTTTGTCATCACGTGACGCCCCAAAATACCACAGCGAGTTTTGCGCATGCTTTTTATGCAAAGGGCTCAGCCTGAGGCGGAATGGTAGCTAGAGCTGCTGTTATCCTCGCAACAACACTGGGAAATTTCTCGGACGACATAAAAATCTTTATTCTCAGATATTCCTTGTAAACATGCGGTTTCTTTTTGCGGTGTTATGTGATGGAGGCAAAAAGCAAAACTGCTGGTGTGTTCGAAATTTCGGCGCACGTTAAAGATCCCCAGATGGTCAAAATATATCCGCAGCCCTCCACTACGGCGCCTCATCGCCTGCGTTGCGTCGGGGGGTTTATTGCTACAATAAATCATCCTGGGGTGTTGTGTGAGGTTAGTAGAGAATTGTGTTTCTCCGTCATACCACCTGCGCGCCATGCTTCAGATGGTATTGTGTCAGCACGAGTGTCTCTGATTTGACTCTGTCTATAAAAGGGAAAACAGCGCAAACTCAGACAAGACACAAGAAGAAGGAGGTGACAAACACGAGCGCTGTTTGTCACCTCCTTCTTCTTGTGTCTTGTCTGAGTTTGCGCTGTTTCCCCTTTTATAATCATGAACCAACTCGCCCAAGCCCTAACCCTTGCAAGTTTTGACTCTGTCGTTGTGTAAAAGAGGACGTATGCGGTTTGCGTTAAAAAAGACCTATTTTGCGACCCGACATGACACCACAGCCGTTCATTATCTTCCGCCGTGTTTTCGTAGTCTCCATGGCTCCGCATTGACCCCCAAGATGAGCTGAGTACACGCTAAACTTGTCTCCGTTTTAGCGTCACCTAGCAGATTGTACAATGATTTGCTGAATACGTTCGTACACTGAAGTGTGATGCCAGCTGGGATAAAATTTTTTGCTGCTCCCAACTGAGAATCTAAACCCCAAACCATCCGCATAACTGTCCTTATAGTACGTACGCCCACTCCTGATAAAACAACTCTGTAACGGACTTTAATCCGGCCCTATTGTGCCCCAGGGGAAATGCCGTATTTGTCTTCGATTTTCTGACCACATTCTTCTAGCAGGTTATCTGTCTTTCCTCGCCTCTCGTTTTGTCTCTCCTACGCCACCCTGTTACCATTCCAGGCGCCGGTTTTCCCAGGGCCCCAGATTGCTTTCGCTGCCTAAATCGGCCACTTTCTCTTAATTTGAGGTGGATTGCTCCGCCAAGTTTGTAGCCTAATCTAAAACGTTGTTACTTAAACATGAACCATACTCTCTCCTCTCAACGATATTTCTTTTGCCTTGGCTTTGTTGGACGACTGAAGATTTTTAGTTGTATTTAGCAAGTCCGAAGTTTCTGCCATATATATTATCACCTTTTGGTGGCACATGTTAGAAAAACTTAAGCAGCCGCTAAGCTCGGCTGTGCCAGATATACGTAGCGTGAGCTAAGGTTCAGGTGGTTATTCTTGATTTATTCTCTCTCTATCTCTCTCTCTCTCCCTCTCTCTCTCTCTCTCTCTTGGGTTTCCTGGTTTCTAGGTTCAGCTTGATTATCATGCTTACTGATGTTTCAATGACACACACACGGTATACGCATTATGTGACACGTGTATTTATCATGCGGCTCCGGCGGAGCGTCACCAATCGCCCCAGAGCTATGCTGGTTCCACAGGCTGCACGCCGGGGTTGCTTCGACGCACGAGCCATCGCTTCTACACCCGGCCACCCCTCACATGATCATAAAGTGAACCAGGCCTCCACGTGCGGAACGGAGGTCGGCGAAGACGATGGGCGCGTGGGGCGCGTGAGAGATGCCGGGCAGCGAAGCAACGTTCTGTGCTCCGTGTGACATCACCGGTCCTCCCGAATGCGCAGCATGGCTCTCTAGGAGCCACGCGAAAGTGCTCAACCTCGGCCAGTGTAGCTCACGCTACAAAACGTTCGCCTTGGTGACATAGGTATATTGATGCCTAGAGCATCTTTAACTAGCAAAAACAACCCGCCGCGGTGGCTCAGTGGCTAAGGCGTTGCGCTGCTGAGCACGAGGTCGCGGGTTCGATTCCGGCCGCGGCGGCCGCTTTTCTGATGGAGGCGAAAAGCAAAACGCCCGTGTGTACGAGATTTTGGCGCACGATAAAGATCCCCAGGTGGTCAAAATTAATCCGGAGCCCTCCACTACGGCGCGCCTCATCGCCCGCGTTGCGTCGGCGCGTTAAACCCTACAATCAATCAATCAACTAGCAAAAGCAACACAGGGACAAAGGCAGACACAGACAGTCTGCATTACAGGACTAGATAGCGTCCGTTGTGAACGTATGTTCCTCGTACCTTTTCTGACTAGTGAAATTCACTCTACTCAAGCCCAGCTAGCCACAGTTTCTGCCTTAGCCTGGTGTTCATTACTTCCAATTTTAATGAATTTTCCAAGGTAATGAATTCATTACTTCTCATTACTTCCCAGCGTACTGAATTCTTTTTTTCCTCATTGCTTTTCATTACTTGCTGGGGCAATGCATTCATTGCTTTCCAAGGCACAGATACATGCACATACAAGCCGTGGAACAGCGGCATATCTGGCAACAGGAAGGCCATCTGAGTCCGATCTCCATCGTTCCCTGCGATTTCGGGGAACGGAAGTCACTTCGCTTTATTGCGAGATAGCGAGCCCTGCGGCGACAAACAAGACAGCCGATCGCTGGTACGCTGTGCCGCAGTGACGCCGACTATTTGAGCCCTGCCACAGTCAATTCGGGAGGCTGCACTCAACCCGCAATCTGAAACCAGTATTGGCTATCCTCTGGTATACCAGAGCCCCTTCATACGGTGCAATTAAAGGGAAGTAGTTCCGGCTTAGTTGGAATACAGCGCGAGAGTTGTCTCTTTTTTGTTGTCCTTTCTGTTGACACGCTGCTTGTAAATAAACTTAAAGCAGGGCTTCCCGAAAGAAACCAGCTTGTACGGTTCTCCGTTATTTCTTTTCCTTGTGTTTTCTACTCACATCCGCACTCGTGCGTGTCCGCTGGCACTGGAGCAAAAAAAATAGACGAGACATAGCGAAGTAAACAACCAGAGCCCTGGGCGTATATGTTTACCCCTCTTCTTCCTGTTTTTTTTTTTTTCAAGTTCAAGCAATGAGTAGCAACTGCTACCCTAATTCACATTTCTATATTGTCCTCCTTTCCCTTGCGCTTTTTTAAAGCAAAGCTTTTTTCTTACCGTTCGGTTTCGGTGGTGCCGTTGGTGTAAACAGACAACTCCCTCGAACAAACAAAAGAAGTTATTGGCACCGAAGGAATTCAACTGTTACCTGAAACAGAAATGGAGCAAGAGCCCGTTGTTTACCGATTGAGCTACTAGCTCTCGCTAAGAAGGGGGAAAAAGCCGTGATACTTAGAGAGCACAGCTGCGGGTTTATCCCTGCGCTCTCACTCAATGCCACGTGATAGCGTCGTTGTGTTTGTTGTTTCTCTTCTTGTGGCACATACCAACGGGGGCGATTGGCCAAGAAACGGAGTGGCTTTTTGGGGCTAAAACGCCCATTTCATAGCCCTATATAATCAGCCTGTAGGAATTGGGGAAACGGCTACCGAATTATATAATAGATGTAGATTAGAATCAATGAAGTACAGGATGTCTCGCGCCGCTGTGCGCTCCACCCACGGCACGTCCAGCGGCCGTGTGCGCGCCTTGCGCATGCGCTAGAAGTTAGTAAAAATTCAAGAAAGCTCACAACAACGCATGGAATCTCACTTCTCCTCTGTCTCTGCGCCGATATCTCGGCCTCCGTCGGCTGTGGCAGAGACGGAACAGAAGTGAGATCGTCTAACACCGGGTTTGAGCTTCCTGTAATTTTACAAAAAGAGTTTCCCCTGATGTGCTTCACCAATACAACTCAACCAACGACTATTCGTGGATCATACATTGATTTAACCTTAGCGAAGAATATCTCTTTGCAGTAATAAACGGTGTGATTAGTGCATTTCACTTCGCTCGGGTTACACTCTGCATAGAGCCACGTGTGTGAATTCAAGTGACGTAGCATGGGTCATCGCTGTGGGCGTCGTTTACAGCTTTGCTTTCCAACCACCTTCACAGGGTGGATTGGCGCACATTTTCCCCCTCCGGAATTCTGACGGCACGAGGTGATGAAAACGGTTGTTTTGCTTCCTATTGATACTCGCAGTTTAGATGAGAAAACTCTAACTCAGCGTGTATTAAGCATACCAGTGAGGGTGAATGCTATCCGCTGGTTCGTGAATCGACCATTCGGTAGACTGAAACCTGCACATGTACTGGACGTACTTTCATTATGATTCAGCTTCGGAAACATGTGTTTCTTTGAAAATCTGGTGGTGTAGTTTGGTGGCCTTCGCGCAGCGCCTATCGACAACCGAAGAAAAAGCTTACGTAACGGGGCTGCCGGTGTTTTTATAAGGCTCTCTTTGGTAATGTACTACAAAACATTGTACGAGTTTTGTTTTCCTACAGCCAGCCGGGAATCATTGCTTTCATATTACGTCATTCTCTTTTTGCAGTGCGGTGAGCTTCCGCCTTTTAATAGGCTGCACATGTCATCGTTATTTACGCTCCCTGCGTGGCGCGATACGCATGGAAAGCCACAAGCGGGGCTTTTCAGTGTTCGCTGAACAAAAATGGCAGCACCTCCACTCCGTGGATGATGGCGAGAATTCGGAGTACGGGGACTCGAAATGACATCCAAGTTGCGCCCCGAGTGACATCCGGCGCAGTGACCGTTATTCGATTTGAGCCATGAGTTGCAGCTTGATTATTCCATAAATGGAACTGCAACTCGTGGCTCAAATGGAATTTCGCTTGATTTTCGCTTCATGGTGTTGTACGCATGGATGCATGCGGACGGACATTGGGAGGTAAGCGGGATTCACACGACAGAGAAACCCTCTCTTTTTGGCCCGCGGGACCCGCTCACGTGACCGGTTTTAGGCTCCGCCCCTCGGTGGGGATAGCCCGCGGTGGATCCGCGAAAGAAAATGCCTCCGCATGTTTTCGCTCGACGGCGGTGGCCCTCGGCGGGGAGTGGAACCTGTTCCTCGGCGCTGTCGTCTGCTAGTAACTCCGCGTAGCTCCGCACGTGTGGATGCGCCGCCAGGCCGGATAATCCGGTCACGTGCTGTTGACGTCGCAAATCCGTCCGCCTCCGTGAGAGGGTTTCTCCGTCGTGTGAATCCCGCTTTAGGTACTCCGTACCGTTAAAGGCGAGGGATTAAGCCGCTTGACTCTCGGGTACTAACTCACGGTCGTAGCCCAATGGGTAAGACGACTCACACTAACTCTGTCTGGTCCATCAGACAGACGCCCGAATCCTTCCGGCGCCTGTGCGATTTTTGGCTATTGTAAATGCTATGCGCGCGGATGCGGACGGACATTGTGTGGTCCTGCACCTAATGCAGGCTGATTATATTGTGGCACATACCCATTGTGCCACATACCCATTGCAGGCTGGTTATATATGGCTATAAGGTTGGCGTTTTAGCCCCAAAAAGCCACTCCGTTTCTTGGCCAATCGCCCACGTGGGTATGTGCCACAAGAAAAGAAACAACAAACACAACGACGCTATCACGTGGCATTGAGTGAGAGCGCAGGGATAAACCCGCAGCTGTGCTCTCTAAGTACACGGCTTTTTCCCCCCTTCTCGGCGAGAGCTCGTAGCTCAATCCGTAAACAACGGGCTCTTGCTCCGTTTCTGTATTAGTTAACAGTTAAATTCCTTCGGTGCCAATAACTTCTTTTGTTTGTTCGAGGGAGTTGTCTGTTTACACCAACGGCAACACAGAAACCGAGAAGCTCCGCACCTAATATGTTCGGGCACACATAAAACAAGTTACCCAAACTATTCATAGGCTGCCGGACTACCCAGCAAAGCTGATTTTGTTCTTTCGGACTGAGCACATTCACGAAACAACATACGATTCGATGAGTGCTTTGCGGCTGGCTATCTTCATCAGCTGTGTCGCGTTTCTACGTCACCTCCTGTCCATGCCTTGGCCTCCGCAGCATCGCGCACTATACCAATACAGCAGCAGCTGCGACGCGACATCCTTTTCACGCTCTCCCTCGCCACGCCCTTTCTCCCTATCTGCTTTGTGAGCACGGGAGCGTTCTGTTCGCAGACATATCCGACTTCGAATACACGTCTTTACCCCCTTGTGGGCTGAAGGTAAAACGCTTCGCTGGGCAAAAATTCTAGAGCTTCCACTTAAAGGCACACTGAAATGAATTTTTCAAGCTTCTGTTTTTCCTTGCATTGCCTATGGTGGCTCAAATAGACACAGTTTTCATTGTTTTTCCGGTGGATAGGGCCATATTTTGTTCATAAATCTTGTAAGAAGAAAAACTACCGTGTGAGCTCTGCGGCAGCCGCACCAGCGAAAGCAGGCACGTCCGCACGAGATGCGACTGTGATTCTTTCCTTCTTTCTTTCTTTATTCTTTCCCCCTTTTCTTTCTTCTCTCTTTCTTTCTTTCTTGTTTTCTTTCGTAATTCCTTCCTTCCTTTATTCCTTCCTTTCTTTCTTCCTTTCTTTTATTTTTTTTTCTTTTTTCTTTCTTTCTTTCTTTCTTTCTTTCTTTTTTTTCTTTCTTTTTTTCTTTCTTTTCTTGCTTCCTTCCTTCCTTTCTTTCTTTTTCTTTCTTTCCTTTTTTTTCTTTATTTCTTCCTTTCTCCTTTTCTTACTTTCTTTCTCCCTTTGTTTCTTTTCTTCCTTCCTTCCTTCCTTTCGTCCTTCCTTTCTTTCTTCCTTTCTCTCATTGCTTTCTTTCTTTCCTTCTTAACTTCTTTTTTGTTTCTTCCTTTCTTCATTCCTTCTTCCCTTTCTTTCTTTTATTCTTTCTTCGTTTCTTCCTATCTTCGTTTTTTGTTTCTTTCCTTCTTTCCCCCTTCCTTTCTTTCTTTACCGCTTCCTTCTTTCTTTCTTTCGTTCTTTCTTTCTATCTTTGTTTATTTCTTTCCCTCTTCATTCTTCCTTCCTTCTTGTTTCTTCTTTCCTTCTTCGTCTCTTTCTCCCTTTCTTTCTTTCTTTCTTTCTTTCTTTGGTTAGTTCCTTTTTCCTTCTTTTCTTTTCATCCAGTACTATTATCCAACGGAGCTCAGAACATTTGCGTCAGAACATTTCCTTCGAACTGGCTCCGCAACTCGCGTTATCTGGGCTTTCTCAGCAAACTACGACAAATGACAGTTGCTTTAGCTTCATGAAAAATTAAACAAATCACCTTTACGACAAATTAGAACGATGTTCTTATCAACAATGTTCTAAAAATGCTAAGTAGGGACATCGCTTATCAACGCTGAGCAAGTTAGCCTCATTCGAGCGGAGTCCATTAGCCGGCTAACACGACAGCCTCATTTGATGCATACAAAGTAGTGCATCGTTAAGCCTCCCTGATTGTGGATACATTAGTGCGGAAAAGGACCTTCTAAGGGGTTTGTTTTTATTATGTTCAGCGAAGCAAAGTTGTGTGCATTTTAGTTTTTATTCCGTAAATATTTTTGGGTAACTGTTCCCACTAAGTAAAGTTACTACAAGCGGCTTAGGTAATTGTAACATCTACTCAAGTATTTATGTAGATGTACACAAGCACTAAAAGCTCAGAGCCCTACTAGAGCTAACCAGTCATGCTAAGAGAATTGGTTGAAAATGTTAAGCCACAATCAAAATAGATTCTGTCATCTAAAATGAGCGTGGATTCGTTATTTTTTATTGTAAGAAAATTGTGTAATATTATTTAAATACTAGTCTTGCACCAACAATTTTCTCGAAAATCACTTAAATTTGGGTAGTTTTCGAAGCACACTTGCTCATCGGTCCACTCCATAAAATTATGCCTGTAAGACAATGCAACTCTTGTGGGAGATAAAACGAACTGTAAGCACAATCGTGGTGTGCCGTTGCGAGTCCGCAGCAGAAAACTGTTCTATCAGCATATGTGAGTAATCCTGTGTAAAACCATTTCATGAAAGGCTTTTGGTTCTGTTGCGGATAAAGTGCATTTTATGCCTGTTCCCGCCCGCCGAGTACCGAAATTCTCTTTGTAAATTCGTCTGATACGAATGTTTCCTATTGAACAAAAAGTGTCAATTTGTGGCGTGGCCATTGCAGAGGCAACGAAGCAGAAAGTACAATAAAATAAACTCAACATTTTTGGTTCAAGGCATTTAGGTGGTCAACTAGAGTGATATGCGTTTCTACATAGTTTTAGGATCGATGGGTACTATAATGCTACTAATGCCAAACGGGCCTCACTAGTACGTTATGGATGGCAGCTAATTCTGCGATGTTCAAAATGTTCAAAGATGGCGATCTCTGTTTTTAGAAGAAAAACCTCGGTTAACATACCCTTAAAATTCACTCCGTCAGTGTAAAGTTATAAAATGCATTTAACTCGCTTACACTGGGTGAATCCCGACGAAGTGTCATGGAGAGTAGTTCCAATGAAATAAAAAGAAAATTTCTATAGGAGCAGAATCCTGCTTGCATGCTTTGCAGGCGAAAAAATTGTGATTATCACTGAATATACTGAAAGGTGAGTACCTTACGGGTACTCAACTACGGGGCAGGAACTTGGAGGCTCAAGAAGAGGGTTCAACTTAAATTGAGGACGACTCAGTGAGCAATGGAACGGAAGATGATAGGCGTAACATTAAGGGACAAGAAGAGAGCGGAGTGGATCAGGAAAGAAATGCATGTTAAGGTTAAGGACATATAATAGAAATGAAGAAGAACTGGACGTGGGCAGGGCATGTAATGTGGAGGCAAGATAACCGCTGGTCATTAATGGTAACAGAGAGGATCACTAGAGAAGGCAAGCGTGGCAGGGGGCGGCAGAAAGTAAAGTGGGCAGATGAGTTCAAGAAGTTTGCGGGTATAAGATGGTCGCAGTTAGCACAGGACCCGGATAATTGGAGATTAATGGGAGAGGTTTTTGCCCTGCAGTGGGCGTAGATAGGCTGGTGATGATGATGATGATACTGAACAGGCTTCGTTATGGATATAGGGTGTTTGCGTATCTGCCTTCGTATTCATTTCTTAACAAGTTTGCGCAATAAACCTCAACAGAGAGACTGGCAGCGGGCAACACTAAGCTTCCCACAATCAAGGTTTCCGTCGCTTTGGCATACCTATTCTTCTCACGTGCTCTTACGTTCACCAGTTTTACGCTGCTACGCCACTCGTCTCGTATCCTGGAGGGCCGCGTTCGATAGCTCCACTAACCCCAACTTACTTAAATTGTTACGAAAGTCGTCAATTTCCTTCATCAAAATTATAGAAACTACGCCCTTTCGCAGAAATTCTGGCATCGTGTTTCTTAGTCTTCGCAGAGGCAGACATTTTCTGTAACGGACAACATCGCCGATTTTTCGCAAAATAGGGCATTTAAAATCTTTGCAATGAAGCTAAATGGCATGCCTATTGGTACAGTCTGGCTCCATCCACTGTATGCAACGAAAAAAACACATGCACTAGCTGGGCAATGAATTAGAGGGAAATTATGACGGAGGAATAATAATAAAAACGCGCACAATGTTATTATCAACACTGCATCCAGTTCTGGCGCAGCACAGTTCTGTGTGACGAGGGCGGTGACAGGAATTCGTGCTCGGCCTTTTTGAAACTTCGTAGTCGGATACGTCCCAATTATATATATCTAGCATTAGGTCAAACATTTAAATGCCATTAATTCAGAAGAAAGAAGAAAAGCGAAGGAAAGTGCCCGGAGGTTAGCCTTGGTTAGAGCCTGGTTTGCTACCCGGCACAGAGTGAACCGCATTAAGGGGCAAAAGAGAGGCCAGGACAAGGCTCCACATGCGAGCGTAGACGGGCGCGCACTCCAGTGCCTTTTTATGAATAAAGGTTAGTGGAGCAGGTAGTGGAGATCGCCGCCAAGCTGTAACTCACGGCGCCCACGAAAAGGGCCTTAAGGGATCATAATGTTGATGACCTGGTTATTGAAAAGTATTTCTTGAATAACCGTAGTTGCTGATTCTACAGAACATATAAGATTTGGGTTTACTGAGGCCAACGAAACGTAATTCAAATCAGTATGAAAATTCTCATCGAGAACACCGCACGACTTCCCCTCTTCTGTTGGGCGTATTTCGCCATGTATAAATGAATATTTCAATGTAGCTGAGGTACATACAAAAAAAAATAAAATAAAACTATGCGTCGGCCGGGAATCGAACCCGGGTCAACTGCTTGGAAGGCAGCTATGCTAACCACTATACCACCGACGAGCCGACGGACAAGGACAGTTTCGCAGCGCATCTCGTCGCATACATATAAGGCCGGCGGTTCGCTCTTGCGAGGGTGCCGTATATGCGAGGAGAAGTGGAAAGCAGGTCAGCGCGCACACATGGAGGAAATAAAGAGCAGCACGCGTGTGTGCGAGCAGGCGACCAGCTGTGCGTTGAGGTCAGTTGTTGCTGCCGTCCGAGGTGTTCCGACGTAATTCTCCGGCTGTCGTCGAGGCCTTTGCGTACGCTGGTCGTTCGACGTTTCAGTTGGACCGTCTGCTATGAGCGCTCGGTTGCGTGAGGTGTTTTAGAGATGGACCTAGCTCACTGCTTGGGAGTTTGCCTGCTTCTTCCCTGCTCAGCAAGCTCGGCTCGTCGATGGTGACTTCGCATTTGTGCCCTGCTGCCACTCGCCGCTTCTTCTGACGAACCCCGTGTAATATCGTTTCCCGTACGCGGCAGGGTACCAGCTACAGTGTTTAAATGTGTTTGAAGTGCTTGAAGTGTGAAGCCTACCGCAGCCTTACTCATGGCGCCGGTGGATGTCGGCAAATCTGTCATACCCCTAACTACCGTTTTCCCCCCTGACGAATGCTTGCTGATTTACTATTTTTATTTGTAAAATGTCGAATTATAATACATTCTATTTCCGTGCAGTTAAATTCGAAGTGGATCGGTCGGCCGGTGAGATCGATCATCGAAGCGATGATCCCTGAAACGATGACTCTCTGGCTCGTTGGACGACGGCACGTAGCCGACGATGGTCTACTACCAAGCAAACTCAATATGCACAATGTGTGCACTTTATTTACACTACGTATTCACAACTTTCAATGCTCATGATCGTATAAAGGAGTCGGACCAAGGCCCGCGTCGAGCGGAGCTCGCGCTGTCCTGTTCCCTCTAAAACATCTAACTCCTCGGTTTTACCACCAAAACCCCGCCCACACACACGACGTCACAAACTGAGAGTAAGCATGGCTCATTGATTAGCCCACCTAGGCCACTGATTGGCCACAGTGACAAACAAAGCTAGGAGGGTTAAAAATAGCCACGTGACCACCCCTCTCTCACTATCATACAGAAACCCGGAGGTATTCCGCAAAAACACAAATATAACACACGAAAATTACCCAACTAAAAGCAAACCTAGCGCCGGCCATCGGCTGTCGGGCGGCTAGTCTTAAATTATTGTCCATACCGTGCGCGACTATAACTGTGTCCCACGCGGCCAAAATCATTTCCTTTGTGGACACGTGGGAGCGCCTAACAAAGCCTGGTCGCCTACCTACTGACGCGTCCCAGCCGCCAGGTTGTCAGTTTCTTACGTGTGACAAACGGGAATTTCGCCCACCAGCTTTGAGCAGTGCATCTGGTGCCCTCTTCGTTGTGTGACCCCTTGATTGGCCTCCAGCTCCTGACCGGTTCCGGGATTCTCGTGGCGGTAATCGGGGTCGTTAAAATGTCAACGATTCCCCTCCGCGGCTTCTCAAATAATAATAATAACAATTATAGTCTTTATTTCCATCAACTCAAGTGATGGAGGAGGTGGGAGTAAGAGCGAATAATCGCTTCACGGAGCTCCCACCACCCTTACAGCCATGGCAGCGACAGCAAAACCGCATTGAGGGCAGAGTTTGACATTGTACTACGGTCTGTGTAGTGAAAAAAAAGAAGAAAGACATGACATCCTTCTACGCTCTTTGTAGTGAAAAAAAAAAGAAATGACATTCAACTACGGTCCTGCATAATGAAAAAAAAAGAAAAAATTACACTCCATTGCGCTCTGCGTAGTGGAAAAAAGCAATAATTACAAACAAAACCTTACACACAAACAATTCACGACTACTCATTACAAATTCTCAAAACAAATCGCGCTTGTTTTGTCCAACAAACATTCAAATTTACACAGCACTGATCTAAATATTAACAATGAACCGTACATAATAATGTAGAATGTGGAATGGCGGCAAGATAACTGCTTAAAAATGACAGTGAAAAATTATCAATATTGATACCCTCATTAGTGAGTGTGTTTAATATTCTTGCTAGTATATATGATAGGAGTTGATGACCCTAATTAGTACGGACAGGGGGTAACTGCCCAATGGGGTGTTATGCGTTGTGGATATGGAGTCTCGTATAATTGTAGGCGTGCTATACTGGAAAGAAAAATTAGGCCTCTTTTCTTTTGCGTTTGTACTTCCGGATCAAGCAATATTTTCTACAGGTTGAATATGTTAACTATGTCATGTTTCCGAAATAAATGTTGTGTTGTATGCCTGCACGGCAAGTCAAGAACCATGCGAAGCATCCGTTTTCAAGAATGACTAGCTTTCTAGAATTGAGGTTGGTAGTTGCCGCCCATACAAGCGTGCAAGTAGTTGTAGTAAGAGCAGAAAAAAGCCCGGTACAGTAGTAGATTGACTTTTTGTGGCAGTATGTATTTGTGGCGTAGAATAAATCCCATGGAACTAGAAGCTTTTACCGTTATATGGGGTACGGTGATCATCCCACAACATATTTTCTGAAAAAAAAAACACTCAATGTTTCAAAGATTGAAACTATTGAACGGTTTGGGATTTATAGCATAGTGGAATGTGCATGTTAATGTATTGGTTCATTTTTCGGGCGGGAAAATGCAGCTTTTGACATCGAGATGTTTACTTCAAGTAAGTTAGCGTCTGACCGTTCGCACGGGAAAATAAATCTGTGGATTCACCCGACAGAAAAATACTGGTATCATCCGAGTATATTACAAAACGAGCACTGGGTTGAAGGTTTAATATCTCATTAGGTACTGACTACAGTGACGGGGCCCCGTCACTTTAAAATCTGCACTACAGTGACGGGGCCCCCTAAAGTTCCGTCCAGAGGAAACGCAACTCGCGTTGAGAGCAGTCTCTCTTGATTTTTACCCAACCGGCCAAACCGCTACCGCTCACTGACTAACCAGAATCACTGTTAATTATTAATCATTATTAATAATTACAGATGGTCGGACTAACTGTAGCTCTATCCGAACGGATCTCCAAGCCGCCACCCGACGCCCGCTTCACAATATATCAGCGAGAGCAGTCTGTCTTGATTTTTACCTAACCGGCCAAACCGCTTCCGCTCACTGACTAGCCAGAGTCACTGTTAATTATTAATCACTGGTAATAATTACAGGAGATCGGGCGTAACTGGCGATGGCTACGTCGGCCTTGGCTCCAGTGAGCGGGAGCGGTTCGGCCGCTTGAGTAAAAAACCAAGACCGACTGCTCTCACCGCGTGAATTTGTTTTGCTGTTACAAAACGCTAACCACGCGGCCACACACACACACACACACACACACACACACACACACACACACACACACACACACACACACACACACACACACACCACACACACACACACACACACACACAAAATAAAAAAACACGATGCTAGAATCGAACCACGGACTACAACGTCCGTAGTCAGCGGCTGAACCACTACACCAAATCCCAGAAGGAGAACGGCGGCTAATCGGCTGGTTTTGATTTTAAAGTGACGGGGCCGCGTCACTGTAGTGCAGATTTTAAAGCGACGGGCCCCGTCACTGTAGTCAGTACCAAGTCGTTAATATACAGGTTAATATAATTAATGAATACACTTACGCAAGCAAGCCGTCCTTCGAAAGCTTACATCGCTTTCAGCTATATGGGGTGACCGACGCGTTTGTAGCCGTCGTCTCCGGCCCGCTCGTCGGGTGAACACAAAAGTGTGGCGAATAACAAAGAAGCCTCGGCCCTTTCTCCTTACGCCCCTCGCGCCCAACTCAGCTCGGCCGGCGTGAAAACAAAAACCATACAGGTAAACAAGATAAACGCCAGTAAAAGATATCTAGTTGCCGAGGTGGTTTTAATTACTAAGTGAGGGGCCCGAACTTAACATGTCCATAATATATTCTTATAGTATTGTCTTCTAATTATACATTATTTCTTTCTGTCTCATTCGTGGCTGCCCATAGGCTTCAATGAGACTGCGGTCCTCAAACGAGCCCACAGGTTCTTTTCACGCTACTTCAATTTACTGTCTTTCGTAATAACATCGCAGTTATAACAGCCACCGGCTGTGCGCAAACCCGAATTTCGGTACCGTATTGACAGCTACCACTCTAGACCGGGGAACGTTGGCGACGAGGGAAGTCGGGCAAGGAAGTAGGGCAAGGGCACACTCCACCAATCACTTTTATTTTGTCTAAATGAGTCAGGTTTGGCCTGAAATGTTTCCCCTCAAGTTTTGCTTTATATATGTGTGGCCGCATAACGTGCAGATGAATAACAAATACTGCAGAAGAAAACACCACACGTACTTACAACCGGCACTAAAAGTTTTTGAGGCGCCATTTTCCAAATTGAAGTCAATTTCTCTACGGAAAGATGGAATTGCCTTTACAAGCGAATCAGGGGCTCGGTGTCGTCGCCACGACAAGATCGTCTAATCCCCTCCTCTTCGCTATGCAGGCGCCCGCAAGCATTCTCGTGCTTGTGTTCGCCCCGCTTCTCTCTCGTGGGCCTCGTCGGACGGTGGAGGGGCGGACGCTTTCCCGTCTTTCGCCGGTACCGCGCGACCTCGGCCGCTGCTTCCCCGTCTAACCGAAGCCGCCATTCTCCGGTCGGCGCCCCCGGCAACAGCACGGACGATCGTCGGCAATGCGCCACCGTCTTCAACTTCAAATTCCACTGATGGGACGCCTATTAGGAGCGCCGCACCCGCGGCTCCCTGTGGGCTCGGTGTCTTCGCCACGACAAGGTCGTCTAATACCCTCCTCTTCGCTATGGAGGGGCGACACCATATGCCCTTCTAGCTAAAAATTAGAGCAGTTACTTTATGGTTGAGCTGCCGAGCCCACAGTGTTGCCCTGTTGCCGTCGAGTGCTGTCATGCAGTGTACGAGCTACTTTGATGTTACCGAGAGGTGTCGAAACCAAACCAGGTCCTGATCCTACCAGAATTTTTAATTAACTTACGAACATCGCTGACGACATCAGAGCAGTAAAAGAGGAGGGGTTGGCGGACGACCTGTCTGATGTGTATTTGTATATCCGCAGTGTTTTTGTATCCTTGCTGTTTACTCCGTGGAGATGTTGAACAAAATCCCGGCCATACCATTGAAGAAATGTTTGAGCAGCTCCTGGATGGGTCAGAAGAGTGTGTCAAGTAGACAAGGCGCTATCGAAGAGAAACTTAAACAAGTGGAAGCCAGTCTGTTAGTAGTCAATAATTTGGCTTTAAAATGGCAACCCTAAAAAAAAACCGTCCATATTCTGGAAAAAAAATGTTAGTCGAATTAGAGGATAGGAGCAGGCGAATCAATTTGATTGTATATGGTGCGGAGGAAAAAAATGACGAATGAGTGGAATCGCTTACTAATGAAGTGGTGGGCAATGTCTTTTCTAGGTGCTACAAGTGAATGTATTCCTCACTCGAGCGCATTTATCGACTAGGACGAAAACAACGTAATAAACAGAGACCAGTTATACTAAAACTGATGGACCACAGAGAAGAAACGTTGGTGCTCAAGAACTGCTCCAAACTGAAAGGCACAAACATATCGGTATCTGAAGATTTTGCTCCAGCCACGAGACAAGTTAGGAAGCAGCTGTGGAACCGCACTGCTGAAATCCGGAAAGCCGGTTAAAAAGTTCAGCTTGTTTACGACAAGATAAAGATTGACAAGAACGTCTTTGAGTGGGACAACATTTCAAATGAAAAGAGTACCTGTAGCACATAGTAGTAGCACATTGCAAGACCAGCAATGACCAACAGTCAAGCCCAAAAGTTTTTGCGATGCCTTAATATCAACACCCGCAGTATAATGAACAAATGTTCGGAATTAGAGAGTGTCGTTCTAGCTTACAAGCCTCACGTTTTAGTTATAACTGAAACTTGGCTCCATCCGGATATTTCTGATTCTGAAATCTTGCCTTTAGGCTATATTATTATCAGAAGAGATAGAAACCGTCATGGGGGTGGTGTAGCCATTATGTTTAAGAACACCTTGCGGTTGTCGAGATTACCAGATACAAACAGGAATTGAAAGCGTAGTTGCTAAAATTTTTCTAGATGAACAAAACTTGGTAATCGGCGCTTTCTACACCCTCCTAACAGTGACAGTGTATTCGTCGAGAAGGCTAATGAATTTCTCTGCACGTACAGAAATCATTCGTCTAATCTTGTACTGGCGGATCAGTGCAATTTTCCATCGATTAGCTGGGAACACGATTTCCCAAGGCTCTCTCACCTTCATCAGAATCTTTTGTTGACCTAGTGCTTTTACATGATCTATCTGAACTTGTCAAGCTCCCCACACATATTCAAAACGGTGCGGAATCTACGCTTGATCTTTTTATTGTTAACAGCGGCATGCGTAAACGAAAACCCTAAAGAAGGCATATCAGGCCATAAAACAGTAGGTTTAACCCTTGCAGCCAACTCCGCAGTACCGCCGGAAAAAATAGAAACCGTCATTCCTGTTTTTGCGCGTGCTGGTGGCGTTGACGTGCTAGATGCTCTCGAGAGTTCTTTTTCGGCTTTTGTTAGTCTCTGTCAATCCGATGTATGCTCAATTGAGCATGCATGGTGCTACTTTAAAAATGTTGCATTTAGGTGTATTAATGCGTTTATTCCATTCAAAACGAACGTGCATCGGAACTCAAATTCATAGTTAAGTAAGAAAATCGTACGCACTTCGCGCGAATTGAAGAAGGCTTGAAAACAATTTAAAACGATCGTCAACAACTTCCAATAGCAACAAAATTTGTAGCTCCGCATGCTTTTAAACGAGAGTATTAAGAATTGCTGAAGAACACTATCAAACGGGTCAGATTACCAGAATTTTACTTCCTTCCCTGCAAAGTTTTGGCGGCATCTTTCAACAAACAAAGGGCTGTGGCAAATCTTTGCGTGAGCAATTTTCCAATCGTAGATTGGCAGCGCATTTGTAAAACCTTAAATGATTACTTCTGTACAGTGTTCAACATTGACGATAATGTTTCACCGATATTTAGTCCTTCTGTTGTTTCCCCGCCTATCGATGATGTGTATATTCATGAAGAAGCTAGTCTTTTCACTTCTTATTAACTTAGACACAAAGAAGACGCCTGGAATTGACGCAATTCCTAATGCCTTTCTGCTTAGGTATGCCGAGTGGTGCTCTAAGTATCTCTGTTTACTTTTTAATAAATGTATTTCATGCGCGGAAACTGCCGAAGGACTGGAAGTAGGCAAAACTCACCCCCTATTCCCAAAAACAAAATGAATCGCTACCCAGTTCCTACCGGCCTATATCATTGCTGTGTACTTGCCGCCAAAGTTTTAGAGCATAATATTAGATGCGACTGCAATCTCATTCACTCACCTTGTCCCTCCATACGGCATTGTCCGTCCACACCCCCTCCCCTACACTATAAAAAAAAGTAATACTTAGCGGCGCCCGGTTTCGATTCCACGACCCTGTGGGCGGAACGCGAGGTACATGGTGCTCTTGCCACTGCGCCACAAAACCGAGACAGAATCAAATGCTACGAACACGCCTTATATCCTTGACTCATTCAAACTACGTCAAGATGCTACTGATACAACGCATGATGGGGCAATGATTAACACTTGCAATAAAAGAAAAGAAGCTCCCACTTACAGCAACAATGATGGAGTAAAGGTCGTTGCGACAGCGAAGCCCCAAGCATACCACTTAGAGAGATTGACCAAGATTGGCCAATAAAACAATAATAATCATAAAACATATTAATCATACGCATTCCCGACACGTTTCACGCGATTTCAGAATCAATACTACGGAAACACCAAGTGAACCCCACGATGCGTCGCATTACACAGGGTTCCCCTCGCGGGGAGGTCGGCGCAATTTTTTTCAAGCACATCGCCGTTTACCTAGAACACAATATTATGCTTGACAACCGACAGTATTGTTTCCGCAATAAATTTTCACAGTAACACAGCTGCTGGAAACCGCTCATGACCTCGCATCAGCCATAGACAGGCAACGGCAAGTTGATATCATTTACCTCGATTTTGAAAAGGCATTTGATCGCGTTTCGCATCCTAAACTTCTTTTGAAATTAAAACCCATTTTACAAAACGATTCATTACTTTCGTTGTTAGAAGCATATTTCTCATATCAGGAACAAGGCGCTTGTATTGACGACGTAACTTCCAAATCTGCAGTTGTTCAATCTGGAGTGCCTCAAGCATCCGTGTTAGGGCCTCTTTGTTTCTAGTTTTCCATTAACGATATCGCTAGCAACATACCCATAAAAGTTGAGTTATTTGCCGATGATTGTGTGCTATACCAATGAAATCGAATCTGCTAACGATCAGAAAATTTTAAACATGTCACTGAACAATATACAGGAACAGTGCCTGAGGTAGAAAATGTCTATTATCTAAAAAAAAAACTCAATGACTATAACCCGTAAAAAACATCCGCTGAATTTTCGATATCATGTAGGTAATTGCTTCATAGACGCAGTGTCCTGTTACAAATATTTAGGTGTTGTTTTCACTTCTGATTTACGGTGGAATGAGCACACGAAGTGTATCACAAAAAAGGCAATGAAAAAGCTCGGCTATTTAGACGAACATTGGGAAATTCAACGAAGGAAGTGAAATTAGTAGCCTAAAAATCATACATTAAATCTGTGCTAGAATATGCCGCGCCGGTATGGGACCCGTATACGCGAACGAACATCGACAAACTAGAAAGAATACAGAGAAAAGCCGTCAGATTTATTTTTAATTCTTATAGCTGGCGCGTATCCCATCGAGTCTCCTTCAGGCAGCAAACTTGGAAAAATTAGAAACGCGACGTTACCGTGACAGGCTAAAGTTGTTCTATTTATATACCATGATAAACTTGGCATAAGGCTAAGCAAACTACCTCACAATGACCGATCGCCGCCCGACGCGTCTATATCACGCGAAAAAAGTTACAGATTTTTCTTGTCGCACAAACGTATTTAAACATTCCTTCTTTCCTCAAACAGTCGCTAGTTGGAATTCCCTGCCTCAGAGTAAGGTCCAATGCCCTACTGTGTAAATATTCATGAAAAACCTCTCTATTTAAACAGCTGTCTCATTGTTATCGTCTATCTTCTTCCTATGGGTATATTTAATACTGCTGTGTGATAATCGCTGCTTCTGACTTTCATGTTCTCTGTGCCGTAGTGGTTTCTTGTCTGTAAGCGGTGCCTTTCCAAACAGGTGTGCGTGTATCGTGTTTTCTTTTATGTGAACATTGTTGCCGTTTCTTTTTTTCTTTCTTTTTTTTCTTTTTTCCCCTCAGCGATGTGTAGACGTTTTTCTCCAAGTACATTTTTTTTTAAGTTATTCCTGTATAGCAATTTTTTGTCATCGTGCCATAGTTTTCTAGTTGAAAATAGTTGTTATCGGCTCACGCTTCTGCAGTGGCGCGTTAAGTGTCATGCGGGTAAACGTCTGTGCAGGTATGCGCTTTCTCTATTGTTTTCTTTTCTTCCTTGACAAATGTTGTCAATGCGTGTCGTGTTATTTTTTCTGTGTTGTATTAATATGCACCCAGTTAACTACTGCGTCATTGTGAATGTAAACATGTAATCCCACCATGCCAAAGGCCTGGCTCTCAGGCTGGCAATATTCAATAAATAAAATACATAAAATAAATAAATAAATAAATCATCACACTTCGAGCATCCTTACCGTACTAATTGAGGGAGCTTGGCCAGGCCCCAGTGAAATTCACTTGGATTTTCTGAATCGCGGCCACGACAACTTTGAAACAGACAACCATGAAGCCCCTGCGGAGATTTATTGGACTCTGTTGATATTTCCGCCGCTTCATCCGCTACTTTGCCGCCATAATTGCCCCTTTGACGGCGCTTCTCGGCATGGAAGCGGTATTGGCGCTTGGTAGAGCGATTGCGATGAAGCGTTCGCAAAGTGAAAGCGACTCCTCACTTCCCCGCCTATTTTGCGACGATTTTACCCCAACCGCGCCTACAGAAATTCACATGGATAGCAGCGGCGCCGGAATTGGGTGCACGTGCTAGCCCAGCGAAAGCTGGTTTTGATGATTAGGCCATCGCTTATGCCAGCTGTACGCTCACAAATGCTGAGTGAAATTATGCCATTACGGAAAAGGATTGGTTGGACATTGTATGGGCGCTTACAACATTTCAATCATATTTGCATGGTCGTCTTTATGACGTTGTGACAGATCACCACGCATTGTGTTGGTTGTCGTCGCTCGAAGACCCTTCTGGCCGCCTTCGTTGCTGGGCTCTGCGACTTCAAGAGCATGACATCCGTGTGCTGTACCATTACGGCCGGAAGCATTAAGACGCTGATGCTCTGTCTCGCTCTCCCCTACCGGCGGAAGACTCGAGGTCCGTTTCTGTTGATTCCAGCCCTCTCGTCCTCAACATCACGGGCATGCCAGCTGAGCAGTGCGAGGACCCCTGGATTGCTTCGCTATTGACTTCCTCTCTGGCGTGTCCTCTGCTCAGAGTCTCGTGCGCTGCCCCGACAAGCTGCCCACTTTGCGCTCCGCTACAAAATGCTCTTCAGGCCCAACTACACCTCAGGAGGTCGCAAATGGTTACTGGTAATACCTCGCCATTTCCGCACGGGCATACGCGCATCTTTCCACGCTGACCCCAGCTGCGCTCACGCCGGTGTATTAAATAAGTAACTACGGCTTCGCCATTGGTATTACTGGCGGGGTAGTACACGATCATCCTGCAAGCTACATCCAATCATGCATCAACTGTCCAGCGGCGCAAAATTCCGTCGTACTCCCGTGGCCGGTTCGCTGCAGCCACTGCCGTGCACACAAAGACCGTTCGAGTGCATTGGAATCGATCTTTATGGTCTCCTACCGTCTGCAGCTGCTGGCAACCGTTGGGTCATTGTGGCAGTGAATCACCTCACGCGCTATGCAGAAACCGCTGCTCTGGCAACTGCCACGGCACGTGACGTCACGTCCTTCCTGTACCGCCGCTTCATACTTCACCATGGTGCGTCTGGAGACCTGTCGGAAGTCATCGATGCCCTCCTGCGCGAATGTGGAATTGTTTACCGAAATAGACGTCTCACCACCCGAAGACGAATGGCCTCACAGAACGATTTAGCTGCACTGTGAGTGATATGCTTTCGATGTACGTGGCGTCGGACCATTCTGACTGGGACGTGATACTTCCCTTTGTCACGTACGCATACAACACGGCCACGTAGACGACGACGGAATTCTCACTTTTTTCCTGCTCTTCGGACGGGAACCGTCATGCGCTCTGGACAAAGTTTTCCGTATCGCCCAGATCAAACCGAGTTCGCACCCATTTCCGAAAAAGTCAAGCCTGCCGAAGAGTGCCGTCCGCTCACCCGCTTTCTTGCATCCGAACTTCAGCGACACCAGAAGCATAATCTCGACGCTTCCACCGCGGCTCCCACCTATAGGCCTGATTTCCTTGTGTGGCTTTGGCTGCTATGCCTTACACCCGGTCTCTCATCGAAGCTTGTTTTAAAGTATCACGGACCCTACATAGTCGTCAAGCAAACTTCGCCAGTGAATTGCCTCATCGAACCCGTTGCGCCCGAAACCGACCTTCGACACCCTGGACGCGAGATAGTTCACGCCAACCGGCTGAAAGAGTATTACGATCCTGTGGTCTCCTCGTCACTTAAGTTGCCAGGATGGCTCCTTTTCCACGGGGGGCGAATATTGCAGTGTTGATTAAGGACTCGATGGGGAGTAATTCGCGGAGTCTGTCATGTAAGGACAATTCCCCGTTGGGGAAGTTCGGCATGTAAGTACACGCCCGACGACGACAAGGCAGAAACAACGCTTGGCGCGCGAGTCGACCGAGTTCTGCGTGTGACAGAGCTTGCTTGGCACGACGAATCTAGGCTTCTCCGCAGCTCTAACTGGTCGCTACCCACCGCGGTGGCTCAGTGGCTGAGGCGCTGCGCTGCTGAGCATGAGGTTGCGGGTTCGATTCCCGTCCGCGGCGGCCGCTTTTCTGATGGCGGCGAAAAGCAAAAACGCCCGTGTGTACGAGATTTCGGCGCACGTTAAAGATCCCCAGGTGGTCAAAATTAATCCGAAGCCCTCCACTACGCGCGCCTCATCGCCGCGTTGCCAGTCGGAAGCCTTAAACCCTACTAATCAATCTAACTTGTCGCCTAGGGTTCAATAAACCACGCCTCAATAAATATAATGAGTCGTCTTTGCTCGAAATGAAAATCTGAAAATCTGGGAAGAAATTATTCCGGAGGCATGTGAGAAACATGAAATCGAAGAACGAAGGCCCCGCGGCCTTTATTTGTCACCATTTTCGAGGTTGTGCGAAAGTGCGACACAAGTAACATGTAATCAACACAGACTAATTACATCGTTGAATCTATATAGAAGTGTTCAGGTTTTATATAAAAAAAAACTCGTGCGTCGGCCGGCAATGGAACCCGGGTCAACTGCTTGCAAGGCAGCTATGCTAACCACTATACCACCGACGCTTTTTTTCTTTATTTCCAGACAAACACCGCTGTTACAAACATAATACACAACAACAAAACAAACCCATTACACTAAACCATAAAACCACTGTTCCACTCTAGGTTGCAGTGCTGACTGTTAAAATATTTCCATTTTATGTTAACTTCTCCACTTGAGACAACCAGTCTGAAACACATTGGCGTGCCTTTTGCACTTCAAGAAAAGCGAATATGGCGTCTCGGAAATACTCATTCAGTGAGCGTGCATCAATGTCCGAGTGACAGACTACGATTCGGCATCTCCATATACTGTGCAGGCCTAGTAACATTATTAGATCTAGAGGAACGCAATAATCATCACGTTCAACGGACAAATACCGAATACCATGGGCATGGATGGGCAGATCTTTTTTCAGCGTACGTTGCAGCACATTCCAGTAGAAGACCCCGTCCCAACAGTCAACAAAAACATGTTCACTGGTTTCCGGTTGCCAACGGCATAAAAAGGCCGTTTTCTTGCATCCATGTTTTCACGAGGAGTGTCCCGGTGTGTAGTTCAAAGAAAATGTTTTAAATCCCGGTGCAACTGGCATTGTTTTAACCCGTTTTAACACATCTTGACCCGTGCCAGCCGAGTGAGCAGTTCTGTTCTGTACATAGGAATAGGAAAACAGTGCCGCAGAGATCGTTATACAGTTTCTTTCTGGTGACTGCGCTCACATACTCCAACGAAAACCGTGCGCATAGAAAACGTAACGAGTCCACAACTTCTTTTAGATAGCCACGGATACCACCTGGCATACACAATGTCGTAACGGACAACTCAGGCAAACCCTGCCTAATCTCACTTGGCAAACGGTGCGCAAAAAGGGATCCTTTACATCCCTTCAAAACAGAAAGCGGTTTGCCAACTAACGTAACAAGAAATGCGCTAAACCTAACCCCCCTTCCCGTACACGTCGAAAGAGGTTTGTACGACTCATCCTCTTCCAGTTTTGAACCCAAACCAAACAAAAACTGCCGGAAAACACGATGTAACTTTTGGACGTTTGCCCGTGAACAGTGGAGTACTTGTAACACGTACCAAAGTTTGCTCGCCGTAATAAGGTTGCAAATCATTGTGCGAGCGAAGATGAATAAATTTGCACCCTTCCACTTCTCTGCCTTTTCCCTAAGCTCTACGGCTTGTGTCCTCCAATGAGGGTCACTGTCGGAATAATACTCAAGGGAACACCAAGGTACTTCCACGACGCCGACCGCACCTGCTGCTCGACTGGCTCTCGCTGCCAGCGGCTGTCTCCGTTTGGGAAAGGACGCTCCGGTTATGTTTCTCACCTGGAAGGTACGAAGGCCTCCAACTTGCCTTTCCGCTTTTGTTTTTGTGCCTGCGCTGCCCTGCACTTGCCAGCGTTTTCGATTATCTTAACCCCGGATGGTATACACTTCGGCAATCACCACGGCAACCAGACGAGGAACTGTAGACAAATAGGCATTTCTGTACCCGCAGAAAGGGAATCCCACTGTATATATCCCATCCCTTTGTATCTCCGCCACGACGCTCGCTATACTGTTCCGCCCGCATTTTATGTCCCCCCTATGCGCGCCTGGAGCTTGTAGAAAAGTTTTATTTTACAAAATCGGGAGCTAATTTTCGTGGGGTAAACCTTATCAGAGCCTAATGAAAACATTGTACTCTGAAATCAGGCTGCGTGTATTCGTAAGCAGGTTATGCGGCATTACGCATGGAAAACTGCCAATTACGAGGTAGGTTGCGAGGAGAAAGGAAAATTGGAGTCATTAGGCTTAAAAGCAGCGTCACGTATTGCAAAAGAAGAAAATGGGGAAAACACGTATTTGTATTTATTTATTTATTTATTTATTTATTTATTTATTTATTTATTTATTTATTTATTTATTCTTGTTACCATTGGAATTATTGGCAAAGGGCGCACATATCTCCTTTGGTGCAGTTATCCTAAACGGACTTCACGGCCGACCATTGCCTGCTTTTATTTTTTCCTAAATATATTTTTCCTAAATGATAGTTTGTTCAATTGAAACAAAGTCGCGCATCGCTGATTTTCTTCCCTCTAGGTGTAAAATGGAGCGTCGATTGCTTTTCACGCCAACTGTCAATTCGTTCGAGCAGTGGTTTGATTTTGGCGCCACAGGGGCCGGCGTCACTCCAATGACCCATTTTCTCTTCTCGTTTCAACTTCCGCCTAAAAAAAAAGATGCCTCGCTATAAATATTCGTTACAAGACGCACCGCGGTGCAACTTCACTCCTCCGGCCTGTTAAAACTTGGATGATTGAAAAAGGTTTGTTTGTTCTCTGGGGCCCTCACTGCTTGGCTTGTAAAAAGCCAGAAACAGTAGAGCACGCATTCATAGCCTGTTGGACGGGTGTTCCTGTGGGCTTTTGCAGAGAAACTAAAAAAGGAATTCCCGTTGGATAGCCATGGAATCAGGTTCTTGGCCGTTGAAACTACGGCGGCGTCCCGTATGATCTTTTGATGTTGCTGGCCCTGCATAGTTAAACTAAGCTCGAATGGCAGTTCGCCATAATGATGTTGATGTGAAACCGAGCAGAGAGTTGTTCTCCAGAGTGTACGGAGATCTAGAAGTGTATAAAGCCCAACCATTTCCACCTGACTGGTTAAATTGTTGGAAAGTGTGGCATGGCTTCGGCCTTTTTAACAAGCGTGCACTAGCAAGTGGCGTGCTGATGTCTTTTCGCGCTTTCTAATCCTTTTTTTGCTTATTGTGTATACCGAAGACAGGCAATACAGAAAAAAAAATCCTCCGTCGCATGCCCCCGCGAGGGACACGAGTAAATACAGAGCATAGGGGTCGTTTACTGCTGCTGCTTGGGTCGGTGGTGGTCCGTTGGGAAGTGGTTCGGTTAGTTGTTGCTGGTAGTTGGAGCTCAATAGATTCGTTTGTGAGATCCTAGAGCCGATGATTGAGTTTTCGATTATTAGCCGGAGGTAGTATTGTAACAGTCAACTTGTTGTTGTATTGCCATCATGCACCCCCCTCCCCCAAGTGGTGGGATCTTTATGTTTTCCTTCTTTTATCTCTCGAGGGGGAGGCCTGGGATGGAGGGGTGTTCAGTCGGTTGTCGACGTGGGGAATGCCTCTGGATTTACTTGGTCCCTCTCTGCGGGGCCTCTGGGGAGGAGTGGTCGTTGAGATGGCGAGTGTCGATTTAGCGCCGACGAGCACGACCGCTTGTGGTCGCTAAAGTGGACGTGAGGGGTCCGGAGTAGCGGGCTGGACGCACAACGACGACGACGACGTGACGCAAAGATGAGGTCTATGCAGGACCCGTGGATGGTGGTCGCTGCCTGCTGTTGGCGGGGTTGTGGTCAGACACGCAGTCGAGACCGTAACGGTCGCGCACGTGCCTGACGATACCATTATTTTGCGAACGTCGACGTTGAAGTCGCCGACGAGGACTATGGGTCGTCGTTGTTCTGGTTGCGGTTGCAGTTGTTGCTGTTGTTGGTGGTGGTAACATTTAGTGTTTGGGGGGTTGGTGCTATCACGTGTACACCACGCAGCTATCACGCCGCTAGCACGCCGCTGACTGACGTAGTTTGAATGAGTCCAGGACATAAGGCGCGTTCGTAGCCTTTGATTCTGTGTCGTTTTGTGGCGCAAGTGGGTAGAAGCACCATGTACCTTGCGTTCCGCCCCGCAGGGTCGTGGGATCGAAACAGGCGCCGGCTAACTATTATTTCTTTTTCTTTTTATAGTGTAGGGGGAGGCTGGCTGCTGCGGACGCCGACGCACGGGTGACATCGTGAGTTATACAAATGCTCTGCATTTTAAAAAAGGTGTCGGTGGTATAGTGGTTAGCATAGCTGCCTTCCAAGCAGTTGACCCGGGTTCGATTCCCGGCCGACGCACGTGTTTTTTTTATCCCGTCTACACCCATAATTCACCTTATGGAGTGCATACTGCAGACATTCTCAGATAATGAAGGACAGCCTACCATTGTCCCTGAAGAAGAAAGTGTATGACAGCTGCATCTTACCGGTAGTCCCCTACGGGGCAGAAACTAAGAGGGTTCAACTTATATTGAGAACGAATCAGCGGGCAATGGAGCGGAAGATGATAGGTGTAACATTAAGGGACAAGAAGATAGCGGAGTGGGTCAGGGAACAAGCGCGTGTTAAGGACATATTAGTAGAAATTAAGAAGAAGAAATGGACGTGGGCAGGGCATGTAATGCGAAGGGAAGATAACCGTTCGTCATTAAGGGTAACAAAGTGGATCCCTAGAGTAGGCAAGCGTTGCAGGGGGCGGCTGAAAGTTAGATGGGCAGATGAGATCAAGAAGTTTGCGGGGATAAATTGGTCGCAGTTAGCACAGGACCGGAGTAATTGAAGATTAATGGGAGAGGCATTTGCCCTGCAGTGGGCGCAGATAGGCTTGTGATGATGATGATGATGAATTCACCTTATACCGCGAACCTTCTATCTATACTGCAGTTCCCGCCATCCTATCAGCAACCAACTCCAAATGCGAGATATCCGCATATACCTGGGCAAAATCCGCCGTGTTTTATTTACGTTAATAAGTGGAATAGATCTGGCAGTTATGCGATAAAACGGTCAATGCTGCAGCAGGCAGCTCACAAATACTTCTTTCATAACCCAAGAAACAGCAGCACATGAGTATTTTTTCACGAACGCGTAAGGAAAAGAAACCGGAAATACGGCAGCTGCGTCCGCAACAACACAGCGGCCATGTAACGATTTGACTAAACAATCGCGTGCTTGCTATGCCAGAAAAACTGGAATCTTGTGTTCTGCTGAAGAAGATCGGCATAAAAACAGAGTATACAATGTCCAAAAACAACGACGACAGGAGTCTACACCTGCAGCTTCAGTACCGCTGATAACAACTCCTGATAAACTTATAAGGAGTCGTCTGATAAAGTGTACTGTAAAAGTGACGCTATTGCCTGAAGAAAGCGGTGCAACGACTTCTACGTTATTTAATATGTATACCTGACGCGCGAGAGAAAAAGAGAGTAATTTGGATGAATGGAAGGAAATGACAGAGAGTTCGGCCTGCTCGTATAGGCCGTGGCCTGCTACCTCTCTGTAAGGGACGGGGAACGCGAGGCAAAGTTCCCGCACGTTTAACGATTTTGGTTATACGTTCACTTATTTTTTTTTATTTGGAATTAGAGCATCACGTTATTTCTAACCACAAGTAGAAGGAGCAATACCAGCGTTGAGGAGGGCTAATTTCGTTAGTCCCATTGCGAATTTCCCCCATCATTCTTTCTCTCAAATCTATCCCCGGCTGCAAACGAAACAAAATAATCTAATTGCGAGAAATGGGTGTGACACTGTGGGAGCGGCTGCTGACCAGCTCCGACCGTGCATTTCAAGCTATGCTGGTCGACCGGGCTGTGACGGCGGCGTCTTCTCACGGCCCCCTGGACATATGAGGCTGACTACACACCCTTCCGTTACCTCTTTGCTTCATAATAAGCGTTTTTTTACATGCGAAGCATCATATGGTCGGGGCTATGTCCCTCCCTTGTCGTTGTTGCGCCGTCCACACCCCCACGGCGCATGCTCGGCTTGCTGAACGCCAGGTGGTGTCTTACCCTTTAATGGACTCCTTTAATAACAGTGTGCCGGGTATTCTTCCTGGGCCGGCACTAGACGAGCACGCTTCCCCTTTAAGGGCTCCTGGAGCGACAGTGTTGCCGGTGTCTGCCTGGGCCGGCACGAGATGAGCACGCTCGCCTTCGACGTTTCATCGTCATCGGCAGCGGCGTGTGTCGGCGACTCTCGGCGGGCCGTGATTGCAAGCAGCCCACAACCATCCGGGGAACGCGCCTCGACCTCATCTTCAGCAACTTTAGGGCTCGTCCACTACAATACCCCTTGACTTTATATTTCACAGACCATAGGGCGGTCATAATCAAAGCGGAAGGCCAACCATAGCTCGACGTCACCTACGCTGAACATGATGATGATAATGCCTCAATAAAGACGAACTCATACCGCATACAACGTCTCTCTCTCTCTCTCTTTATTGCCTCTCCACTCTAACACCCCCCTCCTCCTCCAATAAAATACACCAACTTCCCGCAGGGGAACCTTGAGTAGTAAGCGAAACAGCCATGGTAGTTACCATGCAAACCAAACAGTAAATATTACGGTAGCTACGTACCTCAACCTAACGGAAACTACAAACTGAGAACTAATGGGCACTTGAATCGACCCCATGGCTGCTTCGGATACTACTCACGGTTCCCCTACCGGAACATGGTGTAATTTTTTAGATGCGGCGCATCTCTTGCTCTGAGGCATATCCCTCCTGCGTCGTCGTCGGCGGCGGCGGCGTCCGTCTGCAGCCCTCCTCCTTTCGCCTCTCCCACAGCTGTGTGCAACACTCTCACTTCGGCGCATTAGCATAACGACAGCTGGCGCGCTTGGTTGGCGCGCGCTTCGCTGCGTTAACGCTACGTTAACAGCAGCTCCGGTGCGCATGTGCGCGCATGCGCGACTCTCCTCCGCGGTCTCCTCTCCTTCAAGCGCTGTGAATATAAAGCGGGTATCGCGCTGGGTGGTGGCCGCTAAAACACGTGTACTCTCTCATTTCGCGTATGCATGTGCATGAAAATGTAAAATTGCCTCCATCGTCCCGTGTATGAGAACATCCCTATGTGATGGAAGGCATCCTACGCGTTCACAATACCTTTCACGCGATGGAGATAATCAACCCAATGGAAACGCCAATTGAACCCCCAGATGCGCGCATCACACCAGGGTTCCTTCGCGGGGAGATGGAGGCAATTTTAAATGCGAATGCATTTATTAGTCGGGGTTGTCGTGCGTTGGTCGGCGTGCGCCTAGCAACAGCTGTGGCGCGTGGCGCGCCTAGCAACCGGAGCTGGTGGTAGCTCGGGCGGGAGTAGCGGAGGGCAAGGGGTGAGGAGGAGCGCGCTCGGCGTGTGAGGGCGCTCGCATCGCGGAGCTCGGGCGGAGTAGCGGAGATTGAGTGGAGAGGAGGAGCGCGCTCGGGCTTGTGAGGGGCGCTCGCATCGCGGAGGTCGGCGGAGAGAGAGCTCGCGCGCTTAAATGCGAATGCAATTTCTTAGTCGGGGATTGTCGGTGCGTTGGCCGGCGTGCGCCTAGCAACAGCTGTGGCGCGCCTAGCAACCGGAGCAGGTGGTAGCTCGGGCGGGAGTAGCGGAGGGCAAGGGGAGAGGAGGAGCGCACTCGGCGTGTGAGGGCGCTCGCATCGCGGAGCTCGGGCGGAGTAGTGGAGAGTGAGTGGAGAGGAGAAGCGCGCTCGGGCTTGTGAGGGCCGCTCGCATCGCGGAGCTCGGCGGAGAGAGCTCGCGCGCGGGGGCGGGGCCGTGTTGCGCGGGTCTCTCTCTCTCCTCTCCGCGTACCCTCTCTCAGCTCGCTGCGCTCGGAAAAATATATATAAATGCAGTGGAGAGCGCGCCTCTCTCCGTGACTGCTTGCCGCAGCGCACTCATCGCTGCACCCAATGCATTCGCATTTCCGCACGATCCCTCTTCGGGAGAGGTGGGGGGAGGTTTTTTATCTTTATCATTGTGTACAAGCGGAATGACGGCAACGTGCCTTTGGTGCAGCCCACTACGCATTTACTCAACATCTTACCAGATAGAACCGTTGCCAAAACACTAACGGCCAGAAACAAGACTGGGCTTTTCAAAGACTTCCATTAAAAGTTGTTTGCGACTCACTAAAGGGCCTTTTTCACTCGCGTTTATTTCCCCAGTTCATGTTTAGTTTAGTTGCATTTTTACTTTCTTCGCCTCCCGCCAGCGACGCTGTATGATTGCACGTGGCAAGGGGGGTCTTCTTTAGGCGCGCTTCTCAGGCATACTTACCTGGTGTCGGGCTGACCGGTGGTCATGATGGCCGGCGCCCCAAGTGGAGGTCGTCCATTGCACTGCGGTCGGCTGAAGCTTGCCACTTCCCCTAATCGGGGCAGATGGGACATGTAATTTTTGGTAGTGGGGCTAGGCGTTCGCGCCGGTCCCTTCCCTATGATATTCCAAAATGAGATATAAATAAAACGTTACGGTGCACATTTTCACCCTGTCCTTGTGAGTGGCTGGGTGTGTCGTCAGCCGTGACGTTTTTCTGCAAACAACCAATCACGTGACACTGCGTGAGAATGCAATTCCTCCGGCTGGTTATCGGCTCCCTGCAGGATTTGCGTTCTGGTCCCATAACGTCTGAACAATTTTCATTCCGGTGCTTACATGGCTACCATGTTACCAGGGGTGGATTACCCAAGGTTCAAGGGAACCGTGCCTTCCGTGCTTAGGGACCCCCTCCCCTGAGAGATGACAAAAATAGCCTACTTCATGGTTTGGGTCGATAAAGTTTAAGCATCTCGCAGATTTCCCCTTATTGAAACAGAGATTATGTGTGTCACTAATGAAGATTTCGAAATGGCTGTTCGTCGTGTAACGTGCTTAATCCTGAAGCCCACTCACAGTTCCGCAGTCTCATGCAAAAATGTTGCACTCGCCCAAAACTGGCCATCGCATAGAGTGACAGAGCTCATCTGATGGAAACAGAGAGCAGCCCGACTGGGATTCGAGCTGCTACGGTCCAACAGATTTAGAACGCGGAATGCGAAGCCGCATGGAGAGAAGTTTCTGTTTGAGAGAGACAGCTCAAAAATGTTTTAATTTTGCCCGGTAAATGGTGGGTGTACGAAGGTTGGGCTGTTGGGCTAGGAGAAATGGGCGGGGACTCCCGGCCCATTTTCTCCTAGGCCAACAGCCAGGAGTTAATTGTTCCTGGCGGCGGCTTCGGTTTCTGTTTGAAATCTCCTTTACTGCGTTGGACTGAAATCCCGGAAAAGAGCTGACGCAAAGTTTCTATGCTATATACTATGCTTTCATGGTAATGTAAACAACGTCCAATGAAATAATTTTGTTATGGAACTCTCCGTTTAGGGAAAGAGCCCAAACAAGTGATGGTTTGATTATCTCGCCAGGAGTCGTCGTGCTCTCTTCTTTCCTAACTGCAGGTTATACGGTGATTTAAGGGATCGTGAATTGGTAAAATGTTATGCAGGGGAAATGTCTATATGCACGCAAGCGCTCACCCACGAACGCAAACATGCGCACGGACGCACGCAGACACAGACAGAGACAGACAGACAGACAGACAGACAGACAGAACAGACAGACAGACAGACACATGTATATATATATATATATATGTGTGTGTATGTACATTTATTGACAGGGTGTCCCAGCTATCATGCACCAAGATTTAAAAAGAGCAATTGCCCTACTCAAAGAAAACCTAGTGCTTAATGTTTCTAGTGCAGTGCTAAGGAGTGCTTAGCTTTTTTCGCTAAGGAGATTTAGATAATTAATTTTAATTAATTATCTAACTCGACAAATACTGTCCTAATCATCAAGGTGTCAATGAGGCATTTGTGGGTACGGACGAGAGGAATCTAACCGCGGTATTTTCATGCGTACTCATTTATTCTGACTGATAAAAAAACCCCGCGAAATATGAAAAATACCACGTGACGGCGCTTCCCACCTGCATCGTGAAGTAGCTCCCTCGAACAAGCTGATTGAAAGCAACTGCTTTGCCTGTCACATGCCCGAAAGGACAGTGCATGCCCTTGATAGTGGCATGGAAGGTGTAGCAACAAGAAATTTTGGCGGTTTAGGAGCGGTTTGTTCCTATCAATTGTGCACCGCTGTTCTCTTTCTTACGCCCGAGATCCTCTTGATAAAAAGGCCCTCGCTAAAGCAGTGTGACGCGCTCCTGTAACCAAAGTCGAAACGCGAAAAGCAATGAAATAGGCATACAATATTTATCCCGGAGCCCTATTCTCGACTGCATGAATTCCCGGGAAATCTGGGAATTCGCCGAAAGTATTTTCTGATTGGCTTTCAATTTTGGTCACGTGCTTCCGGATTACAAAGCTCTTGTGTGTGCTGTCGTCATTCTGACGTTTTATGACATTTACGGGCACCAGTTTTAAAGTTTGCCTTATTTCTGTTTACTGAAAGCGCATAATTCTTGGTCGGCAATTAAAAACCAGACTAAAAGCACCAGACATGACAACGTAGGCTTGTCTTTGCTATTCAACAACAATAATTCCTGTAATACACACCCTCTCTGTGATTGGCTGAGAAGGCATGACGTAATTTAAACAGTTGGCGGCAACGACACGTCATGCATTGGCAACTTCAGCCTGCGTAAAAGTGACGGAATGTTACGCATAGCTCGGCAAAACTGGATGCCTCAACTCACACTCACTCAAAAATACATTTATCCTAGAGCACTCACTCGCATTCGCACTCGCCACTCCGCCCTCACCACGCGCACTCACTCGCACTGACGCTCGCCACTCCGCCCTTACTACTCACACTCACTCGCACTCACGCTGGCCACTCGTCCCCACCACTCGCACTCACTCACGTTCACGCTCACCACTCCACTCTCACAACTCGCACTCGCTCGCGCTCACCCTTCCACCCTCACCACTCGCACTCACTCGCGCTCACGCTCACCCGTTCACCTCCACACTAGCGCTCACTCGCACTCACGCTCGTCACTCGGACCTCACTACTCGCACTCACTCCGGTTCACGCTCACCAGTCGTCATCACCATTTGCACTCACTCGCGCTCAGGCTCACTACTCGTCGTCACAACTCGCACTCACTCACGCTCACCACTCATCCCCATCACTCGCACTCACTCCCGGTCACACTCATCACTCGCATTCGCCGCTTACGCAACCTCGCACTCGCCCCCCTCACCACTTGCAATGACCACTCACACTCCCTCGCAATCACCACTCGCTTCCTCCACTCACACGTACTCTCCACTCCCATCACCCACTCACGCTCACTCACAACCACCGCTAATTCCCATTCCAACTGAGTTTGCTTTTTTACAGCACGGGAGTTTTAACTTCGCCTTTATTGTAAACAAGATGAATCGTTTAATTTTGCGGAGACCTTCAATCCGGCCCTATTGACACCGAACCCACTATGTTACGTGAAGCGAGAAAAAAATTGGGTGTTTTAAGAGATAAGCTTCACATTGGCTATGATGCATGCCCCCAAACAATCATTAACTCATACCAACCTGATCCAACTGAGAAAAAAAATCTGTATTACGAGAAATAAAGCGCGAAGATTTCTCCCGTGCAAACTGAGTCAAAATCACAGTGTAAAATAGAAACTGATTCAACAGTGTCAGGATGGCGCAATTGGAAAGACGTTGGCTTCGTATCGCGGGAAACACAGGTTTAATTCCACCACGGGAAAGGTTTTACGTGAGGTGCTTGATGTGCCTTCGCTTAACATCAACATCGTTTTCTGAATCCCACGGCATAGAGTTGGCTTTTTCTACAGTGCTTTTAATCAGGCTCCCACGCCATCAGCGAGGAATAAAAAGCTTCACACAAAAAAATGGCGAAGTTTCCACTAAGTTTTACGAGGCTTGAACCACAAGGAAGCTGAATGATTTCTTTCTCTGTACGCACTCTCCATCGATGTAAGCACCACGACGCATTGCATTAGGTTTGATATTGTTTATTTGCATGTTGCATAGTCGCTTTTCACTGCGGCAGTAGTAGTCATTGTCATATCCATCTATACCGTTGTCATCTTCGTGCATGACTGGCAGGTCCGTGTCGCTTTGTCCGCAGGTGGCAACCGACATCAAGAACTGGACCTCTGTAGTGCGAGCTGTCTTGTGCTCCCCCTTGAGGCGCAGATACACGTAAACTGTTTCCTTGGTATTTCTTTTGCGAGCGCCACGCGCAAGCCAGGACTGCGCTGGGCGCTCGTCGTAAAGAGCTTGCTCGTGTGCCTGGTAAACAGCGGGAGTAACTATGATGTAGTATTTCTGATGAGGCCACACACAAAAAGCCAGCAACAACAGCCACACTGTGAAAAGCATACCTACGCTGAAAAAGGAGTAGCAGGTAACCTCCTAAAGTGCACAGCGGCTGCTAAGCGCAACAGCTCAAAAATATTTCTCTAATGGCGACCGTGAATTCATCTAACGGCGGACTTCAGGAAGTGGCGTCTGCTACATTGCTAGGCCGATTTTGCGCCTTCTATACATAAAAATGAATTTCACCTCCGTGTTGTAGAGTGCGTTTAGATTACATGGTGAAAAATATTAGACACACGAAGTGGACAGTGTGAGCGCTACTGTAAATTGAATTTATTAGAAGTACATTATTTTCTTTGAGACCAAACACGTCGGGAAGTGTAACAAGATACAAATAGAAGGAGAGGAGGGGCAAGTGTGGGAAAACTTTTCACTATAACTCACAGGTGACAGGCGGTAAACCATCATAAGCTGGTAAAAGGCGCTTTTCCTTTGTTAATTTTTAAGTAGCAGTGCATTCAGTGCATGACGCTTTTGATTCAGTTATATGGTTTAACACGCCGAAACTACGCAGGTAATGAGGCGCGCCGAAGAGGAGGGCTCCGAATTCATTTTTACGACTTGGAGATCTTTAACGTGCGCCTAAATATGGAAAAAAAAACAGGCGTTCTTGCTTTTTGTCCTTCACCAGAAAAGCGGCCGTCCGGGCCGGGAATTGAACCCGCGTACCTGGCGCCTTTTCTTTCCATGTGTCGACTCTCTGTAAGCTGAGTTTCATTAGGTCTATTTAAGGCGCGGTCAGCATAACTGATTTAAGCTCACGCAAGCGCTCTGCTCACTTGATATGAGAAAGACTTCGGAAATTTCGCGTGTGGTTGATGTGTCATTTTTCCAAAACAAGAATTTTAAAACACTGGGATCCACTTTCAATAATCCAGTGCAGCGACAGATTGCCTGAGGGGACTGTTTGCTGGCATGTGTAGCGGTGTTCTTGAAGCTTTTTATTGAGGCATCTTGGTGTCCCCTCATGATGAACATGCAAGCACTGTACTTGTAATAAATAAGTTGATAGCTGCATTTGTGCTGTCCCTTTGGTTCGTGTGATCTCGCTAATTTTGTGTACCATGTAACTTAAAACCCAGCCCACAATAATGCGAACCAAACTAGACTTCTCCTCACGACTGCTGACAACGCTTACAGAACTTTTATTCACCTCGCCACCCCCGATTCCTCTTTCACAATCCTCGCAATCGGCTGATAACTGCGGTAGCGTCCCTTATCAGGTGTTACCAGAGCAACTTGCCGGCTTTGAACGCCAACGCGAGCCGATAAATGTTCAGCATAAGATGATTTCCGCCCGATATTTTCGCCCGTGTATTTTACGCCTAAGCACGCGGCCATGACCGGTTGCCGGGTTATGCGTGCACTGGTTTACGGGAAAGAAGGCGGGCGTGCATGCATAGCCTAGTCTTCATGCCGCTACTGATGACATGCGCATTGTGCTGCGGGGAATTTAAACGTGGAAGTCTCGCGGCTCAATTCGACCTCTCAGCTGTACTGAATTCCAGTTTGGGTTGGTGTGTTACACAGACAGTGGGATGCTTACGACGCGGGAGAGAAGCGGACAGCAACCTGTTTGTCCACTAGCTATAATAAAGCTGGAGTACTTCCAGGTTTTAACTCCCTATGGACAGATGCGTGTCGTTCAGTCGGAGGAAGAATAGCGGGAATCAAAGGAGCGTCTGCCGGGGCAAAAGCGCGAATGGGTGAGAAAACAGCAGAAAGCCGCTGCCGCCGCCGCTTCTACCGCATGTTACAGCTCGTCAAATAGCTGGGAATCTCTCCCTGATGAACAGCACCGTCCACGTGAGCCAATATTTCTTGTTCAACTTGAAGGGCTTTCAGAGAGACAATTTGGCGGTGCCTATCACTTCTAAGCACACGCACATAACTGGTTGCCGGTTTATCAGGCACGAGCTGGGAGTAGAGGGAAAGGGGGGGGGGTGCGCGCACAGATATCGATTTCATACCCTGACTGATGACATGTCCCTTGTGCTGGCGAGATGTTTAAAGTGTACGCCCACCGCCACATTGCAATGAGAACTTTCCGGTGTCCTCCGTGGTCCATCGGATTGGGCTGGTGTTACGGAGTCACTAAGAGGTCTACGACGCGAGGAGGGAAACAGACAGCTCCATGTTATTCCATTAGAATAAATTTCGAGTCCTTGAAAGCTTCAATGTGCTAAATACTAATTCGTCGATCGCAAATTACAAACCAAGGTGTCTTGCCTCATGCACTTCGTTTACTGCATCGGGCTCCACAGCCGATCCTTCTTCACAGATTGTAAGGGCACTACTTTTTTTTGTATCGTGGTGCAGTTACAAAATTCAGGGAACGTCAGCAGCGTGAAATCTGTTTTGTAATTCCGAAAGCAGGAACCGTAGAACAAACCGTTCGGGCGAGCTTAAAGGCCTTTTTGTTTCCTTCTTGGCTCTTCCTTTGTTAATAACGCTCTCGCTTCATCTATTCTCTGTTCACACTTTACAGAAACAAATTTCGGTACCCTTTTAAGGTGGAGGGCCGAGTTGTATGAAGCCGAAAAGGCGGAGGGCCGGACGGAAAATCGGTGGGCAGGGACAGGGGCCTTTGCAGGAGAAGAGAAAAAAAATCAGTGAATTGCTAAAAATATTTGACAACAGTTGACAGTAATCTGCCTAAGGGTGTAGATGGGGGACAATGCTAACTGTAAGCGATCAATCACCTGTTATTCTCCCGTCTAACCCTCTTTGAGGTCAATACTGGCGCGTCGGCCTTCAGAAAGGAGGTGACAAGGGGGGGGGGTCTTACGGCGTGCTGGGGACCGCATAATACTTTCCCATGGGCTGCAGATTGCCGACGAGCATGGTGCCGAGGAGATAATGAGCAGTCAGTGACGATCGTATGTAAATATTTGGGCCCCACATGTAGTATGTGGCTATTTTATGTTATGTGAATATTTATCGTTCGTGCACGCCCGCAGAGTTACTGTCAGGCATGGATGACTAGAACAAGGGGCAACACGAAGCTTCCTCATCATTTGCAGCTGCGAGTTGCACCTCATCGAGTGTTGAGCTCCCAAATGGTGACCGGCCATAGAAATTTGCATCTTTGTCGGCGGGGCTCTTATGGATGGATGCTTCGATGGGGCCGCATTTTTGTACTTTGGGCATGTTGGGTTTCGGGTGTACGGCGCGAATTGGTATCTGCTGCATGGCGTTCGCTTCAACCATGTCGAAATGAAGTGTTAATGTTGGCGATGTTGTTAAGGAGAGTGTACGTATGGCATATTGTGAATGTTTCACAAAATTGATTTTAAACAAGCATGTATCCAAAAGTATTCCAGTTTTATCTTCTGTGAGACAGGGATGCCCTGCCTCTCCCTTGTTGTTTTGCATTTTTTTGCAACCGTTTTGTTCTCGCATAATCAATGATGATGGTTTGCGCGGGTTGCGTCTCCACTCGAGTGAGCTCAGGCTACTAACATATGCGGATGACGTGGCTGTATTTTGCGAGGACAAGAAGAGCATCAGCAAATCAATAATGATAACAAAAGCATTCTGTGGCGTTACAAAGAGTTCTAGTAATTAGGCAAAGTGTGTGGGTTTTTTTCATTAAGAGTGGGCGGCAGCACCATGAGTTTTTTAAAATGTGTCATGGTCACGCACACTAGTGCGTTATCTCGGAGTTCCCCTGGACAGCTATCAGGATAGCCGCAATTACTGGGAATCCGAAACGGTGAAGCTGTGCGAAAAGACAACCAAGTGGGGAGGTCGAGCTTTGTCTGTTTTCACACGTGCAACAGCTTGCAACCTTTTTCTGGTAGAAAAGCTGTGGTACGTGATGCAAGACATTCATTGTTCGAGAGTTCAAGTCAGAAAATACATCGGGTGTTTGCCGTGCTCATTTGGTGTTCAGTTTGGGAGCGTTCAAGCAGAACCAATGTTTTCCACCGAGTTAAGGAGGGCGGGGTTGATTTGTGTCACGTTTACATTCGCCAGCTTATTAATCGGTTTTTTTTTCTTACGGGTTACGAATGACCCTTTTTTGCGAACATTTTTACAAAGTGTGCTGGCAAAAGCGTTGCCAACATATATTGTCTCATCCGCAGACGAAACCTGTAGCAGCCCTAAAAGCTATATGAAGGAGGTTGTAGACTCTTTCAGGTTTCTAGCTGTATGGTTTTCACTGGAGTATTTAGCAGCTGTGTCAAGAAAAGCAATTACTAAAGCCTTAAAGGATGTGTTGTTACCTGTGCCACTTTACCGATCAGTGTATAGATCTGTTCCTGGCCAGGACGTTTTATCTCGTGTTAAAAAGATGGCCATCCCAGCAGCCGTGAAAACATTTTTTCTTTAAACTACACACCGGTACACTTCCCGTTAAGACGTGGATGCAGGAGAAAGGCTTGTTTGTAGCTGGTCCTACAACGTGCACTTTGTGCAACAAGCCAGAAACTGTTGAGCACGTCTTCGCGGAGTGCTGGACGCCATCTTTTTCTGGTATGTGTTGCAAAGGACCTTAAAGATAGACCTGCCCGTTTCACACCAAGGCATACAATTTCTTTACGTAGCTAGAGAGAACAGTGTGCCGTAGTATGACCTCATCATTGCTCTAGGATTGCATGCCATTTTGAGGTCGAGGATGGCGGTGCGCCACGCTGACCCACACGCCCTCACTGTGAGCAAATACTTTGCACAGAGTATTAGTTTGCTCTATGAAGTGCACAAGTTGCAGACTCCCTATGTGGAATGGTTACCTGTACTAGAAGAAGCGTGTACGTTTGATGTTTATTTTAAGTTTTTCCGTCAGCCGACGTTCGGCCGACGGTTTTTAACCTATCCGTGATTTGTATTGTGTGCTAAAAAAGGTAATAAGAAAAAAAAAGTGTCGAAATGGAGCAATCAGATAAATGCCGGCTTCATAACACGAAGGAGACAGGCTGATTCTGACCACATGAATTGTTTTTTTTTCTTCAACTTCGCCCAGAATCATTCATAATCATCGTCAGTGAAAGTTGGGTTTCCTGTAGCGTGGATTGCCGTACAACGGCATCCGTGAGTAAACTAAACCGTCGCTTTAAAAATCGGAAGTCTCCTGGGAAAATCGGGACAGTGGGAAGTATCCATTATAATGGGAGCTCAATTTTTGCGAGATTGCTGCTGTTGCTCGTTTTTTTTCTTTCTCTAGATGGGAGCTCGCCCGAAGTTAGGAAGAGAAAATAGGCTCTATTTGTCTCCCTTCAGAAGGAACCACCCACACATGAAAATCTGGACGGCTCTTTAGAGCGAAAAGGGGAGAAATCTATCATACTAAGAGGAACGAAAACGGAAGACGAGAGTGGCAGCGCCGCTAGAAATAGCCTCGAGGCACTTCGTAGTGATCTTCATGAGGAAAATCCCTGGGCTTCTCTGCTTGCCCTTGTCAACATCCCATACACTTTAGCAACCCTTTTTAACTCCACGGCACAGGAACCCGGATGGTATACAAAGGAAAATGCGCAATATAAATGACAAGAGCAAGCACAGTAGTAGTGGGAAACTTGTACACGCAATCCCGCTCAGGGCGGAGGCACCCTAGAAACGCAAAAACGGCCTCTTACTCCAAAGGCATATCCAAGATCAACACCTACCTACATAAATGACCACCTACATACATCTGCGCATACTACACGTATTGGCAACAACGTAAAAAAGGCATACTACCGTAGCTAGCACCCACGATAACGATGCAGATGTACAATAATGCTCATAAAAGCATGAATTCCCAGAAAGTTACAGCACTTCCATCTGTGTAAAGATCAACATTATTTACGATTGCGCAAATACAAGCGCAATGTGCAATAATATTGAAGAGGGCATCGGTATAACGCATTTCTCTAACCCATCATCACAATAAAGTACGGAAGGTGCAACTGGTAAAAGTTTTGCGACGACATGCTGTAAACACCATAAAAAATGAAGCAGCATACAAATATAACTGTAACCAAGTGACGGCATGCCTTCAAAGAAGACATATTTGGGATATCGCTAGGAGGCTGGAAAACCATCTAAAACCTCACCCACGGAAGGCTATTCCCAAAACAGCAGTGCTATCCACTATTTGATATTTCTTAACCATATTTTAGGGGAAAAAAGCCCAACCTCAGGTGGAAAACTATACGTACGCAATGTACAGATGCAGGACAGCAAATATATATGCGCATATGGGCCAAAACCTGTGACTGGACATACAGAAATCCCCTGTTAACGCGAACTCTGATATCTCAAAATATCGGTTATGTCGCTGTGAATTGTTTTCGCTGTGAATTTATTATTCATAGGCACCATGTATTTGCTCCCCTTTACCTCGACACGTTTTCTTCGGGGGACCCCACATATCTCGAAATGATGACAAGGACACGAGGCCCGCTACAGGCAGCTGATAAGGTTGCCGTCCTACGCTTAGCTCCCACTACGCGCCGAAAACGCTCGTGAACGGTAGATTTACCCTGTGCAAGGCCGGTGTACTCGCTACCGGAATGCAGTCCGACGTGTACACACTGTTGAGATAGCTGTGGAGGATGCAGTTCATCATGAGGGCCAAAAGGAGCCTCTTGAAGTGCCCACAACGGCAGAAACACCAAAGACGCTGCGCCTGCTTCGCAACAAGGTAGAATGTAGCGGTGGCCACCAACAATGAACGCGGTGCATTGAGCAGCTCGAGAACACTTTTCTGAGACCAGATGCGAACGGGAAAGAAACAGGCGAGCATCACGCAGTGTTTTCTTCGGCAATATTAAAAATTTGTTTTTCTCGCGAACTTTTGAGGTACGAAACAATTTTCGTACTCTGGAGATACGAAAAAATTCTCTATAATACCTACAGCAACTCTAGGGTGTGTATCCCGTTGGCCTAACGTTTGGGTTTGGGGTCTACGGTGCGAATTGGTACCTGCGGTTTGGCGTTCGCTGCTACAATGTTGAAATGGAGCATTCGAATAGACGCCGGCTTCACAACGCGAGGGACGCAGGTTTGATCTATGCCACGGGAATCATTTTGCTTACACTTCACCCAAAATCATTCAGCATCATTGTCAGAGAAATATGTCTTTCCTGCAGTGCGAATTCGCGTACAACGGCATCACTGAGGACACTAAAACTTCGCTATAAAAGAGCCACCGCACCGCGTCACGAAACAAGACCGGTCCAAACAGGAGTGCAGCTTAATTAATATAGCGTGCAAGGTAGGGTTACATGTTATGTAGGCATGGCTCATTTGTGTGTCCTAACGCAACGGTGTCCGGCGGAGTACTTGCGTTGTGCCCTTCCGCGCTTCCTTCTTTGCCAAGGCTTGGATGATGGACGGGCGCGACGCTATGACGGCAGCGTCCGTTTTGTGGCATCAAAACCGCCGTAGTACTCCTGTAGGTGTTTGTGAGGTGTATTTTGGTGTAGGTGGCTGTGTTTGAAGTATATCTGCGTGGGGGTACAACGCCGGTAGCCTACTGCAGCCGGTCGTTGTTTCCGGAGTCACGATTTCTTCTTTAGTGCATGGTACGCGCAAGACCGGATGAACTGTGCTGACGGCCCGGGTCAAAAAACGAAGGGGTGCACTTCTCCCCTCATGTGGCTTTACCCTGTCGTCATTCAGTGAGACTTGACGCTTTTTGAGAATTCGCTATAAACAATTGACGCCATATTTGTATGATGGATATCCGGAGCGTTTATCAACATTGCGTGGGCGTGAACTTTCTCGATGAACCCGTGGAGAGATTTTCATCGGACTTGAAACATTCCTGGAAATGAAGAGACGTAGACAGCCTTCAGATTCATCAGGCTATAGTTGGTTCAGGCCGAAAGAAGGGTAAACTGTCCGAGAAGTTAAGATGAAAGGAAGAAAAAAATTGGCGCAGCTTCTTCCAGAGGTGCAAGGCCGGGGAAACAGCAGAGCTGGTGGCCCCTCTCCCTCCGTCTGAGACCCGGTTGTTGAATCATCATTCCCAACCAGAGGAAGGCCGTTGGGTAGGGCCATGTTAGAAAAAAATGGCGAAGCCTGCACTAGTGGTGCAAAGCCGGAGAAATAGCGGAGCATTGCAGAAGTTGGGGGTTAGTTTTCGCTTTTTATCGCTCTATTATTATTTATTTCCTCCCTGTCAAACAGATGTGGGCATTTTCCTTCTCGTATCGTAATGAGCCGGGTTGGAAAGGCAAGTTGGAATGGTGTTCGCGTGATATGTGCGCCAAAGTGCGTTGTTAGGTTTTTTTTTTTTTTCGCTTCAAAATATGCCAGCTTGACTCCAATACTTGTAAAAATTCCTACCTCGCCTTTTTTCATTGTAGGTGTTGGCACGCAGGACGCATCAGCTACAAGAAAAAAGGACAGATTTTTTCCTTTCCGATTGGTTCCACATGTTATTTTTCCCCGCCGCTGCTAGGCCTGTGCCCCGCGGTGTCGGTGGGTGGCCCGTTGGTTAGGTTGCCGGTTTCACGGCTTAAATATCCCCGGCGAGATGACGGGGACCTTAATAACCAAATTTTTTTTTTTTTGAGACGCGCACACGCAACAAGTGCTCATGTTCTCTTTGCCTCCTCGCCGCTCTCTCTACACTTCCGGGTTTTTTTGGTTCGACGGGCGTATAACGCTCGGCCTAAACAGTTCCGCTTTTATTATATACGACACTCCGAAGTACAATCGCAGTGTACAATGTGTTTCTTACATTTGTCTTAACCTTTAGCGCAGTTTCCTTTTGTTTCAATTTACAACATCTCCCTTTGAAAATCAGGAAGCCCATTCGAGAATAATGGCTTCCTCTATCTGCTTCACTCATCCTGAAGCGCACGCTTTGGTCGCCTCCATGGGAGCACTGCCGAAATAGAAAGGTGGCCTTCTTTCCGAAACTGTTCGCACATCCCTACAGTGAAGGCACTTCCAATCGTCTCGCTATTACGGTATTTTATCCAGGAACGGAAATTTAAGCTCTCCTAAGAAAGCCTATCCATACAAGCGGTCATGTTATGTATATTTTATATTGATATTGTATATGCCGATTGAGCACAAAAATAATTTTATTGTTTTTTTATTCATCGTTTTCTTCGTGCGGTGAGCTAAACGTTGCAATAAAGGCGGCGCCTACACAGAACGAGATCGGTACCAAACTTTCACGAAAATGTATGCAATACCACTACTGGATCAACAATCATCCATATCTCATTTATGCTCAGATCGTTCAATTTTATGAGATATATATTCTTGCAGAAATATCCACTTCTGTAAGAGCAGTAGGCACATTCATATTGGACAAATATTTTCTGCTATTGCACTGCGGTATAAATTTACATTTTTGCAAAACTTTTCTGCCTCAACACAGTGTACAATATAGGTTATGCGTTGACCAGTAATTCTACATTCAAACAAGGCGTACGCACGTATTTCCAAGCTTTCTCTTTTTCTTCATCTTTCATAAAAGAAACAAAGGCATGTAAGTATATACAAGCAATTTTCTGCCTTTTGCTGAAGCAATTTGTTGAAACGGTCGTAAACATTGACTCTTCAACAAATCCCAGTCCGACTGCTCTGTGTTTGTATCAGCGGGATCTGCTCCGTCGCTCTGCGCGATGCATGGTTTGTGCAGTGCAGCGTTTCTACGTCACACTGACGAACTGTGAGTGACTTCAGGATTATGCACATTATTCTACAAAGAACTTCTTAGAACCATTTATTACTGAAATAAACAGCCTCTGTTTCAATCAGAAGAAATCAGCAGGAGGCTGAAACTTTTTCGAAGCAAACGAGAGTCTGGGACGGGGAGGTGGTAGACATATAGTGATTCGTTGTCTAAGGCACGCTAGTTCTGCACCCCGTATTTGTGACAGCGATGCAAAGCAGCACTGTTTAATTAAAGTTGACGCGCATGAGTGGGCAGGTATGACAAAAGCGGGAGTACCGCAGCAGACGAGCCTGTCGTCCGCCGGACTCACTCATTTTTACACACGATCGTTGCCGATAGCGTTACTCTTTTTTAAATTGACGGTTGTTTGACGACTTCTTGTCACCATGTATATCAGTTTTAACAAGAAGCTCTCACTTGAAATCTCACTTCGTAGACTATTGGTGAACCTGTTAGTGGCAGAGCGCCGTCACCGTCACAGCAGTTTTCTCGACGCTGGAAACGTATTTAGCGCAGCCAAGATTTTTTTCCTTCAGCCAGGTTGACCTTTAGAAGAAATCGGACGCGCCGGCGACGAGCTGGATGCCATGTCGCCAAACAATAGGGAATACCGGGCTCTCGCCGCTTCTGTCAACACGGGAGGCTTTGGGACACGCGCAGCTTTGTACTACCCGGAAGTCGGTTTGTCCTGTTGTCGTGCAGCGTCGCCTGGGAAGCACGTGAGGCTGATTTCCGCCCTTGGTGCAAACAGATCAAGAGCTCGCGGCTTCTGTGAAAACAAACTGTTCTTGGAAGCGGCGATTGTTTGCACAATCAACCGCGTTCCACCCGATAGCAACGTTAGCTTCATACGTGTAACTGAGTGCAAGGAGCATAATTTATATTTGTACAGGTCAGGATAAACGTTTTGTCGATCGATCCCCCACCCGCTGAAGTCGCTGCCTTTCTGAGAGCTTGTTTATTTTCGTATCCTCGCTCCAGCGCACATTGAGTAAGCCTAAGAAGCGACCCTCCGACATGTGGCATTCAATCCGCTATTCATTCGGCAGCGAACGTTAGACGAACCAGGTGATCGCGCAGGCTACCACGGGTGCGAGACGGGACCAAAACATCGCTTTGTGTGTACCCTCTTTTTTTGTCCCGTTCTGAGGGCTGTTTTGTTCCCGTGAGAAGCGACGGATGCTACGTGTGCGTAGTACCAGCACCATGGCCGTACAAATGCCTAGCACATCCGGCCCCCACTAAATCAGGATTTTAAAGTTTAAAGCTGGTCCTTTAAAGCAGGTCCTTTAAACAAAATGACTTATTTTCCACCCTAAGCTAGGCGGCAATTGCGCATTTGCTCACGCACTCAACTAGCACCCAACCAGTACCTCGTACCCAATACAAAAAGATGGTGTTTTTCGCCCACCCTTCGCACACTGTGTCAATCGTGCTTTGCATTCTGTCTCAGGGGTTACATTCGCTCACTGCTCCAGTGGCATTGGCTCATTGGCTGTCTGACGCTTTTGTTGTTGTTCACCAGTACCGGCATTTTGTCGCCCTCTTTCCAATTCCGTCTCTTTTTGCCGCCTATTAGAACCGGTACTTGCGCCGCAGCCTCGTTTACGCTTAGTAGCTGGGCGCTGCTGGTGTCCGCGAGCAAGCCACCGCCGCGCAGGAGCGAGGACGGCAATCGGGCGAAGGCAACGCCATTGCTGCTGGATCGGCTTTAGTTCCCCCTCTCCGCACGCACCAGATTCTTCTTAACGGATCGACATCTCAAAGGTTTGTTGACATGGTTGTATGAGTAATTGGTGATAATGGGCAATATCAGTGGTTGTGCGCGGATGTGGACGGGAGTCTCTGCGTTCCGAAATTATCCTTCCATGTCCAAGTTACGGTACACGCCTAAGACACAAATGTGGACGTGGTTTGCAAGTGTTTTCTGGCTCGGCGAAGACAAACGAACTGCAAGGCAGGTGAAGGTTTCCATTATTACTAATCCACCGTAAAGTGCTGAGTGGACGCCCACCACCGAAACAGCCCCAAGCCCCTTTACGGGTTAAATATTAAATTTACTAAAGGAACCCAAAAATCACACACCCCCTAAAATCAATGGCGTTAGCTCCGATGAGTGACCAAAATAAACGAGAATAACCTATTCATGTGTAGATGTGGTCGTGTATTCACTCCTTTCCGCACTTGATACGAAAGTTCGCCCATCTGGTATTTTTTCTTGATATCTTTGCAGTTTTGGTTGGCATGGCGGCAACTTTTTTCTAGTTTACCGCACCCGACCCAAAAGATCGTCCATTCTGTATTTCACGCTTGATATCTCGGTAGTCTGGCTGGGTGTTTTTTGGGAAGAACTTTACGGTACCTAAATCTGGTAGTCATGTTACCCAAAAAATGTTAAAATGGAAAGCCTGTTGTAAGCAGCGAGTTCCGGCACTAAAAGGCGACGATTTAATAAAGCCGATGCTATAACAGTGCTACGCAACCATGCACCCCTTATTACCAGAAAGATTCCAACCGGCCCCCGAATACAGCGTCCTACTCAGGCTGGCAGTAGCATTATTTCTTGGAATAACACATAAGTTGTGTTTTTAGCTGTTTTTCTGGTATATAAATAAACTATTTTGAATAGTAGCGGCCTTTCGTGTGTCGGGATAATCACCGCATCACTCAGATATAGAGCAGCTGCCCGCCCTACCCTGTTATAAAAGTGCTCGTCAGGCCACTCGGCATGTAACTCGGACATTTTCTGGAAACACTTTAGATTGCGGGCGGCTGCACACCGGTGCGTCCTCGCCGCAATGCCCTCCTCGGTGTTTTCCTTGTGGTTTCTGGGCATGGCTTCACGTGTTGGCTTGGCACTTAATGACCACTGCCATGGTTGCTGAAGGGTGGAAACCCGCGTGATCTGGCGCCGTCTTTTCCAGAGCTATGTGCACTCCGCACACAATATACGCACTAACGAACGACTGAGTACAATGACGTCGCAGCATTTAGTCATGGGGAAAGGAGATACGAACGCCAGCGCACGGGCGAAGATACGTGTGGCGACACTGGTGGTGCCACCTGGCAGTGGTCCTGCGAAACACACGAAAATGCGCATCCAGGGCCACTGCTGGGTAGCCCGCCAGTATCCTCGGCGGTGCGCTGCATAGCTCTTCTTTCATTTTCTATACCAACCATCAAGCATCCACGTATTTTTAGTAAAAGAACACTGCCAATACCACTGTTGTATTTATGATATGCCTCAGGTCCGTGTGATGTTTTGTTTTTTCTCAAGAATGGTAGCAGGTACGAACATTGCCACCTGATCGAGATGTATAGAAATGGTTTCTCCTATACTCACGTCTCGTTCAACAACTCCCTCCGTTCTCACCGGGCGGCTGAATCGAAGGACAGACGACAGACAGACAGACAGACATTAAGAAGGTCCAAAACTTTCACTTTTTAAGTAGCCCAAGAAAGACTATCCCGCTTGAAAAAATGATTCCATATCTGATACCCTGGAGAAGCGTGGTTGCAGATACGCGAATGGGGTGAACAGCTGCCCGTCTGTAGAGAGGACGTATAGAATTTAACGTTCAACCCGGCCGCGGACAGCGCGGGCGCTCTTATATTTTAAGATTATAAGGAAGCACAATCACAATGGTGAAACAATGAACCGGTAACTAAATGCATATAAAAAATCGAACGGCCCCTTCCTGAAGAAATATGGCTGAAACACGAAGATTTCTCCGACACAAATGCAAAGTTCACAATTCTATCAGGCATAATTCTAATCTACGACAACGGTAAGCTAACCCAATGTGATGTCATGATATTCGGTTTATCTTATTGTGACTGAGTCATCCGAGTGTGCTGATTTAGTTAGCTCAGCGTTCCCTTAGTTTTGGGCTTCCGGTTGCTTAGGCGCTGGCGAGATGAACGTGTCATCTGTGCGCCTGTTAGAAAATGGTTTCATCGTTATGGTGGCTCAACTGTATGACGCTAAACTGCATTGGTCTACCACAATGAAACCATTTATGCAGGAAAAGGCATCGCATTGTTTATGCGGTATATGATTGATGAGCACTACGTGGACACCCCTTGTGTGAAGTTGGCCTTCCTACAGTTGGTTTTTGTCAACAGCACGACTAGCCATAAATAGTTTATCTTTTGAAACGTTAAACAAATTTGTGACGGGTAAATCGGAAAAAATATCGCAGCATCTACAAAAGTTTAGCTGGTTGTATCCATTCGAAGTAGCAGAGAAATATTTCTGAAGGTCGTTTTAAGAGCCAGGGAAATTCGGGTGGCAAACCCGAACTCCAAAATATTAAGGAAGCGCAAACATGTTGGCAGCGTTATCACAATTAGAAACAAATCAGTTGAAAAAATAAAAAAACAAAATGTTGCAATTTTGTGGAATAATACCAAATCCGGGAGTAAGAACTAAGCCATTATCGCAGTCATCACGTAACCCCAACCGTTACGCAAAGGTGTGCACAATCATATGCAGCTAATTGAAGGCAAAATAATTGCTCAGTTTTGTTTGAATAGTTTTACACTTGTGAACATCGATATCAAACGTGTAAGTGATGACTACCCACATCGTGTATCATGAGAGTTTGCCATTGCTTCAAATTTCGGTGCGTGCTGCTTAGACATATCTACTATAATTTGGTGCTCACCTTTTCGCTAGCGCATGCTCTTCTATCGGTATACCAGCCGAGCCTGCGCGCCATAGATGACTAGTCTTGGTGACCAAGTGCAGGCATAAGTCAGAAAAGCTACGCGTAGTCCCTTAGCATCGAAACAGCGAGGTTCCCAGGAGCGAAGTAGTAACAAAGACAGGCGGAGATTACGTTCCGGCGGCTGAAGGTCACTTGCGATGCGACAGATGACCTTGAAAGATTTAGCATAGTAGAGCTTTCGCTTTAAACTTTGTATCTATCTGTGCCCATGGCAGATATTCAGTGCCTTATACAGATCACTACAATAAAAGAAGGGACAATGCGGGCATTGGAATCTGAGCCAGGTGCTTCAGATGCCCTGAAAGGGGAGGATATGTTCACAGCAAGGTAAGCACAAAACTTCCCAAAACCGTATCAAGACTGCAGACTTGAGTATTATCACACTTACCACTTGCCCTGTATTGCACAGAACGCACTTATAAAAGTACCTTGAGAATAAGAGTGCGGTAAGTCCTATGTTTTCTTTTTTGACCCTCACTTCTTCTCCATGTAAAGTGTGGCGGTTTACCACTCGCTCTACAAAGCGGGGTCTCATTTAATGACCGGTCTTCTAGGGTGACATTTCGGTAATTGCAATTGTCCTTAAACGGCTACTGTCATTCCGGATGCTCCACTTCCTACACTTATGTGGCATCCAAATATTCTCAGCCAGATGCTTCTCGGAATTTTCTGCTGCTAAGTGACGACGCAGGTGTTAGGATAGCAGTGTTCAAGTGAAATTTAATTGAGTAGTGACCCTTATTTTTGTTTCGCATTTTTTTCGCAGCTATGGCTGCCTACCAGCCACTAACCGCAGAACGGCGCACAAGATCGTAGATCGCACTTTAAAGTAGTATTTACACCGTTGTTTTTTGTGAGTTTCGGTTACCACAAACCGAACACCGACGCGACTACCATAATAGAAGGGTGGTCGTGACGTCACCCTTCTTGACGCCCCACTGCTCGTCTGGACATGTATTCTCATGGTTCCGTCTAGCCCCACTGTGGTGTTTCCCATGACAGAACACACTACAATCGCAGCCAGCTCGTTGTCCTCATTACGGGGCCCTCACGTCAGCAGTTTGGGGCTAGCAAAAGCTGTTGGCATCATGCTGATGCTGATTGTGAAAGGGTATTTGTTCTGGTTTTTCTCGTGTAAGCAAAGATAAAAATAACTTTAAAATGTGTGATACTAAAAGGATAACGCTAAAATTAGCTGGGAGATGTCTCCATATACAGAGGAAGCTTTTTTTACATAGTTATCGTGGCTTTAAAGTTTCGTGTCAGCACTCTTTTAGCAACAAGAAGTTTTGATAACTTGGCTGATAGGGGCACAGCTGGTAGTAAAAGGCCATGCGGGAAGTATTTGCATAGGTTTTCTTCGTGCTTCATGCTCTGTTTTTACCTAGATATTTCCTTGAGTCATTGACTACGTTTACCAACACCAACGCGACTTGCGAGAGTATGCCGGTGTCAAAATGTAAGCCGGCTGACTCGTTTATTCTCACAGAAATTACTTTAAAAGTGGTTTTCGTTTAAATGAATAAACCTACAGCAGTCTGTTTGTTGGATATTCAACCTTCACTAAAAGTTAAGAATAATGAATCAGATATTTTTTGCCTCGTCAGTCTAAACTCTGCCACAAACACGCAGACGGGTTCACACCGTCAATCATCCTGTACACATAGATTTTATGCAAGCTGCCTTTAAAAATTTCGCACTCCTGAAGCAACGTAAGCACCATATTGCGCTGGCTGCGTACACAATTTTGTAGGGTTTTCTGTGGAGCATATTTTTGCTTGCAGCGAAACATTATTTTCATCTTCAGGTTCGCAGATAACGTGCTATCGGAAGGAAGACGAGACAATTTTAAAGAGGAGCATTAAATTGTCACACCAGGTGGAAGTACTGAAAGAGGCAACGTGAAAATTACGTGAGGCATTGCCAGAGGGCCACGGCATTTTCAGTTTTAAACTTCGCGCCCCGTACTTGGCTTCCGAGCGCAAGCCTACGCGGAGTGGTTCAAGGAACTGCGTTCATTCTAGCCGATGCAGCCAAAAGGGGACACACCTCTTAAACACAATTGAGATGCGAAGCTGCTCAATCATAATGAGAAAAACGCCGCTGGACGACGTAGTTTGAATGCGTTAAAGATATAAGGAGCGTTCCTAACTCTGAAATCAGTGTGGCTTCCGTGGCTTAGTCGGTAGAGCGTCGCGCTGCGGCCGCAACGTCCTCGGATCGAAATCAGGCGCCGGATGCTGTTATTTTTTTATATACTGTAGTGGCCTGGCTGGCGCGCCGAGAGAGGGTGTTGCGAGCTGGAGAGTAGGCGAGGGGGGAGAGGAGGTGCTACGCGAGCGCCCTCACGCGTCGGAAATCCGGCGCCGTCGCTAGGCACGCTAGCTAGCTCCGTTGCTAGGCTGCGGACGGACGGACGGCGGTGGACGCGTGATTCAGGGTCGCTTAAGTGCATTCGCACTTAAAAAAGAAGCCAGAGTTCGTTGAATCGAACAGATTCAGAAGATCAGATACCCTGGTAGGACTCGGTAGGCGAATACAGCAACTCAATAGAAGTGAGAAGAGCAGGTTGAGGAGAAGATTCACTTCCGGGTGGATTGTTATGAGATTGCAGCTTCTTCCGGTTCCCCACTACTGGTGCCTGAAACATAGAGCTTCCGGTTCCCCACTACTGGTGCCTGAAACAACGCTTGGAACAACACATTACGTTCCCTGCAGTAGTGACGAATAGAATACTGCATCCTCCTTGTTTTGAATATTTTTACCCGCTCAGATTATCCCTCTTTTGTTTTGTTTTTTGCAGTCCTTCTGTAGCAAGCTGGTTTGTGCAGTATTTATCCCCCCAATAGGTGCTGAAGCAAGTGAGTCTTCTGCTGTAGGAAGGTGTGTTCCTTTTGTGGTTTTTAAAGTTCCTCATTTTGTAGTTGAGTAACAAGTTTTTCAATATGTTGGAAGCGCGTCTTTAAGAACGTTGAAACAAAATTATATGGGATATGTGAAGTCATGCCAGATGAATTAAAGTAGCTTTCTTGAGCGCAGTAAGGAATCGGGTTTGGAGATGGTTGGTGGAAGGGGAGAACTGAAATAAGAACTCTGAGGACTCCATTTTTATCGCTACCAAGTAGGGGAAATTCATGAGCAGTATGGTATTTTTGGCTAGAATATATTTTCTTTATGACACGCTTCACCAAGGCCTGCAAATTGAGTAGGAAAGAGAGAGATTGTGTTCAGGTGAAGGTTTTATATTGGCGGAAAACCACTTTTAGATGCGCCCCTCAAATTTTTCCTCTTTTTTGAAGAACTGAGTATGTTCGGTGGCTCGTCTTCCATTTTACTATAGAAAAAGAAGCTTTTGTCTATAATTACGCGTTTGTTACTTCCTTGCACAGTTTATAACAAATCCCACCCAACAGTAGTACAGCTTCTGAAGACGAACATGAACAAACACAAACGTAATTGCATGCACAGCACGCAGCACTGGTGTTATAACCAAGCGTACTGCCAGGGATTAGCCGCAACTCGTTTTCACTGAGTTTTGGGAGGCTTTTAGCAATCCAAAGGAATCCATCCGCGGGATTATAGTTTAATGGACGCTGCTGGCCACGTTCTCACAAAGCACTCAGTTCAGGGCGAGATCTCGGGCAGCTGTTGTGGAGAAATAAAATCTATGTGAAACATTAAGCCCTAACAGCTTGGGCTGAGCCGCAACTCCCATGTTCTTGGTGGTGTAGCCACGAACAAGCGCCCCTCTCTCTGTACGCCCCTTGCTCCACAAGCAGCATGTTTTCTAGCGAGCGAAGTGGTCTTGCATTTTGATTTGTGTCCTACACTTCCCACCACAGAAACAAAAGTGAAACTCCCGAAAAAAAATTCAAGCGAGCACGTTCGCTTGAATGGTCACTTTGTGGCACAAAATTGCGACTAAGCTTCCCGCGCGCCATATGGTGTAGCATGCGGGGAGCTTTCTGGAAAGCCAGTATGCTTCTGAGCTTGATGATTTCTCTTCAAGGCCTTTGCCTCGTTGTCATGGTTGGAGAAACGTGTTTCGTGGATATTCGCGGTACACTGCATTCTTGAGGGCTTATGACCGTAAAATTTGAAGGATTCTGCAAATTGCCACGCAATTACTTGCTACTACACTCCAAGTATTCAACATTGCGCAGCATCTCATGCGGCGCAAAGCACCACTCCTAATCTTCCGTGCGCCGCAGTGCAATATTCTTATTTACAAATTGATATCCTCTTTTATAAATTCGTGGTGGAATTTTCTGGATTGAATAAGTTCCCCAAAGTTGTGCAGAAACGAGAATTTTTGTTTTTACCGAGGGCGAAATCATGACCGGCATCATATATAATGATCTCCTCGTTCTCGGCAATCCCGTTCGCCAAAGTTGTTTTCGCTTGAGGGACATTTAAGCTGCTTTCACCGCCACAAGTCCGGCTGGCCTATAATTGGATCCTCATCTGTAATGTTGTTTTCTTCGTCCATTATACTCCTGCCGTCGTTACTGCATCATCCTTTATTGCTGGTTTTGGTAATTTACTCTGGTGGTAGTACACGTCTTGAAAGGGCTCGGCTGCGTGTTTAGTCAAACGGTGTTATTTTATACCACACTGTTAGAGAGATCATTATTGTCCTTAACGGTTTGTTATTTAGTTGCTTTTTGCTTTTACATGCTGATGCCGTTGCTTCTACAGGCCAACACCCATTCACGCATGATATGTGACAAGCCATTACGCGGGGATCGGCAATATTGTCAAGGCAAGTATACCACCTGTCTGTTCCTCGAAGACAGCTTGCGCTTCAAAAAATCTTAATCTACAGTATAAACATATTAATATTCGGGATCATTGCAATCGGGAAGCTGTACAGCCACATATTTCGGTGTAGGTCGTACCGCCTTCTTGTGAGTGAGAGTTTTTTTTTGTATTTCTTTATGTCTACAGAACTCGGCTTGCTAACTGAAAAAGAACACATACTGACCGGATTAAAAAAAAAAAAACTACTTTGGGCATTTTTCTCGATTCGTCGAAAGCTTTGGACAGGATAAACCATAAATTATGTCAACCAAGCTAGAAAACTACGGTTTTCGTGGCGTTACGCTAGGATTTATAACATCTTGTTTGTACTTCAGGAAACAATGTGTCAGCATTAAAGAAACTACTTCTTCGCTACGGAACGTAACAGCGGGAATTCCGCACGGTAGCAATCTCGGGCCTGTTTTATTTATTATTTTTATAACTGATATATTCAATAATATGAATGTGCCCTTAATGTTGTCTGCGCGGACGATACCAGCCTCTTTTTTCAGTCTGATGGCTTAAATGAACTTTCGAACTCAGCAAATATGACCATTAAAAATTTGCTGAAGTGGTGCGAGGTAAACGCTTGAGAAATAAACATAAGAAAAACGAAAGCTGTACTATTTTCTTTTGCACACAAAAAAAACATTAACTTGGATTTGAACCTATACCTTGGATCCAAGAGCGTAGAGGTAGTAAAATAGGTCTAAACACTGGGAGTAACCTTCAATGAATATTTATTTTGGTATACACACGTTTAACGCGTAGGAGGAAGCTTGGCTAAGGCTTGCGCTATTCTTTCCAGACTGGGACATGTTATCCCCACAAAAACAAAACTGCTTCCACATAACGCACTTTTTACCCCCATCCTAAATTACTGCCATCTTGTATGGGGCACCACATCTCAAGCAAGCATAACTAAATTATTTTTACTGAAAAAGAAAGCGCTTCGCCATATTGCAAACGTTTCATACGACGCCCACACTGCAGAACGTTTTTTTTTCAGTATTTAAGATGATACCTCTGTCGAGCTTATATAATTACAATCTTGGGATGAAATACAAACAGGCTGTTCGTTGGAATAACAAATGTTTCCGGACTTTATCCAACCTTATACCACCTTTGGAAGTTCTGTATATTATCAAACATAAAATCTTTGGATGACTTTTTTCTAACGTACAAACCATGGATTTCGCAGGCTACAGTACTGTATGCCCAGTATTTTTAAAAAAATTAGCAAGCAAGAATATCGACATAAATATATCGACAAAAATATTACAACACAAATAAATTTGTGACAACCATGCACACCGCAATTATATTCTTTTGAATGCATTTCTCTCCGAAACATTTCCTTTAATGTAATTTGTTCTTCCTTTTTTCCATTCACCGAAAAGGTTTTTCTTTTAGTTTGTTACATGAGCCTAATATTTCTCCAGCTGTATGCTTTACTACACCGTTTCTTTGTTCTCCCATCTGGTATGGATGTCCATTAGTACCTACCACGGCACCGGGTATACAGTGCTCAGGTACATAAACAAATGTTTGTAATATTTTAATTGGGTGCATGTATATGTAATGTGTATTTACGTATTTATTATATATGTATATCCGAGTGTACATATGATTGCTTACGTGCATTTTATTTGTATTCAGATACATAAACGTGTGCATTATTCTTTCTGTACACTCTTTTTATCGAATTTCTGTAAAAGATCAGCCATTTGTTTTTATTTTTTTGCTGTTTATTTGTCTGTCAAAAAACGGAGCAGAAGCCCTGTCAAGTTGCTTCTCAGTAGCCTTTTGTTTCTGCCCTTATTATTGCAACTTTGTACGAGATTACAATGCTGAATAAATGAACTTTGAACTTTGAACTTTAAACTTTGTTTCGTGATCGTACATGACACCATGGTCGTGCGTTCACCTCGGGTATTGCTCTGGGGAAATATCCGGGTTTCCTCTTAGTTTTTTCTGCTAGCGTGGTTAAAGCCTGGCAAGGGCCATAGACTACCAGACGTGAAGGGAATGCATCTGTTAATATTCAAGGTGAATGAGTTACATTTTTGTATCGGTAGGCTGAACATTTTACCTGCGTAAACTCCCTCTTGGTAACTTTTTAACGAAATGCATTTATGTGTGGACTCGTCGAGAAAAGCTCCCGGTACGTCTGTACTCTTTATGCGTCACACTTCAGCGAGCGGAGACAATAGTTCTCAATAAAAAAAATTCGCCAGCATTAAAATTTAAACTTGCGCCTCTGGGGTATAGATGAGTGCATTCAACACTATCCACAACCAGCTTGTTAGCAAGGGGACGGGAATATGCTCCCTGTCTACCACGTTTTATACCATAGGGGCAACGGACTGTTGACGCAATTGCTTAAGCTCGGGTCACTTACATGGTGGTGAACTGCCAATAGCGCATGAGTCCATGCGCTCCTGATGGTTTGACGTGTACAAAGTGTCAAGAGAGGGTTTTCGCTTGTCGCTGCGCACGCAGCATCACCTCCGGGAGATGAATCATTTAGCTTTCCGAATGGGAGTTGTCATACGAGATCCGCGAGAGTGGGCGGCGATGCTGGGTCAACGGGTCTGACGGCGCTGTGGTGGCCCCGATCGGCTGTACCGCCGGAACGGAGCGTTGATATCGGCTGGTCGCGGCGCAGGTCGAAGGGTTATGCGACGGGCCATCTGAACCCTTTAGGCATATATGGTACCATACGAGTGCGTACCCGTGTTGGCTGAGCTGACAGAGGTTGAAACGGATTTAGTCGTTGTATTTTTCCGAGAACAGACTCGGCTGATAAAAAGTAGAAGCTTCTGATCGAAAAACTCTGTTTTTGAAAGCTGTTCCAGATAAACGCTGCTAACAAGGAGATAGCGGGAGAACCTAGGCAAAAATGAATATATGCCTGACTTGGCAATAGCTCGCTCGACTCCTTATAACAATTCAGCTGAGCAGGAGAGAAGCTTTCAACGTTCTGAAAGCTGTAACGGAAAACACGGATCTTGAAAGTTATCAAAGCTGCTAGCTTAATTCTAGGATGTGACAAAACTATTTCAAAATCGGTCATGTGCAGGGATTGTGTGTTGCACGATCATGTGCAGGAATTGTCTGTTGCCACTAGGTTGTGGCAAAAGTGACTCAAAATTGATCATGTGCAGGAATTGCCAGTTGCTCCATGGACGATTGGTAAGCGTTTGAGAGGGTAGAAAGGGCCACTTACGAGTGTTATAGGAATGGCGCCATCAAACAAGCTTGGTCAAAAAGGCATAGTTTCGCTTGATTTTTTATTCTGAGTGGTCTTATGATTATTAAACAACTGAAATTTCAGACGAACTGCTGCATAAACCAAACTCAAGGGAAAGGAGAGTGAATAAACGCAATGTTTCAGAGGGAAACGGGAAATCTTTACCGTGCATTTCTTCTTGTAGAAACAACGGGCCACTTTGAAGCCATTTGCCTACTCGTAATCAGGTGCCGATGTTTGTCAGACAACAGAGAAAATTGAAAAGCATCAACTTAAAAAAAAACCGGAGAAATGATGGTGGGATTTTTGTTATCAGTAGTACTCTCCCGATAAAAAATTGCGAATGGGTTAAGAGAAGTAGTATATATGTGTGCCCATTTCGTCGCTCGGAATGGCAGTAGAGCGCCATCATCGCTTTCAAAGTATTTGGAGGGAGTGAAGATCGTTTCCCCGAAGTCCGGTGTCGATCAGGAACCCAATCGCCCGGGCTCCGGTTGATTTGGCAGGAGGCTGGCTGGGTGATGGTGTTGAAGTTCTTGGAGATGGCGGTCGAATTGACGAACTCGAGGCGTTGAAGTTGATTAGTGAAACGGAAGTTATGTACAGCTATTTACAGTATGAAAACTGGGTACATGAGAATAAAAAGAAAAACTGCAAACTTCAGCTAGACGCTAGCTCCGAGTGCGCACAAATCACTCGAGCTCCTCAGCTTCGTCTAACTCTCCTACTCTCGGAGCGTACACAAACCGCTCGAGAAACAACGGCCGAGACCCTGTCTCGCCGCAAGATCCGTCTAGTTGCCCGGTGCGGCGCTGCACCCTTAACCTCCGACGCGATCTTAACCTCGACTAGGGGGCTCACAAATCCCAACCTAGCGTTAACGGTCGAGACTCCTTGTCTCGCCGGGAACTGCCAGCTCAGCGCTCAGACAAGAACGATTTCCAACGGCCAAGTTGGGTCTTATATAACCTCGAGATCACACTCTCTCGGGAACGCCCCTGTAGCGTTCGTACACGCGTATGGGCGTGCCCAAATACATGTAGACAGCTGTCACTCAGCACGCCACGGAATATTCATTGAGGCGCCGCCACCTTCGGGTCAACGGCACGCTCGTAGACGAGCAAGTTCGAGCGACCCCGCGGGGCGAAAACGAAAGACGGCGACAGTGCGTCATGCTGACCAGGGCGCGACAACAATGGAGACGCCGGTAATCCCAGCGGGTCCGGCAGGCGTTCCTGGAATCCGGCGCCGCCGTCTGCCCTCTCAATGGGGGATTATCCTTGAGGAATGCGAAGGGCCAGACAATCCGTCTCCCGCGCACGCCGCGACGAATTAGCGGTGGCTGCAGCGCAGTGTCGGCAGTGCTACGTCGCCAGACAGAGCGGCGCGTTCTCACGCGCAGCCCGGGCACCTGGCCGCTAACTCATAAGTGGACCTTACAACTCCCCCCTTTAAGAGGGTTACTGGGCCTCTTGGTTCAGTCAATCCGAAAAGAATTTAAAAGGGCCACTCGTTTCAACTCTCCTTCCGCAATAACAGCGGGATAAACAAACAAACAAACAAACAAAAACACGTGGAAGGAGCTAGGTATAACCACAAATGAGCCCCCTTCTATTTCTCCAGCTGATCCAACTCCCTCTAGCCTAAACTACAGACACAACCTATTCACTAGCCGTTCAACAGGGACGGAATACTCTAGCAAACCGGAAACACACCAGAAAATTGCTAAAAACACTAAGTGCGGGTAAAAAGAAATTGGGTCGTGTCTCCGGAGCGCGTAAACGCCACCAACAACGGGACAACTCAAGCTATAACACTGATGCGCGCTATAACCGCAAACGCGCACAATCATTCCGGCACTCGACAACAAGAACAAAAGGAATAAGAACTAGTAAAGAACACGGGCAACTTTGCAGTCAACAAAAATAAAACGTTAATAAAGTTTGCATTGCCACTATGCGCACGCGCGCAAATGTTCTCCGTGACGGCGTAGCATGATAACGTTCCTTCAAGAATGTCCAGCTGTGCTTTCGCTCACTTGCGGTGCACAGAAAGTTCAGTTCGGTGCGCGGATCGATCAATTCGGTGCACGGATCGAGCACTCAAGGCATCTCGTCGCGCACAACCGCGGCACACACACACACACACCACCAACGAAAAAGGACGGGTGAACGGGAACGTTCACGTCCGTCGTGGCGGTGTTAAGGCTCGGAGGCAATTCAATACTAGCCTCCCCAAGCAACAATCTGAAAGCAGGGGAGTGCATTCGCGTACTTCCCGCCCCCTCTGCAGATGATCCAGACCGCGTAGCGTTGCAATGTCAACGCAAGTCTCGACAATTTAGCCCCATGAGGCGAACACAACTTCGGGGAAGACGGAGTGGTATCACAAAATGCGGCTTCGCTTCCTGTCCCATAGGCCATGTGGCCATGCCTCTCCAATGCCCCAACGTAAGGCAACGCTGCGCGCTGGCCGCGTGAGCGCAGGGTTGATGCTGGAGCGTAATGGCGGCCCGCGAACGCGACGACCTTCTCGGGATCATTCTTTCCCTTGCGCGCTGACTGCCCCACAACCACAACCTCACAAGCGCCTGTCACTACCAAGAACCGCTCGTGCACGCTAGGTGCATTCTGAGCAGCGGCCTGACAAAGACCGTTTTTCGGCTGTTTCAGCACGCACTCATCCTGGCCCAACTCAGAACTAGGGCCTGTGACACACTGCCAGGTCGCAGAACTTAGTGCGTCAACCCATCCAGCGCGGCTCCCGACTGAATCTCGGTAATGGCCGCAACCAACACTAAAGCTACGAAGCTCTATCTCAGCCACCGGTTTCGCGAGATCGCCGATTGCGTCTCGTTCCTCGCTTTCAACTGTAGCTGCCTCCTCACACGGTTTTTCCCTCTCCTTCACAACCTCCTCGGCAGCTCTCATTCTTGCTTTCGCAGTCTCCCCGCATGCGTTTTGGTGTTCTCCATCAACCTCCTCGGTTACACTCTCACTATCAAGACTACCAAACTCACGCGACATCTCCGTATCGTTAACTCCGTCTCTTTTTCGCTCCGTCTCGTCACATGCTTTCTCGTCTTCTATCTCCTTTCTCTTCTGGGCGGGCTCCTGAACGCCCGACACGGAGTTCGCTTTCTCGTGCAACTTTCGAGCGTAATTGGGAGCGCGGCGGGCCCCAAGACTTTCCTGCGCGACTCCAGCCTCCTCCGGTCCACCGATTAGAATTTGGGTACTGCCCGTGCCAGCAAGTTCAGCATGCATTAGCGCAGCATCCGGTGCAAAAGCAGCTGGCGGCTCTACACCCGCGACAACGGGGCTACCCTTTGACTCCGCGCTCGCTTCCCCTTCCATGCAGCTGTTCCCGGCTGAGCCGCTCGCCACCTGTGCGGAGCCACGGCCGCTTACCTCGTTCTCGCGCGGCTTCAAGTTGAAAAACGAGCTGGCTTCATTCAACTCTGCTGCCAGTGCATAACTGGGCCCGCTCGACGGGTTCTGCCCTATGCGCTGCAGCTCCGTCCCCAAACTTTGCCTGCGAGGCTGCTCGTCATGTTCGAGCATCGCTTCATTACACCGCTCTACGGTATCCCCGGACGCGCTTACTTCGTCGCTCCTCATCCCAATGTCCGTCTCCACGCGTTCGACAACGGCGGAAATGCCAGCCTCGTGTAGGGAGTCACGGCTGCTTGCTTTGTCATCGCAAAGTTCAACTTCCAAACACTGGCCGGAACCATTCAACTTTGCTCTCGCTATACAGCTAGCTGGATCTGTGCCCCATTGTTTCTGCTCGCGGGTGTCCGAGCGCAAGGGCGCCTGCCTTCTCCGCTCCAGCTCCAACTCATACCTTCGCAACCGCTCTTCAGATTCGAGCTTCAGCTTTTGCATGCGCTCCTTAAATTCTCGCGCTCTTTCCTCCGCTTCGCGCGCTTCTTTTCTCTCCTCGCGCTCTGCTTTCTCCCTTCGCTCTTGAAACTCCAACTCCATTCGTCTGAGAATTAGTGCCTCGGATTCCACTTGGGGAGATCCTCCTGCTGCCGAGCCTCCTTGAGGTGGCACTTCGTCTGTCTGATCATTTCCGTCTCCTTCCGCCATGTTCGTCTGCATGCTCCGCGTGACTACCATGCAACCCCAGACTCAGCCTACACCGCCACAACGAAGCGCAAGAAATCCCACTCACCCGCACCTCCGGTGGTCGGCTGCCGCGTCGTTGGCCCCGTGCGCTGGCTTGGCTCTGCCGCTCCACACCGCGCGGAGCTCGGCTGGCGCCGATGAAGACGGGCTCGCGTCCGCTTGCTGCCCTTGGCTGTGACCTGGTGTTTTCTTCTGCCAAATCCTGTCGGCTGCGCCAGTGAAGATCGTTTCCCCCGAAGTCCGATGTCGATCAGGAACCCAATCGCCCGGGCTCCGGTTGATTTGGCAGGAGGCTGGCTGGGTGATGGTGTTGAAGTTCTTGGAGATGGCGGTCGAATTGACGAACTCGAGGCGTTGAAGTTGATTAAGGGAAACGGAAGTTTATGTACAGCTATTTACAGTATGAAAACTGGGTACATGAGAAATAAAAGAAAAACTGCAAACTTCAGCTAGACGCTAGCTCCGAGTGCGCACAAATCACTCGAGCTCCTCAGCTTCGTCTAACTCTCCTACTCTCGGAGCGTACACAAACCGCTCGAGAAACAACGGCCGAGACCCTGTCTCGCCGCAAGATCCGTCTAGTTGCCCGGTGCGGCGCTGCACCCTTAACCTCCGACGCGATCTTAACCTCGACTAGGGGGCTCACAAATCCCAACCTAGGGTTAACGGTCGAGACTCCTTGTCTCGCCGGGAACTGCCAGCTCAGCGCTCAGACAAGAACGATTTCCAACGGCCAAGTTGGGTCTTATATAACCTCGAGATCACACTCTCTCGGGAACGCCCCTGTAGCGTTCGTACACGCGTATGGGCGTGCCCAAATACATGTAGACAGCTGTCACTCAGCACGCCACGGAATATTCATTGAGGCGCCGCCACCTTCGGGTCAACGGCACGCTCGTAGACGAGCAAGTTCGAGCGACCCCGCGGGGCGAAAACGAAAGACGGCGACAGTGCGTCATGCTGACCAGGGCGCGACAACAATGGAGACGCCGGTAATCCCAGCGGGTCCGGCAGGCGTTCCTGGAATCCGGCGCCGCCGTCTGCCCTCTCAATGGGGGATTATCCTTGAGGAATGCGAAGGGCCAGACAATCCGTCTCCCGCGCACGCCGCGACGAATTAGCGGTGGCTGCAGCGCAGTGTCGGCAGTGCTACGTCGCCAGACAGAGCGGCGCGTTCTCACGCGCAGCCCGGGCACCTGGCCGCTAACTCATAAGTGGACCTTACAGAGGGTCTTTGAAATGTTCGCGATATTTTACAATTTTTGTCGAATAATTCACCTACAAGCGGTACCCGCACAGACAGCAAACAGATATTTGCCTACTAGGTGCAGTGTTTTGTTTATGCTGTTTCATGCCATTGCGTGTCTTCAGGCAGGCACCAAGTTTTCGAAAGCTATTCCATTTTTTGTCGTCCGTAGGAAAACATTCGTTATCTCTTGATCTTTTTGCTTAGATAACGCATTTTCAGTCATATCCAAATTTCTATCCAGAGCCAGCTAAACAGCCGCATACACTACGATTTTTTTAGCATTGGTACGCCCACCTCCTTTGGGGAACTAACGCCGATGCGCATTTGCCTTTGAGGTTATTGGGAAAAGGGAATATAGAATGATGTTCTCCTAGAAAGTATAACGGCCGTGTGATTTGTTGCATGCCATTCGTGTTATGTGACATATCTCAGTAATAAACATACACACATGCCTGAACTACTGTAACCTGTTTGTATCAGCTGCGTCGCATTCACCATCACAAAAAGAGTCATTGCTTCATCGAAAGTTTTCGCTTCCAAGCTGAGGTTCATACGTGAGGGTTCCGTTCTGTTGCGGCACTGAAGTCGTAAAAAGTACCGACATTCCTCTAGGGATACTTTATTCGTCATTGGATCTATGAAGTACAGTCGGCAAAAGGCTTGGCTATAACACTCGAGCGGCACGCTCCGGGGCCCTAGTCTCGACTGCACAAATTGCCGGCAATTCAGGCAATTTTCCGGAAGTCTTTTCTGATTGGCTTTCAAATTTGGTCACGTGCTTCCGGATGACAAAGCGATTGTGTGTGCTGTCGTCATTTTCACGTTTCATGTCGTTTACGGACACCAGTTCTAAAGTTTGCCTTATTTCTCGTTACTAAAGGCGCATAATTCTTGGCCGGCAATGAAAAACCAAACTAAATGCAGCGGACATGACAACGTAAGCCTGTCTTTGCTATTCAACAACAATACTGCTTGTAATACACACCCCCTCTGTGATTGGCTGAGAAGGCGTGACGTAATTTAAACAGTTGGCGGGAACGATTACGTCATGCATTGGCAACTTCAGGCTGCGTAAAAGTGACGTAATGCTACGTAACAGCTTGAAAATGGCGACTGTTTTTGTCGCAAAATACAAGCAAAATAGGGCAAAATATTGCCCCGGCTTGCGGCGCCGCGAAAGGTGCGGCAATTTGCAGCAGGCGCAGTTTCGCATGCGCGCTGTTTAAAGCATGTTTCCTACCGAAACAAATTATAGTTTCAACTGCTTCCAAGTCAGCGATCATGGAACATACAAATAACATACAGTATTTTGCTTTTATGTTTGGCAATGAAATAAAAATTATTTGTTTGGCGTAACCGCAACATAAGAGGACAGTACAAGCCTCTCCATGACAAAGAGAACCCAATGCATGGCATTTGTCCATACTTGTCCTAGTAAGCTGTTGGGTCACATGATCGAACTCAAGAGAAAAATAACAATGAAAAGTCACTATTTAGTTCATTACAGCGCTGATTGCAGTCGCGCTTGACGAATGAGTGAATCGGCGACATCGGCGCGCTCCGCGGTTATCAGGCGTAGCGCTTCGCTGCTCTTATGTGTCACAGAAGCAATGGTCGCGGCCGTCTTTTTCTGTGATCACGCCATAAACTTGTAACATAGCAGCAGACGATGGCGTGGTGGCGGTGGCGGCAGGGAAGGTCATAACGCAGTAAAGCTTGCATTGAAGCAGAGAGCCCTTCAATGTTAATGACAGCGATTGAAAGAAATAAATAGATACGGTAAAAAAATTGTGTGATGTTATTTAGCTCGACATCCGCCTTTCGCTCGCTTTTGAATCAACGTTACTCGATCGCCTTGTGGTGTTGGCGCCAAATTTGACCTCCAGAAATGTGTTTTTCTTGTCAGCCTCAGCTACCGTCTTAATTTTTAAAGTACATGTCAAGTGTTTTTATATCTTTCTTGCACAATATTTGATACCTTGGTAGCGATCTTTATGAGTGACTCGTTAAATTACACTGCATGTCGTCATAGCTATAGGTGCAGCACGTCACTGATTGCTTACTTCGTGCTTACGCAAAAAAACATGGGCGAAATGCCGGCAATTTGTGCAGTCGAGAATAGGGCCCCGGAATGCGCGGGAGACTCCTAGTGATAACGCCTGGTTTGAGACCGGAAGAATGTGAGCATGCGCAGCCCATATCAGCGCGATGGCTATGTCCTTCCTCGCTGCGCCCGTCGCCTTGGCTTCCGCACTTGCTATAACCGTGATAATGGCTGCATGCCTGCGCTGCCGGTTCGGGAAACACTAGCGGAGATTACCCACCTTAGCGTTCGCTGGGCAAGATTTGGCAGCGAAGTTGTTGTTACTGGCCGTGCGTTCTGGGTTCGTGCGCGCCGTAAACTACTGGCGAGAAACGCTATTGACGCTATAGCGTAGGCGTCGCGCAGCTGTCGCAATACCCACTCGACAACGGAAAGACACATAATATCGGCCGCCGCAACACTCGAGAAAAGGTTGCGCATGCGCTAAGTGTGATTGGAGAGCCTTTGGCGCGGGAGCTCGAGTGCTCGTGCGCATGCGCTCAGTATTGTATGCGCATGCGCATACAATGCGCAGCGTCATACGCTGCCTCATGCAGCCTCATGCAGCGTCATGCAGCCGCATGCGCAGCGTCTTCGCAGTTTTGGCATGGCCCAACTGCGGATAGTCGCATGGCCCAGCAAGAGGCCGCAATCCGGAAGGCAGGACGTGCTACTAAAATTAACCCTGTGTCCGTCAATACTCAGCTACAAGAGCTTCGCGATTCAAGTCTTGCGCATAAGTGGAAACTTCCATATATTTTTTTAAGCAAAGCTTTTTACCTCTACCTCCAAGGGTTCTTTCGCGACCGTTGGTGTCAAGAGAAAACACCCGCGAACAAATAAAATAATTTACTGGAACCGCCAGGAATCGAACCTAGCACTAATAGCGCAACAAAGCGAGAGTCCGTTGTCGTACCGATTTATCTACGAACACACACATAGACGGAGAAGGCAGGTGGTGGACTCACCAAGGACATCTACGGGTTTACCCCTTGCATTTTCACTGAATACCACGTGCTAGCGTCAAGCGACCTTAGGCGCCGCTCTGCGCTGAATCCACGGCACATCTAGCGGCGCTTTCCGCGCCTTACACTTGTGCTAGGAGTTACAAAAATTAAAGGAAGCTCACACGAACGCATGGCACCTCACTTCTAGAACGCCACTTTGCTAAAGACTGTCACCTTTAGTGTTCACGAAAAAATCCCAGCAGCTTATCGTCCGCCCTCACATGAAACGACACACCAAGGAACAGATTCAAATACTCCTTGGTGGCCAGGCCATCCCTCCAAGCCTCAGCATCAAGATCCTGAGCCTACATCTCCAGACCAACACCAAGAGTGACGTATCGTTGCAGCGCCTCAAACACAGCATCCATCAATCAAATCATATACATGATCAGGGGAGTTGCCACCAAGAAGCGAGGCATGAATGAATCTGATACTTTTCGATTTATTCAGGCGTTTGTCCTTTCGAGAATCACTTACGGCAACCCCCTGTCTTCTTCTCGGCAAGGAGGGCATAAAGATGCTTTATATAATGATTAAAAAGGCGGTTGAGCAGGCCGTTGGTCTTCCCTGGGCTACAAAACACGGCGGAAGAGCTGATAGAGGGCTATCTTTCTAACCAGAAGCTCCGAATGAGCAGAACTGCGGCTGGTCGCCGCATCATTCACTAGATTGGCTGGACAGAACAGAATGCCACTCCGCTCATTGTATTCCCGGACTCTTGGCCACAGGAACTAAAGATGCTTCCTTTGCTTAGAAATGTGAACCCCTCACGCGAATAGGGTCGCCGACAAGCACGCGCTCAAGCACTCAACACCACCCTTGGTGGAGATCAAGCAGTTATTTACACTGACGCCTCCCAACATCGAGGAGAGTAAGTAGTACGCGATCATCGTGGCTACCAGCAGAGCCAACCTCTTTGCGTGTGCCTCACTGAAGACCCAAGACATGATGGCAGCAGAAGAGGCAGCCATTGCCTAGGCTCGCACCCAACCAGGGGTTCTAAAGGTAGTAACCGATTCCCAACAATCCTACCGAAATTACCAGTCGGGTTGGGTGTCGCGACGTGCACTGCGTGTGCTAAAAACTACTCCCCAAACGGTTCCATTCAGCTCATCAGGACAACCGCTCATGCTTCTATGGATAGAGGGCAACGAATACGCGCAATAACAAGCCTGCGTTTTACCCCCCGTGTAATGGAGCTGCACGAGGGCAGTCACTCGCTTGTCAAATTCAGGGACATAACCCAGCATTATCGCCTTCAGAGGCAGACCCTACCTTCGCCTTACCATGGCCTTTCCAGAGAAAAACAAACTACCATACGGCTGATACAATCCGGCTCCTTCTGACACCCGACGCGTCTTCACTTAATGCACCCGAATCGCTACGACGCCGAATGCAAATATTGCTCAAAAGTAGGAACACTCCGCCACATATTCGGGTTGTGCAACTTTAGCTCTGAGCACCCTCCTCTCTCTCCGTGAACTACCCAACAAGAGCGATTGGAGATGCTGCTGTCCAGCTCCTCTCTGCTTAACCAGCTACAGATGGTTGGCAGAGGACATGTGGTGTGGATTGCATACGGGCTCCAGTGAAGAAGGAACCACTCCCCTGGACCGCAATATGGGCCGTTTATAAATCTGAATTGTACTATTTTCTCCTCGTCTTCCTCCTCCACCTTCTTCTTCTTCTTCTTCTTCTTCTTCTTCTTCTTCTTCTTCTTCTTCTTCTTCTTCTTCTTCTTCTTCTTCTTCTTCTTCTTCTCGTCCTCCTCCACCGTCTCCGCCGCCAATCTCGTTACCTCCGTCCGCGGCGGCAGAGACGGAGAAGTCAGATCGTCTAACTCCGGGTTTGAGCCTCCTTCAACATTATAAAAAAATCCAGTCATGTGCTACACCAATACAGCTCAATCAACCGCCCTTCATGCATCATCATTGATTTAACCTTACCAAGAATATCTCTTTGAAGTCATAAAGGGCGTGGTTAAGTGCATTTCACTTCTCTCTGGTTTCATTATTTGTAGAGCGACGTCAGTGAATTTAAAGGACGTCGCATGGTTAATCGTTCTGGGTGCCATTTACAGCTTTGCTTTCCAACTACATTCACAGGGTGGATTTGCACGATTTTTGTTCGTCTGCATTAGCTTTGGCGCACAACTGTTCATAGGGTTACCGTTCTGCCAATACGCTGCGTGAGTACCGCGCGCACCACTATCCAGTTTCTGCGGTCGGATTTGCACGTCACTGGCGACGGGATAACGCCATTACTTAATGCACTGTGCAAATGATCATGGACCGAAATCCAATCGCTGTTTACACCGGCAGCAATGCGTTTTCGGTGATTGTTGTTCGTTTTCTCGTATGCATAAAAAACTCCTGCCTAAATTGCGTAGCACGCTACAGTAATGAAGCGCTGAACGTTGTTAACGCAGACAATGCTTTATTTACAATCGCTAATCTCTACTATTGTTTACCCACCCGGCAGTGCACGCAGCGCGTTTCACGGAGAAAGAAGGTACGGAAGCCAAGGCGACGGGCACAGCAACATGGGAAACAGTCATCGCGCTGATGCGGGTCGTGCAGGCTCACATCCTACCGGTCTCAAACCAGGCGTTATCACTAGATGTCGCAGGCCCAGTCCGGAGAACGCTGCTCGAGTGTTATAGACAAGCCTTTTGCTAACTGTACGAATTAGGCAACACAGCTGGGAAATAATACCACATCCTTACTTCGTGCGTTCTCGCAGCCTAACCTTACTTTGGCTGGAATGTACATGTTTTACATACCGTATAGTGTATCGATTACAGTACCAATTAGTTGCCGACTGTCGACGATGGTGAAATGTCGTACCATCGTTTCTTATTCTTAAGGAGCAGCTGTTTTTTGTGTAGTAACGTTTTTCCATGTTGTGACTATGCGTGCGTCGAAGACAGTTCAGTCTTGAGAGCAGTCTTAGTGCGCTTGCATTACAACCTGCGGCTTTCCGGTGTTTCAAGTCTATTAGGCAGTTATAGTTCTTTTTATGTGAACATTCATGTAAACAGTTTTTATGTTCACATGAACCAGAAGGTAATGTCCATGCTTGATACCAGCGCGAAGAAGCATTGTTTTAAAGCGAGAGCATTATTGCGCTCATTATCCGATGTTTAATGGCCGCTGCGTGCGCAGAGCAGCCCTGGTTGCAAGCTCCGCTCGTAAAGCATCCTGGGAAACACGTCATCACCACCAACCAGGCACAGCCACGCAAGAGCCAGAGCCAAATTCCCGCTAGAAGACGGAGTTGGGCGCAGCGACCACTGGATTGAGGAAAAGAGGTGGTTTGTAAAAGTCTCGCCGACAATGTTTCTGGGGCCAAGAAAGGATGTACACAACCTCGGCAAGCACCGTGCTTGAGCACTAAAATTACTTCATTACCAGTCAATGGTGGTGCCGATGAGTCATTGTTCTGAATAGCCGCTGATAGCGAGCAGATGCAGAACTCCTGGCAAACTTCCCTGTCATCAGAGAGCGAGTATTCGGCCTTGCGAAATGTCTATTTCCTGCTATGAAACCTTATGCACGAACGAAATTAACAAATGTCATTCACTGCATTTGCTTTTCTTTTCAAATCAAGGATGCAAACAGTTTCTGGAATTCTTGTGTGATTTAGGAATTAAAAAGCGTAATTTGGCGCAGTGGAGGCTAGGATAGGTAGGTAGTTCTGCTTTCGTACTAGTAGAAGTTAACTTTGTTAAGAAATAAAACATAAAATTAAACATTTCCCTTTACATACACAACTACAAACATAAAATAGAAGTACATAAATGTTTGCGGGATCACATAATGACATTGGAAATTTACACATTCTGGGAGATTGTTTGAATTTTTGGCTCAAAGCAGAAAGCGACTTAGCGTTATCGTTGAGAGGGTCTACCATCTTCCATTCAAAAATGGCAACCGAAAGAAAGGAATCCAAACTCATCATGATTATACTTGTACTCTACAAAACTGTCCGTATGTTCGTGCCTGGTAGCTCGTGTTTGTGGACAATAAATGTAGTTTGAAAGGTGTATGATTATGCCGGAGTTGATACATAAGTTTTAGACCAGCCTTTCCCGCTCGTGCTTCTGACGTAACAAGTCCAGAAATAGCTAAGAGGTAAGTAGGAAAGCGTTCCCATTTAATTTTGCTATCGATGAGTTGCATGGCCTTCCTTTGTACTGTTTCTATTTTCTGAATGGTAGTCTGACGATGAGGAAACTGCATAGTATTTTCGTAGTCGACGATCTACCTAGCACATGTTTTGTCTGCTATGAGTTTTTGTGTACAAGCGGGTCAATTGAAGCTATCTGTGAAGAAAAACAGTTTTTCATATAAGTAATTCAATCTATAGGCTCGCCCCACCTTAGGTCTGATGTTAATATGAATCTCAATATTCATGCTTCTGTACTCTGGCCGAGGTTGTATCATTTATGTTGTAGCAGACATTACAAGTCTCTTTTTTCCTCATTATTGATATGCATGCAGGTTTTTTTGCATTGTCATTTGCCAATAGGAGTACCACTCTGAAATTTAATGGCTTTGTTAAGGGAGTAGTGACCTTAGCCACATTTAATTTCTCTTCAAATGCTGCGGTCATCCACAAATACCTTTCTTTTACAGCTTATAAAATTAGTTATACCCTTTATATACACAAGAAATAAGATCGGATCCAGCACGGAACCTTGGAGCACCCCTGCTGTAATTCGTACTACATTCAATGTGATATGTCCAACAATAACAAACGGGGACCTATTAAACAACAAATCATGCACCCAAGCAGCCACTTCTCCGGCTGCGATAACGTTTATTAGTTCAGTATCAGCTTTCTACGGCAGACACAGTCACGTGTTATAGACAGATCAAGTAGGATAGCGCCTATTTGACTCTAATCCTACTTCATGTGTTAATTCAGTTATCTGCGTTATGGTCGATAAAACCCTGGCGAAAGCTGTGCTGGTTAGGGAAAGAATGCCTTCATTTTCAAAAAGAAATAGTTACATGTTTTAGAATGATATGTTGGAGAAATTTGCATGCCGTACTCGTTAACGATATTGGTCCTAATTTCGATTCAATGTATTCAACTCTCGATCTATAAATCGGAATAATTTTAACGATTTTCTCATCGTTGATTAATTTTGAGGTTGACAGAGATTTACGAAAGTAGTACCGGAGAATCTGCTGCCCCACTGTGCGTACCTTTGAGAAATTGGTTGCTTATATCGTCCGGTGCCCACGCCTTTTTAGGGTCTAAGCCAAGCAGAAGATTAAGACCGCCAGCGTGTGTGATACGAGTGGGTGGATTGGGGAAAGAGTAACTGGAGCTAAATCCGCAGTGACACCATTATCGTTTGTGAAGACCGAGCAGAAGAATTGGTTAGATCAACTGACTTTTAGGCTTTTTTGCTTGACGAGAGTAGGGTTGCGAGTGTATTATTTTGGCGAACAATATTCAGGAATATCTGTGGGTTGTTTCCTTTTATAACGCTTGAAAATACAGTGGTGAAATAGTGGTTCCCTCGCTTTTTCGTATTTCTGTTTAAATATTTGCGGCCCCAGCGCTAGGGTCACTCTTAGTTGGTTTATTGCCTGCTGTCTTGCTAATTTTCGTAACCTTTTGAGTTGGCATTTCGCGTGTATTACTTCCCTAGTATTCTGTGGGTTATTTTTCAATCATTTTTAATGTGTCTTTAAAACGCAACCATACAACATATACATCAATGAACGGATCGGAAGCCACTGCGGAAAACTCTTGGAATTCCTGATCGAACTAAGTTTAAATGTAGGCGTCGACTGCGTTTGCGAAATTGATAACGGTTTGCTTTGCGGTTCGCGCCGATATTTTGTAGTTTAAGTCAAGCTCCACATCGAAATTTTGTGATCTAATATTTCTTTCATTACTAACCCCTGCACTTATTCTAAGAAAAATTTACTAGGTAGCAAGATCCGGTCCAGTATTTTCCGAGACACGCCTTGCACCGTTGCGGGGCAATCCACCATTTGGTGAAGGTTAAAATTTAACTTCATATTTAGAATTGCTCCTGAAGCTTTCGGTGCGTACTGCATGGTAGCCCAGTTAAGGTTGTGAAGTTTAAAACCGCCCGTAAGGATTAGACAGCAATTTCGAGCATGTTGGTGCGAATACTGTGTATGTCGAATATGCATTCGTGTCCACATGGGGGGCTTCGATAGATGCAAGAAACAACTATACTTGTGCCTTTAGTGTTCATCTTACAAATATTTGTCTCAGTTTAGACCACCTCTGGAATAATGACTACTGGGATCTATTTCTTAATTGGAAATGCCCTTACTCCACCACATAATTTCCTATCTTTCCGAACGAGTACGTTGTTTGGGGGATTTTTTTCTTGACTCGAGACGGGCGACGATAACCATGTCTCAGCGACTACGACTATATGGGGTTCACGCTCGCGTAGTTTATTTAAGACTATTCGAGCGCTAGTGTTTAACAACGATATTTTTCCTTCCCCTGGGTTTGGCGTATTGCTGGGCGGTTCGCTCCGTTTATTTCTTGCTTCCACCTTCTTGTTCTCTTTTTAAAATTTGTCGTACCTCTTTACTTCTATCCTTTCGTTTTTTGTCACCCCAGGTGACAGCACGGCTTCTGATGAACAGCTTGTTGTACGCTAACGACACCTTGTCTTTTTTCTCGTGGTGTTGCCTAGCACTGTCCACAGCTTTTTCTCCTCTCTAAGTTTTCGCGCAAAGTCTTCCCCTTTCGGCGTTCTTTATATTGAAGCCTGTTTTTAGTATGGCGCTTGTAATGTTGCATCTAATAATTTAACTACGCCTGGCTTCGCTTTGTTTGGTCCCCCTCATCGTAAGCGAGGAATGCGCTCAGTGGCCACACGTTCAAATTTAAGGTTTTTGAGATTATCCTTTTGTTGACGGCCTTCACTAGCGCTTCCGTGGTTTCTTCTTCCGTTTGTAGTAGGGCATAGACGATTAGGTTTGACCTCCTGCTAGAGTTTTCTAATTCGTCTCTTTTTTCTTCATGACTCGTAGTTACCCTACTCATACGAGCCATTTCATTACGAAATGCGGCCACTTCCGCCCGCTTCAATGTTCTCTAATGATGTCAAGCTTGGTATTTATATGCGTTAATTACTTTCCATTGATATCTTCGATGTCTAAAGCAATTTTCGTAAGTTGTTTGGCCATTGTATCGAAGTGAGACCCGGGATTGCTTTCGATATCTCTGCCCATCAACAATAGCTTCTCAAATATGTCATGCACGATTGGCACAAAGCGCTAGACTGTCATGGGCACGGCAACACCAGCAAAAAAACTGTCACTTGGGCGAATGTATTTTTCAAAATGCTTTCTCACAGGTAAAATGTATACATTATGGGCAATTTGTGAACTGCGTTTCGACGGTGCCACCATGTCCAGTCACTGAGAGTTTCCTGATGAACAGCTGTGTAGCCGTGGTAGGCGTTGACGCTTGGTGGAGCACTGCAGCAGATGGGTTGGCGCATGGGCCGGAAGAAACACGCACCTGATAGTTGGAGATCTCCGTCGGCAGCGTCGGAGCGTGGTCGTTTCTTGCACATTGGTCCAATGCAACAGCAGTTCCGAGGCACACATCGTCCGCGTTGAGCAGCGCGCCGAAGAGGAACTGCGAAACTTATACGAGTAGGCAATTTGGGAACCGCATGTCATCACTGCCACAATTTCCATGCGAAAATCCCCACAGACAAAGCGGAATCCCAAATCTCGGCTGGCCACGCTGGTCACGTACCGTTCAAAGATGGCTTGATCCGTAAGTCGGGCCTGTTTCGTGATTTCACGTCCGGTTTAGACGCGGTTTCTTTTATTCTGGGTTACTCTTGCATTCCAATGGAGTTTCGCCGTAGGCATTTTTTTGGAAGAGTAGTATTTTGTCCATGCTTGATCAAAACCCGGTGGTTAGGCCTATGGGGCGCCCTACTCGTCTTTGCCGCCTTAATTGTTTTTGCGTTCCACGCGCTGCTTGGAAAAACAATTGCTTTATCCAGAGTTCGGGGGCGGGGGGACGTTTTGTAGGAACGTTTTCAATCGTTGTAGCACATCATTTTCTTAAAATAAACTCACTTTTTCCGGAACAAAAGTGGGGCTCAGCCGCTTCTTAGCGGCTTGGCTTGCATGTCTCGCTGTCATTATTCAACAGTATTCATGGTAACTGTATTAAAATACTATTAAGAAATGCCGTTTCTTAGGGAGAAAATCTCGCCAATGTTATTCACAGCTTGTTTGCAAGAGGTATTCATGGCATGTTTACAAGAGTTAAAAAACAATCCCTGAGTAACCTCTGATAAGCTGATGACGTGGCCTTGCTAAGTAACTCGGGGGACGAAGTGCAAAGCATGCTTACCCCACTGTGCAAGCAGAGTGGAATCGTGGGCCTCAAAATTAATACGCAGAAAACTAAAGCAATGCTTAATAACCTCGGAGGAGCCCAACTGTTCGAGATAGGTGGCGAGGCAGTGGAAGCGGTAAGCGAATATATCTACTTAGGCCAAGTTGTGACCCCGAATCTCAACCATGAGGCAGAGATAATTAGAAGGTTAAGAATGGGGTGGAGTGCATTCCGCAGGCATTATCAGATAATGAATGGGAGACTACCATTCTCCCTGAAGAAGAAAGTGTGTGACAGCGACATCTTACCGGCACTCACCTACGGGGAAGAAACTTCTAGGCTCACTAAGAGTGTACATCTTAAATTTATGACGGCTTAGTGAGCAATGGAACGGAAGATGAAATATGATAGGGGCAATATTAAGAGATAAAAAGAGAGCGGAGTGGCTCAGGCAACAATCGTGTGGACAAGACATACTAGCAGAAATTAAGAAGAAATGGGTGGTGGAAAACCGTTGGTCAGTAAGGGTAACAGTGTGGATCCCCAGAGAAGGCACGCGTGGCAGGGGCGGAAGAAAGTTAAATGGGCAGATGAGATCAAGAAGTTTGCGGGGATAAATTGCTCGCAGTTAGCACAGGCCGGGATAATTGGAGGTCCATGGGAGAGGCCTTTGCCCTGCAGCTGGCTTAGATAGGCTGATGTATATTATTATTAATATTATTATTATATTATTCACAGCAAAGCTTTCATTAGTTAACAGTTCCAGAACCAATGTTTACGGTGCTTGCGTTGAGGTAAAAGTGAGCCCAGCGGAAGAAAATTAGAAGGCACGCCAATTATAGCTGTCTTTTAAAAAATGCAGGCCGACGAGTTGCACGGTACAGTACAAGCCCTAAGCCCCCGGTGAGTAAATTTTTAATCCAGGGAAGGCTTTTGTATGAGCACGCTTTTGAGATCAGGTAGAAAAATACAGTTTAGTTCCTAGGGTTAACTGATACACTCCTCATATAGCAGTGCGCCTGGTTTTCTCAGACATCCCATCATAGTTTTGCTGTTATAGCACGCAAAAAACGTCACGTGTCATTTAAGTATCTTCTTTGTTGAAACCAGCGGAATAAATTATGCAGCAGTAAAGAGGAGAAACGAAGACGTGCCTTGGATATCACGGAGTTAACCTAATGGTGGCAACTTTTCTCCAATTTCGTTGATCCCCTGAGAAGGGTGCGCGTCACTCGAGTACGTTTTCTCGGGCAACTGAGCTCGGGACTTCTTCCTCGTCCCACGATGCTGCTACCAGTCAGAAAGCATGCACCAACAGGGCTTCGGTGCGTTGTTTTTGCGGAAGAGTGGCCCGTTTACTTCGAGACAATGCGGCGCTATTTCCCCGACGCATTTGCATTAAGGAGCCACAAGGAAGAGCTTCAAGTTAAAATCCGAAGCGCAGCTGTTATGGAGAATATATATTTTTTGGGTTAAAAAAATTCTAAGCGGGGCGAGTGCTTTGGAAAGGCATGTTATTACGCCTAGAAGTGCAGCTGACAATGGCCGGCCATTTTTCGTTTTGGCGTGAAATTGTAGAAATCTAATGAATCGATGAAGGGAGATATAAAATGGGTATGGTTTGAAGTAAAAGAAGCTGAAAATAAAAATTGCCTGCGGATAGATTTAACCAATCAATCCGGGTATGTGAACAGTCTAACCTGTTTAAATATCTCTACGCGCAGAACGAGGACATACAGAGGCTGGAAAATGCTACACGGCAAAGGATAAAATATGTAAACTTTTTTTGAGAATGAACTGCAGCCAGATAACCAAAGACAAGGAAAAGCAGAGAGAAACTAATCAATAAATAAAAACCTAATTTGACCCACAGGAACGCCCTCTCCATTGCAAGCCTATTGCGCCCTTATATGTTGGTTTCAGTGCCGGTTTCTGCGAAGCCGGTGGTGGGTCTGCGAGCCTGCCCCTACCCCTACGTGACGTACAACCTTCCACAGACGAATGAACATGCTCGGCCTACAATAGTTCTAGTGCTAAAAATTGAATTTGAAAATGTCGTTCGAGATACACCGGGCAGAAAAGCTGATTATCACAAAGGAAACCTCACATGATATCTAAAAGAGTAGTGCTTTTCTTTTACAGGCGAGCGCGGCTTGCTTGTGAGCGAAGATTTTGGTTGCGAAGTATACCCAAAATGGTGGGCTCACCCTCCTGCTTGAAGGAGTAGGAAACAATTGCAAACGTTGTAGTGGAATCTTATTCTCACAATAAAAGTTTCCCTGTGACGAATACTATCCTTCCCAAATACCAAGCGTTGAAATGCAATACAGACAAAGCAAGCTCAAAGGCTGCACGGTGCTCGTAAAAATATTGAAATGCTGGTGAAAGATCAGCCAAAATGGTCTCGGAGAGTATCTAGAAACATTTGCCTCAAGCAGAGGTGCTGTATTTGTATGCGACAGAAAGCTCATAATCGAATGCATACTTATCGCTCAATGTTTACAACAACATGCAAGATAAGCGGTGCCCATTATTGTAAACCTGTTATGAGATTTATTATCACACAAGGGGGACCAAGTTATTTTTGTTTACTGGGGCACAATATCAACGAACTTTAAAGGGGTGGTTAACACTGGCTTGCGTGGTGAGTCGGCACTGTTTATTCACAAGAAGGAATGGTCATTTCTTCTTGAAAAGGAAAGCTTCGGTTTATTGAAAACCCCGATTTGCTGTGTCGTAAGGAAAAGAACCCTTGACATGAGGCGCACGCCATAATATTTACCCATTCTTCTGACAGAGCAATATAAGAGATGCGTTAAAGTGAAAACTTTCTGACTCATTGTTTTATCTTTTCTTTTATGACCCCGTGAGCAGACAGAAGTTTCAAAACACGATTACAATGAATGTTTGGGATAACTATGACGCAGGTTTGGGGAGACTGCGCACTTTTTTGAAGCGGAAGCTTTGTTTTATGGAGTAATCGACCTTTTTTGCAGGCTGCATGCTCCACAGATGATTGTTTTACTCGTTGAAGTGGTCCTTAAATAAATACATGGACGCTGCACAATAAAAGTTGGCTGTTTGAATAAAGCGGAGCAAAATGCCCCTGAAGATTTGTGGCTTGACCTGTTTCATGTTTATGCGACGTTTCAGAGTAAACTCTTCAGTAAGCATAGACGCAACAATAGGCAATCTGGCTCGACTGCGTAAAAAAGTCTACCCGTAGGAAATGTTCTAGTAATTCGACTGCGGCGGCTGGGTACTGTGACAGAGACATCTCTAGTTCACGTACTTTATTGAAACACCCCCCAAATCTACTTTGATCAGGTGAAGATCCCGTGCGCCAAGAATTCGGTATGAAGGTATGGCGTGTGGTTGGACCGGGTTACTTCCGCATCAGGTAACCATGTCCCTGGAAACCGTCGGGGTCCAGCAAACGTCTATTCGTATGTCATGCATGTTTACCACAAATAACACATTGAAAGAATTCGAATACTTATCTTGACAAATAATCTGCCTATTGCGGTCACTGTTTGGTAGTATTTTATTCCGAATACGAACGTGTCATTTTACGTACTCTTGGGTATACTTCCTGCTGGAAATTACGAATATTATGGCGGGCAGAAGCGCGTGATTGGCAATGGGTGCATATAAAGCACAAACGGCAAGGCACGGATAACTGTCATCCTTCTGGCATCTTACCCTTTCTTTTGTGTAGGAATGGCGGGAATGAAATCAATACCAGTTTATTCTTGGCAAGGCAACATTGTTCATACTCTGATATCTATACAAAAAAGAATTCGCTTAAAGTAGCCGCCGTCTACCTTAATGCTTTCGAATGGCTTTGACCGGTCTTCTGCGCGTAGAACCACTGCTTGGTCATGCCGCTGCATATTGGGGGAGTTGACGGGAATGGTATTTTCACCGCTTGTTCTTTCTCTCTTTATGTGTGGTGTACTGGCAGGAGCGACCCCCTCTTTTTCCTGCCGGCTTCAAGCTCGCGTTTAAGAACTCCTAGCAATATACATATATGGTTTGCGCATGATTGTACAACCGCCATTTCTGGTGTATCGCTCTCAGCTTTCTCCGTGCTGCACAAGGTGAGTGACAGATAAGTTAACAGTTTTCCACCGTGCGCCAACTGACCAAGATGGCACTGCAGTTATGTCATTGCAAGCTATCAAGCTATCATATTTCTGTGACGGATACCCGACGCCATGTTTTCGCTGAATTCGGAGCTCTCGCTCTAAAACGTGGTAGCTTATACGTATTATATAAGCAATGCAAAAGCTTCACATTTCTACCAATAAAATTATTTACCTCTCCGCACAACGACGACCGTGGTTGAAAACTAAGCGTTTTTGGTGAGAGATTTCCTTGTTGTCGTCAGAGTTTTGACGGTGACTAGATCAGGTTCGACTTTGACTCGCACGCAGTTTGGAATTTTGGTAAGTGACTCTGACTATGACCCTTCGCCATGTGATTTCGCACAAAGAAAGCTTCGCGTTAAAGCATAGTGGAAGTTAAACGCAGGTGTGCAAAATTTATCTACATTATATTGCACGTCCATATGCACCTCTCTCCAAATACGAACTTGTTCAGCCGTGCAGGAATGTTGCAATTGCATAGACGGCGGCTTCATAGCTCGAGGTACCCAGGACCGATACCAATCAAGGTGAGCGTCTTTTCCTTCACTTTACCCACGATCATCATCATCATTGCCACAGAAAGTTTTGTTTCCATCAGTGCGTTTTTGACGCGACATATGCCCTCAGTGAGGTATAAAAATATCCGCTTGAAAAGAGCGTCAGCCTCCGCGCTGTGCGCGTGATAGATGTTCATTAGAATACCCCATTAGCGAGGTGCTTAAGCAGAACGAGTGATAGTAGAAAATACAAAATAAATCAGTGCGTCTGTCGGAAACCCTGCGAAGTCTGGTCCTGACCACGTGGCGCAAGCCCACGGAAACTCTAGCAATTTCCCTGATGGCACAAAACTGACACTCGTGATCTTACCCTCATGAATAAGTTGTATTGTCGTTTCTTGGCATAAAAATGATGATTCCCAATTGCTTTCGCTGCCGCCAGGCGTGGTTGCTTTGCGTCACGACAGCGAGCGGTCGTATGCTCGCGGTTTGCATAAAGTTTTGCTTCGTACCGAAGCTGCTCCTGTCGGGGTGCATGTGGCTGAGGTGTCGGCTGCAAGAGCCCGCCTACGTGATATATCAGAAGCCGTCAATTTCGTGCCTCGCGCTGGCTGTGGCAATGAGCGGAAAACAGTGCCACCTAATGTTTTAGGAAACATACAACCGCGGCACGTTGGGTTAGAACACGGGGGCAGTGTCTGAAAAGGCGGCACTAGAGGCAACGTTTTAGATTAAAGCTTTAAGGCTTTGCATTAAACAGCGCCATGTCTACCCACTCAACTACGCGGCTCTGCTCTGAATCTTCAACGCAACACTGCTTGCCTGGCCCCACAGCGAATTCTCCAGCCGAGCTTCACGTATGCGCGCTGCCTCACGCGGCGGCGCAGCAGTCACAATCTTGCTACGGCCTTCTCCGTGGCGCACCGCCGCATTCGTCGCTCACGCTACAGAAGCATCTGCTTCTTTCTTTGCCAAAAAACATGGAAGAGCCAAGGAACGTCAGGAGAAGCTTTGCGACACATAAAAAATATTGTGTGGAAAATTTTTTCTTCGTTTCTAGACTGTAATGATTTGGCCTTTGTACCCGTGAAGAGAATTTAGAGCAAGGGAAGAAGTTTGTGGAGCGGTCTGTCTGTCTTCAAATTTCAGTGGCAGTGACGGAAGGAGGGCTCAGGACATTCACACCTGGATATTTTGCTCTTTCGGGCGTATGGGGTGCAGGAAAACCATGGCACATGTGCAATCGTGAAGACGCGCAATCACATAATCACTCAACGCTCGCAAGAACGTGCCAGTGTGCGAATGAGTTAGTGTGAGCGTTGTGGTTGTCCTACTGCGCGAATTCTGCATAAATTACCTGAATTTGAGTACCATAGAGAAATAAACTTTTGGTTCAACTGCTGAATAAATTCTCTTACTATACTTGTCTTTGCAACTTCGCCACTTTACACCTCGACGGCCTTGAATTTAAACGTGCTGCGTACAAGATTTAACTTTTCCATGCTAAGATTTTAAGACGTATATGATCATTCTTAAATGTGATTGTGACACGCGCAGCTGAAACAGGCGAGGTGTCTCAAATTTTTGTAAAAAATCCGCCTAATTGTTGCAGAAACTGTTGTTGCAATGTGTAAAAGGTAAGGATGTAAGCTTTTGAAGGCTCTGCTGCCAAAGTACCCAGTGCAACTTCGGTGCAAAATCTACCATTAATTATTAAAATATAGGAGAACAAACATGTTTAATTAGAGTGACACACGAACGAAAGTGAAACTTAAGACAATTGAGACCCAAAGGAAGAACACTCCTTTACTAAATTAACATGTGCCTTGCAGGGTATCCTAGTTATAATTTCCACAGCTACAACAAATGGAGATAGTCATGCCGACAGTTTCCGTGCAAGTATACAAATGTTTTGGGTGCTGTGGAACACAGGCCGTCTTTTTACATTCTGAAGGGTGTCTTTTACCGTTTTTTCCGCGTCGTGAAACATACACGACACCGACACTGATTGGACAAATATCGCCGTTTGCTTCATGGAAAGAAAATCGCCGTACCAATTTTTTGTTCGGTGTAATCTCACTCTCATAAATATTGGTCTGCAAGGCCACCGGTTGTAGATGCAAGAAAGTAGACACAAGTAAGACCATTGATGCAATAGTATTGCTATTCAGAGTAAACATCTCCATCTGGGTGTGTATAACTCTCTTTGGAAAAACGTTTTCTGGGTTTCCTAAGCAGCCTATTCGAATGGGCGCATTGAATCGGCAATAAAATGGCAATTCCTTATGGCAGGATAGATGCCCTTTTTGTATCCATTCAGTCGCTCAACACTTCCGTACCGAAACAATTTCAAATGCTGAAAGCAAATGTTGTATGTACGGCTGGCTTCAATTCTTTCCCACGGCAGTTTTTTTTAAGCTGAGCGTACAGCAAAAAGGCAACATTATTAGAAGAAAAATTTCAAAAGAAAAGCCCACGGATTCCGAAAGTTATCTTCTGAAGAAAGACGAAAAAAACTGGTGTTTTGACAGGTTCCGACACCTCCGGGTTCTCAAAGCACAGATGTGGAGCCAAAATGCATAATCGGTGCGGGGTTCAAACAAAAATTCGGTGCCTTCGTCCCGCCTGAAAAACAACCTAACAACCGTGCTGCATGCGCGCCTTCAGTGAATTGATTCAAATCATGGCGCCACAACGCCGCTACCATCCGACGCAAAATCTTATTGTGGCACCAAGGAATCACATTTGCCTTATTTTTTGTTCTTCTGAATGCAAGCATAAAATATAAAGCACAGAAGCAGATTTATCGAGGGATAGCCGTATTCGGGCCGAAGGCGAAATGCTTGAGCTATTGAGAGTTTTCCCACGTGACATGTCAGGAAGTGAGCAAAATGCGTCTTTGAAGCTTCTGCTCTTTCGTGGTGTTGAGAGTTCCAATGACTATGATCGGTTGCTGTCAACAAAGCTTTCCTTCATTTCACCCACCACCATCATCCTCATCGCCAGAGAAAATTTTGTTTCCATCAGTGCGTTTTTGACGCGACGTATGTCATCATTGAGGCGTAAAAATCTCCGCTTGAAAAGAGTTGCAGCGAGTACACTATGTTTTTCCAGTGGCACACATACCCTGTTTTCGTGCTGTCACTTTCGGCTGCGCTATTTATGTGGAGGAATCTGAACGCAGCATCTCGATAACGCCTGTCTCATATGTAAACGGCAAAATATGCTTCTGAAGAGGACTCCCGAAAGATGTTGAAATGCGAAACACTGGCGGAAAAATAAGAACCATCACATTCTCTCCCCTTTTACTGCACTCCATCTAACTTGTGGATTCTCTAACCTATCCAATAGTTGTATGTACAGGCACATTGCACAAAACATTAAAACCTAATTGTGATAAACCATTGTAGTTTGGTTGCAACAAGGAATACGTCTGATATTAAGTATAAAGAAAAGCGCGATAAGGAAAATGATGAGCTGCCTAACGACTGTACTTAGCGAAGCAGTGGGCAGGGTACCGCTTTCGTTCTGAAGCTGCATGGCTTTCGCATTGCAAGTACATCAATCACAAAGTAAAGGACCATGGTTCAACACCTTGCATTAAGAAACCCTGTTCTGTGCCTCTTGAGGTTTTCCGTAACGGCGACTCCTACATCAAAGGAAGTAGCAGAAAGGGGACAAGGTGGTAATACGCAGATTAAAGCGGACTGCTGGGCAAGTTGGTATTGTATCGTAGACGAGTGGACGCTTGGTATGCGTTTGTTTCCTGTTGTCCTCCCTAGTCGTTCGTGTAATTTTCTGCGCTTTGCTCGTCTACCAGGTATTAGTACTTTTTATTCTCTCCTGCCTTGATACGAATTGTTCTTTGTAGGCAGAGCAATGAATGTCGCTGAGCCTAGATGGAGCCCGAAAGAAATGCCTGCGCTGACCTCAGCGCAGCGACCACAATTGTGAATTGCATGCACGGTTAGAAGCACTGCTTTAAATTGAAATTTTTGGAAGCTCTCAGAAATATGGTGCACCATCACAAAAGGCTGCGCTAACGGCATATTGGAGGTTAAGCTTGATGCTGAACAGAAACTAGCACAAAACAGATTCGCGGTAAAGAAGTGAAGGCGCGTGAAATTTTCAGGTCATGATCTCCTCACAGTGCATCATTTTTTGCTTAGCGGCGCACAACGTTCTCGCGTTAAAAAAGCGTGGCTGGAACAGACATCGATCTCAAGGACGCCTGGTGACTTGAAAGTGTCCTAATTACTACTAAATGCCTCTATCGCAGTTAAAATGGTTATCGAAGTGTATTTAAGTCTGCTCACGTACTTTCATTTCGAAGGCATTATGCCTTCAAGATGTAATTTAGTACTAGGTCTTGTTAGTTTTATGTTGGTTGCGTATGTAGACCGTACCACAGATTCGTAAATATTAAGAACAGAGTTTCAAAGATGTCTTTACTGGTTACATAAGCACTCAAGGGGACTAACCAGCGATGATGATAACTATCGGCGGCGGCATCAACGGCAACCAAACTAAGAGGTGAACCGTGATAGGAGAGTGGCCTAACCACTGTTGTCCTTGTACTTTACACAGAATACCACTTTTGAGGTAAACACAAGTCCGTTAACATTCTCTGAATACAAAATTATCATTGCACCCCATGGTGATGGTTCACTGCTATATCATGTCTGGGTCACGCTGGTTCTATGAATCTTGTATATTAAATATTTATAGCTTCTCGAAATAGGCTTGGTTGGTCTTGGTTCTGTTTATATAATCAATCCACGGAAGTTGCCCATGATGATGAAAGCGACCTTCATATGCTCTCGGAGGATTTCACGTATTACAATTTGACTTCGGCCATAACATAGGCGCGCATATTTCAGACTTAAAGATTGGCGGTCATTCTCCAGTGGATATAAGAGCTGCCACTAGCAAAGCACAGTTGATTGCACGCAAAAGGAATTACGTTTGAAGCACGTAAAAGGGATTACGTTCCGTCGGCAATCTTTCGAAAGAGAGCCCATTCTCGTAATTGGATCGATGAATTACGCACATTGCTTTTCAGATTAGGCTGTCCGGTTCCGTGATGCCTCCAAGCGGCAGGAGTAATCACGAGAATGTAGAGAAGAAAAGACACGTGAAAAGTGCATGAATACGCGGAACAGCTGGGCGGAAAACATACAATATACGCCCATTTTCATTTCTTGGGCGCCCTGAAGTCGACTAATGTAGTCAAGTGGAGAGGGAATACCAATGAGTGTAATTTTGCTCTGGGGGTATTTTGTTCTAAGTCAGTGTTTAATCTACATCATAATTAACTAAATAAAGACAAACATATCGAGGGACAATTAGGCTTTACGTTTGGGATTGGCTCTGGAAAAACAGTGTTAATTTCTTTCATGAGATGTTAACATGAATCGGCCATGAACATCAAACGGCAGTTTGAGATTCGGGTCAGTTTCTCTATCGTCCATCGTTCCTACTGCGCAATCGTACTCTTGTAATCGCTCTTCATCGTTCCCGAAAGAAAGGTTCTCTTGATTAAATGAAGCTTGCGCGAAGGAGCGAGATAGAGTGCGTGTAGCAAGAGGCAATGTGTCGGTTTCCTTTTCGTTCCCTCGGTGCCCACCACGTAGGGAGTTATTTTGCTGGCAGCTTTTACGAAGGTCAAATAAAAATTTCGGGAGTCAATTTCAGGCTCTCCTTTTACAGCATAAGGACAGCCGCTTAGGGTTGTTGGTACTTCACGAGTAACACAGGATACCGATATAAGCTGGCAGATTAACTATCGCTAAGTTTTTTGGTGTAAACCGACGTTGCAGGCGTTCAATAGTGCCTCTGTCACGATTTCTGGTATGGCAAGAAGAATGTTCAGAGAAGTAACTGCGTGGGAAAGACGTGCTTTGAAAGGTAGATATTTTTATTCGCGTGGACTGACGATGTTTTGCGAAAAGTTTGTTTGTTTTCTTCTGCGGCTTCTTAGCGATAACGCCTAAACTTGGAGTTAAAATTGACCACATTGGACGGCAGGCTGTTCGCGCATCGGAAACTTTCGTTTACCAGCCCGTTGGCAGTTGCATTAACGCACAATTGTTTCAAACTGCTGAAGGCACCCTAGGTCAGCGTAGGGCGACCATATTTTAACAGCGGAGATGTTGTAGGTAAAGCGTGTTCGTGCGTCCACTGTATGTCGTGCGTCACGCAAGGGTAGGAGCAGGTTCCCATACCAACCGGCGGCATCCCAGAGAGCGGTTCCCAGACCCACCGATAGAAGTGCAGTGGTTTCACAAATTCGGGCTCCCCTCCTCGTCGCTGGGAGAGGAAAAGAGGAGAGAGAGAAAGAGAGAGAGAGAGAAAAACTTTATTAGGAACAGCTGGGTTAGGAAGACGGGGTGGCCACCAGGATAGTGGTGACTAAAGCAGCTCGTTCAACCAAGAGCTCTGGGGTGGCCAGGTCCGGGCTGCCCAGCGCCTCCTCCCGCTGCTCGCTGCTGGTGATTGGCGGGGAAGGGGTTTTGAAAGCATTCCCATATGCAGTGAGTGAGTGATACATACGCACCACCAAGGGGACATTCAGGAGAAGGGATCTCGTTCGGAAGGCTCCCGTTTGAAGGAGTCTCCATGTTCGTAATTTATTTTGTAGAGGACATGCATGGGCTGGTGGGTAGAGACGGCGGGAGAGACGGTAGTGCTCTGTGATGTCGCTAAAAGTTATCATCTTGTCTCTTGTGAACCTGGCGCCTTGGTGAGAGAAGGGGTCCTCCCGCCGTTGGCGTTCGAGACGACGCAAGAATACTAAAACTCCGCTGTTTCAGCACATTTCACCCTGGGTGTAAGTGGTTTAAATTTTTTTACGAACCTTTTTACGTCTATTCCCCTAGGGTTCTGTCGCGACCATTGATGTGAACAGAAAACTCCCTCGAACAAATAAAAGAAGTTACGGGCACCACCAGTAATCGAACCTTGAACAAATAGAAAAACAGAGCGAAAGCCCGTTGTCTCACCGATTAAGGTACGAGCCCACGCTGAGACAAGGGAGAAAGGCGGTACACTCACCGAGCAGCTCTCCGAGTTTCCCCTCAGCTTTCTCTCTGAATGCCACGTGATAGCCTCCCATGACCGCCGAAGCCCCTGTGCACTCCGCCCACGGCGCGTGTATCGGCAGTGTGCGCGCCTTGCGCATGCTCTTGCGTATGCGGTAGGAGTTCGTAAAAATTAAAGGCAGCTCACACCAACTCATGGCACCTCACTTCTTCGTCTCTTCCGCCTATCTCGTCGCCTCCGTCTGCGGCGGCAGAGACGAAGGAGAAGGGAGATCAGCCTAACACTGGTTTTGAGCTTCCTTTCATTTCATAGAAAAAAAAGAGTTTTAAAAAAGAAGCTTCAGTGATACACTTCAACCAACCACCACTCATTGCTCATACATTGATTTGACCTTAGCAAGAAATATCTCTTTTTGTAGTAACACGGGGTTTAGTCAAGTGCATTTCACTCGTCTCTGGTTTCACTCTTTCTTGAGTCACGTGTGCGCATTCAAGTGAAGTCACATGGGTAACCATTGTGGGTGCCGTTTACAGCTTCGCTTTCCAACCCGCTTCGCGGGGTGAATTGGCACGCATTTTTTATCTTTTTCTCTCAAGATGTAATCTTTTTCTTCCACCATCGTACATGTCATTTACTATTGATCCTGCGCACAAAGCTGCTTACCGGCACACCGAACTAGGACGTGTTCCGAGTCTTTTTCGCACCAGCAAGGAATAGAACTATCTTCCTGGTCCGGCTGCTAGAATTACTGATTATGAGTTCTTCGCGCTGCACTAGTGAACATTGCAAACGGAGAATACTTATGACATGCGCCTTTTTCTGTTTTTAAAGCAAAGCAAATTTGTACCTCTACCCCCCAAGGGTTCTTTCGCTACCAGTGGTGTCAACAGTCAACTCGCACGAACAAATAAAAGAATCTACTGGCACCGCAAGGAATCAAACCTTGAACTAATACCGCAACCAAGCGAGAGGCCGTTGTCTTACCAATTCAGCTTTTGGTAAGGAGTATTTGAATGTGTCTTACACATTCAAATACTCCTTGATGGCAAGGCTATCATTCCAACCCCCAGCATCAAGATCCTGAGCCTACATCTCGAGGCCAACACCAAATGACGTATAGTCTCAGCGCCTCAAACACAGCATCAATCAAATCATACACATGATCAGGTGAGTTGCGACCAAGAAGCGAGGCCTCGCGGAATCCGGTCCCTTTCGAATAATTCAAGACTTTGTCATCTCAAAAATCACCTATGTCAACCAACTCTCCTCTTTTCGGCAAGGAGGACATAAAGATGCTTTATATATTGAATAGATGGGTAGTTGTGCAGGCCGTTGGTCTTACCCTGAGTGCGTCCACAGAGAGGCTGCTTAGCACGGGGCTCCACAACACGATGGAAGAGCTGATAGATGGCCACCTTTCTAATCAGAAGCTCCGAATGAGCAGAACTGCGGTGGGTCGCCGCGTCCTTCACCAGATTGGCTGCGCAGCACAGAATGTCACTCCGCTTGATGTACTCCCGCTCTCTTGGCGACAAGAAATAAAGATGGTCCCTTTGCTTAGAAATATGAACCCCTTACATGACGAGGGTCGCCGACAAGCACGGGCTCAAGCGCTCAATACCACCCTCTGTGGTGATCATGCAGTTATCTACGTTGACGGCTTTCAACATCGAGAGCAGTAGTACGCCAACATCGTGGCTACCTCCAGAACCAACCTCCTTGCGTGTGCCTTACTCAAGACCCAAGACATGATGGCAGCAGAAGAGGCAGCCATCGGCTTGGCTCTCACTATATATAGTTCGGAATATAGTAACCGATTCCCAACAAGCCTACCGGAATTACCATCCGGGATGGGTGTCCCGACAACCACTGCGTGTGCCAAAAAACTACTCCCTAGACGGTTCCATTGAGCTGATCTGGACACCCACACACGCTTCCATGGAGGGAAACGAATACGCCGTCTTTTACCCCCGTGCTATGAAGCTGCACGAGGACAATCGTCCGCTTGTCTTGTTCAGGGACATAACCCAGCATTATCGCCTTCAGAGACAGTCCCTACCTTTGCCTTACCCTGACCTTTCCAGAAAAAAACTACCCTACGGCACATACAATCCGACTCCCTCCCACACCCGACGCGTCTTCACTTAATGGTCCCGAATCGCTGCGACGCTGAATGTAAATATTGCTCCGAAGTAGGTACACTCCGCCACATTATCGTCGTGTACGACGTTACGCCTGAGAACCCTCCTCTCTTGCCGTCAACTACCCGCAAGAGAAATGGGAGATGCTGTTGTCCAGCCCCTGTGTGCCTACCCAGCTTCAGTTGGTAGACAGAGCACAGGCGGCGCGGCCTATACTTATGGGCTTCAGTGAAAAAATAACCACTCCCCTGGGCCACACCCTGGGTCGTTCAGGGATCTGAATAGAAGCATTTCCTTCTCATCCTCCTTTTCTTCGTTCTTCGCCTCCCCTCTTCCCTTTCCAACGCCGATCTCGTCACCTCCATCCGCGGCGGCAGAGATGGCGAAGTGAGATCGTCTGACACCGGGTTTGAACTTCCTTTAGTGTTATAAAAGAAGTTTCCACTAATGTGCTACACCAATAAAACTCAAGCAACCACCGTTCATGCATTATCATTAATTTATCTCACCAAGAATATCTCTTTGAAGTAATAAAGAATGTGGTTAAGTGCATTTCACTTCTCTCTGGTTTCACTATTTGTAGAGCGAGGTGACTGAATTTAAGGGACGTCGTATGGGTAACTGTTGTGGGTACCGCTTACAGCTTTGCTTTCCAAACACATTCACAGGGTGGATTGGCGCAATTTTTTATCCTGTTCTTTTGTTCCAGTGTGCGTTTGGCCTGCCAGCATTGTATCCTAATACTGCTTCTGTTACGAACACTGTAGCATTTTTGTCGTTTTTAGCATTAACTTGGTTGTCAACTAACATTGCTTATTGAGAAAACGTTGAATCTTGTACTCTCCTGAATTCATTTTTTGTTTGTAAAACCCACTCCCCTCTTCAATGCCTCTAACCCTGAAGGTACCCTATGAATTATTTAAATATTGCATTCATTTCTTCATTTTGATAATTATTTGAATAATTGAAATAATGGATAACGAATTATCTGTAATAAGAAAAAAAGTAAATAAATAAATAATAAATACCATAAAGAGATAAATGAAACTCAATAAAAAAACCGTGTAAAAAAGCGGGAGCGATGAACACAGGAAAAACTTATGAGACAGATATTTGGATTTCCGAACGTTTCTTTCAGAAAAAGGTTGGAAATACGTGGCTATTATTGAGATTACAAAGCCGGAGTCGTCGCTACGCCCACATGTGGTGCGACGACGAGTAATACAAATGCGGGGATTTAACAAAATGAGCGCCCTACCACTCAGTGAAGAAAGATGACCTGCGAACCTCGGCGTAGTACGCGAAATGCACCCAACAAAATCCGTTTGTTTGTTATTTGCGATCCAGAAGTTAACACTTAGCGCAATAAAGCTTTGAAGGACTCGATATTTTTTTCAACTGGGCAGACATGGTGCAGTCTGCGCTCCTGCCGCGTCGTAGCCATCTTACTGTCTGCGTAGCACACCTCCCCAATACGCTCGATCATTCAGGACAACAGAAAGTTCGCAAGAGGGCGGTAGCCGGACACGTTTAAAACTCCCGCCACCACAATGTACATGTCATCAGTGAGGGCTTGAAGCCTGTATCTTCGCGTGCACCCTACCCATTCCCTCCACTCCCAACTCGTGCCTAATGAACCAGCAACCAGTTATGTGCGTGTGCATGCAAGGGAACTGCACTGCCAAAATTGTTGCTCTCAAAGCCCTTCAAGCTAAGCACATAATTTATTAGCTTACGTCGACGTTGCTGTTTATCCGGGAGGAAATCCCAGCCACTCGGTGAGCTGGAACGTGCGGTGTAAACGGCAGCGGCAGCGGCTTTCTGTTGTTTTCACACACAATCGCGTTTCTGTTCCCGCAAACGCTCCTTCAGTTCCCGCTATTTTTCCTCCGAGCGAACGACACGCTTCTGTCCATACGTAGTTAAAATCTGGCAGTACTTGTGCTTTATTCTATTGGACAAACGTGTTACTGTTCGTTTCCGTTTATTGTCGAAGACATCTCAATGTCTGTGTAACACACCAACCAAAACCAAATTTCCTCGACCATTCAGGACAGCCGATAGGTCGCGTTGAGCCGCGAGACTTCCGCGTTTAAATTCCCTGCCAGCACAACGCATGTCATCGGTAGCGGGATGAAGCCTAGCTGTGCATGCACGACCCCTCGCTTCTACTCCCAACCAGTGCACGCATAATCCGGCAACCGGTGACGGGCGTGTGCTTAGGCGGGAAATACACGGGGGAAAACGTCTCCCGCAAAGTCTTTCGCACTGAAAAAGACTTACGTGTTCACGCAGGCGTTTAAAACGAGAAAGTTGCACTGGTTACTCCTGATAAGGGCGCTACCGTCGTTATCAGCCGAAGGCAAAACATGTGAAAGAGGTATGGGTGGTTGCGAGGAAAATAACAGTTGTGAAAGCATGGTCGGTGGTGGCTAGGAGGAGCCCCGGGGCCGCGCCGAGTAAATCGGCGTCGCCCCAAAGAAAAATGGAGGGGGGAGATATATAGTGCTGCCCAGTAAAAATGTCTCCGTTGCATCACTCAATAAAAACACTATCAAAAATGCCGTGCCCCTTCCGCGAATTCCAATAACGCGGGCCCGATTCCCAGCTGCGGCAGCCGTTTTTCTGCGTTTTCTGCGTTTTCTGCGTATTCGCCCGTGTTTTCGAGATTTGGGCCCACTTTAGGATCTCCAGGCGTTTAAAGTTAATCCGCAGCTGTCCACTGCAGCGCGCCTCATCGTCTGCGTAGCGTTGGCACATCGAACCTCATAATCAATCAAATCAATCAACCTACGAATTCCTTTGATGCAATCCGCCGACCCCCGAACTCTTGCCAGACATGTAAATATTGCGAAACGGGAGTCGGGTTTTCCCCTTTGCCCTTTTTCTGAATGTAAGAATAAAATGTAATACGCACTGGAATATCAACGCGGTCGTAGCCATGAATGTGAGAGAAGCTATAACTTAGCACGCATGTACTACTCAGGCTTTCTGGGCACACCCTATGCGTGTATATAACCTCGGTTCCGTGTGCTTCGCAGTGCCATTGATATTCACAGGGTTCGTATAACGGAGCTCGTCGAGTGTGCATCGCCTGCAAATTAGTGACTTTGATCCTCCCCAAGTACTTTTCGACTGTTTGAGCTTTGCCAGTGTAAGTGAAGCAGCTCAAGCATTCCCGTCTTTTATGCTGCGCGTGCAGTTATGCTGTCGAGGAAATGGCTTGACTAAACGTTAAAAAACTCCTCTAAGTACCTTCGAACAGAAACTCGATCAAAGTCTCGTTTCGCGCTCCTCGGCACCTCGAGTGAACGTCTGCAATGTCTCGTTTGTTTAAAAAGTTTTATACGAGGCTGAAGTACACGTACCAATGCGGGCAGCTTCTTAGGATTCATTTCTTTCGGTTCCGGTTGGAAGTCTTCTGTTCGTAATGATTCAGTCTCGCTTCGACGATTCAAAAAATGTCTTAGTTTTCTCTCGCTGTTACGACATCGTTAGAAAATAAACGCGGGCAAATGAACGAAGATGGGCGGGCACGGACAGGGCGCTAACTTCCAAGAAATTATTTTTAAGAAAGACTCCTCATCCATGTTTTAAGTTCGAGGCGCGTGCCAAGCATTCTTTGTGTCCTCGTGTTAGACCCTGAAATTCGAGCGCCTTTCTAGAATACGGTTCGCGCAAAGTTCGGGCGCATTCGTGCTCGATATTGGAATCGTCCGGCATTGTATAATTTGGCCTCGAGTCGATTTTCATGGCTTGTCACAGTTGTACAGCACATTTATCGAACGGAGGACTTCTGCAATATTTCTACCGTGTACTGTCATCCGCATGCCTGATGATATCGGTTGCCATAGTCTGCGAGCTGGTCGTTATGGCAACGCCCGATCTAACCTTTACCTGTTGTCCCTACAAGACGGTAGAAGTCTTACAACCTAAGCTCTCTGCGCATCTGAGAAATCTATTTCTGTGGTTTTCTGGAGTCCAGGCTTGGTTTAAAAGTAGCTTTTTTCTGCACAGCCGCTTCTTCTTTATACAAAAACGATATTTTTTTAGGTTCGACGGAGTACCTATCTCTTGAAAGTGGGGGACAGCTTAGTACGCACCATATAGGTGTAAGCTCTAAGTGCTGCCTTTTAGCGGGCACTGCTTCAAGAGCGGCTTTTACGCCGGATTTCATTTTCTTAGGAAGAGCTTTCGCGGCCGAAAATAGCAGGTGGTTTAGACGGGCGGCCGGTGGCGAAAGCACCCCCTAAAAATTTACTTTGGCTGAAAAGCCGCCGCTAAAGCAACGCCCGTTGAAAGGCAAAAACAAGCGGGTATACGATGTGTACACAAGCTGCCTCATACTTTCGAGAAGATACGGGCTCGATCGAATGTAAGCGTTGTTTTTGCTGCAGAAAGCCACCGGCAAAACCTTTGATGAGTGAAAAGTAATAACCTATTCACGAATCCTGCTTACAAGAAAAAGTACAGAAATTGTTTTGTAGGTCAGGCGTCGTTTATAGCGTCTCGTGGGGGAAAATGGCTGCGGTGTAGCTCACTTAACCCCTGATATACAACGTGAACGCTTGGTTATGCCTGATAAAGTCTTGGTTTTACTTGGTTAGCCCTTTGATTTTGTTGTAATTTTTATACTTGGGTGTACACTCATCGTCAGGACAGTTCTTTGGGTTGCGGATTTTGTTCTGGGCTTCCGGCGTTTTGCAAGCCCAACGGCTCTCTCTTCCTCCATCTTAAACGATAAGTTCACGCGGTTGGCATTGCGGGCCCTCTCTAGCGACACCGCTCGCCGGGCGATAGCCGTGGCTTGGTTAGGCGCCGCTTGCCGATGACGGCTCAGCCTCCAGCTCCTGTGCAACGCTCGCAGAAGGCTCGGTCGCGCTCTCGTCTATGGCCGCTAATCTCGCACTGACTAGGCGAGCGCGACGCTCCACTTAGCCAAGCGCGCGGCGAGTCACCTTGTCGGGTGGTGACCCAGCTGCGCAGAGCGCATGCGGGTAGACAGAGGCGACAGAGCTGATTGGCGCACCTCGTCACATGATTTGTTGCACAGGCTACGGTGCAGCTGCGGTCAAATGAGGGTAAATAGCTGGCGACGATGAAAATTGATTCGACTAGGTTAGTAAAGCTTTGTTTTAAAATGTACGTTGGTCATACCGGCGGGATGGCTTAGCTACCGGCCTAGGTAAAGTAGCAAGAGTGTCAGGTGGGTGGCTCATGCACAGGCGATACGTTGCAAAAGATGTCGCAGTACTGTGTGCGATGAATGTACAATCAAGCGCTACGCGAAAAATTACCGAAGTACATGTACTTGTAAATGAGCCGGGATAATGAATAAACACGGTTTTATAACCACTATCTAGCAAAGAGTTCGGTTTTCTTAGAGAGTAATTGTATATTTATCGGGTGACAAGGTAAATACGTGCATATATAAGGAATGCTTTTTAAAAATCATGCACCCCTCGGTCTAATGATGACGATGGATGAGCGTGAAGCTTTTCATAACGGATTCCCCGTTGTCACCGGAGTTTGGACGTTGACTGGAAGACCGTTTGGTCTTTGAGTACTTGACCTTTTACATTGACACACGCAGTTCTTGCGTTTGATGCCAGTGGCTTTGACATTGACCCTTCACCTTTTGATATCGCACTATGAAATCTTCACTCTCAACAATCGTCGCGGTTGGAGGAAGGGGTGCATAATTTTTTGTGTCTAGTTGCGAACGTACACGCAACCATCTTCAAATCCATACAGCGTCGACAATGTTGGAATGGCGCTTATGAGTGCTGATCGGAATGACAACCCCGCTGAAGTACCTGGGTACGTCCCTTGAGCTGTATCAAGATAGCGTGTCCTCCTGGCAGGAATGGGCAAACGATTAGAAGGGAAGGACTGAAAAATTGAAAGGGGCGTGGATGCATGTATTTGGAAAAGCCACTGTATATGATTTGTTTTTGTTGCAAAGATTTGGTTTGTAGTGCAAACATTGCGTTGCTCAAGGGGTAAAGGGCAGAAATTTCACAGCTTTTTTGCCGCTTTTGCCTGGTCGTTAACGTGGGAAATATGCAGTCGCACCAATTTGTGAAGAGTTCGCTCGTCTTCACGCGTTGAGCTCGTCTTGTCCTCTATTCTCATTGTCCTCGCCTTTGTGCAAGCTTATTCCTTCGTATGTCAGCAGGCTCCGCGATGGCGGCCAGGGGCTGTTACACTTGTACGTAAGAACGCTTGTTAATCGCCTTCTGTATTTACGTGATACCCGTAATGCTTTTCTGCGTACCGTCATTCAACTTCGGCTGGGGCGTTCTTTTCCTCCATTTGTGGTATCATCGGGCAGAAGTGGTTACATTTTTTCTGTTTCTCACTGTCCATTTTTCGCCCCAATAGTTGAATTCAGTGACACGGGAAAGCCTGTTTGAGAATGTCTGCGATACTGTCATTTTAATACCGTCGTACAGAGCTCATTGTGTGGAGGCTGAGGACAAAGCGTTTTGAGACGCGTCAAATCATGCGAGGTATTACGGGAGTCAAGTACTTTTTCTTTAAATTGCATAGGGGTACAATCTCAGTGAAAACGTGGCTGTAAGAACGAGGTCTGTTTGTACCTTGTGGCGTTAACTGCTCTGTTTGCATGCAACCGGAGAATACACAGCGCCCTTTATTCATTGTGGGGGCTGGAGGGTGGGTGGGTGTTTTGTGGGACGTGCTTCAGAAAATGATGTACAAGGATTTTCTGCTGAATCCCTACGGTATCTGGTTTTTGTGCGTGGACAACAAAGAGGGAGGTCCGTACGTTTATGTCATATTGTGGGGCATGCATAGCATTTCGTGTTCACGCAAGCCCTCGCTCCACTATGACTGTGAATTCCAGGCCGACAAGACAGTATTTCGTATAGAGTATCACGAACATTGTGGAAGTGCAAAGTCAAAGGACTGAGTTCCTAAGTGGTTGTCGGGGGTGTAACCCCTGATGAAACAAGAAAATTTAAACTGCAATGGCGGCATAAGTTAGGCCTTTCAGCTGAACGTGTGATTTTCTACGCCTTTTGTGTGCCCATTGTTATGCAATGTCGAAGACTGGCAATAAAAAAAAAAGGTTTTGGAATGGCGCAATACGATGGACGACGGATTATCTACGCGACGGACCCAGGATCAATGCGATTTTTTTTACTTCACCCATGATGACGCTACATTTTCAGGGAAAGTTCGCTTTCTTCCTGTGCGTTTTAAATGAGATGTATGGCATCAGAGAAAATAAAACCTTCACTCTAATAACATAGTTGTTGAAACTTCACTGCCCGCGTGGGTCCCCCGTCACTTTATGTCGCTAAGGTCCCGAATTCGTGGGACGTGTTAACAAGGTCAACAAGTGCAAAAATAACGGATTTTGTGAAGCTTCACACATCCCTATTCGAGCCTGCAAAAAAAAAACGTTGTTAAGAAACAGCACCATTTGCAGTCTTCGGAGATTTTCCCGTGGAGCTGTCGTTCACGTTTCCATCTAAGGAACGCAAATTGCATTCCTCAAACACGCATCGCACGCACGTATGCACGCACCAAGAGAGTTTATACCTTACAATCACCTGCTTTTGTCCGCTTTCTGAAAATAGTGGCCGCCGCAGACAGCGTAAACTGAATGTTAGTTTACCGGGAACGGGGCATCATTTGGTGGTAAAGTAACTAAAATTGGTTTTTGGGTTGGGAGATTGCAATACTTGGCCGGCCTTTTTACAATTTAGACAGGTGTTACTTGTTAACATGGAAACAGTACCGGAAGAGGATCACCAAACCAAAGACACCTCACGTAATTGGCTACAACCAAACCGACACTGGCCTGCTTGATTGTAGAACCACAAATTATTTCTACAAGATGTTACTATCTTTGAAAAGAAGAGCAGCAACCAAGGCCAGTGCTTTTGGCACTGACAGCACATATATCTCTGCCTTGGGCTATGTCCAGATGAAAGGCTGAGGTCGGTGTAACGAGAAGTGAGAGAAAACCGTGAGGTCTTGCAAAGGTTACTCTAACTAGGACAAGGGCTTTCCCAACCACCAGTTTCTTCGCTCGCTCTTGTTGTCCCTGTGCCCTTAATTGCAAGCCTCTTTAATCAAATGCCACCAGTATGTTTCAAATCCTACACAATACGAAGAAAAATAGCGGAAACAGTTCACGACATAGAAATAAAACTGTTCTTGTCTTTCCGAAAACTGCGAAACAAATACGGTATGCTTTGTGAAGTGTTGCTTGCCGCACAAATCCACTAACACACATAAGAAAGAATTTGTACGGCGACACTGCTATATACCGAACTAGACATACGCCGTCCAATGAGTGGGCTCATGGCGTGTGGCCGCCTCTTATCTTTCTCTAGAAGTATCCCAACTTTGACTTCCTGTTTTCTTTAGCGGCTGCTCCTGACGGCTTCCTGTTTCCAGCCGCTGTTGGCGTAACTGAATTGGTATTGTGTTCCATCGCGGAAGCATGTTCAGTAAGTTTGTGGTAGATTGGTGTGGCTAGAAAAACATGTCGATGTTTGCTAACTTGATGGCATGTCTTAAGCGGGCATCTCTTTCTGGCGGTGGCTTATGAACCTCTTTCTAAGAGGAACAGAGTGCTCGCGCTGTGCATTCAATACGCCTGCATTACGTACGTGTACGCTGACTCGCATCAAGGGGTGCGGTAACAGGAAGCTGCTGCACTCCATCTTTCGATAAATAAGTCTTGAAGCACTTCAGCGAGGAGCTGCGCCACTGCATTAAATATGGAAAATGTCAGGGTATCATACAGTCATCCGACACCCAGGATGTCGGCATCGTATATTGCACAAAAAAACAAAATAAACGTCAAGGTTTAAGTGCCGCGCTTAACGAGACGCTCGTCTCAATAACTCCCAGTCATTTTCATTGGCGGCATGCAAAGGTCGAGCCGCAGGCGAAAAATAAATATTTCCCAGGTGGAAACACCTCACGGTGATTATATCATGTCAACTAGCTAGCCCGTTTCTCTAGTTCTTTGTTGCTTATTGGTTATTTTGATTTGCTTTCTGTGATAGCTTGTTTTTGTAAGGACAACATGCCCTTCTTAGATTTAAATTGCTTTATCTGAGATAATATACGCACCATAACATATTATTTCCCTGTTATTGCTATTTAGAGAAGTTGTGTTTATCTGATATGTACATTAAAACTGCTCCCCCTTCTACATTTTAAAGGAGGTCCTCTTACAGTCCCTGACTATGCGATCGCTGTATGTATATCTTGAATATGTTATGTGTATTGTTACAAGGGGACGCGGAGACGTCGTGTGACGATGAATGTGTAATTACAAAAAGGGAAACATATGAGAGGTAGTCTCGCAGCAAACGGCTGGCCCAACCGAGCTTGAAGCGTTTTCTTTGTCGTCGTCCACGAGCGATCACCGGACGCACTCCAAGGTTTCTTGTAATCTTGGCCTGGGATACTTCATCAAAAACGATACTTTATCGAATACTTCATGTCACAATATTTCGCACAAATTAACATTTTCTGATTTCTGATTCACCTGATTAGCATTAGAGAGGTATCGAACTCTTTTAAATGTTATCGCACAAGGTGGCGGGGATTACTTACAATATGGCGACAAACAGTGGCATGATGAAAGCCAATTCTCCTATGTGTACTCCAGCCTCCCTGACTCACCCAAAAAGTCATCTCGTCTGCGAACCTCAAGTTGCTCAAATATGACTCATTCACCCGTATTTCTGACACGTCCAAGTCAGTATTCCTAAGGATCAATTCTCGACAACTACATGCCGTCATTTAAAACAACGTGGTAACGCCATGCAAACCTATGTAATCTCGGGTTGGAGCGCCGCTTTGAGGTGCGGGAAAAGGGTGAAAATCCTTAGAGAAAGCTATCCCACAAGGGCGGAAACTGGCATAAAAGTCCCCTCGTCGTTTTGTGTGGCGCTTCGGGCCCTTGTGGAATAGCTCCCTAAAATATTTTCACAATTTTTCGCCCCTGAAAGCGGCCATTCAACCCAAAAGCGCATACCTTTGCATGGTCCTACTTCGTCGTTTCGAAACGGCGGCCATTTTTTAGAGAAAGGAACCCGTGGACACCCGTTTCCCTCGTATGTGGAAAAAACATTCACACCAATCACAAGAGCTTGTCTCAGCCAGCATATACCGGTGGAGATACCGCGGAATCGATATTCGTAGCAGCGCAAACAAACACGTTTTTAGGAGTACGTTTCGTCTCGGCATATCCTGAAACAGAGAAATCCACTTTAAACTTGAAAATACTGACGTGCGTTCTATCGACCGCTTCGCCGCGGAGGAGCCACTATCCGCGAGAAGCACATTAACGAAAGCGAAGGCAAAAGTTTGCAAGGCCGGGTGTCAGGGTGTCCTTTCCTGGTGTCCTTTCAGTGCGTACGTATGAAAGTCTGCCATATGAAAGTCGAACACGTGCATCTGCAATGTCTGGAACGTTACCTTCTGTAGAGTTTCATTCACTCCTCCGCGGTATATGTTAGAAACTTCTGGCTCGTAAAATACATGTCGGAACAATTCCCGAGAAGGCTTATATTTGGGCGCATGTTACAAATGGTAAAGGGGTGTTCTCCGAAGGACATTTTGAGTGGGGCATCTATACAGGGTGTACCAGCTATCATGCACCAAGGTTTAAAAAAGAGTAATGGCGTAACTCGAAGAAAACCTAGTGCATAATGTTTGCTGCAGTAGTTTGGAGAATTGGGCAGCATTTTTCTGCTAATAAGATCTAACTAAATAATTGTAAATAATCATGTAACTCGAGATGTACTGTCCTAATGACTAAAGTGTCAAAGAGGAATTTTTAGGTACCCACGAGGGGGATTTACCTGCGGTATTTTGAGCGACGAAAGAATTGCGTACACATTTTTTCTGGCTGAAAAACAAACCCGCGAGGTATGAAATATACCAAGTGACGGCACCTCCGCGCGCATTTTAAAGAATTTCCCTCTAACAAGTGCCTCATTGACACTTAAGGTATCAGGACAGTAATTCTAGGGTTAGATAATTATTGCAAGTAGTTAGTTATGTCTCATTACCAAAAAAATACTACGTGGTTTTCCACAGTACCGAAAATTATGCACTAGGTTGTGTTAGCGTACGCCATTGCTTTTTTTAATATCTTGGTGCTGATAGCTGTGATACCCTGCAGTAATGGATGCTTAAACATAACCCTGTGATATTTTCTATGGGTTCTCGTTTCAGTTGTTGGAAAATAACTACCTAAGATGCATTCAGCGTGCAAAATGCATGGAATTAGTAAATATGGAGGTACTATTGTGCTTAAAATGAGCCCTCTACAATGATTACGATTGGCCAGTTGAAACGTTCTGTTAACGCTTCTGTTAGCGGGTGCATTGCCAGGCTGCCTCCAAGCCTGAGCTGAGAAATTTAAAATACCGTGTGTACGTGATTCTAGAGCATGTAAAAATTGCTTGGCGTTCCGAAACATTTTCTAGTTTACCACTGGAGCATTACTCCTTCACCATCGTATCTGTCGTGTGCAAATCACCTAATCCTATATTATTTTGACTGTACCACTACAGGGGTGGTGGATTGCTTTTATAACTTTGAATTCAGAAACTGGCAAAAAGTTGACATTGACAGAGTAGGGTTGACCATTCACGGAAACGGTTCTTGTTCATTATCCTAAAGCATAGGCAAATCACAGAAAGGCTAAAATAACTCCATCCAGTCTGATTCAAATACATGCTTGGAGTAAATTGGTGCGGGTTTTGCAACGGGATATGTTTCCGAACGTTCGCAAGCGTAGGCCGCCCCAAAACTCAAAATAATACCCACAGCGAAAAACTGGAGGGACCACACCGGGGCGTTCAATCGGAAATTGTTGCTTTTGCATTCACGACTCATAAAATATGCTGAGGTGACCTGTACTTTTTCGCACAAAACACGGCTTCCATGAATAACTGTGGGTGAGCAAGTTTTATTGCTATGAGTGGCCTGTGACTTTATGAATCATTCAATTTGATAAGGCAGAACTCTGAGAAGGGTACGGACTAACATTTCAGGTAATTCTAAGTAATTACCAGAAATGTGGTAACTTATGGTGATTTCTGATAATTATAAGGTGAAGAAACGAAACTTTCGCGAATGTCTTTGGGTCTTTGGGTAACTCAGACATGCGACGGCCGGCTGGCAAAGAACATCACTTTCATTTCAAGCTTTCAAGCTGGTGTATGAAATTTGAGTCCGAGGTCAGAACTAATCTCAAGCAAGCCACGGGGACATGGATAAAATGTGGATGAAAAGCAGCATACCTCACCATGAGTAAAACACATACGGCAGTTTCGCGGTTCTTTTTTTTTTCTCTCCTTGGCACTCGGCAGGTGGTGCATGCGAAAACAGCGACCAGAAGATGATGCCGCCGAGATTGAGAAGGCAAAGGAAATGTATTGACAATGTTATTGTACGAACCATTAGTGACAAGTTTTAGGTTCGGACATTGCACCATTAGCGATCGACACTCTAAGCAGTTACTTCCTAAATGTACGATAACGAACATGCATTGCACAGAGCCTCACTGATAAGCTTGAATACTTGCATTCCTTTCGGTCGCTGCCGCAGCCGCACCGGAATCGATACATTTCACGCAAAATGCCCGCATTGCTCATGTTGGGATTGATCAGCTCCAGCCTGCGTTATAAACCAGATGCACGCCAAAGCCTGACACTAAGACCCAACGAATTGTCGTCCCCTCTGCCAGCGTCTAAAGTCAAAGAAGTCAGGAGAAATGTACCTCTCTGCCATTCTTATATTCCCAAATTGGGGAGTCGCTGCTATTTCATGAAGATGCGTGATCCCATGACGCGAAGCGCAGGTAAGACGGCGACATTAAACGGGGGAAAGGAATGTTTGACCACATAACCGGCACCCAAGTGCACGTGTTACAGTTGAATGCCAGTAAGTGGTTTCGGTGTGCAATAGAAGAAAACAATTTTCATGCTGGTGGCAGAAAGGAGTGGCAGCCTTACACCACATAAAACGTTTTGGTGGGGAATAGCGAAGGATTTATTTCACCAGTGTCGAAAGCTAGGTCGCTGGAAAGAAACGTTTTCGTTAAAAATTGTTTCAACACTGCACGCTAAAAACCTGGCCAGAGAAAGCAAATACAAAAAATGGCATGGAAAGATAAAGGCATATTCAAAACGCGTCCCAACCATCTTGTGTGTTAAAGAGAAGGTTACAAAGATACCTGTCAAACCGAGCCTGCGCTGTCATTCTTGAAAACTGAAGAAGATATCCTGAAGCATTGCTTACATTATCAAGGAAACGAAAAAATTTATTCGTTAAAACTGAAGCCACTTTAGGCATAGCTTGAGCCTGGTCCTATTGGAAAGGCTTAAACGTTTTAAAAGTCATTTTTTTCTCATGGTGATCAGTTTCTTCTTTTTCCCGCACAAGTTTTTCCCTTGAGCTCACATAAATTTGTGCATTCATTCTGCTTTTATAACTGTTACAACTTCTACATTCGCAAGGACATCGGGAACTCCATTTTTGCTCAAATTTTCCAACAATCATATGAGCCGCCAGCTCTAGCCAACACAATGGCAATATAGTGCCTACCACGGTTTTGTTAACGATAAGTGTTGTGTTATTATAGGTTGCGCAATTCGAAAAAATGGCTTAGGTATGACAACGTATGTCTAGTTATCACGAGCGAAACAAGAGTATCAACGACCACGGTTCGCGGAAGTTTGCTTTACTTGAGATTTCGCTGCTTGCGTCTATCTGTGTTTAGTGGATGATTGCATTCAGTCTTTCGCTTGCACTTAATGGCAAGTGCCGATAGCTCAGCCGGAGCACAATCGATGGCGAGGCGGAGGAACCTCTGTGGAGTGTTCGCAAATATCGGTGAGACAAAGTAGCTAGATGGCCAGCGGCGAAAGTACTTGCTTAAATTTAGTTCCAAATTCGTCTTAGGAGCTAAGCTACCTTCAATTGTTTATATCTGGCAGTTTTTCACCACTTTGTGACTGTAAACCGAATTGTTTTTGCAACTTCAGTCGGTCAAAACATAAAACTCAGTTCTTGAAGTCGGGATTTATATTGCAGGCATAACTGGCGCATGGACATGGCACGCACGAGGGTCATATGCCCCTATCTTGGCTCCTACCAATTTAGTGCGAGCATAGTCTAGTAAGGTGTCAATGCTTAGGCACTCACTCAACTTGGGCTTCGAATGCATTACTGCTCTGTACGCATGTAAGAAATGTTTTACCCATACTTATGTGATATCGAAAAAAAAATTTCTAGTGAAATTGACAATTTAAATTTTAAACAAAACACATAATTGCTTCTTGAACAATGAGGACAACAAGAACAAATTATAAAGTATAGAACATCTTTTATTCTTCAGCCGTGTCCCAAGCATTTCTACATTATCCATGGCCAGGTTTTCAAACGACATTTAAGTACAACACGCAGTGGCATTGCAGATGTCCAGTAAATTGTTTACACATAGATTAGTTCAGTGGTCAGCATAGTTGATTGGTGAAATGCCACAACTCCAATACATCAAGACATCATAACTAAACAGCTGACGTCTTAACGTCAACGTCCCACTGATAATGATCATGTTCACAAGAACGCTGCTTAGGTCTTTGGGTGCCAACTTTATGTAAAAAAGCTTTTCATAAAACCATGAACATGCACACATGGGGGACTGATGTAGGCCCATCGAAAAAGTTCACGAGAGTATTACTGTTAAGAACACATCATAAATCAAAGCCTAACAGCCGACTTATCGAGTGAGTACAGTACATGTAGTACGATAAACAGTACAATTGGAAGATACACTACTGTAAGTGTCAACAAACATAAAAAGGCGACGTTATACCCGAGCAGTAATTCTATGCTCATGGGAATTCCGCGCCAATAGCAACACCCTTCAAAAGCCGCGGCGCTGCATCGCCTGTTTATATATGCGTTTCTTTGCTCTAGTGACACAGTTCAGCAGACGCTTCTGCTGTTTTTTTTAAGTGCGATGCACTTTATAAGCGACCCCCAAACCATCCACCGCCGGCGGACGGCGGCGTCCGCAGCCCTGCTCTCCCTAGCAACGGCGCAGAGCGGAGAGGAGCGTCGGTAGCAACGGCGCAGTGACAATCACTCACCACGTGACGCCACGCCCTCACCGACTCCCTCGCGGCGCGGCGGTATGCGCCGCGCGCATCCCTCTCCTCACCCGCGCCGTGACGTCACGCACCACCTCCTCTCCCGGCAGCTGCCGTGCGCCGCTGCGCGCGTCCCCCTCCCCCTTCGCTCGCTCCTCCTCTCTCCTCGCTGGCTGCAGCTGCGCGCGCACCCCTCTCTCTCGCGCGCCCGCCTTCTCTCTCAGCCACCTGGCTCGGCGCGCTCAGCGCGGCGTACCCCCCTTTATATGCAGCGATAAAACCGCCAGACCCTCCGTGGAGTCGGCTCGCGCGCGCTCTCTCGCTACAGTCTCCTGCTCGCTCTGCTCCAGTTTAGACCGTTCGCTGGCTGGGCGCCTCTCAAGGCGATGTCAGAATTACTACGCCGTGTACTCTCGGCGCAAGAAATGCATTCGAACTTCCTCACGATTCCCTTCGGGGAGGCGGGGGCAATTTTTTGTATTGGCGCTCCCTGTCCCTCTTTATCTGTTTCCTTCTTTTTATGAAGATGCAATATATTTTTGTCTTGTTTGTATCGTTTTGTAGATCGACTATACAGCGAAGAATACTGAACGTCAGCGTCATTGTGCGTTTTCCCAGTATCTTTTCACACCAGAATAGTAATTAGGAGATGTCTCTAGACCACAGCTAAAATAACCTTATTAGAAACCAGATTTCAAACACAAAAGATAAAATTTTCTGAGTAGAATTTTCGGTAGCTACTTGAGTCTAGCTGCAGAAACGCTAAATCAGCAACACCATATATATTGTCACGTCTACAAGAAGTTTAAAGAGGACGACGACGAAGGGAACGCCTTCAGCCGCCTGTCTTCAGCGCGTGCCGACGAACTGTCGACGACGACGAGGAGGAGCAGAGTGTCTCGGGCAGTGGCGCGCGAGAGCACGTGGACCGAGCTGGACGATCGAGAACGGCAGTCTAGCGCGTGGTGGGCCGGAGGAAGCAACTTCTTCGCTGAGTGACTAGGAGGCACAAGTTCGCCTTATTAAATTACCATCACTCACCCGGACTATTTCGTCATTATTCTTGTTACGTGTCAATATGAGCAAACTAAGCATTAGGTTTGTTTACTTACGCGTTTTGTTTTTACCGCCTCGCCGCGCCCTGGCTGTGCTTTCTGTGGTACAAGCTAAGCGCGTTCCATTCTTTTTTTATGCAGCGCGGGTTATCTCATTTGATAGGAAGAGTGTTTTACCCTATCGTTACTAGCCTAGAATAATCTTCTTTGATCTGCGATGTAATCGGCGTAATTCGGCTGTTCGAGTAGCAATCGCGCCGAAACATAAAAAATTGCAGGGCGGACGACGCGGCATTCGATTCGCCGATACTCGACTGCGCACGTCACTTCGTCGACTGCTACTTTGCCTTCTGTGTATTCCTTGAGTGGTTAGGGGAGCACAAGTTCACTCTGATAAACTGATAATACAGCTCCGTCTTCTTTGGCTTCGTGACAATATTCATTGGCGCGCGTCATTCTTGGACAGGCATGCAATGGGCTGATTTGTATGTGTCAATATCTGTTTTGTATTTTCCAGGGGTGCTTTAACGCCTGAAAATTTACCTGAGTGACATCACCCGCAAGCGATAGCTTTAAGTGGTTGGTGCGGTTGTGCACCCGCTATACTATACGCGCTGCGTACATGCCTCTGTGCTTTTGCTCAATGCAGAGTGCAACGTGCGCTGCAGAAACATCATCTAGATAATTGAGCTTTGACAACACTTCAGGCCGCCCCGAACTCACCATGGCCTGTTTGAATCGCAATGAAGCATTCGTGTTTTACAGACATTTTTCCAGTTTCCTCGGTTTACTCGCGCGCTATACGCGGCGATTCTGAGAGTAGTAATAGGAGTGCTCTAGCGATTAAGCTGTTTTTCCGCTCTCGCCTCTAGAATCAGTGGTGTGGCTCTGTTTTAGCGTAAATGTACCATTAGCCTACGTTGGCCCATCAAGGCATAATTCGTTAAGCCTTCCGCATTTAAAGGGACACTACACAACGCTTTGAGCAGTGCAAAGACGCCTGCGGGATGTTTAGGTTACCCGGCCAAAAATACCTCAATTAAATTTTGCACGGGTACTTGAATCGCTAAGCTCACAAATCGTTCAGCAAGACAGGGAAAAACTAGCCGCGCTCTCTACAATTTCCATCAATATGCACCACTGTAATTACGTCATCACAGTGTTGACTGTCTTTTGGGCTTGTGGGGTGAACTTCACGGTTTCTTGCTCGCATTCGCTGCAGCGATCCACCGTCATCAGCGCTGTGCACCAACCTCTTCTTTGTCTTAACCTGTACGAACAGTTTTAGCTCTTCTTTTGTGTTTTTAGGGCGCGCGGAGGTTGTGTGACGGACTCAATATTTCGCTTTCAATAAGCCCATTCGACGACAAATGTTTCCTGCTTCAAAAACGCCCTGCCAGTCTCAGCTTGCGCTTGCGAGGAGGCATCAATGCCTGCTTTTACGGCGAAGCTGTTAGCCTCTGGTTGGTCGGAAAAGTGCGTGTCGGATACACAAAAACCCAGGCAGAAACCAGCAGGGCTCGGCTAAGACGCCAGGCGCATGCGTCAGGCTAATCAGGCTTACAGAATAGAGCTCAGTATTCTTAAAAAAACACAATACCAGCACCGAAACGGCATTAAAAATAGTAATGCCCCTCCCCCCCCCCCCCCCCCCCCCGCAATGTGGTCTTGGTAAAGATTATATTTGCTGATTATCTTTGAAGGCTCGGCAGGACTAGTGTCACTAAATAGAGCATTTCTTGCCCAAGACGGCGAGCACATGCGTCAGGCTAGGAGCTACCCAGGATTTGCTGCAAGAAAAGACGAGCTCAAGAGCCAAGCTCTCCGAGAAGACGAAAAACATTTGATACCGCCGCTATCATCACTTGTAGTGGTTTACAACAGCGTCGCTAGCCACCCACTTTCGCAAGGCGGGATGGCGATAATTTTTTTGGCTGCACGAGACCAGAAATAGATCCTTCTACGTTGCGCAAAAAAAGAGAAAACTCTCAGGCCTTTGATATGTCGAAGGCCGCCGAAAGAGTCGCCACGATCCGCCCCCTTCTCTTGGTCTAATGGTCTACAAGGCTTTTGCCCCGTAGTTCGCGGCTGAGTTTAAACGGAACGATTATGCGTTATTTTTCATCACGCCTAGCTTCGGGGATGGTGAACGTATTTCTATAGTTCTTGCAAATGGACATTGCTGGGATGATAGACATTACCCCAAAATATAATCCTAGTGTTCTGTGGTAAGTGCTGCAGGGCCTCTATAAAGCATTGTTGGTAGCCTAATGTAGTCGGGTACGCCACTGTAGAGACGTGATGTAGAGTTGGCTGAAGATGGCAAATGGCTTACAGGTATAGTAAGCGTTCTGTGTGTTCCCAGACGATGGTTTTTATGTTTCTCGGGTTGACCAGTTGTGGGGAGGGCGTGCAAGTTTGAGAAACTGCTTGTTGTCTGAGCGAAGCGACCGAACGTTCTGGCCAGGTACTAGCCTGTAGTACGGCGTTCACTCCGAAGGAAAATTAATAATGCAAGAGAAAACTCAGAAAGATGTAGTTGACAACTGTATATGGCTATTACGCTGCTTTTACTTGTGCTTGTAACTTTGTCCTGGTGAAATAGACATTTTTAACCAAGTTCGAACTTGCACCAGAGAAAAGCAATCTCAGGGCTCGTAATAAGAGACGTCAGTCGCTGTCATCATCGTGAGAGCGGCACCGTTACGTTGGTCCTTGATTAACTTCAGAACTCCTTGGGCCGCATCTCGTGTCCTGAAACAAAGTAATGAGTGCTTAGCTTCCGCTGACGACTAGAGCGTGGGTGATGCTGGCTACGAACGACTGCTACTTTCTTTTTCTGCAGCTACATGTCAAGCCGGTGGCTTGGCCTGACCTACGCAGCTGGAACCACACTACCGCCAGTAGTAGTACCGCTGGCGCCCACGTCGCGAGAGCACTTCTTTATTGTCGTGTAGGGGAGAACTCATGTCCGCCCCACTATGCGCGTGTACAATGAGGCCACATGTGCGGCTAGCAACTCACGCCATTGCCACCTGCGTCAAGTCAAGTATGCTCACCTTCCCTCACCTCACCTTCCCTCTGCGTTGCAACCAGCCGCTCCAGCCAACCCCTAGCGCTGAGACAGCCCTCGAGTGACGGAGAGCGAAGCGTGGTGTTCGAGAGACGACGTGGTGGCTCTGGTGAGCCAAGAGGTGGAACTATTTTTGTGTGAAATAGACCAGTAAGAAACGGGTTTACTAAATCTGGGCCATGGCTCTGTAAAGAGTAGTTTAGGCGTAGGATCCCTACATAAATCATGGCGTCTGCGTGGCTCCCTGCATGAAGCTACTCAGATCAGAACAAGCGCAATGAAAAAATAGGCCCTAGAAAGCTCCAAACCCACCTCATCTTTCCACCTTGCCATTCACGGAGAAACTCACTTGAAATTGGGGCACAAAACGATCTCACATAATAGCTTGAGGCCCACAATTGGAGCTACGAGTCGGACTGGGAAAAGCACCCGCAGGAAGGGCCAGCATGTCCGAACTCATCCTCCTCGCGTCCGCGTCATAAAAGCACTCAAGGCAATACCACCCGTGCACCCGATGAGCATAAAGTCAGGTGATTTAACGCGTACGTGCGAAAGCACTGAGCAAGATTCTTCTGTACATAATTTCCAACAGAGCAGCATACACTGATTCCCGCCGTTATAAGCGCCGGTGAAGTGGTCCCCGTGGCATTCATTGGTGAAGAAAACCGTCAAGTTCCAGCTCTACTCAACGCTATAGCAGAACAGGCAGCCACGAATGGAGAACAGGTGGTTATTGTTCTGGCTATCACTCAGTAGCTTTGACCTTTGTTGTATCGTCACCCGGTCTTAGGAAACCTGCCGAGCATGGCTACATGTTATCTGCTGCTTAGAGGCCCATAAAAATCCTCGACACCTACCGACCACACGATGACGAAGGTGGGCTACGAGCATCTATAGAACCGTCCTGACAGTGAGACCTTATACGAGGTTATGCCCAAACCAATCACCTGGCAAGCCAAGCAGTTGAAGCCAACATAATCATTTCAGGAAGCAAAAATATTGGCTGACGATTACGATGCACCCCAATTTCGAAATTTGTGTGCAGCGGGAACTGCAGTCTTCTGGGAGACGGCGCATAGCTGCTGCGTCTCTGGGAAAGCCGCGTCATGAGCGAACAAACGACGGCCCGTGCTTCTGCGCCATTATCTCGCAGTGCATCACTGGCGCCGCGCATGTCTCGTTGGACATAAGCATTCCTCCCTTACCCTTACAACTTCACCATAATTTCCCCCTCGGCGTTCACCTCTTCGTTCGCTCGGTTGGGACAAGACCGACGCGACGGGCGATATGAACCCATAGGAGTGTGCGCCTAATAATAGCTGCGCTCCAAAATGAAGAGCAACTGGACCCACCAATCGCACACATTACCTAGACCATCATCCCCCCGTACTAGAGGGAACATCGGCGCGCTCTGTCACCGTCATAAGCTTGATAAAGAGAACAAGATAAAGCGGCGTCTGCTGCACACAACTGTCTGCCCGACGCCATTCAGATTCAACCTGCTGTACCACTGTACCCCTTCTATATGCCTATTCCGTCCCGTTATCCCGCTTTCCCGTGCGCTATGAAAAATTGTTTACACACCGTAACTCCGAAGTAGCCTGTAATAATAATAATAGCCTGTACTAACAGGACAACTTATAGTGCACTGTATCCCGTCCTTCCTCCTCCTTGTTTGTAACCTTCATATTTCATTGACCTATATTTCAATGTACATTTTTACGAGTCGTGTAAGAACTTCCTTTGGGTTGAATCACTGACTTACACCACTCGAAAGGCCGATGACTCAGTCCCAACAACATGAACTAAAGCTACACCCTCCCTCTCCTCAGATGGCCGAAAGCCTCCTCGTTTGTGACTAAAGTTCTTACAAGAACTTGCAGCCACGGAAGCAGAAGTTATTTTTATGGTTTTTGTGTGCTTATTGTCCAGTTTTCCGTTCGCGAACTAATAATGACCCACAAACGTAAAATTGAACTAGCAGTGTGGCAAACTTTGGAAATATTAATAAAAAAATAGGCCACATTGACCCTGAACCCCTCACCCTCGCTCACCAACTGTGGACAGGCCTAATCACCGTCAATGACAGGTCAATGGCTGATATAACACCAAACACCCGCAGACGTGGCATGCTTACGAGACCACCTTCGCGCCTCCGCAGTCGCCATCATGGCCTCAGACGCGGAGGGCGAGCGTCAGCGAATCGTCTATCCGAAGAGGTCTGCAAAACCTATGGGACCCGGGGTATAGGGACCACTCCAAAGTTAACGCCGGCCGTCACCTTTATGTTTGTTGTAGAGTACATTAGTGCCCCGTTAGAGAGCGATTAAAAAAGAACGATATCTTGAGGATTATTTGTCTTGAACAGCCAAAATACTTATAGATTATCTTGTTCTTCAAGAAGTTATAACATTACTTGAAGAAAAAGATAATCTATGACTTATTAGCAAAGCTGGCAAAAATGTGCGCCAAATAAAGGACTGGGATAGTTAACACGATTTGTGGTCTTTCTGACTGAATTTTCTGCTTACTCACGTTATGGTCTCTTTGTCGTATTCCCCAACAAGTTTCGCAGTTTTGTCCGATGCTCTCAGGTTATCCAATAGATCATAGAAGAGCTGCGTTTTCATTGCTCCGGGGCAGAGACAGTTGACGCGGACTCCACTTCGGTTATAGTATAGGTCGGTCTAGAACAAAGGAAAATCTCTACATTGCGCTTAATTGCGGTGGGGAGGTAATTTGAATAACAAATATGTCTTTAGGGAATCTTCACCGCGTACTACGCTGTGATCAGTATCTGGTTCCAAATTCTTTCTTGTCCAAGACATGGTAGGCTGACCTCACCCCCGTCCAAATACCGCTTCGTAATAAAGAGTAACGGCTTCCGCTCTACTGATGAACTCCGTCAAAGCCACAACTTTTGTTTATGAATACGTTGGGAGACAGGCGTGTTCCCGGACTTATCCGGCCCCCGAAAATGTGTGTGGTGCTTAATTAGGTCAGCTTTAAAAAATGTTTATTTTGCATCTTTGACGAGGTTTTTCAGTCAGTGAGTGCGGAATATTTCTGTTACTGCAGCTTTGATGCACGGTCCACTTCCCCACGTGGCTGGTTTTATCCCACTGTTCACGAGGGGTCCTATTTACTGCTTACGTACAGCGGGTACGCGGAAACAAATCTTTTTAGCTCTCCGCAATTTTAGTTCTGATTACACGACGCGAGAAGCATGGAGTGGTTCAACAACTGTCGCAAAAAAATGATCTCGTCGTCGCTGCGTTCCTTCGTTGCAGAGGCAAGCTACAAACCTCTGTAAACGTGCAAATGGAAATACTTTTGACAATAAAATTACTTTTTCACAGCTTATGCGTTCCCTTTATGAATGGTGAGTGCAGGCGTTTATGGCGGTGATACCAACAGGTGAATAGCAGAGGGAATTTGAGAGCGGATCTACTGCTATTTCTGCGTTGTTTATTTCGTGCTTTGTTTATGTTGCAACAAAATCCAGCGACGTTTACACTCTCGGCATGTAGTGGTTTGTTAAGTAACCCAAAGAAAATTGGGTTCAAAATGGTACATCCTAAATGTGCGGAAGTTCACTACAAGAAAAGCCCTTACTCCAAAGCTCCTTGTCATGCCAAAAACAGCGCACTTCGAGGCCGTGTAGTCAGGTGCACATGACAAGGGTTTCACGACTGAAAAAAAGATTGAAGCAAAAATTAATGCACGGAAAGACTGGTCGGCCCAATAAACGTTATGGGTAATGTCTGAACATTGGTAGGGGGAGAGTGCAAGGAAAAACGGGAGGTGTGGAACGACTCCGCAGTGAATGGTATGAATAGTAAGTGCGTTCACAGTTCGTGCCAGTCAACCGCCTCCTATGGATGTGACACAAGCGGGATGATTCCCTTTGAAGGGTTGTTCAAGCGCCTAGAAGAGATTTTCTCATTCTCAGTATTTAAAAAAACCGGTAAAAAATATCGACAGTGTACCGTAACAATACTAGAACATTTTCTACTACTACATTACTCTACACAAAAGCACGGACACAGGAAATTGGTCATTCTGCCGTGTATAATAACCACGTTTAAGAGAGCCTACAACACTGCGGACGAACGCTTTCACTCATTCCTTCAGTTCTGAACGTATTGGGAATATAGCAGTTATCACCAGCACAGAGCGATACTGTCTGATTTGGTCGCTGCAGCAGATACACCTTGAAGTTGCTGCTTTGCTTTTGTTGCGGTTTTCTGTTAGGTCGCTATCGAGCACGCTTATACCTTCGACTGAAAGGAAGCCGGCCACGAGCCGTGATGTAGCCGTGATGTGGATCAACAATTTGGCTTTCGTAAAAATGGTTCCACCGAAATGGCATTGTTAAATAATAAATAAAGAATAGTGAACATTTTAAATAAATAATGTACCGTTGGACTTTTTCTAGGTTTAAGAAAGGCATTTGACTCCATTAAGCATGAAATGTTGTTTTGTAAGCTTTCCTTCTATGGGATTCGAGGTGTCGCCTTGAATTTGCTCCGTAACTACTTATCCGAACGCTTACAGTTTACCAGCCTCAAGGGCTACCGATCGTCGACGAAAGGTATTTCCTGTAGTGTCCCTCAAGGTTCAATTTTGGGCCCACTGCTGTTTATTTTATACATAATGACATTGCACATATTCCTTCCACTTCTGTTATTACACTCTATGCCAATGATAGTAGTGTGTATTTTTCTGGTCTGTCTTTGCGTAAATTAATAACTGGCTCATTGAGCTATCAAAGTGGTTGACTCTAAATAAACTTGAATTAAACATTAAAACAACAAAATATGTTGTTTTTAAACCCAGAAACAAGCTCGATGATTATTACCCTTTGGTAGAATTTTGGAACACTTCTATCGAACGGGTGCCCGCTTTTAAATTTCTAGGAATTGTTTTTGATGAAAACGTCAGTTGGACTCTTCACATTAGTAAGGTACACGCCGTTGTGTCACGGTCTGTTGGTTTGCTTTATAAAATTAGATGTCTGGTCCCGGTCTCGCTCATGCGACAAATCTACTACGCCCTAGTGCAGCCTCATCTTCATTACTGTCTTTTAGTATGGGGAAGCACGACGGCAACTAATTATAAACAGACTTCTAGTACTACAAAAAAAGAGCTCTTCGCTGCATTGAGAATGTACCTAGTACGCACCACTCTGCCCGTTATTTCTGCAGCACGGTATTCTTACAATACATCAGTTGTTTGACCTTAAGCTTAGTCTTTATATTTGTAGGGAAATATCAAAGAACTCAATATTTTTAGAACAATACCAATATACCAGTATACCAGTAAATGTGCATTACGATCTTCGGCCGAGTTGTTTTAGCACACCAATGATCCGAACAAACTATGGTATGCAAAAATAAGACCACCAAATTCCCACCTATCTAAATAGGCACCCAGCTGTTGCAGAATTACTGCAACCCACCACGACTTGGCTCGCGCTAAAGAAAAAAATTAAACATTACTTAATGTCCAGAATTCTGTAGCACTACTCCGTATAGTTTGTATAGCGCTACTCTGTGTAGTTTGTTATAATTTTTATTGTGCGCCTGTGTTGAGCTTGCTGCTGTATTACTTTTGATAAATGTACAATCTGGGTTTTCTTGCATTTTATTGCAATTAAGTGTGGAATTGTGTAGCGTTACTCTGTGTAGTTTGTAATTATTTGTGTTGTGGGCCTATTGTAATTGCTACTGTATTATTTCGAAAAATCTATAATCTTGTTTTTTTCTATATTACCTTTGTATAGCTAGTTGTCATGTTTTTGTTTCTTACCGTTGCTGTGCAATGTTGCAATGTTACATGTCATGGGTTGATGGCCGCCGTCAGGCAGAGTTATCTACATTTGCCTCTACTCCCGAGACATGGTTTGGTTAAATAAACGAACTCGAACTGAACTCAACGGGTGACGTCAATCAAGGGGGCGAACAATGCTCATACCGAGAAAGAGCAAAAAATCGTGTGGCCAAGCTTACGCGTTATCTGATGGGCGTAGGGGAGTAATTCCTAATAGCAGAGTTGTTTAAGCTTGTGTTAGGTACATTGGTGTTAGCAAAAAATACTAAGAAAAACTACTGCTTTAGAGGGAGATGACCGGCAAGACCTTCGCACAGCCGCGTCGATGGAGCAATGCCTCTCGTATCTGTGACGTCCTTCCCACGCCGCCACGGCACGACGTTTGAGAACATTCTGCCCAGAGCTCGCGGCATGACCTCTCGCGTACTCGTCTTCGCGCCAGTTTACGTGCATTCGCGCCTCAAGTGGGAAGCACATAAAAGTTCGCGCTACAGTCGCCAAGTTTCCAAAGCCGGTTCCCGCGAGTTTTAGCGCGTACTAACGCCGTCCACTTTGTGAGACATGTAAAAGCTTGCGGACAAATTGATCCGGGCCTGCCAGTCACGAAGGGAGCTTTGGAGCGACTGAAGACCGCTACTCCCGAGAAAGAAGTACGACGCGAAAATCGCCGCGCCGCTGCTTGAGAACAAGTGTGACAACTTGGCTCCAATTCGAATATTTCGTCACTGAAGCGGTGGATAAAAGTCAGCTAGTTGCAGAAATTCAGTATTTAAGAGCTCGTGTACATGGTACATACTTTTGCGGGAGCTAATGACGACCCAACGCAGACAACTTGACCGAGTTTCGACGCATAACCGCGCATAATAATTGGTCGAGACTCGAAGCATAACCATGCGGAAAACGCGGCCGACGCTCCAACCGTAACCCCGCATAAACTTAGCCGAGCCAAGAATGAGCTCAGAGGAGCAGCCAGCTCCGCTGTTTTTCCATCTTTGCACCACGTGTGGAAGCAGCGCCAATTTTTTCTCTAGGTTTTTTCGCGACCTCAAGGAACTCAATTCTGACTACTGTATGATAACTACCAATACTAAGTGCCAATTATAGGCCTCGAGTACTGCCTGTTGGTGCGCCATTGAAATCCCCTAGCGGCCCGTTTTGAAAGCAACCGCGGGAGGCTCTGCCAATCGCCTCTGTCGCCGCTGCTTTTGCTGGACGTTCACGACTGAGAGTTACCGTTTGTAAGCATTTAAATAGATATTTTTGTGAAGCAGTTACTCCCTATCAAATGTGGTGTTTTTTAGGGGAGTATAAACAATTCTCACGTGATCTTCGCGTGGTGCATTCGGTCTATTTAGGCGCCACGTGTGTTTCCTAGGACGGCTTCATTGAAACCAGCATATGCATGAAGCTGATCGTCAGTCCACTGCCCTGAAATGTACTAACAGTGCCCCCTTAAGCAATGTTTCCTGAGATGGCCATGCTGCTGCTATACACTACGAAGTATATTGGTTTCCTGTGCTTGCGCATTCTAGCGGAGCACTCATACTTCACAGCACTCCAGTTACTGCTTGCCAAGATCATACATCAGATATTGATCGCTACTCTGGATAAGCCAATGTTGTATGAATTTCAGGTACATTCTTCGAAATAAGTGCTCTGTTTAATGTAAAATTATACTGTGGAATCAGCACACGACAAAAATATAATGTTGGGTCGTCTTGTGGTGAGGCGAGTGCTCACAAACATTCATACATAATCCGCGTGCAGTGCGGAGACTACCTGATTAGGTAATCCGCGTCAGCGATAAATGCCTTTTCGAAACAACATTATATGACACAGAGAGCCTGCACAATATTTCACAAACTGAAACCATAATGCCTTAACAGATGCCGCACTCTTCCAACAGCAGCTTCTGTCGCTTGTGAACTGTCTACCCTGTATACCGCAAAAAAAAAATGCGCCCGCCGAATGATCAGCTGTTTGTTGAAATCGAGAAAAAAATGAAAGTGCACGAGCAGCGTGTGTGCATGATTACTAAAACCTTCATTCCTTGATTTCGCTCCACATTCGGACACAGCGATAGATGAGCGCCCCCCTCTCCCCCCCCCCCCTTATGTCTTGTGAAATAAACGTGCACTTTCGAATCTAGTTGGCCTGGTCAGGCCCTACCACACGCACGTCTATAGCATTTGGGAAGCAGCACTGGGTTTTTTCATTCCAGTACGAGGTATTCTGTTTCTTATGGACTTGCAGACCATTTGATTTTTTGTTGTTTCTATAACTTTGCGTGGTTCTTGCTAACCTTTTCGCTTGGCTTAAATTCCCATAAAAGACACACGTTATTGTCAGGAATTGGGTAATTGCATCGACGAATCATATTTTGTACGACATATATATACAAAACAAAGCCGCATTCGTTGTCCGCACTGCAAAACGAAACACCCCTCTCAACGAGTGCGTGCGAGGTCTTAACGCAGCGACAATAGAATTCGTTTTTGCAGACGTATTCGGGGATGACAGTGGTGATATGCTGCCGCCGTCGCCGACGTACGTGAGAGCGACCATGAAACGCACAGAATCGCGTCAACGGGTAGCTCTTGTTGGCGTTAGGGCACTCTATCAAGACGAAGCTGTTTTTGAAGTGCCCTACACGCACACTTTCCTTACGACGTCACCGCAACAAGTAGCGGAGGTCGCGGTAAGGCAACAATAAGCGGAAGAGAACCAAAGCACTGTATGAGCCCGTATCAGCCACGCAGCGCTCATCCAATGAATACCATGGAGAGGCGCGGCAGGCGGAGCAGCCATTGCGAAGGTCGAGGCGTATAGGCACAAAAATTAGTACTAAGTACTAAGCGCAAGTACTTGCATAAGCACTGCGAATAAGCACCAGTCCTATGAATACTAAGCACTAAGGACAATAAAAAGTACTAAGTACTGCTTATTGACTATATTCCTAAAGCAATTTTGATTTAAGGAAAAGAAAAAAAAAGGCGGCGCTTGCCCTCCTGGAGCAAAGCAGGAAAAACGAGGCCCTCTCCCTTCGCCGGACACCCAGCTATTGCCCCTCACATAGATTTCCGAACTTTCCGCTGAAGGTTCTCCAGGACTGGTACGCCCGGATCGTTTTGTCCGCAGGCTTTTAATTCTATCTCACAGTGGACCGCGTTTGCATGTGGTAGAACCCAGGGAACCAGGATTGCAAACTCGGCGGCCGTAGCCCGAACTCGGCGTCTCTGGTCCCCACTTCAGTAGCGAACGCACGTGAACTGTTCGGAACCGCCCGATGGGCAGAGAGTAGTTGAAGGTCAAGCTGGACCGACGCCGGGCTCTCCTCACGCGGCGCACGCTTACGTGCGCTCGGAAGAGCTGTTTTATGGGAACGTGCGACAGCATGACAAAAAGCCTACGCAGCTCTGTTGTTAAAAAGTGTTGCAAGGTCTCTTGAAAACATTTTTCCAGTTCTGGGATTGCGGCTTCTGTAAACTACGTTCCTCTATTGGAATGAGTTAGTCAACAAATGTGCTTGTAGTTATAAGTAGAGAAAAACTAAAGAAAAAAGGAATCACTTGACATCGATGCAACGTTGATTCACGTGACCTCCGTTGTAGCCGTTCTCCCGACTCATGTACTTGAAGGCCAGTAGGATGCCCGAGTAGACAGCTACCTATCGGAGATTAGAGATAGATGCAGTTAAAAGCACTAACACAACTCCAAACACAATCAAAATACCGAGCCAATCTACGCTGTGCACCTTTTTTTCCTCAAAAAGCGATTAACATTGAAAACCATAACGCAAGCACAAGCTGGCATAGTGCTCACGCTAGACCGCCTTGTACATTCACATCTCAATGCAGCAGTGAATACGTTTCTTCAAAGGAAACGCACTAAATTTAAATACTGGTACTATTCATTTTGCCTTTTCACCAAAGTCATTAACTGTGCGACTGTTCGCTCAATTCTGAGAGCATTAGTTCGTAAAATATAGGCCCTATATAACAAAACCCCATGTGCCTTTTCCATAAACTACTGTGATGATTTCACGGGTTTTCCGTGCGTTTTCACTTGGTCTCAGACTTGAGAAATTTGCATTTTTAGCCAATGTTATTCTTCAGCATCGACGTTTGGTTTTTTCAAGCACCACTTTTAAGGTGTTAACGTAAACGCAATATGCTAAACCTAGCCTTGTGGAATTCCTAGTGTGAGTTTGTCGTTATAGTCGATGCCAGCTAGAAGACGTGGAAGACTGCGAACTAAACCACAATTCAAAGTTCGCGCTAAAAATATTTTTACATCGTTTCAAGAACCCGAGGGCATATAATCCTAGACTTAAGTCTGCTAAGGTGCTGAGAGGATGTTGACGGCTCACTTTAGTGTCCCTCTAGAAAGGCTAGCCGACGATCACAGAAGATACGTTAAGATTTCAGCATAGTTTTTTGCCATTTGGGGTGTCGTTAAAATTGTCCGGTGTACGTTGCTGAGTGCGCAAACACATAATTTGTGTTTAGAGACCTGGCCATTAGGCCCGCAGAAGTTCCATCAGCGGAGGTGGGCAAATGTTCATAGAACGCAGAAGCATATTTTTAAAGGGGCCATGAAAATAAAATAAAACTTTGTTCAATTGCAAAGCGTTACACTTTGCAGCTTGCTCAGCTTCATTTGAGCCACAAAATACATTTTCAAACTGAAAAAAAAACAATAAATAGCGAAAAATGGATGTTCGCGCTACAGTGAGATAATATGCGTAGCAGGAGTGCCGTAATAAGGAAGATTATTAAAAAGCATTTCTATCAGTGTGTTAAGGCGCGTTAGCTTCAGGTGATATTACAAAATGGAAACAAGGGTCCCACTACAATTTTCCCCGTCGTGTTTCTTGGCGGTGGCTTGTGGAGGCGGCAGCCTATCGCACAAACAATATTCTGCTACGTCACATGGAAGTCACCGGTAAAGTGCTTAAGTAGTCTTTAGAGTCGCCACTGTTTCGTGTGTTTTCCTTAATATCTCTATTATTTTGTCAAGAAAGTGTTTTATTCCGGGGTACACGGAGATATCACTGACGTCATATCCGTCAGAGAAACAACGCCTCCGGAAAATGTGCAATTGACGCGACGGCGGCCGGATTCGAGCCCACGAACTCTCTCGCCTCCCACCGCAACGGAAGGTACATGGCGGGTGAGGTACAAGGCGCTCTGCGAACAGCGCTACCAAAACAGACGTAAACAGCTCTACGAACACGCCTTATATCCTTCCCTATGACTCATTCAGATGGTGCTGCCGTCTAGGAGAGGTGAAGTGAATTAGCGCATCATGATGCGAATTAGCGTCTTAAGTTGGCGCCTCGATTCCAGCGCCTTCGGGTACAGGGGGCGCGCATGAATTGAGGCACCCTCCGCTGTCGCGTTGTTCCCATGACCGTTATCTCTTTCAAGCTGCTGTTTCTGTGCATGTCATTTTTGGTTTTGTTGTCCTAGAATAAACCGGTTATTTTTCTCTTTCTGTTTCTGTTTCTGTTAACTGCTGCTGTGAAAAAACCTTTCACCTTCGTGTTTTAACCATTCCTATAAAAGAGAGATCTACCACATTTTTTTTGAAGTTGGCGACAAAGTTTCTATTGTTATTGGGGAAAAGAGCACTACTTTTATGAACTGAACTTGTATTTTGTCTCAGCTTTTTAAGCGATGAGGCCGCGAGTGTGTGTTGTTCAGATAGGTTCGTCGAAGGGTTTCCTATCGATGGCATTTGTAAGATTTGACCCGCGTGATTAGGCTTGCAGCAGCTACCTTTTGCAGCATTAATATCCGTTATGGTGTGAGACTGCCGGCGAAATAACTGAAGGCTAACTTGATTTGGGGGGTATTTATCATGCAGGCGTGTTTCTATGTATTTTTTTCTTATGTTCGCCATAGGAAAGGTGTCACAGCCAAATGAATTTGAGGGTTAGGTGTTTTGTGGACATCGGCCAGGTGTTCGCGTTCGGCAACCTAGTCAAGTAACGTTTTTGTTAGATAGGGCATCTTCTCAGCAGTATCTCTATGTACCGGAACACACAGCATATTATTCGGCATCGCCGCCTTTGCCGCCTGCCTGGGTTTTGATGTAGAATCTATGTTAGAAAGTATTCTTAGTGATGTCGTTCAAAATTAACTGAACCTGCGCGCTATGATTTCGTTTATACGGGCACGAGAAAAAAAAACAGCAGGATGACACTTATTCGGCCCTGCGTACATGTAAGACAAAAGCGTTACCGACTGCAATAGTCCTGACTGAAACAAGCAGTGTTTTTTTAATATCCACAATAAGGCTTTAGTATGCCCCAATCGCCTAGTGGAAAATGTCCAGTCCTTGCAGCATGCATACACCGCTTCAAAAAGTAAAGAAAAGAAATGTTCAGTATAAGCCCGTACATTTGCGTCTCTTATGCAGAACACAAGGCAGCAACAACGGAATTGGCGCAGCTTCCAAAAGTGGTGCAAGGACTTGAAGAAATAACCGAGATGGCCACCCCTCACCCCTTCGTCGGACACCCTGGCTCTTTCCCCTCACATTTATTGCCCGAACTTGCCACTGAAAGTTCTCCATCACTCAGACGCCCGGATCGTTTTGTCCGCAGGATTCCACATCTCTCCCAAAGTGCGCCACGTTAACACACACTAGAACCCTCGGCTACCGGCTTCGCGAACTCGGCGTGAACTGGTGAAGGGAAGAGATCGCAAAAGCCGGGACGATTCTAGGCGCTCCTCGCAAGACGCATGCTTATGTGCACTCTGTGTTTTCAGTCTATTTTGTTCTCTTATGGGCGGTGCAACCAAGAGTTTAAGGAGCTCTGCTGCTAAACATACACTACGAAGGAATGGAAAAGATTTAGCCCAGCAGAGGACATTGCTATTTTTGCAACCAGTGATAGGTGTTTTCTCTTTCTGACGGCAGTTGCCTCTCAAACAGACCTTCGGGTGAGTGCAACGGCGGTGGAGGGTGCGCAAAATGTGTGAATTGGCACTCTCTGATGCCCTCTCTGAGGTGGGAGCTCAGGCCTGATAAAAAGTCAGATATCGTGGATCAGATAAAGAAACCACTGCCCCCATTCTCTTCCCACGTCCCATAACCAATTCCTTTGTCCATTTGTCCTTTCCCTGTTACCAAACCCTTTCCTCTACTTGCTATGGGAGATCAGGGTGGTGTTCCGGAGCCTGTACTCCCTGGTGTGGGTCGTTGAGTAGACTTCCCACTTTATTTCATCTCCACCCTCGGGAGGTCAAAATTCCAGTCGCCATTTGACAAATTCCTTTATTTCACGATTGGGTATAAACCGGCGGTAACTCGTCGGGCACCGCTAGCGACATTTATTTTATATTTTTGTGTCTCATTTAGTCAATGTACGGCGGAAAACCGGAGCCTAATGTCGTGCTACCTTGTTGGTTTGTCGATTAAAAAAATCAAAAAACGAAAACTCGGCACCGAGCGGTGGAAGGATGGAATGAATTACCAAATAGCGACAAAGACAGAACAAGGTATTCGGTAAGATGGTGCCTATAAAAGACTTCTGAAGGCAGCTAAGCAGTTCCGATGAGTTGATAATGCGAAAGCATTAATATTTAGTTGAAATGCTTCGAGAGCTCTTTTCACTTCTGCGCTTAGAGTGAGGCTTTGGACGTTTCCTGCGGGATTACTGGGTTGTATTGCAGTGGTCAACATCCCTTCGCTGCTGCGAACGTTTTGGAAACTGACAACGTAGGTGATTAGACTTCATAGCGGCACAGTTGGGACTGCCAAGCAGAGCGGCCTGTGCAAACCGTGCTATGGAGCTCGTTGGAGCCAAAAGGAAGCTTAAAAGCCCGCTTTCTGCTGCAAATGCAGCATGCCTGCTTTTTTTGATCAATGGGCTGTGTGAAGGTTTCGTGAGCGTTGCCCAATTTGTACCCATGGGGAATGAACAACGCGCCATACCACACTGGATGTTTAGAAGAAATTTCGCTGCTGCAGAAGGGAAACGTCGGTCCTTCCCTTAGAAGGGCCATTCCATGGTTTCGCAATAAAAATGGCCCTGGTAAAGTATACGCTCGGCGCCAAACTTACCGCGTTTACATTGAAAAGCTTCCTGAAATCCCGATGCGTTGCGAGGCCAGCATTGTTGACTACGATATCCAGCTGTCCAAAGGCAGAGACTGTGGCTTTAAAGCACTCTGCAATGGAGATTGGGATGAATTTCCAGAAAAACCAACAACACCGTTGCCGGGTAAGCTGGAGTAAAATGCACTTTCAGGTTATCACCATTTTCGCTTCGTGGCACCCTACGACAATGTCTGGGACACCTTTTCCTGGTTCAATCGCCTACTTTATCTTGCACTCCAATGACATGCGAAAGTTGACCTCTTGCGTTCCCACTTTCCCCCACCACGGCTGCAGTGTACGTGACCTTGATCACAAAGCAGATACTGCAGTTACGGCGCAGCTAAGATTAACGAAAAAATTCGGTCGGTTGCTTTTCAATGAAGTTGGTACGATTTAAATCACTTGGAAACATGCTCGCGTTTCTCACCAATAATCTGTGCACTCGTGTCATTTATTGATGACATGCTTCATCGTCTCGTTTCAGGATGAGGTCAGTGCTCATTAACAGAGCTGACCGCTTGCATTGACAGTGCGTAAAAATGGGAATATGGCCGCTTTCATCAGGACCGAGAATAGGCTGTTGTTTTACTCAATGCGTCACATGAGGTGTAGGATAGTGTTTGCTTCCTTTCCTCTGCTCTCTTAAATACTCAGCTAACGGTAGCAGAAAGCATTGAACATACAAACAGAGAACAAACTGCACACTTTAAAGGTTCATCAATGTAGATGCATAAAAGGAATGCACGACATTTTGTTGGAAGTGGCGTTATCCGGGTTATGGATGGGCCAAACACATGCTACCTAATCACACCCGCTCACTGCATCTTCGAGACCCTGTGTAGCGGGTGCGAGCACGTATTTGTAATACGCATATTATTTCAGATTTTGCAACGCACTCGACACAACAGAATGCAAACACTTCCAAAAACTTGAGGGGCAACATTTTTCCCTCCACATTACGTATTTTTTATCTGACGATCCCATGCTTTCTGTTAGGTGTGTTTTTATGTTTTCTACAGACACAAATTTTGCAATACCATACATTGTTACTACGTGGCCCTATACATCAGCCACCTAATTCGTGTTTTAAACCATTTTACTTGTATTCCAACAAGATCACGACACAATTTCAGAAGTACTTCATTTTTGCTTTGGCCAATTGTGCTCTTACCTAGCTTTGCGCCATTAAAAGCAACAATCATCACTCCCAGGATCATGCTCTTTGCGAGATCGAGGAGCGGCCTTAAAAGTTACACTCTGAAGCATTTGCTCGTGGGTGGTAGATTCGTCATCTCCCTTTTAAAGAGTACCGACACCAAATTTTCCTGTTATATTTTTTTCCCGATGTTGGTGTTTACCCGCTCATTAATCATAAAACGCCACATTATATTGCCGATCTCCGTGTAAGTAAGTATTGAAAGCCACGGTAAGGCTCGTAAGTTTTGGTTTAGACCAAACCAACACCTAGGTGGCCGCCATGACAGGAGGGTCATCATCATCTCACTGTTCTCGTCACACCGTGGCCGGTCCGAAGACACGCTCGCGTGCGTCCTGACAGGTTGTGGTCGCACGTGCCTAGGCAGCAATACGTCAGTTCTAAGACTGTGACGCGATGCACAATGCGAAGTAGCACGCGGCAACAGCTACCAGCGCGTTGGCAACGTCGCGGGAGCCCTGATCTCGACAGTTCTAGGGCAAGGCGCTTATCGCCCCATGCTCATGCCGATATCCAATGGGCGTCAATTCTGAGCTTTCTGGTGCGTGCAAAGATTAATATTGATTTAAAATATGTTACACTAAACGACTTTGGTTGAGACTTCCTGGGAGATACATCCATATACAAAGGCAGCTGTTTATGTGGTTATCTCAGATTTGAAATTTTGTGTCAGTACTCCTTTATTAAAAAGCGGTTCATCCCTTGATTAGTGAGGGAGCGATTACTAAGACAGAGAAAGTTTCTGGTGCCATACGCATGATACATACGTGCAGTGTTTGCATTGTTTCTAGGCTATGCCAAGTTTTAACAGGACACCGAGAATGCAGCAGAAAAGCATACTACTCGACTGAAAGTGGAACGTTCTATACAAGGAAACTAGCGAAAACGCCTTATGTCTTACTGCCAGTAAATATGAATGTTAAGCTTCTGTTTTAAATTTTTTGTAGCACAAATACTTCTGGCGTAGCCTATACGTTTCAACGAGGCTGTGTGAATATGCATTAGTAAGTAGTTATCAGTTTCTGGATACTGGCATACATCATAATCTGCGATAAAACAAGCTAATTCTCAATCAATCAATCAATCAATCAATCAATCAATCAATCAATCAATCAATCAATCAATCAATCAATCAATCAATCAATCAATCAATCAATCAATCAATCAATCAATCAATCAATCAAGCAAGCAAGCAAGCAATAAACAAATCCAACTGCTCTGAAACTTCTATTGTTGAGAATGGAAAGCCACTGTGAGCCTTTAAAGTACATTACGAAGGAACGCCATTGCTCAAAAATAATTCTGTAACGCATACCCTCCAGTTGGGCATCATTTGTAACGTCGCATTTGAAGAAGCGGCAGCAGGATGGACCATACTTTTCTTGCAGCTCTGCAGTGGTTTTCTCACCGAGTTCGGAATTGATGTCTAATAAAGAGACCTACAAAACAAATCACAGTATTTTTTTCTTTTTGAGCCGAGAAAGGAAGTAGTTTTTATTGCTTAGTAATGAATACCCAGCAGAGAATTGTGATTCCCTTTTGCTTTTTGGGCACTTCTAAATTATGTTTGATTCGTAGTTACGCAGGTAGGCAGTTACCGATGTCAATCGATAAAATGTTCCGTCTGAACTTATAATACGATGACGTTGCAAAAGGTTTCTTCGGCTTTGGAGGTGTCTGGAAGTGATGCAAACACGAACATAATATAAAAAAAACAATCTCCAACATTCAGAGACCTTATATTAAAAGATATGATGACAAGAAGCACAGATGATAGAATACTGGTATATTACAACGGATGAAATTCGGAAACGAGCAGAATTGAGATGCAGCATGAAGGAAAGATGCTACCTCGAAGCAACGATATATTTTACGCTGCGAAAACGTCATCGCTATCGCTATAACCCTACTAGAGTCGTCTCATGAGATCGTCCCAACATATATTCTACATTTCATGTCTCCGAAGATGTTAAGCCGAGTCGTCATAGATCTCGATTCATCCTAGGGCCAAGTCTTCACCACACTAGTACTACTCGAAATATCTGACATTGAAAATACACAAAAAGCCCTGGCACAGAGACAAACCAGGATGTCTCGCTTAGAACTGACAATAACAAAAAAGAATATGCGTGATTAAGAAGAGCCTGAGCGACAGAATACGAACAAAACACAGTATTAGAAAGGCTGTGAAAGATATCCCGTTTTTTTCTACGGCAAGTGCCCAGTTGAGCGTTATGTAGAGATTTATGCCTCGAAAAAGAAGCGCGTGGTTGCTTGTTCGAATACCTTTGAGTCAGTACCCACGTTAAGCGTACCATTATTTTCCGAACACCCTTACACCCTAGCAAAAAGCCCAGTAAAACACTGTTTCAAAGGCTTATCGTATACCTAATACCCTCACAGAGTAGCAAAAATAATCTCACACGGCGGTTTTTGTTTATAAAACCTTTTGAAGGTGTGTTTTCATGTTATTTTTGCCAGTGTGTGAGGGTGTTAGGTATTGAGAAAACTGGCGCAAATCAATTTGCAGTGTTCATAACGCCGGCAGAGCAAATTATGGGCAGAGGAAAAGACACCTCTTGTTCTGCGCCCCCAGCCGTTTACTTTAGAGACAGAATCAACATATATAGCAAGCACCTTTTTCTAATACAAGCACATAAGAGCTAGAGGATTTCTCCTAAAGCAGTGTAAACGCTCCGACACAGCCTGAATGAATTATGGCTTGCAGAGCGTGGCACAACTTGTGCAATACAAACATGTCAAACGAAATGATGACTTCAAGCGGGACACATAAAGCGGAGCATTGCAGATGACGGTTCACCAAGTTACTTACGGCTCAAACAGAAAAGAAGGAAAGTATGTGAGTTCAAAAAGATTTGCGTAAATTTGCGTCTTAATGGGAACCAATCTCTGAACGTCTACAATGCGATACGAACATGAATCCCCCACGTCACCAGAGCTCAATTACTTTAGCTGAGAAAATGTGAATTTGGTGAATGCGTTGTGGCCTTACACTTGGAGACGTACGTTTAGAGATAGCAGTCGAATCTCGATGATTCGAGGTTGCTTAATTGGAATTTTCGGTGTATTATAACTGGTGGTCGGGTCCCTGCAATTGTACTGGCCATTTTATTAGAAGAAATCGCTCCATATTTCGAAGCTAGAGCCAAATCTGCTAAAACCTATCATGTTTATCAATTGGAAGTTCTATTTAATAAAAAGCGGCAAAATAATAATCATACCTTTCGATAGAATTCCGAATTTTAAGCGCCAAAACCTTGGTGTGATCTGCACTATGTCGGCGCCATCACGAATAAGGCAGCGCACAGTCAGAAAAGCGGCAGTTGAGTTGACACTAGCGCCATCGTATGCAGCCCTATCTTATCAGGCCCTCAAACTTATTTGTTGCGCACGGTGCTGTGTGAGCAGTATGCGTGGGTGACCCGTCATGCGTGATTTTAGCGATAAGACTCAAAACCATCAGCGCAACCCGTGCGGTACGCTGGAATTGGCAACGACAGTCGGGTATTCTAAACAAAGGCGAAAAGGGGGACGAGTTGCGGACTAACAAAAATGCTGTTCTTGTAGTTTTAGTTAATTGAAAGTTTTTTGTGCGGTTTCTGTGGAAATCATATTAACGGGAGTCGACTGTAAATTGTGGGTAACATGAGTATTGTAGGTAGCCGGACTAGTCGAATTTGTTTACCCGCAGCGCAAACGAATAGACCCAGGAAAGTAGCAAGAGGACACGCTAGCTAGGACACGTCGAAGCGCTTCTGCCCTCTTGTGATCGTCCTGCGTCTTTTCGCTTGCGCTGTGGATTCAACATGCATCACTAACTCGCTCAAGTTTCCGCGTTGCTTGTCGAATTTGATTCATTGGGAAACGTTGCGCTGCACAAACGGTGACAAGTAACAATATACAAGAACAAGCGCCTGTGCGTGTGAATTTTTTACCGCGCTTGCGTAGCACAGAGTTCCACAGTATGAATGATTGGAGCATGCTCCTAACGAAAGTCCCAACTAGGCCAACGGTAAAGTATGTTCCCGCTAACTGTCCCTGTTGGGAATGCGAATGCGATGTCGCGTCCTGACGCTAGCAGCGCCATCAAGCGGCATCTGCTGAAACCTGATATAGTAGGCCGCTGCTGCCAAAGATGACGCTCGATAACTGTGAACGCAGGGATATGGGCCAGTGTGACGTTAAGGACAACGTTATGTTTCAAACTCTAACGCTCTCAACCGGTATCCGAAGTTTGACGCACACTGAGTGACGTGGAGCTTGTCATGTCGTCAGCCAGAGAATTACGGTTGTGTAAGGTTAACTATAGATATTACCATACCAGGTGGAATCGGAACAAGACACTCTGTATGATAGAAATGAAGAAAAGAAAAATGCGCAACCATAAAATGGTGATGACCTTAATGAGGGGTTACATTGGGCGACTGCGGACTAACGCTTTCGCTTTACTGACCAATAGGGGTGCGTAAGTGTCCTTGCAGTATTGATTCAATTTAGACGTAGAATAAACAGACTTACCAAGCATCCGTTATCCAGCAGCACTTCCACGATGTCTCTTCCCAGACCAGCGCCAGCTCCAGTTACTAAGGCGACTTTACCTTTGAGGTCCGCCATTGCTGCACGCAATGGTTGAGTGCCCACACTTATTCGTGTCTCCTTCAAGTCGGGGACACAGCAAGTGTGGGCACACTGTTATTCAAAAAATAAAGTAACAATTCATTTCTTACAAGGTCCCTGCAACACGTTTTCAAACTTTTCTTTACCTCCAAGGTTTTTTTTTGCGACCATTGTTGTTAACAGAAAACTGCCGCGAAAAAATAAAAGAAGTAATTGGCACCGCCAATAATCGAACCTGGGACAAATAAAGAACTCTAGCGAGAGACCATTGTCTTACCGATTGAGCTACGAGCCCATGCGGAGTCGAGTGTAACAGAAGGTGCACCCACCGAGCCCAGATGCGGATTTACCCCCTGCTTTCTTGGCGAATGCCTTTGAGAGCGTCACGCTACCTCTCGCGCAGCTGTGCGCTCAAGCTACACGGCAAGTGTAGCGGCCGTGTTCGCACCTTGCGCATGCGCAAGAGTTACTGAAAACAAAGGAAGCATATACCACACATGCCATCTCACTTCCGCGTCTCTGCCGCCAATCTCGTCGCCTCCGACTGCGGCAAAGGGGGAGGAAAAGTGAGATCCTGTAACACCGGTTTTGAGGTTACTTTGTTTTATAAAAAAAGAGCTTACACTGATGTGCTTCACCAACACAACTCAACCAACGACCATTGGTTTAACGTTAGCAAAGAATACCTCTTTGAAGTAGTAAAGGGTGTCCTTAAGTGTATCTCACTTGTCTCCGGTTTCATTCTTTGTAGAGCCACGTGTGTGAATTTAAGTCACATCGCATGGGTCATCGTGCTGGGCGTCGGTTACTGCTTCACTTTCCAACCACCTTCACAGAGTGGATTGGAGCGCACTTTTTTTTTCAAACCCTAAATGTTTGCAGAACGTAGTCAATCAACACTTTGAGTGCTTAGACAAGAGGCCCGAAAATTACCTCAGCCAGAAATTGCTGCTCTACGCCCTCCAGATTACATCTACAATTTCTCAAAATATTTGCTGGGTTTTCCGGTTTTGGCGTTTCTCGACCCCTGAATTTGCGTCATTACCGCGGTATAGCGGCTGTTGGGCCACCTCCCTTCCATTTCACCGATAAACTCATTCTACAGCCAATTTAAAAATTAAGCCAGACAAGCAAAGCATAAATAAACCAAAGGCGTGTCGGCTGGCTCAAAGCAAATCAAGTAAATCACCGTGGAGGAAGACCCGCCGTGGTGGCTCAGTGACTAAGGCGCTGTGCTGCTGAGCACGAGGACGCAGGATCGATTCCTGGCCTCGGCGGGCGCTTTCCTGATGGAAGCGAAAAGCAAAAACGCACGTGTTTACGAGATTTCGGCGCACGTTAAAGATCCCCAGGAGGTCAAAATTAATCCGGACCCCTCCACTATGGCGTGCCTTCTCGCCTGCGTTGCGTGGGTGCGTTAAACCTTACAATAAATTAATCAAATCGCAAGTGAAGGAAGCAGTTCAATTGTTTATCGGAAGTGGGCCGAGTTCGTTTTAAGCTACTTCGAAAGGCACAAATGAATTGGACTCAGGGGCGAATACCGCACTGTGTCTCTTTCAGCCGCTTTGATAAAGCGGAACGAGGTGCGTTTGGAAGGTAATTTGCAGCACGCACAGATACATAGTTTACTTTTGAAGAAACGCGGAATTCGCTTCAGGAGCAACCTTTTTCTGGTGTGCGTTTTGCAGGACGTGATAACAAGGCCAGCAAAATATGCAAGCTTTTCGGACTTTGGCCGGAGTTTGAACAGTGTAGTACAGGTGCCTCACTCACCCAAGCACGATCGCAGTAAGCTCAAAGTCTTGCAGTAGGCGGAACGTTCCACGTTGGCTGTTCACAACAGCCTATATATTACCAATGCACTTCTCGCGGTTTTTTTTGAAACGCACCTGTGAGCTTCCCCGCATCCGTTCCAGCTCAAACAGATCTACACCTGCCGTGGCACGGGTCATGACGCTCGATACGTTGTTTCACCGCAGCTGTTCGCCGCCGGAAGTCAGGGTAATTGATAGCTTCGGTGGTGCAGTGCGTTTCATATAAGCTTAGAAAAACGGGCGCGCACACACTTTAGTCCGTCTATGGGTACCATAGATTTTCAGCTACGCCTGTGTCGTTCATGGAAGGTGAAAGGGCGTTTGTTGCCTTTTGCGAAGTCGATTGTAGGGGTTGATGTCGTGGAATAGTTTCTAGTGTGAATGGTTGATTGTCCAATCGGCTGAGCTCGGCGGCCAAAACACATTTTTCCGATGAAAACTGGCGGAAACAACAAATCACACCTCCGATTGTCCCTTGAACCTCACAGGCGACGCAGTGGGCACGACTGGTCCTCCCGATGAGGAAGGAGCAGGCTTTCGTAAAGGCTACTCTCTAGCGCAGTCTGGAAAGTAAAGCAAACTGTGATCGAGACAGCCCACACGGAAGACGGCGCTCGAGTAGAGGGTCTTGGTTCTGGAGGCAAGGATGCAGAAAGTCCGCTGTATTGGCTCCTATCCCCTCTGTTTCCCCTGCCCTCTCTTTCACCCCCTTCACACCCCTTACACAGTGTCGAGAAGCAATTTGGGTTCTAAGCCAGGATAACCTCTCGGCCTTTCCGGTCGCTTTGCTCCTCCTCCTGCTTGGAAGAATGGGTGTGCCTAAAGGGGGTATGTAAAATCGCTGTCAAAGCTAACCTGCATTAGGAAGAAAAACTACGTGTAGCTGTAGGTGAAGAAACATAATTCACTAACGCAACCGCTATTGTGAATTTTTAGCGGTCTTCGTCCTCCACTGTGCGCGGTTTTCCTTCGTCACAGAATGCGAACATTTGTACTTACTATACGAGTACAATTTCTTCCTTTGTAATATTGTGGCAAGTGTTGAATTTATTGCTTTGTGATACGCTCATGAGAAATGGGTGAATAAACAACACTTCCCGCCTACTCCTTTTTTCTAGGCCCTAACAAAATTTTCACGCTTTAGGGTGTGCCGAATCGCGCGTATTGAACTCAGGAAGAATTCCAAACAAAGGTTTTGTGCACGTGCTGGGAGTCCAAGCAAATTAGACTATGAAAGCTGTCGGAAACAAGATGTACAGCAGCAAGATGTTCGTGTAATACAAGAGTATTTGAACTGCCGGAAACAGCGTGTTGTCGTAAATGGTCAGCAGCCTGGAGATGTTGATGTAGGTTCGGGAGTACCGCAGGGTTCTGTTTTGGGCCCACTATTATTTTTAATTTTGATGAATGATATTTGTAACGGTATTTCTCCTACAATACGATTGTTTGCAGACGTACTGTGTAATATATAGAATTAGTAATCACTCCGGCGACTTCACCGCGCTTCAACATGATCTGAATAGGCTATTTGATTGGTGTAAAACTTGGGGAATGCAGATAAACCTACAGAAATCTGTGTACATGTGCTTCACGAGAAAGAAAACGCCTCATGTTTATTACTGTACCATTAATGGTATATGTCTTAACCAAACGTTCGAACATAAATATCTTGGTGTGTATTTTACCTCGGACCGGTCTTGGCGCCATCATGTAAATTATGTGTGTGCGAAAGCTTGTCGTGTTTTGGGCTTCCTACGTCGCAACGCGAAACGTTTTCCAGTGAAGACTAAAGAGTTGCTGTACAAGACCAAAGTTCGCCCCATACTCGAGTTTGCTTGTACGGTATGGGATCGACGTTTCAAATCTGATATCGAGAAACTAGAAATAGTTCAAAACTTGGCTACTCGTTTTATTCTTAAAGATTACTAAAAAAAATTCAGTGTATCTACAGCTAAGCGCTGCCCAAGTTGGGATTCGCTTCAGCATCGTAGGAGAGTACTCAGACTAAAGGTTTTTCACAATGTATTTCATAACAAAACCGGAATAGACAAAAGTTGTTATTTAATGAGTTCAGACTACGTTTCACTATGGACAGATCTCTCCTTTAAAATAAAAGAAATAAGTTGTAGAACCGAATTGTTTAAGCATTCTTTTTTTCCCAAAACTATTAGTGAATGGAATAAGTTACCCAGAAATTTTGTGACAATTATGTCTAATGATGTATTTTCGTGTTCTTTGTAGTGTATCTTCGTTGAACATGCCGGGTTTTGGCTTGTCATTGTGCTTTAAGTGATATTTTCTGTTCTGCCTGTATTTTTGTATGAATTTCTACTTTCTCCCGCCACTGTAATGCCTTGAAAAGGCGCTGTGGGTACCTTGATAAATAAATAAATAAATAAATAAATAAATAAATAAATAAATAAATAATAAATAAACACAATCTGGAAAGTAAAATGCAAGCGGTGTAGGTTCGCGCTTGCAGCGCACTCAGAGAGTCACGCTCTTTAAGCCCATAGAAGACGACAAGTGGCACGAAGTGATTTGGGGCGGCCCACCAAAATCCTTGCGCCGGTCTTTATACGTTGGTTAGAAAGGTTGTTGAATTTGTACACGTTTAATTCCTTCAGCAGTACTATTTTAACGTCCAAAGATTAACATCTTTCTTCCAGTTCTGCCGTTACCCTTATCTTGACATCAACACCGAGTTCGCATCTATCATCGAAATTTTTGACTAAATATTCAGCGTTATCGAACCTGGTAATTTACTGCGATTTCTTGCTAATATAACAACTTAAGTTATTATAATGGTCATCTAATTGCTTGTGTCCACTGGCGGACAAAGGCATCTCCGAAATATTGCCACCAGTTCATATTATGAGTTGGTCCAGTTCAATCTATGACCCGGTTTTTTTAAGTTCATCGATTATTACCCATTTGTTTCTTATAATTTCTCATTTTTCTAATTTACCACTTTACCCCAATAATCTGCCCAGTTATCTCCTATAAATCACTAAGCCATACTCTTTGTTCACTCGGTCATCGATATTAATTCGCTCAGTCGTCCACTTTCACTGTCTAACCTGCCTCAAAAAACACAGATTTACTCTGTTGCTCATTGATTCACTTTCAGTCAGCTTACTTAACTGAAATACGCACTTTATTCATCTTCTTGTTACTTTGATTTCTCGTTGTTTTCACTAATACAACGTCATTTCTCTTAGTTCAATTTGCTGTAACTTGTTACACTTAGCCGTCCAAGTAACTGTGCTTAAAAAAAAACAAGGTTCTATCCGACGTACTAGGTAATCTCCTGCTCTGCGGCAGGCAACGTTTGGGTGTTCTGCTTTGGTGACTCACGCACCATATATTTGGACATCCAGATTTTGTACAATATACAATGCCCAGAATTTTTTTAATTGCTCCCTGAAGAAGGTTTGCAACATAAGTGTCGCCCAAGTGTTTTCGCTCGGTAGACTAAACAATGAAGAATAGAAGGCTGCCGCCATAATTAACCATACAGGACCCCCTGTAATACAGATATCGCAGTTCGTGTTATTAAGCTGCCGTTCCCGTTAGGACACTTGTTGTCTAGCTCAGCATGACTAGCTATCGCTGTAATGTTCCAGAGGCGCGCCTAAGTAATTGACTTGTGGTATCACCCAATTCCCAATTTAAAAGCGCCTAGCGCGGATAAACAATGTCCATAGCGAAATTAGACACACTTTGACCAACTGAGTGTTATATCTGTGACGACCTGGAAATGCTTAATTGTTGTTAAACCCCACAAAACGGGTCGGTTGATAGGGGAAAACATCATCAGGAATGCGCAGAACTTTCACTTCTTTGGCTTGCTGTTTATACTTGCGAAATGTTTTGTTTCGAACCTTGCTCTGACGTAAAGCCTTATATAAATTCCAACAGTGGGCTAAAGGGAAATCCCTGGCGCACTCAGCTTCGCAAATTGATATTGGGCTCATGTTCTTGTTGGAAGAGAGCCGTGGTGGGAAAATTCGGTACGTCAAAACAACTAACTCATAACACGTCCGAAATTACCATGTCAGAACACAAAACAACAAAAGGTAATAAGAAACGCAGTGAAATGCCTTTGCTAGGTACAGCTGAAGGTCTGGACGGCCAGTGTAAGTCTGGACCGCCAGTGAAGGTCTGGACCGACAGCATGCTACACGAATCGCCTGATTAATGTTGGCAAAGGTCGAATTACCCTTACTTTCTCACGACCGGTGTGGTCATACTAATTTTTTCAGTTCTACTCGCAACATTGTGGGAACATTTTATGAACATTTTATAATCATCGTTTTTTAAGGAATATCGGCCATTATGATAGGACCGTTTTCAGTTTTTACTGCGAGGCAGTATATGTCTAACCCCCCCAGTTCTCATTCGTTGAAGCCGATTCACTCGGCGCCGCTGCGGCCCTCCTCCTCGCCACCACTGACACCGCTTTAACAACTGTTATTCCCCTCGCCACCACAGATGCCTCTTTCACAAGCTGCGCAACCAGGTTATTGTGCAAGCAGCGCCCTTACCAGATCCTACCAGAGCAAATTGCCTGTTTTGAAGGACGACGTGAGTCTATAACTCTTTTCGGCATGAAATACTTTCCCCCGACATTTTCGCCCATGTATTTCACGCCTAAGAACACGCCTATCATCGGTTGCCGCTTAATGCGTTTACTGGTTGGGGGTAGAAGATTGGTATCATTTATTGATCGTGGGGTTTAACGCGCCGACGCTGCAAAGGCGATAAGGCGCGCCGTGGAGGTGGGCTCTCGATTAATTTTGACCAACTTGGGATCTTTAACGCGCGCCTAAATCTCGAATACCTTGGCGTTTTCGCTTTCCGCCTCCATCAGGAAAGCGACCGCCGCGGCCAGAAATCGAACTCGCGCCCTTGCGCTCTTTGGGCTGGAAGCCTAAGGCGTGAATGCACAGATAGGCTTCATGCCGCTGCAAATGGCATGCGCGTTGTGCTGGCGGTAAATATAAACGCGAAAGTCTCGCGGTTAAGTACGACTTGTCAGCTGTCCTCAATGGTCGAACTGCTTGGATTTGGATTGGCATGTTACACATATCGTGAGATGCTTACGACGCGGCACGGAAACGGACAGCCACATGCTTGTCCACTAGAAAAAAAGCTGAGGTCCTTCCAGGTTTTAACTCCCTATGGGACACACGCATGCCGTTCGCTCGGAGTAAGAACAGCGGGAATAGAAGGAGCACCTGCCGGAACAGAAGCATGCAAGGGTACGAAACCCACAGAAAGCCGTTGCAGCCACCGTTTCCACCTCAAGTGCCAGCTCGCCGAGTGGCGAGAAGAATCTCCCGAAAGCCAATATTACCTGTTCAGCTTGAAGGGCTTTTAGAGCGGCAATTTCGGCTGTGCCTAGCACTTCTAAGCACGCGAACATAACTGTTTATCAGGCACGAGTTGGGTGTGGAGTGAAGGGGAGGTGCATGCAGATATATTCAATTTTTAATTTCTTGGCAAACCAAGGGGAGGCTGAGACTAAAGGCGAACGTGGCCTGACAGAGGCATCAGACGCCCGATTTACAGCGTACATAATAACAAGGCTGTTCACAAATTTAAGCATGATAGCACAATTGTAACAGAGAAATACCACAAAGCAAAGTGATTACTACATTTCCAATGTATTATACAAAGCATAGGTCTAAAATTCACAGAAGGATCACAGTGTACACATAAACGCAGAAATTCGTACGCATGAACTTTCATCAGTTGCACCACTATGTCACAATTACGTATTATTGTATTTTAGTTTGTAATTGGTTTTAATTTTTACCTTTAAGGGAACATGTAGACATATACTTCAAACGCTTAATTTTATATCAGTATTGCAAGCGTTTTGCAGAGGTAACACTTCTTTGACCTGCTTTTTAAACGTAAGTTCACTTCATGAGGTTTCATCGCCTCACTGATGACTTGTCCGTTGTTCTGGTGGGAGGTGTAAACATGCACGCCTACCGCCCCGATGCAAGACGACGGCCACGGCATGTCATTTTACTCCACTGCCTACGTCCGCCACTCTCCAATTTGAGAAATGTCATGACCCCACTAATTCGTGGCGACCATGTCGTCTCCTGGTGAGGTACTAGCGGTTCGTGTAACCTTTCCAGTGTCCTCAGTGGTCAAGCGGATTGGCCTGGTGTGTCAAGCCGACAGCGAGATGCCTACGACGCGGGAGGTAAAGACACAGGTCCATGTTTGTCCTCTTGAATATATCTCCAGTCATGGGAAGTTTCATGGGCCTAAGTGTTAATTGCCCCATCACAACTTACAAACAAACGTGCTCTGTTTCGTGAATTTCGGGTACAGCGTTCAGATTCACCGGTAATACTTCTTCACAGAGTGGTAGAGCACTAATTTTTTGTATATTCGGTTTGCGGAGGTAACAGGCCATTTGAATTGGAGCGGGGACATTGGAATACTTTTTATATCAAACCCGGTGTTAAACATATGTGCAAGAGAAGGAGTGAGAATGCTCTTATTTATCTTGTGAAAAGCATCGCTTTTGCCCCTTTGGCCTTTGGGCACAGCGATTTGCACCGATTCAGCATTCAATGGGCTTCTACGCTTCATCGTTTGAGACCCGCTGCTCCAGTACTGCGTTTGCGTCATCGTTCGTGTGAGGCGCACCATCGGCAAGTTATTTCGCCAACCCTTCAATCTTGGCCATCTGAATAGCAACAGTGCCTAGAGATGTTCAAAGAAAGCGGGTCCAATTTCATGCGTGGGTTACAGCGCAGCCTTTCAAATTTATCTCGCCTATTTCTTCGCCTTGCGTGCGGCTTTTCCATTCCCAGAGGCCTCTTTGTGGGCGTGGGTGTTTCCTCAGATTTCCAATCCTCTCGTATACCTCGCACGGATGCACTGCGCTATCCGTCAAGATAAGTAAGCGGAAGCTTCTGAAGAGTTCTTAGAAAGTCATCGCTGAACACACTATCATTCTGCTGTCTTGACTTACTAGATTTCGTCAGGTTCCTTGTGGGGTATTTTTTCGTCTACTCTTAGGAAAGCCAGTTCAACTGCATGTATTTTAGTTGCTTGCTCGTCTTGCTTCTATACTTACAGCTTCTGAGCGGTTAGTTGGTTCTCTCCTTTCGCATATATTCTTTGAGATTTTCCGTGGCGTAGACAGATTGCACACGATGTCAGTAGCGACCTTTCCGGTGCGATCCTTTCAGCTTTCTCAGTGCAGCTCGAGATAAGGGCCTAAGTTACAATCGCAGCCGTTTACAGCCCAGGAGCAGTTTCCTAAAAGGGAAGCTACAGTGACGTCAGGGTAAGCTATAGTTACCATGGAAAAAAACGTCGTCCTTAACAAGCTTTCCATTCAGGTTTAAGGGGTCCAAGGTTAAGGGGGCTTGTATTTTTTCCCCAAATCGCATTCCACTCCAAATGATTTGAAAAAGAAACCCACAATACGCTACATTTGTAACATTTTTCAAACGAAACCAGCACGGCCTTTATTGTATCCAGGCTCGCGTCCCAAAAATTTGTTTACTGCACATCTCGGGCTACCTGGAAGCACTCTGCTATACAACTGTTGTGGAACCTTTAAGGCGTTTATTCAGAAGATCGGTACTGGCTTCTCTGTAATTGCTTCTGCTTGGTTGTCCCGGGAAGGTTGTACGCAATTATAATCCACACCCTTAGCAAAAGGAAGCCACGGGGGAGTACATTCGGACCAACTATCTCAGGTAGCCTCCGCGGGCAGTCGTTCGTCTTCAAGTGGAATAACTGTGGCAAAGTAAAGTGCCGTGTGCACTGAGGCCACGAATTTTTTTCTCTACGCCGGTCTCGAAAGCGCAAGGGGAATTCAAAAGTACAAAATTTACTTTCGTTGCTGCGTCATTATCTCCCTGTCTTGGCATTGTCGTTGGGATTTGGCGCATATATCTGTGGGCAGCTTTTGATTTCAAAAATAGAAGTTCTTGCAATCAGTGGGTCTTTGAAATAACGCCATTTGAGAAAATATTCGTTCTAATGATGCGAAAAGTGCCTATGCTAAATCAAGAGATAGGTTACGGCTAGGAGCGGTGATTCGCGAAGGAAAAATGCTTGTCATTGACTTCATGATAATACGCTGTTTTTCATAAAATTTTCGAGAGGTATTAAAGACAAACGAAAAAGTTCAAGCACGTGAGAGAATGATAGAGAGAGGTAACCTCGTCATAAGGGACTCTGATAAGTGAATTATCGTCTACAGAGAACTGAAAACAAATTTGTGTTAGTCGCGTTTTTTTATGACACTTATTCTTTCGTAACGGAACTAAACCACAAAAACCACGTGCATTATAACGAAAAAACATTCTACCTTGAGTCTGCGAAGCAACGTGAAAAACCAAACGTCGTCCGAAAGTCCAGAGGTTTAAAGAACCTCTCCACACGGACACTGTGGAAAACTCCATTCTGCTCAGTGCTGTGAATAGCCGCCAGAAGATCACATAAAATAAATAAGGGACGACATCATGTCTTGCAAAGTGAACTTCTTTCTGTTGTAATTTCACGTAGTCATGTTCAGGTACACTGAGGCTGAAATACAACAAGGAGAAAGGTGTGGCTTACCTTGTTTATAGCAGGTTCTAAGCCCTAAAAATGCATTTCCGTATGAGGAATTTTTGGGGGCGCCAGGGTGTCAACTTGTTAGGGCCAATTTTTGCATCTACTGTTATAACAAATATCGGACTATAACGAACAAATTTGCCGTCCCGATGCTACTTCGTTATAACGACGTTCGACTGTACGAGTGAAAATAGCAGACGGTGTTCGATAAGCGTAGTGAAGCCTAATGAATATGTATATGATTAATAGACAAGAAAAACCCATCAGTAAGTAATGACAACAATGCCAACCTAAACGTGCGTGCCAAGCTAAGTGTCTGACGTTAGATTTTACTTTCGGCATATAATTGCCTTGCGGACAAAGGCTATGACGCTGGAACTAGTAAGACCCAGCTGCACTTTCCAGTACCATCTTCTACCAACCCTAACTTGAAGACTTCAGCCTCAGCAAAGCCGAACTTAAATTCGCCTATGCAGAAAAATGAAGCCTGTTTCCCGTTTCTGACACCCACGCGGACAACCGCTTTCGCGTACTTTACTGAGCGCACTTAACATGCGCCACGGACATTTAAAAATAGCGCGCGAAAAAAAGTTCTTCAGTTCTAAAAACGGAGTCGTGGCGAACCTCTTGGTTCAGTGTAAACACACGTTGTTGTCCTTCCAGACTACGTTTGTTGCGATAGCGGTGTCCGCAGCAAGAAAGAACATACAAGCAAAAAATGTGCGGCAAATATCAGTTTTCAGTGTAAATATTTGCCAAGAGTTTTCCTTGTGTCTTCATTGCTCATTTGGATAACGCTTGAATAGGTAACAAAAATGGCCGTATTCTAACGCCGGCTCTCTTCTTGTTCTGTGACAGATGCAGTCGACCAGCCCGTCTGCGTCTGCACCAACGCAGAACTTTTTTCTAGTACTAAAACGCCCGTCTTCTTCAAATTGTGACGAAACATCTGCGTCTGCAACAACGCACATTTTCGAGTGCTAAAACGCCCGTCAACTAGGAATTGTGAGGCTGTTTACGTACACGCCATATAGATGTGAACAATACCTATTGCCCTTATCGATTGATGCATGAACGAGGGCTTTTCCTTCGGATTTTATTCCTGAAGTGTTTCGCGCCAGACGCTATCAAGTGCCTGGAGTAGGCTGCGGGTGACGAAAACGCTCTTCGAAGAAGCAAAACTTGGTGTAAAAGCCGTCATTGAACCAACGCCCGAGGGAACGCAAAAGTCAGACTCTACACGGTGTGCACGTAAGCTGTCTCGCAGTTTGAAGAGGGTTGCCCTGTCAAATATAGCCCGAATTGAAAACAAACCACAGGTGTTCTGAAATAGGGACAGGTCTTCTGAGACAGACAGGACAGAAATAGGGAAAAGATCTTCTGATATAGGGACAAGGCGTTCACGCTTTCAGGCTGCCACTTTCTTGTGAAAAATAGGTCCTTCTAAGTGATGGCGTAACGACCAGCTCCGAAAGCGGAGCAACAATATGAAAAAAAGCAATCAGGTGGGTGGCTGGCGATACGCTGCAGCAAATGTGGTTGCAGTCTTCCGTGTAAGAGATGCAAGATCATGACGAAGCAGAAAGCGTTCCTTATACTTACGTAAAAACCGCGAGGCTTACGAAACACCACAGTGGTCATTTTTTGATTGAACAATCCTTCAATCAATACCCTTCATACGTAAGTGAGGTGATTTCTCTAAATGGAAATATGCAATATCATCCGTAAAACGCCGCGTAATATGTGTACGCAGCCATCGATTTCACTTTGGTTGTTAAAACCAGCAGCCACAATAGCAACGCATCAGACATTAAAGATGCTCGCAAGTTCCCACGCTTCGACCTCCGTAACTCACAAACACTTCCATTTTGCTAACAGTCTCAGTGCGGACAAAAGTAGTTTCTTCCATCCAAGAAATGAAAAGTCCTGGCCATAACAAGAATTATCTTGGAACAGAAAAGTTCGGCCACTTTTTCTCAATAAAAAAACATATTCTGCACTCTTGGGAGGGTATATTCATAACATCACATTTTTCGCAAAATATTCCGCTTGGTTTCCTCGGAAAGGAAGCTCTCATATAAGAAGCAAAGTAATCCTGCGGCGTTTGAAGTTTGAAGTTGTTGTTTATTGTGCAGTTTTCACATGTACAAAATACAAACAGCAGTGGCTGGGTCCTTAGCCTCAGGCTAGTTATGGACCCATTCAAAACATAGAAATTGACATAGGGGAGTACCAACACGCGTACAACAATTCAAGAAAAAGGTATAAAAGAAAAGACAGCTTACGAACAGCACAGCACACAAAATAAAGTAAACCAAAAAGATTAGGAATCACGAGTTACAGACTTACGATACAACAAAACCCAAGAAATACAGGAAATATTACAAGAGTATTGCAATACATAACTATGCTACCAATGAAACTTCGTAGAGTGAAGGCGTTACAAATTTAGAACGCCTCTCCAGTTCCTCGCATCGGCACAGAACTTAGCTGGCTTGCTATGCACGCTCAACCATTGATACAGCTGCGGGAATTTTCACAGTTAGTACACGAATGTAAATTCAGTTAAAACGCTCGTAAACTGCTTTCTTTTTTACAGGTTCTATTTACAGCACTTAAGCGGGAACAAGACACTGGTAAATGTTACTCAACAAACAACCCCTACATAAATGCATACGCAACAAATTCGCAGGAGTCGCAAATACGGAAGCGGCGAAAGACTAACATAGGAAACTCAGGGGGCTGGACTAAGTGTTTTCTGGTAGCACGTGCAATTGAGTGTTGATTCTTACAGCGTATATATTTACTGTATTTCGCGTAATTGTTGCGATAAACTGAAGCCATGGTGAAATGGACAACTGAAACAGGCTGCAAGGAAGGAGTCTTGTTTTAGGCCTAACGCACTGCCAGTGATGCTTGTCATAAAACTGAAAAAATCAACAGACTATCCGAGTGATTCCTCCGGCAGTTAAATATTTCGTGGATTGAAAAACTAAGTTTACTAATGTGAATAAGGTGAAACTTAACCGCTTGCTCCGGCTGCATGCTTGCTGAATGTTTATTGTTGAAGATAATTCAGAAATTTGAAATGTTAGGCTACCGTGAGCCTTACGGGAAAGTGGTCCCTGGGAGTCATACCAGAAAAATGACATCTATCAATTACGAAATAACGTAAACCTTCCTTTTCTTTATATTTCCTACCGCGATTTATTTCTCGGGAAACAGTTTCATTTTTTCTGATCCATATTCTTACTTATTTCGTGTACCTCGTCAACTATGGAGTAATAACTGAAATGATAAAAATAATAGACAGTAAATACCAACAACAAACTAGCAACCTAAAAATACAACTGTCTTCTAGCACCCCTCTTTGAGGTTCACTTTAAACACACCCACACACCCAAGAATATTACCCCGTACAAATGATCTATTTTGGTTTCTCTGTGATGTTCTTACTCCAGAGTGCAATAAAATATATCGAAGCTGTCAAGTATTCCTAACGTAATAAGTATGTTAGTGCATTGGTAAAGCACAATTGCGGCCAAGGAATTCTGTAGGGGCTGTAATATTCATAAACATAAGCATCAAAGATTACAATTCAGCCTGCGTATAAAAAAGAATGTGACAAACAAGACACAAATTTCACGTTGACAGAAGGATTTGACGGTGGAATGCACCACAAGTTCAGCCCTGAAATCCATCTTAGAGCAATGGCAATTCATAACACGAAGGACGGCGAAGCTTGTTCTTGAGTCCATCTTCACCCACTGATCGCAAAGTAGGTGCGGCCAAAACCACACTGGGGGCCGCCGAAGTAACACGTTGAAAAACATTCGTTCCTGCCGCTGGCTCTCAAATCTTGCGCGGAGTCTGTATTTAATGAAAATACACTGCATAGATTCAGTTGGTATTCGTCATACAGGTTTTCACACACAGTGGGGATTACTTTCCGGCGGTGATACGAGGTCCCAACTTAACAAAGATGACCCGTTTCGTGCTTGCCTTTAACAAATGCAGAGACGATGTCTTCAAGCAGAAATGATTCCATGGCACCACCTGGAAAAGTTGGTGCTAGTGAGAGGAAACAAAAAACGCACCAGTATGCTGTTTGGTGACGAGTCGTGTAAGTACACAAGATTGGACAAGAACAAAATTGTGGCGAGTGGTTTCACTAGTTTAATAATTTGGAGCATAGATATAAAAAAAACGTTTCAGGTGTTTAGTTCCTGATGGGACGAAAGTTAGGAGGTTCTCCCTATAACAAAGGAACAGTATATAAGCATTTTGGAAATGAGGGGCCAGTAGAACAAATTTAGTAAATAAATCCAACAGTTAGGAATGGCAAGGAGGGAATAGATCGAACCCGACCCGTCCTTACTGCTTAAAACAAACTACATTAAATGTCCATGACGTTGTTTGGTGGTGCCAAAATTATCTGGATACTGCAAAATTTCACCGCAGTCTCTCGATACTTCCAGCCCTATCGATCCACATACTTTAGATATAAGCAGACTCACTCTCATTAAAAGTTTGTTTTGAAAGCGGTCAGGCATGAGTGGTATAGCGTGTGTCTACCCCTGAAGCGTGTTTAGCTTTCACCATCGCCTTCTTTGACTCCTTAAGTTTCTTATGCAAGTCTGAGATTCCATCCTCCGCTCGCAAAGGCGACCACTGGCTGCAATGTCCTATACCACCTACCGAACGCAACACGATGAGGGTCACGACGGTTTCTATGATGTTTATGTTGTGCAGCAGCCTGATAATAAAAATAAAAAGTCGGAATGTCAGTAATACTTGTCCTGATGTATTTTACATCAAGCATTTCTTCAGTGTGTTACGCAATTATGGCGAGATTTCACTTAAAAAACGGAGATGCGCAAAGTATGTTCTGTAGGCGCAGTGCGAAATCTAAACCTGCGGGCGTTTCTTAGCATTTTAAATGCCAGAATAATTGTCGGATTCGTACAATGTCGATGAACAGAAATGAGTACGGAATGACAGTATTCGAGGCCACCACACGAAGGTTAAAGTTATGCCAAAACAACGAAATATTCAACCAGTTCATGCTCTCTCTTTTCATCCACATAGAATACCAACGCGGCTGCTAGCGAAATACACTGTTTATATACACCGAGTTTTTCTTCTGCTTATTTGGGTACCGACGCTTGGGCGGCTTGATCGATGCCGGGAACACGCATAGAGAAATTTAGGGGTGTTGCATGTAACAGAGCATCCACAAAACCGTAAATGTTTTTGACGTTCCGAAAAACGCCAGCTACACGACGGAGAGGCAGCGCCAATTGGCATGAACAATAAACGTGTCTTGTGGCGGCTTTGATAGGACGTAGCATTGATAAAAATGGAGGCTGTGTTGCATCCAGCGTTTTGCATTTAATCCAAATATTTTCCATTTTTGACCAGTTCTCTATTACTTGCGGGATGCCTCAACCACTGTCATCGTGTGCTCAATATCGCTTTTGGGAGGAGGCACTGGCCGGAAAACTCCCAATCCTGGTTATCTATAAATCGTTCGTCAAACGCTTCGCACTGTGGTAATGGGTAAGTCATTTCACACCAACAATCATACAAACAGTACTATAGCCTTGTATCAATTATGAATTCGTTTTGATATTGCTCTGAGCCCGCAGTGATTGTGGGGGATCACAAGATGCGAAACAGAGTTTCAAGCTTTGCTAACAGTTCGACGATCAGGAGGCTGGGATCATGACTCCACTGGAATTTACCTCTGTGGTGTACTTTGAATAACTATCAAGAGTAGAGTATTGTTTTTCAGAAGGTACTGCCTATGGCAGTTAAACAGATGACGTTTTATGGCTCTCGAACCTACCATATCAGTGTACCAAGATTGCAATTGCCAGAAATCAAGTATTTCCCGTCAATCATAGCCGTATAAAAACAATTTGTATGATGATGAATAAATTGACAGCGATAACTTCTGAGCATACTGTATGAGTCGGAAAGCTGCACCTTCGGCACATGTAATAACCAAATGCCAAGTAAATTTTCAGGATGCAAGTACAAAATACACGACCGCGCTAAAATCTGCAAGACGGTTTAATGGACTCAACCTGAATGCAGAGTACGTGAAACAACACTAAAATGTAGATTCCAGGGACGTATACTTTAATCGTTTGGTGTAAACTTGCTCGGCATGGGCATAGACACGGAAACAATCGCTAAGAAAGTGAGTTAACAAATAAATGAACTTGCGCCAATATGAACTACAATAAAAAGGCTCAGCTAAAAGAGCTGAAGTGACAAGCCCATGTTTTACGCGCAGGATTTGTCGCACATCTAAAGCAGAAGTAGTGCTAATGAACGACAATGCATAAATGCAAATGGCGCGCAATGTCAAATGCATTTGTTTTGTTCAGGCAATGAGCGCATTTCTGTAGAACTCTTTTTATCCTTTATGAGCACCTATTTCCGTTATCTTTGCTTACAAGTGCTGCTTGTCAAATCCTTGATTGGTTAAGCATTCGATTCGTACATCTGGCAGAGAAATGCTTCAGAAATAAACAAGACTGCTGCAATGTGGTCACTGTGTACTCGTCTCAACTAATGTTTCTGCAATTTTTTGCGCTTGTTGGCCCAAAAAACAGCTATGTAAATACAACCGCATCAGACTTCCAAAAAAGCACAGCGCTGAGAGCACACCCACAGTGAAAAGACGCTTACTTCCGCGCGTAAACGCCAAGGTGAATCTATGGGCGATAATGCGAAGTAACGCAATTTCCCAGTAAAACAGTCGTTAGCTCCACAAGTGCATCGTATAAAAGCTGCCACCTCGAGCGCGCCTGCTATAGATGCCAGGTAGCAAAAATACGCTGCCTGGCTATTGCGACGCCTTTTGCTGAGTCACTTGATTTGCTTCTGCCCAGAGAGATTTCAGTGCGCGTACGGGTGTGTAAACTTTTAAGACAATCACACACACCACGCGTAGTTTATGCTTCTAAATCAATTGTAAAACTAGGAACCACGCATCAAGAAAGTAACGCGCGTTCAGAAACATGCTTGTGGATTTAAGTGAAATTTCTTACATAACACGAGATCTGATTTCCTCAAATGTGGCAGCACTCTATATACTTAGACCAGGGATACTAAACCATGTGCAAACGTAGTTAAGAAGTGAAATTACGGCAGCTTTTTATCGATTAGCTACATAAATTAAAACTAGCCTTTGCAGTCGGAAGTCCTTCGAATATTCACTCGGAAGAGCGCGTGCAGTTTACTTTATATGCAGATTATAGAGATAAGTAATAGTTTAGCCCATGTCTTTTGTAATGCCTTTTGTCCAAAAAACCAGAAAACCTGTAAGACAATGTTTCAATATGACGCAGTTTACGATATTTTAATTATAAAGTTTAACATGGTGAGGACAGAAGCCACAACAGGAGTTAGGTGACGACGGGGGTACTTTTTTGGGTTGTCTTGTCTCCACTTACTCATGCTCGAATGACACCCGGAAGAAATTGCTAAAAATTCCCCGGTGAACCTAAGCTTGATTACGTGCAGTGAATGCAAAAGCAATATGGCTTCTCCTGGAAATATTTATCAGACCCTATTGCTGCTACATCGTGTTTGTGTCTCTTCACTTTTTTTGTTTTCAGGTTCGACCAACTATAGACCGCACGCCGGCGACATGTTACTTTCGTTATGTGGCTGGCGGAATAAGGGCCGCGCGCAGCCGCTTTCCCAGGGCAGGCACTTCTATTCAGCAAAGGTACTTCGAAACGCACTTGTCGCACCAGACGCACTACGAAAGCAAGAAAGAAGGTCCCCCTAGCTCTCCTTAGCCGCGCAACCAGCCGACAGCAGAAACTGCAGCGCCGCTGCTGGGCCGCGCGTGTGTTCCGGCCGCGATTCCCATGGCAACAAAATGTTGACAAATGCTGTGCGTTTATTGTGCTCGACGCCCACAGAGTCAGATGCTCCGAAGTCACGACCGTTGTTGTGAATTAGGGAAAAAACAGGTCTCCGGTGACCTTATTTCCATTGACCCCACGTAGTTGCACCCCTTGCGCGACTAGTTTGGAAGGTGCACCGTCGTCTAGTAAGGAGGTCTTTCAGCTGCCTAACAAGACATTTCACATATTATATTTCTGTTAATTTGATGGTACTTGCGGCAAGTTCAAGAAAATTGGTTGCAGCTTCCCCTAGTGGTGGAAGGCTACATCTTATTTCAGGTTTGCTAAGTTTGGCAAGATTTTGCTCGGCTTAGCTAAGTTTTGTTAGGTTTTTCGATGTTCTTGCTAGGCTTGGCTAACTGGTGTGTGGGGATGCCACTATTAGCCGGATTTCACTAGGTCATTCGGGTCGGTGCTCCGCACACACCAGGGATCAAGGGGGAAAAAAGCTGGGCCTGCGTCCCAGTACGTAGCTTCTCTAGTTGTGCACCACTAGTCCAAACTGCGCCATTTTTTTGCGATTAGTAACCCAGAAAGGCTATCACCTTTAAAATGAAGTAATAAGAGGTGCGCGTACGCACCCGACTTTTGTCCTCACACTCGAGCAGGCGCGAAAGCCGGCTTCATTCGTGTAATACACTATCCGCGGTGGTGCACCATTTAAATACGGCGCAGCGCATTTTTTTTTTGTAATTTTTCTGCTAATGCCGCAATGACCAAACTTAAGCCTAAACAGCTCCGCAGTTAATAAACAAGGCCGAGACGAAATTTCCACGCAGTTGACCTTTATCATTGGTTATACTCATCCTAAGCATTAAAAACTGCCTACAATATTCGTAGCCTACTGCGTAGCCTATGCATAATATGCGATACAAAATACAAAAAAAGCGATAAGTACTTGGAAACATGCGTTTTGTTATCGCAGCCCGAGGGTGGCCTCCAAGCGGCCGAATTTGCATTTCTAGAACAATATTATGATTCAGTCGGCGCTTGTGAATACGTTCGCCGGCACACAAACGCAGGCACCAATGGGAAAGTGGAAATATAAATACCGAGCATGAATATGTAGAATAAATAAAGAATACACGGAAAGAAAGTGTCGCAAGACTAAAGAAGAGTGGAATTCTTGCGTTTATTTTGATCTCTTTTCGTGCTACTTTCTCATGCGTGGCATTTGCTGCTCCTCGTAAGAAAGTCTCAGTCGGTGCGTCAGCACTGTTTGTCACATTCTTGCCCGAGTTTCAAGTTTCTGGGTTAGGCCAAATATATTTGCAATTCTGAATGCTAACTCAGAGTTAACAGTTTCTAGCACACGTCGTGGCTACCACGGAAAAATTCTTTGCCAAAAATATTTTACCGAATAGTTTTCCCTAACCACCTTATTTAGAGAATTATGTGTTAAGTCATCGTGTTTCAAACATTGAAGATGTACTTACAGCCTCGTGTTTGAATTCTTGAAGTCTACCCGCCGTGGTGGCTAAGAAGCTGAAATGAACCCCGGGGCGCGGGTTCGTTTTTCGTCCGGGAGGCCGCTTTTCTGATGGAGGCGAAAAGCGAAAACGCGCGTGTCCGAGATTTCGGCGCGTTAAAGATCCTCTGGTTGTCAAAATATTATGGAGCACTGCACTACCGCGCCCCTCATCACCTGTGTAGCATGGTCGCTTTAAATTATCTAAATGAATAAAAGAAGAAATCTTGAAGTCTGTTCTCTTGTGCAGTTAAGCCGCTTTAATGGCCACCTAATTAAACCAGTGAATGTGTAATGGCATTCTAAGCTTCCCGAGGATCGTTTCTTACGGCCTTGCAGGACGAAAGGCGGTGCTATCCGGCGAAGTATGTTTACGCGCATAGAGACAAGTGCTCGAACGGTCGCTCCAAGGTTGTCGCTTAGCCAACACACATGGAACAAATTACGCCGGAATATAATTCAAATGGGGCTCGTTTTTTTAAGTCGGTCGCGATGCGTATTGTGGGAAAACTAGCCTGCTACGAAAACTTGTAGATACTTCCGACTGGACGTTGTCGTGACTACACAGTCGTAAACATCGCAAATACATTTCAACGTGTGTTCCCCCATGCACAAGGATAGGCCTGTTATTATAAAAATTCTATGGAGGAATCATTATAACGCGTATGATTTATGCATACCCATGAAGTGCAGCTTGGTTTCATTGGAGACAGAAGAAAAATTTCGCATGTGAGTCTCCAAACAGAGCAGAGAGACGAACATGAAGCTGTTCCTGGAAGAAGGGGAAATGTGGTAAATGTGTGAAGACTGCTGGTAATATGTTCAAAATGTGTGAAGACTGCTGGTAATATGTTCAAAAACACGGATACAAATGAAAGCGCAACAAAAGCAGCGCAAACAACTGCCCTTTCTTCTGTGCTTGCGGGGTTTTTTGTCGATAAATATATTTGTAAAATTCAGTTTCGGTAACCAACTCTCGGACAGTACAAAAAGGGCCATCATTCTGAAGCGAGTTTAACACGAATATTTTCATAGAACCCCGCTCTTCTTCCTGGTAAAAATTCCCCTGCAATGCAGAGATTTACATTCTACCATCGCTCAGGATAACTACTGGTATTAGTAAAACAACGCGAATCGCCTTACTTCAATCCTCTTGATCTGCACGCATTTTGAGCGGAAAGGTTCTTTGAAGGATCCTTCAAGACTGCCTATCAAAGACTAGTTTCTCACAAACAGCTCGGTAAAGTGGCGTGGTATGCGACAAAAGCTGCATGTTCTCTGGAATAAAGTTTGCGTTAGATAAACATTCCCAATAAATTGTATTTCATTACTATAGTGAAAGTACCCCACAGCGAAGGGTTTGTTTCAATAAGGGCGAACTTTGTTACAAGGTTCGATTAACGTGTGCGTTCAACTGAACAGGGCTGAGTGTTTTACGATGTAGGATAGAAGATCTCTTTCTTATTTTGCTTTATAAGAAAGGATTGAAGGTGCGCAGATGTGGGGGCGTGCAAACGGTAAGCGTTGTGATGGTTAGTGAGGGAAGAGTTTCGAGGAGCGGGCAGGAGCAACGGTGCGTGGGACATCGAAAGGAAAAAAAACTTCAGAAGTAGGGACCAGCCTTGAAACATCGTCTTGCAGACAATGTTTATCTTGGAAGATCCTGAAGCTTATCTTGGAAGATCTCTTTCCTATTTTGCTGTGCTAAAAAATATTGAAGGTGCGCAGATGTCGGGGCATGCAAGAGGTATGCGGTGTGGTGGTTAGTGTGGGAAGGGTTCGAGGAGCGGGCAGGGTAAACGATGTCTGGGGCAACGGAAGGAAAAGCTAGAGAAGTAGGGACCAGTCTTGAAACATCGCGTTGTAGACGATGTATATCTTCGAAGGTCTTGATACTTTTCTTGGCAGATCTCCTTCCTATTTTGCTGTATAAGAAAACATTGAAGTTGCACAGATGTTGGTGCATGCAAAAGGGATGCGGTGTGGTGGTTAGTGTCGGAAGAGTTTCGACGAGCGGGCAGGTTAACCGGTGCCTAGGACAAAGGAAGGAAAAGCTTGAGAAGTAGGGACCAGCCTTGATATATCGCGTCGCAAATCGCTGTGTCCGAAGGGCGCTTGGTTCTTTAAATTGCTGAAAATAGAGAAAGGTGGAAATTCTGAGTAAAAAAACAGAGCCCACCACTTCCGAACCAATTACAACGTTTTAAAAAGATTACTTTTGATTAGGCTATCCAAAGACTCGAACGTATTTTTGTTTCCGACCAAATATTGCTAAGAATGCAAAAACATCTACAGAAGGATGAAAAGCCGTGAGTTTGTTTCTTAGATGGCCAGGAACTTTTTTCCGGTGTTACAAATGTTTGTTATGGGGGAATACAAGAATGATCGGGTGTTATGATTATATGTAAGGACTTATACGATTCCGAAGATGTTTTGGAAGGCCCATAAAGTATCTTGCGGTAGGATACGATACCCTGCGATGAAAAGAAGCAAGGAACGGTTTCCTAAACTTGTTATTCACCATCTTCTCCACCAGCTTTCAATAGTAATTACATAGGATCGAGATTGTGGAGGCCGCTCGTACTAGTAAGTGAATTCTTGACGATGTCAGCCGGCAGATGGTTTATATATACTAAGCACAAGAGTCAACCCAGAACAGTACCCTGAGGTAAGACAGAAAAAGTATGGGGCAAGGGATAAAGCAATACCGCAAGTTGGGCTAGTTGGTGCATGATTGAAAACTTCAAAGCGCACAAAAAACGGGGACGGACAGGAGCGACACACACAAACGCTTTGTGTGTCTCTTTGCTCACTGTTGGTGAGACTGAAAGAAAAAGATGTGAAATTACTGGTAGCGGATAAGGAAGGCTTTTTTGTATTGCTAACTGAAGAGCTGTTTTCGGAGAAAGCTTCGGCTGCTGTAGCTAAGAATGTCATAAGCGTTAAGCTGGATCGAAGAAAAATAAAGAACGAGCAAATACCCTTCTTCAAGAAATGAATCTCGACTGTTTATCTCAGTCGGTACGTAAGACTGAAGGACTAAGCTTAGACGTGTTCTTCACGATAAAAACGCACAAGCCTGGCCAACATTTGCGCGCCATTGTTTCGGAAAGGGAAACTTGGCAGGTTGTAGTATCGGCCTTTCTAAGAGCGGTAGCTACAGAAACTGCATGTACGTGATTCTTTTGAGCTGCAAAATTCTGATGCTATTGTTGATGACTTGCAGAGTGGTGTGTTAGATTGTTGCAAGGCATTTATTGTGGATGTTTAAAACTTCTATTATTTGTTCCCACAGCAAGATCTACTGAGGTGTGTCAAATCTTGTATTGTTAAAGACAATGGCCAGCAGAAATTTCAGGCAGAGAGTGGTGTAACGGTTGGTGGCTTGATGGAGTTACTGATGATGTATTTGCATTCGACGATCGCAATGTTCGAAAGGAAAGTCTTGCTCCAAAAGGCAGGTGTATGTATCGGTTCTTGCGTAGCCCCTGTACTCAGCCATACTTTCCTTGGGAGAGTGGATGTCAGCGTTAAGGAATGCCTTCAGGACAATGCATGCCGTCTGTACAGATTTGTGGATGACTATTTGGCAGTAGTGCGTGGGGAAGAACCGAAGTTTGAATTACATATCTTGAATGTGTTCGGTAAATGTCTTGTCAGCAACCCTGCGATAGCATTGGGTTGCTGCTGTCGTACTTGCAGCAGGAGTTCGAGAACCAAGCGCTCCGTTTCTAAGTTGGCCGCCGCTTCACGATTCGCTTCCTGTTCCGCTGCGCGTTCTTGAAGTGAGTTCTTGAAGTGAACATAAAAGAAAACAGAAATATAATTACAAACACATGAGTGGATGTCCTGAGTTCAAGCCAACGAACGTTAGTCGCGGGCCTTGCAATCGGTGTTGACTGGGATCACATCGAGAGAGAGAAAGAAAACGCGTTTATTGAGCATTTGCTTCGTTCAGAGGATACCGTGGGCCGCAGGCATCAGCTGATTGTTAATGGTCGGCAGCTAGGGTGATCAGCGTGGCTTCCACGCATGTTCCCAGCTAAGCAGTGCTTCCTTCTGTTCCTCCTCTTCCTAGTCCTCCTCCTCCAACTTCTCCTCCTCCCTCTCGTCCTCCTCCTCCTCATCATCATTATTATGATTATATTATGACCACCACCGTCATCATCAATAATGTAACGACACGGGACAATATGATACTGTCACGGGACGGGACAATATCATCATCATCAGCCTATCTACTTCACTGTAGGGCAAAGGCCTCTCGCTTAGATCTCCAAATACACCAGTCATGTACTAACTGCGACCAATTTGTCGGTGCAAAGTTCTTGATCTCATCTGCCCATCTAACTTTCTGCCGTCCTCTGACAAGTTTGCCTTCTCTATCCACTCTGTTACCCTTAATGACCAACGGTTGTCATGCCTTCGCATTAGATGCCCTAGCCCCACCCATTTCTTCTTCTTAACTTCCACTTATATGTCCTTAACACAAGTTCGTTTCGTTGGTTTGCTTATTTTTATGTTCATTGACGTTATAAATCTGCGCTTTTTCAACAAATTAGAAGTAGAAACTTAGCGCTTTGCCCTTGTGTATCCTTACCATCCTTTGTTTTATGCTGTGCTCTAAATGTCTTAACCAGCAACTTATGTACGGGGGGATTCGATTCAGGAAAAATCGGAATGCGGAAGTGCCCCAAATCCTGAAAAACATCACAACTCCACCAATATAGCTGAATAGATTGGAAACCCGGGAATTCGTAGTAGCCTTAAACTTAAAGATGTGTTATTATTGAAAAATAGAGTGCCGCTTAGACACCGACAGTAAAGAAGGACGACGGGACAAGCGCTGTGCGTCCCGTCAGATGTGTGTCAGGGACATATATTGAGGCCTACATCGGTAAATTGAGCACAGTGATGCAGAAGTATAGAACACTACATTTCGCGAAATCTTCTCTTTGGCGTTTGAACGTAAATATGCGCAAGTTTGACCTCGGGCCGGTTGTTAAGCCTTAAGTTACTAATATTTCAACGGGTACCCGAGGCGCAGTGCGCCATAAGATTGACGTATTTGTCAAGTCGTAAGCTCTATGATGCAAGTGTCTTACGTCATTCCTAGATATAGACCTAATGAATGCGATCGGCCAAGGCTCTGTGCCCTAGTAACCGGAAAAAAAGAAAAAAAGAGGCGGAACAACATATTACGACCATAACGGCAGTAAGCGTGCTTTCAGCTCCCACCACTTCAGTTGCTATCTAACCCTGCAGGACCGAAGTAGTCATATAGATACGGCGCTATGGCAGCGCCTACAGTACCGAAATTTCAATTGGGCGATTTGACGCAGGTTAATTTGCTCTCACTACATCGGCAGGTGTACTAAATTTCACAGTCGGTTTTTCAAATATACCTGTCTATTACTGTCTCCTGCTATGTACACGTTAAGGTCTATGTCAAAACCACAATAAACAGTAAACGAAAGTTCGCTTATATGGGCAGTATAAACTGTTAGGAACCCTCATGCATGACTCACCTGAAAAGCATAATTTAACTAACAGAGGAAATGCCATATCCCCGAAATTGCTTCCCCGCCTAGTACTTTTCAGTACAGCACGATATGCGACGACCTAATTGCTAAAGGTGAAACAAGAGTAGGAAATCTTGTTTGAGTGTTTTTTTGTGATACGAACACAAGCTATCTGTTGGTGATAGAAGCACGGACATGTTGTACACGTGTAACCGATAAACTGTATGCGGGTGAACACGGCACCTTCCGGCACATCACTTCCCACTTTGGCATGATAAATACCAAAAGCTAGCGGCAAAGGTCACAGGGACAAACGCTTTGAAGTGCTAGTTTATTAAAAACACTTATTTTTTTAACATGAAGGTACATAAAACCGGAAATTCAAGTGACACATAAATAAGCAAACACATGGTGTATTTGGAAGCCCAAGGCTGGAGAAGTAAATGATAAAAATGTCTAGTGGTGTAGAAAAGTTATTTTTCGTTGCTTTTCTTTGTGTCGTTTGGTTTGCTTGTTTTTATGTAGATAGGTGATATCAATAAGTGCTCTTTTTACTTAAGTAGTAGTTGATAGAACTTCGCCCTTGTGTGTCGTTATTGTCCTTCGTTCCTTCGTTTTCTTCTTTGCTTTACATCCCCTCACCTAGCAACTTCGGGAAAAGAGGATTTGGCGCAGGGACACCCGAAAAGTACATTTTTTCAAAGCTCAAAGTTATCGGCATTATCGGCTATGCTACCAGGACGGTGCGGAAGCGAGCTTCACTGATGGTGAATTGGTGGTTCCATTGCTGGCGCGCTTCACAGGTGCTGTGTACCTCTTAGCGTACCATTTGTCTTCTCTGTGGATGGCGGTGTATTACGTCGACGTTCCAAACAGTAATAAACTACATAAAACGAAAGCATTTTGTTTTCCTGCGTAAACGCAACCCAGGGCTTTCTTCATGTACGTAGGCGGGGTGGCCCATGCAGGTTACATGCAAAGGAGAAGTTTTGTTAAAATTGTGGCAAAACGATCAAAATATCTTACAAACGGCGAAGGTAAGGCTTGTTTTGTAGACAACCTAGAAAGTGGTGAAAAATGTCAGTGCTTACAGTAAAGGCTCATTAATTTGGCTCCAATTTATTAGGAAATCGGAATAATTCCGCCTGCCTAAAACGTTTCTTATAACAACGTAGACCGCCTTATGGCCGCAGATGTTCGTTATTGCGGAGCAAACTTACGCACGCAGCTCCTAATTTGAAGCAAGCCTTCTAGAAATTTGCATTGCAACGCCCCTTACTCGCGCATCAGATCTATACCCCTTGTCCTGGGGAGGATGCGGGAGTACATCGAGGCCAGTAAACAGCTACGGTGCCATACAAGAAGTACGACGATGGGAAATTCGTTGATCTGCTCCCCACCGTGGCTCAGCTTGCTTACCACGCTGCCATTGACAGTGGCGTTGTTGTCTTCGGCCAGATAAGCAATGATGCGATCATCAGCGAGGCCATCAATGTGGCGGTTGAGGAGTCCGATTCAGTGGACCCCGCGGTGCCATACTCCAGACGGCTCCTCGTGCAAAATAAACTGCGGATGCTCTCACTCTGCTGAAAAAGTTCCACTATGATGTTCCTCGCCATACTCTTGCACTTCACCGATTGTAACACTTTCAAAAACCTATTCTTTCCGACCAGCTATCCGTCAGACGGTAAACTACGTTCCCCGACTTCATCGCAAAGTAATGTTATGCACAAAAGAATTATAAGAAGGCGTTTTTGTCGTTCATTCAATATTTCTACGTTCGGATAATTCGTACACTCTTTCAATCTCTAGAGATCCGAACTTAACGAGCTTTCACTGTATAATACATAATTTTATTGCAATCAGTTTCAGAGCCAATATTGCAATTGAAAGAACACTTTCTATATATATTCCCGCCGTCTATTTGAAAGCATGAAATATAGTCGCTGAACACAATAAAGCTTAGCGTAATATATTCTAAGCAGTGAATGTCTTGTTACTGAAAAATTAAGACATCCGGGCGGTTGGAACGTAATATGACATTTTTGTAGGGTTAAGCGTTTAAATTAAAATCTTAAAGACCTGATTATAAAGTCCACAACACTTTGCGTATTCAAATAAGAGATTTTTAAAATGAGTACTTCAATAAATTGTCTCTGATGAGATGGTAATAGCCGCTCTCACACACTTATATTTTCTACAAAAGTTAACGAAAGGTGTATTTGGCTTTTCATTGTGGCTTCGGAGTACCGATGTTCCCATGTGCTTCCTGGACCAGCGTGGTGGAGTGATTTGAGTATATTAAGAAAGCCTCAAGCTTCTATTAGATCAAGATTGGAGAGACGGTTGTACGCGGTGCGTGACACAAAAGCTACACAGGTAGAGAGACTACTGCAAGAACTATAACTTTTCATTACTTGCCGTGCTGGATATAGACACCATGGAGTGCAACCCGAGCGGCAACGTGACAAGCGATAGTCAGTAGATCTAATGGCGTGATCTGACGAACTCTGGTGTCCATCTTTAGTTTGGTTGCCTATGTGCTTCCGGGACAGTGTTGCAAAATAGATCGCCCGCCAAAGAGAGCTCAGATGACAAAAAGAGGCACGAAGTTGAACATGAGCGTTCCTGTTCACGTAAAGGGAGACAGGCTGTTTTGGAGAGCAGCGTCACCACTGCCACCAAGCACAAGCAACACTACCTTGCGGATACGTTGATGTTTGAGTACTACCCTACCAGACATTGTACGTGACACCAACAGCCTGTCACGTACAGCGCACTCAACATACAAAATATAAACTGAAACATACCGCTGCACAAGGATGGACAAATATTAACATGAAGGCGAACTCCTGCTGCAAACGGCCATTGCATCACGAGTCGCCAACGGACCCTTCAATGAGGACCCCAATCCAGGTAACAATACTCGGAAATAGGTTAATTCCCTCTCGCACAAGCTTCCAAGGAGGTTGTAGCGGAAGAATGACGCAAGGCAGACAGGGGCCATGGCTGCCCTTAGCGGGGACGATAACTTTATTCACAGGCTCTACGTTATGATGATGATGATGATGATGATGATGATGACTGGCGCATAACCAGCGTGAAGTTAATTGACAGCGTGAGATTTAACATCCTCCCGCGCACACAGCGTTCGTGTCGGTCGCTGTGGAAATGCGCTACAGCCCACCCTACTTGCCGGCTGATCCACAGCTTCAACCGCTGGAACCCTTTCTCGAGAAAACTGAGGGAATGTCCTCTAGCACGTTTTGCTTTTCATGTGATGATGATGCTTTAACAATGGGCCTAGGAGATCATCTAATGCTTCAGCGCCAGTTGGGCTTCTGATAGCACTACGCTTTGAGGCCTTGCTCCAAAACTTCTTGAAAGCCTCCATACTCCGACACAGCTCGAACGCGCGGATTTGGTTCTTTGGCGCTTCACAACTCTGAACGTTTGCACTGAAGTGCGGCGAATACCCGCTGTGATTATACCAACCTCCCAGGCCTGCAAGATAGTTCAGCGTAAGTAAAGAATTGGTGTACTATCCTAATTTTTGGTCCAGAACGTCGTTCCTTGTGCAGCTGTCGGAAAACGACGTCTCTTTTCGTCTTCATCGGTGCTTCCGCCGTCTTGCCGCTTTCATTACAGCCCAGCGCCGACACCGTGACGCACACGACAACCGAACTCTGCACGCTGCTCCCCGAAAGACTTCATGTCCTTCAGTCTGCATGCAATTGGCCTGAATATGACGGCGGGCAGCCTGGAATGTCTTGTAATGGTGTTTATAGACTCGTTTTGGGCTTTCCGTGGGTTTTCTTCTCTAACTGCGTTGCCGTCAAGCGCATTTTCTTCGTAGGTGCCAGGTCACAATGCGGTTCTGCTGCTTTTCGACGAGGCCAGGTTTTCTCCGCGGAATGGCGAGAAATGGTCTGCAAAGGCTTTCATCCCTGTTGTGACTTCCTCGTCTTCACGAATTCTAGCAGACGACGCCGATCATCATCATTTTCATCATGCTCTTCACGAGCTGCCGCATGCTCTCGTGGCTGCGTCGGCTCGCTCCACTTCTTCTAGTTTCCATTAAAGCGTCATCGTATCACGACGTGTCGCTCCCCTTCCTGAGCATCGCGCAACAGCTGGCGGACCCAGAGGTCCAGCACATGGTGCCGAAACCAGGGACTTCTAGCCGACGTCAAGAACATCGACGCACGGAGCCGCGAAAGCAGAGGAAAGGACGCGGCGCCTGCGATCTTGGCGAGAGTTCCCAGCTGCGTGCGACCGAATGGAGCGGCAACTTCGACGACGCCTCAGACTACGGGCGCAACTGGATGGCCTTCTAGCGGAAGCGGAAGGCCACATATGAGGACATGGAGAGGCGGCACCATCTGCAGTGAGTGTGCTTCTTGAGCGAATCGGTGCATTGTACGCACAGATTGATACAGTGGATGATGCGGTTTTTGAGGAGACACCAGACGACTTGCTCGAGAGTGAGACGTTAGACGCCGGGCAGTATCTCGACAAGGTTGTCACCTTGACGGGTAGCCTACGTTTTAAGATAAAGGATTGCCGATCTTCGACGCTACGCCCGGCGACCGTTCTTCTGATACCAACGGGCAAGCGCACATCCCCACAAGAAGACCATCCACTACAGGACTTAGATGCACGGAACATAACTCGGGTGCCTTTTGGAGCTGCTTCGAGTCCTGTAGTTCTAACGGCTACTTTGAACCACCAGCTTCAATCTGTGGTAGACTGGCACCCAACGACAGCCCGACTACCGCAAGACTCCACCTGTATGAACGGTCTCCTCATTGAAGCAGATCCCACTAACGAATCGATCAGGATGCACAAGAATGAAATCTCCCGCGAGGCTTCCATGAACATTTGCAAACCGGCGAGCAACGACACTGCTGTCATTCCCACATTCGAGCATAGAGTGACTTCACAGAAAAAATCCCACTACTCGCCTCGTGGAACCTTAAAATCGCTGAGCGGTCTTCGTAACCAGCGCCTCAACACACTTTCGTTCAAGCTCCAGAACATCCTGCACTACATCGAGGAGGCAAAGGGAACTACAAATCTTCGTGAGCAAACGTCTGAAATGCGAAACGAGTCGAAGAGACGCAAGCGCCAAAAAGAACGACCCAGAAGACGTCATGCCGAGCCCAAAGTGAGGCATCAGGGGAAAACTGTCGCGCTGCACACTCGGAACACAGCGGAAGTGAAGACGTGAAGATTTCCAGGGAGGAAAACACAAAGAAAAGACAGCAAAAGCTTACCCTCACAGAATGTCCGACATGTACAAGAAAAGTTTTGCGTCTACAGCAAATTTCTCTGCTTTAGAAAGCGTTACTTCTCCTCTCCTTACACATCCCATCTGGCTAGCAAAACACCCTGGACAAGTTGTAAGAAGCAGCACGTCCTTTTTTTGTGTTTCGTCTTTTTAGTTTTGCTCTTACAGGGGAGCAGTTTTTCCCCCGCATATTTCTTTGCAGGAAAAAATTCTGTTGTACGTCGCAGGTGCTGCTCGTGCGTTGCCCGTTAAACCGGTACCACAGCAAGGCTGTTTTTGCTTTTATTCATCATATCCACCAGACTGTCTGTGTCCAATCTAGGAAACCTTTTTCTAGTAATCCGGGAACAACTGCTGTCCTTCCACTCCCTAATTTTCTCATTTTCTGTGAAAGCTCGGTTATTTCCTACCAATGTCATATTTTTCATCGTCCTTCTGTTCCAGTCTCGTCTCTGGGTGGCCAGACTGTTTCTCTGGTGGTCCACGGGTCCTCAGTCTGCATAGTACACCAGTTGAAAATTCATACCCTTCATCTGATTTAAGCTTTGATGTGTTCCACTCGAGCTTTATTCAGTTTCACTGACGCTAGTTTTCTATGCGCAAACGTTAATGCGAGCATTCTTCTCTTTCTGGCTGTTTTGGAATGCCTGAGTTTTTGTTCGAGGTATTTAGCATGGCGCCGATATTCAGCCCCTTAAGATAACATTCTTTGGTTGATGTTATTCGTTTAAGCGGTCGAGTCTACCTACTCATCATTGCTTGCCGAATGTACACAAGCGGATGCTGTTCTATGCCAAATATATTACTTGTGGTTCGGAGTAGCGCCGACATCCTGTAAAGGTTAGCTATATTCATCTGCCCCTCTAGTCATCGTATTATCAAGCTTAAAGTAAGGCTTTGTACATACCTGTGAAACCTAATTTGGATATATTTATCAGTGTGTTTTCCACTCTTGACTATAGTTTCTAAAATACTTTTGTCTAAGCATTAGTTTCAGGTGTTCTTGATACTTTGAAAAACCAAGCCACCCTGAAATCTTATGCGCCAAAAATATTTTGACGCTCTCTACAAAGGTAGTGAGGAATTCTTAATTGTGGTGTCTGCTTCTGTTACAGAGAATTTTATTTTGGTGACTGATTCTAGCACATGAGAAAATTATTATCGATGTTGTTTGTTGCAACAAGATAAAATTTGTGTTGCATAACCCAAACACTAGTAGAATCCAGGTTTACGCGAAAGCTTTAACGAATGAAGCACCGTAAGAAAAACTTAAGTTCTTGCACGTGATCATTGCAATGGAAATAAACGACGCTGAATGAAAACGCTTGAAAAAAATTGGCAGCGTATCTGCTGCTTTCGTTGCAACTGTCGACGAAATAAAAAAGCTTTAGAAAATAATCAGACATGGAGATATTTTGCGTTACATTCTCAAATGAGGTAGGTAAATAATTGTTAACGCAGATTTATTGCATGGAGGAGGCTTGCATTCACCGAAAATGTATTTTGTCCACTTCATCAGTAGATTTCAAGACAAGCCGAGGCAAATAAAATACGGAGCTGCTTGAAGCTGCTTTGAGCAGGCAACAAAGAGACCAAAATTAAAGTTTAGCAGATAGCATTTTACTGCCGTAACACTGCCTCGGCTCAGAATAAAATTCACCGTTTCTGGAATATGGAAATCTGGCGTGAGGGAATGGGTTCACCGCCTTCAACGGCTACAGAGGAGTCAACGTTCGGTGCCATTAACGAAATCGGCTGCAGAAATGCCAATACGCAGCTCCTTATTTGCACATGCAAGCTTCGACTATTTGTAAAAATTATTATTCACTTGCCTCAACCAAAAAACATTGTTCAGCCAGCACAATAACCCGCCATTCAGTAGGCAATTTGTTTGTTATTGAAATTAGAAAGGGGCTTTGTGTTTGTACGTTGTAATTGAACTAACGAACATAAAACAAAATGGGTTATTACCATTGTTGTGTTGCTTGAGAAAGCCACGCAGCATTTCACGTGTCAGCTGACACCCGGGAGAGATGTCCCCTTTCAGTGAAACCCGGGCAAAATAATATCGCGAATCGAACTCCTAACGTACAAGGCCTATTTTTATTTGCAATCCGGGACTGCTCAATCACGCGCGTCTCGATATTGGATTGCTGCCGTGCTACACAGTTTATGCGCCCATACTCGAAGTAGCCAACCTTAAGATGAGTGGCTAATTCTCTCGCACTTTTTGACGTTCCATTATTTTCTGCTTTATACTTGGGAGGCATTTCACGATAACATTATTTCTTGGAATTATGTTAACGTCCGATGCAAGGTTGAGGACTTCCTTATTATTTATTCGACTGCTCAATTTTCACCATTGAAATATTCCGTGGTGTCAACTTTGTTCGTAAATTGCTGCAAAGGGAGATTTTTTTACACTTTTGGAGAGCTTGATGCTTAATAAAATCCTGCCTTATTTATTCGCGTGCGGGCGCAGCTTCAGTGTAGCATTTCTTAAGAAGTGTGAGTGTGCATGTTTTGTGAGTTCAAAGGCTGCTTTTGAATAATGAAATAAAAAGAAGTAAAAAGCATGAAGAGATTAGCAATCACAACGTAGAAGCCGTTAAACTAAATTACAGCATTGAGCCTGACGACAACCAGGTCCCCGCGTAAGAAAAACGTGCCGATGCAGGCCCAATGCGCCCACACGTCCACGTCCATTACCTAATTTAGAAGCAAATAGAAATGAATCAGGGGTTGGCAGGCGACTAGAATATTTACGGATAACTTATTGTTAAGCCCAGTGCATCGCAAGCGCGCCTCTGCGCAGATCACCCAAGCGAGAAAAAACCCGTCAGAAGCGATTGTTTTGTTGCCGGATAAAAGCCTGCACAAACCCTCCGGTAAACAACCGACGTTACCCTTAAAGATACGTGTTATCTCTTTATTGGGAATGGCGTGAAAAAGTCCTGCGAACCAACTTCCCCACAAAACATTTTTCTGAGTTAATATTACCGTCAGTGCTCGTAGGTGTTTGAGTTTTTCAAGCATAACTGGAGTAGTCACGCACTTGCTTTCTATTGTTTGCTACTTCAGTGTTTTCAATGTTGAGCGCCGGCACAGAGTGGTTCTTTGATAAAACATGTTTACACGCCTGCCAAGGGAATTAACGCGTTTTTTGCTGTCCTAGTAGTGTTTAGATGGCTGCGTTTGTTCTCTTGGTACTGACGGAAGCCTTCTCTGATAAAGATGTTCACGCGTTATCTAATGGGTTTGCCGCGGATATTGTTCTCGCCGTAATGTTTATGCGCTTTAGTTATTTTGGCATCCCCTTTTTTTATGAGCAAAAAAAAAACGGCAGGCAAACATTTCCTTATAAATAGCCAGCTGATGACCCTCCTTTGTTGGTTTCTCTTTTTTTTTGTTTATAGGAACAGGCAAGAAAGCAGTAAAAAGATTCGAGGCCGCAATTTCAACGGGTACCCGAGGCACAGCGCACCATAAGATTGACGTATTTGTCAAGCCGTAAGCTCAATGTTGCGACTGTCTTACGTCATTCTTAAATATACACCTAATGAATGGGATCGGCCAAGGAAAAGAAAAGAAAAGAAAGAGGCGGAAGAAAATATTAGGACCATTACGACGGTAAGCGTGCTTTCAGCTTGCACCGCTTGAGTTGCTATATAACCCTGCAGCACCGAAGAAGTCATATAGAGAGGGCGCTACGGCAGCGCTTACAGTACCGACATTTCATTTGGGTGATTTGACGCAGGTTACGTTAATATGCGGGTTACGTTAATATGCAGAAAACTAAAGTAATGATCAGTAACCTCGGGACAGCACAGCGGTTTGATATAGGTGGCGAGGCAGTAGAAGTGGTAAGCGAATATATCTACTTTGGCCAAGTTGTGACCCCAGATCCCAACCATGAGGCTGAGATAATTAGAAGGATAAGAATGGGGTGCGGGTGCATATGGCAGACATTCACAGATAATGATAGCAGCCTACCATTGTCGCTGAAGAAGAAAGTGTATGACAGCTGCATCTTTTTGTACTCACCTACGGGGCAGAAACCTGGAGGCTCACTAAGAGGATTCAACTTAAATTAAGAACGACTCAGCGTGCAATGGAGCGGAAAATGATAGGTGTAACATTAAGGGACAAGAAGAGAGCGGAGTGGGTCAGGGAACAAACACGTGCTAAGGACATACTAGTAGCGATTAAGAAAAAGAAATGGACGTGGGCAGGGCATGTAATGCGAAGGCAAGATAACCGCTGGTCATTAAGGGTAACAGAGTGGATCCCTAGAGAAGGCAAGCGTTTCAGGGGGCGGCAGAAAGTTAGATGGGCAGATGAGATCAAGAAGTTTGCGGGGATAAATTGGTCACAGTTGGCACAGGACCGAGGTAATTGGAGAATAATGGGAGAGGCCTTTGCCCTGCAGTGGGCGTAGATAGGCTGATGATGATGATGATTATGAAGTTGCTCTCAACACATCGGCAGGTGTACTAAATTTCACAGTGGTTTTTTTCAAATATACCTTTCTATTTCGGTCTTCTGCTATGTATACGTTAAAATATCCAAGAAGGTCTATGTTAAAGCGACACTAAACAGTAAAGAAAAATTGGCTTATATGGGCAGAATAAACTGTTGGGCACGCTAATACACGACTCGTCTAAACAGCATAACTTAAGAGAGGAAATGCCATATCCCCTAAAAAGCTTCGCCACCTCGTACTTTTCCTCACAGCACGATATGGGACCACCTAATTTCTAATGGTGAAACAAGAGTGGGAAAGCTTTTCTGGGTGTTTTTTTCTGATACAAACACAATCTATCTGTTTGTGATAGAAACAGGTATATGTTGTACACGTGCAAGCGGTAGACTGTATGCGGGGAAACACGACAGCTTCGGGCACATCACTTCGCACTTTGGCATAAAAAGTACCGAAAGCTAGCGGCAAAGGTCACAGGGACAAACGCTTTGAAGGACTAGTTTATTAAAAACACTCATTTTTAACATCAAGGTACATAAAAACCAGCAAATCAAGTGACACAGAGATAAGCAAACACATGCTGTATTTAGAAGCCCACGACTCGAGAAGGAAATGATAACAATGTCTAGTGGTGTGGAAAAGTTATTTTTCTTTGATTTCCGTTGTGTCGCTTGGTTTGCTTGTTTTTATGTACGTAGGTGATTTAAATAAGTGCTTTTTTCAATTGATTAGTAGTTGATAGCAGTTCGTCCTTGTGTGTCATCATCGTCCTTCGTTCCTTCGTTTTCTTCTGTGCTTTACATCCTCTCAAGTAGCAACTTCAGGAAAAAAAGAATTGGGTGCAGGGACATCCGGATTGTACATTTTTTCAAAGTTCAAAGTTATTGGCGCTATCTGCCGTGCTAGCGGGATGGTGGGGCAGCGGGCTTCACTGATGTTGAATTGGTGGTTCCATTGGTGGCGCTCTTCACAGGTGCTGTGTACCTCTTCGCTTACCATTGTCTCTTCCGTTGATGGCGTTTTACTACGTCGACGTTCCAAATAGTAATAAACTACATAAAAACGCGAGCCTTTTGCACACCTGCTTGTGGTACTAACGGTAGCAAAATGCTTTGGTTAAACGCTACGCAGAGCTATCTTTGTGTATGTAAGCTTGGTGGCACATGCGCATGGCAAAGGGGAAGTTTCGTTAAAAGGGGCCCAATGCTTTAGTGGCCAAGCTCGAAGCTCAATGACTGCTTCAATGTGGCAAAAAGATCAAAATATCTTACAAAGAGTGAAAATAAGGTTTGTTTTGTAGAAAACCTCGAACGTGGACAAAAATGTCAGTACACACAGTAAAGGCTGCTTAATTTGGTTCGAATTAATTTGGAAATTCGGAAAAATTTTGCCTGCTTAAAACATTTCTTCTAAAAACGTAGATTGCCTTATGTCCGCAGATCTTCGTTATTGCGGTGCAAATTTACGTACGCACCTCTTAATTCGAACCAAGTCTTCTAGAAATTTGCATCGCAACGTCCCTTCCTCGCTCACCAGCCCTATACCCCTTGCCCTGGGGAGGATGCGGGCGTCGTACATCGAGGCCAGTAAACAGCTACAGCGCCATACAAGAAGTGCGACGATGGGAAATTCGTTGATCGGCTCCCACCATGGCTCAGCTCGCTTACTACGTTGCCATTGACAGTGGCGTCGTTGTCGCCGGGAGATACGCAATGATGCGATCATCAGCGAGGCCATCGATTGGGCGGTTGAGGCGTCCGATACAGCAGACCCCCGCGGTGCCGTACTCCAGGCGGGTCATACTGCAAAATAAACTGCGGATGCTCTCGCTGTGCTGAAAAAGTTCCACTATGATGATCATCGCAATACTCTAGCCATTCACGAATTGTAACACCTTCGAAAACGTATTTTTCAACCCAGCTATCCGCCAGAAGATAAACTACCTTCACCGACTTCTCCGCAAAGTAATGTTACTCACAAAAGAATTACAAGAGGGCGTTTTTGTCGTTCATTCGATATTTCTACGTTTGGATAATTCATACATTGTTTTATTCTCTAGACAGCAGAATTAACGAAGGAAGGAAGGAAGGAAGAAAACTTTATTTTCCTAAGCACCCTTAGTCCACCGCGCCTTGCTGGGAAGCCGTGTCCATAGCTTCCTCCGCTCTGGACGTCAGCAGGAGCTGTGTCGCAGCGAGCTTTCACTGTATAATACATATTTGTATTGCAATCAGTTCTAGAGCCTAATTTGTAATTGAAATGGCACTTTATATGTATATTCTCGCCGTATATTCGAAAACATGAAATAGAGGTGCGGAACACAATAAAAGTTTAGCGTAAAATATTCTAAGCCATGAATGCCTCGTTACTGAAAAATTCAGGACATCCGGGCGATTGGGACGTATAATGACATTTAGCAGGGATAAGAGTTTAAATTAAATCTTAAAGACCTGATTATAGAGTCCACAGCACTTTGCGTACTCAGATGGGATATTTTTAAAACGAGAACTTCAATAAATGGTCTCGGATGAGATGGTAATAGCCGCTGTCACAGACTTCTGTTTTCTAGAAAAGTTAACGAAAGGTGTATTTGGCTTTTCCTTGGGGCTTCACAGTACCGATGTGCTTCCTGGACCAGCGTGGTGGAGTGATTTGAGTATATTAAGAAAACCTCAAGCTTCTAACAGATCAAGATGGGAGGGAATGGTTTAGAAGTACGCGGTGCGTGACGCAAATCCTACAGACGTAGAAACATACTCCAAGAACGATAGCTTTTCATTCCTTGCCGTGCTCGATATAGACACCATGAAGTGGAACCCGAGTGACAACGTGACTAGCGATAGTCAGGAGATCTAACGGCGTCAACCGACGAAGTGTGGTGTGCATCTTGCGTTTGGTTGCCCATACGTTCCGGGGACAGTGTTGCGAAATAGATCACCCCGCCGATGAGAGCTTAGCTGAAATACAGGGGCACAAAGTTGCGCGTGAGCATTCCTGCTTGCGTAAAGGAAGACGGGCTATTTTGGAGAGCAGCGTCACCACTGCCAGCAGGTACAAGCAACACTACCCTGCGGATCCGTTGATTGTTGAGCATGACCCTACGGGACATGTCACGTCCAGAGCACCCAACATACAGAATATTGAAACTATAATAAAGCGCAGCACGAGGACGGAGAAATATTGATACGAAGGCGGAACTCCTGCAGCAAACAGCGCTTTGCAGCGGGAGTCGCTAAAAGAGCCCTTGAATGAGGACCCCACTCCAGGTTAGAATACTCGTAAAGGAGTTGATTCTCTCTCGCACACACTACCAAGGAGGTTGTAGCGGAAGCACGACGCAAGGCAGACCGGGGTCATGGATGCCCTTAGCGGGGACGATGAATTTATCTCACGGTCTACACGATGATGATGAAGAAGAAGAAGAAGATGATGATGATGATTACTGGCGCGTAATCCGCGGGAAATGCATAGCCAGCGGGAGATTTGACAGAGATATTTAGAAGCGTTTTCATCGTATATAAATGACAGCCCATGACAGGCGCGCCTCCGCCTGTGCCATCCAGTCGAATAACAAGGTTCATGTTCTGCTATTATGCATGGCATAATTGTCTAAGCTCGCTGTCGCGTCAACAAACTGACGCGGTACTTACAAAAACTGTGCCCATATATTTTATGTAAAACGCATACGATAGTTCAGGTTCCATGCTTACCCTGTTACAGAACAGTGCCATAACCCAAAAACACAAGCAAATTGCCACAACTCACTTAACGAGGACGAACATACGCACTTTAATTAGTTCTGAGTGTCATTGATGCCACGGCTATTAGCGAAGGGTACAGTAAATTTAGGCTAGCGTGCTCGAACGACAATATTCCAAGTGTGTGGTTTTCTTCTCCTGGGTTGTGCGTAAACAAGCTGACGTTGACTGACACCATCAGTGGTCCTGTTTATAATGAAAAAAACGCATAATATAGTTCCCGTTACACTGTTCCCCCAGCTCCGTCCCAGCACCGATAAAGTTAAAAAAGACAAACAGCAAGGAACAACCCAACGGGTACACAGAAACGCGCAGAGATAATTTCTGAGTGTGACTAACGTCATGACTACCAGTGAGTGGTTGAACGAGTTTTGGGTATTGCTAGTTAGCCGTGTAGGAAAAGATTTCAAGTAACTGTTATTGCTCGCCTGAATGGTGGCTGCGCATGTGTGCCTCAGTTGCACTGCCATTACAAGGCGGAGTTTTTGTAAATTGACTAGTCGTTTCCTCTCGTTACTCGCACTTATTCTCGCTTTGTGTACGTCCTACTGCACCTTCTTTTCATTGAGGCGATATAAGAACATCGCCCAGCAAAGCGTATATTACTGCCTAAATTAACCGATTTTATAGATAGCAAGTTGTGAAACTAAATGTAACAAAAACTGCATTGTGAGAACAAATGCATGAATGTTTTTACCCACTGTTCCCACATCTGCGGTCTCAGTTTGCTGCAATTGCTGACTGTCCTGAGTTTGTTTCTCGTCTCGGTATCTTGAGATACCAGGCTACGCCATTTATATCAGTGAACACTACAGCAATGCAGCAACTGCGGTGGTATAACTGTAAATTGGTTTGAGTTAGAATGTTGAAGAAGTTGCGGAAAGCAGAGCGCAACGCCACACTTACACGAGACAGCGAGCAACCGTGTTTCAAGTTTCAAACAGCCCAGAATACATACTCCAGACGCCGTCAATGATAATCTACAGATTGTTATTATTAAAAGACAGGCCACAGGGCAGGAGTACACGAAGTGCAGGTTATTTGCTTGAAGAATGCAGTTTCACAGAACTCAAACACGCATTTAGACGAGTAGGCAGCGACACACTAATTTGAATGTCTGCTAAATAAGACACGCTTTCCACGCAGCTCATTTGCATTCTCGCTTAGTTTCCGAAGGAAGGTACTCGAAACAAACCAGCTGCAGTCCCCATCGACAACAAGGACACCCCGGAACTTCCATAGAAAGCATTGATTTTGGACTAGCTACCGTGAGGAGTTTGTTCAAAAGCGTGTTAACGAACCTTTTGATTGTCGCTTGATGCATCAATGCTCCCGTTTTGCGTTGTTGTCGGCGGAGCTCCGCCTTTGTCCTGGGTTTGAATCTCTCGTTCGGGCTCCGCTCATGCGCAGTTTCTTGTTTTCTTGTAGCTCGGCGTGTTCCTGCATCCCATTCCACTTTGTTAGTCGTTGGCGATGTCACACGTTGCTAGGTAGTGTTCCCTCCTAGTTCATTTCACTGAATTTTTAATTGTGATTTTCAGGTAAATGCATTAAGTCCTAATGTTTTTTTCGAAACGCCAATCGATGTTCAGAAAATGGGTGGGCCATGATGAAATACCGGGAGGAGGGCATCATTAGGATGGGGTTCCACGCCAGGCAAGTTGAAAAACATTATGGCAGCAGGATCGGAGGATGGCCCTAATAAAAGGCCACGCAGCGTTCGAGAAAAAAAAATAGCAGTGCTGGAGGGCAGTCCAGAATGGGTATGAGAAAGGGTGATTTTGGGCGTGCTGGGAGCGCGAAACGGCAGCTACCGGGCTACCGGCTTACATCACCAGCTTTCGTTGGCAGTGACATGCAACCAGATGCTCTAGGGAACTTTCCTTTTCTCGGAGCGTCCATAAACTTCTGGTAGGGGAAATACCATCTGCTGATAGCAACCACAATCCTAAGTTACTAGGAAAGCGTTTTAATGTATTGGACACTGCAAGAATTGGCTGATGTTTAGTGTACTTCTATGAACTACAATATAGCAAGAAGCCACGAACAACCATGTGGTCATGCAAATCCGCTCTGCTGTATTTTGTAGGTGTCATTCGTTTAATGGCTATTGGTGAGTCATGGAGGGAGTTTGGGCCATTAAGCCGGGTACGAAAAAATTTTCGGTGGCTGGTTTTGTTCGCCTGTATTATTGGTGCGCGTGTGCGCCTCTGCTGCACTGGCACTACGAGGCGCAGTTTACGTTATTTTAACTAGTTGTGTAGTCTTGTTACTTGTACTTCCTATTCTTTCTTTGTCGACGTCCTACAGCATGCTGTTTTTATACTCAATTTAACAACATCACGCCGCAAACCATAGATTAAGCAGTGGTTCTCAACCATTATATGCCCCGGGGACCAGTATGGGCTTGCGAAGTGTGCGGGGGTTCTCACAGGTGCATATGTTGATCGGTGCCGTTATGTCAAACAATTTGTGTCTGTAGCTTACGATACCCACACACTTATCGAATTCCCGCCTTTTATGCTTAACGTTAATGACGTTTGGCGCCATAATACTGCACAATTTGCTCTTGAACTAAAAGTCCGCCTTTCGTTTGTTCTTTCCTTCTCATAGCTGGCAGTTTGGCACAAAGCAGATTTTAAAATTTGTGCTACGCGGAGAAACAGCGTACACGTAATGTGGCGAAGCACCCTGTTCCATGGCAGAAAGTGGCGTAGCAAAATCGAGACAAATATGGTGGAGGGGGGGGGGGGGTACTTGAGCTGAGGTGGCGGACCCCCAAATGCTCTTGCGGAACCCTGGATTTTGCGGACCCCATTTGAGAACCATAAGGTATAAAGTAACCGAGTTTCGATTTGTTTTGAAATTAGATTTATATTATATGCAATAAAGACTGCAGTATGGGTACAAATGCACGAATGTTTGTGCAGGAGGTTCTCACAGGTGCGCTCTCAGTTCGCTGCACGTGGTGACTGTCTTGAGTTTGTTTTGTGTCTGGGTATCTTGGGATACCCATCGACGACATATATATCAGTGAACACTACATCGATGCAGGAATGGCGGTTATATAGCTGTTAATGGGTTTGAGTTACTGTTTGGAACAGGCTACAGAAAGTAGAGCACAATTGTACTCTTAACGTGAGACAGGGTGCCACCATTTTTAAGGTTTCAAGCACCCCGAAATACTTAAAACAGGCACTGTCCGCGATACTGAAGACATTGTTAACGGTGTAAGATGGGTCACAGGATTGGAGTACACGGAACGCCTGCTTTTAGTTCGGAAAAATACAATTTCGCAGAACACGAACACAAATTTTTCCGAGTAGAATGCAACAATCTAATTTGGTACATGTGAAATAAAAGAATCCCCTGCAAGCAGTACGGTTCTATTGGCGCTTCATTTCCGAATGAAGGTACTCAAATCGAGAAAGCTACGTGTCCCATCAAGAACACTGAAATGTACGCACTGCCATTAAAAACATTGAAGTTGGAGCCGTACCATGAGGATTTTTAGAAACTCCTGTAAACAAAGCGGCTCGTTGCCACTTGATGCGTAAACGCTGCTGTTTGGCGTTGGTTCCGGCGGAGCTCTCCCTTATCCTCGTGCTTGGATCTGTTGCTTCGGTTCCGTGTTTGCGCAGCTTCCTTGTTTTGTTGTAGCGTGAGACGTTTCGCCACTGCCCGTTCCGATTGGTTGGTTGTTGACACTTTACACGCTGCTAGGTTCTGCGCTCTCTAGTTCGTTTGGCTGAATTTGTAGTGTTTTTCAAGAGTGTCCTTGAATCTGTATGTTTCAAGGACATGCCTAGTGAGGTGCACAATATAGGTGGTCCAAGCAACAGAGAAGCTGCACGAGCCGGGGGCGTGAGCCGGGGATTGCCCGCCGCGAAAGGGGAGCAGCATTATGGGAGGAGGGCCAGAGCAGGGCCCCAATTATGGTGATACAGAGCGCGTTTAAAAGAAAATAGTGTTGGTGCAGGTACCGATATTGGATGTGAGAAAGGGCAACTTTGCGGTCGATGGGAACAGAAAACGGCAGCTGAAAGGAAGATGGACTGCTACAGCACTTCCCTCTATTGAATAAAATGTTTAATCTCAGGACGTCAACTGGTACGCGCACCATTTTGTAAAGAGTACATTGAGTATTTTTTTCTCGTGAGCATCGGTTAACGAGCTTAGACCTCCCAGTGTGATGGTAGGTCTGGCTGGCAATGATTAGGCGTAATGTTGGGTAACCTCAAAGTTATTCCTTGCAACCTGCCAAGCAACGTCCTACTTGTTCAATGTCGAGCTCCGGAGGTGCGTTAAAAAAATGGCCACGCATCTGCTCACTTGTCTGCAATAATGTCGAAAGATGTTCTGCCATCCTAGCTTAGTAAATGTCTCTTTTCTCTTTCGTGCCCACATCTCGTGCTCTTCCGCGGCCATCTTGGCAATCCCACAATAAACAGGGTTGAGGTCTGTTCAATTCAATTAAATTTTACAGTGTTCCGGTGCTCGAGCGCCATCTACTGGAATCACTTGATTTCTTAGAATGGCGCCACCAGGCTAGGGTCACCATCGAGCACCTTTGTATTTTTCGGTGAAAGATGGTTTTCAACGCCTATTTTTTATTTGATATCGCAAAAATCAGGCAACCTTGTATTCTCAATTATTAAACACTGCAAACCAACATTTATATGTATTTTTCTGCCTGAAGTATGCCTCCTGTTTTCCTTGTGCGTGACGATATTCACAAGAATGAGCTGTGCTTCCTGAATTAGTGGTTTTTAAATGTTTTCGCTCTATGATATTCTACTTTATGAATTATTTTACATTTTGGCAAGGCTTCTGAATCGAGGCATTTACCCACATTCAAATATGAATAACTTGATACGTATATATATAAATACATGCGAATATAGAAAAATTAAATTACATACATACATACATACATACATAAATACATACACACATACATACATACATACAGCCGGTAAAACGCTTCTCTATAACGCGATTTCAACTACAACCAAGCTACATCCGAAAACTGCCCAACATTCTCGTTCAAAAACATGTCGGAGGCAAAAGCGAAGGGCTAAGACTTCAGAATTCCGCAGTAGTTTTATTCAAATCCCGCTCCGGCGGGGCAGGATAGGGCTGAGAGTACGAACGCTGTGTTATAGACAAGCCTTTTACCGGCTGTACATACATACATACATACATACATACATACATACATACATACATACATACATACATAGATTCATACATGCTTACAAGCATACATACATGCATTCGGACCAACAGACCCACAGACCGGCAGAGAGACCAAAAATATCATCGCACTCTCGGAACGACAAATATGCAAAGAACGCAAAGCTTTCCAAAATCAAGTCCGACACCAAATTAACAAGCGCAGAAGTTATATGTTGAGCGTATGACGTAAGACTGTGCGCTGTTCTTGCGGACACCTCTTTGTTATCGGCATAGTTTACTGCACTGGGATGTCCAGTGCTTTACTGATAATAGCATTCCATGGTTTTTTGTAGTGTTCAAACCATCGCCTTCGTTAGTCGGAGGGCTGCATTTTTGTCTACGTTTGCACCGAACGGCTTGGACCGTCAGGAATTGCAAATTTGGATTGACCTCGGCTTCATAACGCGAGGGGCTCAGGTTTGATTCCGACGGCTCGAAGCGTTTAATATCTCTGCACTTCACCCACGATCTTCGTCAGAGAAACTTGGCTTTCGGGCAGTGCGTGTTAGGGGGAGTACAGACAACAGCAGTGACAGGCTGAAAGCTTCGGTTCGAAATTTCTGCCTCTAAGTACACCCAGAAGAATTATTGTATGGGAAACATTGTCATTAGTTGGTGACGTTAGAGCTAACGTCTGGCCGTTGCACGCCCGTTTCTTTCCCTTCCTCGTATTGACATTAGTTGTAGCGCGTGCGACATTTAAACAAAAAAAGGGGATGGTTCTCGGAAGAAACTTTATGAACAATGATTCATTAGGCAGGCTTTAGGAATTTCACCCATAGCAGGCAAGGCACGTCCATAGCACCTTCGCACTAAAAGTGCCTCCGACACTGAAGGAGTAATGCGGTCGGAGGGCCTAAAAATAACGTTCCTCGTACTTAGGAGCGGCATTCAAAGACCAGTTCTGCAGTGAGTGTCTAGTGTGATTTCCGGGTTAGGAAATAAGAATGGTCCTAGGAGCCTATTACTAAGGAAGCGTACCTGTGAACAATGTAAGGGCAACCGTGGTAGAAAGGTGTAGGGTAAACCACCTACACCTCCTTATCTACTTTCAAGCTGCTTCGCATCGTTACACGTCAGCGTTATAAATTATGTCACTTGCACGGCTTTCTTCGTGATGTCCCATGTAATGCACTGAATTTATGTGCTTGAGGAACACCTTAATATTAAACGTTCCGCCGACCTTTGCAGAGGGTAACATAACGAGCCCCTTACGTGGGACTATCACACGGACAGCCAACTAAAGGAAACATAAATCCACCCACAGGTGCGTCATTCGCACAGTAAGGCGTTTTAGATATTTCGAAGGTAGTGGTGATTAGCTCTCACTCTTCGGCCATGGCCGCCATTTAATGGACTAGTTCGTAGGCCGATGCCTAACCGTTCATCGCTTCATGGGCTTTTTGAGTGCATGCAGGTCGCTGCTCACCTTCACTCCTTAATGACCACATTGCCACTGAACCGTACTAATGGATCAAACGGAGGCCTCATTTATTTACCTCAGCATTGCACTCGCCATGTGGCTAAGAATACCTTTACTTCATAAAACCTGGACGTTTATTAGTGTACTACCGGTGTGCCATATGAAAAAGAAAATTGCTTATGCACACCTCACTATTTTAAAGGCGGTACTGGTGTGGCAAGCTGTATGTGAAGGATTTGTGTTACTTTTAAAAATGTGCATATCTTCCCGCCGAAAGGTTCTTCAAATAATTAGTATGTGTTTCTTTAACAGATATTTGTAATAGTACTCGTTGGCTTTCGGCTATGTGCAGAGTGCGTGCTAGAATTTTTAATAAACCCTAGTTGCCATAGTCTTTCGTCGTCAGCTCTTGTCCCCCGTTGTCAGGTGGTATTTTCCCGGCTTTTAAGATGTCTCCGGCCAGAAAAAAACTCATTCGGCGTTTTCACGCCATCATTATTGTATTTGCCTTGTTCTAAGCCACTAGGGGCTACAAAACCTGTCCATACGGCAAAACAAGTTTTACAGCCATGCCGTTACATAAGCTATAGGATATATTGGTTGCAAAGTTTAGCTGTCAATTTCTTCGCTTGGTAAGACTGGAAACGGCCCCAGACATGGCCGATGCGCCACTGACATGGAGCGGCTTGGGCCACTGCGCCCGCACGCCGACAAAAGAAAACACCGGCGTCCGTCTTCTGCTCCGTTTCAACCCGATTATCCACCGTGGTGCGAACAGACATGAATCGCACTCACAGTGGACTCGAGGCAACACTTTGCGTTCGGTGAGGTAGAGTTTGTAACGTGCAACACCGTCATGTGCTTAGCACGGACAAGTAGCGCCATCCCTTGGAGGCTGATGTAATCATTGATGGCGCACTGACGCGGTTGCCTGCATGCGTGCCTCGCAAGTGAATACAAGCAGTTGCTCAGTTTACAAAGTAAAATAGGCATGTGAAGTATTTTATTTCAATATGCACACCTCGTATTGAGTTACAAAATAAACGTACTGGTCCGGCCAAATAGTTCAAAAAAGTGTTCAGAGACGGTGCGGACATAAAACAAAGAGATCCATGAGAGCGACGATTGGTTTATACTTTATCATGATCGCTCACACCGAAAGCCGTGCAATTTCGAAGCAAGAAATCTTAGTTGACCTTTGTCATGGTCCTTGGATGGAGTATGTCTAGATTTTGTAGCAGATTAATTCAAGTAGGCAGAATAGCGTAGGCAACAAATTTGCGTGAAGCGCCCGAGATGCAAAACAAAACACCTCAACAACACAGCAAATAAATGGTGACGATTCCAAGGCGCATTAACTGGATAGGCCACAGGGTTAAGAAAATGAGGAGTCTGCCTGGTTGAATCGGCTCTCAACAAACTCAGCGAGAAGTGCAACAGACAGAATAACCACCGCATCCGTCAGGTGAGTGTCTCAGAACCACGTGTGACTGTACATATAGTACAGGCAGTAGGCGCTTATTACCTCCCTTTGTCGCGTTGCCGGAAATACTTCGGATAAACTGGTCCATGCATTAAACATATTGCTAACAAAGAATGGGTCCAGTGTCAGAAAAGAAGTTGGCAGAATGCTGGCCACCTAAGCTTTATTCTGCAAATAGCTTTAAAAGTTTGAGCGGCACTAAGTACTTGTGCAATATGAACTCAACGCACGCTTGAGCCGTTCGTCGTGTTCCTGATACAACAAATAGCCCTAACAGTGTTTACACTGTACCAGTGACATTGTAGCGGAAGGGGATGACGTATTTCGAAGCAATATTCCTTACCCAGCGAAGGGCGCACAGTAGGAAATTATTACAGTGAATGACGTGCGTCCTTTTTTGTGTTTCGCTTTTTAGTTTTGCTCTTACAGGGGAGGCAGTTTTTCCCCGCATATTTCTTTGCTGAAAAAAACTCTGCTGTATGTCGCAGGTGCTTCTCGTGGCGTTGCCGGTTAAACCGGTACCCCAGCAGGGCTGTTTTTGTTTTTATTAAGCATATCCACCAGAACTCTCCTGTGTGCAATCTAGGAAACCTTTTCTAGTAATCCGGAAACAACTGCTGACCTTCCAGTCTCTAATTTTCTCATTTTCTGTGAAAGCTCGGTTATTTCCTACCAATGTCATATTTTTCATCGTCCTTCTGTTCCTGTCTCGTCTCTGGGCGGCCAGACTGTTTCTCTGGTGGTCCACGAGTCCTCAGTCTGCATAGTACACCAGTTGAAAATTCATACCCTTCATCTGATTTAAGCTTTGATGTGTTCCACTGGAGCTTTATTCAGTTTCACTGACGCTAGTTTTCTATGCGCAAACGTTAATGCGAGCATTCTTCTCTTCTGGCTGTTTCGGAATGCCTGAGTTTTCATTCGAGGGACATAGCATGGCGCCGATATTCAGCCCCTTAAGATAACATCCCCTTGGTTGATGTTATTCGTTTAAGCGTTCGAGTCTACCTACTGATCATTGCTTGCCGAATGTACACAAGCGGATGCTGTTCTATGCCAAATATATCACTTGTGGTTCGGAGTAGCCCCGACATCCTGTAAGAGGTTAGCTATATTCATCTGCCCCTCTAATCATCGTAAGTAGCTTAAAGTAAGGCTTTGTACATACCTGTGAAACCTAATTTGGATATAATTTATCAATGTGTTTTTCACTCTGGCTATAGTTTCTGAAATACTCTTGTCTAAGCATTAGTTTCAGGTGTTCTTGATACTTTGAAAAATCCAAGCCACCCTGAAATCTTATGCGCCAAATATATTTGACTCTCTCTAACAAAGGTAGTGAGGAATTCTTAATTGTGGTCTCTGCTCTGTTACACAGAATTTTATTTTGGTGACTGATTCTAGCACATGAGAAAATTATTATCGATGTTGTTTGTTGAACAAGATAAAATTTGTGTTGCATAACCCAGGCACTAGTAAAACCCAGGTTTACGCGAAAGCTTTAACGAATGAAGCACCGTAAGAAAAACTTAAGTTCTTGCACGTGATCATTGCAATGGAAATAAACGACGCTGAATGAAAACGCTTGAAAAAAATTGGCAGCGTATCTGCTGCTTTCGTTGCAACTGTCGACGAAATAAAAAAGCTTTAGAAAATAATCAGACATGGAGATATTTTGCGTTACATTCTCAAATGAGGTAGGTAAATAATTGTTAACGCAGATTTATTGCATGGAGGAGGCTTGCATTCACCGAAAATGTATTTTGTCCACTTCATCAGTAGATTTCAAGACAAGCCGAGGCAAATAAAATACGGAGCTGCTTGAAGCTGCTTTGAGCAGGCAACAAAGAGACCAAAATTAAAGTTTAGCAGATAGCATTTTACTGCCGTAACACTGCCTCGGCTCAGAATAAAATTCACCGTTTCTGGAATATGGAAATCTGGCGTGAGGGAATGGGTTCACCGCCTTCAACGGCTACAGAGGAGTCAACGTTCGGTGCCATTAACGAAATCGGCTGCAGAAATGCCAATACGCAGCTCCTTATTTGCACATGCAAGCTTCGACTATTTGTAAAAACTATTATTCACTTGCCTCAACCAAAAAACATTGTTCAGCCAGCACAATAACCCGCCATTCAGTAGGCAATTTGTTTGTTATTGAAATTAGAAAGGGGCTTTGTGTTTGTACGTTGTAATTGAACTAACGAACATAAAACAAAATGGGTTATTACCATTGTTGTGTTGCTTGAGAAAGCCACGCAGCATTTCACGTGTCAGCTGACACCCGGGAGAGATGTCCCCTTTCAGTGAAACCCGGGCAAAATAATATCGCGAATCGAACTCCTAACGTACAAGGCCTATTTTTATTTGCAATCCGGGACTGCTCAATCACGCGCGTCTCGATATTGGATTGCTGCCGTGCTACACAGTTTATGCGCCCATACTCGAAGTAGCCAACCTTAAGATGAGTGGCTAATTCTCTCGCACTTTTTGACGTTCCATTATTTTCTGCTTTATGTTTGGAAGGCATTTCACGACTACATTATTTCTTGGAATTATGTTAACGTCCGATGCAAGGTTGAGGACTTCCTTATTATTTATTCGACTGCTCAATTTTCACCATTGAAATATTCCGTGGTGTCAACTTTGTTCGTAAATTGCTGCAAAGGGAGATTTTTTTACACTTTTGGAGAGCTTGATGCTTAATAAAATCCTGCCTTATTTATTCGCGTGCGGGCGCAGCTTCAGTGTAGCATTTCTTAAGAAGTGTGAGTGTGCATGTTTTGTGAGTTCAAAGGCTGCTTTTGAATAATGAAATAAAAAGAAGTAAAAAGCATGAAGAGATTAGCAATCACAACGTAGAAGCCGTTAAACTAAATTACAGCATTGAGCCTGACGACAACCAGGTCCCCGCGTAAGAAAAACGTGCCGATGCAGGCCCAATGCGCCCACACGTCCACGTCCATTACCTAATTTAGAAGCAAATAGAAATGAATCAGGGGTTGGCAGGCGACTAGAATATTTACGGATAACTTATTGTTAAGCCCAGTGCATCGCAAGCGCGCCTCTGCGCAGATCACCCAAGCGAGAAAAAACCCGTCAGAAGCGATTGTTTTGTTGCCGGATAAAAGCCTGCACAAACCCTCCGGTAAACAACCGACGTTACCCTTAAAGATACGTGTTATCTCTTTATTGGGAATGGCGTGAAAAAGTCCTGCGAACCAACTTCCCCACAAAACATTTTTCTGAGTTAATATTACCGTCAGTGCTCGTAGGTGTTTGAGTTTTTCAAGCATAACTGGAGTAGTCACGCACTTGCTTTCTATTGTTTGCTACTTCAGTGTTTTCAATGTTGAGCGCCGGCACAGAGTGGTTCTTTGATAAAACATGTTTACACGCCTGCCAAGGGAATTAACGCGTTTTTTGCTGTCCTAGTAGTGTTTAGATGGCTGCGTTTGTTCTCTTGGTACTGACGGAAGCCTTCTCTGATAAAGATGTTCACGCGTTATCTAATGGGTTTGCCGCGGATATTGTTCTCGCCGTAATGTTTATGCGCTTTAGTTATTTTGGCATCCCCTTTTTTTATGAGCAAAAAAAAAACGGCAGGCAAACATTTCCTTATAAATAGCCAGCTGATGACCCTCCTTTGTTGGTTTCTCTTTTTTTTTGTTTATAGGAACAGGCAAGAAAGCAGTAAAAAGATTCGAGGCCGCATTTACGGCTGTACGTAGCTCGGCAGGGGGACCCTCGAGAAATCGACTGGCCACATACATACATACAATACATACCTACATACATACATACTATACATACATCAATACATACAAAATACATACATACATACATACATACATACATACATACATACATACATACATACATACATACATACATACATGCATTCATACATGCTTACAAGCATACATACATGCATACGGACCAACAGACCCACAGACCGGCAGAGAGACCAAAAATACCATCGCACTGTCGGAACGACAAAGATGCAGAGAACGCAAAGCTTTCCAAAATCAAGTCCGACACCAAATGAACAAGCGCAGAAGGTATATGTCGAGCGTATGACGTAAGACTGTGCGCTGTTCTTGCGGACACCTCTTTGTTATCGGCATAGTTTACTGCACTGGGATTGGTCTGTCCAGTGCTTTACTGATAATAGCATTTCATGGCTTTTTCTAGTGTTCAAATCATCGCCTTCGTTGGTCGGAGGGCTGCATTTTCTGTCTAATTTTGCACCGAACGGCTTGGACCGTCAGGAACGGCAAATTCGGATAGACCTCGGCTTCATAACGCGAGGGGCTCAGGTTTGATTCCGACGGCTGGAAGCGTTTAATATCTCTGCACTTCACCCACGATCTTTGCAGAGAAACTTGGCTTTCGGGCAGTGCTTGTTAGGGGGAGTACAGACAACAGCAGTGACAAGCTTAAAGCTTCGGTTCAAAATTTCTGCCTCTAAGTACACCCAGAATTATTGTATTGGAAACATTGTCATTAGTTGGTGACGTTAGGGCTAACGTCTAGCCGTTACACGCCAGTTTCTTTCCCTTCCTCGGATGGACATTAGTTGTAGCGCGTGCGACATTCTAAACAAAAAAAGGTGATGGTTCTCGAAGGAAACTTTATGAACAATGATTCATTAAGCAGGCTTTAGGAATTTCACCCACAGCGGGCAAGGCACGTCCATAGCGCCTTCGCACTAACAGTGCCTCCGCCACTGAAGGAGTAATGCGGTCGGAGGGCTTAAAAATAACGTTCCTAGTGCTTAGGAGTGGCATGAAAAGACCTGTTTTGCAGTGAGTGTCTAGTGTGATTTCCGGGTTAGGAAAGAAGAATGGTCCTAGGAGCCTATTACTAAGGAAGCGTACCTGTGAACAATGTAAGGGCAACCGTGGTAGAAAGGTGTAGGGTAAACCACCTACACCTCCTCAACTACTTTCAAGCTGCTTCGCATCGTTACACGGCAGCGTTATAAATTATGTCGCTTGCACGGCTTTCTTCGTGATGTCCCATGTAATGCACTGAATTTATGTGCTTGAGGAACACCTTAATATTAAACGTTCCGCCGACCTTTGCAGAGGGTAACATAACGAGCCCCTTACGTGGGAGCATCACACGGACAGCCAACTAAAGGAAACATAAATCCACCCACAGGTGCGTCATTCGCACAGTCAGGCGTTTTAGATATTTCGAAGGCAGTGGTGATTAGCTCTCACTCTTCTGCCGTAGCCTTAATGGACTAGTTCGTAGGCCGATGCCTAACCGTTCATCGCTTCATGTGCTTTTTGAGTGCATGCAGGTCGCTGCTCACATTCACTCCTTAATGACCACATTGCCGCTGAACCATACTAATAGATCAGACGGAGGCCTCATTTATTTACCTCAGCATTGCACTCGCCATGTGGCTAAGAATACCTTTATTTCACAAAACCTGGACGTTTATTAGTATACTACCGGTGTGCCATATGAAAAAGAAAATTGCTTATGCAGACCTCACTATTTTAAAGGCGGTACTGGTGTGGCAAGGTGTATGAGAAGGATTTGTGTTACTTTTACAAATGTGCATATCTTCCCGCCGAAAGGTTCTTCTAATAATTAGTATGTGTTTCTTTAACAGATATTTGTAATAGTACTCGTTGGCTTTCGGCTATGTGCAGAGTTCGTGCAAGAATTTTTAATAAACGCTAGTTGCCATAATCTTTCGTCGTCAGCTCTTGTCTCCCGTTGTCAGGTGGTTTTTTCCCGGCTTTTAAGATGTCTCCACCCAGAAAAAACTCATTCGGCGCTTTCACGCCATCATTATTGTATTTGCCTCGTTCTAAGCCAGTAGGTGCTACAAAACCTGTCCCTGCGGCAAAACAAGTTTTACAGCCACGCCGTTACATAAGCTATAGGATGTATTGGTTGAAAAGTTTAGCTGTCAATTTCTTCGCTTGGTAACAATGGAAACGGCCACAGACATGGCCGATGCGCCACTGACATGTAGCGGCGTTGGCCACTGCGCCCGCACGCCGACAAAAGAAAACACCGGCGTCCGTCGTCTGCTCCGTTTCAACCCGATTATCCACGGTGGTGTCAACAGACATATGAATCGCACTCACAGTGGACTCGAGGCAATACTTTGCGTTCGGTGAGGTAGAGTTTGTAACGTGCAACACCGTCATGTGCTTAGCACGGACAAGTAGCGCCATCCCGTGGAGGCTGACGTAATCATTGATGGCGCACTGACGCGGTTGCCTGCATGCGTGCCTCGCCAGTGAATACAAGCAGTTGTTCAGTTTACAAAGTAAAATAGGCATGTGAAGTATTTTATTTCAATATGCAGACCTCGTATTGAGTTACAAAATAAACGTACGGGTCCAGCCAAATAGTTCAAAAAAGTGTCGAAAGACGGTGCGCACATAAAACAAAGAGATCCATGAGAGTGACGATTGGATTATACTTTATCGTGATCGCTCACACAGAAAGCCGTGCAATTTCGAAGCAAGAAATCTTAGTTGACGTATGTCATGGTCCTTGGATGGAGTATGTCTAGATTTTGTAGCAGATTAATTCAAGTAGGCAGAATAGCGTAGGCAACAAATTTGCGTGAAGTGCCCAAGAGATGCAAAACACAACACCTCAACAACACAGCAAATAAATGGTGATGATTCCAAAGCGCATTAACTGGATAGGCCACAGGGTTAAGAAAATGAGGAGTCTGCCTGGTTGGCTCGGCTCTCAACAAACTCAGCGAGAAGTGCGACAGACAGAGTAACCATCCGCATCCGTCAGGTGAGTGTCTCAGAACCACGTGTGACTGTACATATAGTACAGGCAGTAGACGCTTATTACCTCCCTTTGTCGCGTTGCCGGAAATACTTCGGATAAACTGGTCCATGCATAAACATGTTGCTAACAAAGAATGGGTCCAGTGTCAGAAAAGAAGTTGGCAGAATGCTGGCCACCTAAGCTTTATTCTGCAAATAGCTTTAAAATTTGAGCGACACTAAGTACTTGTGCAATATGAACTCAACGCACGCTTGAGCTGTTCGTCGTGTTCCTGATACAACAAATAGCCCTAAAAGTGTTTACACTCTACCAGTGACATTGTAGCGGAAGGGGATGACGTATTTCGAAGCAATATTTCTTACCCAGCGAAGGGCGCACAGTAGGAAATTATTACAGTGAATGACGTGCGTCCTTTCTTTGTGTTTCATCTTTTTAGTTTCGCTCTTACAGGGCAGCAGTTTTTCTCCCGCATATTTCTTTGCAGGAAAAATTTCTGTTGTACGTCGCAGGAGCTGCACGTGCGTTGCCGGTTCGACCAGTACCCCAGCAGGGCTGTTTTTGCTTTTCTTCATCATATCCACCAGACTGTCTGTGTCCAATCTTGGAAACCTTTTTCTAGTAATCCGGGAACAACTGCTGTCCTTCCACTCCCTAATTTTCTCATTTTCTGTGAAAGCTCGGTTATTTCCTACCAATGTCATAATTTTCATCGTTCTTCTGCTCCAGTCTCGTCTCTGGGTGGCCAGACTGTTTCTCTGGTGGTACACGGGTCCTCAGTCTGCATAGTACACCAGTTGAAAATCCATACCCTTCACCTGATTTAAGCTTTCATGTGTTCCACTCGAGCTTTATTCAGTTTCACTGACGCTAGTTTTCTACGCGCTGACGTTAATCCGAGCATTCTTCTCTTTCTGGCTGTTTTGGAATGCCTGAGTTTTTGTTCGAGGTATTTAGCATGGCGCCGAAATTCAGCCCCTTAAGATAACATTCTTTGGTTGATGTTATTCGTTTAAGCGGTCGGATCTACCTACTCATCATTGCTAGCCGAATGCACACAACTGGATGCTATTCTATGCCAAATATATTACTTTCGGTTCGGAGGAGCGGCGACATCCTGTAAAGGTTCGCTATATTCATCTGCCCCTCTAATCATCGTATTATCAAGCGCAAAGTAAGGCTTTGTACATACCTGTGAAACCTAATTTCGATATATTTATCAGTGTGTTTTCCACTCTTGACTATAGTTTCTAAAATACTTTTGTCTAAGCAATAGTTTCAGGAGTTCCTGATACTTTGAAAAACAAAGCCATCCTGAAATCTTAGGCGCCAAAAATATTTTGACGCTCTCTACAAAGGTGGTGAGGAATTCTTAATTGTGGTGTCTGCTTCTGTTACACAGAGTTTCATTTTGGTGACTGATTCTAGCACGTGAAATATTTATTGTCGATGTTGTTCATTGGAACAAGATAAAATTTGTGTTGCATAACCCAGGCACTAGTAGAATCCACGTTTACGGGAAAGCTTTGACGAATGAAGCACCGTAAGAAAAACTTAAGTTCTTGCACGTGATCATTGCAATGGAAATAAACGACGCTGATTGAAAACGCTTGAAAAAAATTGGCAGCGTATCTGCTGCTTTCGTTGCAACTGTCGACAAAATAAAAAAAGCTTTAGAAAATAATCAGACATGGAGATATTTTGCGTTACATTCTTTAATGAGGTAGGTCAATAATTGTTAACGCAGATTTAGTGCACGGAGGAGGCTTGCAATCACCGAAAATATATTTTGTCCGCTTCATCAGTAGATTTCAAGACAAGCCCAGGCAAATAAAATACGGAGCTGCTTGAAGCTTCTTTGAGCAGGCAAAAAAGAGGCCGAAATTAAACTTTGGCAGATAGAATTTTACTGCCAACACTGCCTCAGCTGGGAATAAAATTCACCGTTTCCCTAATATGGAAATCTGGATTGAGGGAATGGGTTCACCACCTTCAAGGGCTACAGTAAAGTCAACTTTCGGTGCCATTAACGAACTCGGCTACAGAAATGCCAATACGCAGCTCATTATTTGCACATGCAAGCTACGAGAGTTTGTGACAATCATTATTCACTTGCCTGAACCAAAAAACATTGTTCAGCCAGCACAATAACCCGCCATTCAGTCGGCAATTCGTTTGTTATAGGAATCAGAAAGGGGCTTTGAGTTTGTACGTTGTAATGAACTAACGAACATAACGAACATAAAACAAAATGGGTTATTACCATTGTTGTGTTGCTTGAGAAAGCCATGGAGCATTTCACGCGTCAGCTGAAACCAGGGAGAGATGTCCCCTTTCAGTGAAACCGGGCGGAATAATATCGCGAATCGAACTCCTTACGTACAAGGCCTATTTTTATTTGCAATCCGGGACAGCCCAATAGCGTGCATCTGGATATTGGATCGCGGCCGTGCTACACAGTTTTTGCGCCCGTACTCGAAGTAGCCAACTATAAGATGAATGGCTAATTCCGTGGCACTTTTTGACGTTCCATATATTTTCTGCTTTATACTTGGGAGGCATTTCACGATAACATTATTTCTTGGAATTATTTTAACGTCCGATGCAAGGTTCAGAATTTCTTATTATTTTTTTGACTGCTCGCAATTTTCTGTCCATTGAAATATTCCGTGGTGTCAACTTTGTTCGTAAATTGCTGCAAAGGGAGATTTTTTAACACTTTTGGAGAACTTGATGTTTACATAGATATCCCGCCTTATTTATTCGCATTAGGGCGCAGCTTCACTATAGCATTTCTTAAGAAGTGTGAGTGCGCATGTTTTGTGAGTTCAAAGGCTGCTTTTAAATAATAAAAATAAAAAGAAATAAAGCATGAAGAGATTAGAAGTCGAAACGTAGAAGCCGTTAAACTAAATTACAGCATTGAGCCTGACGACAACCAGGTCCCCGCGTAAGAAAAACGTGCCGATGCAGGCCCAATGCGCCCACACGTTAACGACCATTACCTAATTTAGAAGCAAATATAAATGAATCAGGGGTTGTCAGGCGAATAGAATATTTACGGACAACTTAATGTTAAGCCCAGTGCCTCGCAAGCGCGCCTCTGCGCAGATCACCCACGCGAGAAAAAACCTGTCAGAAGCGATTGTTTTGTTGCCGGATAAAAGCCTGCACAAACCCTCCGGTAAACAACCGACGTTACCCTTAAAGATACGTGTTATCTCTTTATTGGGAATGGCGTGAGAAATCCTCCGAACCAACTTCCCCACAAAACATTTTTCTGAGTTAATATTAACGTCATTGCTCGTAGGTGTTTGTGTTTTTAAAGCATAACAGGAGTAGTCATGCACTTGCTTTCTTACTGTTTGCTAATTCAGTGTTTTAAATGTTGAGCGCCGGCACAGCGTGTTCTTCGATAAGAACATGTTTACACGCCTGCCAAGGGAATTGCCTCGTTTTTTGCTGCCCTAGTAGTGTTAAGATGGCTGCGTTTGCTCTCTTGGTACTGTCGGAAGCCTTCTCTGAAAAAGATGTTTACGCGTTATCTAATGGGTTTGCCGCGGATATTGTTCTCGCCGTAATGTTTACGCGCTTTAGTTATTTTGGCATCCCCTTTTTTTATGAGCAAAAAAAAAACGGCAGGCAAACATTTCCTTATAAATAGCCAGCTGATGACCCTCCTTTGTTGGTTTTCTCTTTTTTTTGTTTATAGGAACAGGCAAGAAAGCAGTAAAAAGATTCGAGGCCGCAAATTCCCAGTAGGGCGAACATAGCAACGATAAATGATTAGCAGGGTGTCTCTACGCATACCGAATTTCTGATTACATAGCCTACGCAGCACTCCAGCCCTTTCTCACCTTTAGAAGCAACGTACGAAATATAAAGACGCCATGTGAGTTGGTCGTCATAAATTGTACCCTGATAGTGAATTTCCGTTACCTGAGCGGTGGATAGCAAGCTGTATGTTGGATATAATGATATAGGGTTATACCAGGTAAATACTATAACGGCACATTTCCGTAAATTCAGCGAGAGATTTACCGTGCTCAGTCATTTATCCAGGATAACCACATTGTCTTGCAGTCGGTCACACAACTGGTAGATGTCGCTATCCGCCGATTAAAAAACAATATCATAGGCATAAACATGAATAGATATACCGTTCTGCATTGGGATAAAACTGAGCAATATGTTAAAATAACAGAAGAAAGAACACACCCCTGAGGAACTCCAAGAAATTGATTTATATCCAACATTTATATGTATTTTTCTGCCTGAAGTATGCCTCCTGTTTTCCTTGTGCGTGACGATATTCACAAGAATGAGCTGTGCTTCCTGAATTAGTGGTTTTTAAATTTTTCGCTCTATGATATTCTACTTTATGAATTATTTTACATTTTGGCAAGGCTTCTGAATCGAGGCATTTACCCACATTCACATATGCATAACTTGATACGTATATATATAAATACATGCGAATATATAAAAATTTTAATTACATACATACATACATACAACATACATACATACACATACATACATACAACATACATACATACATACATACATACATACATACATACATACATACACATACAACATACATACATACATACATACATACATACATACATATATATATACATACATACATACGTACATACACACATACATACATACCTACATACACGCGGGCATACATGCATTCATACATGCTTACAAGCATAAAAACATGCATACGGACCCAACAGACCCACAGACCGGCAGAGAGACCAAAAATATCAATCGCACTCTCGGAACGACAAATATGCAAAGAACGCAAAGCTTTCCAAAATCAAGTCCGACACCAAAATTAACAAGCGCAGAAGGTATTATGTCGATGCGTATGACGTAAGACTGTGCGCTGTTCTTGCGGACACCTCTTTGTTATCGCATAGTTTCCTGCACTGGGATGTCCAGGCTTTATTGATAATAGCATTCCATGGTTTTTTGTTAGTGTTCAAACCATCGCCTTCGTTAGTCGGAGGGCTGCATTTTTGTCTACGTTTGCACCGAAACTGCTTGGACCGTCAGGAATTGCAAATTTGGATTGACCTCGGCTCATAACGCGAGGGGCTCAGGTTTGATTCCGACGGCTCGAAGCGTTTAATATCTCTGCACTTCACCCACGATCTTCGTCAGAGAAACTTGGCTTTCGGGCAGTGCGTGTTAGGGGGGAGTACAGACAACAGCAGTGACAGGCTGAAGCTTCGGTCGAAAATTTCTGCCTCTAAGTACACCCAGAAGAATTATTGTATGGGAAACATTGTCATAGTTGGTGCACGTTAGAGCTAACGTCTGGCCGTTGCACGCCCGTTTCTTTCCCTTCTCGTATTGACATTAGTTGTAGCGCGTGCGAATTTAAACAAAAACAGGGGATGGTTCTCGGAAGAAACTTTATGAACAATGATCATTAGGCAGGCTTTAGGAATTTCACCCATAGCAGGCAAGGCACGTCCATAGCCACCTTCGCCACTAAAGTGCCTCCGACACTGAAGGAGTAATGCGGTCGGAGGGCCCTAAAAATAACGTTCCTCGTACTTAGGAGCGGCATTCAAAGACCAGTTCTGCAGTGAGTGTCTAGTGTGATTCCGGGTTAGGAAATAAGAATGGTCCTAGGAGGCCTATTACTAAGGAAGCGTACCTGTGAACAATGTAAGGGCAACCGTGGTAGAAAGGTGTAGGGTAAACCACCTACACCTCCTTATCTACTTTCAAGCTGCTTCGCATCGTTACACGTCAGCGTTATAAATTATGTCACTTGCACGGCTTTTTCGTGATGTCCCATGTAATGCACTGAATTTATGTGCTTGAGGAACACCTTAATATTAAACGTTCCGCCGACCTTTGCAGAGGGTAACATAACGAGCCCCTTACGTGGGACTATCACACGGACAGCCAACTAAAGGAAACATAAATCCACCCACCGGTGCGTCATTCGCCACAGTAAGGCGTTTTAGATATTTCGAAGGTAGTGGTGATTAGCTCTCACTCTTCGGCCATGGCCGCCATTTAATGGACTAGTTCGTAGGCCGATGCCTAACCGTTTCATCGCTTCATGGGCTTTTTGAGTGCATGCAGGTCGCTGCTCACCTTCACTCCTTAATGACCACATTGCCACTGAACCGTACTAATGGATCAACGGAGGCCTCATTTATTTACCTCAGCATTTGCACTCGCCATGTGGCTAAGAATACCTTTTACTTCATAACAACCTGGACGTTTATTAGTGTACTACCGGTGTGCCATATGAAAAAGAAATTGCTTATGCACACCTCACTATTTTAAAGGCGGTACTGGTGTGGCAAGCTGTATGTGAAGGATTTGTGTTACTTTTAAAAATGTGCATATCTTCCCGCCGAAAGGTTCTTCAAATAATTAGTATGTGTTTCTTTAACAGATATTTGTAATAGTACTCGTTGGCTTTCGGCTATGTGCAGAGTGCGTGCTAGAATTTTTAATAAACCCTAGTTGCCATAGTCTTTCGTCGTCAGCTCTTGTCCCCCGTTGTCAGGTGGTATTTTCCCGGCTTTTAAGATGTCTCCGGCCAGAAAAAAACTCATTCGGCGTTTTCACGCCATCATTATGTATTTGCCTTGTTCTAAGCCACTAGGGGCTACAAAACCTGTCCCTACGGCAAAACAAGTTTTACAGCCATGCCGTTACATAAGCTATAGGATATATTGGTTGCAAAGTTTAGCTGTCAATTTCTTCGCTTGGTAAGACTGGAAACGGCCCCAGACATGGCCGATGCGCCACTGACATGGAGCGGCTTGGGCCACTGCGCCCGCACGCCGACAAAAGAAAACACCGGCGTCCGTCTTCTGCTCCGTTTCAACCCGATTATCCACCGTGGTGCGAACAGACATGAATCGCACTCACAGTGGACTCGAGGCAACACTTTGCGTTCGGTGAGGTAGAGTTTGTAACGTTGCAACACCGTCATGTGCTTAGCACGGACAAGTAGCGCCATCCCTTGGAGGCTGATGTAATCATTGATGGCGCACTGACGCGGTTGCCTGCATGCGTGCCTCGCAAGTGAATACAGCAGTTGCTTCAGTTTACAAAGTAAAATAGGCATGTGAAGTATTTTATTTCAATATGCACACCTCGTATTGAGTTACAAAATAACGTACTGGTCCGGCCAAATAGTTCAAAAAGTGTTCAGAGACGGTGCGGACATAAACAAAGAGATCCATGAGAGCGACGATTGTTTTACTTTATCATGATCGCTCACACCGAAGCCGTGCAATTTCGAAGCAAGAAATCTTAGTTGACCTTTGTCATGGTCCTTGGATGGAGTATGTCTAGATTTTTGTAGCAGATTAATTCAAGTAGGCAGAATAGCGTAGGCAACAAATTTGCGTGAAGCGCCCGAGATGCAAAACAAAACACTCAACAACACAGCAAATAAATGGTGACGATTCCCAAGGCGCATTAACTGGATAGGCCACAGGGTTTAAGAAATGAGGAGTCTGCCTGGTTGAATCGGCTCTCAACAAACTCAGCGAGAAGTGCAACAGACAGAATAACCAACCGCATCCGTCAGGTGAGTGTCTCAGAACCACGTGTGACTGTACATATAGTACAGGCAGTAGGCGCTTATTACCTCCCTTTGTCGCGTTGCCGGAAATACTTCGGATAAACTGGTCCATGCATTAAACATATTGCTAACAAAGAATGGGTCCAGTGTCAGAAAAGAAGTTGGCAGAATGCTGGCCACCTAAGCTTTATTCTGCAAATAGCTTTAAAAGTTTGAGCGGCACTAAGTACTTGTGCAATATGAACTCAACGCACGCTTGAGCCGTTCGTCGTGTTCCTGATACAACAAATAGCCCTAACAGTGTTTACACTGTACCAGTGACATTGTAGCGGAAGGGGATGACGTATTTCGAAGCAATATTCCTTACCCAGCGAAGGGCGCACAGTAGGAAATTATTACAGTGAATGACGTGCGTCCTTTTTTTGTGTTTCGCCTTTTTAGTTTTGCTCTTACAGGGGAGCAGTTTTTCCCCCGCATATTTCTTTGCTGAAAAAACTCTGCTGTATGTCGCAGGTGCTTCTCGTGCGTTGCCGGTTAAACCGGTACCCCAGCAGGGCTGTTTTTGTTTTTATTAAGCATATCCACCAGACTCTCTGTGTGCAATCTAGGAAACCTTTTTCTAGTAATCCAGGAACAACTGCTGACCTTCCAGTCTCTAATTTTCTCATTTTCTGTGAAAGCTCGGTTATTTCCTACCAATGTCATATTTTTCATCGTCCTTCTGTTCCTGTCTCGTCTCTGGGCGGCCAGACTGTTTCTCTGGTGGTCCACGGGTCCTCAGTCTGCATAGTACACCAGTTGAAAATTCATACCCTTCATCTGATTTAAGCTTTGATGTGTTCCACTGGAGCTTTATTCAGTTTCACTGACGCTAGTTTTCTATGCGCAAACGTTAATGCGAGCATTCTTCTCTTTCTGGCTGTTTCGGAATGCCTGAGTTTTCATTCGAGGGACATAGCATGGCGCCGATATTCAGCCCCTTAAGATAACATCCCCTTGGTTGATGTTATTCGTTTAAGCGTTCGAGTCTACCTACTGATCATTGCTTGCCGAATATACACAAGCGGATGGTATTCTATGCAAATATATTACTTGTGGTTCGGAGTAACCCCGACATCCTGTAAAGGTTAGCTATATTCATCTGCCCCTCTAATCATCGTATTAGCTTAAAGTAAGGCTTTGTACATACCTGTGAAACCTAATTTGGATATAATTATCAATGTGTTTTCACTCTTGGCTATAGTTTCTGAAATACTCTTGTCTAAGCATTAGTTTCAGGTGTTCTTGATACTTTGAAAATCCAAGCCACCCTGAAATCTTATGCGCCAAATATATTTTGACGCTCTCTACAAAGGTAGTGAGGAATTCTTAATTGTGGTCTCTGCTTCTGTTACACAGAATTTTATTTTGGTGACTGATTCTAGCACATGAGAAAATTATTATCGATGTTGTTTGTTTGAACAAGATAAAATTTGTATTGCATAACCCAAACACTAGTAGAGTCCACGTTTACGCGAAAGCTTTGACGAATGAAACACCGCAAGAAAAACTTAAGTTGTCGCACGTGATCATTGCAATGGAAATAAACGACGCTGAATGACAACGCTTGAAAAAAATTGGCAGCGTATCTGCTGCTTTCGTTGCAACTGTCGACGAAATAAAAAAGCTTTAGAAAATAATCAGACATGGATATATTTTGCGTTACATTCTCAAATGAGGTAGGTAAATAATTGTTAACGCAGATTTATTGCATGGAGGAGGCTTGCATTCACCGAAAATGTATTTTGTCCACTTCATCAGTAGATTTCAAGTACAAGCCGAGGCAAATAAAATACGGAGCTGCTTGAAGCTGCTTTGAGCAGGCAACAAAGAGACCAAAATTAAAGTTTAGCAGATAGCATTTTACTGCCGTAACCCTGCCTCGGCTCAGAATAAAATTCACCGTTTCTGGAATATGGAAATCTGGCGTGAGGGAATGGGTTCACCGCCTTCAACGGCTACAGAGGAGTCAACGTTCGGTGCCATTAACGAAATCGGCTGCAGAAATGCCAATACGCAGCTCCTTATTTGCACATGCAAGCTTCGACTATTTGTAAAAATTATTATTCAGTTGCCTCAACCAAAAAACATTGTTCAGCCAGCACAATAACCCGCCATTCAGTAGGCAATTTGTTTGTTATTGAAATTAGAAAGGGGCTTTGTGTTTGTAGGTTGTAATGAACTAACCAACATAACGAACATAAAACAAAATGGTTTGTTACCATTTCTGTGTTGCTTGAGAAAGCCACGCAGCATTTCACGTGTCAGCTGACACCCTTTCAGTGAAAACCGGGCAAAATAATATCGCGAATCGAACTCCTAACGTACAAGGCCTATTTTTATTTGCAATCCGGGACTGCTCAATCACGCGCGTCTCGATATTGGATTGCTACCGTGCTACACAGTTTATGCGCCCATACTCGAAGTACCCAAACTTAAGATGAGTGGCTCATTTCCCTCGCACTTTTCTGACGTTCCGTTTATTTTTTGCTCTATGTCTGGAAGGCACTCACGACTACAATATTTCTTGACATTATGTTAACGTCCGATGCAAGGTTGAGGACTTCCTTATTATTTATTCGACTGCTCGCAATTTTCTGTCCATTGAAATATTCCATGATGTCAACTTTGTTCGTAAATTGCTGCAAAGGGAGATTTTTTTACACTTTTGGAGAGCTTGATGCTTATATAAATATCCTGCCCTATTTATTCGCGTGCGGGCGCAGCTTCAGTGTAGCATTTCTTAAGAAGTGTGAGTGTGCATGTTTTGTGAGTTCAAAGGCTGCTTTCGAATAATGAAAATAAAAAGAAATAAAAAGCATGAAGAGATTAGAAATGAAAACGAAGAAGCCGTAAACTAAAATGCAGCATTGAGCCTGACGACAACCACGTCCCCGCGTAAGAAAAACGTGCCGATGCGGGCCCAATGCGCCCACACGTCCACGTCCATTACCTAATTTAGAAGCAAAAAGAAATGAATCAGGGGTTGGCAGGCGACTAGAATATTTACAGATAACTTATTGTTAAGCCCAGTGCATCGCAAGCGCGCCTCTGCGCAGATCACCCAAGCGAGAAAAAACCCGTCAGAAGCGATTGTTTTGTTGCCGGATAAAAGCCTGCACAGACCCTCCGGCCTGCACAGTGTTACGGCAGACCCTACACAGACCCGACGTTACCCTTAAAGATACGTGTTATCTTTTTATTGGGAATGGCGTGAAAAAGTCCTGCGTACCAACTTCCCCACAAAACATTTTTCTGAGTTAATATTACCGTCAGTGCTCGTAGGTGTTTGTCTTTTTAAGCATAACAGGAGTAGTCATGCACTTGCTTTCTTATTGTTTGCTAATTCAGTGTTTTCAATGTTGAGCGCCAGGACAGAGCGTTCTTTGATAAGAACATGTTTACACGCCTGCCAAGGGAATTGCCTCGTTTTTTGCTGTCCTAGTAGTGTTAGATGGCTGCGTTTGTTCTCTTGGTACTGTCGTAAGCCTTCTCTGATAAAGATGTTCACGCGTTATCTAATGGGTTTGCCGCGGATATTGTTCTCGCCCTAATGTTTACGTGCTTTAGTTAGTTTTGGCCCCATCCTCCTCTTTTTGTATGAGCACAGAAAACGGCAGGCAAACAGTTTCCTTATGAATTGCCGGCTCAAGAACCTCCTTTTTGGTTATCTCATTTTTTGTTTATAGGAACAGGCAAGAAAACAGTAAAAAGTCTCGAGGCCGCAAATTATGACAACACAACGAAAATCAAAATCCAAACAAACCAACAAAACGTAATAGATTTTCTGCTCCCCTCCGGATTCGTATGGCATGGTACTAGAGCAGTGCGGATTGCACCGCGTGTGCTACGCTGCAGCTGTTCGAGCATACGCCCGTTATATTGGCTAAATATGCTTATACCCTGTGCCGTGCTTCGTAGTAGTGGCAGCTGCTTGATTTTGTGCGCGTTAAGCAGCCCCTACAAATAATTGTTCGTGCCGGTGTCTTGCAGGTCCTTTGTTGAGGTATAGGCGCGTACCCGATTGCGATTTTAAGGGAATATCTTAATGCACCCTTGTGCTCTTGAGCTGAGGTCTATTGAGATTTTTGTACGGCATATTATAAATAATATATAAATTGGGAAAACCTGAGTCAAGGCAAAGGACATAAGCTTTCGGAGACCTATGTGCCTGTTCGTAATTGTTCAGAGCATGATTAACACCCCGTTTTCCTTATGTAGGATTTTGTGCACTGCATGTTTTTTGCGTTTTTTTTCTGTTTCAATCCGAGTACGTTTATTGCGAGCGCTACGGTACGGTTCTGCCTTGCAGGTGCACCTTAAGTTGAACTTGTCGTTGTTTGCTGTTTTGTTCAGTGTGAACAAGAAAATATATTTTCCAAAAGACGAATAAACGAAATCGAATAGACGCAAACACGATGCTGTGGTGGCGAAGTAGGATAATCGTGGGCTTTCGCTTTCAGATGACGTATGCAGAGTGTAGAGCGATAGGTATTTTACGTCATTTATTTTGCCACCTAGGTAGCAAAATAAATCTGGTGCTTTTGTTTCGAGCCTAATTTCGTAGCAACTTGTTAATTTTGTAATTATAACAAAAAACTGAACTCATGCTAGGATTGGGTAAGTCCTAGTATTTGGCTTTCATAACGCCAAACATTTTGTGTGCTAATTTCACATCGACATTTCTGAGCACATGCCACCAATGGCAGTAGTTTTCAGTTTTTTTGTGAATATTCAGTCATCACACAGGCTGTTGTGAAATGTGTTTCTACAGTGGTATACACTCTTCGTCCCGCCTCTCCTGAGCTAAACGCACTACAGAAAAGCCACCTCATTTATAATGTCCCTCCGTTGCCACAGCTATCCTTCGCAGATACCTATACAACCGCGCGCTTTTTTCGAGTTGCCGCCGTCGCTGTGGATGTGTGTTTACATTTTTAAAGCGAATCATTCTTTCTCTCACTAATTTCGGTGTCGTAGCCATAACGTACTTCAATAAAGCAAGTGTACACAAGGGCAAGGCAGATAATGATGATGATTACGCAAAAAACCCTTGCCTTGATAGGAAACTAAACTGGATCCCTGGCAATATGACACCGACCTCTACCCGATTTGTCCGTTTCCTACACGGGCAACAATGAAAGGGGGGGAGGCACATAGCCCAGCATTTATTATCCTGTAACGAGGTTCAACTGTTTTGGGCTTGAGTGAATATATTGACTACTTCTGGGAGGAATAGGTCTCAGTGATGATAAAACTTCCTGATACAGCCGTTTGCTCTTAGGTGGGTCGGTGTAAATGATACACGCCCTGGTTCTGTGCGGTGATGTACTCGGTCAAGCTAGGATCATCGATTCATCTACTTGCCTTTTTATTGTTCATGCATGATAAGTAGGATGCGAAGTCAGCGTGAATGTGTCGTAGGATATGATGGGGTACGCTTCGATTCTTCGGAAACGTGTGTATTTTCGCCTTAGCGGAGTAGGCCTTTATCATACACTGGGAAATTCAACAGCATCCGTGGGTTTAGTTAACTCCCTCTATGTGCGATTGAATTGGACAAGTTTATAATAGTCAGAATGGTGAACAGTTAGGGTACGCTTCTTAAGGCCTGCAAAGCTTCTGAGTAGTTGGTGATGAGAGATTTAAACTGCTTCATCTCAAACACGGATTTGATTGTTTGTGGGGATTAACGCGCCGACGCTACACTGGCGATGAGGCGTGTCGTATTGGAGTGCTCCGGGTTTATTTTGACTACCTGAGGATCTTTACCGTCCATCAAAATCTCTGACACACGGGGGTTTTTCACTTTTCGCCTCCATCACAAAAGCGGCTGCCATAGCTCGGGAATCAAACCCGCGTCCTTAGGCTCAGCAGCGCAACGCCATAGTCAATGAGACACCATGGCGGGTAGCTCAACCAAGAAGCGAGAATATCTGCTCTGTGCGCTCAGCACGAGTTGTGCTCAAAGACGTAGTGCAGTATAAGAGTCTTTATGTAAGATCGACACGATTGCCGGGATAAATGAATTGTGTGTCGGACCAGCCAAGTTAGTTTCCGATTATCTTTGCAACCTGCACTGTGGGGGCCCGGATTTTCAAGTAACAACTACAATACAACAAAAATATTGTTAGGAATTGGAAGTGGCTCAATAAGGTGGTAATTTTGCCCTTGCCTAGACAGAGACATGCGGTTAGCTGCAGGATTACTTAGACAGACAGAGGCCTTGCGCTAATTGTTTAAGGTATGTTCCGGTGTATAGAGAGTACTGCGAAAGCCCCTGCTTGTTGGAGTGCAGGATCTGCCCAAACGGACAAAATAAGTGAAAAATATCGTCTTCTTGCTTTCTGCTGCCCATGAGAGAGCCGTTTTCTGGAAGCCTCTTTCTTTGGCACTTACCCTCAAACTTTTAAAACATTCCTAATGTTTCCGCTGCTTGCTTCTTGTGGTTCTGCCCATATCCAACACTCTATACATACAGCCAAAACAGAAACAATCTCGCAAGCAGCAAGAGCCGGTAACGATCTATTTCCAAATATTACATTCACTTTTTCCAAGCAACGCGCGGAAATTGGCGCACTGGCAGTAAAATAGGGTAATCCGTTCGGATTTCTGTTTGCGCAACATTGCTAGTTCTCTGATGCTTGAGAAGCGAAAAAAGTGCCCTTCTGTCAGCAACACTGAACTAAAAAAACACAAAAGTTGTGGCCTTTTATAGCTTTTCTTCGGCAGACAGGAGATTCCCAACCAATCACTACCAATATATCTCTGGGAAATAACGTTGATTCGAAGTATTACTTTACTCGGGTGGGTGCCATGTACTGCACTCAACATTTTATTTGTAATACAGAGGCCCCCGCTTGATGCCGTACGTTGCAGAAATGCCCCAATTTTTTCCTGGTAACGAGGTGTCGTACGCACCGTTAGTTTCTGCTAATCTCAAGTAACACTTTACCTACCGTGGTATTTGCAATCGCACGCTTTCTCATTAAAGTTCCGAAAACATCACGCTGTACCAAAAATAAAACATAGCAAAGAAGGGAAAGCCCTAGCTTTGTTGTACCTTAAAAGGTCCCCTTTGTGTTACTAGATTGCTCGGGGTATGTTCGTGCCTCTTTGGTTTTACGAGAACATCAGTCCTCCTGTAATTCACCTGCATTTGTAACGAAGGCAGCTCGCTATGTGCCTTTGGAAAGGATTTCTTGATACTGACGCATCCTCCAAAAAAAAACTCTTACCATCCTTAAAGGACTGCTGAAATTAAAATACACCGGTACCAACAACGCTAAAGCAGACGAAGGTTGTAGAAAGGTGCGACCGGTATAGTTTAGTAATCTAAGGATGTTGTAAGCACCGCAGTAGCCCGGGTAATATCTTTCCTAAATTTCCCCTTTCAAAAGAAGTTGCGGTTGCTTTATGCCTCAATAAGCAACTAGGTTTGCATTTCGAAGACATTCCTAACGGAGGGACTCTCTTTTTATTTCAAGAAATATGATGTGGCCCTAAAAATCCTGGGTTTTCCGGACCGTTTGCGGTAAATATCTGCACGTCATCAACACCTATACGCTTCAACAGCAGCGCCGTAGATTCGGAAAAGAGCTTTAATGCTTTTTTCCCTACAACCATTCGTAAACAAGTCATACAATGTTTAACTTCACCTCCGTGCTTTTCGTTACTGAGTCGGTGTCATAGATATTTAGAAATGGCAGTTCTAACGTAAGGAACGTAGGTCTGTTACTCTAGAAACTTTTAGCCGAGCCCGAGCATGTTGGGCAACACAGCCGTCAAATAACACTACCAACCTCTCTGCTAAGAAGACGCATCACAGGAATTTTGCTTACCAAAGAAAGTCGCGCTGATTTGGAGAAGTGATAGGGTGATTTTAATTACGACTCCCCCTTGGGTGAATCGCTACTACCAGTTCCGATTCCAACTGATTAAAAGGTTTTCGTTGCCAAGATGACGTAGGAATTTTGTACGGATGTCAAAATGTAAAATTTTCTATCACCACGTACACGATAGGATGGCAATGAAAAGGTTACGCGGCCATATGGTCGTCTTTGTTTCAGATCCCACAGCACACGTGTTGAATACAAAGCTACAAAAGCAAGCACCCAAAACAGATTAAAAAATATAAACTTCGTTGCGTGTTTTATGAGAAGTGGAACGCAGGATTTAAGAGGAGGCAGGCTGACAGCGTAGGCACATGCAAATACTGTCACTGTTATGGGATAATCTCCTCTCGTCCCAAACAGGCGGGTTTATACTTCCAATGCTACTCTGGCTCGTCACACCGTCAGGGTGTTTACTTAGAAATCATGTTTCAGAGGATCGACAGCGCTTTGTTGTGTGCTGACACAGGACTGAGGGGGACGTATTTTTATTTTAAATGTAATAGAATGCGTCGAAATGCCAATCCGACATTGTTTGTCTGCATAATGCAGGATAAAAATGCCAGTATTTCGTCTGCCTCTGTGAAGTGAGAATCAATCTGGTATCTAAGTTAGCGTAGCAGACAAGGGCTTTTATCCTCGTGTGCCCTTTATATCGCGTTCGCGTGTGCATTTTTTTCATTCATGGGACGTAAGCTCTTCGTACATCGCATGTGAAAAGTCAGTCCCATCACAGGTTTTGTCAACAACCCCCGACGGCCATTTAGCAGTCTGGTTTGTATTTCCCCCGAACCTAGGCTTTTTATTTATTGACTACAATCTAAAAAAGCGTACACGATTCGAAATTTCAGAAAAACAGATTTTTAGGTGGCACAAGTGGATATCCAGGCTCTGCATGTGCCAGGCACCAGAGCTTCAAATATTAGTTGTCCCTCTATATTTCCGTAAATAGCATCACGAGAATCACAGAAAGAAAAGATGACATAGCTAAAAGGAAATTTGCTCCAATAAAGTGCTAAGTTGGATGTTCGAAGAAACGTTCGGTTAGAGGGACAAACGACGGCAGTGATGACAAGCGAATGCTCTGCTTACGCCGCGACGAGAATCAGGTAACCATGGTTTTAAGTTGGCGGTAGACTTTGGTCATCAAGATCCCAATTTTAAACGTTCTTGAGTAGGGCGAATCTTCAAGTGGCAATGCACAAATAGCATGTAAAAAAACGACTGGGAAGTGCGCAGAGCTATCACAAGTGTTAGATGCAAAACCTCTCTTGCTCTCGGCTGTGTCGTCCGTCGTCCGTCCGTCGTTCGACTGTCGTCTATCCGCACCACTCCCCCTCTCCCCACCAGCTGTGCGATAGCACGCGCTCTTCTCCTCGTCTCCCACTCTCCACGCCAGCTGTGCGATAGCGCGCGCGCTGCTCATCACCGCAGCTGCGCGATCGGCACGCATGCTCGTCTGCTCCCTCATCTCCTCCTCTCCACTCTGTCTGCTGTATATAATAAACCTGGTCCGCCTGCCACTCCCTCAGTTGCAGCTTCGGTTGAGTCACGCTGCGCCGCCCGGAGTTCCGTCATTTTCCCTTATTTGGATACCCAATAGGGGGAACGTTAAGGAACCTTTGAGATGCTTCGCATCAACTCTCAGGGTTCCCCTGCGGGAAGGTGGTGTTATTTTTTTTTGCAAGGCGTACCATCGTTCGGCTGAACTAATGCTCAAAATAGCCTAAGGTAAAACGCACGCGTAGCCCATGCAATCATAATTGTGCGCTGAAATCATCTCGCAACATTATGCAAAATACCTTCTTCTGGTACAACGCACTATTGATAAGATATGCGAGAAAGACAAACCAGCCAACAAGAAATGTCCTTCTGTCATTATGTATATCTCGTCTCGTCAGCACAAGTCGCTGTTTAGATTTCAAATTAACTTCTCCAAGCTACTCGGCTGTAGCAATGCAATGCGCATCGGTGTGCTTTTAAAAGGACACCGGGCAGTGAAAAAACTTTCGCAATTACTCTTCCGGTTTTTTCTAAGATTTTCTGTCCTTGCCTGTGGTGGTAAGCAACAGGCGCATGCCTTCACATTTGTCAGCATCTCTCCAGCAAACGAGGGTTAGCTTTTTTACGTTCTTTGAATCGGTTTTTATTGAGTACTCCACAGCGAAATCACCCATGCCATCAAATCTTTGATAACCCTAAGTTTCTCATCCTACAAAAAATATTCAAGCTCTCCATGCAACCGTGGGACTACAGACAGGCGACCAGCTTTGTCGAGACAAATTGGGTAACACCATGGAAGGTGTAAAATTTTCAGAGTAGTCTTTTTCTGCGTTAACTTGTATACACCCTTTCTACACAAGTGTTAAACGCGTAATAAGTGCATGCGATGCTTTAATATTTTACACCATAAGAAAACAGCTATTTTAACTTTTATGTCTAACATTCCTAATTTTCGACGTCCCTTGGACGAACCACAAAATAAATCATTGCGATTTAATGCCTCGTAGTCAGGCAAACTTTGTATAAGAAGAGTTTTGAGTTAGCCCATCGCAAAATATGTGAACGCGCGGTTAATGGAAAGAACAGCCCAAGGATTCAGGCTCAGTGAAAGCAAACACTTGTATTAGAAATAATTTTGAGACTTGCACTTCCACGTAAGAATAAGTTCGTATTTCGAAGGCTATGACGATATCCCTAATCTTCTTCTCATCCGGCTTAGGGCAGGCAAGAGGCTCCCAGAGAACGCTTCTTATTGAACTAGGTATTTCGTGCCGTTCTGTTTTGCCTTAAGCAGAACCGGCTGGCTCGTAAAAACGATTGCAAGTGAGGCTATACCCTTAGCCTCTAAGCATTTTCAGCTGGAAGAGGTACATTTAGGCATGAGAGTCAGGCTAGCTGGGGTTTCCTAACCACTTACATGATCGCTAGCACAAAAGGAAGGAACAGTACCTCAAAAAGCTGCTGGGGCTACCGCTTTTCTCCCTCTCCCCCCGCCATCTCTATCTGTCGACCGTTCCTTGCGCTAATAACTGGAAAAAGAAATCAAGCAAGTATCTCCTTTGAGTAGCATTGTTGTGCTTCTGCAGCGGTGGCGCTCGATACAGCTGCGCTTGGGTTGATGAAGGGCATTCCTGTCTTGTGGAAGTGACATCTGCAATCAGAGAAGTACACACGGGATCCCGGAAGCATTACCGGGATCGGAACTTTTTATTGATTAAACATCCGCTGCTGGCATGCGAGAGTCGCACATAGCCAGTCGTTTTGGGAAGGGAAACGTACTCAAAGGGAGCAAAGTAGCAATCTCCTGCAGGGTGATGAAACGAATTGAGCGTGCAATAAAACGCAGATGAGCAAGGTTTTAAGCAGATGAACAAAACCTTGGAAACAACACAGTGCTTTGGCTGTTCCACTGAAGTGGACAAAGGCAACCACGCCGCCAGGTGATTTTGTCCAGGGGCCAGAACAAACTCACTATTTTCTTATCGGCTTTTGTGGTTATAAAGTGTTTAGCTTTGTTAGTAATTTCGCCTGCTATACCAGAAATATTTCCCTTTGGAGATATTTGATGGAAAAATCTTTTTGAATTGAAACCTGGCGAACATCTGTACTCTTAGAGGAAAATCGTCTCCTCCTCTTTTTTCAAAGGTGCACGTGGATGTCTCCGCAAGGCAAAACAAAATATTTAAATAACCATATTTAGCTCTCAGCGATGGTTTATTGGGAATTAGAGCCATGCTGAACTTTTAATAGCGTTCTGCTGCATGATGAGGACTAGAGTTCAATTCCGGCTACGGTGACCACTTGGCAGGTGGAGGCGAAAAGCGAAAACTCTTTTTTGTTGAAATTTAGCAACACGCTCGAGATCCTGAGGAGGATAAAATGAATTTACAGCAGCCCACTACGCCGCGCCTGGTAGCCTAGGCGTACTTGCGACGCATTAGACCACAACAATTTGAATATCGGAGCTTCTTTATACAATTGAGCAGGGGAATTAGGAATAAAACTTATTTTTTTGGAGTCATTGAAATTGAGTGTCTTCTAAGTCTAGAAGTGCCTGGGCAGTAGCTCACTGGGGGGCCCACTCAACCAGCCGAAGCCGATCGCCGGGGTGCAGACTAGCTAGCATGCCTTCCCACTGTTCATGTTTGGGCACTCTAGGGGGGTGGACGAGGCGAAGTGTGTGGGAGCATGCCCAGAGTATATTGTAGACTGTGCAAAATTGGCGTGTAAAATATGTTTTCGCTAGTCGTCACTTAACTTCCTTTACATACATCCACTACTTCGGGCTTACTTTATTGTTGCATCCACTCCAGAAAAGCGACGCCGCACGTAATGATGGGTTTTAACGTCAATTACAAGTATTGACTGGAACTTCAGCCAAAATACCTATGTTTTTATTGAGGGGGTTTGGTACCAAGCCTATTTATCACAGACTAAGGGAACCAAAACACATCCATCAAGAATATGTTGCACCTTCAAGGACCTCTTTCGAGGTTTGTTCCTATATAAGCGTTTCAGCGCCCAACAATGCCTTTTCTTTGTTTGTCGAGTTCAGTTTGTTCAAAGACACTACAAACAAAAAGCACCAAACAAACAACGTGCGACTAGACTTTTCAGAAATATCAGAACTCGGAGAATCGTACATATGCGACACATCGGACTGAACAATAATAGTTTAATTTGTGGTACACAGCTGGATAAACAACAAAAACATTTCTTAATGTGCGCGAAAAAACGAGAAAAAAAACAGGCGGGGAGTATGAGGCGTACTTAGTGCACCCGTAACTGAACGCACTAAATCCCACGTGAGCCTATGAAGACCAAGTACGGCTGCTCTACACAGACGGAAATGCTTTGTAAAACATGTCTGCTGCACAAAAAAATATTAGCGGCGAGCAGTTAGCCCGGCGTTTGCGTGAAATTTTTGCGTCGTCCTAGGGCAAAAAGGCGATGAATGCGAGCCAGAATGCGGAGCTCTAGAAAACAATTCAAGGGCACTTCAGAACCTCTTGTAAGATAATAATGAGGCAGAACAATGTACAATGGGTAGCCGCAACGTGATCTGAGAAGTTTTGCACTGTGAGTAATTAGGCTGTTGCTCCACTGTACTGAGTTTGCAGGAGAGAGGTCGAACCCCTGCGGTTAGCAAATATTTAACTGACAGCCAGAGCTCCAACTCCCCGTTAGTGCACCTGGCTTGCCAGCTATACGCTTTTTAACATGCAGCCGTACTAAGGGGATGCTAGTTAACTAGTTGAACTAATAATCTAATCAATGTACTGAAGCGCATATAGGCCTGCGTCAAAATAACTTTCCGTGATAATAATGAGCGACAACTACGCGTCACACAATGCAAAATGGTTTTATTGCTGACGCATTCCAGAAAGATATCTGTTTATGAAAGTCGATTCTGTTTGTAAAAAGCAGCAAGCTTTCTCGCCGTCTCTCCCGTGCCATTTATTGCAGATGAGGGAAACTCTAGAGATAGCTAAGTAGTTGCTTCAGGTATGTGTTGCCTGCCGTCCAGTTGATGTTTTCAGGCCGTTTATTTTCTATTTGTTTCTTGTGTGAGTTTTCTTTTTTTGGAGGGGAGGGAAGAGGTAAATTTGCAAGCGCTAGTAAATAGCCGAGCCTATTGTCAGCGTTCATGATTTGCTCTCTCTTAACAACGGTACTAGTCTTACGCAACTGAAGTTGAGCACTAGGGACGTCTTCTTCGTTGGATTGCCATGAAATGGCACTGGCCGACCGGCAGCGACGGGTGCAGACATGGAGGAAAGAAAAGCTATGGAGAGCCGCTAACCTGCCTTTCGGTGTACGCCAAACCCCAGGTTGGGAGGTCTCGTTTTTCATGTACTTCGTCCCCACCCGTCACGTCCTCCCCTTTAGCTCGGCTCTCTTGACGTATGCTTCGTGTGAACCTTTCAACCACTGCATACCTGTTCCGCCGTGGCGTGATGCAGGGCCTCTGTACACCAGTCTTTATTAGCCATTGGTACGCATCCGTTGTTGCTCGTGGCCTCATCTGAGCGTCAAAAGTAACACAACTTCTTCCACACTTTTCCCAATGCACCGGATGGCTAGCGGTCCTCTCCTACATTTTTCTCCATTATGGTAGGCGAAGCGAAACTCCATGTGGCCACAATTTACAACTATACAGCTTTCCTAGAAAGCTGTCAAATGGTAACGATTTGTCCTGAAGCAGCTGTTTTTACACCCGTAAGGCTGCTTTGAGGCGGATGTCACTTTTTCTGCGCAGAAAAAGATGGGAGGAGCCGAAAAAGGTGAGGCAGAGGGGCTGGTCTCCAGGGCAACCGGCACGCTTCCTATTGTACGCAAGCCATTTTCAGGAGGAAGAGGGAGGGGAAGGAGGATATTTAAGATCGCTGAATATGGTGGCTGCACACTGGGTCAGACCGAAAAAACCATGGGCGTTTTGGGAATGCCACAAAAAGGTTATGACGCAGTGTAGCTGGATTAAGAAGACAGGTCATAATCTCTTCAATGATTTCTAAATGCAAACCGCGAAATTGTAACGCTCTAATTACCCATGTTGGCTTTTTTCGAAAGCCTTCGAAAAATATAAAGCAGCATGCTAATTTCCACGGACATGTGGAGCACAGGTGAAGATTTTTTCAAGATTTAATAACAAAATGTTGCCTTTCTTAGGACCTCTGAAAATATCCTAAATGCTTAGTCTCCTCAAACAAGTTGATTAATGTAAGGTGGAAGTAATAAGAAACTGATTTTCGACGAGTTCTAAACGAGTAGTATTACGTTTTTCTTTGAACGAATGGGAGATGAGGTTGTTCGCTCGAACTCGAGGAACCATTTTCAATCAATGGTGTTTCGTATTAACCTGTAGCAGCGGGTCTTTTCTCCATACGTGTCGCAGCCGGGTAACCCTACGCTCTTCGCAATCAGAGTTCTTCGGGGAATTCGTCTTATTGCTCCTAGTCGGTAATGAAAGGTATTGTTTCGTGTAACAGGCTTCACATTTCATTCCTAGTCATACGTATGAAATGTTTTTTGTATAAAGTAGGAAATGAGGAGGAAGAAGGACAACTTCATATTCCAATAATCACCAAAGTGTTATATGAATTATGGGTTACTTTTACTCCATTAATTGGTCAACAGGTCTTGCTTCATGGAAACTCCCAAATCGCAGTTCATGGCCTGTATTTGGTTCTCAGGCTCAGAGCTAGCCACTGAATTCCCCGCTTCTCTTTAGTTAGATGCATCCGAAAAGAGACCATGACGCTTATTTACTCTACAGAGGGGTTGGTCAAATTTTAGGCCAACTTCTGCGTCACTACAGCACGTCTAGTACGTATCTTGCAACGATTAATATGATTAGGTCCACGATATCAAGCATGAAATCTTAACTAAGGAATGGAGTCTTGAATGTAACAGTACGCAATACATTCATAAGCATTTGTTACTGCGGCGATAAAGCCTTGAGTGAAAGCGTTGAGACTGGAGTTTGTATTCATGGTTTTTTATTTCTAGGTACGGCGTGATTAGTGCGAAGCAGAACCATTGAACAGATTAGGGTCGTTACGTATAAGGTTTTATGTAATTGCACTACGTGCCTCAATTAGATTCTCGGAAAGCGACAGAGCACAGCCTGCAAAATTAATATAAAATGGGGTTAACTTCATTAGCGGACACGGAGGCTGCTGCCGGTAGGAAGAAGGCTCTTCGTATGCTCGTGGAGTTCCGGGCTTCTAATTCACCCACACGTTCTACCCACTTTGGGAGCGACGATTATTTGTACGGCTTTAATTGGCTGCTGTTTTAAAGCTCTTCCGCCGTATAATAAGTTTTAGCTGTTGTTGGAGCGCCTATAAGTACCCCAGGCACTGGGCTTCATTGAAAACTCGAGAGCAGTTTTTATGCTGTGAAAGTAAGCACTTATTTGAGCAACGCTGGGAAAGGCGCCAGTTGGTACTGATTCATTTGAAACAGTAATTAGCAATTATGTTGGAATGATGGTCCCAGTCCCAGTTGCTAAAACGCAGTAATGCTCATTGGTTCTATGTCGGTCGTGAGAACTTTTACGTATGTCACTCGTGGTCGCCACGAAGGCAACTCGCTTTCAGGGACGCCCCAATTCATGCTACCGTGAATCTGTTCTTCATCCAGTGGTCGGTTGTAGCACGGCACACTGCCCAGGGCTTCACTTCGGAAATTTATTATGCAAGGAGTTCTTAAATCCGTATTACCCTCCAATTCAGGTGGGGACTGGGCTACAAAAATATACGCCAGAATGAAACTTTGATGAGGTAGAGGGCAGTTGTGGTGCGCGCATCGGAAACGGCTTCGATGAGGACGAAGTTCAACTGTTAAACGTGGACAATCACTTTGTGGGGGTATGTTCCCCCTAGTTGTCGCCACGAGGGAACCGGCAGAATAGCCAGTAAAAAAAAGTGACGTCGATGAAGAGGAAGATGAGATCGTGGGTGGTGACGATGCAGGGTCCCAAGGTCGGTAATATAATCTGATTGAAATACGTTCTTGGTTGGTTTATGAAGTAAGAAAATGGCCCCCTAGTCCAGATTCACGAATCAGAATGTACGGGGAGTTTGAGAGCTGGCAGGAGCTGACCATGGTAAGCCACAGGGGCTGGTCTCCAGTACGACCCGCACACTCTTTCTGATACGAAAGTCTGTTTTGGATGGAAGAGTGAGGGGAAGGAGGATGTTTAGGATCTGCTGAATGTGAATGTTTTCAACTAGGCCAGTCCCAAAGGACATTAGGCGTATTGGGAATGCCTAAAAATGATAGTGACGCAATATGTAGTCGATGACCTATTATAACAAAACCAATAGCTCTGGGTTCACAACATAGATCATAACCTCTTCTTTACTTTCAAAAGGGAAGCCATGTAATTACACAGTTTTAATTACCCATGTTGCCTTTTTCGAAAGCCTTCGAAAAACCTAAAGCAGCCCACTCGTTGGCCCGGAAATCTCGAGCACAGGTGATGATTCCTTTAGGTTTAATTAGAAAGCGCCGCCTTTATAAAACCGCTGAAAATATATTGAGTGCTTTGCCTCCTCAAACAAGTTCATTAATATCAGGTGAAAACAAAAAGAAACTACTTTTGGATAAATTCTAAAGGGGTGCTAGAACCTTTTCCTTTGAACGAATAGGAGATGCGGTTCTTCGCTGGAGCTCGGTCAACCATTTTCAATCGAAGGTGCCTTATACGTTGGGTTTAGGTGATTTTTTATTTCCTATTAATCTGTATCAGCGGGTCTTTTGTCCATACGTGTCGCAGCTGGGTAACCCTAAACTCTTCGCATTCTGAGTTCTTCGGGGAATTTGTCCAATTGCTCTCAGTTGGTAATGAAAGTTATTGTTCCGTATAACAGGCTTCCATTCTATTTGTATCCATAATTAGAAAACGATTTTTGTATAAAGCAGGAAGTGAGGCACAAGAAGATCAACTTTATATTGCCTACAATCACCGAATTGTTATATTGTCACGTGGATGTTTAGCAACGATCCCCTGCTTGCGGTATGCGTGATCGCCGTCCGCTCGCGGGCAGAACGATTCAGCCATCTTTGCTGAGACTCGCCGTGCTGCCTGTACTCTTCGGTGTAGCGCTACGCCTAATAAATAGGTACATCTCCATCCTGTTGTCTACGCCTCCGTCTACTAAGACGCAACAATATCAAATCGGTTGCTTTTCACACCGTGTAGTGAACAAAATGTGTTGTTTCATGGAAGACTCGAAATAGCAGTTGATGGGCTGTATTTTGGCCCCAAGCTCGGAGCTAGTCACTCAATTCCACCATTCTCTTAAGTTATACAGATGTCATCCGAAAAGAGGACATCAAACATATCGTGTATATATTCTACTGTCTGGCTTGTCAAATATTAGGCCGCGTTTTGCGACACTACAGCGCGTCTAATACGCAGCTTTGCGACGCTGAATATGATTAAGTCCTTGATATAAGCATACGATATGAGCTGAGAAATGGAGCCTTGAATGTTACTACGTCCAATCACAGTCACGAGCACTTGTTACAGCGGTGATAAAGTCGAGTGAAATCGTTAAGTCGGTAATTGCTATTACCCGCCGCGGTGGCTCAGTGGTTAAAGAGTTGCGCTGCTGAGCACGATGTTGCGGGTTCGCTTCCCGGCCGCGGCGGCCGCTTTTGTGAAGGAGGCGGAAAGCAAAAACGTCCGTGTGTACGAGGTTTCAGAGCACGCTAAAGAACCCCAGGTGGTCAAAATTAACCCACAGCCCTTCTCTACGGCGCGCCTCATCGCTTGCGTAGCGTCGGCGCGTTAAACCCCACAGTCAATTAATTGCTATTCATTACTAATAGTTCTAGGAACTGAGTGATTAACGCAAACCAGAGACATTGAACGGAAAAGGATGGTTATGGATCAGGTGTTATGTGATTTCACTACGTGCTGCCAATTACATTGTCGCAAAGCTACAGAGATGGGACTCAAAAATAGCATAACAGGGGTGAAGTTCATGAACCAACTCGGTGGCTGCTGCCGGCGCTCCGGAACAAGCTTCGGCACACTCTCGTTGTGTTCAGGGCTTCTCAATCATGGCGACGTTCTGCGCACTTTGGGCACGACCACAATTTGGGCTTGTTGTAGTGTGCTGCCATTGTAAAGCTTTTACGCCTCATGAAAAGCTGTAGCCGTTGTCGAAGCGAATACAAGTACCCCAGGCACTGCGCTTCGTGTAAAACACGAAAGCAGTTTTTATCCTGTGAACGTAAGTACTTATTTCCGCAACGCTAGGAAAGGGGCTAGTTGGTATTTATTCATGTCCAACACTAATTACCACTTCGTTGCAATCCGTTTTGCTGAAACGCCGTAATGCTTATTGCTTCTCATGTCGTCACATTATGAGTTTTACGTTTGGCACTCGTGGTCGCAACGAAGGAAACTCACTTTCAGGGACGCCACAATTGGCACTACCATGACACCGTCCTTCATCTAGAGGTCGGTTGCAGCATGGCACACTGCACAGGGTTTAACTTCCTAAATTTAATATGCGAGGAGTTCTTAAATTCCTATTACGCCACCCCACCCCCCCTCCCGCTGTAACTCAAGTGGGGATTGCGCTACGAAATTCTACTCAAGAATGAAGGAATTTCAAGCATGTTTTTTCTTTGCAGTTCAAACAGCTGGTATAAAGCCGAAATGCATCTTGGAATCGCAGTAAAAGTCCTTCGAATTCCTTTCGTGCAATAGTGTTCCCACATCAGGAGCGCGCAATTCGGCGTCTGCGTAATCCCGTTTACAAGTGGAATTCGCTGGACGTGCCAAACACGCCGAGACGCGGAAACCCGTGCTCGTGCTGCCACCACATCGCCCTGACATTACACTCCGCAATTAGGCCGCCAGAGGCCCGAACGCTGCGACACCGTTGCCAAAGTAGACACCACCGGCCGGCTTGACACAGAATATGTAGCCGAAGAAAGAATTAGAGACGGAAATTATAAAACGAGCATCTCAGAGCTTTCCAGGTGTTGTAGTCACGACAGCCATCGTTTGCCGGGCGGGGAGCTTTCAAATGTGTTGGCGACCTAGCTCTATCGGTATATTCGCAAACATTCTTGAGTACTGTGTAATGCTGTTACTCGGTATGCATACACAGCAACTGAACAGTGTTATTCCGAGCACCCTATCTGGTCATCGACGTCTCCGCAACAGGATGACTGTTTTTATAAAAGCGTATTGGACTATACTGTACGATACATGGGATTCATCTGTGTTGTGAAGATCTGAGAACGTCGTCCTGTTATCTCAGCGAATAAATAGCTGTCGTGAAGAAAGCGTTTGTCCAGCCCGTTGTTACTGCCTGGGGAACTCGGTCAAGGGTAGAAAACTACAACAAACACGTCGTACGTATTGACAGCTTGGCAGCAGACGCAATTCAGACTGTTGTGCACGTAACTATGCTCAAACATGACTAGCCGCATTGACCTGCTTATTTCACATTCCTAGAAGAAAGCATTCAGCAACTCGAAACTTGGGTGTCACCCTGATTGAAATCATAGGTTCATTTCGGATGTCCAGGAGATAGGTCTGCCGCCGTCTCCGAACGACTGGTTTCTGACAAGAGCCATTCCTATGCCTAGGATATGTCTTGGGAGGAAATAGCAGGGATCGTATGAAGAAGAGAACTGGGAAAAGTTCTGAGTGTCTACAAATCTTACAATACAGATTTCATTAGATCATCGAGTGTTCCAAAGTGCAAGCAGGGCTCCGACAACTTGAGCAGGCGTTGGGCGTTCGTTTTTGCACACACGTATCGACGGAAAAGGCGCAACCTCAAACCATAAAACATTCATATAGTACTGGATTCTGAAGGCTTTGAAAGCCTTTCTCTCAGTGTGGATTTACTCTATTTTTATGCCACTAAATATTTTCATCTCTCCGTAGCTTCTTTTTCATCCCGTGTTTTGTTTGCGGTTTCTTTATAACCAACACATTACATGAATGATCCACGTGTTGTCCATCACCAATATTACATAACTTGCGCTACCTCACCTATTTCAACGAATGAGAACGAAAATATCTGCTACACCAGTTAGTTCAAATATTCAAAACCAAATACACGTAGCCCAATTACACGTAGCACGCGCACTAGTACTCCCATTCTTTGGCCAAACATTGATGGTCATTCAGTTGCCTTCATTTGGTATGTGCTGTTGCGTTTTAAAGCGTAAAAGTTTAATTTATTTATTCAAACACATGAGTTGCAAGGATTGGGCAAGATACGGGGAAAAGCCTCACAAGAAAGGGTATGTATTCTGCCACACTGACGTCACCAACCCTTCCCTCACGCTTTACTCATTGGTGTGATGCACGCATTTGCTGCTTTGGAATTCGAAGTCCTGAACAGACCATGCGAGATAACTATTTTCGCCAACACCAGCATACTTTATTGACGGAAAGCTGCACTGTGAGGAAAAACATTTTTCTGGCTGGATGTGCACATCTCCTGAATTTCAATTTTTAACACGCAAAGCATTAATTTATAGAATTTTCCTGTCTGGATACGCTGTCTTTATTCGGCGAAGCTTCGGAAATGTATTGAAAACTGTAGCAGGTGTGTTTTCGTTAAGAATGGTGGAGTGCCTACTCAGAGCCAGTCCAAATTAGGCTTTGGTGGTTTCTTTATGACGTGTCAATTGCTTTTTATGTTTACCGCATATACAAAGTTGGTTATTCTATCAAAGAAGTAATTGCGATTCGGCAAAAAGAGCTCGAAGCTGCCCTAGAGTGGTAATGTTCCGAGAAGAGAAATATTAAAACTTTATTACCAACGGGAGCCAAAACTGCGCCTGTTCACAAATTTTGCCGGTGGTTCTTCGTATTGTTGTTCGGTATTCACAATGATTACATTGAACAAGCATTTTCTGTTCTAGGGCTCCCTAAGAACAAATGGGAGTTGTTAAATCTCCGCCTTTTTTCCAAGGCTGGATTGTCACGTTGACCAGATTAAGGGCGGACAAAAGAACCGGGAAGCCTCTGTAAATATTGTTACCATCGCAGCAAAGAAAAATAAAACACTGAAAGCAGCCTAATTGCCCCGACGGCGGACAAAGACATGTGATACTTGCACTGTATCTAGCTATATTTGTGTGAGCCAACCAGTTACCCTTCTAACGCACTTTGTTGCGACAAAGAAGACGATACAGTGTAAGTGGATACACCTGTTAGATGACGACAAACTCAGCTGCTTTTGTCGTTACCTTTTCTGTGTGACTGGCAACCATCCAATGTTGTTACGAGAAAAGCCAGCTCTTCGAGTATTATCACATTACCAAGTCGAGGTGGGGATGCAGTGAGAGGTTGCATAGATATAATTAGCCACAATAGCTCCCTTTTCCCGAGTAGTGTGGACGAAACGACGGTTTCAATAGGTCCAATAAAGCGTGACGGTTCCCAAAAGACTGATTGTTACAATGATCGGATGTCACGCGCTCGTATAGCACCAGGCAAGAGGGTGAGAAACTTTTGTTTTAATTTGCTTCATTGCAGAAGCGTAGTAGCCAGTCAATATAGGAACGGCGAAATAATAGTCGCGGACAAGACGTAAACAAGACTGTAAAACAGTGCAAAAATGAGCAACCAGCCCGGAAGTTGAAGGCAGTATTGTGAAACGCCTGTCATATCAGGCTTAAAAATGTAGATGCAAATTGAATTACCCAAGTGGTTTAAACTGACCAAGGAAAGCACTTTAAGTAAAATCGATGCTTACAAATTGATGGAGGGGGGAGAAGCATATAAAAGAGGAGAGAATCAATAAAAACAAAAACAAAATTGCATTCTACATAGGTAGGTGAGACCCTCTGAGACAAATCTGGCAGACAACGAAGAACACAGATGGGACAGAAAAGGGAGTGGGTTTTTTTTATGCACATTTGTGGTAATACGATGTTAAGCCAGGAAACTGTGCTGAAAAAACGAACTTGGTTAGTAAATTTGCCACCGTCAAGAGAGATGAGTTGGAGAAGTAACACAAAATGAACGAAGGAAGGGAAAGAGAAAGCAAACCACCCGATTGCCACGGATATAGTTAAGGGTGGAATAACAACGCTTGCGAAATTATCCTCCCAAATTTTCATTCGTTCGAAGGTGGCAAGAGCATGAAGAAGTGAGATATCCAAAAAGCTTAAAATACAGACCACCACTCCCTCTGTAGTTTATAAGATATTTGTGAGCTTAATACGTTGCATAAGCGACACCCAACAATTAAAACGGCCCATGGAATAGCATGATTTGGGAGAGGTTAGTCACGATTCATCAAATGCTGTTTATGACCCGAATAATAAAGTAATATTGTCACGAATTCAAGGACGATGCAGTTGTCTTGAATGAGAAACACGTTTATTCAGAGCAAACTTGTGCTCCCCTAACAACTCAAAAGAATACAGAGGCGGGCGAAGCAGCGGTCAACAAAGTGACTTGCACAGGCGAGTGTCGTCGAATCGAAATGCCCGGCGTCCGCACTGCAGGCTTTTTATCTTTCAGGCGCGCGTGGTTCTCGAAACGTCGATGCACATCGAGAATATAGTAGATCCAAGAAGATTATTCTGGGCTGTTCACGTTAGATCGGAATGCTCTCCCTTATCACAACAGATTAACACAGGCGGCACAGAAAGAAAGAATGGAACACGCGCTTCCCTTGGCGCAGAAGATAACACAGACCGGCGGAGCCGGGCGGTAAAAGCAAAAAGCAAATAAACAAACCCAATGTATGGTTTGCGGCATTACCCCCCCCCTAAGGGTGCATCGACCCAATGCTAACAGAAGCGACAGTCCGAAAATAAAAATAAAATTCGTTATCGTCGGTAGGTTTTAAGCGAACCACATGGACGACTTGAGGCGCGTGCGTTGTCGGATGTGCCGAAGTCACCATCGGGATCACTTCGTAGGTAAGTTGGCCACACGTCGTAGAATCTGGTAGGGGTCCGAATACCGTCGCAGGAGCTTCTGACTGAGTCCGCGTCGTCGGATGGGAGTCCAAACCCACACACGATCCCCTGGTTGGTACTCGGCGTCTCGGCGTCGGGAGTTGTCGCGGCCCGCATCCACCAGCTGCTGATCCGTTATACGAACTCGAGCGAGCTGGCGGGCCTCCTCCGCACGTTGAAGATATCCGTGGGACGTCGGCGTTGAGGTCGTCGTCTTCTACGTGCGGAAGCATGGCGTCGAGCATCGTAGTCGGGCCTTCCACCGTAGACAAGCTCGAACGGCGTCAGCTGACGTTCGTCTCCTGGATAGCCGTGTTGTACGCAAACGGTGACATACGGGAGCACTTCGTCCCAAGTCTTATGTTCAACGTCAACGTACATTGACATCATATCTGCGATTGTCTTGTTCAGTCGTTCTGTTAGTCCGTTCGTTTGGTGGTGGTACGCCGTCGTTCTTCGGTGATCCGTGTTTGCTGTAGCGTAATATTCCTTGCATCAGCTCCGCAGTAAATGCCCAGTTCCGCGGTCTGTGATTAGGACTTCCGGGGCTCCATGTCGCAGCACAACCTTGGCTTACAAAGAACTTTGCCACTTGTGCAGTCCCCCTCGGAAGAGCGGCGGTCTCTGCCTAGCGCGTCATGTAGTCTGTCGCTACGGACAATCCACTTGTTCTGTGATTGTGACGTAGGGAACGGGCCTAAAAGGTCCATTCGAATCTGTTGAAATGGTCTCGATGGGACGGCGAATCGGTTGCAGAAGTCCGGCGGGTCTTGTTGGCGGCGTGTTTTTGTGGCTGGCAGTCACGGCAGCTCCGGACGTAGTAGGTGACGTCACAGGTAAAGCCGGCCACTAGTACCCTCGCCTTGATTTTTCCAATAGTGCGGGCTGTGCCGAGATGTCCGGAAGAGGGGTCGTCGTGGCACGCTTCCAAAATTTCGTCACGAAGGTCCGCGGGGATGACGAGAAGGTATTCGCTCTTGTTCCTGGGCTGAAATTCTTCTTCACGAGGAACGGAGTTCTCAGGCTGAATGCTGGTAAGCTGCGTTTGATGGTCCTAGGAACAGCAACGTTGCATCCCTCGAGGTACTGATTATGGCGCGTAAGTCGGGGTCGGCACGCTGCTGGGCGGCTAGGTCACTCTCCGTCACGATCCCGAAGAACGCGCTGTCTTCATCAGAGTCCTTTTGGTGGTGGGTCGACGGGGGTGCGGGACAGGCAGTCGGCATCGGAGTGGTTTCACTGCCGGATTTATAAACGACTGGAACGTCGAACTCATGCAGGCGCAAGCTCCACCGCCCAAGACGGCCAGAGGGGGTCCTTCAAATTGGCGAGCCAACACAGCGCATGGTGGTCTGTTACACCTTGAATGGCCTTCCATACACGTATGGGGCGAAATTTTGAAATCGCCCATATAATAGCCAGGCACTCTTTCTCAGAGGCAGAATAGTTTTTCTCCTCCTTCGACAGACCACGGCTGGCATAGGCGATTACCCTTTCGCAGCCGCTTGCTTTGGGACAAGGACGGCACCCAAGCCTATATCACTGGCGTCCGTGTGCATTTCCGTTTCGGCATTTTCGTCTGAAACGAGGGAGCACGGGCGGGCTTTGCAGGCGTTCTTGCAGCTCGCGGAATGCTTTTTCTTGGTCGTTTTCCCAGCTGAAAGGGGTTGCTATCTTTCGTCAAGCGCGTGAGTGGCTCTGCAATGCGTGCGAAGTTTGCGACGAAGGCCGGGTATGGCCCCAGCCCCAGAAATCTTCGCACGCCCTTCTTGTCTTTCGGCCTTGGGAAGTTCGCAATGGCTGAAGTTTTTGCCCGGGGCAGGTAGGACTCCCGCGGCGTTTACGACGTGGCCCAAGAACTTGAGTTCCCGTATGCAAAACGGCACTTTTCAGGCTTCAGCGTCAACCCCGACGTACGAATGGCCTCGAGTACAGACTCCAACCTTGCAAGGTGTTCGTCGAAAGTCCGGGCGAATACCACTACGTCGTCGAGGTATACGAGGCAGGTGTGCAAATTAAGGCCAGCTAGCACAGTGTCCATGACTCTTTTAAACGTCGCTGGTGCTGTGCACAGCCCAAACGGCATCACCTTGAACTCGTTAGGCCGTCTGGGGTTATAAATGCAGTCTTCTCTCGGTCTCTCTCGTCCACTTCAATTTGCCAGTAGCCGGTCTTCAGATCCATCGATGAGAAGTACTTCGCGTGGCAGAGGTGGTCGAGGGCGTCGTCGATTTGGGGGAGGGGGGGGACACGTCCTTTTTCGTGATTTTGTTCAGTCGCCGGTTGTCAACATAAAACCTTAATGTTCCGTCTTTTTTTTGTACGAGTACGATGGGGGCAACCCAGGGGCTTTTCGATGGCTGTATAATGTCGTCGCCGGGGCATGTCGTCGACTTGAGTCCGGATGGCTTCCCGTTCGTGTGAAGAGACCCCGGTAAGGTGACTGTCGGGTAGGTCGCGCTCCATCTTCGGTTATTATTCGGTGCTTCGCTAGAGGGGTCTGACGTAGTTTTGCGCTCGACGAAAAACATTCCTATAGCGACGCAGCAAAGCCAATAATTTGTTCCGTTTTTCTTGCGGTAGCGCCGGATTCACGTCGAAGGGCTGCGGGAGCTTGAAGGTTCTTACGGGTGTGCGTTCAAAGTCGGCGACTGCGATCACGTCACTCGCTTCTTGCATTTCTTCGAGGAATGCAATTCCGCGCCCTTGTTTAAATGCTGGTACTCCTCGGTGAAATTAGTAACCAAAATGTGGGATTGGTGTTCCTTGAAGCGCGCAATGCCTCTTTCGACCGACACACCACGGTCGAGAAGCACCCTTTGATCAGTGTCTACGATAGTGTCGACTTCAGGAGCAGCATCTTCACAGTAGACTGCAAACCCTCAAGCTTGCGCGGGGTGGCAGGGTGACATGATCATCGGCAATCCTTACAGCAGCACCCGTTCGGGGGTTTGGTTCCGGCGTCATGGAGTGATTGGGGGAAAAAGTTATTGACTTGGTCTGCAGATCGATTATTGCACCGTTGTCCATCAAAAAGTCCATTCCAAGAATTACGTCGCGGGAGCAGTGAGGCAGAATGACGAACGCCGCAGGGTGCGTTGTGCCGTCTATGGTGACGCGCGATGTGCACGTTCCACTGGCGGCACGAGGTGGCCTCCTGCTGTGCGTATGTGCGGACCGTCCCATCTGGTCATAACTTTCTTCAGTTTAGACGCAAATGGTCCGCTCATTACCGAATAGGCAGCTCCCGTGTCTACGAGGGCGACTACGTCAAAGCCGTCGATGGACACCTTGACGTCAGATGCAGTCTTCCTCGAGTTCCGGGTTCGTCGGGGCGTCTATCTCTGCTTGTACGTGTTGACGGTCGGGCACTGTGCATCGTCGTTGTCGTCGTCTTCTCAACGGACGTCTCGGTCAGGTCGGGTACGCTTCGCGACGTGTAGCTGTCGTCGTGTTCAGGAGTCTCGTCAGGGCTTGGTCGGGTCGTCGGGATGAGGGCATGTCGTGAATCACTGCCTTCGGCGCGTCCTTGCGTCGTTGGAGGGTTTCCAGTTTTTCGCCGTAGAGCAACTTCACCTCCAGAAGTTGCTGCTTTTAGTTTCCCCCGCGTGGGCTGGAGGACCTTCCACGTGCGAAATCAGCCTTGCTACGGCGGTTAGGCGACTGCTATGGGTAGGGCGACGGCGATCGGTTGGGGGCTGGTCTCGGTTGGTGTTGGACAGGTATTCGTCGATTTTGGTGGGGGCTGGCCGGGTCGGGGGCGTGGGGCGTCGACGGAGAAACCACGCAGTCCGAGTCTCCTGTACGGGCAGCGACGATAGATGTGATCGGCCTCTCCGCAATGGTACCACAGAGGACGATGATCTGGCGTTCGCCAAACGTCAGTCTTCCTCGGCGTCTGGGTTTGGGCTGTGTATGGCGGGGGGGACCCCCGGTTGGGCGGCGGGGGAAGTGGGGACGGCGGCGAAAGTGGACGGCGGTATTCTGTAGACGGGTTGGAGCAGGGCGGGGTCGACGAACACTCGCGGAGTAGGTCATCGCCTGTGGCTCGCGGGGTGCCTCGGATGGCATAGAAGTGCCCAAAGCGTGTTGAACCTCTTCGCGAATGACGTCAGTCGGGAAGCCACTTGAGGTTGCGGCGTCGTCGGAAAAAGCTTCCGAAGCTCCTCCCTGACCACTGCTCGGATGGTCTCACGCAGTGTGTCGGAGCTTGAAGCCCCGGCACCGATCGTCTCGGAAAACCCGCACGTTGACCGGGCGATCGTACTGCCTCGTTCGAACTTCCAGCGTCTTCTCGATCGCCGCCGCCTCAGACGCGAATTCGTCCACCGTCTTGGGAGGATTCCCGACAAGGCAAGCAAAAAGCTCCTGCTTTACTCCTCGCATGAGAAACATTAGTTTCTTTTTCTTCTGTCATCTCCGGATCCGCACCTCGAAACAACCTCTTCATCTCCTCAACAAAGATCACTACCCCCTTTGTTGGGGTGCTGCGTTCGAGTTTCAAGTAAAAGGGGCTGCGCGTTTTTTTCTGACCACGGTAGTGAAGGTCATAGTGAACTCGTTTTTAACTGAGCCCAGTTTGTCAAGGAGCTCTCGTGGTTTTTGAACCAAGTGCGAGCCGAATCTTCCAAGTAAAAGAAAAAGTGCCGGAACGTTTCTGCGTCGTCCCACCTGTTGGGAAATTTTCCCGGGCGCGCTCCAGTTTCTCCAACCATTCTTCTGGGTCTTCTGCGGGGGCTCCTCGGAATGATGGCGGTTCCCGTGGCTGCTGCAGAACGACAGGAGGATTGGCTTGGTTAAGCATGGTGCTGGTTGCGACGTTTTTCTTCATCGTCTTCTCCGGTAGTAAACCGAACTCGGGTGGTAAAACTTGCAGGCGGGGGCTGGCTCTTGTTGGACTGGCTTGGCGGCTTCCAGAGGTTGTGGGGGGCATGAAGGGTGCGTACCCCGCACCTCCACCAGATGTCACGAAGACAAGGACGATGCAGTTGTCTTGAATGAGAAACACGTTTATTGGAGCGAACTTGTGCTCCCCTAACAACTCAAAAGAATACAGAGGCGGCGAAGCAGCGGTCAACAAAGTGACTTGCACAGGCGAGTGTCGTCGAATCGAATGCCCCGGCGTCCGCACTGCAGGCTTTTTATCTTTTGGCGCGCGTGGTTCTCGAAACGTCGATGCACATCGAGAACATAGTAGATCCAAGAAGATTATTCTGGGCTGTTCACGTTAGATCGGAATGCTCTCCCTATCACAACAGATAACACATGCGGCACAGAAAGAAAGAATGGAACACGCGCTTCCCTTGGCGCAGAGATAACACAGACCGGCGCAGCCGGGCGGTAAAAGCAAAACACAAATAAACAAACCCAATGTATGGTTCGCGGCAAAATAGTGCAGTACAGCGCGTTTACAGATTACAGCAATGTGTTCGACAGTCTAGGTGTCACAGTTGTAACAAAAACACTGATGTACACACTCACTTCGTGACCTTGACGGACATAAACTAGAGACATTCAAGCCGAGTAATCCTTCGCAACAAAACCGGCATGTTCCCTGTCCTGAAGGTCGTCAGACAAGAAAAAACATTTTCTCTAAATTATTTCTCTAAAGCTCTACGTCTTGTTTAAACCGTTAATTACGAAATTTGATGCGTAGAAGGGGTTTTACGGGCACACGTTACATATGCCTAAATGTAGCTACCGCACGAAGGCAACTGTTTCTCGATACGGTAGCTCGTTTGAGCAGGGAAGGGAGGCTACGCGGTCACTTTATTGGGGCCTGCATTTGGTGCCTGCATTCGTACGTAGGCGCATCCTGTGCTGAAGTGTGGAAGCCGGCACCGCGACCCTAAGCGGAGACTATCATTACATGCACAATAATACGTAAGAAAGTCGGGTTGACACAGCGGGGAAGATTGGTGAATTGGTAAGACATCTGACGTGTTATCGCGGGCTCGTACGTTCCCGTACCTCGTTTTGGTTATGTGTTTCTGCAGTTAATGTGTTCGAAAATATTATTGAAATCTTACTGCTACAAAAATATTGCAAGCAGTTAGGGTGTGTCTTTCTCCCGCTTTTTTTTCGGGAGAATAAAAATCGAATAAAATTAGTCGTAAGTCAGCGCTTCTTTTGTCTCTCCCAATTCGTGTTTTCGTACAGTTTGCGCTGTTACCCCCCATGCAACACTACGAACTAGCCCAGCTTCAAGCAGTTAGGGTCTGCCTTTCTCCCCTTTTTTTCGGGAGAATAAAAAATTTAATAAAATTTGTCGTAAGTCAGCGCTTCTTTTGCCTCTCCGAATTTGTGTTTTCGTACAGTTTGCGCTGTTACCCCCCCATGCAACACTACGAACTAGCCCAGCTTCAAGCAGTTAGGGTCTGCCTTTCTCCCCCTTTTTTTCGGGAGAATAAAAATTGAATAAAATTAGCGTAAGTCAGCGCTTCTTTTGCCTCTCCCAATTCGTGTTTTCGTACAGTTTGCGCTGTTACCCGCCATGCAACACTACGAAATAGCCCAGCTTCAAGCAGTTAGGGTCTGCCTTTCTCCCTCTTTTTTTCGGGAGAATAAAAATTGAATAAAATTAGTCGTAAGTCAGCGCTTCTTTTGCCTCTCCGAATTCGTGTTTTCGTACAGTTTGCGCTGTTACCCGCCATGCAACACTACGAACTAGCCCAGCTTCAAGCAGTTAGGGTCTGCCTTTCTCCCCTTTTTTCGGGAGAATAAAAATCGAATAAAATTAGTCGTAAGTCAGCGCTTCTTTTGTCTCTCCCAATTCGTGTTTTCGTACAGTTTGCGCTGTTACGCGCCATGCAACACTACGAACTAGCCCAGCTTCAAGCAGTTAGGGTCTGCCTTTTTTTTCCCCTCTTTTTTTTCAGAATAAAATTAATTTAGGAAATCACGTTTTTTTTCCTCTAATTGTGGTTTTTTGTACAGTTTGCCCCTTTTTTTCCCGCCATTTTCAACCCTACGAAATAGCCCCCAGCTTCAACAAGGGGCCTTTCTCCCTTTTTTTTTTCGGGAGAATAAAAAATTTAAAAAATTTTCTAATTCCCCTTTTTTTTCTCCGAACTGTTTTCCTCAGTTTCGCTGTTAAAGGGGATGCCCCTTTTTTTAATAGATTAAGCAGTTAGGGTCTTCCCTTTTTCTTTTTTTCGGGAAATAAAAATTGAATAAAATTTGTCGAAGTAAGGCGCTTCTTTTGCCTCTCCGAATTCGTTTTTCTCCCTTTTTTTTCCCGGGCCCGCAACACAACGAATTGAATTCAACCCGTTAGGGGTTTTCCTTTTCCCCCCTCCTTTTTTTTTTGGGAGAATAAAAAAGAATAAAATTAGTCGTAAGTCAGCGCTTCTTTTGCCCCTCCCAATTTTGTGTTTTTGTACAGTTTGCGCGTTACCCGCCATGCAACACTACGAACTAGCCCAGCTTCAAGCAGTTAGGGTCTGCCTTTCTCCCTCTTTTTTTTGGGAGAATAAAAATTGAATAAAATTAGTCGTAAGTCAGCGCTTCTTTTGCCCCTCCCAATTTGTGTTTTCGTACAGTTTGGCTGTTACCCCCATGAACACTACGAACTAGCCCAGCTTCAAGCAGTTTGGGTCTGCCTTTCTCCCTCTTTTTTTTGGGAGAATAAAAAATTTAATAAAATTTGTCGTAAGTCAGCGCTTCTTTTGCCTCTCCGAATTCGTGTTTTCGTACAGTTTGCGCTGTTACCCGCCATGCAACACTACGAACTAGCCCAGGCCCCTTCCAAGCAGGTTGGGTTGCCTTCCCCCTTTTTTTCAGTAAAATGTAAAAAGCCCAAGGGCGCTTTTTTTCTTCCCCCCAAATTGGTTTTTTTCATTTGGGTTTTCCCCCCACAACACACAAAAAGCCCCCTTGTTTGGTTTTTTTTTTTTGGGGGTAAAAACAATTTGGCCCTAACCCGCGCTTCGGGGGCTCTTTAAAAACTTTTTTTTCATTTCCCTTTGCTCCCTGAATGCCCTTGAATTTGGGTTCCTTTTTCTTTTTTAAAAAAAATTTTAAAAAAACAATACCTTTTTTTTCCTTAATTGGGTTTTGTAAAGGGGTGAAACCCCCAGCCACTCGAAAACCCGTTCCTCTTATTTCAAATAGGGGCCTATTTTCTTCCGTGGGGTTTTAAAAAAAGGGCGCCTTTTAAACCAATTGGGATTTTTTTCTTGGGGTTTGCAACAATTCTTTGGAAAAAAACCCCGTTTTATTTTTTGGGGAGTGTTTTCCTTTCCCCCTTGGGGGTTAGAAATCGGTTTTTTCATTTTTTTGGGGCCGTGCTTTTTGCGGAAAAAAAAGGGTTTTTTGGGGAAAGAGGGTAAAGGGGCCCCAAAAAGGGACTCGAAAAAGGTTTTTCATTTTTAAATGGGTTAATTTTTTCCAAGAAAAAAAACCCTTTTTAAAATGACCCCCCATCTTTTCTTGGGCTTTTTGCAAAAATAATATTTTCCCTTTAATTTTTTTGGGGACGGGGTTTTTATAATGAAAAGTTTTAGAAATCTTGCATTTTTTTGGAAATTCTTTTGGGGTTTTCTGGTCGGTTGCCCCACGGGGTTTTTGGAAAGATAATTTTATTTTTTAAATTTCCGGAACAAATTTTAAAACCCGTTGAAAAAAAACAGTTTTGGGGCAAAAGGGGAAAAAAATTTTTCCGAACTCCATAAAAACACGGAAAAGGTTTTAAAAAAAGGAAAAAAGGGGAACTCTTGGTTTTTTGTCAAAATTTCCCCCCCTTTTTTTTCTTTTCGGGGTTGCAGGGGACATTTGGTAAATAATTTAAGCTTTTAAAAATAATTTTAAACATAATTTCCAACGGGCAGGGAAAAAAGCCCGAAAAAATTTTTAAAAATAAATAAAAAATTTTTAAAAAAAATGGGGAAATGGGAAAGGGCCTTCAGTTTAAAATTTTTCCTTTTTTTTTTTTCGGAAAAAGGGTTTTTCTACGGGAAAAATTTTGGGCAAATTTTGCTGCGCGGGATAATTTAAAATAATTTCCCACGGAAAGGGGCCCCCAAAATAAAATTTTAAAAAAAATTTAAAAACTTTTTGAACATCCGGGCCTTTTGGGGAAAAATTTAGTTATTTTTTTTTTTTTTTTTCCCGGAATTTTTCAAACTATTGGAAATTCTTGGGCAAATTTTATGGGGAAACCCGCCACGGAAACCCTCAAAAGGGTGTATGAAAAAGTTTCTTTTTTAATTTTTTTTAGATTATTTTGTTTTTAAACCACCGGAAAATTTTCAATATTGGGGCCTTGGGAATTTGCGGGGAAATGAAAAAAATTTACGTCTCTTTCTTATAATTTGGTTTTGTTTTAAACCAGGGAAATGTTTTTCAAAAGGCGGGGGCTAGTAAAAAAAAGCCCCCTTTTTTGGGGTTAAAAAGGGGGAAACTTTTTCCCCAACGTAAAAAAAGGATTTTCGGAATACCTGCAAACCCTTTTTCCCCCATTTCATGTACCCACCATCGTTGGTATTCGCCACTAACTGCCACGGATATTGGGGGCGCACGGATTTCCTTCAAAGTACGACACACCATGAATTATTATTATGCCGGGTGAGGTAAGCGTTAGGTAACTGTCCTCGTCACGTGCACATGGTCATGAGCGTTGCTTGGAATGTAGAAACTTTATTTATAAAGTGATTATTCAATCACTGCTCTGAGATACATGGCCTCTGCTAGCTGAAGAACCGCTAAGTTGTAAACACATATACGCCCATCGACATATTGACACGCAGCTGTAATGGACACATGAAGCTCCACCACTAGTCGACACCTTCCGGACGTTGTTCTAAGTTAACTTGTCAATCAAGGCATGCCGACCGGAACATAACTACATGTTTTAGCTGAAAGGTTTGTGCATTGACATGAAAGCGATGGAATATAAAACAGTGACGACCAATTATAGGGCACACTATGAAGTGACGAAGGTGGTAACGGGCATTCGGTACTCGCATTGCCACTGGGACAAAAATACAGCGTTAGGTGTACTCTCCGCCTTGAATGGAAACTTTTTGGTTGTAAGCAGAATGAATTAGTGAATGTATTGACAATCAAAACTCGATCATAGTGTACCACCAGGCGTGATTTGTCACACCTGGGGGTGGACACAAAAACGTCTGGTGGATATATTATATAATAATAATATAAAGATATATATATATATAATATAATAATATATATAGATATTATAATATTATATATATATATATATATATATATATATATTATATATATATATATATATATGTATATATATATATATATATATATATTGTAGCGTAAAGTAGGGGTTCGCTACTCGTAAGCAATTAGTTTAAATGCCAGAATTAAGCTTAAATCACAGAGCTAATGGCGATGCCAGTACCGAGCGGCACACACAAAGAGTTTCGTCTTCTTTCACTTCCATGCGCCAGAACCGCGCATCTGGTTTCGTGCTGTGGTGGGATTGGCGGCATTGATAGCCTTCAGAGTAGAGCTCCTTTCTAGGCTGTCGCTGATTCGATGGGCCGTGGCATTGCCCCCTCTTCTAAGATAGCATCGTCTCGATGCTAGGCTGTGGCTGTAGACGATCATAGCCAAAACGAGATGGTGCAGCGGGCTGCCGTCAAACTGGTAACACGACAGTTTTGGCGTCAGCCAAAATTTCTCGCTCGTGTTGATGAGGGTGAGGTCAGTTTCTGTCATAGTAAGGCTTCATTCGCACGACGTGTACGACCTCGGAAGCTGTCCTGCGTCGCGAGGAAGAAGCGCTACTGTCCGGTATAACTTCGTAATTGACGTCACTTAGGCGGCGCACGAGCTTATATGGGCCAAAGTACCGACGCAGTAGTTTTTCTGAACGTCCGCGCGCGCGCACTGGTGTCCAAATCCAGATAGCGTCGCCGGGCTCGTAAAACACCAACCGCCTGTGCTGATTGTAGCGAGCTGCGTCGGCGCACTGCTGACGTTGGATCCGCTGCCGTGCTAGCTGGCGTGCTTCCTCCGCTTTTTGCACGAAGTTATCAATGTCGATGTTCTCTTCGTCTTCATGAACCGGTAGCATGGAATCTAAGGTAGTAGTAATGGTGCGGCCGTAAACTAATTGGAAAGGAGTAATTGCTGTGGTCTCCTGAACTGCCGTGTTGTAGGCGAACGTGGCGTATGCAAAATTCCGTCCCAGGTTTTGTGGTCGACGTCTACATACATGGAAAGCATGTCGGCGAGGGTCCTGTTTAGTCTCTCCGTCAAGCCGTTGGTCTGCGGATGGTATGCAGTAGTCCGCCTGTGGGTGGTGTGCGTCAGCATCATAACGGACTGCATGAGGTCCGCCGTGAAAGCTGTACCTCTGTCTGTTATGACGACCTGTGGTGCCCCATGCCTCAAAATGACGTTGTGCACAAAAAACTGTGCTTCCTCAGCCGAGGTTTCTCGTACGACAGCCGCTGTCTCCGCATACCGCGTGAGGTAGTCAGTCGCGACCACGATCCATCTATTACCCTTCGTCGACGTTGGAAATGGCCCCAGCAAGTCCATGCTGACTTGTTAAAAAGGCGCATTAGGTGGCTTGATCGGTTGAAGTAGCCCTGCCGGTTTCAGAGGTGGAGTCTTCCTTCTCTGGCAGTCGCGGCAGGTCTTCACATAGTGCTGAACTGTGTGCAATATTTCGGGCCAATAGTACTTCTAACGAATCCTCGCTAGAGTACGGCTAAAACCCAGATGCCCTGCCGAGGTTTCGTCGTGACAGGCGTACAAAATTTCGGGCCGCATGACTGTTGGTATGACCAGTAGGAACGAGTCCTTCGTATCCCCAAAATTCCGTTTGTACAGCACGCCGTTCCGGAGACGGAATGACGAGATGTTCCAAATAAATGCACGTGGAACACGGACATCGAGGACTTTTAAATGGTGTATAAGCAGCAGTAGTTCAGGGTCGGCGCGTATGTAGTTGGGCCATTTGGAAGTCGGTAACGGCCCCAAGGAAGGGAACGTCGTCGTCGGCTGCTGGGCTCGCTGAATCGATGGGCGTCCGGGACAAGCAGTCAGCGTCACTGTGCTTACGTCCCGACTTGTACAGTACTGTCATGTCATATTCTTGCAACCGCCGGCCCCATCGAGCAAGGCGTCCAGATGGGTCCTTCAGGTTTGCAAGCCAGCACAACGAGTGGTGATCGCTGACAACTTTAAACGGCCTGCCATAAAGATACGGTCGGAACTTCATGATGGCCCAGACGACGGCATGACACTCCTTTTCAGTCGTGGAGTAATTCGACTCCGCTTTCGAAAGTGTTTGACTGGCGTAGGCTAGAACTCTTTCAGCTCCGTCTTGCCATTGAACGAGGACGGCGCCGAATCCGACGTTACTGGCGTCCGTGTGGATTTCCGTATCCGCATCTTCATCGAAATGGGCAAGTATTGGCGCTGTTTGCAACCGGTCTCGCAGGTCATTGAAGGCCACTTCTTGTTCCTCTTGCCACGCAAATGGGACGTCCTCTTTGGTCAGTCGCGTCAGTGGTTCCGCAATATCCGAGAAATGTTCGACGAAGCGCCTGTAATACGCAGCAAGGCCCAGAAAGCGCCTAACGGCCTTTTTATCAGCTGGTCTCGGAAAACCTGCCGTCTTTGCAGGATCTGGGGAGACTCCTTCGGAGCTAATAACATGTCCTAGAAACCGCAGCTGCTTGTAGTCAAACTTGCATTTTCCAGGTTTTTAGTTAATTTAGCCGATTTGATGGCTTCGAGGACCAGTCGCAACTTGTGTAGATGTTCTTCGAATGTTGTGGAGAACACTATGACATCGTCAAGGTAAACGAGGCACGAGTGCCACTTGAGACCGGCCAAGACAGAATCCATCATTCGCTGGAACGTAGAGGGTGCTGAGCATAGACCAAATGGGAGGACTTTGAACTCGTATAGCCCATCGGGTGTGACAAACGCGGTCTTCTCGCGGTCTCTCTCGTCAACCTCGATCTGCCAGTATCCGCTTTTAGGATCTAAGGACGAGAAATATTTGGAAGTGCGCAACCGGTCCAAGGCATCATCTATGCGTGGGAGCGATAGACGTGTTTTTTTGTAACACGATTCAGTTCCCTGTAATCGACAAAGAAGCGCAAGTTTTCTCTTTCCTTCTCGACTAAGCACTCAGGGGATTGCCCACGGACTTTCGATGGTTGGATACATCGTCTTGTAGCATTTCTTTTACTTGATTCTAGATGGTTTCACGCTCCTTTAGGATACGCGGTATGGGTGTTGGCAATACCGGCTTGTTGGCTTCGTCTACAATGATGCGGTGCTTTGCAACAGGGTTTGTCCGACCTTTGAAGTAGTGGTGGAAAAATACTCACTGAAATGCCCGAGGAGGTCTGTCAGCTGCTTTTTCTGTCTGGCGAGAGGTCTGGTGCTGTTAATTAATCCCACGTACGTTGTTTCGGTGGGCCCGATACAAGCGTGAGCTGTTTCCAAAGTTTGGTAGTACAACACTTGTGCAGGCCGCACACATGTGGACAGGCTAATTGCAACACATTTCTTTTTCTTAAAGCAGTTCGTCTTGCATTCGACTAATCGTTCGCAACATTCGGGCACATCCCCTTTCACGAAGACGACGACACTACTGCGGGGCGGCACCACTACGTTGTCGTCGACTACGCGGAGGACGCGGACTTCCCCTTCTGCGTCGTTTGTAGCGATGACTACTGCTGTCGAGAATGTCACTGTAGATGTTTGCAGGTCAATGACGGCGCCGTTTGCTTGTAGGAAGTCGATGCCTAGTATTACATCCCTGGAACACTCGGGAAGTCGATGAAGTCAGCGACGTAGGGTAGCCACGGATGCCGACCCTAGCTGTGCAACGACCTGTAGGCGCGATCAGATGACCGCCCGCGGTGTGAATGTGGCGTCCGTTCCAGTGCGTGAGAACCTTCTTGAGCTCCTCGGCCAGGTTGCTGCTGATTACCGAGCAGTCGGCACCTGGGTCCACTAGCGCGGTAACGCCATAACCGTCAATAGTCAGGCAAGATTCGATGTGGCTCGTTTTCGGTCAGTTTCTGTATGCGTCGGTTCTGTAGCGGTACGTCATCGAGAGCATCGTGGAGGATCTTCACCGGCTTCCCGTTCAGCGACCCCATCTCCAGAGGCCGCTGGTCTCAGTTTTCCCGACGCGGGCTCTGCGAGCGGCGCCGGGGTGAGCTGGAGGGGCGTCGAGGGCTTGGCGACCGGTAACGATAAGGTGACGACGGCGGCTTTGTTTCCTCATGACTAGACGTTGACCAATTATGCTGTGCAAGCAGGTACTCCTGAATTTCAGGTGGCCGTTCACCGTTTCGCGGGCAGGGTGCGTTGGGATGAAAACCGCGGAGACCGGCACGGCGGTACGGGCAGGACCTGTACAGATGGCTGGCTTCACCACAATGAAAACACAGTGGCCGGCTATCCGGTGCACGCCACAAATCCGTCTTCCGAATGGTCGCCGGGGTGCGTCGATATCCCGGCTGGCGAGGGGCCATGGCGCCGTTACCAGACGCGGCATAAGTGGCGGCAGGCGTTGGGGCGGCTAAGTTCCGAGTGGCGTACGGAGAAGGCGTTGCGACGGCGATGTTCGGAGTGGTGTACGGGGAGGTTTGCTGGAGAGCGGCGGCGTATGTAGCGGAGCTGCGAGATGCCGGCATGTCGAGTTCAACTGGTTCCTGAACCGCTTGCCGCACTTCCTCTCGAACGACTTGTGATAGCGAGGCATATGTCGGCAAAGCCGGTGGCAGTTGCGGTCGGCGAAGTTCTTCCCGAACTACCGAACGAATGAGCTCACGCAATGCGTCTGGGCTGGTGGCCAAGGCAGCGGAGAGTACGTCCACCGACGTGCAGCTCTGACTGCGGTCGTACTGTCTGGAGCGCTGCTCCAGCGTCCTTTCCATGGTCGACGCTTCATTGATAAACTCAAGAACGGTACGCTGAGGGTATGCGCACTAGCCCGGCAAACAGGCTCCTGCTTAACGCCTCGCATATGTGACGGAAGCTTCTTGTCCTCGGCCATGTTTGGGTACAGCACGCCGAAAAGGCGGACATGTCTTCGTAAGACATTGTCACGCTCTCATTGCGACGCTGATTTCTTGAGTTAGCGCAGCTTCGGCTTTTCCCTGCGGTCGCCTCTGGCATAGGCAGCCAGAACCTAGTGCAAAATTCGTCCCAGGTTGGGAAACTCCCTTTCGTGTTCTCGAACCACGTCTCGCGTGGTGGTCGAGCGAGAAATACACTTGTCGCCGTTCGGCACTGCATCCCATCCATTAAAGCTCACGACGCGCTCGTAGAGGTCAAGCCAGTCTTCTGCGTCCTCAAAGACATCGCCGTTAAATATTGGCGGCGTTCGCGGCTGATGGATCACAAACTGACCTGGGACGGCATAGCGGTCTGCGTCGTACTTGAGGTCATGATGTGTGTTCTCGCTGCCCCGGTTGTCGCCGGCAGCAGTCCGAATTCGGGGGAAGCACCTTGGAGTCGACGACTGCTGCGTTGGTGAACAGGAGTCAGCTCCGTGCGAGGCGCTTCGTCTATAGCAACGCTGTCTTCTTGACGCATACGGGGTCACAACCCGCACCCTCCACCAAAAATGTAGCGTGATTTAGGGGTTCGCTACTAGTACGCAATTAGTTTAATGCCAGAATTAGGCTTAAATCACAGAGATAATGGCGACGCCAGTATCGAGCGACACACACAAACGACTTCGTCTTCTTTCACTTCCATGCGCCAGAACACGCGAATCCGGTTTGGTGCTGCGGTGGGATTGGCGGCATTGATAGTCTTCAGCGTAGAGCTCCTTTCTAGGCTGTCGCTGAATCGATGGGCCGTGGCAATATATACAGAAAGATCGGTCGGCAGTCTACAACGCCAAAGGAGGCGTAGGGGTGTGGTTAAGCTTTTTTTTCCTGCGGGTAATGAAGTTAACATTTTCAATATACCAATAACAGAAAGAAAGAAAAACACGCGCCCAGAGTGGGGACCGGACCCTCGCCTTTCGATTACATCTCGAATGCCTTACCAATTCGGCTATCTGGGCGACTGTGTTCTCCTTCACCTTCTGGGATACTTATATTTACTAGAAGTGTATCTTACGCTTGAGGGTAGTAGCCAGCGCCGCTCTGACTACAAGGGGAGAAGGGGACCTTCTTTTCAACCCCCGGGGCATGACTCGAACGTCTACAGCCTGTCATGAGCGGGTAACTCGCGGGAAGCCCTGTTATCATGGAGGAAAGAATACTCAGAGAGGCCCCTTGCATCCGAATACATTGCAAAAAGTGTGGAGGAAGTGGCGTCATTTTTCTTGAGCCCATGGACAATGTTTCTTACTTGTTTACAACTGCGGCGGCCAAATTTGGGCGAATAGAACGGACAAATTTTTAAGGCACTTAGTATGTGGCTGCCTCGCTACGCTTGCAAACCAGCGCAGTCGCTGCGACAAGCGCTTTTAGATTAGGCCAGTTTGAAAACTATGCCGTTGAAGGCGGCCTGAACTCATACCCCGGCGGCAGTGGCACTTGCGTCGCGTCGAGATCAGCGGAGCGAGCCGCTGCCGCCGCCGGCGACCTGCCAGGAAAATCCCCTTCGCTCAGCGTTGCCGAGAGCCACAGTTCGTTCTTTGCTCACTTGCGTGTTTCGTTTCTCGTTGTGAAGTGGAGTGAAATTTTATCGCTGCTGAGACATAGCGCGCAAAGACAGCAGTGATGTACCACCCCAAACAATGCTCCCGTCGTCTGTGTTCGCCATCCCTGAAGCCTGTTGCTATAACGACGACAAACGCTTCTTTGCCAGGCTTAAGAGCTGAAAAATCGTCCTTCTATCTCTTAACCGAAAGCCGTTTTTCGATTGAAACTTTGGGTGAGCGTTAGAATGGGGAAATTGAAGGCGAAATCAACAGCTTAGGACATTACATTGCACCGAGGAATTAGCGACGAAGCTGTTTTCGCTCTGAAAAGGGAGGGCATGGCGACCACATGTCAGTCAAATCAAACCGGAGATAGCAAAGGATGATGGAATAGAGTGCTGAGCGCCATGGGCTCAAGTCATGGCGGGACTCTGCTTCACAAATGTGACGTCAGGGCCTCTGCTAACGTTTTCTTTCCTCCATGCGTCTTATGCTACATAGGCGTCAAGGCTGCAGAACCGAGACCCTCGCTAGGCGTTCGCAGAATAATATAGTAAGGAAATGAGGGGCTCGTTGAGATAATACAGAAAAATAGGTCAGCAGTCTACAACGCCAAAGGAGGCATAGGGGTGTGGTTAGGCTTTTTTTTCCTACGGTAATCAAGTTAACATTTTTTTTAATATACGAAAGAAAGAAAGAAAGAAAGAGAAACACGTGCCCAGAGTGGGGACCGTACCCACGCCTTCCGATTAGATCTCGAATGCCTTACCAATTCGGCTATCTGGGCGACTGTGTTCTTCACTTTCTGGGCTATTTATTATTACCAGAAGTGTATCCGACGCTTGAGGGTAGTGGCCAGCGCCACTCTGACTACACGGGGAGAAGGGGGCCTTGTTTTCAAACCCCGGGGCGTTGCTCGAACGTCTACAGCCTGTCATGAGCGGGTAACTGGCGGGAAGCCCTCTTATGCTACCTAGGCATCAAGGCTGCCAGAACCGAGACTCTCGCTAGGCTTTCGCAGAATGATATAGTAAGGAAATGAGGGGCTCGTTGAGGAAATACAGAAAGATAGGTCGGCAGTCTACAATGCCAAAGGAGGCATAGGGGTGTGGTTAAGCTTTTTTTTCCTTCGGGTAATGAAGTTAACATTTTTGAATATACCAATAAAAGAAAGAAAGAAAAACACCCGCCCAGAGTGGGTACCGGACCCTCGCCTTTCGATTAGATCTCGAATGCCTTACCAATTCGGCTATCTGGGCGACTGTGTTCTCCTTCACCTTCTGGGATACTTATATTTACTAGAAGTGTATCTTACGCTTGAGGGTAGTAGCCAGCGCCGCTGTGACTACAAGGGGAGAAGGGGACCTTCTTTTCAACCCCCGGGGCATGACTCGAACGTCTACAGCCTGTCATGAGCGGGTAACTCGCGGGAAGCCCTGTTATCATGGAGGAAAGAATACTCAGAGAGGCCCCTTGCATCCGAATACATTGCAAAAAGTGTGGAGGAAGTGACGTCATTTTTCTTGAGCCCATGAAAAATGTTTCTTACTTGTTTACAACTGCGGCGGCCAAATTTGGGCGAATAGAACGGACAAATTTTTAAGGCACTTAGTATGTAGCTGCCTCGCTACGCTTGCAAAGTAGCGCAGTCGCTGCGACAAGCGCTTTTAGATTAGGCCAGTTTGAAAACTACCGTGAAAGGGGGCCTTCATACCCCGGCCGCAGCGGCGCTTGCGTCGCGTCGAGGTCAGCGGAGCGAGCCGCTGCCGCCGCCGGCGACCTGCCAGGAAAATCCCCTTCCCTCAGCGTTGGCGAGAGCCACTGTTCGTTCTTTGCTCACTGTGTGTTTCTTCGTTGTGAAGTGAAGTGAAATTTATCGCTGCTGTGACATGGCGCGCAAAGACAGCAGTGATGTACCACCCCAAACAATGCTCCCGTCGTCTGCGTTCGCCATCCCGCAAGCCTGTTGCTATAACGACGACAAACGCTTCTTTGCCAGGCTTAAGAGCTGAAAAATCGTCCTTCTATCTCATAACCGAAAGCCGTTTCTCGATTGAAACTTTGGGTGAGCGTTGGAATTTGGAAATTGAAGGCGAAATCAACAGCTTTGGACATTACATCGCACCGAGGAATTTGCGACGAAGCTGTTTTCGCTTCGAAGAGGGAGGGCAGGGCGACGACATGTCAGTCAAATCAAACCGGAGATAGCAAAGGATGATGGAATAGAGTGCTGAGCGCCGTGGGCTCAAGTCATGGCGGGACTCTGCTTCACAAATGTGACGTCAGGGCGTCTGCTAACTTTTTCTTTCCTCCATGCCTCTTATGCTACATAGGCGTCAAGGCTGCAGAACCGAGACTCTCGCTAGGCGTTCGCAGAATAATATAGTAAAGAAATGAGGGGCTCATTGAGATAATACAGAAAAATAGGTCGGCAGTCTACAACGCCAAAGGAGGCATAGGGGTGTGGTTAGGCTTTTTTTCCTACGGTAATCAAGTTAACATTTTTATAATATACGGAAGAAAGAAAGAAAGTAAAACATGCGCCCTGAGTGGGGACCGAACCCACGCCTTCCGATTAGATCTCGAATGCCTTACCAATTCGGCTATCTGGGCGACTGTGTTCTCCTTCACTTTCTGGGCTATTTATATTTACCAGAAGTGTATCCGACGCTTGAGGGTAGTGGCCAGCGCCACTCTGACTCCACGGGGAGAAGGGGACCTTGTTTTCAAACCTTGGGGCGTTGCTCGAACGTCTACAGCCTGTCATGAGCGGGTAACTGGCGCGAAGCCCTCTTATGCTACCTAGGCATCAAGGCTGCCAGAACCGAGACTCTCGCTAGGTTTTCGCAGAATAATATAGTAAGAAAATGAGGGGCTCGTTGAGGAAATACAGAAAGATAGGTCGGCAGTCTCCAACGCCAAAGGAGGCATAGGGGTGTGGTTAAGCTTTTTTTTTCTGCGGGTAATGAAGTTAACATTTTTTTAATATACGGAAGAAAGAAAGAAAGAAAAACACGCGCCCAGAGCGGGGACCGAACCCACGCCTTTCGATTAGATCTCGAATGCCTTACCAATACGGCTATCTGGGCGACTGTGTTTTCCTTCACTTTCTGGACTATTTATATTTACTAGAAGTGTATCTGACGCTTGAGGGTAGTAGCCAGCGCCACTTTGACTACACGGGGAGAAGGGGACCTTCTTTTCAACCCCCTGGCGTGACTCGAACGTCTACAGCCTGTCATGAGCGGGTAACTGGCGCGAAGCCCTCTTATGCTACCTAGGCATCAGGGCTGCCAGAACCGAGACTCTCGCTAGGCTTTCGCAGAATAATATAGTAAGAAAATGAGGGGCTCGTTGAGGAAAAACAGAAAGATAGGTCGGCAGTCTCCAACGCCAAAGAAGGCAAAGGGGTGTGGTTAAGCTTTTTTTTTCCTGCGGGTAATGAAGTTAACATTTTTTTAATATACGGAAGAAAGAAAGAAAGAAAAACACGCGCCCAGAGCGGGACCGAATTCACGCCTTTCGATTAGATCTCGAATGCCTTACCATTACGGCTATCTGGGCGACTGTGTTTCCCTTCACTTTCTGGGCTATTTATATTTACTAGAAGTGTATCTGACGCTTGAGGGTAGTAGCCAGCGCCACTCTCACTACACGGGGAGAAGGGGACCTTCTTTTCAACCCCCGGGGCGTGACTGGAACGTCTACAGCCTGTCATGAGCAGGTAACTGGCTCATGACAGGCTGTAGACGTTAAAGCTTGTCAGCGAACTATTGCTGCGCCTTTCCTACAACGATTTGCTACCACTGTTCTACAACGAACCAAATTAAAGCAAAATTTTCTCACCCTCTTGTCTGGTTGATACGAGCGCATGACATACCAACACTATAACAAACCCTCTTATGGGAACCATCACGCTTTGTTAAAGCAGTTGAAAGGCGCCGTACCGGTGCACCACTCGCAAAAAGCTAGCTACTGTTTCTAATTAAATTCATGCGACCGCTCACTGCATCCTTAGCTCGACTTGGTAATGCGATAAGGCTCATTAGGCTGGCTATACATGTCACCGCAATAAAAGGTACGCGAGTCACACAGAAAAGATAAAGACAAAAACGGCTGATTTTGTCGTGATCTAACAGGATTATCCGGTCACACTGTATTGTCTCCTTTGTCGACACAAAGTACGTGACAGGAGTAGATGGGTTGCTGACACAAGTACACCTAGTTGTGGTGCAAACAATACGTGTCTTTGTCTTCCGTCAGGGCAATCAGGCTGCTTTCTGTGTTTTCTGTCTCTTTACTATGATGGTAGCACTATTCACCGAGGCTTTCCGGGTCTTTTGTCCTGGATTAATTGACCATTGTGAATCTGGTCGGGTTGCGCTAAAAAAGGGCCGAGATTTAGCACCTCCCTTTTGTTCTAAGGGAGGCCTAGACGCGCGTGTGTTTGTCCAATGTAATGATGTGAATACCATAAAAAAAGTACAGAACCACTGAGAAGTTTGCGAAAAGGCACAGTACTTGTGCCCCTACTTATAATGTTTCTGGATATTTTGTTTCTCGAAAGATCCCTGCTAGAGAATCTTCATGCTCATCTTGCGGAGTTGCAATTACCCTGACTAAGGTAATAACACACTACGTGTACAGAGGAAGCGTAAAAGGATATTTGAAGCGCCATAAAAGAACCGCCGATGATATGTCGAACGGAAGATGAAGGTGTAACATTCAGGGACAAAGAGAGCGGAGTGAGTCAGGGAACAAACGCGTGTGAAGGACATATTACTAGAAATTAAGAAAAGAAATGGACGTGGGCAGGGCATGTAATGCAAAGGCAAGCTAACCGTTGCTCATTAAGGGTAACAGAAAGGATCCCTAGAGAAGGCAAGCGTGGCAGGGGCGGCAGAAAGTTGGATGGGTAGAGGAGATAAGAAGTTTGCGGGGATAAATTGGTCGAGTTAGCACAGGACCGGAATAATTCGAGATTAATCGTATAGACCAGCCAATCGAGCCCTTGAGTGGGCTGGATTGGCTGGTGGCGATGATGATGATGAAAGGAACCACCAAAGTTCGCTGTTCACTCGGCGTCTGTAAGCACAGCACTATTCTTAACAAAGACGTGCCGGCTGTTGATTTCAAAGTTTTTACAAATTATCGGCTTATAAAGATAGCTGATCCCTTGAACAAAACTTGTTTTGCAATCCTACTGTGGGTGCTGGAATTTTAAATTAAGGAGGTTTGCACAGGTGCCAAGCATACTATTTTTGCCTACCATCGAGCTTTCCAGAAATAAAGTTTGCTGATGTTGGCATAAAAATTTATTCTGGAAGTGTATGTTCTAACTGCAGATTCCAGGGCAGCAAATGCGAGCATTACGTCTTTTCGTAAAGCGGGTGGAAGGTTGGTGACGTCAGTGTGGCTGAATAAATACCCCACTTCAAAGGCATTTCTCCGTGTCTTGCCGCGTCCTCGCAACTTAGGTATGTCAATAAATAAATCCAACTTGTGCTTGCCGAAAGGCAACCACATATAGTACATCAATACACCTGAATGACCAACAATGTTTTGCCAAGGAATGTCAGTGCAAGTATCGTGCCTGTGTTTGCGTGACGCGTGCATGCGTGCCTGCGTTCGTGCGTGCGTGCTCCTGCTCGTGTGGGCGCTCGTTACAAGAACAGGAGGTATTATAAAATGTCTGAGCTCCCATGGAAGGGCAAAGTGAGAGAGATTTGAATGGGCTCACTCATATTGTGAATTTGAGAGAAAACATATTCGCATCTAAATTCGTCAATCTGTATTTGGCTTAGAATATTGGAACGAAGTAGAGTAGTAGATATTCTGGTTCTCATTTGGTGAAAGAAGTGAGGTAGGGCAAGTTATGTAAATGGGCAGGGACAGGAGCTGGAGGAATAGTTTAGTGGCGACGATGGCGAATATAATTGACGAGTACTGACAGCTCCTTTTGTGATGACTCAGCCCCTCAATGATTTTGAGGAACTCTTGTAAACGCATGCCTTTGTCACACATGCCGTGTTGATTCCCGCCTTTGTAAACAAATGCCGTGTTGACAAAGATGGGAATTTCATCAGCGCTAAACCAAACTTGGAGCGCGCGTCGTAGGAACAATACATTAAATTGGCCGTCCGATGGTCTTTGGCCAGCGGTCAGAGTTGCTATCAGTCGATTATTTAAAAGTTGCGATTCAATAATTCATTGAAACTCTAAAACCAACCTGCCGACACTGCCGGACTCCGTGGAGCCTAGCTTCGTCTTCGCAGCGCACAGGTATCGTCATCCCCCTCCGCGCTCCAAGTGCCGCCTCGCGGTGGTTTCGGCGACATAGCCACCTTCTCCCGAAGCATTGCGGAGGGGTTTCGCGCCAAGAAAATACTTCAGGGACTTTGCCTAGACGTACAGCCGGTAAAACGCTTGTCTATAAAGCGATTTCAACTTCAACCAGTACTTTCCAAAAACTGCCGAAACATACTCGTTCCACGTTCAATGTTACTCAGTTTAAAACCCGTTCTTCATGTTGGTTGGAAGACATCCCTTGATCTCAAAACCTTTTTGAGCACTTTTTTCGGGCTAAGTATTGTTCTGTAATCTTCCGCTGCGTGTCGCCTACCATGCACGATTTTTGTCACTTTGTACAAAAGAGGACAACACCCCCGTGTAGAATGCCAGCAACAGCAAATAGATGGAGGATTAGCTGAATCGCAGGACTTTATTTCTTTGCTAGTGTCTTCATTTTAGTAGGCAGGCTGCGAAAAAGGTCATATGCTTCGTTCGCTCAAAAAAAAAAAGGTTTTTGTGCGTGCAGATCACTGCCATAGGAAAAACAAAAACAAATACCCGCTTTTTGTCTTGCTACAGAAGGTTTGGAAGTGTCCGGCACAAAATCATGCCGATTACCTGCTGTGTCTTTCCGGGGAATGGTTATGCTGTCTCTTTTTGGTCTGCGGTACAATTCAGTCAAACCTAATAAGATATTATGTACCATATAAATTGGAAACCATACAAATGTGTTTGCTGTCTGGACTCTTTTCTGTGTCTTTGGGGCGGCTAAACAGCAAGCAGTGATAGAACATCCACATTTTGCAACTACACTGTCAGTGCTCAGTTGCTTGACATGACAAACTGCTGATACAGCGAGCAATTTGCGGAGGGGATATTTGGAACATTACTGAAGTGCGGCCTCACTAGCGGAGGATTAACACACATGGACACTTTCTTTGTATGAACATTCTTCTCCAAGAAGTACTTACCAGAGTTGCGAAGGCGGAGGTGCGTGCATGATTTCTCTTCTCTCCTAGGTTAGTGCATTTTTTGGTGCGTGTATACCTTTTAGGTCATTAGGAACGACACACAAAAAGTTCTTAAATTTTGGATAATATTAGTGTTTGAGCTGTCCTAAACGTATAGGTGAAAAGGTAGGCACTGACCAGCCCTGACAAACTTGCAACCAGATGACGGAGTTGTACCCACAGAAAGGTCATTTTTCCTTTCTTTACGGTAGTTATTCATTACATGCAGGGTAGAAGTCCACCCCTCCATCGAGCTTCTACCCCTTTATAACAGTCGTCGAAGCAACTACGAAGGTATGGTAGTGTATTCCGTAGAGAGTGGTAAATGATTTAAGCAATATTTAGGGCACATCAAACCACGTTTATTGTTCGTCGTCAGAATTGTTTTATAAGAGTGACGCTATGCTGATATCATACACGCCTATTTCAAGGTTAGTAAATGTTAACACACTGCGAGCTTCACAAACATCAAGCCGTAACTATTTGTCTACGCGGAAACGTTACTCCGCATACCAACCGCAGTTCATCATTGCCCGTTGCCGTGGAGACATTGAAATCCATTTTTCTAGCAACTCCCTAAGTAGCAGTTGTCCCAATTACGCGTACAAAAAAATTTATACATTTTCCCTCTTCCACTTCTCTACCCCCTTTTTTAACCCTAATTCATTATGTATTTTAAAATGCAAGAGCACTACTATGGTCGATTTTGAAGTTCTGCTTTGTCATTTGTTACCCAAGTGTTACGGTGCGCAAAGAAGTACTTCCTTCTGCAAAAAAATCTGCAGAAATTCAGAAAACGGTCTACTACTGAGTAGCATTCTTATACCGCTTGTCTTGAGTGTGAGCTTTTCACAGTTAATTTTGTTACTTTTTTTTAAATACTGAACCACCAGTTATCTCTATTTACGCTATTATAATCGTTAAGAGTCTTACTTGCGCCCAATCTCCTTTTTTGTAAATGAAGCGCGTTACATGGTTCGTCCGTTCTGTATTTTTATACGTCTTTGTTTCTATTAGTTTTTCAAATTATGTCTTACCTATTACCCTCATATACGCTGGTATAACGATTACAGGTTCAACTTCTGTGAAAACAGCATGAAATCCGGGGCGTCAAACAAGGGTCGCCCTTTTCCGTAATTTTTCGAAATTTCGCGCGACAATCATCTTCACTTACGCTATTATAATGATTACAAGTAAAACTTTCGTATAATCTGCATTATTGAGGAAATCCTGGGCGTTACATGGTTGAAAATTTTCTGTTTTTTTTTTGTATTTTAAGAACGAAGCTGATTTGCAAATCGTTATTTTTTCGGTCCGCAGTCAAAAATAGCAAGAAAATGGCGAGCGCACGTAAACGTGTTTACGTGAGCGCGTTTCTTTAGGCGACCGCCCGCCAGTTCACAAAACTAACAAAACGCCTAGCGCTCGTGCGTGCGTGCATTGCGGCGGCCCCCTAGCGTCAACGAGGCGCGTTTGTTAAGCCAAGCAAACTCAAGTAAATTGGCCAAGACTACGGCGACCACCCGGTAGGTAAAACAAAGCAAGAAAATGTCGAGCGCTTATCTGTACGTGTCTCGCGGCGGCCGCCCAGGGTCCCTGGCGCAGGTTTGTCGAGCCAAGCATGCCCCCACTTATGCAAACTGGACAAGACTGGCAAAGATTGGCAAAAAAAAAAAAAAAAAGAAACGCAAGCGTTCGCCGTTAGGAAACAGCTGCTCGGAACGACAAAGACACGTTATAGCGTACGCCCTTAAAAAGTTATGTGCAATGATTATCACTCCCCCCAAAATTAAGAAGCTCACACTTAAGCAACAATGATGGAGTAATGGTCGTTGCGGCAGCAAAACAAAGACAGCACTGAGTAGGACCTGCTTTTTCCCCGCTGCAACCGCATCCTTGTTACCGAGGCCGTTCAAGACCTTAATTTCCTTGGTGACAACGGCCCACCCGCGCGCCTTTAGAGCACCCCCTTCCCGCTTTCCCCTTCCCTCTTTGGGACCCCCCAGCTGCAGCAGTCAATTTTATTCTTTATTTTCTTTTCTTTTTATTCGAGGGACGCTGTCTCCAGTCAGCTTGACTCCTTTCTCTTCCCCCACGGGCCCCTGCCGTGTGTTCACGTGCCCCCCCGACCACCGGGTTGGATGACCCAGCCCCCACGGGCCTGATACGTTGTCGACACCCCACACTAGACAGTTTCGGACCCTTTTCACCCATCTTCTCAACCCCCCTCCCCTTATAACCTCATAGCATAGTATAGAGAGGCAAATCGGACGCAATCGCGGACTTCAACCGTCGTGATCATCGTGAAGGTTGTGCTGAGCTTCGCTAACTCAAATCTTGCACGTTAGTGTAAGCTTCCTTGTTTTTTTTATTTATTTTCTAGTTTATCAAAATTTTGTCTGACCGTTTACGCTATTATAACGATTACAAATGACACTTCCGCCAAATCTGGAATACTGTGGAAATGCAGGGCGTTCCACTGTTCGCCATTTCCCGTAATTTTCTGTTTATTTCGTACTTTCTTAGTTTCTCAAAATTTTGTTCGACCAATTATCTCCATTTACGCTGATATAAAGACAGCATGTGGAACGTGTTCTAATATGCATTCTTGTGAACTGTGGGGCGTTACAGGGTTCGTGGTGTTGCGTAAAATGTTTATATATTCCTAATTTTTTAGTTCAAACTTTTGTTGGACGAGTGATTTACGCTTACGCTATTACAACGATTACAAGTAGAACTTTCGTAAAATCTGCATTGTTGTGGAAATGCGGAGCGTTATTATGTTCCCATTTATCGTATTTTTAGATATATATATATATTTCATTGTTAAGTTTCTCAAAATTTAGTCGACCAATTATCTCCGTTTACTCTATTACAACAATTACAGGTATAACTTCCTCAAAATCTTAATTTTGTGGAAATGCAGGGCGTGACACATTATGTCATTTGAGAATTTTTATGTTTCTTATTTTTGATTTTCCAAAATTTTGTTGATACATTACCTTCAATTTACATTAATATCACGAATACAGATGGAACTGCCCCGATATCTTCATTTTTGTGGAAATGCAGGGCGTTGTGCACGGGTTGCATTTTCTATAGTTTTTTTTTATTTATTAGTTTCTTCAAAGTTTTGTTCCTCCAAGTATCTCAATTTACGCTATTATACCCATTACAGGTTGAACTTCCGCGAAATCTGCAATATCGTGGAAATGCTGGATGTGCACAATTCGCCGTGTTCTGTAATTTAACATTTTTCCTATTAGTCGGGGTACCTTAGGACCACCCAAAGTCCGTCCGCGTCAATGCGCACAGCATTTACAATCGCAAAAATAACCCAGGCACCGGCAGGAGTTGAGCCTGTGTACAGTAGACCAGGCAAACGCACTGTAAATCGTCTTAACCATTAGGCTACCACCATGAGTTAGTACCCGGGAGTCAAAGGGCTTACTCCCTTTTATTTTTCCGTATTTGTCCCTTTTTACTTTTATTTTGTCCTTGTTAACCTTTTGTGAACCTTTTGTCCAGAGATGTTTCGATTTACACGGTGCTGTGCGTCTGTCTCTCTCTCTATACCCTTTTGTGAAATTTTTATTTTGTTCTTGTGAATCTTTGGTGAACCTCTTGTTCACACATGTTTCGATTTACACAGTGCTGTGCGTTCTCTCTCTCTCTCTCTCTCTCTCTCCTCTCTCTCTCTCTCTCTCTCTCTCTTCTCTCTCTTTCTCTCTCTCTCTCTCTCTCTCTAACCTTTGCTTGTTAAACATACCTTAACAATGTACCCAGGAGTACCGGCTGCTCCCAGCATACTCTGGATGAATACCCGCATCGTGGTAATGAGAGTGCGAAAGATCTGTTTTCGCCTTGCCTGTGCTAAAATGACGCGCAGCCAGATTAGGATTCACACAGATTTATGAAAAGAATATTTTCATGGCGACATTACAAAAACCGTTCAGCAAGAAAGATCTCGACAGAAGGGCTCAATCCGGCAGCACACCAGCTTACCAGCTCTGCCCGAAGCGCAGTGGCGTTATTCACGCAGTCTCGCGAGTATTTCAGGCGCCTCCTCAACGGTCATACACTACCATTACGCCACACCTTTCACGCTTTGCTTGTGCAAAACAGCTACAAAACTTGGCGGTATTAGGAGAGCATGGACATGTCAGGGTGACACATGCTAATGAACAAAACGAGCAAGGGAATTCCACGGTCATATACAGTATCCGCGGGTATCATCTGCATAATCATGTCCAGTAGCGATCAAGTCGGTGTTTATTCATTCCGATCGGCTTCACAGCGGTACAGAAAACTTCCCTTTTTTGTGTAATGGCGGAATTAGTAGCGCTCTGGTACTGACAATCGACTTGCGCGAAATCTAATGGGTTACACGTAATTCATGCACATAAGAGGTTATCAGTGCATAAACGCTGCATTCCAGAGTGCTCTGATATAAAGGAGACCAGGACATGACCCATGGCTTGACTTAATATTTATCGGCGATGCGATGTCACGCAGTACCGAAGCTACAGCTTGTACGTCATGCTGTCTCATTCAAAGAGCCCTTCCTCAACGCGTAACCCCTTTTTTGCGTATTCTGTTAGGCATACCGTATCATTGATTTAGTTTGTCCTAACCATTGCAAATTATTGACTTTTATGTTCGCGGTTGCGACTTATAAAAATGATGAACAATCTGTGTAACCAGCGAACACACCCTACTATCGGGTGTAGTCATTTACTTCCTGTTTTCTTTTTAACCAATACTTAGCTCTTATAATGAAATGGGACGACTTGTGTTCATATAAAAAACTTTTGTCTGCGACTTACCACAACATGGCAGCTTCTCTAATGAACTCGAAATGCTGAGACTTTAATGTAAAACGCATAGGAGAGAATTGAATGGCTGCCAGATACTCTTAAGAGACAACTTTGAACAAAAGAACCAGCGATATAGATTGCTGCTAACTAAAAAACTACTTTGAACCAACAATTTACGATATTTGAGCTTGAAGGTTGAATAGATTCTACTAAATAGATGTCATCTCGTGTTCGGTAGAGAGATGATATAGTGCACCTTTAAAATTTATCACAAGGCCGGTTTCTTATTACTTTCCCTGACGTAATGAATGTTTTTGTGGGGACTAAGCTCTTGAAAGAGTTTCGGATGCTGTAAACAAAGGAGTCCTCTTACAACGCTACACCCTAAGACAAGTTTGGCGTGTACTTGACATTTTCATGGAAATGAAGGTGGTTCCATTAAACGTTTGAAGCGGATTAGATGAAGCGCCTGTTAGAGGTTTATAAATTGCACTTTTAAGGCTGATCTTTCACAAACCGTCAACGGACAACAATCCGTCCTTTCATTCAGGAGCTGTTTGTATTAAAACTGTAATTTCCGATTTTTGTTCTGTCCTCCTTTGCAGTCGTTCGCTGTGTTTTCTTTAGAGCGCTCTACTTTCGAACAGTCTCTTCTATGCATATTAGTTCCCTTTTTAGCGCCCTTCTGCTATCCGCCTCCTTCTCTCCGCCAAACAAACTAAACTGCGTTGCTTGGTGGCGAGCCCCGGTGACTCACATTCGCCAGGTGCGTCCAGCTACCTAGCTCTTCCTAGTTGTTCCCCAGAATCGATAAGTGCATTCTTTTAATAATGTTTGCCAAGCAATCGAGAATGTGCTGGAATTCCTCTTCATTTTCACTTTGCGTTTATGGCTTAGATACTCTTATTTTTAATCGACTCGAAATAGTTCGTTTCTTGATAGTAGAAAGGCTTTCAAACATTTCTTTTATATTATCTTAACAAAGCGCCTACGATGGCAAAGGACAAAAAGGCAGCAGTAGACGCTATAAACGTGTGGGGATCAGTGTGCGCCTTAGAGAAAAAGATGGAAAATGCTACTGTTGGTAGCAATTTCGGATTGATGATCCCCTATTCCTGAATAGACATCTGGCAGTCATCAAATGCAATCACCGACGTCGTGAACTTTACACAAGGGTTGAAAACGAAACTGCATCCTTAGAGCACTGTAGCCGTAAAACTGCTCCGATGCTACGGGTCAAACAGCTGCTTAGGTGCCTGCAGGTCAATGAGGTGTAGCGACGGTCATTGGGCACGGTGACCTTGACATGTTTGTGGCTTCGGCGCTGAGGATCACAACCAAGGAAGAAACAAAGCGTTGGAGAGGCGCGTTTGCGATCAACACATATGGAGAAGTGTGGCTAAGTGCAGCGGCTTTTAACGCCAAAGAGTAACACTGTAAAACGAAGTGGCATGAATGGTGGCGAAGTCTGGGCCCGCTAGCTTCAACGTAACCTCTCGGCTAACAGGTATCGAATTGGTTGATGGGCGTAAGCGGAATGAACGACCAGAGAAGCAGGCAAAGGTCAAGATTGTTACGAATGGCCGTCACAAACAAGAAAAAGGGAAGACCCCTGAGATGGCGTTTGAGCTACTGCGATAGGTCAATGACGATCCCCTGAGAGGCGATGCACCAACCCCCCTGAAAAGAGAACAAAGACGGTAAATTTTAGGAAGTGCGTGTCAAGAACGGACCAATCAACGAACGCGGCGACGGAGCCCCACCGCATCATGACCGAATATGGTAGTGAAATTGGGAGCCAATCTGAGAACGCCGCGAAAGAGCAAAGCAGCATTGTGACCAAATAAGGAAGTGAAAAGGGTGAGAGCCAGTCAATGTGTGCGGCGATGGAGCACAGAGTGTATATAAGCGAAGAGCACAAGGAGAGAAAGAGAGGACGGAAACAACCAGGAGTCGGAAGGAGCCACGCGAGTTTGGAGAAACGATACAGGGGGACGCGGCCAGGCCACCGACTATGCTACCAAGCCTGGGCAGGAGTGGCGCGACCTCTCATCGGCTGAGGTGTCCTTGCCGCACCACCAACCTGCGGGTTGGGGGTCCCAGCGGCGATGGTCGGGCACCTGTGGGCAACGTCCACGCCCCGTCGACTTTCGCTCCGACAGCCCCGCAAGGCTAAGGTCGGCATCCTCCTGGTATCTCCGGTGCCAGCGGTACCACGAGGGTAGCCACCGAAAAACTACTTCTGGAAGCGTGGTGCCAGCGTTCTTAGCTGGGCATGAGTGAAGCCATTTGTTGATTTTTTATTACGAACACAGCCCAAGCCGCGGGAAAACATATTCCAATTCTGAACAAAATTTATTTTAACATTACGTCCCATTCAGTTGCTGCAAATGTTTGTGGGTGGACGGAAGAAAAATATAGCGTCACGTTCAATTCGAATCCATGCAGAGAGAAATTAAAGGTGGTCACTGATGAGATCGCACTGATAGCAATCAACGCGGCTAAACGACCCCCATCGCTTTCAAGATGCATCATCACTAATATTCCTCGAAATAAAGTTTATTCTCTCTCTCTCTCTCTCTCTCTCTCTCTCTCTCTCTCTCTCTCTCTCTCTCTCCTCACCGGGAATCCTCTATCTGACGGTCACGGCCAAGATAGCCGCTTTCTCCACGGGGCAATGACAGTGTAAACGTGAATTTGGCATACGCTGTCTTAAGGCGAGATGTTTGCACCGTGAGCGGCCATCACATTTTTGCTTTGTCTTGTTTCTACATTGTGTGCGCATTCATCTCATTTCATTTTCATTTTCTCCCGCGCAATAATGATCACCGCTTGCTGCAACGGTTCCCTTTCTGTTGTGGCCGCGCCTGGCGTTCACGAATAAAGGGGACCTCATGTTTTCTCGCCGATTCTCGCAATATGTATTAACATGAAGTAATGAAAAACATACCTCGATTACTTGCAATTACTTTTTCGGACAAAGTGTAACGTGCAGTGTTGCTTGTATACACCGTATCTGCATTTTATCGTATTTGTACCCTCCGCTGATTATTGTAACCCTGAGTCCCACTCCCACAGATCGCAGTGACGATATTCTCGTGGCCTTTCCTCCAGATCTCACCGCTTCTTCAAAGGTTTAAAAAACGCACCAGTCTAAACGGGGAGAGGCAGAAAAATAGTAAAATTTCTGCTCTGCAAAGGATAATACAGGAAATTACGTTCCCCACAATTTTTTTAAACATTGTGGTGGTGACGTTTAAAATCATGTAGATGCCGTGATGTACGTACTTTAAGGGGTCGTAAAAGCAGTAGCATTTGCTTTAGCTTAATTTTGTCTATGTGAACGACCTTTGAAGAACGTAACTCATAAATATTTTCACAATTTATTGCTTCTGGAACCTAGGAGCTGTCTTTGAAATTCTAGTTTTGAGGCACATCGCAAGCGCCATGCGCGCTTGGTCAGGTTGGCAGTGCAACTAACAGTTACGTCACATATGAATATTTGAATTTAAACACTCTTTGTGTATATTGTTCTACACGGCTGCAAACCCGATATTTAAAAAAAATATTCACCTTTTACTCGTTGCCTTAAACACTTTGTATCGATGTGACAGATGTCCCGACCGCTTCGGTTGTCTTACAACCATTGTAGCAGAACTCGGACCTACTGCCTGTTTGTATAGTTTGTAGCCATTTTCCTTGCTGAAGTTCTTGTTCTTCTGCCAAATATTCTTCATCATCTTGCTCTTTTGTATCAAATAGCATTAAACTGGTCAACTAAAAAAAAAGTTTCCCATGTGCCATTCCAATTGCGGCCGCCGAGCCACCCCAATGTCACGGCCAGCCTCCATTGAAGTCAGACACTTCACCAACTACACCTTCGACAAAGATAACTCGCACAGTGGAAAACATTCCCCCGCACCTCCCCGAGGGGGATTGTGAGGATGCAGAAATGCGAACGTCGAACGCAACGTCCTCGGGTACCATGCGAGGAAGGCACCGCATAACCTTCGATACGTCGATGGGCACGTTCACCGCCTGTCCCTTGATTCCAAACTGCCCGTTGCCTCGAGTCAGCCGCCTGATGCTCATGAAGGGGAGTCGAAGCGCGATGAGCCGCTCTTCGACCGGGTTCAGATCGGGAAGATGCGCCGGCCGAGGAGGATACTGTAGCCAAAACTCACGCAGCCCTCCTCTTCGCAGCTTTGTCTTCTTCTCCTTCTTCTTCAGCGGTTCCCCTACGGGAAGATGACGATGGTGGTTGAACGCGAAGCTATCTCGTGATGGATTGTTTGGTTGGCCAATCCCTAGGGGCATCATGCCACAATCATCATCAGACGCGCTGCGGACGCCGGCCAAGGGACGCACGACAACCCCCGACTATAATGCATTTCTGCATAAAACGGCGGCATAAAAGCCGCTTCGCATTTGTAAAACCCATCTCAATGGTATGTTTCCATCAATTCTAGCTTATCATCACTTCATTATCGGAGCTTTCACCGGCATCTTAATGTGGAAAACTTCTGCAGTAAGCCAAAGCGAATCATATATACAATCCACGAAACAGCGTTCATAGCGTTGTTTATTGGAGGAAAGAATCAAACTGCGTGATGGTGGGACTGGGGGACTCGGCTCTGTATCACTAGTTCTCACTCGCTATTTTTGCGCTCTATGAGTAAATGACGGGTTTGATTCAGGTTCCAACTACTCGAAGTTCCTTCGATAAACGTATCTAGGTAGTAAATTCTCATATGTAGCTTTCGGTCAATCGTCTCGTCAGGTCACAAGTTTCACGTTCACGCTGCTCGCATTACAGGCAACGTGATACAGACGTCGGCGAGCTTGTGGAAGAATACCAGCTAGCAAAACGACAGTCTAAGTTAGTGCGAAACCACGCAAACCAGTTAACAAATATTCAGTTTTCTTGACATGTGGTTACTTCTGCCTGCGCCACCCACCCGCTTTATTGACTGATAGTTCGATTATGTTTATTAGTCGTATCAGAGATCACAAATCTGCACTTCAGTTGCACGGCGAGTTATCATCGGGGCGCCAGTATGGTAGCTTTATCTTACCCTTTGGAAGCCAGCTCTATGCCGATATGTTGTGCAGACGAGGGGTAACTGTGACTGGATACTATGGTTCCATTCAGACATCACTTCATGAGTTCCGGAGGAAACATCGCTGAAACCGTAACTGCATTTTTTCCCCTATTTGCTGATATCGAGCAACGAAACGAGCATGCATTGTTTGTTTATCAAGGGTCCATAGTTATAAATACCCACACAACATTATTTTTTATATCCATTCATGACCCTTTTAAGCCCACATTATGTTCCGGCAGGGTAAAACCTGCTCCTAGATGGGTGCACATGATGTTCCGTGACAAAAGTACACCTATTTTTCAGCGAAGCTGTCTTGTTCATATCCCCCTCTTTCAATCTGGTGGAGCCAGTTTACTCGACATTGCTTCTCCAAGCCTACTTTCCGACGCGGACGTTTCTTTCACTAGGTTTAACCCTCTTTCCCCCACCGATGCCATTTCACGTTTCCTACTCGGCTGATAGCGACGCTAGCACATTTTTTCAGGAGTATGCGCGTTTAAACGTCCTACAGGCGAACGTGGGTTCTTCACCATGAGGAAAAAGATGAGGAACAGAACGGAGCGTTTGGTGCGCACAAAGGAAGAACTGGCGCGAAACAACTGAAAGACGATGCCGTGGAACGTGCAGCCGCCGTCGTGGCCGACTCCAGTTCACTTCTCCCAGTGGCTGCAAATCTCTCTTAGGATAAAGAGCAACCTGCCTGCATGAGCGCCAACGTGACCAAATAATCCTTGTTGAGCTTGAGGCCTTAGAGCGAAATTTTCACCAGTGTCTTTCTTGTCCAACGCGCGCACATCACTGGTGGCGGTTTATGCGCGGAAGTGTCGGGTGTAGTGAGGGGGACGTGCTCGTAAAGCTGGGCCCCACCTCCTCACCGATGACATAAATGCCCGTTGTGCAGCTGGGAGATTCAAACATGAACATTTGACGGCCAGATGGGACCGGCCTGTTGTTCTCTGTGGTGGTGCGGTTTTTGTTGGTGTGTTATACACATTGATATGCCTACGACGCGGGAGGGAAACGAAAGCCCAATTTATTCGGTGAAAATAAAGCTCAATGCCTTCCAAGTTTAATTACGCTATGGGCTAGATATCTGTCCATTCGCCAATTGCACACTATCGTGTTTTGCTTAGTGAACTTGCATCTGTGAGATTTCTCAGCTTCACTGGTCAAACTTTCACACACTAAGGGGCAGTGAATTTTGTTAGCGTTACACCTGAGTCCATCCCCCGACCTCAACCAAAGTCAAGCTCGAATTCTAGTGTTTAGATTGAAAACCCTACCGAACCTACTTACCAGGTTACTGCCTGTCACATTATCAGAATTTCCCCTCACATTGTGAGGTTATGGCCTCATTGAGACGATGATGGTTTAAGGCTCAATGACACAAGGCCGCCAAATAGAAAGAGTTGTCACGACAATCGTGAAATAATATGGGAACTGGAAACAGGCTTTTTAACATGTGCACGAGTTTTAAATTCATACAATAAAGGTTGGTGTATACGGCCGTATTTAAACATAATATATCTAGGCATATAAAGTGTAAAAGCTTCAGATGAGACCAGTCATGCGACAGGTGATGAATGCAGGTAAGAGTTTGGCTGGTATGATATAATTTTAAAATAAATATCTTGAAGGTGCTTAAAAACTGCCCTCTCGTGTAATATACAGTGGACGACCTGATAAAAATAATGAAGGACGGAAGGGTACGAATTGTGGGTTATATTCGATAAAGTGATTTGTTCGCATTAAGTTGCACACCTGACATTGTGTAAAGCTTATGAAGTACAGATGGCTGTCCCCACATTGATGACATTATGGCTTCTTTGTGTCAGTGAAAAGGTATGATAAGTGCGCTATATGCGTAAGGCCAATTATGCGTCATCGGCGCTTTACTGTTTCATCCCCTTGTTGGATTTTTTACAATATGCCTCATGCAATTTGGGACTGCTCTAGTTCGCCACAAAAACGTAGAGGCTATCTTTAATTTTGTTTGTTATCTTCCCACTTCTCACCGAGACTGCCTTGCGCCGCCAAAGGGACTGAGCTAGGAGTTCTTAGGAACGACCTTGATGGCTCACATTTGACAGATTCTTACAGCGGTGTGTAGCTCACCAGATTTCTTGCCGAGAACCCCAAACTCAAAGTCTTTTTTTTTAATGGAAGTACTTACCAACCGAAAAGTGCTCTTGCATCATCGTCATCTTTAACCCGCGTTAACGGCTGAAGAACCGTTTTAATAAGGGTCTACAAAATCATTTACGTAAACGATGAGATCACTTGTATATCACGCCGATACGTTAAAGAGTTTGGTGAACTCTGCTATGCAGTTATGTGGAAGTTGCGCCGCCATTTCTAGCGAGCGAAGAAGACACTGGCACGTTTTGGTTTCCCTTTCTCGCACTGTGTGCTGAAATCCCGCCCACGCGTCAACTCACCACCATCAACGGACGAACGGGCTACGGCGTGGGCACAATGTTGACCTGCGCTGTTTGCACTGTGGCAGCTGGCGGATTCCCGGCCAGCACTTCGTCGCACCGTTCTTGGTACGTGGCGTTCCCTCTCTTTTTACTTCTTCACCCGTGGTGCATGCGCACTGCCCGCTAGCCAACCTAGCTATACGTCCCACTCACGCCGCGAAAGAACCAAACCTTCCCTTTGCTCTTTCTCCCTCACACTTGCTGGACGTGCATTCTGCGCATACGCTGCGGTAATGATGTACTTCACCAGAAGAAGCTATAGCGATGTGAAAAACCCAGACATCCCATCTACTTAAGCCGAACGTCTTTGCAACTCGCTTTGCTCACACGCATGTGCACGGCGTGCGGAGGCAAACGACACAGGTAACAAAAATGACGTTTTGATTATGTATGAACAGCTTCGTGCTCAGGCGAACGCTCAAAGGAAACGTGCATGGCGTCTACATCATTAACAGAATTTTTCTCAGAAACCCTACAGAACTAATCTCAGTAAATGCAATTACCGCTTTTCTTACGCCGTAAATAACGCACCATGGCTGTAAGTACCTGCTCGTGTGAGGAACACCTGCTTTTAGGAAGGGAATAACACTGTGAAGGCACGTAGCAAGTGCTAATTTATGACCTGGAGAAATGGTTTTCAGTTCATCGCGTGTCGAGTATTTCGGCGAAACAGTTTCAGACTGGGAAGAAATAGATAATGTTGAGGAACACGGCACTGCCAAAAGCGGCCCTCATTCATTCTCCGTAGGTACTTCTGCCAACACGATTCACATTAGAAAGCTTATAAATAAATTACGTTTCGTGAGAGAGCTTGGAGATTTTTCTATGAACAATTACTTAGTGGCCTACGCGGGCGGGCGGAGATGGGAATAGCGGAAAGGCCGAAGACCCCTTAATAATGGCGCATTTTGTGGGCGAAGGGGACGGCGAGGGCAATGACGTCACAAACACAACTCCGCTCTATTAAAATTTACTCTGTAAATGCGGAATGCGATTGCTTGCTATGGCTTTATCGGTACAACGTGTAAATTACAGGCAAGCCTGAATGCAGCGTCCGGTATTGTTTCTCTTCTTCTAGCATCCTCAAATTTTCGCAATTAAGTCTCGCTACCCAAGAAATGAGAGTTCATATTAACTTCGCCTTTCTATGTAATTATATTACTCCCTATGGCATTTAAAAGCCAAACCAATATACCCAACGCGCGTTAGAGGGCTGAGAGAAACTTTGCCCTGGAAAGATAACACAGGATAATTTTTGCGGGAAGTTTACTTTGTGGCTGTGACCTTTCGATCATGCGGATGGGGTGATTTGCGCACACAAGTACGTTTTTTTGTCAGGTCGGCTAAATTCTTGCTTTGTGCTTTGTACATATGATATCCAATAATGCGCGCGGATTTTTTTATCTTATAAATCAGTTCCAGCCACAACCTCACTGAACCTTAAACTAGAAGTCTGTCTTTAGTTTGAACACCCTTCACTAAGGCTCTCAGCAGGCTACAGTCTTTCACTTTGCCTAAATCTTCCATAAGATGGTGACGTTGTGAATAATTTCAGGTTAACGTGGACTTGGTGATGTGAAAACCTCATTTGGTTAGCACCTCTACTCTGGTGTGCCTTGCGCAAAACACCGAATAATAGCAGGAGGGGCCGGGAATAATCCCAGATGCCCAAGCCTAATCAATTTATTCGCTCAGTTCGGGGCTTTATTTGAATAGCCTTGTTTCCAGAAACACGACCTAAACTGCACAGAGCCGATTTGGTTTTGCGCACTTTTCATTACGATGGGGATATTCAGCCGAAGGCAAGTGAATGCAACGCCGTGGTTTGTTTTTCTCCGACAACGCTCTGCCTGCGAAAATCGCTTTGTGACACCTATTTTCTAGCTAATGTATTTAGCTGGACTATTGCAGGGAGGAAACAAAACAGCTATTCCCTGGACCTTCGGGTTTACTGCTATGCAAACAATAGGCACTGTTCATTGCTGGTTCGGATTGTAGCAACGAATAAGGACGATAAATAATTTATAGCACCAGTTTATTTGAGGTATGCCACTAAATACATTTATACTTAAGATGAAAGTTCTCGAGGATTCAAGTGCCTTTTAAGCGTATGGGGACCACTTATTCGCCAGGGATATATGAACACGCGGCCCCGCAGGTCTTTGGCAGAGGATGATCATCCTTTGTATAATTCCTGATAAGGCACACATTATTAAAACTGAAATAAAGACCCTTCCCCTAAATCTGAATCACCAACAAGAGCCAGGAGCGCTATTGCAGGATCACCTAGTGGAACACCTGCCTCAAAAGACCGAATTTCACTTTCGTTTTTCTACGCGGTTCTCATCAATGTTCAGATTCTGCGATTCCCGGGGACGCTGCACCAACTTGTAAGAGAGCATTCGGCATACCAAGAGGATTTCTAGAATCCCGCAGCGTTTTCTGTGAGCATTGGGAGACGGTGCTTTCACGATCTTGTCTCACGTTTCGACTTCGGCTGGTGGAAAGAATCATTAAAGCAGAATGCTCGATTGAGTCTCGAACTGAGCTCTCCAACCTCAATTTTGATGGTCGTAGTAAAGTTTACGCTCCCTCTCTCTCTTTCTTACCTGCAGCTCTTGCAATGTTAAGTCGGTGCACAGACCCGCAAAAGGCTCTCTCGACGGCAAAGTAACTATACCACATTTCACGTCTAAAGAAATAAACGTATGTAACCCTGAAACTTTTTAATATAAAAGCGTCAGTTATGTTGGTGTAGAATCCCGCTTCTATGCCATACAAACGAATTAGGTCAAGGTTACAAGTGCTGCTCAATGAATGTTCGGGATGACATCAGATTTATTAATGACGCTGCTATGGAACAGAAAAAGATAAAATTAAGTGCGAAATTAGGAAAGTGCTTGCTGTTTGGGAGTCATACTAGGATTCTCCAGAATGTGAGACATGCGTGGAATGGTTGGCCCAGTGCGCCTAATGCCCCTAGGTCAGAAAAAGTGAACGTGCCAAAAAAATTGCATCATTTGACGTAGAAAAAGTATGTTAGGAACTTACTAGGCACTGCAGGAGAAATTTGCCATTGTTAGTACGCAATAGCAATCAGGTAAGGAGCAATTCACGTTCCTGTAGTAGCGTGTATATAGCGCCAACAAGAGGAAGGCCTATCAAGACAGTCATTGTTCATCACCATCATCATCAAACGCCTGGTTGTGTCCACCGCAGACCGAAAGCCTCTCCCAATGGTCACCAGCAACGCCTATCGAGTGCTAGCTGAGTCCATGCTTTCCCTACAAATTTTTGTAGCTCATTCTCCATCGACTTCTCGGCCTACCCCTACTGCGTTTGCAGTCTTCTGGCAGCCACTCTATTAAACAGATCGTCCACCTTTTGTTTCTCATACGCATTGCGTGACCCGCCCAGCCCATCTCTTTTTAGGGGCGAAGCTCCTAAAGCCGTGGGTCTGTCCATCCCTTGTGTCTCGTGGTACGTGACCGCCTAGTTCGATGACTCACTAGCAGGTAGCGCTACGTGACCGCCTAGTTCGATGACTCACTCGCAGGTGGCGCTGGTGTGAGTGACGTCATGATGACGTCACTCGCACGTGACTGACACTATAAAAGGCAATCGCTGTTGACGCGCTTCCTCTTTCGCAACGAGTCACCGGGTGGAGGAGGTGGTTGTTGACAAGGCTGCGGAGCGGAGGTGCGCAGGGCGGCGGCAGCGCGCGCTCGCCGACATGATCCCGCCGTGCGCGAAAGAGAGGACGAAGCATCTCGTCTAAGAAAGTCGCGCTTAAACCGCGCGTCCGCAGCTTCGGGCTGAGCTCGCTTGATGCGTTTTGCAGCCGCCTCGCGAGCTCTCACTGCATCGGGGGTTTGCCTGCCGATACGAGCGCTTGCTTGCAGCCTCACGAACCCTACAACAACAACAACAAACGAACAAGAACAAAATAAAAGAACAAAATAAAAGTTGATTTGTACAATGTACGCACACAAGTCCTTACGTCTTTCTTAATGATGTAGTGGGCGAACTTTCACGGGAGAGTTACGGTTACCGATGATCTCCCCCTCTCGAGCTTCGCCCCACTTATCATTCATTTCCGTGGATATGGCGTGATTTTTTTATTTGAACTAGATTGTCCTCCAATTTATTCTATTCCATAATCCATGAAGGTGGTTTTCTATCCTCCAGCGTGACCCCTACCAGTCTCCGTTAAAATGGTGCGTTAGGCATGTCTTAATTTGGTGACCGATAGACAAAGAAAGGTCGTAAACAGATAAGTACAATCATAATAAGATCCATTATGCAACAAACAAGAATGATCGAACATTTGTTCTCTCCTGGCTGCGGTTCTCCTCCATTCGACGGATATACTTACAACACACATACAATCCTTGAAACCTGCCTCGGGCTTCTTCACTAAATTTATCGTCCTGTGTTAAGGCGCTGGTATTTTCCAATGAGGATCTTTTCCGTTCGGTGCACTCATTCTATCTGAAAGGAGGTCCCCGCCTGTCATATACGCCAACTACTGTTACCAGATTTCCCATTAAAACCTACACCCGTTTTTCCTCATTCGCTCGACTGCACCACATTTTCTTTCGGTTGTACTTGCTTCATATTTCTTTCAATGGTTTATAGTTCCTTTTGAGAAGCACCCATTTCCTGGCGAATCAAGACGAGTGGGTACGAACCATTTGCCTAAAACCACCACTACCAATAAGGTGACACATATGTACCACTCGACCCTTGCCACCCTTGCACCCCGTAATCCCGGTGCATAGAAGGAACACGGGGTGTTCCAGAAGACACGGCGACAAATTTCATAGTTGTGGTATATATGCGTCGACGGACTCTGAAACTTGGTGATGCGGAGGATACTGTACATTTACTAGAATTTCGACACCAAATATTTCGTATATACTGTATCATAACCCCTCGTTAGGGGTGCAAAAAACTTATGTTTTGCTGTGTATTCACACCAAAAGGAACGTGTTCTTGATGGGTCGTTAGTAGGTGAATATATGTTGTCAGCCATCAAAACATTTTCAGGGCATTGCGCAAAAAGTACTCAATCGCGTAGTCATCAAAGGAGGGTTGCAAGCTGGGTTAGTTGGAAAGACATTCTTGGATAAAACCAGCGTTAACTCAGACGAAGACGAAGAAAGTGTACCACAAGGACCAGCGGCTGTCCTTGTGATACACTTTCTTCGTCTTCGTCTGAGTTCGCGCTGGTTTTATCCAGGAAGTCATAAAACAAGGAATCACTAATATTTTCTAAAGTATTATGTTTGTATTGTTTTATTGCATACGCTTCGAGAGAATTAGGGCCCGTTTTTAATGTTGTTTTGTTTTGGCTGCCGCGAGGTCGGCGGAAAGTGTTGCTGAGCGTGATTTTATTTTTGAGTTGGCGGTACAGAGTGGAAGCTCGACAAGGTAAAAACGTCAGGGAGACTTCACAAGCGCCCGGCCTACTCGAAAAAAATTACTACATCCCGCGAGATCTTGAGGTCGCACTAAACAGAATCGATAAGCCATTTACGCAAGCGGTGACCTACAGTTCAACACCCTTTTTTGATCCTTACAGAGAAAAACGCAATGAAAAATACTTAATGCCTGCCCTGTAAAATCTAAAACAAAGTGCTAGTTCTAATATTGTGTTCAGGGACAGTTTATCAAACTTGTAACTCTTTCTTGCGCTATACTTTTTTTAAATCCTTTGCGAGTGAAGTGTACCAACATCGCTTGCAGATTCGTTCATTTTTCATACTGTGGAGGACGAGCCGTCTTTTGTGCCACCGCTGTCGCCACAGCAGCGAGCCATTCAGAGCCGCTACAGCTGTCGGCGCACTGAAATGTCGACGCATTTTGGCGGTAGGGGGATTACGGAGGACGTCTCTGTCCGCGCGTTCTGGTTATCGGTCTTTCTTCCTCTCTGGCAGCCCCACCGTTGTTATAAAATTCATGGAGCCGTGGTCTGTTTGAGTAGAAAGGTAGCAATGTTAACCTCTCTGTTGAAGCTCCCAAAGGAGACGCTAGTTTTTCACGTGGTCGTCCGACTGTGCTGGTATTGAGACGGGCTTTGTAGGACAAATATGCAACCGGTGAGCAGTGCTCGTTTTTTGTAGGTAATGGTCAACTCTTAGAAGCCTCGTTGTATTACGCGCGAGGGTATGATGGCAGCCAGTACCTTTTGAGCTTCTTGGTTACTTGCTTCCGTTTGCCACTTTCTCGTGTTTTACTTTGATGTCTCTAATGTTCATCCTTATTCGCATGAAAGCAGATTTTTTTCAATATGCGAAACCTACGAGCGAATCGCCCGCCCTAATGCGCCTACGTATTTCAAAATGCAACCAATCATACCGAAGTGGGTGCTGATTGACGTGTGTACAATAGGTGGAACATGTGGAACACTAAGGAAACGTAAAACGATATTGTTCCGGTTCCGTACTCTTGTTGTCTTGACACTTTACTTCTTCGGCTTTGGCCTAAATCTTTGGGCAGAATTGATCTACCATTTGTGACGATTCTCGTGCACATAGGCTATTTGTGCATTCGGTTATGGGGAGCAGTGGTACTTACTTTCCCCACATTGCGTACAATGTTTATGAGATTTACAAACGCCGATATTTAGAGAGAGAACCAAAAGGAACACAGATAAGCGCTTCCCTCTTCCTTTTCGTCCCCTCTCTAAATATTGGCGCTTGAAAATCGTATAATTTATTACCAACAATCTCGAACACATACGTTGCTAGGTACAATCGGCATTTTTCGTGATATTTTCGGGCAAAAAAATAGTATAGCCTAGCGCCTTGCACTGAGAATTTGAAATCTTGTGCCTATCAGCTGAAATTAGGGTTTTCGGATTATATTAACTGCGGACGGCACGGTGCCTCGTCAATGTTATCGTCATGCTCAGGAAAAAAATGTATTTGCTTGGGTGAGAGGTAAACAACCGGAAGGTTCTCTGACGCCGTTTTCACTGCAATGAAAATAGGTTGTTGCCATTCAGTAGAATTAAGGGTTTGCCCATGACTACAAAAACGTGCCCAGAACGTCCCCTAAAGATTTGCTTTGTCGGCGACAAATAAACTATTAAAATTCTTTAGCAAGGTAGACCAAAGAGTGACGTCTTTAAAACAAGCTAAAAAAAATTTACACCATCTTCCCGTGGGGAACCCTGATGAGGATGCGAAGCATCGTGGCGGTTCCGTGCGGTTTCACTGTGTTGCCATTATGTTGAGTGATCTGGTTTTTACTAGCGCCAGAGGGAATTCCGCGTCCGGGTCCACACCGGTGGCAAAGGCACGCAAGTGCTGTTGTGTTACGGTGAGTAGGCGGTGGTTCTCGAGACGCCGAAACTCGTCCATCATGTTCTTGTCGATGTTGTCTCTGTGGTAGAATCGGTAGTCTCCGTCAGCTTTGGTGAGGTAAAGGTTGTTGACATTAGTGCACCGGCTGAGAGCAATGTACACGCCCTCCTCTTCGCAGCTTTGTCTTCTCGTTCTTCTTCTTCTTGGGCGGTTTCCCCTACGGGAAGATGACGACGGTGGTTGAACGCGAACCTATCTTGTGATGGATTCTTTGGTTGGCCAATCCCTAGGGGCATCCTGCCACAATCAGCATCAGAGGCGCTGCGGACGGGGCTGGTTGAGCTGCAAGGCGCGTGGCGCTTCCCGCCACAGCTTTCCCACGGGAAATTCAGCATCCCCCTCTAAAGTTTTCAGTTCGTCGTTTCCGTTGACGTTCAGCTTCGCGTGCCTTCGTTGTATCAGTAGCTTCTTGACGTAGTTTGAATGAGTCAAGGACATAAGGCGCGTTCGTAGCACTTGCTCCTGTCCCGGATTTGTAGCGTAGTGGGAAGAGCACCGCGTACCTCCCGTTGCGGCCAGAGAGTCGTGGGATCGAAACCGGGCGCCGCTAACTATTCCTTTTTTGTAGTGTAGTATCGCGGAGCTGTGGGTGTAAGGAGGAGAGTTGCGCATGCGCAGTGAGTGTGTGGACGGCGCCGCCATCAACGGCACAGGACCAGGCGAGCCTAAGAAATGCTCCGCATTTAAAAAACGCGTGCTTCGTAGAACATTCCGCTGCTTTTGTGAAGTTCGCAACGGTTGTTGTGTATCGTGTGTAGGCATACACGTTGACAATACGGAAGGAGCATAAACACTCTAGGCTCTCACTCACAGAACCGGCGACGACTGCATGGGAAACCCCCCACTCATGTAATACCGCACCGAGGCACGTGCGAGTGTGTGCCGGTATTTGAAACGCCACAGTGCCTTAAAAACACAGAAATCAAACAACTAGAGAAATAATCGAGGCATACCGTCTATGATCTGCAGAATGCTGCAGCAGATGCCCGCCTAGTGTTGCACAATTGAGATTATGCGTATAACAGCGAATATTTCTATGCCTCGCTGGTAGCGTCGGGCGTACGACAAACCCAATACAGGAAAGACGACTTTTCACAAGTGCCTCAAGATAAGAACTCTTACCGTTGTCGGAATCAAACCTTGGACCCTTGTTTTAGGAAGTCGACGTCTATACAAGTGCGCTATTCTAAAACGGTGGACAGTGAAGGCAATTTCAAATCAAACCTTTCTTGTCCTGACTGATGGCGTCCGTCACACGGAAACACACTGGAAAACAATGGTTTTCACAATTCAAGTCACTTATTGTTACACACCATAGAACAAGGGGGACCAAACACAATGTAAAATCATCGGTGCAACTGCGAACGTCTGGATTATAATTTCTCGGTTCAATAATGGCAGTCGCTTTTATTACTTTTGTTGATGAAACTTAACGACTCAGGAGTACCCAAAGCGATCACTAAGCTACATTCTTTCTTGCTTTGACTTCAGGCCTTCCCTATTTCAGTCGCCCGCTGCAAAGCTGTGCGTTTCAACCATCGTCGTCGTTAGACAGCGGGTCGTCAATGTTTCAACGGAAACGTTGTTTAATCATGTCAATGAATTTGATTAGGCTTGCGTAGACGTGACAGCGATTGTGTTCTTGGTATTTTTTCGCCGCGTCCGTGCAATAAATGTGCGTAAAAGTTGTGTTTCTTCAAAATAATCCCTCTTTATAACGAAGTCAGCGGGATGGCGAAAAAGTTTGTTATAAGCGGTATTTTGATGTAAGAGACAACTCGAGAGAAGCTACAGTAGTTAAAATTTAATTTACTACAACTACGAGAAATCAAAGCACAATGAATTCAGTGGAGAAAACCTTTATTCAGGTGGAAAAAGGCAGTCAGTTTGGCTGTTTCGTGTTCTTGCAGGGTGCGAGCAACGCCTTACTCCAATTTGACCAAAGAGTGACTGGCGTCCAAACGCCTTTCAGATGGCAAAGCGATTGAGTAGAATAAGGCAGTGGCTACTTTATATAGAAAGGGGGGGGGGGTGCGCTTGGTGCCGGCGTCCAGGAAGGCTACGAGAGTTTCGCGCTGGTAAGCGTCGCAACTTCCAGTGGTCAGGGTCTCGAGGTTGTTTTTGTTGAGCTCAAAAAACAATGATTAACCGCTCATTGTGGGTACACAGCGCAATCATGAAAACTGACAAGTTTTGCGCTAGGGTTTTGCATGATCACTGGGCAATTTTTCTCGCGAAGTGTGCAGCGGTGAAGTTTGCAGAATCAGAGTTTTTCGGTGCCCCGCTGTCGACGACGCTGCTAATTCTACGCTTCGAGTGTCAGTGTTCGCGCACCGTCCCGTCCACGCTATTGACCAATGTCTAGGAACAGAATTCAATCACCCTACTATACATTTGGACCGTTTGTCTTAAGTCGGATGACGCGAATCGAGCATGACCGGCTCGAGAAAATCGCAGGGGAAACACCAGCTTGTTAACCCGCTATGTGGACTGCCTGACTCACCGCTGTATCGCCGCCGCTCGGCGATGCCTCCGCTCGCCACTTCACTCTATGCTGGTCCAGCAGTTCGTGCGCTTCGAGTAGTGCGGCCTAAAATGCAGGTGTTTGGGTTGCGACCAGATGAATTTTCGAATAAAGCGATATTTTGAAAAAAGCGATTTCGTTATAACGAGGAATTACTGTAGATCATTCGAGAGGGCAGCGCTGGCCTTTTCGTTGCTGCCGTTTGAATGTCGTTTTTTGTGCGCTCCACATCAGTGGTGGGTATTCTCAATTCACTAAAACCTCCGACTGCTAAAATAAAGATTTGTAAATACCCCTCCTAGACATGCTGTAAATAATTTAAATGGCACGGTGTTTCCTTATCTGGCTGCCTTCAGATCAGAAATTCTTGTGCGAAGGGTCGTTATTGGTACTCGCATCTTTCTCGTGCCTGTCTTTCAGATTCCCTAACACCGTTTCCTCCCCTCCCTGTTTCCTCAATGCTTCTATCACTGCTCCCCTGTCTACTAAAAAAATGGTTTTTTTAATGCAATAAACGCCCTGTTAAAATATTTTTATACTTCACAGATTTCTCTATGAGCACTTTGATGACCCATCAACGGGCGGTGCACGCTCACACACGCACACAAAGACACACATGCAAACGCACGCATACACACACACAGACATTTTGTATATAAGTTGAGGACCTCGTCGACGTAGAGGTAGGAGCATGAAAAAAGATGAGGACAACCGTGCCCGGCGGAATGGTAAGCAAGAAAGAAATTGGTCGGCCACGTTAGCTGCTTCGGCCTCCTGCACAAAAAAAACGTTCGTCTATAGCATAAAGACAATAGCGGCCATCAACAGGAAAAACGGTGCTGGGTAGTGCTGTGAATTTATAATGTAAGGAACGACCGTCCCAGCTCTCATGAATAAGGCTTACATAGAAAAATACCGTAACAAAAAGGTAAAACAATATCGGTGCAAGAATCCATTTGTCTCAAGATGGTAACTTTGCTAGACTTTTTGGAACGTTCCGAGAACTCCGAGTACTTACGGAAAGGCGGCTGGCAGTAATGGCGTGCGGCAGCCCCTTATAGGTTAGCGATGCATCGACTCCGCCAGAAAAAAAAATGTTAACGGCAGGTTGCTGCATACATCTTATCTTGGAAATCCGATGAAGGGCTTGCAAGTTTACCGGGACTGCGCACTGGTTCCTGTATGGTTTGAGTGCCCTGAGATACATTGTTTTATTCTCTCTTAAGCTTTCCAATAAAAACCAAGAACGCTGAAATGCAGTTTTCGGATGTGTGTTTCTTCATAGCGAAGCACTTTCACGCTGTTGGTGCATTTCCTGCCGCCGTGGGCGTGAGTGATTGCACTCAGATTGTATTCGCGTTAAGGAAGCAGGGTGCATTCAGTATCTATTTTCATTCACGATGATATAAGAGGGAATGCGAAGAAACGCGAAGGATGAAGAACTTAAAGCGACAGCGAAGATAGCGTGAGGGGCCAGTGGAGGAAATGCAACAGAAGCACCAAGCGTGAAGCAGAGGAGATAAGTGGTGGAGGAACATCTGCCCGAGGAGAGCACGCTGCGTCGGCAGGATGGGATTAGGCTAAACTATCATATTTTGTATTGCAGCCATTGTGCTCTGAAGCTTATTTTCAAACGTAATTCATAAGAACCAGATATTCAGCGCGATGACTATCTTTTTCTAATTGTACTCTTTGTATGCCTTGAATCGCTCTGTGTTCAAGAGTAAGAAGGGGGGGGGGGCGGGGGCTAATCTGTGTACTCATGCTTCGTCATCGCGCCATTTTCGAATCTGCAGTAGTCCAATAATGCCAACTGCAAGTGGAACGCCTTCATTGTGGATTGCCAACCGCAGCAATCAGCCGTCGTTAGAATCAATTATTGGGCCCCAAATTTCTCGCTCAATTTCTTAACAGAGGTGCCCGCCCTACGCTACTGCTCATACGCCTCTCTAGCCGCACCCGGTTTCACGTAATTGTAGACCACCAGTTGATGCCACTAATCCGCTTTGAACGAATGCTAGATTTTTTTCGGTTCCCTGCATTTTACGTTGTTGTGTTACCATACCAAAACAGGAATACAATAAAAAAGGTACCACTGCGCCGGAAATACTTTCTAGACAATTTATTTATTGGTGTAAATTTAAATACAAGAAAAGTGAGAAAGGATAGCAATTGAAACAAGAAACAGACCAGCGCATAGTAACAGGGAACGAATCTACCAAAGTACATACATTTTATTGCGACTGTTTGCCATTCAGGAGGTAAAGCATATGCTACCACGGTTTTAACGATTAACGCCTCTTGTATATGATGTAACTAATTCTTGAATGCTTAAGGACCTAACGCTCACGGACGCAACTGAAACAGAATGTTGTCCGGTTCATGCGGCAAACGATATATTTCTAGGGTAGACAACTCCGGGAAACCGCAAGGGGAACCACACTGAAGCAGCGGCAGGGTGACTTCCCGTTCCTCCTGTCGATAAGTTTACCCTCTAAACCTTTATAAAGCCCGTTATCTGGGGCGGGTACACATGTGCACCGACAAAGGAATGGTGTACCCAATGCGGAACCCATTGCGAAAAGGTCGAAGAGAAGGATTTTTGGCACACAACTAAGTACTTACTTCACCAGAAGCACGACCTTCAATCCAGCTGTTCCTAAAAAAATCTTCCACCGTTTTGTTGTTGTCTGTACACACAGGTATGATGAAGATACAAGCAATGGGCCAATCAAGGCTCGCGATTTACGAGTTTTCTCTGCAGCACCAAAGGAAATATTTCGCTTTCCCTCGCCCTCCCTCATCTCTTCCTCGGAGGAGCTTTCAAGTGCGCGCTCCTAGCGGCGGCCACTTCTGCATCCACTAAAGACGCCTTCAATCATGATTATGGACCGCTACCTCCATTATGAGCCGTGTGTTGCTTTGGCCCGCAGGACGCACCACGCGCCAGACAACACCATGTCCGCTGCGTTGCTCGGCCACAACCTGCAGGCACTCTTGAGTTCGCGGGTTCCTGGTGCCACCGAAAATCATCTGTAAATAAATTTGGGCCCTGCTGCACAGCCACATTGGCGCCAACATTACTTGGTCGGCTACATTTTTATTATCCTGTTCGAGCCGGATCCATGCGCTTGGAAAGAAATGTTAAGGTTGTCATGCGCCTTGAACTCGCTGCTTGGACATGACGCGTTTGGTCATCGGTGCCAACGGGAAAAACGGGTTCAGATGCCAGCAGTGAAATGTCCATGAAAGTGTGTTTGCTGGCAGCAAAGGCACTTTCCGCTGTACCGTCTACAATCAAGTGAAGGAGATGAGCGTTTGGTCGAGGGTGTTAGATGAGCGTTAGCCTGTCGAGGGATTCGAGCAGCGTGTAGCAGTTCCTAATGAAGCCGTGGTAAAACTTTAGCAGCCCTAGGAGCTGGCAGGTGTTTGTCACCGACACTGGCTTGGGGAAATTCGATGATGGCCTAAACCTTGGCGGGAAAGGGGACAAAGGACAGTGGCGTCCAAACGATGACCAAGGAACTCCAAAGCAGCCACAACAAACCCGCTCTTCGACAAGCTGATGACGATGCCATGAGCAGCAAGGCGCTCGAAGAGAAGGCAAAAATAATGTCGATGCCCTTCCAGGAACGTGCTGGCCACCAGAACGTGGTCAGCCAGGGAGCAGACAAACGGTAGCCTTCCTTGTACGGCATCAGTGATGGGTTGGCACTTTTGTGTAGTGTTTCGGAGTCCAATTGCAAGCGCACGAACTCAAACAGGCCGAATGCGGTTGCGATGACAGTTTTCTCGATGTCTTCTTTTTGATAGGGATCTGGTAGTACGACTGCCTAAGTCTATTTTGGAGAACATTGTGGTCCCGCGCAGAGTGGCGGTGAAATCTTGGTGGTTGGGTAGCGGATAGCGGTCAGGACGGTCTTGGTGTTCAAAGACCAATAATCTCGGCACGGGCGCCAGTCGCCAGTTCTTTTTGATACCATGTGCAGTGGTGCCGCATGATTACTGGATGATAGACGAAGGATGGCCAGTTCCATCGTATGTTTAACTCCACACGCGCAACTTTTAACTCGCCAGGCGCGAGTCGCCGGGGTCTAAAGAAACGAGAGGGCTAGTGGTGACGACGCCGGACGTCATAACTAACAGGCTGGGCCAGTCAGATGGTCAGGTCATGGTTGGAAGGTCACGCAGCAAGGTGACGAACGGCTGATCGGCAACTATAGAGCAGGATGGTGGTACATTAGCTGCTGCCTCCACAGACGCACCTTGCACTAGAGGAGCGGTGTAGCATAAAGCAGTCGCTGCCCCTTCAGGTCGAGAAGAAGACCATGCTTTTGGTGGAAACTCGGCACCGAGCATGGCGGTGCGAACATCGGCGACGAGAAAGACCCACCTGGAAACTCGGCGGAGCAACAATTCTTTGACGTAAAAGAGAGTATATTAATGAATTGGCCCGAGATCGCTTGCCGCCGCTAGCGGTCGGCCAGGCCGTTTCCCGTTTGGCGGGCGTCAGCTCCGAAGCACCCTTGGTATTAGCAGAGTCCTCTGGTATTAGCAAATGCCTGGCTTGGGCTATTCAGTGTGTGGGTGCTCTTGGCATCGGCGCTGTGACGAACAGCGACGGCGCTGACGGGAAAGTTGTGTCAAGCTAGTGAGGCGTTTTGGCGGACGCAAAGGCAATCAACCCTAGACTCATGCGCGGACTCACTCTGCGCAGGAGCGGGGTTGATGGTAAAGGTAGGAAACGTAGGCTCAGCTGTAGCAACCACGGCTACTTGGAAAAGGGGCTGGGGATGTCCATGACTTTGTAAGCAAGAGCAGCGAGTTCATGGTTCATGGTTCATGGTGGAAAAACTCACTCAGCAGTGTGTCGTCCATGGCGTGAGAATGCGTGCCAAGAAGTTCCTTCAGGCGCTGTATAGTTGGTTTGGCCTGCGGTCGTCGAGCGTCCTCGGACCAGGGAAGCTCCTGGATGCCTCTGCGTTCCCACACCAGCAGTGCGATCCACGAGGGCAATCATGGGTTGGCCATAAGGCACTGCTGGACGGTTGTGGTGAAGCGTAGGAAGTATGTCGGCAGTTCCCTCTGCGGCTGTATGTGCAAGGGCTCCGACGACAGGACGAAATGTGGGTTTCTTGAGAGGTGATCCCAGCTATCTCGAATTGCGGCAGCCCAATGGTCATGGCTGATATTTATTGGCCGGTTTAAGGTGAAAGGGGTAAGTCCTGGTGGTCGAGGGGCATTGCTCTACATTATCCTCCATGGCGTGTTCAGAGGTTACCAGTTCTATGTCGCTATGTCTTTGGCACCTTTCCTTTCGCCCCGACATAGCGCCCTGCATTCCCTTGTACGCATTGTACTGACCAGACCCAATCACCATTAAAAACCCTCAGTTGACACCAAAAAAGGAATCTAGTGCTACCATGTGGCACACATGCCGAAATTAAACGATAAGGAGGGTTTTAACCACAAATCTGAGGACTTACTTCTACTGAACATTACCTCAATCTAGCGGCTCGTGAAAATATATCGCAAGATTTTTGTAATTGTTTGGTGCGCACAGGTACCATACTGATTAGAAGAAGTGTACCAGTGAAGGACTCGCGAATTCGATCTTTTCTGTGCAGAATCACAGAAACATCCTGCTTTCCGTGTCCGTCCCTCGCGGTTTACCTTGGATGGAAGTTCTAATGCATCCTAGTAAGGCATTCTACGGAGCGGTGCTCTCGACTATAGAACCGTCCGTGTTGAAATCCTGTTGCCCCTGACGTTATCGACCGCCTCTAATTAGCCTTTAAATTCGTTGAATAACCCAGCCCCTGCCTCGAAAAAGGGAGCGTAGCGCTGCTTGATTTATTTTTGTTACTTTTTACCGGCATGGTAATCGACACGAGCAGTTCCCGAGGCATGTCGCTGCTTGCATGAGGAGACGCTTCATCGTGTTTGGTGACCATTTCCATTAACACTAGGGCGCTCTGAACGAACACGCCGCTGCTCTAAAGATAAATAAGTTTTATGTTTGTTTTAACCTTTCATGAGTGTTGTCACTGACCAGTACCATCTCTTGACGGAGCTGTTGCTCCTCACAAAGTGCCGCTCTTTTTTTTCGTTTTCGCTTCCCCTTCGTTCTTTTAAAACGTCCATCTCGTCATTTCCTTCCACAGGCCCTTTGCTTTACTCCAAAGTCTTCTTGTCTCATGTCTTCTTGTCAAAGTTTTCTTGTCTCTTGGATCATGTCTCAGGGCCCAAGCAAAGAACCTGTCACTGCCAATGGTGACGAGGATGACAAGGACGAAGCATAGTGCGGGCGTACGCCCAGAATTTAGAGCCGAGTGAAATGTTCCCCGTCTCAGCTTGAGTTTTCAAGAAGGTGAAAAAAGAGTCTTTCCGCTACATTTTTTTTTGTCAGAGCAAGAGCTGCTGACTCCTTATGAACAAAGCAGGCCGAAAGGACAGGATTTCTCGAGCATCGAAGTGCAGATACGCTGTAATCCTTCATATTTGCACTGTATTATCTTTATTGTCCACTTTCCTTAGATATATCTTTCACTAATTCGAACTGAGATGGCGACACCTCGGGTTTCTAATTAACATGCTTTCACTGTACTATTGTACTCCTTATTATTGATTGGAGTTTTTATTGTTGTTGGGTGAACAATGCGTTTACCACAATTTTCAAGTTAGCGTTTCGATACGACGGAAGCAGGGTGCCACGTACGCACCATGTGTCCAGAGAGCGTATGAGAGCTTTTGTAGCGTAAGCTAGACTTTCCGAGTTTCGCGTGGACCTTGAAGGGCCGTGATGTGCAAGCGCGAGGAGCATGGAATTGTATTCGATTGGATTTGAATGAATTGAAATCGATTGCATTGGATTTGGATTGGATTGGATCGACTTTCATTGGGATTGAATTGCAATTGGAGTTTGGGTGTGTAGAGAATTGGTTCTGCACATTCGCCGGTCTGCGCCTTCCAGAGGGAGTGACGTCATAGCCGTAGGCAGACTGCACTGTCGCTGGCGCGTACCCAGCTGCGCCCCTCCGTTGCGCAAGTAGGCATATCTGACGGTGCGCCGGAGCCGCTTGATAGCTGTTTCGCGCGGATTCTGGAGAGCCGTGCTCCGCATGCGCGAGGAGCAGTGACTGGACGGACTGGACAGGACTCGGACTGGGACTGACTGGGCTGGACTGGAACTGAACTGAATGGACTGGACTGGACTGACTGGATTTGATTGGATTAGAAATCGTTTTAGCACAGTAAGCATGATAATCAGCTAATCCTAGACAACCAGGAACCTAGAATAAACAAGCTGAATCTTAGCTCACGCTACGGTACGTCCTGGCATAGCCGAGCTAAGCCACTGCTAATTTTTTAGTCGACCAACCGGTATATGTTGAAATTTGAAATATTTTACATTACGACATCGTTCCTACCAAGAAAGCTTGTGGTTTAGTATTGTGATCTACGTTGTGGCATCCCGCAATTCAAGCATAAAGCTCTGCATCTACGTAGTGTCACAGCGCAGAGCACACCTTTTGGTTAACATCGCAAAGATGTTTTTTTTCATTTGGCAAGATTGCTTTGTTCATGGCACGGATTGGTTGCCATACTACATGTTTTAAAGCTAAACCAAAGAATTGCTTTTTAATCTAGATTAGTGAGTACCAAGAACTGAGACGACATTGATGCACTCTGCCATGTCGAAAGAAGCTCCACAGTACAACTGCGAGGTATGGTTTGGCAAAGACCCAGTTTAGTTTGAATGAAGTTAAGTTTGGGAAAAAATTGCTATATAATGAAAGAAAACCGCTGTCTGTCGTTCAAGCGTGCCGTCTCCACTTGCGCCGTACTTGCGAAGTAAAACCTAGCCTTCAGGATACTTTGTTGAGCTGCGTTGTGTTGGCTACAGAATTTCCTTGAGGGGGAACCCAGTTAAGTTTATCGTTCCGTCGATTTATGCCCGCCGTGGTCTGAGTAGTTACCCCGTATGTCAAGGGAAACGTTTGAGATCCCAGCGTGTAGACCTGAAGTGCAAAAAAAAAAGTTTTTCACAGAACAAGAAACGATGTATTGGCGGGTCGGCGTCTCCACTTTTGCCTTTCTCTGTTAGAGTTCTTGTGAAGATATATATGTGTATTTCTATGTTTTGGGCAAACTTCAGTTACCAGTAGTGCTCCATTCTTTCGTATTTGTGCTTTACCCACTCGACCAGTTTACCCACTCGACCAACATTTTTGTTAGCTAAATAGCGCGGCGACGAATTTACAGTACGCGCAGAGCATCATTTTTAAGCGTGAAACGAGGATACGTAATCGGGTTCGTTCACATGAGCATTTTCATTCGCTTGTCATGGTTTTTATTCACACACGAAGACCGCAGGCGGGAAAACGTTCTGCGCCGGGTCGCACGCCATCTCCTTGGGTAGCACCTACTGGTCGCGCGAGCCTTCGTGCTACGGCGAACTGGTGCTACTAAGATTTTGCTCTCGTACAACCCTGACGACGTCAGTTTTTCTGGAAAACTAGGGCCTTCACACTACGGTTCAAAGTGTTCTGCTTGCACACGCTTTAGAACGAATATCCGGCGGTCTGCGTCCTGTAGATAAAACCTAGCATATAAGTCCGGATATTGGTCGAGGTTTTTTAGCAAAAAATTTCCGAAAAACTCGCCCCTAGGCCTATATGCCGTTCACTGCTTAATAATAGTTGTCATCTAGGCAGTCAGCTAGTCCTCAGGACAATACAAACTGCAAAGGAACCAGGTTCACCAATATGAATATTAAGCGCCGCCGTTATTTTTTGTTGCTTCTCTCACTGTCAGTGAACTGGTGCGTTCTAGTTTCTTCTTGCTCAAGATAGGTTCAGGAACTTGATGTCAGCTTAACCACAGAATTTAAAAGAACCTGCATATAGTATGCCCGAGTAAGTGGCAACATTTCTGACTAGCACTTGTTTGGTGTTACCGAAACCAGTGCACAAAACTGCCGTAGGTTGAAGGGACAGGCAAGCCATACGAAGAAAGTAAATTCAACACAGTGACATTTTCAACGGAGCGAAAAAGTATACTACTACTATACTGTGGTACGTGCCATAAAACGCGAGGTTCGGAGCTTGGGGAATGGAGGTGGCTTGGCTGTAAAGCCTACTTGTTGATGGGCGACAGTGCTGTGACGGCCCTGAGGTGTCGAGCAAAGGCGGTTCCATCCATTTCCTCTGTAAATGGGCACCAACGTTTGTGCACCAAGCCGCACAACCGCCAAACGCCTATTTACAAGAAACACAGGAACAATCCTACGCTCCTTATATTAATTTGTCCTCCTCATTATATTAGCAGAGTAAGTTCAAACCGCAACTAACGGACGTCGTCACAGACCATTACTTCAGTCCATTAAGTTAGTTCACTAATTTGGACATCCACAATAGTTACGCGGTATGCAGCAAAAAGGAAACATTTTCTCCTGAGTTGGGCATTATGGTTACGAAAGCACAGGATACCCCTACCGCAATCTTAAGGCCTAGTTGTTAATAATCTCAAAAAACAATGCTTCTTCTGTCGGCTTTGAAGTGCACGTGCATAAAATTTAACCCGTACTGCACTTGTTTGGGTTGAAAATATTGAAACTTCAACTCTTTGTAGAAAAGCCCTGTCCCTGTGCACGGGCTATTCAGTTCCAAAAACTGGAGCATAACGATGACTGGAATGATGAGTGGAACAGTAATAACGTGCATAGTTTTCAGAAACCATACCTCTGTAAAGATCCGCCGGTGCCCTGAACTTACAGTAAGTACCAGCGCATTCTCTCAAATGACCTGCTCTTCCGCAGCCCTACCCTTCGGCAGTGTATTGCGGAGCGTTTATTAGAAGGAGTGTTCAAGATGAGCGGTTCTTTTATGAGGCTTAGAGTTCGCAATGGTTCAATTTCACAATGCGAGCATGCCTCTCGCTCAATGAGTAGTTATGACATGTTAGCAAAAAAAACCGTAGGCATTTGATGCAAATATTTAATACTAAAGCTGCATTACACGTAGCTCTACTATTTATAAAAAATTACTTACCCTCGCTATAATTTGGAGCAAGATTATTGATATCTATCATGGTTTCTTGGAACGATATCCCAATGCTATACTTTCTTGTTCATATTTAAGCGCGTGTGGTACCTTACACCGGGAGAGCTACCCAGCAATGTGGCGAAAAATTGGCCGCAAGTAATGAACATGGAGGAAAGAAAAGTTTAGGAGGGAGCGTCACGTGACTATCGTAAAGCCTAGTCATAAAAAACAAAAAGGAAAAACTGATGGGAGATGCCCCACCTCACGTGACAGGCAAGCGGTAGTTCTTTGCGCCTCATGCGGCCGCCCGCCTGCCCGCGCTATGGTGCGTCGTTCCGTTCGGTTGCCGGGCCGTCGGGGTATTCGGGTTTCGGCGACGAGTCACCGTCCGGGAGTTGCGCGCAGCGCTGCCTGCAACCCGAAACGCGCAGCGGTCTGATCGTGCAGGCAAAGTGTTCGGACGGGAGAGACAAAACGTCTTAATTTATTGAGCTCTGGGATCCGTCTGGGATCCCGCAGTCGAAGTGTCGTGTTCCGCCGCCGTGCAAAAATGGAGATGTCAGAGTACGACATCCGTGCCTCACATTTTAATTCACACAACACACCTCACTTTCTTGGTTCTGGTTCTTTTATCTTTTCACCTCGCAGGCGTAATTTAGCGTTCGTTACCCATATACCTATCGCACAGATTGAGCAGCAGTCGGACAACCAGCCCGCGTTCTGCCTGCGACGCGAGGCGGAAAATGATTTGTTCTCCCGCGCCCGCACCCAACATCAGTGGTTCTGCACCTTTTGTTTTCTAATGCACTGAAGGAGACAGCAACGCAAAACAGACACGTACAATGTGCCACCATGCCGGAGCGCCGATAAGGCGAATGTATGCAAATGCGCACGCGAGCAAAACCAAAGCTTTCGCACCACATCTCAGCTGATGGGACACTCGTTACTGCGCTATGATGTAAAGGGAAGGTGGCGCGATAACTCCCAGCAAAATTCGAAACGCAATCGTCAAAGCACACCTGGCAAACACCACGCACCCGTAGGCCGCTCCGTGCTTGTGAATGTTTACAGCGGCGCGTTCGAGCAAAGCCGGTCGTGGTTCCAGCGGTAAGCGTCTAATTCGGCTCGCAGCCCGTGAGGGTGCTTCGTAAGAATGCGATCGAAGTCTCGCCTTGCTTTGAACAGCGACAGCGGCAGTACTTCCCCGTTACGAAGCTTGGAGCGCAACGCTTGCGAACAATCTTGTACGGCGCCTTCGGCGACGGCGCTCGCCTCCACCTCCACCGGCAGCCAGCCGGAGCCACTAAATGCTACCGCGGGCCTGAGCGTGGTGGATTTTCCATAATGCATTGCGCGGGAGGAGCCCGAGGAGAGGAGAATGCGGCGTCAGAGGAGGTTGGCTTGCCAAAGCTGGGCCGCCTGACGTCATGCTCCCTCCTAACATTTTTCTTCCTCCATGGTAATGAAACATCCAAGAACTAATTCTTAGCAACGCTAAAATATCAGACTAAGTACACATATTTTAATGATAGGTGCGTTCCAGTGAGTAAATATCAATAATAACATTTTTCTTCCTCCGTGGTAATGAAACATCCAAGAACTAATTCTTAGCAACGCTAAAATATCGAGGCATACTGTGCTAAGTACACATATTTTAATGATAGGTGCGTTACAGTGAGTAAATATCAATAATAGCGAACACGACATTGGAGGCTTTAATGCCATGCTGTGGCACCAATAACTCTCTTTATGAGCCCATACCGTATTCTTGATTCATGCATATTCCAGCATCACTGACTTGCTTTGCCCTGTCCATCGCAATCAGTGGAACTTGTGTCACTGTGGCGACCTAGAATCAGCCTTAATTTTTGACCTGCTGTTCAAGGCACGTCCATATCATCTGGTGTGGTCTTTTTGCTTTTTCTCTTACATGAAGTAATACTTCTAAGAAAAGCCCGGTGCTGTGCTCCTAACCAAACACTGTAACTTTTGTTGGCTATTCATGGCGAAAAACAGCGCAAGAACACAGGGACAAAAAGAAGAGGGAACGACACTCAGCGCTGTGCGTCGTCCCCTCTTCATTTTGTCCCAGTGCTTATGCACTGTTTTTTACCATGAATCTTTATGTGCACCAACTAATACAACTTCCACTCTTACCTTTGTTACAAATGGGCTGACCAATGAAGATTGGCCGAAGAACTCTGATTGCGGAGACTTCAGAGTAAAACGTGAATAACTGCATAGTATGAGAAGAAATACTCGGCAGGGACACGTGTGGAGAAAGGACCAGCCGGAACGTATTCTTGCGAAAAAAATACTTCGAACCAGTGCAAGGTGGGACAGATACGACTAAATTGATGTCAGCTCGTGTTCCTCCGACGGGAGGGATTATTTTTGCACATTTACAATTCATCCCATAGCCAGTGTCTTATTACTTTAACCTGACGGAATAATTTCTTGTTGTAGAGACTGAGCACTTGAAGGATTTTTGTTTGGGTTTTTTTATGAAGACAGCGTTGTCTTAGTAAGGTAAACCTTAAACAGGTATCGCGTGTACTTGACTAGTCCGGCAAAATGAATGGGGTGCTTTGAAGTTTGTAATTGTAAAAGTATTTTGAGAAAGCACACGTGTGAACTATACAATTTCAATTTTGAGGCTCGCCTTTCAAAAACATTCAACGAAATAGCATCTATAATTTGGATCTACAGCGTTTTCTATTATACTGGCCATCGCAATATGCTTTATTGAAATCTTGCCCAATTCGTCGCAAGACCTTTCAGACGACTGCTGTTCCCAACCATTTCTTTCAATCCATCTTAGATGCCTTTTTTTGGCATCCCTCTTCTCTCCGAGAATCTTGCCTCCGTCCCTCTTGTCGCTGCCAAAAGGAGCTCGACTGGGTTGCTCGGTGAGACTCCCTGATGACTCGAGGTCCTCCATGCTGTCTAGCTTGCCTTAGTTTTTTCCTATATTCCCGAAAATCACAGTCTTTTCAATATTGTTCCCCAACCAACTCAGCAGTGTGGTGGCATCATCTTAATTTTTTTTGCGTTTACTGCTTAGGAAGAATAAGTTCTCTACAATGGTGAACAAAATCACTTATATAAACTGTATACAAGTTAAATATGTCGCCCGGGTAAATTAGAGTTTTTGAACTGTATTATGAAGTGATGTGGCACTATGCACCCCCCCCCCCCCCCCCCCTTCATACCCGGCTAAGAAGACACTGGCACGATTGGATTTGGTGTATGGTATTGTATGTTTAAATGCAGCTCATGCGGGTTCGCGAAACCATCAATGAACTCGTTTCAGGACCGGCCGACCTGGACGCTTTCGCTGGTGGGCTAGGGCGGCGGGTGGACTCCCGGCGCTGTAAGTCGCGCCGCGCGTTCTTCTTCAGCGCCGTTTTCTCTTCTCTTGCTTTTTCACACTTGGCGAGTGCGTACTTCCCTGCACTAGCGGTGCGTCCCACCCACGATGCGAAGCAACCACACTTTCCCTTTCCTCCTGCACCCTCACACTTGGCGCTAGTGCGTTACGACCAAACGCTGCGAGAGTACGTGCACCTACCGCGACACACTTGTCTGTAACCTCCTCTGGGCAGGGCTCACCCAAAAGAGACTGTTATGTCCCTGTGGACTTTCGCTGGTACCACGGGGATACCCAAGAGAATGTAGACGACTCTCACCTTCTTTACCGCCTTCTCTATCCCTGACTAGACCTTGAGTCCCGCCTTCCGAATAAAGAATAATAATAATAATAATAATATTAATAATAATAATATAATAATAATACAAATAATAATAATAACAATAATAACACTACAGCTACCTGCCGTGGGCTGCGCGGACAACGCCTGTCGGTGACATCGATGTGACCCCGAATTCGCGATAGGTTGCATCTGTCCATGCGCGGCCACCCTGGCATGAGCAGCTTGTCTTTCTGGGCGTTTTCGGCTGCCCTTGTTACAGAGGCTTCTTTATCGTTAGGCGCACACAGAGTGGGCGCTGCTCGGGGTGAGTGGGCGCTGCTCGGGGCGATGCCGCGGCGACATCGTGTCTCGGCTGCGTCACTGTTCGAAAAAAAAAAACAACTGTGCCACGTCATCGTTCTGTAAAACTGCTGCGTGTATTCTCGTGTTCTGGGCGGCGCGTTTATTCGCTGCTGTTTGTAGTTGTTCGACCATTCGTTCAAGGGACCATGCTTTGAGGCCGTGGAGCATGAGCACAGTGAACTGAATGTGAACGGGTGGCTTTGTGGGATGATTTTGTGTAATTTCTCGCATTCAGGGAAACGAGCTTCTGGGGCACAACATTGTTACCCTAATAAACCGGTGATCAAAACGCGTCGTGTAAAAAAATGAAGGAAGCTTACAATAATGCGTAAGACCTGAAGGTAGCGAAGCTGCCCGCAACAGTAGCGTTTTTCCTCTGTTTCGCCTCACGGCGCTGTTTAAGCCTCGCCGCTGTACGAAAGGCCACAGCCGGATGTTTGTCATCCTCTAACCCATGTATTTTGAGTGAGTTTTGATAAGATCCAATCATTCTGCACACAGGAGATGGGCTCAGGTTTAACACTTCTAAACCTACTTATCACGAGCAAAAGCGAAGAAATTGCACGAAGTGTTTTCTGAAAGTTTGTCTTTGCTTGAGATTACGCAAGCCTGTCGTGCCGCTACATAGATTGGATGATTGAATTTGTCCTTTCGCTTGTGCTGAAGGGAACGCAGAGACAGCCAATCCGGCGCGCTATCTAAGGCGAGACTGAGGGAAGAAGCACCGGCAAAGCAGCGGAAAAAGCAGAGCTTTCGTGCGGGAGCATCGTGTGTATGGCTAGACTTTACTCCGGTTAACTCATTCCTCCCATCGTTCTCATTCACCACTCGTTAAATCCTCGCCTAGTGTCATAGTTCGCTTGCGCTTACACTTACGCTTTGTCAGCTTGACCGCCATTGGGCGATAAGGCACAGGCGAAAAGCGCCCGTTCACCCTCGCATAGTCACGTGGTACTGCTGCGGCAAAACTTCGTGAAAGGAAAACGACGAGAGGCATCGCTGGTGCGATGGTGGCAGGCGACGAGATAATTGAAATTAAAAGAAGTAGCGAGTAAGCTCTTGCTTCAAACATCCAACGCCCAGTATCAACTCCAGCCGAACTTTTTCTCTCCACCCGTCGTGGTGGCTCAGTGGCTAAGATGTTGCGCTGCTGAGCACGAGGTCGCGGGTTCGATTCCCGGCCTCGGTGGCCGCTTTTCTGATGGAGGCGAAAAGCAAAAACGCCCGCGTGTTCGAGATTTCGGCGCACGATAAAGATTCCCGGGTGGTCAAAATTAATCCGGAGCCCTCCACTACGGCGCGCCTCATCGCCTGCGTCGCGTCGGCGCGTTAAACCCCACAATCAATCAATCAATCAATCAACGTTTTCTCTCCAAAACTGCAGTTTTTGTCCGACTATTCTGTGCAGCCCGGAAAGCGTTCTCCGTAGCTATATTCTCGCTAATCCTGCAATTAGCCAGAGTACTGCGGTCTGAAGCCAGGACAGCCATACTTGGAGCTTTTGCAGACCATGCCCGTAGTGCATTGGGTGTTCGTACTGTGGTAACCTACAGTCAGGCATAGAATTTTGCCACATAGCAGTATTAGATAAGATTTGCACACGTTTTTCAAAACCTTCACGTGAACACTCCCGAAGGTCCAACTGTCTTTGAAGCGGCGAAAAACGCACTCTTCCACGCGACACGTAGAAAAAATTTTATTCGTGGGGCGTATGCGTGGAACGAATGTGAACCGGCTCAATTATACTAGCTCTGAAATTTGCTAGAGCGCGGAATACCCGTATTTCCATTCGGAAGTTGGACACTACAGCTATAGAAGAGAGAAGAAAAAATAAAGGAAAGGCCGGGAGGTCAACCAGCTGTAGAGCCCGGTTTTCTACCCTGCACTGGGCGAATGGGGCTCAGGGAATAAAAGGGGGGGGGTGGAGAAGAGGAAGAGATAGGAGTGGGAAAGCGCGCACTCTAGTCCCGTTTCGGGCACTATAGTCTTTCAAGCTAGTTCGTTTCACTCAGGAAACGTAAAAGGGCTTTCGTCGCCTTCTGCGAGGTCGATGGTAAAGACCGGTGACTTAGAATAGTTTCCACCGTAAATGGTCGATTGCCCAATCGGCTCAGCGCGGTGGCAAGCACGCTCCTCTCCGACGAGTATTCGGGGCAGCGACACAGCACATGTTCTATTGTCTCTTCCGCCCCGCAGGCGTCACAGTGGGCGCTGCTGGCCATCCCTTTGAGGAAGGAGTAGGCTTTCGTGAAGGTCACTCCCAACCACAGTCTACAAAGTAAAGTTGACTGGGTTCGAGACAGCCCATACGGAAGACGGCGCTGAAGAAGGGGATCCTGAATATACAGACGGGGATTCGAAAGTCTGGTGTATTCCATTGCTGCATGGTAATCTTGCGTGCAAAGGAGCGAAGCGTCCTGGCGGCATCGGTCCTTGAAAGCGGAAGTAGAATGGTGCTGTCGCTCTCATAGCCTGTACGGGCAGCTTCATCCGCCAGCACGTTACCGATGACTCCGCAGTGACCTGGAAGCTACTAGAAAATTACGTCATGGCCGGCTGTGATGGCTTGATGGAATTTTTCTCTTATCTCTGTCACCAGCTGGTGTAGGGGGCCGTAGCGCAGGGCTGCGCGTAAGCTCTGTAAGGCAGCCTTGGAATCCCAAAAGATCGCCCAATTTTGAGGAGTAGCTCCGATGATATGATCAAGAGCCTCACGAATGGCTGCAAGTTCTGTAGCTGTCGAGCTCGTGGTATGGCCAATACGGAATCGAGTTGTTGCAAAATCTGCTGGCGCAAACACTGCACCTGCCGAACTGGATGACGTTACTGAGCCATCTGTGTACACATGTTTCCGGTCGTTGTACCGTTCATGCAGTAACAGCAGCGTAAGCTGTTGAAGGGCAAATGATGACAAGTCGGCTTTTTTTCGAATTCCCAGAACACTGAGACGAATCTCAGGTTGTGCCAGGCACCACAACGGGGAGGTCGGTGTTGCTGCAGGGGCGTACCTTGAAGGGATTTCAGCCCTGTGCGTTGTGATAATGGCTGAAAAAGTAGATCGTGGTCTACTTTGAGGAAGCTGCGCCAGATGGTGAGAAGGCAGCCTCGTGAGGAGCCTGATGTACAGGCGTAGTGTTTCAGTAGCCACGTACCTTGCTATTGGGTGTTCCTGTGCGATGCAAATGGTGCCCACTGTTGATGCACAACGCGGCAAACCAAGACACGTGCGCAGAGCCTGCGCTTGGACGCTCTGTATTACCCGCAGGTTAGTGGTACAAGTGTTGGAAATTGCTGGCAAGCTGTAACGCAAGGCGCCTAAAAAAGTGCGGGGTACAGTTGCAGCATTCCTCTTACCGATGTTCCCCACGTCTCTCCAGCAAGAAATCTGAATATCTCGGCAATGGTGGTAAGCTTCTTCTTATAGAAAGACACATGTGTGCTCCAGCAAATGTCCCTGTCGATGATGACGCCAAGAAAGTCTTGTGATGCCTGGAGTAGGGAACCTTACCTTTATTATGAGGCCTGCTTACTGGCCAAGGAATTTTCATTTGTCATGTATAGAGAAAGACGCAACCTGTTCTTCATCGGCCACAATTGGTTGAACGTATGTCCTTGGGGCACCCGAAAATGTTCGTGGCCTGGCGTAAATACTGTTCTGAGCGCGTAAGCATCAAAGAAAATTACCTGGTACTTCCCAAAAATATTATAACGTTGATTTTCTTTCGATTGAAATCCCTGGATAGTAGTACTGCACTTTAATTTAAAGTTATTTTCTTTTGACGCGTGCTGTTGAGGAGGGAAAATGTTAGTTTCACGACGGCGGTAGGCGAGTGGACGATTCACAACCTCAAAAGTTCAGGGGTACTGGACTCACGCAGGAAAATTACTATGTCACTTGAACAGCGTATTGCCGCATTAAACAAGACCGATAACCAGCTTACCCAAGCTGCGAGCGACAGTTCATCACCCTTTCGTTGATCCTCTCTGAATAAAAGCGGCTAGTCGATAATCCATTTACGCAAGCTGTGAGCGACAGTTCATCCCTCTTTCGTTGATCCTCTCCGAAAAAAGGGCTACTCGCTAACCTGTTTCCGCAAGCTGTGAGCCAGAGTTCATCTTCCTTTCGTTGATCCTCTCTGAAAAAAAAAAAACAGGGCTACTTAGCGCCTGCTATGTAAAGTATACGGAATGGTGTAGTTTAAATATTTTGTTCGGGCTGTTTAGATAACATCCACATAATTCCTCGCGCTATGCAGTTTGTTCTAACTCTTTTGAAAGGGTCGTGGACAGAATTTGTGCTAATTTTTCCTTGTTCTCGAGGGTCAGCGGGCTTAAAGCTTCTACTGCGGCGACAGCAGCGAGAAATTTATAGCCGCTTCCAGACGTCGGAGCTCTTGTGCGCTGTCACTGTCAAGACACAAGTATTACCGATGACGTGTCTGTCCCCGCGTTTTGTTTAATTGGCTTCCTTGATCGCTGACAGGCGCGCCGTTCATATAGAGAAGTTTAAACCCGCAGCATGTCTGTGTAGGGAGGTAGCAATGTTTTTCGCTTGGTTGAAGCTCCTCCAGCAGATGCTTATTTCTCATGCGCCATCTGACACTCGTGGTGTTAAGAGGTGTGTTATTTGGCACAAGTGCAGCCGGAAACATATGATAATTTCGGGCAATTAGCCGTGGTGCACTTTGAAGCCTAAGTGGCATTGCGTCTGATACCGCCAGTATGTTTTCCGCTTCCTTGTACTTGCTTTTATTTCGCGTTTTGTTTTCCTTTCTGATCTCTTTGATGTTTCTTCTGTTTCGTGTGGAAGAAGTTTTTTTCACGTGCCAATCTCTACGAGAGAAGTGCCCACCCCAGTGCGGGAACGAATTTTGAGCGAAAACCAAATGCACCGTTGTAGGTTCTGTTTTAGGTGTATTCAGTATGTGGCTACTTAAAACCCTGATGAAACGTAAAAATTTAATCTCTCAGTGTCGTATTCTTGTTTTTCGTATCACATCACTTTTTCTGCTTTGCGGAAGAGCTTTGGGCAGACATATATACAATTTAAGATGATTATCATGCACATTGGCGCATCTGTACCTTCGGCTAAAGCCAGAAGTTGTACAGACATTCTAAACATTATGTACATTCGGCACATAAACATATAATACGGGTTCTGCGTAAACTTTCACGCTAATTTTAATATCATGCCGTTTCCTCTCTCGAATGGAGCAACTAATGAACAATAGCTGTTCGGGACAACGTATACTGCAGCGCTCAGAAGATCACCGGGCTTAACTAAAACTTTTAATTTTGCCGCCGCCCTACTTATTTGACATCCTTTCATCCTACGGTCTATCTTCTTTTACTTTCGTAACGTCTTTCGACAACAGTTCTGTTAGCCTAGTGCTCCCCCCCCCTAGTTCTCAGTTATCCACGTTATTGTGCAAGCCGCATTCTTCGGCTTGTTCTTTAGTTGGATTGAAATCTAAGGTTGCAGACATTTTGTTAGCGATTACCTTTGTAAGTACCTTGTAGACGACTAACAGGAAGCTGATCGGCCTGTTATTTTTCAAGTCCTTCATGTCATCTTTCTTACGGATTAGGATGATGTTTGCGTTCTTCCAAGATTGCGCTATACTACGGTCATTAGGCATTGCGTAACAGGCTTGCCAGTTTTCAAGTACGATTTCTCGTGCCGTCCTTCAATGATGTCTGTAGTTATCTGATCCTCACCAGGTGCTTTGCTTCCTTTTAATTCTTTCAAAGTCTTCCTTAATTCTTGGGTCGTTACTGGGGAAATGTCTATCTCCTCTGAACTACTTTCTCGTTCGACATTATCCTTGATGTCCCGACTACTGTACAGATCCCTATAGAACTCCTCGGCTACTGTGACTATTTTATCCCTATTTGTGATGACATTGCCTTGCTTGTCGTTAACTGCATACATCTGATTTTCCCCCACGCCAAGACGCCTCTTTACTGCTTTCAGGCTACCTCCGTTCTTTACAGCGCATTCAACCCTGTCCATATTATACTTCCGTATGTCAGGTGTCTTTCGCTAATTGATTAACTTCGAGAGCTCTCCTAGTTCTATTCCGTCAGCTGGGGGGGGGGGGGAGATTGTCATTGGTTTGCCATTTCCTAATTCGATCTTTCGTCTCCTGGGAAAGTTTACCTAAAGAACAAGCAGGGTTCCGTAAAGGCAATTCAACAATGGACCATATTCACATAACCAATCAGGTGATAGAGAAGTGCGCTGAGTATACTGAACCCCTATACGTAGCCTTCACAGATTATGAGAAAACATTTGACTCGGTCGAAACCTCAGCAGTCATTCAGGAATTACGGAACCAGGGGGAAGATGAGCATTAGTTAAGAATACTAGTGGATATCTGCAATGGGTCCACAGCTACTATCATCCTCCATAAGGAGAGCAGTAACATACCTATAAGCAAGGGCGTCAGACAAGGAGACACGATATCTCCAATGTTATTCACAGCGTGTTTACAAGAAGTATTCAGAACGTCGGATTAGGAACAGGTGGAGTAAGGGTTAATGGGGAATGCCTCAGTAACCTCAGATTTGCTGATGACGTTGCCTTGGTAAGTAACTCGGGGGACGAATTGCATAGCATGATTTCCGCACTATACAAACAGAGTAGAACCGTGGGCCTGAGAACAATATTCAGAAAACCAAAGTAATGGTCCATAACCTCGGGACAGCACAGCAGTTTGAGATAGGTAGCGGAGGCAGTGGAAGTGGTAAGCGAATATATCTACTTAGGCCAAGTTGTGACCCCGGATCCCAACCACGAGGCAGAGGTAATTAAAAGGATAAGAATGGGTTGAGTGCATACGGCAGACATTCTCAGATAATGAATGGCAGCCTACTATTGTCCCTGAAGAAGAAAGTGTATGACAGCTGCATCTTACCGGTACTCACCTAAGAAGCAGAAACTTGGAGGCTCACTAAGAAGGCTCAACTTAAATTGAGAACGACTGAGCGGGCAATAGAGGGGAAGATGATAGGTGTAACATTAGGGACAAGAGAGCGGAGTGGGTCAGGGAACAAACGCGTGTTAAGGACATATTAGTAGAAATAAAGAAGAAGAAATGGACGCTGGCGGGGCATGTAATGCGATGGCAAGATAACTGTTGGACATTAAGGGTAACAGAGTGAATCCGTAGAGAAGGCAAGCATGGCAGGGGGCAGCAGAAAGTTAGATGGGTAGATGAAATCAAGAAGTTTGCGGGTATAAATTGGTCGCAGTTAGCACAGGACCGGGGTAATTGGAGATTAGTGGGAGAGGCCTTTGCCCTGCAGTGGGTGTAGATAGGCTGGTGATGATTGTTCGGCTCTCTTATATGTTCAGCACATTATTCTTCATAATGCGTTTCCTTCGAAATCCAAGGAGCTCATTACCTGTCCCTATGCGCTGCCCTGACCAGTACGTTCACATGCTTTGTTGTGCCGGCCTAAATTTTGTTGTGAAGCTGCCAATGTGTCCGCAAGTTCCTGCCTCATAGTCATCGCGAGGGGTACAGACTGGCTGTATAAATTTGCGTTTAGTAACGAGATTGCCTGCTGTTTATTACGTCAGAGTTTTCGGTGAACTCTCCCCAGACTTCAGTGATCCTACGCATAAATTTGCTGTCGTGGTTCGTATCACCACTGAAAACTTAAAAAAAGCTATGCTTCTGCACCTTAACTGCCAAAGGTGTAGAGGGTGGCTTCTCCATGCTTATCTAAATTTAGTTTGTGCTTACTCATGTGCATCTTTAATCCTGAGACTAAGTTTTGCCATCGATGTTGCTGACTCATAGTTCGCCGCTCGTGTCGTGAAACAAGACGATATCGCCGCCAATCTCCGCTGGCTCATTTATTCTCCATTCAAAAGCACTGTGACTTTCGCGAGCTGGTTAATGCTCCTTATTATTATGCGGCGCAACCAGAACCAGACGAATAAGGGAATAACGAAACGTGCACCGCTGTTATTTTTGATTGAATACAGATTATACCAGCATTTTAGTTCACCCACGTGGCAAGAAAGCATAACAAAAAAAAAACAATCACAGGCACGTCTACGCAGGCGTAGTCTGTTTCTAGATATGGCTAAACAATGTTGCTTAAAAGGACAAATGTTTTATCGTGCAGAGCTATGAAAAGAATGCAGATGCAGTGGTCTGGAAACAGTCAAAGGGCCTTCACATTCTATTTAATAATTGTGGCTTAAGGTTTTAGTCCACGCTTGAACTGCCAAAAATGAAGGAAGTACTGATCCTAGACATGGAACTAGTTTGGAATGGCGGGCACGTATGCTGGTGTTACCTTCCCAGATGCCAAATTCGGTTCTAAAGTTTAACTCAGGACATAACAAGCTAATTAATACAGGTATAGAATTCAGCCTTTTGTCCAATCCTTCAAAGTCCTGCGTCCTAAAGCTAACAGTTGTTCGGATGAAATTACTACACTACGAACGGCATTTTACCTCATGAATTGCTATACCCGTGATCTGGAAAAACTGGTTGTGTTGGGGAAATAGCAATCAAGCAACAGATTTTGTGAAGAAGACTCTACTGCAAAGAATTGATCTCTTGTCATTCTATACAAACGGCGGCCCTCCCATTAACTGCAATATTCTTACAAAGCGTTCCCTCCTAATCTTATTTGTGGGTCCGAATAAATGAGGACAATTGTGCAGCAAGGCAGACCAAAGCCACGCGTCTTGAACTACAAGTTAGAAATCCGCATTCGGAGTGAAACATCCGCGCCCTTTATTAAATCCGCAACGGGTGTTCGGTATTGTTTCCGCTTTCATGTGGGCACACATAGCTGGACTATCCGGCAAGAGAAAAAGCAAGATAAGCGCTCAGAGCACCGGCGATCACTCCGCGGAAATTCTCACAGACACCTGGTGTAACACTGCTGCTCGAGTAGCTGTTGGCCTCACGGATCCTTAAAAACCACTAACCAAAAAACTAGCAAACTAATCAATTCGTACCATCTAAGACAACCTGCAGACCGCTGCATCAGTATTCGCTTTTTAATATTGCCCAATCGAGAATGTGACGTTTACGCGAGGGCTCTCTATGTTCAGTGATGGCATCCATCTAATGGCAAAACGAATAGAGAAAGACTTTAAACAAACGCTTGAACAAAATGTGATGTCTGTGTTCGGAATCTGTGATGGTTCCCTAGCGTTATGAAGCCGACGTCTTTCTGATTGCGCAATTTCAACGCGGCAAAGACGGAGCGGAATTTAAAAGCGAACCTTTTTTGGTCTCACTGATGGCGCCCAGCTCATGGCAAAAGTGTGGAGAACAACAGCTTTTACAAGAAACCTCAATCACATCATACATATCTAAGAAAAATGGTGACTAAGCACACTATAAAGTCGTCGATGCCAGTCGGGAACGCAGAAATGATGAAGACTTGTCGATTCAATAAAGAACATTCGTTTTTGATGTTCGGTCATTTAGCCTAAACATTACAAAGTACCATCAGCGATCACTCTGCTACTATATATCTTGCTTTGCTTTTTGCACTTCACCATTTTATACGCACGCCAGAAAGCTTTGCGTTCCAACCATATTTGGCGTTAGACGCAGCGGTCGACAGTTGTTGGAAAGCAACTTTTTTTGTACCTGTCCGTAAAAAGATAACGCTTGGAAAGACGTGCCAAAAATTGTGTTGTTGTTGTTTTTTCGCCACGTGTGTTACTGGATCGTTGATATATGCACCATTTCTTCAAAAATAATTTTTTAGAGAGTGCACAGCTAAGCTGTCCGTTACGGCCTTTGCTGCCTCCGTTTTCGTGCGCCTGATAATTGACTACGTAGTATTTTTTTATTGTTTAAAACCTTGGCCTTCTGAAATAAAAGTTCTTAATTTCCCTTCCTGGATATGCTGTAACTAATTTAGACGAGATGGCGTTTCGTATCTGGCCGTATGTGTAACAGAAACATTCCACTTCGCGTGTAGAGGGTAATTTGTACATATATGTAACTTCTTCATGTCCTTCAGAAGCCCTAAGAACGTTTCATGCGCTGACGTTTCCCACAATGCTTCATAACTGCTGCTATGTCTACTAAGTGAAATAAATTTTCCAAGTCAAATATTAGCCGTGAAAAATATTTAGTGTTCTCTACACCTCTCGGTGTTACCAGCTTGATGATGCATAAGCTGATGCGAAAGGCTCGCACGCACACAATTAAAGACACATGCAAACGCACACATACACAGAGAGATTTTATATACGCTGAGAACCTCGTCGACGTCGAGGCTGGAGCATTAAAAAAAGGGCTAACCGTGCCTGGCGGTATGATAAACAAGACAAAAATGGTCACTCGGGTTGGCTGCATTGGCAGCCTGTACAAAAAATACACATGCATCTAAACTATAAAAGTATTTGCGACCACCACGAGGAAAAAATATTCTTTGGGCGGTTATTTTAATCTTAGCAAGTGAAGAGCAACGTCTCAGATCTTATGAGTGAGGTCCATATAGAAAAGTGCCTGAAGAAAAAAACGTAGAATAAACGCCCTGCGACAATCCCTTTTTTTTCTCAAGAAGCTAACGTTGCTCGAGTTTCTTTGAACGTACCGACCGCTCTGAGTACTTACGGAAAGACGGCTGGCGGGAATGACGTTGGGCAGCCCATTAGAAGATAGCGATGCATCACTTGGGCCAGAAAAAAAGTACCCATTGCAATGCTCTTAATGACAGGTTGCTGCCTTCATTTTTCTTGAGATAGCCAATGAAGGGTTGTAGATTCACACCGACTGCGCGCTCATGACAGTATGGTCTGAGTCTCTCAAAATATCTTGCTTTACTCTCGCTTATAATTTCAAATAAAAACTCAAGTACCCTGAAATGCACTTTTCGGGTGCCTGTGTCATCATAGCGCTGCACTTTAACGCTGTTAGCGCCTTTCCTAGCGCCATAGGCGTAATTGAATGCCCTCAAAATGTGATCACATTCAGGATTTAAGTGCTCTCGGGAGTGCACTCAGGATAAATTGGCACTCAGGAAGCTAAAAGAGAAAACTCGCAGTATGTTGAAGAATGACTGAAGGTTGCATCCAACATAGTGCGGGTAGCTAAGCGGGGGAAGTTACAGCAGATGCAGGAAAAGAAAAACAGGGGAGAAGGCTAGTGGAGGAGGCAAGACAGCACTGCATGTGAGGAGTTCTGTCCGGGAAATAGAAAGTGTGATTGGTACCCTCTGTTCTGCCTATTGCTTTACAATCTTCAGCGTACCTCTTTGCATGCGGGTGGAGAGGACTCCGTGCCATTTCAAGAATATGCAATGAGCCAACTGCCTTGGATTCAGAAAAAAATAAGAGGTCGAAAAAATACTAGTATTTGACTAGTGCTAGTATCAGGCACCTATACTTCCTCTGCAGGCTCCGCTCGACGAAAAAGCTTTTCCCATTGCAACCGGAAGGCTGCAGATTATCCGGGTGTAGCAGATGCCGTCAAAAACTGAAATATCTATGAAAAGCTGGAAACGTGAGCCAGTCTCTTATAAAACCTCATGATAACGCATTGAGAATCGCGGTATCGTGGTCGTAGTTTTCGCGAGCACATGTGATTACCTCGTTAAACTATATAAACCATTACATTTTGCATTGCAGTCATTGTTCTCTAAAGCTCAATTTCGACACACACCTCATTTGAGCATGAGAGTCTGCACGATTACAGCCTAATTATAGCCATTTTCTGCCTTCTGTCGGTCCGTGGATCAGACATTATGTCCCCGCTAATTTATCTCCTCGTGATTAATCAGGATAATCAACATTGCCATCAACACCCTCGGAAGCAACCTAATAATGCCAGATGCAGTACTTGCGCCTGCATAGTAGACTTCCAACTGAAACTATCACCTGCATTTTAATTCAAATATGGGCCCCCAATCCACTCGCCCCATTTCTCAACCGAGTACTACGCCATCTGCTACTGCCTACCCGCTCCTCTACAGTCTATACGGCTACACTTGCTGCCTACGTGTTGATGCCAGCACTTCACAGTAAACACCTGCTAGTTTCCTCCCGTTCTCTGCATTTTTTGTTGTCAGAATTACAAACCCTGTTGCGAATAAAGGAAATAAAGAGAATAAAGCTTTGTGACATCTTGTTGTTGAAAGTGTGTAGACGATTGCTAGGTTTGTCTACATCTAAAGGCAAGTGAGGGGTCGCAGAAATGGTAATTCAAAGAAGAGAGAGACGACTGCCTGGTAACAATCTGCCTTTCAAGATAAATACATCTTTAATCCGACTTAATGACATTGAGAGGAGAAAAAGATTCTATCGTCATGAAAAACGATTAACGTCTCGTGTCTACAGCCAACTCATGCGCGGAAATTGAGGGCCTAACGCTTGCGGGTGCATTTAGAACAGGAGATTCCCTGGTGCATTCTCTAAGCGCTATATTTTTACAGTGAACTAAGTGGAAATGCGCAAGCAGAACCACGCTTAAACCACGGCAGCATGACTTCTCTTCCAACCTGTCTGTACGTTTATGCTCTAACCCTTTACATTGCAGGATGTTGGGTCTGGTGCAAATTTGCGCAAAAAAAGTAATCGTGTACACAATGCTGCACAAACTGCTCAAAGGACGATGAGTATGACTTTTAGCACAAAACTTAGTACTTACCTCACGAGAAACACACCCTTCGATCCAGCTGTTTCTAAAAAAAATACTCAAAACGTTTTGTGGTTGTCTGTACATACAGGTATGATGATCATTAGAACAAATGTGCTACGGAAGCCTAGAAATTTCCGCCTTTTCTCTGGAGCACCAAAGAAATATCCCGTTTTCTCATGCTCTCCCTCGCTTGTTCCTTGGAGGAGCTTTTAAAAGCTCCGGGTACGGATTTTACTAAGTGTAGCCGTTGCCTCTTTCTCTCAAGTCGCTCTAAGAAAGAAATGCTACGCACAATGTGGCATTAATTTTTAAAGTGACAATAAGGAAGATTTTTAGTACAAAAACTGAGTAAATACTTCATCAAAAAAAAAACAACCTTGAATCCGGCTGCCCCATAAAAACTCCAAACGTCTTGTGGTCGTTTGTACACATACGTTTGATGATGATTAGAAGCACGTGCGCTTTAAGGCTCGCGATTTCCGCATTATGTCTGCAGCACCAAAGGGCATATTTCCCGTTCCCCTGCGCTCCCTCCCTTGTTCTTCCAAGGAGCTTTAAAATGCGTCCTCGCAGGCATTGTACTGAGCGGAGCTGTAGCCTTTCACACCCTCGATTCGCACTAAGAGAGGATTCCTTTGCACAATGTGGCACGTATTTCTAAAAATACGTGGAGGAAAATTTTGAGTTCAACATTCTGGGCTCATTGTCGTGGAAAGCGACAAGAGATGAGAGCCACATATCTGGTTTCCTGTTCTCTGGGCTGATCACGAGAGATCACGATCACGAGCTAGGCCTTTATTTTATCATCATTTTCTGTCCTGTACCCTCCCTGCCGACGATTCTGATAACCTAGGCGTGTTAGCCTCAAAGAGATAGAGGCGCTGACCACGGCGTCTAATTTTTTGTCCTGATGAGACACGCAAAAGACACGACCGCACAACCCCGTCGCGGCCTTAGAAAATCTGTCAACACACGGCCTAGGCGCAGCAACATTGAGGACGAGACGTCGTCCTGGATGACCACAACGTCGCCGATCTGAACTTTGGGAATGGATGGTGATGCAGCTTCGTGTGCAGAGCGCTAAAAAAAGCTGATAGTCTCTGCGCCAACGACGCCACAGGTCCGCAATGATTGCCCATTCATTTCCCTCCTCGACGTCGTAGCTCCGTGCTCATGGAGGCCGGCCCGTGTAATCCCAGCCTCTGCAGCAAAGAGGTCATGCGCCTTTCAATTAGGAAGTCAGCCGGTGTCAGAGGGAAGAGCTCTTCAGCATATATTGATGACTGCGTCAACAGACGGCTGTTATCGATTACCTCTACTTCATAAAAAACCATCTCGAGGTATTCTTGGGAGTAGCAAATTCGTAAAAGAACCGTGCGGAGCGTTTATTTTGTGAAGTTTTTGAGCCGTTTCTACCAGCAGCCCCAACGCGGTTTCCTTTCGACGCTAAATGATCACTGAATTCGGCGCCCACTGCAGAAGTCGAGCCAAAAAAAAAAAAACGATGATATAGGCCGTCTTATATTGCGGATGCTGCGATTGACCGTATAAAGGTTAACAGAAGTGGATGCCTACCAAAGGAAACAGGTCAGCTTCGGTATTCTGATCGCTGGGCAGAGGAATGACCTGCGCTAGTTTGTGTGTGAACCAATTTTTTCAGCATGGCGGGCAAGCATGTGTGTTTACAGCTTGACGACCCTTTAATATCCAAAAGTTCTCCAGAAATTTAAGCGGTGTTAATTCTACACCACACTGGATCATTCGTTCGTGCGTGGTTGCTATCAGTATAACCAGTGAATTCATGTTGGATCGGCCGAACGACTGAATCGCGGAAGTTCATCGGAGTCTGTAGCGGTTGAAGGCATCCATCGCCGCGGATAAGCCCAGCTTCCACAATTACTGGGCAAAGAAGTGGTGGGCGGGATGTCGCTCTACTGGATTGCTCCATTACTAACGTTTCAAACTCCTCCAAGCGAGCGTCTATCAAGTAGTAATCCGCTGGAACTTACTCCTCGGTTGGTAATGGGCCGGTTGTGGACTCTGCTGCGGTCGCGTTTTTTGACGAAACGACGAACGTAAGCACTTACCGGAGCATTCGGGAATATCTACTGTAACGGTTAATTTAAAGCAAAGGCTCAGGATGCACGCTGCCAATTGTAAAATCTGCATTTGGTATGGCTTGCACCTCGTCGCTGTCGCCTAAGACCTCCATGTGCATCACTGGCCATGACGCGTCCGGTAAAGCAAACCACGGTGACCCGCACCAGCAAAGTTGAGAATTCCTAAGAGAAAATAATGAAAAGCCACACATGAGTTGGCCAGGAGGATTTTCTTTGCTTTGGCAGTGTGGCCAATGGCGACACCCCTTCAGCCACTGTATTTCTTTGATGCGGTTTCGAATAAATGGTGGTCATCGATTAGGTGCTGCGGAAATCAACATAGACTAACCTAGGCCCCCGTCCAAAACTACAATTTACTGGTTGACAAACCACGAAATAGCTTCAAATAGTTATACGGTGAGGCGGCGATGGGTCATGCAACCAAGTGGAGCCGCGGAAGGGTGATACTGGTGTTTGGTTGCATACGGATATTACTCATGACAAGGTTAGCTTCGTACGTTTTAGCATAGCCTGAGCGTGATACAACGTACCCAGCTGTGTCGGACGCTCCAGGATTAGCATTGGCGAAAAAATGCAACTGCACAGAATTACTAGAATCACCCGTCGGGACACACGCATATGGTGCACCTGGAATGCTTCTATGTCAGTAAGCTGGCTGCACCAGGAATTCCAGGCCGGAAGTTGTGCCGTTGGCAAGGGTTCATTAAAAGGGTCGTTGAGCTTCCACAAAACTTGAAAAATCAGCTGGGCGCGGACTGAATACAAAGACACGAAACCGGGTAGATCATAGTGCAAAATGAGCGACTGCAGCCTTTTTCTCTTCACCGCCGGCTTCGTCGCTACGAAGACCGTAAATCTTTTTGGTGCTCAGAACAGTAGTATTGTCCTTGAGCTCCCAGCGGAGCCCAGCGGACCCTAAATGCATGCGAATAACCCCCTTAGATCTGAAAGAAAACTCTCTAGGCTACAAACTGGTCTCGCAAAGAAGAGGCTCTAGATGACAAATTTTGCGTAACTCTATTCTCACATCGGCCATGTTGGTCTGCGCTTGCGAGAAGATTTCGGGCGCTGCTGTAGCATTGTCCGCGCCGACGAACAATTCATTCCAATAGAACCGAAAATAAAGACTTGCCACCATGTCCGGGAACCGCTTTTTAACCTCCACCAGATTATGACGCACGGTAGCTTTTGCAGGAGCGGACATGAGGCGGGTGCAAATCCCACTCTCGGCATTTGCACCTTGCAAGAGGCGGAAATGTTTCACTCTCAGTTGGACGCCGCTCGGCCCACACAAAACTCCCGGTGGTTCGGGCTTCTCCCCTTACTACTACTTGCAAGTAGGCCTTCTTTATGTCGGACCTCAAAAACCAGAATTCAAGGAAGATCATTATTCAACTGGGGTACATTTAATGTTGAGGCCAAGTCAAAATCGCAAATTATTTTCAAAATGAAAGTTTTTTGTTTTCCCGTTTGTTGGATGTGGAATGTATTGGACATATTTTTGCTCATAAAAGTTTCTTCCTGACAGCTTGTTTCAAAAGATACATAAAAGTAGAAACCAACTAGGCGTCTACAAAACTTAAATTGAAAGGGCCTGTTTTGTGAACAACGCAAATATTATCTAGTTCGGAGTTCTTAGCTTGTGTTTTAACAATCGTACCATGCACAAAAATGTAATAATACCGTAATATTATTTCTGGCGCCTAATTTATCAATTAAATTCAAACTTCTCACCAGGCACATGCGCGATGTTTTGCATGGGTTGTTTACGTTCTAAGCTTTCTCGCGCGCTTGAATGAAGCTTTGAATTGTTTGGTTGACGTGCGTACACTCTCTCGCGTACTTTTTCTTACTGGCAGTGAAAGTACGGGGTAGTTTATAGTGTAAAGACACAAAAAACGAAAAATCAATTGCCAAAAACGAATGATCAGCCTTTCATCGCAAAGGCATTTCCGTCAGAGCTTTGATACTGTTAAGCAGGCCAGAAAAAAAGGGCGAAGTGCCACACGAGCAAAATCGGCCACGAGCAAGACCCAAGAAGGAAATAGCTACAAATGTGCTGATTTTTAGCTATCCTGATAACCTTATGTAAGCACTGCACCTGCTTGAAGTAGTTTTTGTTATTTTTGTGAGAGCCTATTTTTTGGCGATTTCTTCATACGCGAACATTTTATTACTTTTTTCCTAATAAATATTCTTAGGCAAACCTGGCACAGTTCTTTCTTGCAAAATTGGCCGTGCATTGAACCTCAAGAAATAACGTGGAGTTACAAGTTTTTCTATTGCCATGTTTTACTCCAAGGTACACCTAATTGAAACGTTCAGGTTTTAGTTATTTCATTACTATGCTTCGCCGATTCAAATAATCTCATTATTTTAGTTCATTGCACACGCCAAAGACTCCCCTACACCACTACAAAAAGTGTGTGTTCTCATGAAATGGGAATAGAGTTATGAGTAATAAAGTTAAACCCACATTAAATACTAATAAAACAAGTAATAATCAAATTAAGACGCCCTTATAGGGCTGCCATGGGACTCGAAAAGAGTGCTTTATGATGTAGACCCACAACCTGCATTATTTATCTTATTTTTAATTTCCCCAGTACTGGGCCTTATACCTCAAAAGCACAATTTTTTTAGAGAAGGATGGCCCGGTGCACGTGAGGAGCTGTCGACGATGACGCGAAGTTTAGTTGCTAATGCATCTTGTAGCAAACTTTACGTGATGCAGCATGTAAGGGTGATTGCGAGGCGATTTCAAAGCACGGACGACTTCGGACGGGGATCTCCGAAAGTGATGAGGGATAAGTTCTCAGCACCCCGAACTGCGCAACGCCGGGTGCGGGACAGGTCACGCCGAATAAACGTACGTGCGCTGTCTGCCCTAATCCAGTAGTGCCCAGACTACTACCTGGTGGCTGACTTCAATCGCCCTCGCCCTCCCTGTTTTCCGTCACGTCCATCGTTGTGAATTGATTTGACCAGCCGCGAGTTGATTTGACCAGCCGCGGATGTACTGATCCGGCTCGGATGTACGCAGAGGCCTCCGCCGGATTTGCAACGTTGCAGAGAACTCAGATGTCCTTTGAAGTAATGGCCGCAAACCAACGACCTTAATACTCTGCAGAGCCGGCCAAACGGATGCTTCGTGCCACAACGGAAGCAGCGTGCCTCGGCTTGCAACTCGCGCCACTTTTTTTGAAGCGATATCTTGAAACTACACAGAGAGGGCACCGCTGCCAGTGTTGGGGCGATGATTCTGCACTCGACGGAGGCAGCGAAGTAACTGCTAACCAAGCAGAGGCCGATGGAAGGCGTGAGAGGGAAGTTGGGGCTCGCGCCATTCGTGCGGTCGCCGCTGTGGAGCACTTGGATGTTTGAAGTTGCCTTTCTCGCGGAATGGTACCTGGATGCTAGGAGCTCCAGTATCTCTTTCACTTGTTTCGCCATTTCCAACGGGGTCACCATTCCGCCCGACGAGGATGACTCCTTTATTTTTTCCCTGTGCAACACCCAGAGGTCGGGTGGCAGGGCCTTCATGAGTACACAATAGATGGCCACTGCATACTTCGTTGCCGCAGCCCCCAAACCTTCCACGCCTTGACACGGAAGGATATCTGGTCGTAGAGGACTCGGAGTTTTTCGACACCTGCTGGGATGCGAACAGCGCTTAAGAACTAGTCCCCAACTATCATATCGGCACGGCCAAATCGAGTGGTGAGGTTGCTTATCACCACAGTGTAGCTCACCTACGTGAGTCGTATACCTTCGACCGCTGCCTTCGCTTCGCCTTACTCCTAAAGTAGGATGTCAGGTACTTGAATTTGTCTATTTGAGGCAACGCAGGGTTGGTGTGAATGGTAGCATCCAAATGATCCCAGAATCCTTGCCAGCTCCCCTGGTAACCCGAGAAAGTTTGGATGTGCAGCTTGGCCAAGGTGGCCAAGCGTGTGCTGGAGACCACGGGAGGCACCAGCGGCCGGCGCAGGGTGGCGTACGAGGCTTCGTTAGGACGATCATCCGGTCCGGAATCGTCAGCGGCAGCGTGCGAAGTAACCGCTGTCCTCGTCGCAAACTGGACACGCGTATGAATGTCCACCATCTTGGTGTCGTACACCCGGGAGGCAACCAGGTGGGCATCGAAATTTTCTTTGTAAGGGCCTCCTGTATCTGTTGGGCTAAATGTTTCATTTCTTCGCACATCGCGTTCACGAAGTTGGGTGGCCAGTGAAGAGCAATCAAAGGCGTAACCTCATTTAGCACCATGGATTTGATGGCGGCAATTTCTTTTGTTTTAGCAGGCCCAGCAGCACCATGGTGGAGGTAGGGCCTGTCCTGGCTTAAGAATTGCCCAAGCTAGGTGACCGGCTGTCCTCGGAGCGCGTGACGACGGCAGAGAGCGTTACATGATGAGGGCTGCAGAATCCAGCAGCCTCCCGGGAATCCCAGGCCCAGATTTTTTTACGTTTGCGTTACGTAAAGTTGTGCTTGTTAGTGGGTTGTCTTCCAAGTTTAACGGCAGTAGTATGTCGTGGATAGCGACGCGAGAACGGAGCCGCACAGCCCGTCCCCCATTCTACGGGCTGATCGCGAGCAACTGCCGAGCGGGAGGCGCGAGCTGTGCCCGTGCCCCCGTTCCCGTGTCGGTGGCTTCTTTTTTTTTATCATCATTCCAATTTCTAAAACACTTCTACATATACACAACCTTCAATTTAGATTGTTCATGAAAAGTCTCCCAAGAGTGTGTCGTTATTTGTGCGCAGATATGTGTTACTGATTAGAAGCTAACGTAGCACAGGAGGCGGTGATTTCCGCCGGTTTCTCTGTGGTACCACAAAAAATAGCCTGCTTTCCCTCACTCTGTTCCCTTTTTCCTGGAATGCGCCCTAGTAGAGCCTTTTGCTAAGAGGAGCCCTCGCTTTTTATCCCTCGTTTGGTAGTCCTCTTACCCTGACGTTATTGACCTCAGGTTAGTACCCTACTAATGTGTTGTAATTCTCCAGCGCCTTTGTTGAATAAGCGCAGCTATGCCTGAACTTGATACCGTTTGCTGTTTTGTTAGTTATTATTGGCATGGTGATGAACACCACGGGTTTTCCAAGGGCTGCCACTGCTTCGAACACGAACCGCTTTTCTACTGTTTTTGGCGACAGTCTTTTACCCGCATTTTGCTAGACCCTAATGCGCCCTGAAAAAGGCGGCCGCTGCTTTTAAGGTGAACTTCGGTTTAGTCTTGTTTTCGCCTTACTCTAGTGTTGCGACTGACTAGTTCCCTTCCTTAACAGGGCTACTCGTCCTCGCTATTTGCGCCACCTTTTTTACGCTGCTCCTTAGTTCTTCCAAGTAATCCATCTCGTAACTTTTATATAACTCATTTTCCCTGCTCCAAATCATTCTTGAGATGTCAACCCAGGATTGACGACTTAACCTACAGTTGCTGTTCCCACTTTGTCATTCCCGAAAAACACGTCTAGTTTATTATTATTTCAGAAATCGCTGTGGAGAAAACTCATAACTCGTTTAAGGAGCCTCGTACACTCCGAGGTAATTTCTCTTGGATTCCTATTAAAGCTTTTTCTCTTTCTTGGTATATATTCAACACCAGGCAGTATGACCAATTTATGTAGGCTACGAAAGGAATTCGCGAGTGAAAGCAAAGTGCCCATCGGTGGTATTATATGGTGGTCTACAATGTGGCATCACGCAACACGTACATAAAGTTGTGTATTGGCATAGTGTCACAGTGCAGAACAGACTTTCGGGTGACAAGTTGTGCCCGTTGCTATAATTTCGCCAAATTCACTTTGCTCGTGGCATATATTGGTCACCATACTGCAATGTAATGAAGCTGAACCACGAGATTAATCTTGAGCATAGGCTTATGAGCGCCAAAGACACAGATACCATAGCTGACCTCTATCCGATTGAAGACAGAAGCTGCCAGTCCAGCTGCAAGGCATCGTTTGGTAAAACACCAGTTTAGTTTTGAACAGAGTTGAACTCGAAGGAAACGTTGGTATGTTATTAAAGAAAACCCAGGTGGTCGTTCAGCCAAGCCTTCATCCTTGAGGCATCCACGCCGGCTGTAAGCTAGCCTTCGTGCGACTGCTTTGATATCCGTTCTATCGTTTAAAGCCCTCTTTTGAAGGGAGTAGGCTGTTTTGTTAACCATTCACTTTATTTATGGCTGTCATGATCTTCGTAGGTCTACGGTATCACGTTGGAAACCTTTTAGCTGCCACCGTGCATCTCTGAATGAGTCGGGATGAAATAAAGTGCAAGAAAAAAAGCATGCGAGCAAACAAACAAATATTTGGTCTGCGCTGGCGCACCTCTCAGTCATTACTATCCTTATTTATTGCGAGTACCTGCAGCCCCAAAAAAAGCAATTTTATAGAAAGGTGCAAATCTGAAAACGTTTAACAAAATCATAGAAAAACATTACAGAGAAACAACAGTACCCCACAACAAAGTGAATGTTCTTGACAGTATATGGTGGTAAATTCAAATGCTTTGTACCAACTGCAGTTGCCAGTAGCGCACGTTTATGTAGTATTCGCGTCTCTGTATTCTCGTGTACACTTCACCATCATGTGCGTTTATGCACTCGCCCAACCTTCCTTGTTAGTTAAATGCCTCCGCTCCAAATTTTTGTTGTTTTATAAGACTCCAATATGAGAATTTTTTTAATACGTTAAAGCTTCCTTTTGAGACCGCTATATAGAATACCGCTACAGGGCCCGTGCAAATCCCATTGTCATCGGCTTGTCGTGGTTTTAGTCGCACACGGCGCCCGCAGACGGTGGAACTTTCCGCTTGGGCCCGCATGCCATCTTTTTCCATAGCATTTGACTGTCGGGGGAGCCTTAGTGGGCGCCGCGACGTTACGGCACTAGATTTTTTGGTCACAGGCAACCCCACCTACAACGCCTGACTTTTCTCCACAGCGGGGCCGTTACCGCTGCCGGTGAGAAAGTTAAGCTTGCAGGCTGTTCAGGGGAAATATTTGATGAGATCTCTCTCGTTGAGATAAAAGCTTCTGGTAATTAACCAGGTCGCCACACAATGTTAACTCAAGAAAACAAGGGGTGCACCCAATCGCGGATGGCATAAATGATCACTGAAGGTGTTGTCTGTTCTGTCATACGTATATTAACATCAGAATGATAAATAGTGCAATCATTTCGATACCGCGTACTTTCAGTTTTGTTCCGAAGCCTTCTAACTACCCACGCTGGGTGTAAATTTACGTTATGGTTTCTTCTTTTGGGGCGGAGAGTTTTTTGAGTAACGTGGTGAACAAAGTTTCGCAATACATTGGTATAAAGAATACGGTTGCTAGTTAGTCACGCAGCATTTTTTCGAACTCTGTCATATTGCTCGAGTACCTTCACAGGCCATGCTTTGTGTTATTTATAACAAATATTATATACACCTAAACGAAGCTGGCTACGTTTAGCAACAGGTCTCACTAACTTACGGCGGTTTAATAGGTTTTAATATGGTTTTTAACTTGCCACCACACAAACTACTACCGAACGAGTTACCACCGTTTTAAAAACCGTGCTCCTCAAGTAGACATGTAATGCCGCTGCAAGAATAGATAAACGCATGAAAATGCAGCATACAAAGAACGTTAAATTCAACCCCTTGATATTTTCGCCTTAGCGATAAAGTCTAGTACTACTTTAGAGCGATGTGTGCGTTACAACGCAAGTTTCGGAGCTCGGGATATAAAGTTTGGTTCGTTTAAAGCGTATTTGCTCATGGACGACAAAGCTGTAACGGCCCTAATTTTAGGGACAGGCCGTGGCGAAGGTGGCTCCATTCATTTCCGCTATAAATTGGCTCAAGCTTTGGTGCCAGTAAGTCGCACTTCTGTCAATCCGGCAATCAAGAAATCCTTCAGCAGGAATACACCGGAATCCTCATAATAAATAGTCCTCCTTATATTATTAGGGCGGTAACTTCAACCCGTACTAACGGGATGTCGTCTCCAAACACTGCTTAAGTTCATTAAGCTAGTGCACTAATGAGGACATCCGCAGTAATTACGCATGATGCAACAAAATGGGAACTTTTTTTCGGAGTTCAGCCGTCATCTTTACGCCAGAGCGGGATACACCGTTCTTAAGCTTCAGGTCTTCCTGTCATTATTAAGCCTGAAAAAACTATGTATTAGATCTCTCAACTAAGCCGCAGGTGCATAAAATTTGTCGCGATTATGAAGTTGGCCTGTTATGAAGTTGGCAGCTTCCAGGTATTTGCAAGCCTTGTCCTTGTACAAGAGCTGTTCTTCTCCGAAATATCTATAATGACAGGAGCAGGAGCACTTATTATTTGCCTGGTTTCCAGAAAAGCATATTATTCCTGACTCACTTGCGCCGAGAACTTCTGCCAGCTGCCACCACTTGCTGAAGAAAAGACCTCCTCTTATCTCTAGCACAGGCCTTGCGGTAGACGTTTGTTAGCAGTCCCGTTAAGTGGAGGGCTTGATTTAACGAGGCCTCATTTAATACGAGCGTACAAATGACTCAAGGCGTACTTACTGGCTTTTAAGCAAGAAAAATGTAGAACAGGTAGCGCAGAGATTGCAAACTGAAACTGCATTTCAAATGGGCCTATTCATTTCTTTAACTATAGTCATTCGGGCTGTAATGAAGAGCACGCTTAGGAGCACGGATAAAAACATGTCTTTATATTGGTTTTCATTAATTTAATGATACATTAGGCAATATGTTCCTTGCCTATATTAAGTAGCGTTGGTTTCATTTAGCCGGGAGAGCTACCAAGCAATAATAAGAAGCGTTTGCGTGAATACATCCGATGGCAGTTGAGAGTTGAGATTCGTTGTAGCAATTACGGTGTGGAACAAAATTGGTTTAGTTTGCGGATCGCCAGCGAAACGTCAACATGTGAGAGCATTAGATGGGCGCTTACATGCCATACGCAGTAAATCAAAGGTAGCTTTGATTGCAGACGTTAGCACAGTGTCCTAACGAAACGTTTTTTTATGTGCAGGAACCATAACGAGTAAAGTGCAGCTTCTAACGAGTGATAGTACTGTAATGATTAACACCGGCGATGCTGGGTGAGCCGTTCCGAGGGAGCCCAACGAAGGTTTGCTATATAAACTTACCTGTCAGCATTCAGTTTTTCCTCAAGGAAGGTCCTAATGTTGAATCGCTGGACTAAAGCAACGTTTCAGCTGCTTCAAATATCCTAAAGAACACTACAACTGTCGCCTTTGTGTATCTAATCTCATCCTTGCGACACAAAAAATGTAAGCAAAAAGTTGTAGATTGGTCCGTACTTGTTTTTGGTGCTTTCTTGTACTGCACACCTGTACTTAAGCACGTATGATTCTCATCTTGTTTCTTTGCGACTCTGAGATAAGGCGTCTGTTGGTGTTATGACTTTCAGTGGCGTGTGCCTGACATTTAATTGTCCAAGAACCCGCTCCTGCGCAACAGAAGAAAACTACACAGACATATTGCGGTTCTTCCCCTCAATTAGTGTACGCATAAGGGCGTCTTCATTTTTTACTAATTGTTACATCCAAGGTTCATACGGAAAACTATGCGGAGGTCAGTTTGGTTGGCGACGTTTTGTGCAGCGGGATTTTTTACAAAACAAACAAGGTACACAGCGTAAAGAACAAGATGAAACATTCAATGTTGCCAATATGGAAGGATGACTTGGATATGCAGTTCTTTGAGGGTTTCTACAAACAGCTAATGTGCACACTACTGGTACAAAAACCTTCTATATATCCCTGCTGGTCCAGTTCGTCAGTAGGAATGGCTTGATGCGCAACAAAAAACACGGACGACGAACAGGAAGTAGACAGGACGGGCGCTATTTTATCTACTTTTTACTCGCGATCCGTGTTTCTTGCTGTGCAATAAATAATGGGAACCAAAAACAAATCAGAAACGATATACTGCAAAACCTTTACTCGAGGGCAGTAAACAAAGCGTTGAAGTGCCGCGGCACGAGACCAAAAAGCTCATCTCACTTGCAAAACAATACACTACGGAGGCATTGATAGAATTTGCATTTTGTTTCATAAAAAGGGACATCCAGAATGTTGTTTTTTTTTCTTTCAATATTGCATACGTACGGACACATTTTGTCCAATTGATGAATTTGTTGTAAGTAATTGCGTTGCGTTGCTAGAAAGCATTGCGTCAATACTGTGTAAGCACCTTCATAAAGTATATTACAGTACTAGCTTTACTTGCATGCTTATCCAGGATTCACATCAGCCTTATGAAAGTTGGTGTTACGCAAGCGCAGTTGTGAAATGTGTGGCTAGAACAATCAAGGCTCCGAAAAGGGTTGCAGATCAGCTTACTTCTTTGCTAACCTCCTCAGAAGCGATAGCCGTCTGCCGCCCTGCCGCGCAAATACCTCTGTTCTATTACGTGCCCACGTCCACGTTCCTACCGTTTCATCGTACCGCCGTAAACACAGTTGAGGTTTGCTCAAATCAATTCAATTTTCCCGCGTTCTGTCGCACAGCGCTAACCCTTGGATTGTTACTGTTCTATTTGGAATGTTGCCACGAGAACTAGGGACAGAAAGCGAGCTGCTTTTCTTACAAAATTGCATTTTCTGGTACCATTTTTGTATTTTATATTGCATATATTGAGCGGAAATCTAATATTGGAAGAAAGCTCCATAGTAACAGTCATGTTTTGACGTTTTGTTTCAAACATGCCCAATTATTTTAGTTGTTCATTTTGTCTCAAAAAATTCCCCGCATTTCCCCGAGGGGAGAATGTGAAAGTGCGAATGCACGAGTTGAATTTGCGCGGTTCGGTAATGTTCGCGAAAGAGAGATCACACACACACACACAACTACAAAGAAGAAGATGCATTATTCACAGACACCTATTTTTGTTGTCGTTGTACTTGATTGCTAGAGCGGATCTCAGCTTTGAAATTTCGTGTCAGACTCTTAAGCAGGTGCATTAGCCCTTCTCACGCCCGATTCCTGGCCAATCCCCCACGTGGGTATGTGCCATGTCAGCGGCCAGGCAGCGCGCGCCCATCTCCCCCCGTTGCCAAGGAAGACGAGGAGATTCCTGGCCAATCCCCCACGTGGGTATGTGCCATGTCAGCGGCCAGGCTGCGCGCGCCCATCTCCACGTGCGCGGACATCGCCGGTGGACGCAGGTTCAGGGTCGCTTAAGAAGTGCATTGCACTTAATATCTATTGATTTTATATGTTTAGTGTTGACAAGCATGTAGTATGGTACCAGATTTACCGGTTTGTTAAGGGTTTGCCAGTATACACTAATATTTTGAGATTTTTGTTTTAAACCTTGTGCAGAAAAGAGGGTGAGCTCCACATACAGACAGACAGACAAACAGACAGACAGACAGACAGACATACAGACAGACAGGCAGACAGACACACAAATTTTGTGTTTAAGTAGTCGAAGAAACACTACCGACATAAAATTTCCCTGTTTTATTTCAAATCCAGTCTTACATAACTTTCTGACAAACTCGCCAAATGATTCTAAGCTGAAATAAAGATACAAATTGCAATGGCCATTCTGTTTTAAGTATTCGAATCTGAAGCTCACATCAGCATAGGATAATAACTTGTACAAAAGGGGGCTCTCGTATTTTAACATTTACGTAAACTCACTGACTTGAGAACACTTCTTTAATTTCACATAAACGTCCCGTTTTATTCACCCAACTCTAGCAGCCAGCAAAGCCCTTCACTGGTTTCTCGCGGGAAGGAGACGAAGAATTATAATCTTGCCGGAGAAAGTGACATGAAGTACTCGTTTATGAAGGAAATAAGACATAACTAGGCCACAACATTGCGAACACGTTGAGAAAACGGAGAACCATACAAAGAAGTCAAAGTTACCAAGTTCCAAGTCAAGACAGGATCATTCTGGTCTCAAAGCGGTGCGTCATTTCAGTTGAACAAATATCCGGATCACGATCCTTCTCAAAGTGTGTGCGTGTTCGCGTGTAAAGTTATTCGTCGATGAGGCATCATTATTCTGTACTCACTTGTATTTACGAAAATTGAATGCGTTCTATTAAAATCAAAGGCTCTTTGTGAGACAAAGATGGGTAAAAGGCGAAGCTTTCTCCTTTAAAACCAGAAGCTACAGAAGAGTTCAAAAGTCGCTCACCTAACGTACAAATGCCAAAGTGCGAAATGACAATACAACGGGCGCTGACACTGAGCCGAAGTCCAAAGCAAGCGTGTAACCCCACATCCCCAAAGTTCAAAGTCAAAGATCAAACCTTCTTAGCGAATATATTTCGTCAGCATCATTGCTAACCGCGCGTACCATCAATGTACATTTGCCTATTACCAGAGGTCTGTGAATGAGCGAAGATGTGCTTGTGATGAATCTCAACGGGATGATTGGCCGCGCAAGTGAGCCACCGAGAACGAACCCGACGATGACAAGGAAGAGGAACCATGGGAGCAGTGATCACGGCTGTCGACCATTTCCTTTTGTCATGTCGACGATTTTCAAGCCTCAGACGTCAAATCCTTGAAGTGCGCTTCATCGCCTGGGGTTGCTTATCAGTGCCGGCTCTCTTACCATTTGGGGCTTCAGAAACGGGATATTGCCGCCTGGATGTTGTTTCTGCTCTTCTGCGCTTCATAGAAAATTCCAAAAGATTTACAACCTAATTCGCATCTTATTCTGGCACCTCACCTGAGCCCTCCAAAACCATTCATTCTGAATTTTGTTTTATTATCTCCTCGTCCTCCTCCCTTTCTTCTTCTTCTTTCTCTTCTTCTTTTCTTCTCCTTGTTCTTCTTATTTTTATTTATTTATTTTATTATGTATTTATTTATTTATTCCCTTTTTGTGCCTGCAGATGGTCGAGCCCTCCAATGACGAGGTATTTTGTCTTTTCTGGAGACGGACTCATTCCAGTCGGAGGCAGGCACCTGTCAATGGTATCAAGTTTGAGCTGAATTGTTGTCGATGACTTGCTGCGTGTTCAGCGTAGTGCATCGAGGGTCAACCCAGATGGTGATATCATCAGCGTACATAAGTGTGCTGCAGGTGTGGAATGTTGCGAAGTTGTTTTGCAATCTTCCGCATCACTAGGTTAAACAGCGTGGGCGAGAGGATGGCTCCTTGCGGTACACCAGTTGTATTGGTGAAGACGCGGGGATGGGTTAGCTCCGTTCTAATTTCAAAACGTGCGGCCATTTAAAAAGCTTTTTAACAAAATTAATTACGCGCGTACCCGCACCACAGTCCTGGAGAGCTTCAATAATGGCACTGTGGCGGACGGTGTCTAAAGCCTTTTTGAGGGTCGACTGCCAGGATCACGGCGGGGGATCTTCGTTCGTCGGCGCTTCTTGCCGGTCAAGTTGCGCAGGAGCAGCAGGCTGTCGTAGGTGCAAAGACAGGGCGAAATCCAGTTTGCCCTTCGTCATAGTACTGCTCTGCGCCAGCGTTCTCAGAATGTAGGTTTCTCTTTCCCTTGTTTTCCCCGTTTTTTCCCCTTTTTTCCCTTTTATTTTTTTTCCAATATTCACCAAATTCCAAACTCAATTCCTCCACACAAGAAAAAAAAAGCTTCCAAATTTTTCTAATTTTTTTTAATCATCCACCTAGGCAGTAATCTCATTCGAATTAACGACTGATGTTTGGCCGATCCTCTGATTGGGTATGCGCCAATAATATCTAGGAACAACAACAACAATAACAACAACAAACAGTGATGACGGGAGCTCAAACGATGATGGTGAAAAGCCAAGCGGCGGAACACGCACGGTACCGTGAAAGGGCACGTGCGACGGCAGTCCACGGGCTACATTGAACCAAGACTGTCGCTACCCACCACCAAGGCTCGACAACGCGTCTGGGCGCCTTTATCGAGGCGCTGGTATGCCGATTTCCTACGCTCCGTTCTGGATGTTGGGAGCTACCGTTCCGGCTATTGGGGCCGCTAGAAACACATCGCAGCGGAGCGTGAGCCCACTTGCTTAGGGGGCATTGAATTGCTCTCAGTCTTTCCGAACTGCCAGACTGTATTGTGCACATGCGAACTCTTGGCTCTGCGTTCCGTGTAACCAAAAACCGCCCTGCCTCTAATGTCCCGTAGTCTACTGTCGTGTGCACGTCTTCACCTGGGGCAATTTAGTCGTTCGTGTTATTCCGCCTTTATATTTCTATCTTCGGGGTCCTTGGCCCATTCCTAACACTCATTATGTTAGTGCTGCATGATGGATGGGCCTTTTGTGAGCGCACATAGATCAAACAAAAGCCGTTCGGACCCCATCAGCCCAAGCGGAGCCGAAGGAACCCAGACATAAATGAGTGTGGTGGGGCCGGAAGGCGGATGTACTTAATATTCGCTGTTTTTATTGAACACAAGGAGTCAACGTTAGCAGTTATTTGTTTATTGCAACGTATTCAGACAGATTAAAACAAGCCTGAGAAGAAATATATTACCTGATTTGTCCCAGAAATGCTGCCATTGTTAGAAAGAAAGCGGTGCGCTGGACAAATCTCAGCCTTGACTGGATGAAATACCGCTCTCCTAACAGTTTTTTTCTTCAGATTAGCTGTATCAGTTCAATTTCATTCAGAAACTGAACCATGCGACACTACTAAACGGTTACTAGTGAAAAAGTATTTCCCTAGAAGGATCATTTCCCACACACCCCAGCTCAACGCTCGTCTACGGTCACACAATATGAACTAACAGTATGCTCTACAGTAAGTTGGCTCGAGGAGGGCCACGTTCTGCAAGAATATTTTCCTGCTGTCCTTTTAGGCACCTTAGTCAAGACGTACATTTTGCAGGGCAAGAACACTCCCCGGTTCTTTTGCATGTCTTCTCTTATTTCTTCATGTGCAATAGTCTGAACCACACTGTTACGGCTCCTTGCTAGTAAGAGCGTACAAGTTGAGTTTTGTAAACACATATTGTAGCTTCACCTAGGAGGAGTTTTTAAACATTCAGAATCCTCTGTTTATTTAAACAGCAGGGCCGAGCACTGAAAGCCATTACTGGTACGCACATTTTCCGCTGCCATGTATACTTTATACGCGAACGACCCTGCACTTTCTGTACTGTTACCTTAAAGAGTCTGTAGCCTTTTCGCTTTCCCGTTTTCTTTCTATTTCATTTCGCTTTTCAATTCGCTTTCGTAAAGCGGTCTATTGCCCGGAATTACGACGTGGAATACGGCCTAGCTGCAGAGTCGATGCTCATGTACAAATGTAACCGTGTATCAATGTATCCAGGAAGCCTCCGTGACAGTGGCATTGCGAGGAAAATACTATGGTGTGCAGTATAGGGTATTTAGTTGGGTGGGGAAGCTATTCTTCCGGAGCGCTCGGAGCTGCCGTTCTCTTCTTTGTTAGGTGTCTATTCGGTGCTGGAGAGATGAAGCATCCTAACATTTGTTGCTCAGTTATTTCATGATCCGTGATCAAAGCGGTTGGCCTTTCCTGGCCGCTTCCACAGCCTCGGACGGATATCTCTCGGGCCAACAGAAGCTCGAATTTATTGCCTGGACGGTAGAGTGGGCGGCTGTCTATACGATCATGAACAATCTGTCTGGTGGACACTGACAGATGGTTTGGTGGGTTGTCCGGGGAAGTCGCCCGCACGAGAAGATACAGCACAGTTGCTGCGAATCTGTGATTCATCATCCTCATCATCATCATCAGCCTGTCTACATCCACTTCTGGGCAAAGCCCTATCCCATATATCTGCAAATATCCCGTTCGTGGGCTAACCGCGACTAATGTATCTACCAAAAGTTCTTTATCTCATCTTGTTACCTGACATTCTGCCGCCCCCTGACACTCTTGCCTTCTCTAGGGATACACTCTGTTACCCTTACAGACCAACGGTAATCTTTCGTTCGCATTGCATGCCCTGCCCACACCCATTTCTTCTTCATATGTTCTACTAGTATGTCGTGAAAACGCGATTGTGCCCTAACCCACTCCACTTTCTTCTTGTCTGTCAGCGTTACACCTATCATCTTCCATTGAATTGCTCCCTGAGCCGTGCTCAGTTTAGCGCTTTCAGTTGGCCTCCACGTTTCTGCCCCTTACGTGAGTACGGGTAATATGCAATTGTAACACAATTCGAGACAATGGTAGGCTTCCATTCATTATCTGAGTATGCCTGCCGAATGCCCCCACCCAATTTTATCCTTATAATTATCTCTGCCTCATGGTTGGGATTTGGGGTAACTACTTGGCATAAGTAGATATATTTGCTTAGCACTTCTACTGTCTCGCCACCTTTTTGAAACGACTGTGGTCTGCCGTGGCTATGGAGCATTACTTGAGTTTGCTGAATATATTTTTCTGGCCCTCGATTCTAGTCTGTCCAGTGCGGTAATCATGCTTTGCGATTTGTCCACAGAGTTACTTACCAAGGTGACGCAATCAGCAACTGAGAGGTGACTGAGGTGTTCACTGTTAACACTTACTCCCACCAGTTCCCAATGCAGTGTTATGAATACTTCTTGTTACATGCTGTGAATAACTTTGCAGAGGCGGTTTCCTTGTCTGGCGCACTTCCCTCTGGGTATTTTACGGCTCTCTTTAAGGAAGACTGGGAGTTGTGGGCCCATTGTAGATAACCTTTAGTATTCTTAAGTACTACTCGTGAACACGTTGATTTCGCAATGCCTGCTTGAATGCATAGGTGTCTCCTGAGTCAAATGCGTTCTTTTAATCTATGAAGGCTAAAAATAGGAGTTAAATATACTCCATGCTTATTTCCATCACCTAACTGATTGTTTAAATTTACTGTATTTTAGAATAGCTTTTATGAAACCCTCCATGTTCATTTGGTGGACAGGAATATCAGGTGGTAGATATTCTGTTAGCGATTACCTTGGTAACCATCTTGTAGACGACTGACAGTAAGCTCATCGGCCCCTAATATTTCAAATCGTTCATGTCGTCTTTCTAATAAAGTAGGATGATGTTCGCGCTCTTCCAAGATTCCACTACATTCGAGATCATTGGGCATTGCATATACAGGTATGCCAGTTTTTTATTACAATTTTGCGACCATCCTTCAAGTGGTGGGCTTTTACCTGATCCTCACGAGTCGCTTTGCTCCCTTGCGTATCTTTTGAAGCTTTCTTAATTTCTTCTGTCTTTACTGGTGGGATGTCTACCTCCTATGACTATACCCTCGTCCGGTATTGTCCATTATGCTGCGGCTACTGTGGGGATCTATCTCTGTAGAACTCCTCCGGTACTATATCTATTTTATCCTAATTTGTGATGACACAGTCTTGCTTGTCTGCAAGTGCATACATCAGATTTTCCCCCATGCCTAGACGCATCTTCACTTCATTCAGGCTTTCTCCCTTCGTTACAGCATGGTCAATCCCTTCCCTATTATACTTCCGTATGTCAGCTGTCTTACGCTTATCAATGAACTTGGAAGGCTCCGCTAGTTCTATTCCTTCAGCTGGAGTGGAGACTGTCGTGATTGACTCTTTTCTAATTAGATCTTTCGTCCACTGGGAAACAGTACCACTATTCTGTCTAGCAATCTTACATCCGACTTCTCTTGCACATTCCGTGATAATTCGTGTAAGTTTGTCGCTAGCGTTTTGTGTAGTAAACTCTGCTTCACCTGTTAGACCTTAGTATCTGTTCTGAAGCAGGATTCTTAAATATACAACTTTCCCTGCTCAGGTTAGCTCATTGATTGGTTTCTTTCGTGCTAGCTTGTTACCGATCCTCCTCAAATCTAGCCTATTTCGAGATCTTACCATTCAGCGGTCACTATACGTCACAGTTCAGAACACTTCTACATCTTTCACGACGCCAGGGTTATCCATAGCACGAGGTATTTCTCATTTTTATGCTCCCCATTTGGGCATGTCTATGTCCTCTTACGGCACTCCTGTTTGCGTGAGAACGTATTCACGATTCATCTATTAGTTCTTTTTGCGAACTCTACTAAAGTGCCCTCTGTTATTCCTACAATCCAGACTATAATTCCAAATGCGTTGTCTCCTGCCTGCTTCTTGCCAACTTCGGCATTGAAGTCTCCCATAACTCCGGTATAGCGTGTCTTTACCTTAGTCATTTCCGATTGCACATATTCATAGAAGCCTTCAAATAGTGTGTCATCATGGCTAGATGTGGGCGCGCAGCCCGGTTTTACCTAGAATATGTACCTCTTAAAAGCCTAATTACAAGAATACATACACTTTCGCCCCGCTATAGTACTCGGGTATGTTTCCGACGATGCTTTTATTGGCTACAAATTCTAGTCCAATTCTCTACTGTCCGCTATACCACGCAACAAAGCACGTGTCCACTTCTCAGCCCTGTAAAGGCTTCACCAGTCCTTCTAATCTTACTAAGCCCTATTACGTCCCTTTTAATGCCTTCTAATTCCTCGGACAACAGCTCTAGATTCGCATCGCTGGATAAAGTTCTCGTGTTAAGCATTGCAACGGTCATATTCCAATGAATGCCTGTCCGGTTTCAGTGATTCTTAGCACTCCCTGCGGCGTCACAGGTCAGACCACCGCTGTGGTCAGTTGTTTGGCAGCTGCTAGGAACTGAGGGCCGAGGGTTAGTTGGCGCAGTCATGGGAGGTTGTGGCCATTACTACACTACTACATTACTGTGATGAATATTTTGGCTTAATTTTGCGTTATTGCGAGAGCGCTGGCTACTTCTTGGGCTTGTACGGGGGCGTATCCAGGTAAGTTTAGGCTGCTGGCCTGCTTAATGTGCGGAACAACCACTGTTTTCAATGCTCTTATGCCAGTATAGGAAAACGCGTTCGTGTGGGCTGTGGGGGGGTTCCTTCCCGTAGTACGCGTGGATAGCATTGGCTCTGGCTTCTCTGCGAACATTGCGATGCACGGGGTGCATGTTTCAAGGGAGCGCCGCAATGTAAGGTTGTTTCCTGGTATTGTGGTGGAAGTTTCTCACTTGAGATGTCTCCCGCTACAAAGAATATGGGAGCTCAAAATCTTCTAGGTTCTAATAATTTTTTCACTCCGTCTCGACATGGCTTTCGCGAGGCCTTTTTTTGTGTTACACCGCTAACCGAATTCGTACATGACATCGCTTCATCATTCGACCAGGGCATTCAATTGGACGCTGTATTGTTGTACTTTAAAAAAGATTTCGATGTCGTCCCCCACAGTCTTTTGCTGCATAAGTTGTCGTTTCTTGGTGTTCCTAAGAGCCTCATAAACTGGATTAAGGATTATATCAGCGGCTGTAAGCAATGTGTTGTGACAAATGGTGTGTCTTCATCGACAGCTGATGTACTGTCTGGGGTGCCACAGGGGTCGGTTCTGGGGCCGTTTCTTTTTTATTTTTATCAATGATTTTCCACTGGGTTTGAAATCTACAGTGAGGCTTTATGCTGATGATTGTGGTTTGTATTGCCCAGTCCAGTGAGTTGATGACACCACAGTACTGTAGTCTGACCTCGATAAGATTGTGTTTTGGTGTGCTCAGTGGCAAATGAGTTTAAACCTTACTAAATGTTTTCATTTGCAATTTACTAAAAAAGGTAGTATCCAGGTCTTATTACTTAAATTCCTGCGCAGTACAAAAGGTAAATCAAGTTAAGTATCTCGGCGTAACATTCACGGCAACACTAGTTTGGACCAGTCACGTAGATTTATTCCCAGCCAAGGCTTCGCGCCTAAATCATTTTTTCCAAAGAAATCTCAGCGACGCGCCGCCAACACTTAAGGAAATTCTGTATACTGCAAATGTGCGGCCAATTCTAGAGCATGGTTGTGTTTCTTGGAACCCTTTCACAAATGTGCTGAAAGAAAAGTTGGAGAGGGTGCAAAAAGGGGCTTTACAGGTTTGTAACAGGTAATCGCGATTTTAGAATAAGGACTTCTGGAATTCTTCAGGCCTTGAGACGGAAACCTCTTTGTGGACGACGGAAAGCCCAGCCTTAAATTTCTTTATAATATATATCATGGTAAGACTGGAGTAAATAAAGTGCGGTATTTAAAGACAACTATTTACATGTCCGAACGGAAAGATCACTCTTGACTCCCAGCCTAAATATTGGCATAAAAGTTGGACTCAAATCAGCTCGCTGGCCATATTGTGCAGGCAGAGCTTTAACATTGTGTCGGTGGACGTGCTGACGGGACGTCGAGAGCCTGTTTGAAGGCCTTCGAAAGGATAACATCCAGCGTTCAATTTATGACTTGCTGAGAAGGGCATTGCCTATGGGATATGTAATTCTTTAAATTATGAATGCTTCAAAGAGGCCAACGGTGCCGTTCTCGCGCATTCCCCGTGTTTTCGTGGTTACGTGACTGATCGTGCGTGTGGCTTGGTCTGAGGTATATTTCAATATGTACTAGGATGGAGTTTGTAGGTTCGGCTTGAAAGGTCCTACCAAGGATCTTGATATACGCGGAGGGAACGATAGATTACCCCTCCTTGGTGACCTTTAAAGGAGTTTATTTCTTGTAGAAACCAGGAGGTGTTCTGATTTTGTGGGGTACATTGGAGGCCGCAAGATTAGGCGTGCTGATTCACTATGTTGGCTACAGATACCAGGCTTTCCTCCATCTCGCCCAGGGATCCTGAATTCGACCAGATGGTAATATACTCTGCATACAAGCCGTGATGTATGCCCGGAATGTTATCCAATAAGAGAGGGAGACCCATGAGCGAAATTTGTTAGAGCAAAGGGGAGAGCACTGCCCCTTAGGGGGTGCCGCGGCTCCCCGGAAGAATCGGACCTGTGGCTAGGTATCCCACTATCAGTATTGCCCTGCGACCCGTGAGGAAATCCTTTATGTACTGATGCACTCTAAGCAAGCACTCGGGAGTATTTAGTTGTGAGAGTATGGCGGCATGTTTAACTTTGCCATACGCCCCCTTGATGTACAGCGCAAAGCTGGCTGTGAGTGAGTTGCGCGTGACAGGTAGCATTACCTCTTACTTGAGCTAGAGTAAGATGTTTTGCGTAGATAGACGAGGTAGAAAGCCAAACATGGTCGTAGGCAGCTTATCGCTATCTTCGGGATACGTTTGTGGACTGTTAAAAACAGTTTCCCTGCAATAACATGAGGTAAATAAGCAAAAGGTTAACAGTACTCGGCTTTTTTTCGGCTTTGCTATGAGCACGACTTCCACTTTCTTCGATTCATCTGGGAGTTAGACCGCCTACCAGATGTGATTGAGATAGTCTGCTGACTCAAGCGGGAAATTGGTGTCCAGGTTAGCATGACCTTGTTTGATATTTTGTCCATTCTGAGTGTCGTATTACGGCAAAGCTTGACGAGGGCGGCCGAAACATTATGGAGATGGACGTCGCCCGCTAGGATCGTGTTGAGAATTCCGGAGTATAGGAGAATGAGCTCCGTAGGGTGAGTGCGGAGATACCGGGCCAAAAAAGTGGCGACAAGATTGCGTGTGTCTCCAGGGCGTTGATGAATGATTCATGACAAATGCGTTGTGATTCCGTCTTACTCTTGCCGGGGTCAATTAGAAAGCACAGCAGCTTCCAAGTTTTAGAAGAGTTAAGGGTGAGACGCATTGCGCCGCAGAGGGCGAGCCAGTGTTTCCTTCACAATTTGCGGCATAGCGCGCCGCTGCTTCAGTGAGATTAGCAATGAGTTTGTTTAACTTACGATTCAGATTTTTTTATGCAAGCGTTTAAATAAACTGCTGCGAGCTTCCCACATGTCAAGGAGTCACGCGTCCCCACATGGGGCGGTGCTCGACGTTTTAATTGCTTGTGTGTCCTTGAGGACACGGCGTATCCAGTCTTGAAGAGTGAGTCGTGGATGATTTATGGTTTTTTTCTCTTGTTGGCCGTTCTTCTTGGAGTTTGGTCCAGTCAGTGAGGCTCGCCATGGTGAATTTGACTCTTTACTCGGTACCGCTAATGGGGGTAGCCAAGATAGCGTGGTCACTTCTTAAATATTCTCCCAGGTGCGCCCATTCAGCATGGGGGATTTGGCCAATAATAGTTAAGTCTGGTCAAGTGCCCTTGGGGACGCTGTTGCCCTCTCGTGTGTGGTAGGTGGAATTGGTCAGGAGAGTTAGGTCATAATCTTTGATGATGGAATGCAAAGCAATACCACGTGTATTAGAGAACGTATACCACCAGAGCTGCAGGGCCGCGCTGAAATCGCCCGTAATAAAAGAGGGCGACTTCCGGTTTTTTCGGATGGCCTGCGTGATCATACTGTGGAGGCAGAAGTATTTATATTTGGGTCTGCAGTATATGTTTAAAAGGAAGAGGGTCTGTATTGGTTCTGCATTGCAAGGAACTAATTCTAGCAGAATGCCCGTCTCATCTGCGCGTTGGAAAGCGTGTTGGATAGCAGTGATTTGTTTTCTCACCAGCTTGTGAAGTCAGCAATGAAGTTGACGGGCTTCTACCCTGAAGCAGACTGCAGTGAAAAACCGCACACCCCACCGTCAAACAACGACGATGGTTGAACGCAAACTTTCCTCGTGAGGTTTTCTTCGGCTGTCCTTTAAGATTGGTAAACCCCTTCAACCATGTCAAAATGGCAGTATCGAATTGACGCCGGCTTCATAGCACGAGCTGCCCAGGCTGGATTCCGACGACTGGAAGCGTTCATTTTACGGGGAAGCAGCATATGCCCAACCCTCCTCACCCCCAGTTATCGTTTCGGTGAGACGACATACTCGGCGCCGCACAGGGACTCCTCCTCACCACCGCTGACCCATATTTCGCAGTTGTAACTTCCCTCGATGCCATCGATGCACTTTTCACAATTTGCGCAGTCGCCTGACAGCGGTGGTACCGTCGTTACCAAATGATTGGGTGTAATCAACACAAGCGCAAATGAGCGTTAAAACGGATGAATTGATTGATTGATTGTAGGGTTTAACGCGCCAACGCAACGCAGGCGATGATGCGCGCCGTAGTGGAGGGCTCCGGATTAATTTTGACCACCTGGGGATCTTTAACGTGCGCCGAAATCTCGTACACACGGGCTTTTTTGCTTTTCGCCTCTATCAGAAAAGCGGCCTGCCGCGGCCGGGAATCGAACCCGCGACCTCGTGCTCAGGAGCGCAACGCCTTAGCCACTGAGCCACCGCGGCGGGTAAAACAGATGAATGCCGTCGCCGCCGTTTCCGCCCCAAATTCTACATCGCCCAGTAGCTGGGAATTTTCCCGGTTTAAGAGCAACTTGCCGGAAAGGAACGCCCGCGTGAACCAATAATTCTTCTTTCGCTTGAAAGGATCTCCGAACGACATTCTTGACGTTATACTTTACGCCTAACTATGCGTACGTCACCGGTTGCCGGTTTATGCGTGTCCGCGTTGGGGGTGGAAGGATAGTGGCGTAAACACACAGTTGGTCTTCAGTCGCTACCAAAAAAAAAAAATACCCGTTGTACTAGTTGTAGATTTAAACATGGAGGTTTTGTGGCTCAATGCGGCCTGGCAGCTTTACTACGCCATTGAGTGCTTTGGGTCAAGGTTGGTCTGTTACACGTCAGTAAGATGACTGGAAGGGGAAGAGAAACTGACAGCCACGTGTTTGTGCGCTAGAATAAAGTTCGAAGCCTTCGAAGTTTTAACTACTTGACGGACGCATATGTAGTTCGCTTGGAGGAAGGATGGCGGGAATCGAAGGAACGGCAATGCGAATGGAACGACCCGAACAGCAATGCCTATGGACGCGATAACCCCAAAAAGCCGCTGCCGCCACCGTTGCCGCCTAAATTTACAGCTCGTGAAGTAGCTGCGGTTCCCCCCCGTTTGAACAGCAACTTGCTGGCTTAAAAGGTCGACCCAAGCCACTATTACTTCTTCAGTTCAAGGAGCTTTCAGAGCAACATTTTTGACGGTGTCATTCCCATCTAAGAACGCGCACATTACCGGTTGCCGGTGTATGTGTTAGGGGCTTGGGTATGGAGGGAGGGGGCCGTGCACGCGCCGCTATAGGTTTTGTGCCCTTACTCACGGCATGTCTATTATGCGGCTGGGAGGTGTAAACGTGGACGTCAGGTAGCCAATGCCCATGGTCCTCAGTAGTCGAGCGGATTGGTTTTGTTTATTAAACACACTGTAAGATGCCTACGACGCTGTCTATACAGGACAACGCCCGTACTGTGCGAAGAAGTCTTCGGACATCTTCCACATGGTTTGGGCATGCCAATCAACTCCGAACCTCACCCCAAAACCCAACCCCACCCGGGAGGACTGGGAGACAGCCCTGCTCGGCTGCTCCGAATTGGTGAGCCAGAAGGCCCTGGTCGACCGAGCCCGAGCCGCGGCGATCGCCAATGGGATTCTGTAATGAGAAGCCCATTGGCGATCGCCGTGAGAGGTGGCGCCCTCCGGGCCACCTCAAACGTCTGCCCTGTATATATCAGCAATAAAGTTTTTCAGACAGACAGAGCGATAGGGAAACAGACAGAATGGATAGCAAAGCGCTAAGACCATGCCAACACGGACGCCTACTAACACGAGTTTGTTTTTGGCAAAGAAAAATATTTATTGGGGAAGAAAACTAGCATGGTTATCTGTGTGCGCAATGCGGCCGGCGGAAAAAACTTCAAACATGCTGTCATAGCACGTATTTTCTATGGACATGGTCTTAAGTGAAACATGAACGTCTCGTACCTATCCAAATAAGCTATTTCTTTATCTGGCTGAGCCACGGACGGTGTGCTTATGTTGACCCTCTGTTGGGAATGTAGAAGGCGCTGGCCTCTGTGTAACCGAGAGCCACAATATTTGTCCACCTGAATAAATATCGGGCCCACCCAAGTTGTATTCAGCTTTTCGGCTAGCAAGTATGCTCAATTGCTAATTACAAACAAACGTGTTTTGTTCCGTTCACTCCTTGCACTACGACCAGCTTTAAAGGTCATTCATCTTAACAGAGGAGAAGGACACTAGTTTTCTCATTCAGCGCTTTCGCGTTATAGTCGGGATTAGTGAAAAAAAAATAATGCTTCGCTTAAAACATCGCTGCTTTCGCCACTGGGTATTGCAGATACATAAGTCACAGCCGTACGTTTGTGCGGTATGCTATCGCGTTCAACCGCCAACACCCATCTTTTGGTTGAGCTTGTACGGAAGGCAAAACATTTCAACACGAGTAGAATTCAATCAGCGTGCTTTGACAAGCCAAATGCATTCTATTTTAGATGCAGGCTAGCTTGGGTTTGCGCACTTCCGAAGTTACATCCGAGCAAATGTTTTCGTATGCATTTTTATTTCTCATACTTGTACCAACTTCCTCAGTGTTAGCTTGAGGCAGAAAGCCTCCACCAGTTTCCAAATGTCACCGCTCCATATAAGTGATGACGCAAAACGTACAGAGGAAAGTGCATGAAACTGTGATGGCTCTTTTCACGCTTTCTGCATTTTCTTCGTTAGCATGCAATTTCTGCCGGAATTAGCGCGTTAGTTGTATCAGAAATGCTTTAAAATATTGACGTCGGAAACCTTGCTTTCGCACTGTAGTCTCCCTTAACGGGTATCAATGATCGATACTGTTTTTACGTGGATGTACAATTGGTCTGTAACAAAACACAGTTTGAGGGGGGAAGCTCCTCTTGCTCGGGCCCTGTCCCGTCCCTCGTTGCTGTTGTACACGGCACCATGATGATGATTGTGCCAGGATTCCCCTAGGGATTGGCCAACAAAAGATTGGCCGAAGAGGTCAAGACGTTCAACGCGTTCGTTGCTACCCAACAAAGAGGAGAGGAAGAAAAGGTTCTCTTTTGTCGCCCGCGAGCTCAAGACACGTACCAGGGGTACGCGACACAAGACGCTCTGCAGGACGGCGACGGCCAAGGTGGCTAAAATATCACACACCGAATTGGCCAACTTACCCATGGAGATTCCCATCGTCCCAAACCAGCCCTACATAATCACCACAAACATCGACGTCGTCGATGGGCTTGTCAAAGGAGCGGTGGGAAGCCTCAAGCTTTGCGAGCGAGGAGTGCTGATCTTGACGCGGCGGCGCCTGGTTTTGATCCCATGACTCTCTGGCCGCGACAGGAGGTACGTGGCGCAATCCCCACTGCGCTACAAAGCGCGACGCGAGCACGGCTACGAACGCGCCTTATATCCTTCACTCATTCAGATGGTGCGCGCCGTCAAGAAGACCTGTAACAATGTTCCACGGTTTCACCGATAAGCATTTTAGCTTCGCCCCTCTCATCATCATTCACTTCGTGGAGATGGCGGGATTTTTTTATACCAACATTTGTACTCACAGTCATAAATTCTAGAGGGATCATCTGCTGTGTAGTCTTTACCGTGCTAACTTCCTTTCACCCTTGCTAATTTTGCAGAGGCCACGAGCCAGTGCAACCTACTACAATGGTGAAGGCATGGACGAGTTGGTGCATAGTTACAGAGATGGGAAGAGCGGACTACAGTCGAAACACATGAAGAAAGTGACAATCACGAGCGTTGACTTACAACTGAAATTTTCTTTTCGGCAAGGCGCATATATACGCTCACAGACCAAAAATACAAGAAAGAAGAAATAAGCTGAATGCTGGTGATAACCCAGGCAATCGCTTCACTCCACCAATGCCACGTGCCACAAACACGTGCCGAGCTATTTGTGGGACAGAAAATTATTCTCTTTTTAGGAGGGGACAACGAGGGTATGCCCACACAGTTCTCTTTTTGGCGCCCTATTTCCGCGGCCTCTATTATTTCCCTGGTTGTTTTAACTTTGTGTTTTGCGGAGAAAGAATTGACCAGGAAAATAATGAAGGCTGCGGAAATAGAGCGCCGAAAAGAAAAGTATGTGAGCGTACCCTCATTGTCCCTCTCGCAAAAAGAGGTTATATATTTCAATTTTTTCCCACAAATATCTCAGCACGTGTTTACGGCACATGACATTGTTGCAGTGTGATGATTGCCTCGGTTATCATCAGCATTGATGTTATTTCGGCTTTCTTGTATTTTTTGACTGTCAGCGTATATATGCGACTTGCCGAAAAATAAATTTCAGTTGTAAGTCAGCGCTCCTGGTTGATACTTCCTGTAGCGTGTTTCGTCTGTGCTCCGCTGTTCCCTTCTTTGTAACCAACTACACACTCGTAGAAGCAAAAGTGCCTAGTCGCTAGTCTTGCAGAGAGATGTAGGTTTTCATAAAATTTAGAAGGGCATGAAAATGAGTTTCCTTCAAGTCTTTTTATAAAATACATAAAAAGTTGAGAGAAAGACAATACTGCGCATATATTAATTACTCGGCATATTGCTTATAGCAAAAGCCTCAGATATCTCATCAGACGAGAAATCTTACCGCTGTTGCTGGCGACTACACGAATGGAGCAAAATAATGACCGCTCTAAAAAGAAAACAAGTAAATAAGAAATACTTAAAGCAACATTTTAGTTCTCACGCAGTTTGAACCCGGGTCGCTGGAGCCGCAGTTAAGAGCTGTGTCTACAGCGCAAACCCTGCACTGGGCCAAGATTGAACAATTACCCGGATGCGCGCCGCATGATACATGAACGTGATGGTACCGCTAACAGTGTGCATGAGTGAGGAAGTCTTTGTTATTTGCTGGCTTTCGCCATCAAATTACAAAAGACACTTATAGGGCTCCTCACGACTTTTGTAATGCCGCCGGAGGGAAGATTGGGAGATAAGATACGGGGGTTGGGAGGCTGCGCTCATTACCGCCCCCGCTTCTTTTTTCTGGAGGCCGCCGTAATTGATTTCTCTTAGGGGAGCGCAGCTCCCAGTTTAGCAGGCTTCGGAATGACGTGCCCAATTACGCAACAGCACGCCGTTGCGTGCCTCTGGGGTGCCGTATATCGCCCGCAGTGCGTAGGCCGGGAAGCCCGCTCTTGTAAGCGTCACCCACGCATTCCTTTGTGTCCACAGGCCTAATGGCACAATGGGGAGCCCGGCTCCCGTTTAAGACGCTTCCAAAGGAGGCGCCCAATGAGGGCGACGAAACACCGTCTCAGAGTTGCGTGGCTTGACGCCAGCAGGTCACGCTTGCAATGCGTAAGCCCTGGCGGCGACATTTGTGGGCGCCGAGGCTCTTAAAGTCGGCCTCGACCTTGGGACCCTTGCCTCTCCCACACGTAAGCGTTCTCCCGACGTTTCGAAAGAGTAGATGAGCATCAGTGATTCCGTTTGGCTCCACCGAAATAAGACTTAGCGCAACGAAAGACACGAATGATGAAAAGGACGGGACGGGCACTATCCCGTCGCCAGGACGAGCGCCCATCCCGTCCTTTTCACCGCCCGTGTCTTTCGTTGCGCTAAATGTTATTTATGTAATACGAACGAACTCGCTTAGGAACACGTCTTTGGCTACAGGATTGGGCGAGGTCCAGCGGAAGAATCGAATTTGCCCAGCGGCATACAATGGGTGCGAGGGATTATCTTCCCGCCCAGTATAGGGAGCAGGAGACTTGGCGGTAATTTTTGAGGTCATCGAGAACCAGCGAGCCTTTGTGATTAGTGCACGTTAAATGTTGCCGTCTAGGGAGTAACCCAGCATCGACCGTTAAGGCCTGATTCCTAGGGTGCAACTCGAATTGCGGATCGCCAAGACAGCCTTGCTCAATCACCCGTTTATGTGTTTCTGTAAACAACTAATAACTAATTGTAAATAGAGTTTTTGTTTGTGATAGTCCCGTGATCTGTTCTCATCCCTGCGGATTCTTCGCCAGCACTGCCGAGTTCTTCAAGTGAAGCATTCCTTCGTCGCACAATGAAACTGAAAACTTCAGAGCAAGGTTTTACTGGCGCAGCAGCCGCGACAGCATTCGGTCACTTTGGCGGAGCAACTTTGAAGAGAAGACCTCCAACGGAAGCATGCACCGATGGCCGCTACACCCGACTCCTTTCGGGTCATCGGGTGGCGGAACCGGAGACAAGACGCCTGCAAGTCACAGCAAAGGGGTACCAATCGCAGAACGACGATCCAGGCCCTGGGCCAGGAACGACGACGAAGTCGACTGCGGGTGAGTGGGATTCCTTTCGTTTCGTAGCAGTTGGCATGGCTCAGGTGTAAAGCATGGACAGCTTCCTTGCAAGATAGGATGGTGGTTACGGGGACGTCGGAAGCGCTTGAGCTTGCCAAGATAGTCGGCAAGATACGCCTCTTGGACATTGAAATTGAAGCAATCGCGCTGTGAATACTTTCACGCGTCAGCTCTGAGCGTAGTGATCGCCGGCAGGCGAACTTGGACCGAGTTTCTCAGAGCTCTAAGGTACTGATAGGGTAAAGACTGTCGCCTGACTCTGACCCGCAGTTAGAGTTTGAGATGCCCGTGTTGAGGCTTGCACCTGAAGACCGCATCATCGTTGAGCATTTGAAGCGGTAGGCCAACGTGAAAAAGATTAAAGCCGTTCAACTGAATGCGAAAGTTGTCGGAACTGCAGAGAAATTGATTCGCCTAATGGGCTGCGGCGCCGTTATCCGCAGACTGCTACCACCAAAAGCAATTCAAATTTCTGCCTCCGTAGTGCTCGCGCGCCCCCTGCCTGAAAAAGCGCCAGCGGTAGTTCTGTTCTTTCTGTGCTTGCTTTTCCTCCCGCACGTGCCAGAGTTGCACTGCCAACATTTTTCGCTTACTATCGCCAAAGCCAACCCAACAAACGTGCCGAACTAAGTGAACACGGGTGCTGCAAGTTAAGTACATATATTTGGCGTAAACGGTACTTGCAGTTCTTACGGCGCTCAACAACGCGGTAATGTAGCACACGCGCCAGTGTTTCACGAGTTTCGAACGGTTATTGCTGTTTCAACCACTTGATTTTCGAAGACTCGGCCGAACGCCCTACGACGGAAGGCCGGGCTCTCCTTGTGTCCGTTATCTTGCGGCACTGCCTGATTCAAGCAGTCCGTGTGACATCAACCGTTACAGCAAACTACGGCTACAAGGAGAGCCCCTAATGTGCTCTACACTTAAAAACAACGGTCTAATTTGTGAGCAGGAAGGTGATTCCAAGGTGGCGGGTGGCGAGCAGGATTGTCCAGTAAACAAGTCTAGTGGAGGCAGAACATACAGGCTCAGACCCGCTCACTGATATTGCTTCGCCACGCATAGCGGTGTCGGAACAACGCGTTGGCGGGGGTCTGCGTGCTTCAGCCATCGAACACATGAGGAGCCGCGCGATCAGAAAAGCACACCCTCTTTCGGGCGTAGAGAGTGGAAGACAGCCGGTGAAGTTGCGCTGGTGTTTCCCCAGTTAGGGGTACAGCTAAAGAGGAAGGCACGGTTGCGGGTGTGGCAAATGTCGCGCTCGTGGGCACAGTAGCAGCTCCCTAGCAGGTCACAACCGATAGCGGGGTTCTAAGATCCATTGCCTCTACTCTGAGGCTGAGCCGTCCAGCGACGATCACTCCCACGCGGAGCCAGTTGCGGGAGGACGCAATCATGCAGCGTCGGGTCACCGGGTGACCGCAATAAGTGCTTGTTAGAATGCAGCAGGGAGCCGACCCTGCTACCGAGGGATGACAGCGACGAACCCCAAGCCGACGATAATGCTCATGAAGCAGTCACGAGTTGTGGAAATGTGATTTAAGGTGTTGTGAGAAGCGGGGACCTTGAGGCGGGTTCGCCGGTGGTACGTCCAGGCACTTTGACTCATGAGCATGTGCCACGAGCAAACAAGACTGGCTCGCGGGCCGTAGACGGCGTGCTTTTGAGAGTTCTCCGCCGCTCCATGGAGATAGTTATGGGCGATCCGCTTGGGATAACACCAAGCATAGAAGGGGGAGGGGGGGGCAGTTACATAAGCGCAAGAGATGCTTGGTGGGTATTGTAGAACTTAGCTGTTCGAAGCCGCCGCCGCCGTGTACCAGCTATGGTCCCTGCACCCGATACTCTACTACTACCGGAGCAATTGGCCTAGCTCGAGAAAATTAAAAGTGAAGGTGAAGAACACTGTCCAGAAATACCGAGGACAGGGGAAGCTTTCTGCGATCGCACCATTCTTTTGTTACTACGGGGCAGTTGTCACTGAGCCATGCAACCGCTGACAAACATGAACGTTCCTGCTCACCCGAGTAGTTAGGTTCAGTGCACGGACTTTCCGAGCGCTCGTTTGGATTCATGGTGCAACAGTGACGTTCGGACAAACATTTGGGTTTGCATTAGTTCATGCATGTATGTTCTGTGCCTGAACTACCTTGATCAATTGTCCATGTAGCAACTTTTTTGGGGTAGTTATTTCTCGCACAGGAAGTGTTGGCGTTGCTGTTGTCGCTACTTTGGGGTTGTTCAAGTATGGGAAGCGGTCGACCTCAGACGCTTCGCAGCACGAGGTTTTTTTTGTTGCCATGTATGTCACTGAACTGGCAACGTACGCTGTCTGAGTGCTTGCATGTCTGTTTTTGCATGAAGTGATTTGTTCGCCTGCTCATAATAAATCAGCACGTGGGGAAAATGTTTGTTTCGCGGGCATGCGCGTAACTGTGTGTGTGTTTTTTTTGCCTTCTGCAGAAGTGTTACTTTGCAAAGTTATTCTAACTGTGGGAGGCACTGCTGTTTTTTTTTATATCGCGTTCTGTCTTTCATCCCCATTGTTAAAATTTTACTGGTATTCTAAGCGTGCAAGTTGTTCTTGCGGTGTGTGGTGTCGCGGGGTCTTTTATGTTTCGCCTGTGGTTTACTACGAGTTTCCGCTCTCGTCTTGGTTGTAACCACAGTAAGGTGATTGCTGGAAATAGGCTCGCGCTTAGGGGAGGTATAGTTGGCGTCAGCTGCCCTTGTGTTATCTTCGCTTAACCCGCGTCGTTTTTCCTCCAGTTATACTCTATGGGGAAACGTTTAGGGTTTTTAACGGCTTTTGTCATGGCGGCAGAAAAGAGAGTGCCAGATAAGGTGCGATGGTTTGGATGCTGAGCGCATTGCCGCCCCCGCTTCTTTTTTTGTGGCCGGCGCGGTAATAGATTTTTCTTTTGGGACTCCTTTCGCAAGACTCGTTAACGTTGCTCCCGTTAAGGAGTCTTGGGAACGACGCGCCCAATTCCGCAACAGTACGCCGTTGCGTGCCTCGGGGCCGACGTGTTACGCTTGCAGTGCGTAGGCCGGATGTAAGCTCCACCCACTCGTACCTTTGTTGCCACCGGCCAAATGGCATGTTGGAGAGCCCTGCTCTCGTTTAAGACGCTTCCAATGGACGCGCTGAATTAGGGCAACAAAATGGCGTTTCGGAGTAGCGTTCCTTGTTGCTAGCGGGTTACACTTGCAACGCACAAGCCCTGGCGGCGACGTCTGTGGGCGCTGTAGCGCCTAATCGCCGCCTTCACCATGGGAACCTTGCCTCTCCCACATGTACGCGTTCTCACGACGTTTGAAACGAGTAGAAGGGCGTCAGAGATTCGAAGAGATGGTGTTTGGCTCCACGATTGGGTTATTGGAGAGGTCGAGCTGACGGATCACATGGGCCACGCGGCGTACCTATGGCGCGAGGGATTGTATTCCCGTGCAGAATAGGGGGCAGGAGCATTGGCTGTAATTTTTGAGGTCAAGAACCAGCGAGCTTTTTTGTTTACTGCACGTCACACCTTGCCGTCTACGGCGTAACCCAGAGTCCGTCGCTAATGTAGACACCTATGGCTCAATTCAAAGGGGCGATCTCGGAAACAGCCCCACTCAATCCCCTTTGCTGTAAACATCTCGTAAATAATTGGAAACACAGTTATCTTCTTTTCGGTCTTCGCATCCTCCGTCATCGTCGTCGGCTTGTCTGATCCTTTACTACCACCACAGCCGAGCACCCGCATCAAATGGCTCCTTCGGCACCGTCAACGAACCGCAAACCCCAGTGGGAGGGACCTCTAGTAGACTTAAGTGCTTAATGAATATTTCTGTTAACCGTGAAACAAATATAATTTTTACATGCTGCATCACCAAAGTCCCAGAAGAGCTCTCGCTCGTAAAATCTTCGCACGATTCCACGTCGAAGCACTGATTTTAAAAAGCGCCCTCTTTGCTGGAGTTTCATCGCATCACACCTAATTTCCTTCCCGAATCTGTTTTTAAATGTTGTCTTGGTTTTAAAAAGCGAAAGAGTTTTTCACAACTTTCTTTGTTTTTTCAAAGTCTCACATCTCTCGTCTTGCATCGCCTGGATATGTATACTCGCTGCTGTTGCCGCACAGCTATTGTACCCCGGATATCGTTATAATTTTAGAAGAATTTTTGTTGTTAGCTTGGTACCTCAAACATCGTATACTAACTACAAGGGAAGATATCATCTCGATATCGCGAGATATGCTTGCCAAAAGCCTTTCCCGCATTACCCTGGGTACTTGCGTGAAGATTAATTAACCCTACTTCACAACATGAATCACACGGTGTAACAAACTATATTTTCCATATTGTCTTAGCGACTGCAAAACTAACTTTGCCGTTAACAACAAGTATTTTGTGCTTCAAGAAGCGCATTATCCTTTCAAATTTCGTCGTTTACAATTGACATCAACTGTCAGCCTGTGCTTCAATCATTGGGAGAGCGCTATGTGTATCCTCTTGTCTTGCGAGGACGTATCTGTGGGCACTAATACCAGGCTCCAACAAGCACATTGGCTATTGTGATGTTCATTGTCAAACATTAACTGCGCTAAATGGAGATGGCCGTACCACATCATACACCGACGCTTCTGCCTACACCGCACGCATCGCCGCGTCCCTCTGTAGTTGCTCATTCTGGCCTATATATCAGTTTATCAATGCCGCAACTAAGGCCACCATGACAACTAATCATGCTTTAGAAATAGCCATTACAGAAGTCCTAAACCTTTTTAATCATTATTTCTTGGCGAACAAAAATGGCCACGTATCTGCTTCTTTCGTTGAAAATGTCAAAAAAGACGATAGTCGACTGGCGTACCTGCCATGTAAATACTTCCCTTCTCTTTCCGGTCACCCCTCATGGTGTTTTTCCCGTCTCGTTCCTCCCAAGATTACAGGCTATAGGTTTCCTCAAGTCAATTTAAATTTCTCGCGTTCCACTGCTCCAAGTCGGGTGCCTCGAGGCCGTACGGTGGTGACGTTCGTGAATTGAGGCACCCTACTACAACGTTTATAGAACTACGTTGTCCTACTCCACGAGCGTCCCAAGTGGAACGCGGAACCTATCTAGTGGAACATTTTGTTGCTGTGTCCATACGATTTCTTAAATGCCGCCTGTGGCGCGGGCAACACCAGGCGACCGTTTTCTGCAGTTGATGTAGTATTTTATTTGCTACCACAAAAATCAAGCATGCATGAACTTTTTATAAAGGAAAACTGAAAATACCACTCATGTATTGATTTTTCTTTCTCATGTTTGCGTAGTATCTTGTTCTGTTACTTCCGTGTATACACACTAACTACGGCAGACATACGATTCAATTCTCCGCCATTTCGCTCTGGAATTCACTAAACTCTGATATTAAATCTTCTAATTCACTTTTCGTTTTTAAATCCAAATTAAAGACTTTCTTGTTAGGCCCTTGTTAGGCCCTTCTGTTTGATTGAATTGTAACGGTAGTATCATGTCATGTTGTTGAAGTAGTGTTCATATCCCCATTTTTGAATAGATTGGAGTTGTATTCTTTTTTTTAGTGTTCCTGCTTCTTAGTGTAATATTTTTTCTTTGGTTTTCTTTGCTTTTGAATTCATCTTTCTCTGTTTTATGCTGAGTGTTTATTTGCTGACAATGTATTCTAGAGTTGCTTGATGATTGCTCTTTTTTTTACAATCATCATGGGAGGTCCCGCCTGCGGTTTTTACTTCGGGACCTCCCAGTGCATCTGTACCCATTCATGTTTCATGTTCACGCTTGATGAATAAAATTCAATTCAATTCAATTAAAAACATGTTGACAAGTATTGACATTGACACCGGTCATCGACGTTTAGATATGGATGTGGGTATGTAAGAGTATTGCGCAGCGTCGGTTTCACATTGGCCGGGTGGCTGAATGACTCACAGACAGGCAGACAGACAGACAGACAGTCAGACCAAAATTTCTGCGTTAAGTAGCCCAAGAAAGACAATCGTGTTTATAGCCTCCTTCGGGCCGTGGCTCGCCATCAACTACAATCACCAGGAAGCAGCTGTGTGAGGGAGCTGCTAGCGCGGCCTCTTCTATAGCCGATACCTAAATTATTTAAGCAGCTCATTCATCATCCATACCAATGGTTCATCTCATCTGTTTTGCCGCCGCATTACAATATACTGAGCACAAATACAAATAATGTCATTCACAGGTCATGAACGCTCCCATAGCAAAACCCATTTACAAGTATTGAATATAGCCATGAGCCATCATTAAAAACCATATTCCTAGAAAGTCAGGTAATTCAGTATTTGTCGTTATGCATAGCCATAAATAAATAACATACCAGTCATATCCCAGAGAACACAGAGAACAATACCCCTCTTACAGAGGTGGTAAAAAAGTGGTAACGAAGGTTTCAGTGAACCAGGACTTCACTTGTTAAACGGCTTTTAACTGCTCTCGCTTGGAGGCGATGGCGATTTCTAAAAGCGGCCCCTTCAAGAAAGATTGAGTTTCATATTTCGCGACTGCTTATAAAATGATTATACAGAAACAATGTATTTACAATTCCGTTCCCTCTTCTTTGTTGGTGTCCACGATGCTACCATTTGGTTCGAGTTGTGGAGAATCAGGAGTGCATCAAAGTAAATCGTACAACAGCGGTGTTGGCGCATTTGCGCTAAGAGCAGAAAGATGGGCCTCCCCCACGAGAGGGTTATAGAGCATCATTGTGGGTTTGGTACAGTGTGTGTGTTAATCCGTGCCCAATCTCGCGCTGGGCGCGTGAATTGCTGCTGCTTCGGTAGCCGCCATTCTCTTGGAGAGTGAGGCAAAGCCGAGGTAAAAGAGGTTGCGAGGCTCGGTTCCCCTAACCGCACTTACCGCTCAAAGAGCCGTCACACATATACATGGTGTACACCATGCGTATCTCAGTTGTCACCTTAAAAGAAATTCCGAGCGTGGTGGTGTACCTTGTTTGCTATGTAATAGTGCTGCTGATGGAAACGCCCTCGAGATGTACTAGCTATGGCACATCTGAGGACAACCTTCCGTGTGGATATCCATCATGTGTTTCCCAATGTCTTTGGAAATCTCCAAAGACACAGAAAATAGGTGTGGTTTGGAGCGCGTTTTGTGATGAGACCACATGCAAGCCACAGAGTATCTGCGAAGCCTAGAACTTTACGCAAACCTCAATGCTCACGCGCCCTCATACAAAAAATACGTGCGCACTGAATAATCATCGCAATGGAAAGTGAAAGAATAGAACGGGCGGGAACTATTGCCCGTATCCTTTCTTCTTTATTGCGTGTTCACTGATATCCAATTTTCTGTGTAATGTAAACAGACTGGCCGAGATAGAAGGTGAATGTTGTCTTCATATGTTCAAATGTCACGCTTCTTTTGTTTCCACGGTAGTGTGGGTTATACGGGAGCTTTAAGGTAACGTTACTGTACCTTCCTTTTTCTGCATTGAATTTCATGAATTTCATGTAGTATCCCGCTAGCATTGCTCCTTTTGTGTTCTTGCTGATCCATCTAAGCTTAACAGGATTTCCGCTTCTCTGAGAGATAATGAGATTTTCCCTTATAAAGAAACGAGCCTTTGGTTCCATTACCGAAATACGCTTCTATTCGAAGAAAAAAAGCATCGCAGTGAAAACGGAGGCGGAAACAGCGCAACCTACACGATTGAAACACACAGCGATAAGCACAATCTGCAATTCAGTACACTCTTGAAATCTTTTGCTGTATTAACAAACAAACCGTGAGAACGAAATACCTTTGTTTGGGCGTTTTTAAACCATGTTCACAAGCCTGAAAAACTTTCTCGGGATATGTTTCCTTCCACTCACTTTATGTAGGCAAACATTCAGGTTGCCAACCAGGTGCTTTACTGCAGAATAGGCTATCTTTATGCAGAAATAAAGTGGTGAACTGAATTGCGGGTACCCTTAGTGAAAAGGCCCACGTGGTAACGAAGGATTCGATGGATACTGGTAACGATTGAGATGTGGTGACACCTAAACCTACAATTTACGTTTTGCTAAGCCCCTTTCCTTGACACGTTAACTAGGAAGCGTTGATAGTGCTCGGGACACTCCAAGATCCTTTACTGCGGGTTGCTGTAAGTCGGCTGTGTGCGACAAACAAATACGTGCACCTTCCAGACGCCATACGGCTCTTCTGGTCATGCGATTACACGGGACAATATGCCTGTGATTTCTGTTTAAATTTTTGATGGGACCAACTCTGCAAGACATATAATGTTCTTCTGGAGCCGGCTCCTTTTATTCATGCTGGAAATATTAAAACCTGAGTGAGCTCAGTTTACACAAAATTTCGTGGCTCTTTACAGGCAGTACATACACAAAAAAAGAAACTCATGGGAGTGAAGCGAAGTGCGGATAGTCAGTTTTGCGTGTGATGCTTCTTCAGGTCTAACCTATTTTGTCGGCAGTGTAAAATAACTATTGCAGGAGAAGCTTCATTTTGCCATAATACCTTCTGATCCTTTATTGCTTCTCCCTTTTGAATGGTGTTCAGCGTGTGCGCGAAATTTGACGGAATGTATGCTTCAGTTGCTTGGATTGCTTTGCTCCACATTCCTGTAATTTCGAGGTAGCATAGCTTGATGATACTTAGTCGCGCTGTTTCATGCCTTAAGCACGTTGTCTCTTCCAGTTAGGGGTTATATTGTTTTCGCTGGTGCAGAGGAGAGGCGTGGCTTCTTCCGCCTTACAAAGCTGTTCATGTGAGAAAAGCGTCGCCGTGCGACTTGCCAAATATGAACCTCACGCTACTGAAGGGAGGCAGCGCAAACAACAAATGCTGCATGTTCTGTGCCAAGAATAGGTAGTCATTGTAATACATCAGTCAAAGCTCCTTTTTCCATAACAAACACGCCAACCAGACGAAATAAGAATGACCCTAAGCATTTCCGAACAAAATTTCCGGGTGGTACTCTTTCGCACCTCTAGGCAACTACGCGAAAAAGCTGTGATATATTAGTAACCTCCGGATTTCGTACTTCATTAGGTTGATTCCAAATCTTTTGAGTTTACACTGTATACCGCAGGTGCAATAATACTGAGGTTCAGTTTTTGAGGATAATATAACGATGGCTTTATGTTCTGTACTCTCGGTGGCGTTGGCGGAGTATATAGGCCTACGGGCCTCCTCTGCTTCAGATCAAAGCGTCTGCGCTTTTCATTGGATATACTAATGAACCGGCCTTAATCTTCGATTTCGTAACAGAATTAATGGATTTGTAACAAACCATGTCTTGGTCGCAGAAGGAGCAAAAAGTGGTCTTAGTGCTAATATTAGCATAAGAAATTTCCAAATACCTGAATGCGATTGAGGGCGAAAGAGTATTCTCAACAACTGTCGACGAACGTTTTTTTTTTTGTCTGAGATGCGAAACGTTGATGGGTCGACATTAACCGCCACCTAAAGGTAACTATATGTAGCTTTGTTGTAAATATAAACCAACAAAATATTTTCAACCTGCTTATGAAAGGTACAAATATTTCCATGATTATAACTCCGAATTATAGGCAGTTTGCTAAGTGCACTGTTGTAGGATAAGTGCTGTTTTATAAAACAATAAAAAAACCTCACGCATAGGGAATAATAGGCGTGAAATAGAAGCTGCAGTTGCAGGCCGTTTCGAATTCCACACTCGCAAGGTGTTTTGGAGTTATTTCGTCACAACGACGAACCCGATAGAATGCTCTCGTAAAGCCCCGAGACTTTTTTCTTGGGGTCGCTTGTGGTAGTAGTACTTACCACCATCCTTGTCTACCGCGCCCTCGCATATGTGGCGAGCTTGCTGTTCAAATGCCAGCTGCATGATACCGCAGCGTGCTCGGTGCCGCGTACGTCAGTGCCACCAATTGGTTCCGTCATTGGCCAAAGCGTGGTTCATGGCGCTTTTGTCCGCGCCACAAAACGAACTTGCTTGTATGAACGTGGTTGTGCCTAAAGGTTAGGTGAATTCTACTAGGCCTATTCCCGGTTTGCGCCTGGAATAATGAGGCTCACCTAAACTAATCCTGTGTTATTATAAAATGGTCAGTCAGGTTACCAACTTCCTTAAGTGTACCGTAAACAGCCCGACTAGCCTAACGAATCAAGAGAAGCGATTCCTACCAGCGTTCACTACAAACTGCTCGGTTCCGTGTCCGCCCACCAGATGCCACCCACAGTACACGGAAGGGAAACAAACTTCAAACACAACTGCAGTAAGGAAATCAATATATTTTAATGTAGCGGATTCAGAATACTAATACTAATATATATCCTTATCAAAAAATATGACACATGAAAGGTGAGGCGCAATCTTCGTCTATGTTTGAAAATTAGATATCTTTCATATGGTCTTTATTCTTAGCTGCTGCTGCCGAAATCAATGAAAGGTCGGGCAACTTTAAGGGTTAGCCTGTGTTAAATTCTGTTTTGTCTATCGGCTTCGGCCATGTCAAAGAGAGCTTGATTCGGTGACACCTATAGCGCCAAGTATATTCATGTCCGCTGTGACAGCGTAAATTTCCTTACGTTATGACGCTTTACAGATGGGTCCTGCCGCCCACAAGGGAGTGAGTTTCGTTTACAGTGCGAGGTTGTTTGTTTAATTAGGAAGAAGTTGTCCAAGTCATATGTGGTTATTATTGAACGTGTCAACTTTTCTCAAGGCACCCACGGGTTTTATAGTATGTAGTTAAAGACAGCTCAGTTTTCAGGCTATTCGAAGTCACGAGTCAGCATTCAGACGTTTGTTGTGAATACAAATCTTGTTTCTGCGTCTTTGTTGCGAAGGGCAAGATATTGCTTTGTGTGCGATGTTACCTTCTCGCGGGGTCCTTAGAGGTTCCGCAAATATTGTTGCTTCCAAGCGTAATTTCAGAAGAGTTCACTTTGGTGAAAAAATGGAAAAACAATTTACATGCATTGTTGTCAACTTTTTAACAATCGTGTACAAAAAGTTATCTGTTAAAAGCGTTGTTTACTCGCGGTATCCCAGGCGTGGCGTGATCCTTGGAGATTACACTGAAACGGACGACTTTAGGGTTAGCTTCATCTGCTGCAACTATTGTTCACACATTCTATAGACACATTATGATTGTATAAAACGTTTCGACGACTGTTCTGTTGAAACTATAACCCCCCAAAGGGCGATGTGTATTGTGTATATATGATTTTCCGTTTTACTCAAGGAGACAGAGAGGCGCAGCCGAGAAAAAAATGTCTGTTGGCGAGGTAAAGGCGAGGTAAAGGCGAGGGTTCCAATTTCCTGAGTGGTGACTGTGTTCGAGAAACGTTGGCTCAGGCTTGGTGGCTCGCTGTGTCGGTTGCGCTTGAGCCATCAAAGGTACGTGTTATTTCTTCTGTTTTATGCGCATCAACTGCTGTCCTTTTCGTGTTTTCGTCCTGTTTTCGCCCTGTTACCCGCCATGCTTTCTGAGTTCATTGTAAGTGTATTTGGTTTCATTTTACTGTGCCTGATTTCTACATTTTTGCGGTGCGTTAGTTTGATAGTAGGGACATAACTCTCTGCAAATGACCCCAGTGTACCAGTGGGGATTTTGACGCCGGAATGTTTTTGCGTTTCGGTAGCCGAAGGAAAACTACTATCCCTAAAAAGGTCATGAAAGTACATCCTTGTCGTGCTATGCACATTGCTACCATGTCTGTGACACCAAGTAAAGATTCAGAAAACCCTTTTACTCTGTTTTGTCGTTAATTCAAGTGCTTCACATTCAAACATCTCAATATATCGCCTATAGGTTACTTCAAGCTTAGTTTTAACCAATTGAAATAAACCGTCATTGCGGACTGTACGATAAGGGATGATGGGGTGCTTCCTTACTGCTGTACATTAACCATGTACACTGTTCTTCTGGCTAAAATCTGGAAGGTACAGTCAGACAAGGATGGCTGAGTGCACTGAGAACTTGTTTATGCATACAATTCATCGTATCCCTCTCCTAAACAACACTTCAAAAAAAGAGCTGGGTGGCTGCTGGGAGTACACCTGGACTGTATGGTCTTTATCCGCCACCCGGGCAATCAGTCTGTATTGAGTATTTTCTTCTTCCAATTAATTATTCAAATACTTTGAGATAAGAAATTTGCGGGTGTCTTGCCCGTACTTGATCAGTAAATGTGACAACTTTTGGCCTTCTGCGCCCACAGGAGCCGAGTTTCTGCACCTGCTGTTGCTTCAAATGAATGCCGAGCACTGCATAAGTTTGCGAATTTTAATTACGGTGAAAACTAAGCTAGAATAGAAACCACCACGGAGCTTTGGAAGTGGTACGGAATTGCCACCGTACTTGTAACCTTTCTAGGCATCCCATTCCTAAGTTGTTACTCTTCGACAGCAGGTTTGAGTTATTTTTCTGGATGTGAAACCACTTTGTAGGTGCGAAGAAAGCACTCTGTGGTTCGGGGAAGCATAACAAACAGTTAAAACGTTACAAAACATACAGTGTTCGCTTTTCACGGGCTGCTTGTGTGCACGCCACTGTTTGTAACAAAACCCACCTGCTACAGGTCTAATGAATCATTTGCGGGGACCCCCTTTCGCAGAATAAAGACTTCGTGTTCAGAGAAATAAATGTGTTTTTCAATCAAGCTTTGTATGCCGGAAGAATAAATTCAGCAGATAAGGAAATGCGTGAAGCGTAATTTGTTTTCTTGTAGAACTGCTGAGATATCCAGTTTACTTATCTAGGCAGAACAAGATCAATGACGCAGTAACTGTCGGTTCTTTATAGTCATGACAGACCATGTTAGTAAAGACGGGAGAATGTAAAGCACGATAAACCGGCGTGATGGCAGTGTTGCTCAGTAGGTGCAGGGCTCATTTACCGACCAGGTATTTTTGCGTACCTTGTCTCGTGCTCGCAACTGGTTCATGTTGTCACCCGAATTAATCCCTAGCTGATTCAAACAACACGACACACTCCAGAGGAATGCGACTAAATTCGGATAAATATTTTGTAGAGTAATTTAAGATCAAATGTAGCGCCCGTGTGTGTGTGGGTGCGTGTGTGTGTAGGTTTGTTGCATGTGTGTGCCTGCCCGTGATTGTCTGCGGATCTGGGCTGCTTAGCAGAATGGAAGCTTTAATAACGGACCTGAGACAACATAGAAGACCCGATGGGCAGAGGCCTAGATTGGCTGCCCTATTACACTAAGACTAGTGGAGGAAAAATTTTTCCCAATCAAGTAGACTGGTTGGAATAATAGTGGTAGTATGGCACCAATTCTGCCAAAGTAAGAAAACAAGTTAGGTTTCGCAGGTCGTGCAATGCGGATAAGAGAAAACAGGTGGACGATCCGTTTTGAAAATTTGTTATTAAGGAAGGCTACCCAAAATAGGAGAGGAGCGAAAGTCAGTGTAAAGATGAGTGAAGAATATTCTGAGGTAATGAGTGTTCACAACAAACAAGCGATAAAAGCAGCTGGTTATCTTTGGTAGGGGCATTTGTCGTTCAATTAGCAAAAACAAGCAGATGATTATAATGATGTTTATGATCATGGTGCTGATGATGACGACGGCGACGACAATACTGATATGTCAATGATAAGCTTGACCATGCTGACAAAGCCAGGTGTAAAAAAATTGTTTCTTTTATATCAACCGTTGCGGACTCTGTTGAAATATGTAGTGTTATTCGCAGTAGTGATGGGGGGCACTTCCCCTGGATGCGAGATTTGCGGTTCGTCAGGTGTGCGAAGGAACTGTTTTATTTATCGTTTTTCTAATTGTGATTCACGATACGTCAACAGCACTGGTCCTCCCTATGGAACGTTTAAGCCATAATTTTGTTGTGTGCGTTTATGTGCCCTCTTCGCGAAGCCTTTTTTTGACAGAGCTCTCTTGACTTCATACTTTGCGCATGTAACCTACCTAATGTGTATTGATATTTAAAAAACACCACTTGCATAGATAATTTAGTTGTTTTGCTTGTAATGCACGTTGGCGTTTTTAGATGAAAGGTTCAACTGTATGAACTGCGTCAGCACTTTAAGTGGTCGCAGAGCATTTTTCCCTTCGCATACTTGTGATCGGAGGCCGAACTCTAGGAAAGTCAAGCCTTTGCAACAAAAAAAAATATGCGTGAAAGAATTTGAGTTCTACGGACTTCACCTTTCTTGGCGGTTTGAGGCAGAAAGAGGGGAGAAAAGTCAGTGCGTACACCGAGAGGTGGTTAGCTTGTGTGTTGTCTCGCATTTTCTCTAATCCCGCAACTCGGCGCTCGCCATGTTCGCCCGAGGAAGGGCACGTATATGTGAAGAGTGGGGGCTTTTGAGTTTGCCTAAATTATTGGCTTTAGTTATATCTGAAATAAAATACAGCAATTATAAAGTCCGCATTTTGGGATCGGGGCCTCATATTTCTGGCAAGGCGGGCCACGCAGAAATACTTCAACAGATCACCTTTCTTTCTCATCTAGGGAAAGGTTGTACAAGGGTACGGCTGTCAAATGTTTCGTGGCTAATGTTTCCGGGTGTACGCTCCATCGTGAGCGTAACTTTGCCGACTAGCAATTGTAATTTTTTTTAAATAAAAGGTCGTGTTTGACTGCTTTTTAGATTATCCATACATAGGAAAGGTGGGCAAGAGGTTCGTTCTGGGTATTACATATGTATGCCAAGGTGGTACATCGGATTTATTCACTTATTTCTTTATTTTTAAAAAAATACCCACAGGTTTCATATCAGGTAATTGAGTGATAAAGGGGGTTGCATAATACGAGTGTCAGAACAAGATTTTGGGACAGCATGAACGTTGAAACGAACTAACAATAGAGCAATCAATATAACTTTATTTCAGCGAAGAAAGGATAGTGCACATAAAAACATAATTTCAAGTTACACATCGAAACATTTCAGATACGAAGGGACCATAAGTGAAAGCTTGCGGAGTATAGCGCTGTATTAAAAAGCCCTGAGCTCACCCAGTCCAAATTAATCGGAAGGATTAGTATTTTCAGGTTCTGTTCACCGCACTCGGCACAAATGGGAAGGTGCAAGGGCGCACCCAGGACAGTGACTGAAGTCCCCAGAGAGCTGCGCCGCAAACCATGTTCAGATGAAACGAAGCAGTGGCGATGTGCCCAATGTGGTTTGACTCATGACTCAGGACTACGAAATGTGAGTGCGGCAACAAGTTTGCGCACAATAAATGCGAGGACCCGCGTTGGTGGTGCGTCGAGAACCAGGTGTTCTGTGGAGCTTGCACGCATTTAGTGCAAGGTGTGCCTTGTTGTTTTTGCCCAGTCCGGGAGCCTGCCTCTTTAGGCTCGAGCATGTGTGGTGAGGGCGCTGACCTCTTGTAGGCAAAATAGTTACTTGATGCGCTCTCAAAGGAACTTTGGGGAACTTGCGTCCCTAACGCAGAACCATGTATAAACTCTAAAATGCGCTGATTTAGGCTTAGCGGTCAAAAAACGCCAGCGCCGCGTACCTCGCGGCTCTCGAAGATGGGCGCAGGGGTGAAGTGTAGTCGGTTCTGGTACTTACAGCATTGTATCCGCCAGGTTTCACTGTCAGGTCGTTCGAAGCGTTCTTTCCCTTCACGACGTTGCCGTGACCGGGCGCTATCCAGACAGACACGGCCAAGTCGGCCATAAATTGCCAAAAACTGCTTTGCATGCTTTTTAAAGCACCCCGGCACAACACAAGTGCTTACAGACTGAAGTCTTCCCATTGAAAATACAATGACCTTCCATCAATGAAACACGCCTCAAAGACCACCCGAGAAAATTCGGAAGCAGACTGCACAAAAAAGAGTTTGTTTTGAATATGTTTTACTGGCTTAGCTAAGTTCAAACCAAGTCTCGAACTTGTGAGCGAGTCTGACGAGCGACTACCAGTTGTCTAGGATTGCTGTTTTCTTTAACGGTAAGCCTGCTGTCACATTTTCGAATTCTGCAATGGCTGCACCAGACATTATCACCACTAGTGAGTACATTCAATTTTATGTGGTAGATTTTGCCCAAATGGTCTTGCTGTTTCTCTTTTCTGGCAGCCTTGCGTGCTCGGCGTTCGTTGCACAGAGAGCCATGGGTATGCACGCAACCAGCCTTATGTTTGTTTCCTTGGTGAGCACTCTAGAAATTGTGTGCGCTTCTCTTTCTCGGGGAAGTTTGATGTTGTGCTGGCTGGCTCAGTGATGTTATCCTTCCAACCGCTAACGCTAACGTCCCTATGTATACAAAGCAAAGATATCCCCGAATGCTAGGGGCGTGCAGGGGCCATACAGAAAAAAGCGTTTCTGGACGATAGTCCGTGGCCGGATTTTGGTGTTCCGAGGAGCGTGCTCGCGTGTCAAGCATCAATCCCACTTATAACGGTGCGGACGTAACTACCACAAGCACGGAATATTGACGGCCCCCACTGCATTGACTTGCAGTACAGGCGGGGACTGCTAAATTTTTGTTCATTCTAAGTCCTGCATTTCAACACATTCGCATCTTTCAGTAAACCAGATGAGGCTCTGCATTCCACATCGTCTGTAATCGGCTTTTTCACCCCAGAACTACGACATTTTCGCCCCCCTTCTATAACGACTGACAGCGAGTGCGGGAGTGCGGCATGCAATGTTGACTGGTTGTGCACAGGGCACATCATTCGCCCTTTTGTTGGCTTGTATGTATTGCAAATTTTGTCCACATTTGGATTACATGTATTGCTGTAGAGTATTCCTTCTAGATTTAGAAACTCTACCGGATACCATTTGCTTGATTTAAAGATTTAAATACCATTTACCGGATACCATTTGCTTGATTTAAAGAGTTAAGAGGAGCTTATACGAGCAGGTGTAAGCCACGGTAAAGTGCTTCTTTTTTATCGGCGCTGCTGTTAGTGCTCGTTACAAATTATGCGTTTCTTTGCTTCTCCTCTGCCACGTGTCTCCAACGGTTTTGTTCTACCTCCGTGCCTCAAATCCTAGATGGCAATCACATCGCTGAAGACTACCCCAAAGCATCCCAAAACAAAACACAAGCTTTTGTATACCACCTTATCTTTGCAGATACTGGTTTGTTCAAAACTCTAGTTATGAAAGCCACCCGTTCATATCAACCTCAATCTTTAACAAAAAATTCGTGCCGTTGTACTCTGTAAAGTACATTAATAACGAAGTGCCCCCACACGTAATGTAGAGGGGACTCACATTTTAGTCGAAACTTCTTAGCGGATTTTGGGTTTTGAGCATTGACGACCACTACGACCACCACCTAGCGCATCCCTATACGAAGCGCATGTACTTGCAGGCGTTATTTTCTTATGATTCGCCGTTGAAGGTTGATTTTTAGCAAGGCGTTTTTTCACAATCCGAACCCAAATGCCAGAACGAAAGTATACAGCCGCCCCGCAATTGGCCTACTTCTTGCCGTAAGCTACGTAACATCAAAGACATTGTTTCTTGACGCCTTAGAGGCGTATGCCACGCTATAGACCAAAAGGAGAGCTCCTTCCTTGTGAAAAAAAGAGCGCCTGGTGTGTTCTATACTTGTGCGGTGACTAGCAAAATCACAGGGCATCCGAAATTTGTAGGGGAACCAGTAGGGCCGTTCAGTTTCCAACGCCTTCCGCAGCAGAACGCTCCCGCATTAAAAGACACGTACACGCTCGATAGTTTTTGTCCGGAGAGAAACCATGCATAGAACTCTAGCCACAGAAGCGTCACTTATAAATGTTCAAAGGCCGAGCCCACTTCTGTAATAGTTCGGTCAGCCCATATTGGAAGTGTGCCTCGAAGTATTGTTAAAGCGGTCCTGAAAGGAGTTTTGAGCACACTAAATGAAGTAGCGCAGTCGTTGGATTGGCTGCTCAACCTCATCCGGGCCAAGTATAACTTTTGTAGGTGCAGCGGACAGCTCACAATGTTATTGAAAATTTGTTCCCGCATTCCAACCTTTCTTGCGTGTTTTGGCTCGGCCGACTTCCCTCACGTACGTCCTCGATTCTACCATGCGTGTCACGAAGCAGAAATCTTTAAATTAGAGGGCTTTTTCTCGCGCTTCCGGTGAAGAAGAGCGTCGGCTGCTCAGCATCGACGCGTCGCTTCGGTGCCTTTGGGTAATTAGCGCTTCTAGGACCTCGCCTAACGCTATCGTTTTCGTGCATATTTATGTTCTTTACACCATTAACACGCTTCTCGTTAAGACGCGTTCGCTAGGCCGACAACACGACGACACGACTGCGGCGCCTATTTCGACTAGGCAGAGCGCGTTGTCACACGATGCCGGCGGTGACACGAACACTTCGGCCGATCGAAAGCTGTGTGGTGTGACTGGCTCGCTGACCTCAGACACGGATAATATCGATTGGCCGAATGGTCGTCGGGCCACCATGATTTCAGTTTAGTTTTGAACAGCATTGGTGTGAACTTAGCGAAGGCAATAACCTACCATGGTGAACATCCCCGCAAGAACCCCAACAGGAAACGGCAAAAGGGAAAAGATTCACTGCGGGTGGTTAAGTGACCGGGCTAAGCTCTAATTCTTTTTTTGCTCACGAATGTTGCTATCGCTAAATCCTGACAGCGCTTGGTTTGAAGTTTATCGCCCATGAATGGGTAGGGTACCTACTGCAGGTGTTTAGCCGACCAATTCCCAACTTCGATGCTCCGTACCTCGGCCATCACTACTCCAGACGGTTACCGGAAAGCGAGTGCGTATTTCACCCTAGGTTGGAGTGGGAGAACAGAATATGAGTTCACAGTAATCGCCAGAGGGCATAAGATGAAGGAACCCGCCTCAGTGACGCCAGTGTTTATGCGTCGGCCTAGTCACGCAGCCTCTTTTGCTCGAGGCTTCGCCAGCGTCCGGTTTTATGGGTCTTGGTGTCCGGTGTAAGCAGGCACACCGAGCACTCGGGCGTTCAAAAGAGGTTCTTGTTCCGTCTGTACAAGTCCAAGCCAGCCTTCTCGGCCGATTCACGTTGGTGACCTGAGAAACGTTTGAGAAATGTTAGGACTCATCGGAATAACAGAATGAATTACTTAAACTGCCTATGTACGCGCGTTCATGGCGTCACCACAGCACAACTTCGCTCGACATTGGCGCGAACCAGCGGTAAATTAAGCAAAAATATTCACGCATCTCCACGAAGTGATTCATGACGAGTGGGCGAAGCACTAGCAATCGTTCTTACTTTACATCACCCATGGTATTACCTCCTCGTGCATGTTAATGAGTGACAACCTGTGTGTACAGTATATATAATTCTAATGCAGTGCAATTCGATAGAATTCAATTTACTCCAACTCAATCCAATCCAAGTCAATTCAATTCAATCCAGTATCAATACAAATACAAATCAAATTCAGTCCGATCCATTACAATCCAATCCAATGCTCTTCGCGCATGCGCAACACTGTGTACACGGACGCCAAGCCCCGGACACAGCGTGGTCCTAAGGTGCTTCGCCCATAATATACTATATTACCCGAAGTCGACTCGGAACGCACGTACTTGCATCTTTACCAGCCGTGAGCGGAGTGCAGTATTCATAAGAAATATAATAAAAAGAACGGCCCAAGCCGAACGCGGAAAGTCAGACGGCTTCGTTCCAAAAGCGCTGCTGAAACGTACAATATCGCAGAAGTTAGCCGCGCTCGCCACCGGATGTTCTTGCTAAAGGCTATGAGAAGCGAGGCATCATCAGCAGTCACGCTCGTGTGGTGGTGTTTTGAACTGCGCTGTTTTGAACTGCAATCATTTCACTAGTACTCGTCGCTCAAACAAAAGTTCAGAAGGAGGTGATTACTGGACATTGATTTACCAGAAAACGTGGAAAGTGGTCGCTGGAAAGCGGAAAGTGGTCGCTGCGCCACGTGGTGTTATATGGAATCCAGTTGCGGGAAATTCCTGGGGTCGCGAAGCTGAGGTGTGGTGTGGTGTTACTTTGACGATGTTCACAGAGAATGTGGTAACCTCAAAAATCCAATACAAACGGCACGAACAGCGAGAAACACTTTAAAAGACGGAGTGTATGTTGCAGTCATCCAGATCCGCGCCTAGTAGCGCAATCTCCCACGAAGAAGAAGAAGGAGAATAAGACGAATAAGAAGAAGCTGTGTGCGGGGCGTAGTCTGCGCATGCTCTCTCTTGATCAACATGTAAATAGTATAAATGTATCGCTTCACCATCAGCTATGCTACGCCTTATCATGGTCCTGAAGCCACGTAACATGTTTTAGTGGAAGGTTGGGTGGACATGTCCATCCTGCACCCCCCCCCCCCCCGCGAGCTTCATGCACGCTAGCCTTTTGAAGAGTACATTTTGCAGCCCTTGGATTGAGTCGGCATGCCTCAACTCAGGTGGGCCATAGAAACTACCCTTCCCCGGCCTATGACCAGCCGATATGAAGACACCCGACCAGCTGCAATATGGCCAGACGACGATGACGCGAGTGTCACATCATGTCATGATCCCAACTTAAGTCGTGTGCGGCGCGCGGGCAGCGCGTGCTATCTGTCTTGGTCAACATGTAAACCGTGTAAATATATCCCTTCATCATCACCATGGGTTGCCTCACCATTGTCCTGCCGTCACGTAAGAACATGTTCCATGCGTCTTAGAACAAACGGGAAAGTTGGATGGTCTGTCCAGGAAGCACTCTTGATACGCCCTATTGCACCATCGGAAACCTACAGCCGATTTGCTCGGAAAATATTGCTTTAGGTGTACGTACCTCTGCGCATCGCTTCGCAAGCTGCAATCCGATCTGCAACCCCAGCAACCCCATCTCACGCCAACCTTCCCTTCCCCAGCCACTACACCGATATTCCCATGTCACCGATATCTTCAACCACTGCCGTCCGAGCCATCTTCATTATCTACCCCTCCTACTCTCTTAACATTAGCGACTCATGAATATGGTCCAGACGCCAGATTATAGCATACTTGAAAAACCAAATCTTCATCACATATCTTCAACTACATAACCTTAAAACTGCATAACCTGCCCCAATCCTAATACGAGCAACCATCTTTTATGGGCAAGAAGAAGACACGAGTCCCTGTCTTTTTTCAATTGCTGAGCTGTGGTAGTGTGAGCAAGGCATTTTGCAGATGAAGACTCAGGAACGCGTTATTCGGCGTGTTAGAGCAGCAGCCTTCGGGAGGCGGCTTTCTGAACAAAGCAGAAGCCACCCACTCTTTCTTTATGAGCTCCAAAAAACATTTCCAACAAAACACGATAGGGTTTTATTGGCTATCATGGTTTTGTTCTTTAGCACAATAATAACCGCAATTACAGTGTACCTACTACATCACACTTGTGTAGACACCTAGATGCTCGCGTCAAAACACATTTTCTTCTGCTTTCAGCTGACTACTCACCCGTCATACATATTGTTAGCCACGCAAATTGGATAAAAACGGCGATGGAAACTGAGATCAACTGAGATCAACTGGAAACTGAGAACTGAGATCAACGCTTTTAAGAAAAGAAGAAAAGAAGATAAAACTACTATAGCGAACAACAATCCTAACGCACTTTTATCACGCCTTCTTGTGGGGTCATTAAAATAGAAGATATTACGGCATGAAACAGAGCTCAAAGTCTATGTAAAACTGCTTTTGCATGTTCTACACTTCGGAAACGTTCCCACTTTGTTTTGTGTAAGTAAAAGTAACGCTGGTAATAACGCCTGAAAATAACGTAAACCGGAAAACAAAGAAAAACTTTTCAGAGTGGTGACGAAAGCCATGGGGTTCATGGATGAGGGGGAGCAAAACCATTTACTGAGCCCTCGACCTTATTTCCAACTGCCGAAATTTATACCCTTGAATCTTCATGCTCTGTGTCCCATCGGTTGAAAGGCACTACAGTGAATCGAAAACCGTTTTGTAAGTCCCGGGACCGATCACTTCTACCGCCGGGTTGTCCGCCTCTTACGGGATTTCGTTGATACGTAACCTAACAAGTTTAGCACCAGCTAAGCGGGAAACCACGCAAAAGAGTTCGAGTGTCTTGACCTCGCTTCGTCTCGAGCGGCTGCTGAAGACAAAGCAATAATGACCCATCGAGAGCTTCGTATTGGTACTGGACAACAAAAACAACGACTAAAGATGACTTGCAACTGTACTTTTAGTCATTGATTTTGTTGAGCTCTTTCTAAAACGATGGATCATGAACGAGCCCTATCCTGCACTCGAGAGCTTGCAACGGCGCTGCCAGCCGCAATATGAATAAGTTGTGGGAGTTGAATTCGGAAGCGATTCACGAAAGGAACTCCCGTAGATGACTAAAGTAGGCTTGAAATCCATCGGCTCTATCACATCTGCGTAATAATATTTTACCGACTATTTTTCACCAAACACATGCATGCGCCCAGATAGAACTGCTGTTTAAGGTCACTGTACAACCTTTATTCTCACGGCAGGGATTATGAAGACCGCTTTCTTTCGTCGTACGCCTTTTGTTGCGCCAAGGCGCGTGGAAAGATACAAAGGTAGTGATTTTAGGACGCATTTTTGAAATGTTCACACACCGGGTCGTACCCTTGCACATTTTGATCTCAAGTGAACAACAAAATCAAGTAATGAAAACAGAATCTTTTTGCATACAACCAAATGAGCTCTTTTAAGGCATAGAAAGCGTATACCTGTAAACAGAGACAAATTAAATATTGGAACCTGTTGGAAAATCTCGCTAGATAAATGTTATCCAACGCCCATAGCTAGCTGGAAGACGACAGCAAATAAAAATAATCATGACACAGATGACGTGAATCTAAAAAAAGTTTGTTGGTTTAAATCAAAGCCAGGCATTTAGCTCACCAATCAGCCTGTCAGTAAACCATCATAAATATTGTAAATGAAAGACTCCTTTGTTCCTTATAATTCGCTGGAGTCAATGTTTGGACTATATTAACCACGTACACGGGAGCGAAAACCCCTAAGTAATGGGAAAGACTCATCGGACGCTGCATAATTTCGAGGAAAATTATGTGGGCACAAGTATAAAAGGAGTAGTGAGAAAGCTTTGAATATTGCATAGCCCTCTCTCGTGGAGCATTGTCTTTAATATGTAATAGATGTTTCCTACTTCTCTCTCTTTCACTCTGTCTGCGGCAAAGAGAAAGGAAAAGTGCACAGTAAGGCAATCCCGCAACGTTTCTAGTATTAGTAAGATTATTTATTTTTAGCATCTATAGTATAACACGTGCAGTAGCTGCCGAATGGTGGGGCTGCCAGCCACGATGGTGGGAGCCACAACTACAGATTCTTGTTTGCTTCTGTATGGTTGTTTTGTTGTGTCGGTGGCAATATGTGAACGCCACGTGCCCAAGGTATCGCAAGCCATGTGAAGTCAAAATCTCCTCGTTTTATTTTTGGTGATTTAGGTATTCTTCGTTACAATACAGCGAGCGTATTCTTCCTTGTATTTCACTGTAGCCATTCACTATGTGCTGCGTAACACAATGCACCAAATGACAGCTTCACCGGAAACGCTACCATAACATGGCGGTAATTTGTCCCCTGGTATTAGTTTGCCATTGCATTTGTGATGCTGTGAATGTACACCAAAAGGCTTCTATAACAACTGGGAATGCCATAAGAGGTCATGTTTCTCATTTTTCACTTGTTAATGTTTTTTATAGTTTTGGGAGCTCAAACAACAGAATTATATCCAGAAATGATCCGTAGATGTTGTCTCCCCCTTATATTTAGACCATAATACTTCCGCTAAAGCAGCATTTACCCCGTCCTTGTGTATATTTGTCGCCCAATAAAAATAAATAAAAATTAGAGCAACGTAACCTTGGTGCTCTTATTGCCGCAATACCTAATTACGATAACCAACCACTCTACAAGCCTCCCTGTCAGCCATATAAAAAATGACAAGCAATGACGCTGTGAAACGAAGCTGAATGTGCTGATCTGGTTTCTTGGGCTTCTTGTTTATTTAGAAGAATTCCTGCTTGGTACATTTGTAAGTAAATAATAACTCATTTGGCCATTTCTTGAAGCCCGAGTCCATGAACTCCCCCTTGATATTCAGTCACTCTATTTCCTTTTGTATTTTGCCAGTCGTTCCTCCAAAAAGATTACGGCTTATACCGAGGTGCTTACTGTAAACCTGGCGAAGATGTCAGAATTTTTTCTTTTTTTTGAGCACTGATTATCGTAAGGAACTTGTGCAATCTGTTTTGAGATATTTCCTGCTTATACTCGACTGATGCATACTGTATGTTTTTTTGCCAACTACTTTCTGTTTTAATGCCTGAAGATGTGCTGATTCCATTACTTTGGAAGTGGTTAAAACATTTCCTTGGAGTTCAATTTCTGCGCGTCTTTTAACTCAGTAGTTGAAGGAGAACGAACTGTTGGTCCCCAATACTGAGTTTTTTTTCATATTTTAAAGTGGTCGAGTTGCTGATACATCCTGGGAATTAGCGCGAAAAAAGATGACTACATAAAAAAGAACTTTGTGTGTTCTTTTCCATGGAGTCAAATTTTTCGAGCTTATTCTAAGGATCGTTCTTCCCCAGCGACGTCTTGCCAAACGTTGAGGTCAACGTCCGGTTCCCTGTTTATTTTTGAGGCCATCTCAAATCACCACGCAGTATGTTCGGTTGGCCTCGAGAACGTAACTGCACACAACCAAGCAGGCTTTTTTATTTTCCAGTTCAGCACCACACAATCCTTCTCGACACAACAAAGGACAAGTGAAGTCATCGTCTACCAGGCTGCTAAATCGCCATCGTTAAATATCAGTGCTTGACAATCACGTATTTGTTAATTCGGAACATTGCCGGCGCTAGGTGGGAGAAGGAAGAAGAAGTTGCACGCATAAGTGAACCGCACAGTTTACTTGTCTGTATTATTCTTCTTCCTTATCCCTCCTGGCGCCAGCAATATTCCGAGTCAAAACCTAACTAGCCCCATTTCAATCTGTTGTTAATTCGGGCTTCGTGAACCCAGGTGAAGGACTCTGAAACTAGTTCAAGCATGGACGGGGCGTCAAGAAGGCCGAACGAATTGACAGCGTTTCCTGAGCGCACATAGACCTCCTTAGCGAACACCAGTTTATCGAATTTTTACGTCGTTTGCGCCCAATAGAAGGAAAACAATTCGAAGCTTCAGGTCAATCAATTCATCAAAATTTGTGGGCCATCGGCCCAAGTGGCTGACCTCTCTGTCCAATGTTTCAAGTGTCAACCGAACATCCGCGGATTCTGCTTCCTCTTTGAGGCGGCCGCTTTTCTGATGGAGGCGAAAAGCCAAAACGCCCGTGTGTACGAGATTTCGGCGCACGTTAAAGATTCCCAGGTGGTCAAAATTATTACGGAGCCCTCCACCACGGCGTGCCTCATAGCCTGCGTTGCGTCGGTGCGTTAAGCCCTGCAATCTATCTAATCGAGTTTCCTGTTTGAAGGAAACTAACAAAAACAGGACCAATAACAGAACAGTACATCACTGCACAGCAGACAAAAAGAAAGCAGACTAAAGAAATTTCAAAACGAAGACGACAGTCATGGCGCTCCTCAGGCCAGCGGGAAAAACCATTCAGTCAGAATGACAGTCGCCAACACTCTTCCCAGTAGAAAATGCGTATGCCCCTGAAACAGCCTTCATAATACTCCGGGGAATCTATCCCCTCAATTCAAGTTTATTATACAGAAAAAACCCAGGTTTGAAAGGGTTCGAGGCGAAAACATAATGATTATATATCTGTCGCGTCATTTCGGGCACCTCTTTCGCGCTGTTCCTAACACAAATACCATGAATACCCAGTCCGAGCACATTCTGAGAGAGCAAGAATTACGTTATTATCTTGACCTGTCGTCTGTTTCACCAGCGGTGAAGGCGAGGCAGTTATGACACCTCACCAGCTTAAAATTTCGCTGTCAGACCTACCCTGGTATTTGTTATCCGGCTTTCACTCGAGCCTCCAGTGGAAGAGATCTTTGAAATCGATTGTTCCATGTATAAGCATTGCAGAATACTCCCCTTAGCCGAATGGAGGGAGCAAACGGAGCGGAGGAAGGACTCAGAACAAGGCCCCTAATACGCCTAACGTGTCTGAGTTGATTCAAAAATAATTTTTAAAAGTACCAAAAGGTTGTTTAACAGAACTTGTTGTTGGCCGAGTTGGCGCATCTTGGTGAATAAACAGACTGTTTCCGCGGAAAAAACACACACAGAAATGACGGCACTAGCGCTTTCCCTGTCCTTTGTGTATGTTTTCTTTTCTTCGCGCAAAGTCAGTGATATATCTGCATTAAGGCGACCTTCTAGCGTCTTTAGCAAATATGTGTACTTTCGTGGTATAGACTCTGTCAAGCAAGGTACATGCATGGGCCAAAATTACACTGTTCGGGAGAACGACGTACTGGTCTCTGTTTGTTTTCTTTCCGTTCTAACTACGGCGTTCCTTCATTTCAGTACATCTTTTAAGACGTCAAGACTCATCAGGAATGAAAGACATTTCTGGTTTTCCATTGAGTGACCGGGTTTACTAATAATGTCATATCTACAATACATGACTCGTGTAATTAGTCCCCGGCGCTTGGAAAACTAGGTAGATTAAAGTAAAGACCTTAAGCCGCTGCTAAATAGCAACACGACAGGAACAGAACATCCAGTTTAAGTACCACTCGTAAAATTTCTTCCGTTTCAATTAGATTTATTGTGCCCAGTCAATCAGCTACTCAGTGAGGCAACCAGGCTGATGATTTGAAAATTGCTACCCTTCATTTATTCTTCTACACCGGAATCCAGGATTGATATGAGACATATAGGAATAACCCATCTCCAAGGCCAGTTGAAGATATAACTGATGATATGTATTATTTGAGAAATTGTACGGGGGGAGATATGTTTGTTGCACCCAAATTTTTTTTTGATATTGTATTGTGCTTCGTTGTGAATAGGTATCATAATAAATACTTTATGTTTGGTCTTCTCTAACTTTGCAAAATCTGCGACAAACAACAGCCAAAAAAGTTCTGAGGGAATTAGGGGACGACAACGCAGCTTGAACACGGACAGAAAGGAAGAGATAAAGGCACACACTAGCGCTGGGTATATAGTAGCACAAACTAGCTACAAGCCTGGAGGCTAGCCGGGAAACAACCCTGGAATCTAGCCACCACCACAACCCTCATTTGGAAATATACATTTCAGCTTGTTATCCCACGTCATGCGTGATCCACGCCTCAGGGTCTAATTCTGCGTCTTCCTAGAAACGCCTCATTTCAACACACCAAACGTTTTCTTTTGTTCTGGTTATGATGTCAGAAACAATCGTAAAACAGCTTTTATATAAAACACACCACAAAAACGCCGTCTTAACCATCTCCAAAACTGTGCTGCCGATTTCGATTAGAATTACTGGGTGTTCCCACAGCAAGCCTTTCATCAACATCTCACGATTGCAAAAAAGGTTGGGCGATACGTACCACGCATCAATGCCCCCAGTAAGTGCGTGGCACATCACAACCTCAGTTGTGGACGTGAGCAGTGATTAGGGGGAAGGATGGTAGCTCAGACCTCTTCCCTGAAAGTCGGTGCTCCCTGGTTTAGCTTATCTGGAAGGTCAATATTAATGGCTCACATGAAAAGCAAAAGTAGTGTGTTTTTGTGGTGGTTGCAGATAGCCGAGAACAACCCCTGGATCTTGCTTGACTAGTCGTGGGTAAAAAAACCGTTTCTGCGTTGCGTTGATTACGGACTGATCAAGATCCACGCACCCCTTCATCTAACGACGACGATAATTTGACGCGAAGGTTTCTCGTGATGAATCTATTGGTTGGCTAATTCAACATCGAAGAGAATCTGCTCTCTAGACATATGCGCTCGGTTTCTAGAATACCCACAGCAACTGTCGGGTGTGCACTCCGTAGGCCTAACTTTGAGTTTGCGGTGTACGGTGCGAATGGGTTCCTGCTGCTTCACGTTTACTTCAACCATGTCGAAATGGAGCAATCGAATAGACTTCCTAACGCGAGGGACCCAGGTTCGATTCCGGATGCGGGAAGCGTTCCCTTCTGTCACTTCACCCACGATCATTCATCTTGGTCGTCAGAGAGAGCTGGCTTTTCTGCAGAGCGTATTGGTGAAGCACGGCATCACTCAGGGCTTTAAAGCTTTGCTTAAACGGGTGCCTAAACTATACCGATGTTCCCCCACTTTCTCGCGGAACACACGTGTCGTTCACGGAATCAGCGAGCCCATCCTCGGAATGACACCCTGAGCAAGCCGACAGCGAGATGCATGACAGTCTTTGAAATGGTGGAGCAGCGGTAAGGAGCTGAGGTATGGGGCCCCTTGGCGGCGGTATGACAAACCCTGAGGCACGTTCAAGCAATATGATAGCAACAGCATAAGCAGCACCAGGAATGTCAGAAGGAGAAGCAAAGTCAGCTTAGATTAAAACAAATTACCGCTGCTGCTTCCGACGTGCCCCATGAGTGCACAAACCAAGGCGTTTTGTGGATGACCGGTTGTACAAAAAAGCGCCCATAGCGCCACAAAAGGCGCCATTGTCAACCTCTCTGACGATTTCTTTCTACTGCATGGCGGTCCTGCGAAATATAGCTTTCTCTATTTGTACGGTGATGTTTAGTTTATCAACGTATTTTTGTAATATTATTATTTTGTGATATATCTTGTAGTAATTTTTAATATATTAAGATGAGTTCACTTCCCGGAACAGCAGTCTCTTTGAAAGCGGAATACTCAGATTTTGCGGGGGAAAAACTTTACTCCCTTCACCAAAGGAAGTCCATCATTAACTGCCGTCGTTGAGGCTTTTGATGACGCGTTGTTTTGAGAACCCATGTATGAGCCGTAGTACCATCGGTTCAAACAGGAATTTCTACTTTATTCCGTGTCATTGGTTTTCTATCTTCCTTGTATACCAAAATAATCAACGCACCTTTAAAATCCAGCAAACACTGTTGCGCTCGATTGCGCCCCAGTGTGTTTTTCGTACAACTGGCATGTTGTGTGCTAGGCAGTGATGATATGACTGCTCCACACCACCTTCGGAGATATTTTGACGTTGTTTTCCGTGAATAAACTTTGTCTTCAAACTCGTTTATAAAAGGCCCGTAAACAGAGCTGGGTGCTTTAGCAACACGAAAACGCAGATTAAAATTTGGTGCAAAACATCAAAGAAAGATTGCGTTCATAGCAGAGTTGTAGACGTTCCTCTAAAACTGGAACGAAAGCTCCTTCCTCGTTCCTTCTCAATTTTGAAACGAGTTCCCATTACAAGTTCCTTTTTTGCGAAAGGAACGCGTTCCAGTTCCACTTCAAACATTGAAACGCGTCGTTACATTACGTTACATTTCAATTTTAAAATTAAAATATCGTGTCGGATTCCTGAGGCCAAAATAAAGTTAGAAGTTTAAAACTCACATCGAACTACGTATATTATAGGAGTATGAACACCGCCCGCGGAAGTTTATTGGAAATAAAAAGAATGCAAATGAACGCTTCTAGACAATTTTTTCAATGAGCACCGGAAAAACTCCAAATTTGTCTAACTGCGATTTTGGTGCTCGTTTATTATAGGTGCAACGCATATAACACTTCCCACTTCGGTCTTACAAAAGCGCAGTAAGGTTACTGCGCTTCAGATATACGAAGAGAAAGCTACTCACATGCAGTAACGTAATTAAATGTCTTTCACTAGAAACCGTGCCTGAAGGAACAATACAGAGGTCTTTATTGAATGCTGATTTATTATTGCAATTTATTTAAAATACCCTGCAGGCCCGTTTGCAGGGAATTCAGTAGGGGGGTTACAAATGTGAAGCTTTGTGGATCATGCAACACAAATTTCAGAATAACAAAACACAGCAGAACAAGTAATGGCTGCGAGGATCGCAATAGAAGTTTAAGTCAGAAGATGATAACAGGAAAAAAATAAAAGTCAGCAGCGTAGCCACACACGAAATCTACGCGCAAGAATTACAAATTATACCGAACACAATCACGGTGGTAGATAAAGGAAACAGGCAAAGATAGCCATATATGTGGACGCGAAGAACGAATCAGTAACTGACGTTAGAAATACACATAAGGGAAAAGCGCAGAAAATACCACGGAGCCTAATAACGTGCGTAAAAACACATTTACACTATAGAAAATATAGTCGGGCACAAAGTGCGGCACTATAAAGTCAAAGAAACAAATAGAAATAAATAAAAAGTAATGAGAAAACAACAAAACGCGTGCCGTGGTACAGAAACGACCGATTTTTTAGTTCTTCAAGCAGAAAAAAGTTAAGTACATAACAAGGTTACAAGACATGGTAGAAGAGAAAACAAAAAGTATACTTATTGAAAAAATTGTCAAAATAATTAGTTGGAAAAAAATGCCCGAATGCATAGTCACAACTAAGTAGAGTCCCATGTTTGAACTCAGCAAGAGTTGGGTCTCGATGTTGGAGTCAGACAGACGAACCCGTTTTTTCGCCAACACTTCATTGGTAATGTTGAATAGCCATTCCATGGAAGCGCGTGAGGGCACTGACGTGCTGTACTTGTTGGCTCAGTCCCTCGAAGTTCATGTGCGACAGCGGGTAGTGAACTGGTACCAGCAGGTACTGCGACAGCTCATCCTGTACCTCGGATGGAAGGGTTTGCTGCCCAAAGGAAAAGAAGTCCTCGGGCGTGGACGAGGTGGCAAAATCTGCGCTATATGGCTTGGTCACCGCAGCCAGCTCTGCCTTTATGTCGTTGGTCGCCTTCCCTCGCATGGAACTGTGTGGGATCCATGATAGCTTAAACCTTGGTATTAAGCAACTGGCGACAACGATCTCGCGCTTTCGTTTGAGGGTGCAAACCTGCAATCCGGAACAATTCCCGGTGACCCGGTAGCCCTGCAATCCCGGTGACCCGGTAACCCTGCAATCTCGGTGACCTTTCCAATGACCTGGTCGCGGGTTCGATTCCCGGCCGCGACGGCCGCTTTCCTGATGGAGGCGGAAATCAAAAACGCCCGTGTGCACGAGATTTCGGTGTACGTTAAAGATCCCCCGGTGGTCAAAATTAACCCGGAGCCCTCGACTACGGCGCGCCTCATCGCCTGCGTTGCGTCGGCGCGTTAAACCCCACAATCAATCAATCTTCCAATGACCTAACAGCGAGAGCAACTCCCTCGACAACGACGCCCCCGCGGCCTGCGTGCACTAATGCGGTAATTACTATTGACAGTATACGGTGGTTTCACAAGGTATACCTGTAGCGCCACTCGGACTTAGAAACCTTTCCCCGGCAGGGAAATCTTTTATCGTCCAGTCTTGCATCCTGCCCTCCACGAGCAAACGATGAAATGGGAAATGAATCCTCGCGGCTGCGCTATTCACCCGTCGAACGCCGCGTAAGCTCATCAAAGCAAACTCAAGCTGCGGCCCGGTGCGTGGTTATTCTTCAGCCTTTGACCTTCGAAGCAGCAGGTTCTGCTGAAGGGCGGGCAAATTGGCCAGCTTATAGGAAGAGAAACAGAGTAGTGACTTGTGAATTTTTTTACTCGAGCCTTGGCATCAAAAACAGCTAATTCCTGGCGATGTAACGTTTCCAGAAGGAACGCCGTTCCTGCCGTTTCTTCAAAAACTTAACCAGTTACCGTTACAGTTCCACCGACCCTCAAAGGAACGGTGGCGTTGCTCCGTTCCCCCGAAAAGGAGCTAGTTCCAGGAACGCAGTTTCTTGGAACGCCTTTTAATACAACACTGTTTTATAGCCAAAGATGCTACACATATTTCCCGACCGAAATTTAGATTCAGTTCTCGTACAGAAAGAAGTGAGATGTAAGCAGAATACTTTCGGGAGAGCTAATCATTTCACAAGGGCGTTTATTTTTGTTTGGGGTTTGGTGGATACATAAATCACAACCCAGTATTAGGTAAGCTGGTTCACCCAGTTTATAAAAAGAAACTATGCAATGAATGCACTCATGTGAGGTTTAATCACGCAGAAAAAAACAAAATCAGGTCATAGTGATGCACAATATTACTTGTACCCGGGAAACGTAGAATATAAAGTTGATTTAGAGGTCTTTGCCCTGCCGTGGGCGTAGATAGGCTGGTGATAATGATGATGGTAATGATGACAGGTTTGAAGTGAGAATGATGATTAGAGAACCAGCTAGGCTGTAGTGCCATCAAGCGGAAATCATAAAAAAATTCACAGCATATCCACGGGGTGAATGATGATGAGTGGGCGAAGCTCCTGAGGGGAAATCATCGGTAAAAACCGTGACTCCTCAGTGAAAGTTCGCCCACTACATCTGTGTCCGAACGTACCGTCTAGAAAGTCTCGCTTAAACCGCGCGTCGGCACCTTGGGGTTGAGCTCGCCTGATGCGTTTTGCAGACGCCTCACGAGCTCTCACTGCATCGGGGTCTGCCTGCCGATACGCGCGCTTCTTCTCGCCGCTTCCCGTTCTCTGACGTTTGGAGATCCTCTTTGCGCCGCAGCCGTGCCGCTTCGCGTACGGCAGGGTCCTCGCGCCGTTGCCGTGACGCTTGGGCCTCTCGTTCTCGAACACTGGGATCTTGGCGGCGTCGTCGCGCAGCCAGACGACACGCTTCGGCCTCCCGCTCTCGTACGGCAGGATCTTGGCGGCGGCGTCGCGCAGCTTCACGGAGCGCTTCTGCCTCGCGGGCTCGCACATCTGCAGCCTTATCCATCGGGCGACTCCGAGCGCGCGCCAAACAGCGAACGGATTTTATTACAACGCTCCCCGCCATCTAGTAAACAATCCAAGAACTAAACTAGAGGTAGCCACGCCATCTATTAAACAATCCAAGCGCATCTTTTCATCATATACAAGTACCGCCATCTAGTAAACAATCCAAGAACTAAACTAGTGGTGGCTACATACATACGTCGAGGATGCACAGACCCACGCCTTAAGGAGCTTCGCCCCTAAAAGACTAGAGATTGTTAAAACATAGTGAACAAACCGTAAGAAAGATAGTGTTTCAAACATGAGCCACACGCCACACCATGAACAAGTGTGGGGCTTTCAATCTAATATCGGCTGCAATTTAGAAAAATGTGAGAGCATAGTGCACCCGAAAGATGTTTGTAGAAAATGAAGCGGTGAGTGCTGATGAGTGATCTAAATTTTATTTATTACCATCTCCTTGCTGATCGCCGACACAGTCGTTTAACTGACCGAGTAGGCTTTACCAGTTTCCACACACGCAGTGAGCGTCCAGGTTACAATACTAATGGGGTGATAACAATACACTCAGTATATCTTATTTGATCTTGGAAACGTGTCAAACATTTATTGCCAATATATCTGCTCTCATAATCAAATTGAAGCATTTGATCTCTGCACCTGAATTTTGGGACATCTTTTTCGCCGAATTCCGTGAATATCGTTGAAATATTAATAGAAATTCAGCAGCTACGGGTTCTGCACCCAGCATAAAACGTTTCCCTCAATTGTACTGTAAAAGAAGTGCTGAAGTTTACACGATGTGTAACAATGCAACCTACATGCCTCGCCATTCTGTAGAACAATTATACTGGCAAATGCAAAGTTACTCACTTACTATCGCCAGCGGTTGCTTCTGTGCCAGTAACATTGCACTTTCCCGAAGGTCTGGAGAAGATCAAATGTAAAACCTTAGCATAAGTACGAAACGAAGCGAACCTTCTTTGCACGGATGAGTATACTGAATGGCTGGTTGGTACGTTTTCAACATAGAAAAATAACGCTAAAGACCGGCACGAATAAAAACTAGTAAACACAAGCTCTTACGAACAACTAAGCGCGTATATTCTCTCATGAGAATAACTTGCAAACGTAAAGAAAGAATAAACCATAGCAATAAGAAAGGGGTAAGGTCGCGACAAGGCGTCATCCAACTTGTGGCAATACAGCGTCAACTATTCAAGACAATGATGTAGGTGTAATTGAGCAAAAAGACAAATACACAGGAGAAATACACGAAACAAAGCGCTACTCTCAATAACTTTATTCTTGGGTACCGCACCCTTAAGGCGAAAGCTCTCTTAGTGTAACCGACATCGTTTTCTCAAAAAAACGTATGCAGTTACCGCACATTGGTTTGCGACCGAAGAGGTCTGATAAGGTCTCAGAACACACGACGCATGCGTGAAACCACGTTTTCTAATTTTTATAGGCTTACTTGAATATCGCGAAAAAATATGGTTCCAGATAAGAGGCACCGATTATGAAGAATGACTACATTAGTATACCTTTATCTCATAAACCAGGTATTGGAACACATTAGAGATTGCACGTAGATGCATTTAGTAAGTGCGCGCAAAATCGTCGCAGGAGTTCGTTCTCCTTTTGCGATATGAGACGTTGAACATTACGAGTTTGGACTAACTTTCAGCGAAGGATGGATGCACTTTTAGCGCAGGTTTCTGCGCAGTTTTATGCTAGAATGCTTTCGCGCTTCTGTCAACTGTTTTATGAAGCGGTGGTAAATTTATTATTACCCTGCGTACGCCTGCACACAAACACTAAAAGCAGTTCACACCAACGCGTAAGACCTAAAGGCAGCGAAGGTGTACGCAATATTCACGACCGTTACGAAGCTATAGGTCCACAATTGCAGACTATTTGCGTCTACTTCGATGCCCCAGTGACCTTTACTCCACGAGAGTTGCTATACGTGTCAGCTTGTTTTACTTTTTAAGTGCGAATGCACTTTATAAGCGACCCTGAATTCCGGCGACCGCCGTCCGTCCACATAGCAACAGCTGCGGGTGCGCGCGCTCCTCGTCTTCCTTGGCAACGGGGGGAGATGGGCGCGCGCTGCCTGGCCGCTGACATGGCACATACCCACGTGGGGGATTGGCCAGGAATCTCCTCGTCTTCCTTGGCAACGGGGGGAGAGGGGCGCGCGCTGCCTGGCCGCTGACATGGAACATACCCACGTGGGGGATTGGCCAGGAATCGGGCGTGAGAAGGGCTAATGCACCCGCTTAAAGGAGTACTGACACGAAATTTCAAAGCTGAGATCCGCTCTAGCAATCAAGTACAACGACAACACAAATAGGTGTCTGTGAATAAATGCATCTTTCTTTCTTTGTAGTTGTGTGTGTGTGGGTGATCTCTCTTTCGCGAACATTACCGAACCGCGCAAATTCAACTCGTGCATTCGCACTTTCACATTCTTCCCCTCGGGGAAATGCGGGGAAATTTTTTGGAAGTGATAATCATTGGACATCAGCTTGGAGGGGCACGCGCTATAGCGTGTCTTTCTTGTTCCGAGGAAGTGTTGCCACGGTTACAGCGAACGCTGGATCCTTTCTCGTTCTCGTCAATGTCTGCCACGATTTCGTCGAACGCTGGAGTTTTTTTTCGGCTAATCTTGGTCACTCTCCCTGAGTGAGTATGCTTCGCTTGACAAACTTGCACCTGTCACGCTAGGTGGTCGCCGGGACGCACGCAGACATGAGCACTCGGCATTTTCTTGTTTTTTTACCTGCACAGGGACCCTCGAATTCTTGGCCAATCTCCCTAAGTGGGTATCCTAGCCTCGACAAACTGTCGCAGGGAGGCCTCGGCCGTGTTCGCAAGGCGTCCACACACGAGCACAAAGTTTTTTTTTATGGTTTTGTTAGCTGGTGGGCGGTCGCCTCAACCTAGGCCAATCGCCGTAAGTGGGAATTCTTGGCTTGACAAACATGTGAAGGGGAGGCTAGGCCGTCCTCGTAAGGTACGCACACAAGAGCCTCAGGCATTCGCTTTGTGTTATTACGGCCGGGCAGTGGCCACGAATCCCATGCCCACGTACAGGCGCCCGGCAATTTCTTGGTACTTCTAACTAGGGGCACAAAAAATTAGCATTTGCCAAATAGCTTCGCAGTTAAAATTATGCACCAATCTTCCCTTTCCCTGTGCGTTACCACACTTTTGGGCACAGATTTATAACTTTTTACAATGTCAAGGCAAACGGTAAACATGCCAAAGAAATGTCACTTGTTTTTGCACTAGTGACAAAGTGGTAACGCTAACACAACAATCACCAGAGCATGTAATTTTGTGTGTCTTCATTATATATGCCTCTGTTATTGTTTGACTTTATTGTTCATGTGTATTATATTTTGTGTCTTTGACTCCAAATTTTTGATAAAAAAATCTAGCAAATGATTTTTCAATGGCATTTAGATTTCAGGCTAGCTAACAGCGACAGTGTCTTACTTCTTTCATTGCTGTCTATGTGCTGCTGTGTCAGATGTCCCACGCACTACTATAGTTGTTTGGCATGGCTTCACAACGATCTGAAATATTTCCTTTAAAATGTTGCTTTTCAGCATCCCTACATATGCTGCCCTAGGTTCCACAAAAAAGACCAACAAAGAAAACATTGCATCGGATTTAATAGGATATTATTTGATACTGTATCCTTCCTTACGCGGAAGCTTCAATGTAGCGGTTATTGTGAACATAAGAGCTCCGTAGGTGTGCTCCTCTGTGGATTTTGTTCTTGGTCTCTGTGTCCGCGTGATATATTTACATTACCTCGATTGTTTCTTTGTTGTCCCTTTTGGACATAAAAGTACGAGGCCCTCGGCGGTGGTAAACAGGTTTATAGCTTTACATGGTCGCATACAGTGTCAGACAAAGAATAATGTTCGGTTGTTCCATTGCTTTAGTTATTTTTCGCTTTTCAATTCACGCGTCTCACGTATTTCAGTCTGAGATCGTAGGGCCACTCAGCAATTTTTTATGCCCGCCATTTTTTCTTCTCTATATTACTGTATCCACATGCCATCGTAGTGTTTTTTTGGTGAGACCACTAGCAAGGTCAGCAGCCACTATTCACATTCAGTCGTTTGCAAATGTAATATATTGTCACGAAGCCAAGGACGACGCAGTTGTCTTGAAGGAGAAACAAGTTTATTGGAGCGAACTTGTGCTCCCCTAACAACTCAAAAGAATAGAATACAGAGGCGGCGAAGCAGCGGTCAACAAAGTGACTTGCGTCGCCGAACGTCGCAGAATCGAATGCCGCGGTGTCTGCTGTGCAGGCTTTTGTCTTTCGGCGCGAGAGTTTCTGGAACCGTTGATTCACATCGAGAACATTGCAGATCACAGAAGATTATTCTGGGCTAGTGGCGTTAGGACGAAACACTCTGCTTACCTGAATGAGATAGCCCAGTGCGGCATAAAAATAAAGAATGGAACACGAGCTTCGCATGGGACACAGATAACAGATCCGGGCGCGGCCGGGCATTAAAAACAAACAATAAATAAACAAACCCGTATATGGTTCGCGGCAATATGTGAAGAAATACCTCACATGGAAAGGAAGACGTAAACAGCAATTGAAATATTGCATGCTACAGTGACTTTTGCACCCTTATAAATACAGAGGAGCATAGGCAGCAGAAATGCAAGCTACTTTGATTCACTGCCGTCTTGCGGACGGGACAGCGAGCGGTGGCACCGTCAGCATCTGATCTGGTGTTATCATATATATTGCGCTGGGAAGTACGCATTTTAAAATTCCGACACGCAGTATTTCTTTGCATACAGTCAGCAAAGTCCACAAATCAGCTGGTGTTTTTTTCCTCTTGTTCAAAAACTACAGACGTATTTCGGTTTCTTCTTGTGGGGTGAAACTGTGTGAGCATACCGTATTGCTTAGTGATGTCGAATTATGCTATGAGTTCAGTGTCGGTGCATTTTTTTGCTGCAGAGGTTAGTTTACTGATTTGTGATGTCGCGAAGCTCACAAGACGCCAAACCGGAGGTATTTGTTTCCTTTTTACCATCTCATTTTTGCATTTTCGGGCCATTTTCTTCGTCCCTCCTTTGCTATAAAAAGTTCCCTAAGTACGCCCTAATACATGCTTCAAATTATGCACCCTAAAATTCCTTTCCTAGACGTTTTTTTTTTTCTTTTCTTCTCTTATTGATCTAGGTTGCGATGCCTAGCAGCCCCGACTGAACTTGGTTTTTACTATGTAAAACCCAAACATTGAGCATAAACACATGGCAAGAGACAATACTTTATTGTAAGATAATGTTTGGACAGCGTTTCACGACTGTGGTCCTGGCAACTCCAGGAAGCGGTAAAGGTGCGCTGCAACTGCGGTACTGCGCCAGTCTAGATCGTCCTCGCCATTTAGGCGAATCACGACGTGTGGTGGCATACACCTGTGTGTGAAGTCAATGGAACCGCCATGCCTACACCCCACGAAGCGTCGTAGAATGTTGTTCCGTTATGCCGGAGCACACACTCGTTCGCAACCAATGGGAAAATTTACGGCAGGTACCTGGCAAAATTGATCTCTACAACTAAATCTATTATTGTTCGTGATTTGAAAGGCAGGGCCACCCCTAAGTTCTTAAGCAATATGACCACTGAGGGAAGATGAAGCATGGGACAGAGACAGGGAATCAACGGGTATTTTTTTACTCATTCGTGTACAGCCGGGCGACCACAAAACTTGCTTCGTTTTTAGTGCATCAATCGGTGGAAATCTAGTCGCAACAAAAACTATTTCGGGACTTATCGTGCAATCATTCGACGTTGCAATAATTTGGAAGGCTGATAGGCCATTTTAATATATGCACTGCTGCTTTTAAGCGTTCTGATTTTGCTAACATCAATATTTTATGATCACGCTCCGAGTCGTTTTGTGAGTTGGCCCTAACAAAAGCTTCGCATTTTGTCTATCCGGCCTTTACTAAGCGACAAAGCATTGCAGCGTGTACAATAGGATTGAGGGGAAAATTTGGCTGGAAAGCTTCGCAACGTTATCTTTCCGCAGATGCCATGTTGAGTGGGCCGCTATCCCGTGGACCGTGCGATATTCCTCACTACCACTTCTAGAGGGCTCACGGTGATTTCGGCTATCTCCCTTTTACTTACCACGTTGTCTGCGGGTTGCTCTTTCTCTGGATTATTCACTTCCTGGATGTGTTCGTGCGATATTCCTCACTACCACTTCCAGAGGGCTCACAGGCATTTTTACTTTCTCCCTTTAGTTACCACTTTGTCTGTGGGTTGCTCTTTCTTCGGATTATTTACTTTCTGGAAGTGTTAACTTATATGCTGTGCTGCTTACGGCTGCTCTAAAAGCTGCATTTTAAGTATTGAGTGTACGTATACCTATTCCGTTCATGAAGATTTGCTTTCCGTTCATGAGAGTTTTGTCCTGTGCGAAACTAGGACCACTGCAAACATGTGCGGCATGAGAAAAACCGATGATCGTGGTTCTATCAGGGTAGTGATTTTCCCCGTGTTCATTTCTGGCGCATCAGAGAACTGTGCTACAGGACCGGTATTTCAGCTTTGACGCTGCATCATCTCCTATCGGCTACTCAAAAGAGCCATGAAGAGAAAACAAACGTGTGTTTTATTCGAAAGAGTGGGCGTTTCATAGTACCCCAAGCGCTTTCCCTGAAGCAAATCATGTTTTATTCACTGAGAAATAAGGCAATTTAACCCAAAATTTTAATCTCCCGGTAAATTGCACATTTCGTGACGTTAAAAATGGCTTCATACGAGCCGGTCCATGAAACAGATACTTAGAATGTCGACTCCATATAGCACCCACACGCGGGAGTCAGACAGGAGCCGGAACTCGTGCCGAAACCGAGACGGCAGCCATTTTAAAAATCTAGTAAAACCTAGTGCTTCCGCAGCCCTAGTTATGGAATCGCCTTATTCGGACAACAAAACTCTCGCCGAGGAGCTCGGGCTTGCATTTAACAACCTCACATCCCTTGAACACTTAATGCTTCTAAGTGCACGAGCGGCAGGCGTTGTAGGATACACGGATGGACCGAAAGCGACCATTCCGCGATACCCACAACAGAGGAACGCCAAGCCGTCGGCACCGCTGACTCGTCAGCCCCGTCCCGACGGACGAATACAGACTGGTACGTATGTGCCGTATTACGGTTAACAACAGTTCAATTTCAGTAGCAATATCGCTTATGCCAGTTGGCCGGTGTCGTGTATGGAAAGCCGTTCACGCGAGCTCTCTGCTCCGACCAGAAAGATACGAGCGTCAATGCGCGGTGTGTACGGTATTTTTTTCCCAGCTCGGAGCGCTTTGACGGTGGCTTGACGAAGTCGGCGACGAGCGGCGGCATGTCCCAGGAGTGAGCTAACGTAAGGGTCCCTGCCGTAATCACTTCGTCGGAAATGAAGCGAGCACACTCGTACTTCATTTAGCTCCCTTGCTCCTCCGTTTGCAAAGTTCACAAAACGTAACGACTTGCTTCGCCGAGGTTCGTTGTTGGTCAGCACATGAAAGGAGATCTCTTCAACGGCGGGGATGTCGCACTCCCTCGACAACTTGCCCTTACTACATGGGCATTTCAGGAGGCAGCCACGAAATTTCATTCTGAAGTACTTGAACTAACTGAAGTTTTCAGTAGTTGTAAATTTGAAACGAGCTCGTAACGACAGCAGCAAGCCAACACCATTCCGAAACTTCTGCGACGACTGGCACAATCTCGTCGCTGCTTGCTGTTCCTTACTCCCGTCGTATCTATTTTTACCATTGCTGGTTAGCGATATGACGGCCAACCTCCTGTCAAGGGATTAGGATACCAAGCAAGGTCACGCTGTGCGTGCTGGGACAGTTCGTTGGCCCCGAAGAGCCTCGAGCACGAAAATTCGTCTGTGCGACTGCGAGAGGTCGAGTTCGGCCGGCGGTAGTTTCGTATGCATTGGCGTACCCGTTTGCGTGTTTGCTAGGAACTTTAACTGTTTACTCCACCGTCCTTAGTGTCACAAAATGAATGTGCAGTATGTTTAACGGGCATATAGCTCACTATGCAAACTGGTAAGCCCTGCCTAACTTGCGTTTGCTTTTGCCGGCCTCCGCCAATCGCAGAGCATTCTAATGTGACATCATAGGTTCTGTTGCAGGAAATGAGCTGGTGGGTCGCATGGTCATTCCTTTTTTCCTAATGATGTAGCTTAATTCAGCGAAGTTTGCGTATAAAATGGTGTCAGTATGGCTCTAACGAGGCAATCTCTCGAAAGAACCGAAACTTGTGCTTTCTCTTCATTGCTCCTTTAAAGAAGAGAAGTTTGTCCTGTTGTATGTCTGCCTGCCTGTTCCTTGACTCATGCGTCTGGCCAAGAGTTGAAAGCATTCTTAAACGAAAAATGTTTTTAAGTTCTTATAAGACGGTCGTAGAAAAACACTTCGTTTATGTCGACAGTTCTTGAGAAAAAAAAACAATGGTACGCGCAGTGTTCTTTTAATTGAGAGTAAATATGTGGTTGGTATTTAAAACAGCAAAAAAAATACATGTAAAAAGAGTTTTATAACTGGAAAGGATAGGAAGAGCTTGCGCGAGTCGGGACCTTGTGTCAGTGTTCGATATTCAAAAGTAACAATACGTTCCAGTAGGCGAAGCCAGCCGCCGAACACGGGAAAATTAAATTGACTTTAGAAAACGTTCTCCGCGTTTATCTTTAGACGATCTAAATGATGGAGGAAAGTTGGAGATTTTGGGGGTGGGGGGAAGGGTGGGCACAGAAGAGAGGCAGTTACGCGGCAGAGGCTGCCGCATACCATCGTTTTTGGAGGACATTTGAGCAAGTGAGTATATGCGGGTGCATTTTTTCCTGGTACGTTTTTCGCCCCAGCCGCACGTATTAGCATGTCACATGCAGGGGAAGAAATACAGACAGATGGTTTTTATTTACGTGCGCAGGTAATAAGAGCGTTTTGGCACATGAAAAAAATAAACATTTACTGATTACGTTCGGCACTTTGTAACGCGCATCGGGTGAGCCGACAAAAAAACGCGGGCGAAATCGCATTATTTTTGGTGCTATAGGATTCCAAATATCGGAAATAGCCAGGAAAGGTGCGGAATTCCATTCGTAAATCTACCTTGGCTAGGAAGTCTGTTAGTACTCGTTACATGCGGGAAAATATAGATGATGAAATGCCACCTCGACAATCCACCTGTAATGTGCAAAAGGTAACGCGTGCTGCTAAATTATGAGAACAATTAATCGCCGAGAAACACGTAGGAGTGCGTTGTTCGTAAAAATACGCTAACGTAACCAGTCAGGTTCCTTCAGCAAGTGATTCTAGGGTTCGCCCAATATACCAGTGGCACGTACAAGCAGTCCAAAAGTTCAAGTTCAGTGCAGCTGAGTTTATTCTTGTACTACTACTAGTTACTGAATTATTCAAGACACTGCTGCGACCCTTACCCAATGGACGAGTAGCTGGTGCAATACCAAATCCCATGCCAGCGGTACAATTCCCATAGTACTTAGGACTACGAATGTATTTTAATGCCATTGCGCGGAGTTTTATCGTTTATAGCCGAATTACAACGCCATAGCATCTTCCCTTACAAAGAACTCTGAAGGCGGAGACTATTTGCAATACTTGGAAGACAGCACAACATGAACGGATATATCCTACAGGGACAGCTGTGGAGAAGACATGTGTTCCCGATCGCTACAACTGAAAAACATATTTTAACCGGCCCTTATATATAAGACCCGCTCATACATTTTGCTACGAACTGAGAAAAAAGACATTTTAATTGCCCGCATAAGGCATTGCAGCTTGAAAAAGCTTGTAGGTGTTCGACTAAGAAGGTGTCACCTCCCGTTATTTCGAGGAAAAAGATAATAGGGCTATTGGGAATTAAATGAGAAGCCAATTTCTCACAACTTTCACCTGGTTTTAGGAAAACTGTTGTATAGTGCAAGCACTTAAACCACTTTGAGGCTTCGTAAAAAGGCAGGGTAGACTTAGGAATTGATTCTAAAAACAGTCGTGGCATGCATTTATACGTCCGGGCAAGTTAATAAACTGCTTTAAAATTTTTGGAAGGCCTTAGAAAAGCCCAGATGGGAAAATAATGTATCAGATACCTAAGGCTGGCCTTTTACAAATATTTACAGCACTAACATTCTGTGTAAACATACCGATACGTGTTATAAGACAATTTTTCGTCGCCACTAGACTGGGTCGTTCAATGTTCCAGGTTTTTCCCATACGCGACATGCTCTTTGGGGCGGCCCCTCTGTGCAACCACCCGTTTTAACACATCCTAAACCTATTTCGCACTCTCACGATTGTCGAGGAGATAGGCTAGTGCCGCCAGAGGGTGTGGACCGGCCTGCCTCGTGGCGAGCACTCATGACTCACATTCTTCAGCCCTCTTCCCTGTCCATCTTACTCTAGATTCCCTCCCCCCCCCCCGGTACCCCATATACTGGCCTGCTTTCATGAAAGTTTAGGAACGACCATAGAAGTGGTGTTAGCATCTTTTTGTGCAACCGACATCGTAACAGTTTTTTGATATACTGTGAATAAAATATTTGGCGGATTACAGAAGCTTTTTTTGGATATGATCATTCTATGGGTATCATGAGGACGTGTCTACTGAAAGAAACTAATGGCTGCAGGCAACGCTTTCAAGAGATGTCATGTTGTCTGTTTTAGGGAAGGCGAAACGCAGTGTAACAGTAGACATCACTGATGATTTATGTACCTGTGATTGTGCATTTGCCAGTTATATATAACACCATAATCATTATCAGCATAATGCTTAGACAATACCTTAAACTAAAAGAGCGCCCCTGCTAAGACGTAGGCGCAACAACATTCCTTCCGGTTGTCTGTCAACCTATGCTACGCATGTATTCCACAACGATGTAGAGCACCGATGGCGCAGTGGAGGAAGCAAAACTTGCTCGAAGTTTCCGCCCGGGGCGAAATAGCCCTGTCAATCGAAGAAGTTAGAAAAAAATACGCGCCAAAAGTATGCTTTTACCATACAAATTGTATCCGAAATGCTTAGGATTACAAAAAAAAAGCAGGGACCAAGCTAAATTGATATTGAAGGGCGAATTACAGAGAAAGCTGTATAGCCGTCCTTTACAGTGATAAGTGTCCGTTCTGTTTTTTAGAATCATAATTTTCTGTGCTCATCTAAGTTGGGACACTCGTCAGCATATCCGAGACTATCTGCATTGTTAGCAGCACAGCAAGCAACTACGTAAATCAGAATAATTTTTCTCACGACCTTCCTCAAGCGTTATGCATGTGGAAGAATACTCAGAGTGTCACAAGCAAGATATAGGAGAACGTCGTGAAACAATTCATTGACGTCTGAGTGGTTACATTGCAGATAGGACGTCTTCCATAAAACACAAAAAACGAAGAAATTTTGGTTGTCCTCTAAATTTCGGCATATTTTGATCCTGTTATAGGTTGACGAATAATCCCCAGTTCATGTGAACGGGATTGACAGAGAAAAATCCCAAGAAAGATAAGGCGTAAGCGTTACGAGGAACAATTTCTCTCGAGATGCTACCGTTGCGTCGTTTTCCGGAACAAACCGAGCACTCTAAGAATTGCGCAGGGATGGCTGGTGGTCTGCCACAGCTGATTGGATTTGTACAAATCCATCGTGTAATTAAAATCACACAATGCCTGCGTTTGTTGAAGCGTTATTTTTTACATATTTCGATAGAAGCTTATGAGGGCTTTCTACACTTATTGGGCATTGCTAGGCTAGAGCGGGCGGCAAAAATTCATTCCGAATAATGCCTCGGACAAGCGGCCAACGGTCGACGTGCACCAACATGCCAAGAAATGGCGCCGAAGAGTCGATTTCATTAGATTAGATGGTACTTTACTGTTCACAGAAGAAACAACCTAGAGTTTTCTAGTACAGGAGGAAGTCTCGCAGTCAGAGTTCAGGAAGACCTCCCATAATACAAGCATGACAAACTATACGTTTTATAAACAGTGGTTACAGTATTATGTTGATACGGACAAACGGAAATATTACAAAACTGACAATGGGAAATTAGAGTTAAAAACAAAACTGCTGATAAAAGCAAACAAATTCAACTCAAAACTACTGAAGATATGTGGCTAAGCTATGCTTGAAAGAATAAATATTCGGAGCACTTTTTGTCAGATACGGCAAACAGTTCTACTCGTAAGCAGCACAAAAATGCACAGCTTGTTTACTGTAATTAGTTTGAGCTTTTTAGGAAGTAAAGCAGTGGTATTTAAGGCAAAGCGAGCGCAGCTCCGAAGTAGTATGTCCTTAGCAGAAATAATTTCGATAGGAAGCCTTCCACTGAAGAATTTAAATGCAATAATGCAAACAAAGTATTTTACCAAATTGAAAAATGACGAAATATTACGCGCACAAAGCAACAGTAAGAACTACTGTGGCAATGCCTACGAGTAATGATCCGTATGGCTTGGTTCTGGATAGGTTGCAAGTGGAACAAGTTTGTTGAGTATGTTTTACCCTAAGAAATGAAATAAATTATGTGAGTGTTATTGAATGCATAATACAATTAAATTAGAATCTTCAAACCAAAATAGGGACAAATGTTGAGTAATATTTGCATTCTATATCGTGCTTTTTAGTTAAAAAAGAAGTGTATTTCTGAAACTGGAGATGTTTTTCAAGCTTGACACCTAAAAATGTGGCGTATCCCAAGCAAAGAGGTTCAGAAAAGATGTCGATTCCCCGGGCAAAAAAGTCGCCTCCTGTTTTCTCTTCTCGGCGGATTGGATGGAAGAATCACTTCGCCTCTATTCGTCGAGTTCAAACTGCGGCCAGCGTGGAGTCCTGACAGCAGAAATTTTAACTGCTCGCGGCAGCAACGGATCCCCGGGGGTACAAAAGCAGCCCGGGGCAGCAGCATGCACGGCAGTCAACGAAGGAAGCGAAATTGGACTGTCTCTCGCCTTTTCGCGAGCCATGGAACGCCCCATTTACCATTGTATATATTGTATATCAATGCGGCTCAACTCACCATCGGCTCGAGAATTTCGTCGCTCAGCTCTGCGCAGTGCTGGTGGCGGGCTGAGCAAAGCAACTTCGCCACAGTGAGGACAGCGCAGGGATAGACGATTCCCAAGAGTGTGGGCGTGTCTTTTTGTAATCTTCAATATGCATTAACCTGAATCGTTTTATTTACTTTTCGTATGGATTTTTGATCAATCGTAAGGCTAGCTGGAAGCAGCTGATTTTCAGCCACCTTTTTATAGTCCAGCTTTCAAGCATCGTTTGTGCGCTGCGCGGCGCCGTGGGCGAACCGTGAGGGCAATCCATCTTAGCAAAAGAAGTTGGAGTGCCGGCTGAGTGTAGCTGAGAAAACAATTGAAGGGTATCACGATGCGAAGGCGATGAGGACGTCGGTAGAAGGTACATCAGAAGCACGAAAACTAAGACAATAAAAAAAAGCAGCGGGCAAGCAAACAGAGCTAATTGTGGGCGTAGGATTCTCTGTGGAATAAAAGTACGGCGTTGGCGTCTTCCTCCTGCTTCTTACGTCACATCTTTCTGGTGCACACCTTTCAAAACCACCAGCGGTTGTGGTGAGCCTTTCGGAGCGTAAGAAATGCGGGAACTGCTTTGATTTGGACGCGGAATAAACGTTTCAGGACACCGCAACAATTAGTTATGCCCGCGTCCTGGACAACAAACCTTCTTCGTCTGCTTGCTGCAAGCGACTAAAAAACTGCAGCCTATGCTTCCAGCGAACTAAAAAAATGTAGCCTTTGCCAATGCTGAGGTTACAGAGTAAAGGGAAGTAGCCGATGCTAGCATACTGAATCTGAGCACGTCATTTCACAATTGTTTCAGTTAGCGGAAAAACAACCAATGTTGTTGTTACAGCCTTCGGGGAGTACAGAATTTCCCCCAAAGTTACGTTAAAGCTTCGTATTTTGCCCACTGCCCACAGATAAATTAAGCTAATTTTTAACACACAATTTTAACAGTAAATTTATTGCGGCTATAAGTTGTTCTTAATATTTAGCAAAATATTTCCAGATATCTATACAGTTTTTATGTATCTGTGCAAGGAAGAAAATGTCTGGGTAATTGATTTGCCACCGATTCATCATCCTCATCACTACCGTCCTCATCATCAAAAGCAACAACATGAACAAGCTAATGACACCTGCAGGATAAAGAACTAAATTGCAAACATCCAACTGCTCCTATCCTGCGCCATTCTAGCGGAATCTGATCCCCGCTTCTGTTAGCTCATTTCTCAACCAAGTTTTCCGTTCTCCGCTACTGCGCCCCCCCACACTGCCCGTCTTCAGTATAAAATACTTCTGGATAATTCACCTGGCATGATCTATTTCTAGGTCTTTTCGATTTCATACATTCTAAGCTGGTATGCTAGCAATTCCATGTATCAATACAAGAATAAAACAGAAAAAACGCAATGTCGTTGTAGCCCGGTTTCAAAATTTGACCTTTCGGAATGCATTGAAAGGAGAAGAAATGGTGCGACGCCACTGGGCAACGAGCAGTGAATAACAGTAGATGCGTAAAAGCGGTAGGACAAAGTCGTTTAGGCAGTGACGGAGATGCTATCAACATGGTGAACCAAAACTTTTCTGTGCATATGGGCTAAGCCAATGTTATCGCACGAAATTACAATAAACATTATCTCCTTCACTGTCTCGCATATGATATTGGCGATCTATCTCTAGAAAATCACACTTATGAAATGCCGAATTGCAAAGTCACTTAGCATGACCCGATAAAGTTCTCTCACAGTTTCGAATATTTTAATAGCCAGTTGTTTGTAGGACTCGTTCTGTGGCGCGTTTAATATACCCCTCATACTAAACGAATCCTGTATGTCACGTGACATGCAGCGCCATAATCAAACTGAGGGTGACTTTTTGCACGTAACTCGACGTTTGCAACAGAATTTCGGACTTTCATTCCTGTTGATCATATAAAGCCTGCTAACATTTTGCGGCACTGTGCTTACACAAGCTTTTACACGTGCAATAAACCGATGCACCTGTCAAGGCTTTCAGTTAAACTTCTTTCCGTGCAGCAACGCTAACACATCCTTTTTCTCTGCTGCTCTCGCTTTAACTTCAGACGCTCTCACATGTCTGTTCTTATTTCAGATTTCCACTGAGCCCAGCTCTCCCTATTTCAACTGTGTCCTTCAAATCTTGCTCCTGTGCTGTCGTTGACATGTTCTAAGAGCAGTTGACTGGTATTGTAATGTAACAGCACCTGCTCTTGACAACGTTGACGCCTCCCCAGAGAAAAACCTTTCAATTTTTGTGATTACCTGTCACCAGCAAGGCGATGGGCACGAGCCCGTTTTACAGGGTTGCTGCTGCTTGCAGGAGAACCTCAGTATTCGTTTTTTGAAGCTCAGTTTTCGCCTTTGACCGGGGTTGTCATTGACCCGCGTCCCTGTTCACGAGGCTTCCGGTGATTCCATTATAAAATACGTGTATCCGTAACTCGTTTTCCTAACTCGATAGGTGTTCTGATAAATCGGGTGAAGGTAAAACGGTTGACCCGCCGCGGTGGCTCAGTGGCTAATGCATTGCGCTGCTGAGCACGAGGTCGCGGGTTCGATTCCCGGCCGCGACGGCCGCTTTTCTGATGGAGGCGAAAAGCAAAAACGCCCGTGTCTACGAGATTTCGGCGCACGTTAAAGATCCCCAGGTGGTCAAAATTAATCCGGAGCCCTCCACTACGGCGCGCCTCATCGCCTGCGTTGCGTCGGCGCGTTAAACCCTACAATCAATCAAAACGGTTCGGAGCCTGTTCTTTTCTAACTCTTTTCCTCCCCGAAAGTGGAAAATCTTTTACCTATATATAGTTTTTGTTTCGCAAAAAAGGAAATTATGCACTGCTGCCAACAAGGCACGTACAATCAAAAGAAGTCCCATGGTTTACCTTTATTACACTGCAACAGAGTGAGCAATGTCTGCTGCCGACAAAGTGAATTGGTCGAGTAAGGTGCACACCGTTCGACTTAGAAATTGGTACAACCGCTTTGGCGCTTCGTTACGCTTGCATTGCCTGATGCCACCCCGCCGATCAAATTCTTGAGACAAATGCTATACATGCTGCTGTCGGGACCAGTTTTGCTTTGTGGCAACCTGCAGTTATCCCAGCAGTGCATTGTATTCAGGCCGAACCACGGGATGGCGTTAAAGTGTTGAATAACTGGCGCCAAGAACTAGCATGCTGCAATGATTCTTGTCCATGAGAAAAGAGGAACTCCAATCCTGAGCTTTTGTACTGAGGAATACACTGAAGCTCAGAGCAATTTCTTTGAAAAGAGTTATGGGAAACCACGGCGACATTTAGGTCATACTGCGATTTCTTGCGCGCAGCTTTAAAATTATATCGGCATGACCTTGCTGGTTTGGGTAGTTCTGTTGTATTTTCTGCGGAGTCACTTGCGAGGGGCAGCCCTTTGATTTTACGGTTCTGTAGAACTACGGCATTTCTAATCGGCGAAAGTGTCCCTTATCTCCTAGAGAATCCGTTTAGGTACCACTGTGTAGCCATAAAATGGCTATGATAGAATTAGGGGCGAAAACAGTAAAATGTAAAAGAATAAACCGCCAGTCTGCTGTTGTGTCTCTGCTCCTTTCTACTCTCTGGTAACATTGTTCATGTATTATCAGTTCAAATTCTGCAGTTTTTGGTACCCAAGGTCACTAATAGCGCGCTGTCTTGTATTTCTTCCTATTACAACTTTTTGTTAGTCATTACATCCCGAATGTCTTCCAACTCGTCCAGGCTTCCTTAATAGCTAAAGGGCTCCCTTTCGAAATCGCACTGTTGCTCTGCGGTTCCTTTAAAAGTATAGAAACATTATTATAATGCAAGTTATTTACAAGAAAACTACAAATAATTGGTTCTTATATTAGTATATATAATATTAAAAGTATATATTTTATAGTACGCTGTAGCAAGAGAGAGGCGTTGCGGCGGTTTCTTTAGCAGGCATGCTGATCGGACACTCCCGCAAAAATAACCCTGCACGGAATGTCATCATTGCAAAACAAAGCATGGGCTCACTCATTCGCTGGTGATATAACCGACCGCTGATGGTGGCATCTCTTTATTTATATATTATAGGCAATGAAAGACGATGTAGTACATTTTTTTTATGTAGGGTAGCTGAATTTTTATTCACTGTGGTATTTACGGGGGATGTCGAGATATGGCGAAGAAACGAAACGGGGCTGTTTCTGGTTTGCTATTTAGCATTACTTTAAAGAAAGCCCGATAGTGAGATTCAGGTAATGCTTTCGTTTAAACCTATCAAACACCAAGTTTTACAAGTGATGATGCAGTTTTGTAGAACTTATTGAGGCTGCTCGAGTGGATTCACAATCGGGAGATTGGTGTTGTTTGCGGTGAAACTGCCACTGTCAATTATTTGTGATAGCGACTGATATAAAAGTGCCTACTCTTTACAAGTCATCTGTACAGTCAAACATCGAATAATTGTTTTTCAGAATATTGTTAAAAGCCGTTGATAAAACCCTTTTCTGGACACTTAGCTCTCAAGTAGGCGTGAAATGTGAGATTCATATCCAGATTAGTTAAGCGCGCACATTTTTATTCCTAGATTGGCGCCCTAATAAGTATTTGAAACTCAGCGCCGTATTATTTCTTCTTCCGTATTTTGTCCATGGGTAAGTGAGAAACGTTTCGTTAAGAGAAGGCGGAAGAAAGCAAAAACACGATGAATAGAAGGGGTATAAAAATCACAGATCGCCGGGACAGAAAGCATAAATTGCGCCCACCTCCCCGTGAGGAGAACCCTGTGTAGATGCGACGCATCGTGGGGTTCACTTTAGTGTTTCCGTTGGATTGATTCCGAAATCGCGTGAAACGTGTCGGGAACGCGTATGATTATTATGTTTTATGATTAATATTATGTTTTATTGGCCAATCTTGGTCAATCTCTCTAAGTGGTATGCTTGGGGCTTCGCTGTCTCAACGACCCTTTACTCCATCATTGTTGCTGTAAGTGGGAGCTTCTTTTCTTTTATTGCAAGTGTTAATCATTGCCCCATCATGCGTTGTATCAGAACCTTCTTGACGTAGTTTGAATGAGTCAAGGATATAAGGTGTGTTCGTAGCATTTGATTCTGTCTCGGTTTTGTGGCGCAGTGGGAAGAGCACCATGTACCTCGCATTACGCCCACAGGGTCGCGGGATCGAAACCGGGCTCCGTGAACTATTATTTATTTTATAGTGTAGGGGGAGGGGTGTGGATGAGAGAGGGGCATCGAAGAGGAGAGGGGTTGAGCGGCGGAGCGCGCAGCTCGCACGGCGCGGAGAATGGGGGAGGGGTGGACGACAACAACGCCGACGCTGCATGGACAAGGCGAGTGAATGAGATGCAATCGCATTTAAAAGAGAAGCTTCGGACAAGGAGAAGAAACTGCACAGAAAGGCACAGAGAGCCTGGGCAGAGAGCCCGGGTTGCCACTCAGAAGGGGAGAGGGGCGCTCAGGAGATGAAAGAGAGGGCGGATAAAAAATATGGGGTAGGAGCCGGAACGTGCTCAGACTTCAATTCCTTTTTGAGGAATATTGTCTTTCTGCTAATTTTGTGCCCTTCTGGAAACATAGAAGGGTTTTCGTTGTCTTCTGCAAAGTTGGTGGTATCGATGTCCTAACATAATCTCTACTGCAAACGGTTCATTGCCTTCTATGCTCAGGTCGGTGATCAACACGCGTCGTTCCGATAGATACTAAGGGGACAACAAAGCACGTGCTCGATTGCCCCATTCACCACCCCTGCAGGCCTAGCAGTGGATGCTACAGTCCTACCGGAGGATGATGGAGCAGCCTTTCGTAAAGGCCACTCCAATCCATCGTCTACAAAGTATATTAAACCATGATCGAGAGAGCTAGCACAGAAGGTGCTGGAGAAGAAGGTCTTGATTTTGGCGGCGCGGATGGAAAACCTCTTGTGTATTCCATTGAATAATTGAGGTCCTACCGCTAACTGACGAAGCATCCTAGCGGAATAAATCCTTGATACCGGAAGCAAGATGGGGATGTCACTGTCATGGCGCGTCCGGCAAGCTGCGTCAGCCGAAACATTCCGGGTGATTGCGCAAAGACTTGGAAGCGACTCAAATAAAATATTATGGCCGATTATGATGCTGGTATCCATTTGGTGGAAATAATAGCAGCGACGCGCGGCTCATATAATTTTCAGGGCGCCTTGGGAAACAGACAAAAAACACTTTTCGCGCGCAGATTAATTAATCTATTCAGAAGCCAGAATGTCTGCAAGTTCGCTAGCCGTGGAACTCATGGAACTGCAACACGGACTAAAACTGTGGTAATGGTGACTGTATGAGCACCACACCTGCCTAGCTCGAGGACGTTATGGAACCATCTTTGTTTATATATTCCTGGTCATTCGTTCGCTTAGGCAGCAAGAGAACAGAAAGCTTTTGAGGGCAAGTGGTAGCACGTCGGCTTTCTTTGCCATGCGCGGAATATGGAGATGAATATTTGAGATTTTTTTGCTCTACACGTGGTGAACGGTTTGACGGCTGGCGTGTATCTTGACTATACTTCAGCCCTGTTTTCAACGAAAATGGCTGCAAATAAAGAGGGTGGTCAACTTCGTGGACACTAATCAAGTTGCTCACATGGTAGCCTCGTGTGGATTCAGATGTGCAGGCGTAACGTCTCAGTGGCATGCAATTTGCGATATGATGTTGTTGAGGAATGCAAATTGTTCCACCCATTGACACACATCGCGGTGTACCAAGATACGCGGGGATAGCGTGCGCTTGGATGCTCTGAATTTCCGGAAGGTTAGTGGAGCATCTACTAGCGATTGGCTACAACCTGTAACGCAAGATACCCAGGACAAGTGTCGAGTAGGGAAAAATTTGCATGGGAAAGCAAGCAGACCAGTTGGCCGGCATAGTGGTAAACTGTACTTTTATTAACAGCGATGCTGTTTTGCGAATCAGAAATCTTAGTGTCCGCAGTTAAAAAATACAAAGAAATTTTGACCACGCGCACGCCAGCGCTGGTCTGCCGGCGACCAACCGGCAGTTAAATAAAACAAGAAAATGCCTAGCGTTCGTGTGTGCGTGCTTCGGGAAGAAATCCCAGCGTCTGCGCAGGTTTGTCAAGCCAAGTAATTTGTAAAGCAGTGTTAGTGTCCGTTAGTCTCATCAGCACACCCAGCACTCAACATCACTCATCAGCACGCCCAAGACTATAGGGATCTTTCGAACTTCTAAGCAAGAAAGCAATACAGCGTTTCGCAGCACTATTTATAGTAGACACAAAGCTTTCTTTTGAAAATGGCCGAAGCGACCGACAAATGAACCATAAACCTTTCACTTGCATTTGTTCTTGCTGAAAACAGTGTGGTGCAGCAAGAGTGTATTCCATTTAGCAGTGGTGTTCAAAACGAATGAGGAGACATTGGGGCTAACTATCTAAGCAAGGGGCTTTGATTTATTTTTCAGATATTTCCGCCTAAGGTCGTTAGCTGTGCAGCAACTCGACGTCAATTCTTTAGCCTATGGTATCATGTTTTATTCGAAACACTATTCCTAACACCTGGGTCACGAATTCTTAAGTTGACATTTACGAATGGAGTTTGGTGTCCGAGATCTGTAGCGTTGTCCTGGAGGCTGAAGGAACTATAAGCGAACCTTATCGATGTCACCGTCGTTATAAACAGCATCGCAACAAAAAAAACACTCTTTCTGCTTCCCTATTCCTTTCCCCAAGCACATATGCAAGAAAGAGGTTGGTTCTTCATTTGCCAATCGTTTTGGATGTTTTTCCTATTATTCTGAAGAGCTCGAAAACGCCTGCGGGTGGAACTTTCGCAGGCCTTCAACGATCGCCAGGTCTTAAATTATTCCGTAGCCCCTGAAAGCAGTGGGCCTGATATCGCAGCTGTGGATTCAGTGCGGGAAGAAGTAGTTCGAAGTTTTAGGTATTGGGTTAAGGATCGAGCGAATCATGCGTTGCTGAACTTATCTTCATAGCGATACTGTGTCCGTTAAAAAAACTTCCCACTTGTTCCTTCTACTGGCTATCTCACTCGAAAGGCTTCTTTAAATTGAACGAACCCGGCTGGCTCTCTGGGGAAAGTTTCGCTTCTTTTTGTTAGTGCTCGCAAATGAAGAGCCTTCCGGAGCGCAGTGATGTGTAGCGCGGTTGAAAGTGTGACTTGGAATATGAGATCCGGCGGAATGCCTGCAATGGTATCGTCGTTTTTTCGGGCTCATTTTCTTTCGTATTTTCGCTTGATGGAGGAATATACGCCTCTCGACTAGACAGCTTCTGCCGAATACCAACACTTCAGCCAACTTTTTACGCCGCTCCTGTCCCATGGTGCGTGCGCAAGAGTGGTAAAGATTACATTGAAATTATTCTAAACTATAATCCTACGGCTGGAAGGGAAAGCTAGGCTTTTCACAAAATTCATCATCTGAAGGAGAAATTTTTTTTGGGCTGGGTAATAAACACTAGAACTGAGAAGATTGTGCTGTTGTTGAGCATTGCATTTGAGCAACCCGCAAGACAAAACAAGGAGTAGGAACGACGCGGGAATGTTCACAGACTCCACGCACTGCTGCGGTTCACTGTTTGGTTCTTAAAATGATTCACTCCATTCCTTATACTGTGTTGCTGCCGCTACTGGTCAGTTTTATCAGGAAAAGAAGTCACGCCATCGTTACTCTATATTGGAGACGTTGTGGTTCGTCATCCCAAAAATCAGGAATGACGCCAGCGAAGAACGGCTTCACATCCTTTGGTTGCGTGTCCATATCATATTTATCCGTCTTTAACGTTTCCAAAACAAGCTGGACCTATGGTTTCGATGGCATCTGTAGCACGTGGACACCTGCTAGCATGAGTATCCGCTCTATTACAACACTGTTTCGAACTTCATAAATCCTTTTGGAGTGTATATTTAACCGAAGAAGTCAATCGTCCGACGCCCTGCAACATCCTCGGACTCAGCCGTTTTTATTTGGCATTATGATTTCGCGCTCACAGCTCATCAGGAGTGCTTAGGTGCTTTGATGCTTGTTTAGCAAGGTTGCTTATAAAAATTTGGGTTGCAGTGTAAAAACACCGCCGTTGAGGAAGCTCATGCAATTGAAAAGGCGCGTGAATTTCTAGTGGGAGCTACGAGTTCCGCAGCGGGTGCATAAAATCACGGCGGCGTAGCTCGGATAAGTATGAAAATTCAAAGCCAATGCTCGGATTAGTCTGCTTAGGTCTTGAATTCAGTTAGTTGAGCCATAATTTAGCTGTTATTATGTACTATTCGCGTAAAGACTGCCCTTGTCTGCGGTTATGGTCACACTTCGCGGAAATTTCCTAGTAGAACGGCTCACTCTTCCAAAGCCTCCGACGATAGCTACCGGCGCTTGGAATTCCGGACCCTCTCCAGTCAACCAACTTCTCTGGCGATATAAGTGGAGTGGTCAGACACCGCTTACAGACGATGGCTTAAAAGCTCCTGCTGCGGCTCTATGCCGGAGAAGACGGCCCAACCTCGTCCTGCTCCACGGCAAGCCTCGGATGCGTGCTGCGAATCACCTGTTCAGGCAGTGACCGATGCGCGAAGGGCACGTGCGCCGACCCGCCTGAGGCAGCGGCGGCTAGCGAATGCAAGCGTAGGCGGAGCTCGGCCCAGGGAATCACATGATGCGTTGCAAAAGATGTGGCGGAGGTGGGGTAAAACGAAGGTCGCCTTCTCCGCAGCGGCGAAAACCGTCGGCGAGGTTGGTAAAGCATTGCTTAAACGAAGTTTGCACCTCAGCGACTACTAGGCGTTCCATAGCGCGTTGCTCAGAAGTAGCCCGCCAAACGGAGCGCGCAGCTCACTCGATTGCTTAAGCTGCTTGAAGGCACGTACTGTCGCTCGCTTATTCGTCATCAGAACAGGTAGTACAGCCTGGCTGTACGCGCGAAATTTATTAGTAACGAAGTGTGAGATCCTAGCAACGCAGCGGAATTTGTGCAGTGATCTACTGCAGTAAAACAACGCTCACGAACCGAGTCCTAAAAAACACAAACGCACAGAGAGTGGCTTTGGAGGGCGCACCGCGGCGGCCAGCTGCACCCAGGCAGCATGAAACTCGAATTACCCCAAGGAATAGCCCAGGAGAGAAGCAGAACTGTGCCGCGACAATGGCGTCAGGGCAACCAGTAGCAGCGACGGAAAGAAACATAGCAAAGAGGTGGCAGTGAGAGGCAGCAAAGTAAGCACCAGTTGGTCGCAACACAAGACTCAGTTAAAAATTAGCCGATACCCTAAGCGACAATTATGCCTCCGAATATAAACTAAACACGAATATGTTATATGCCTCTGCGGATTTTGTACAAAGCCAGTTGAATAACCAACAACAATTTTCCGGGTAATCAAGATTGTTTCCCAGTTAATCACTAATATGTTCTTAAGGCATTTGTAGCGGTTCGCCTGCATTTATATAGCCTTTAAATATAAAATTGTGGGCCATTTCACGGTTGTAGATTCGGTCCTTTGAAATTCCTGGGAGATGACATACCTGATACAAAAAAATATTTTCAGCAACGTGGCACAATGTAAACGAAAATTCCACCCCACTCTGCAAAAGAGGTCTGAATCCCTCGAAATGCAACAGTGTCACGGACGAGATACGGCTTCAATTTTGTATTTGCAGGATCCCACGCGCTCCACTGGTAGCTCCGGTGAGAATCAGTAGTTACAGTTCTGTGAAAAACTCGCAAACAAACAGACAACTATCCCAAGTGGAAACAACGGAAAGGCAAGGCTCAACATTGAGGACGTTGTTCTGGTTCCCGAACAAAATGGCCACTTGTAGCATTTTCTTTTTATTCTTTCGCAGCCCCTCTTGAGTAGAACGAAAATGCAAAAAAAAAAAACTTCTTCAAAAACAACATCCGAGTTTGGGGATGGCTGAGTGGGGCTGCTTTGGAATAGCCAAAGCACAGTGTTTTTGCCTACACTGTTCGCATTCACTACACTCAGACATTGACGCTCCCACGCTTTTAATGAGCGTTTAGTTTATATTTCTCTTGATTTTTTGCCCCGTGCTCTGCCCCTAACTCGTCTCCATGGTGAGCCTCTGTTTAAAAAGACTAATTTTTACATGCTCTAGGTGTTTTTTATTAAAAGTGTCCTGGCAAGGGTAGTGTGTAATGAATTCTACACTCTCCTTCCTAAAGAAATCACTGATCATCTCCAGCCAGGCCAAATAATGTCTGTCTGATCTTCCCTACACCTTCTCGTCCCCTGTTTCCCATTCCTTAACTACAGCCATGTTGCCTCCCGCATAGCAATAATTGTTATTCAATTCAATTAAGAGCCGCCGCGGTGGCTCAGTGGTTAAGGCGTTGCGCTGCTGAGCACGAGGTCGTGGGTTTGATTCCCGGGCGCGGCGGCAGCTTTTCTGATGGAGGAGAAAAGCAAAAAAGCCCGTGTGTACGAGATTTCGGCGTACGATAAAGATCCCAAGGTGGGCAAAATTAATCCGGAGCCCTCCACTGCGGCGCGCCTCATTGCCTGCGTTGCCTCCGAGAGTTAAACCCTACAATCAATCAATAAATCAAATTCAATTCGAGTACAGTGCTGCTACAGTTTCATGTGTAAATACTTACACACTGCAAGAAAATCGGGCTCTGAGATGTGGTTTATTACTGACTCCGGGATCCTTGGATGCGCAATAGTTTGGAGGTCTTGCTTCCATAATAACAGTAGCCGTCTCATAAAAAAGCCAGCGAAATTGGTAGACCGCTACATACACACAAAACGACTACAACCCCAAGATATCGCTTCATTATTCTGACATAGATACAAAAGAAAAAAATGAAAGGTAATGAGGAAAAACCGCTGATGACCCGAAAAGAAAAAGGAAACACGACAAAGAGCTAACGTGAAAAGCAATAAACCTGTGTATTCCTCTTTGTACAGGTAACCGCGTGGAAAGCATTGAAACGGCAATTAGCCCAACTTTTATCCTAAATGTAACTTCCACCGGCAGGCTTTCAGAAGGACAAGGGCAGCCAAACAACTGACTTATATTCCGCAACAGGTGGTTCTACTTTTAGCACAAAAAACGAAAGAAGGGCGAATGTACTTCCGACGTAGGATGGGATGGACGTATTATGTTCTTTGGTGGTAATGTTCAGAAGAGAGTGCCAAAACGTTAGGTCTAGGGTACTAGGCTTAGTGTTACACACGTAATGTTTGACGGAAGTATAGGAAATGGGATTGGTTCTAATACCCAAGTTTTGACGTTTGTCGGTGTAAGGATCGGCGATTCTCAACGTCATCCTGGGTCCACACTGAGCATGAGGAGATGGAGGCACAGACACATGGAAGATTTTACACAATATTTAACAGGATCACCTTGCTCGATCTCGCTTACGGCTCCGCGTCGCTGGTCTGATACAGCGTGGCGCAGCAGGGGCTTGTAGGAAGTGCCTGATGTTCGTCGCGGTCGTGCCGCGGATGCTCCGGCTCGAACCAAGGGCCGCCGCGATGAGGCTGCTGCTGCGCGGGATCGAAAAAAGAGGTGGCGTACGCAGAGATGAGGCTTCTTAGACTCGGTCCGCGTAAGATGGCTGGAGGTCGGTTGGCTTAAGTGTGGAGACGAGTGGTCAGACGTCGTGATGGCTGGACTCCGGAGTCCTAAGCTCCCCTGCCTTCTGCCTGCCGCTTCTTGCGTCTCGTCTTGTTCGCTCCCCTGGTCGCTCTCCCGTCAGACGCCGCACCCAAGCGATGGCTAGACTCCGGGGCCCGAAGCCCCCTCTCTTCGGCCTAACATATCTCGCGGCTCATCTCATCCGCCCGCGATTCGCTGTCCCTCGATCTCTCCGGATCTGACTGCCCGGATATGAATCCCTGGATCTGACGGCCTGGATTTGACTGCGCCGCCCTCCTGTCTTCTTCCTCTTTTAAAACCTTTCGTCGTTCTCCCACTCCTCCTTCCAAGCTGTCAAGGACCGCGGTCCCCTCGTGTCAGGCAGTATCGTAATGAGCCGCTTAAGTTGTCACAAAACGAGTTCTAAGCGGGGAGGTTCGAGCGGCGTCTCCAAGACGGTACCAAGGTGCCCTTTGCACTGTGAGTCATTGGTGCATTGCTGGCCCGTTGACGCCGTCCCCGTGTGGCGTGCTGGGCGGTTTTTCGGAAGGGTCACAGACTCGGTGTCCTGTCGCCGATCATTAGAACTTGAATGCACACACTCGCACACACATACACGGCATTTTACAAGATTAGAACCAGCGATAGTCTCTTTTAGCACCGGTTCCCGGGATTGTTGGTGCTGCCGAATGGCACCGTACCATTGTGGCACTATGCACAGTTAATTGAAGCCATCCACCTGCCGAAGTCTTTTCGGCGAAACACGGGCCGTCACATCGCCTAGTTCGCACATTGCCCTTTCGAGGAACAACAGTACTATATTGCGGGGCCGAGTGCTGAAATCAGTTCCGATAAACGGCCTGTGCACCTACGTTAAAATGAAATCCAACGTAAACTATTTTTTTCGCCATTTGTAACAAGCCCTGAAAGAGTTGGAAAGTCTGGGACATAACAGAATAACTTTGGCCAATATATGGTGGCAAATTAGGAACCATCTTTTGGGTTTTTATGTGCACCTACATCTGTGGAGGAAAGGTTCTAAATTGCAAACTTAGCAAAAACAACTGCATATAATTTTCATGTTCTTGCCTCATAATATTGCGCTTGAATCTGCAGCCGTCTTTCCCGTCTGTGTGGAACCGGTAGCATGGACAGATATCGGACACTTGTAGAGTGAGTTAAGTATGGCTTTAAAGTGTTTATTTACACTGGTGATCCTTGTGTGCAGCGGTAATGTGAAAACGCATAGTCCCAACATAAAACAACATTTATATATTTGGTTGTCAGGCACTGCGAATTGTAAAATATTGTGCGTTCTAGTTCACGCAAAAGGCCCGGAAGCCCATATTTCACGGGAACCGTAATTAGGATACTCCTTTTTCTGCCCCAGGTTCTGCTTGAAACCAGTGACGCCCGCATCATTGTTCCTGTGGCACCATACCTGAAGTTGGCGTGGTTACCCGCACGACAAAACATTACATACGCACAGATGGTGTGTTCTTTTTCTTTTTGGGGGAGTTCCTCTCTCACCAAGACTTCTTACCACAGTGACTTTTTTTAAACAACGTGTCGCACTAACTTTAGCGCAGAAATACAAATATGTTTACTGTGCGAGCGTTTTACCATTGAATAAGTTTGGAGCAACTACGTCAGAACGACGGTCTACCACGCCAAAAAGTTGCCCGCACACATCCGTTCCGTTCTGTATGGAGCAGTTTGTACACTGTCGATCTTGGGTAGACGGTCCTCAAGATCGTCTAAATACAGGGCAAGATTGACATCCTGTACTGTCCAAAGGGTAGCCGTCGATGTAAATGCACCGTAGGTTTTGTTCCTGTCAATAGTCGGCTGAGCATCGGCTCCTTCTTACTGACGGCGTGTCTGTTGTAATGGTACTTAACTTCAAACTTCTCCTGAGCAATTTATAGTAGTACGCGGTGCGGTGGCTCAGTGGCTATGGCGTTGTGCCGCTGAGCACGAAGTCGCGGGTTCGATTCCCGGCCGCGGCGGCCGCTTGCCTGATTGAGGCGAAAAGCAAAACTGCCCGTGTGTACGACATTTCGGACCATGATAAAGACCCTTAGGTGGTCGAAATTAATCTGGAGCCCCCACTACGGCCTGCCTAATAGCCTGCATTGCGTCGGGACGTTAAACCCTACAATCAATCAATCAATTTATAGCAGTGGCAACTAGTTTGCGTGTGCAAACCTTGCTTTCAGTACTTCTCCTTATAGTCGTGAGAAAAAATCGGGCAACAAATATTATGTTAAGGTCTGACGCCTGTCAGAAGCAGAGCTTGTTTCTTGTTAAAAGTTTTAACGCCTACTCTTTTTTTCAGATTTGAGCCAATAAATGTGTGTCCTAGTTTAGCGTGAAGCAATAACACGGCGCTAAATTGCTTTCGGGGCATTGTTGGCAAAAGTTGGGATGGGTATATCGCCTTTGAAGCTATTTGCGACGCGCTTATTGCCAGGAGGTTGAAAACTATCACGGAAAGCAATTTAGAAGGACGACGACGAACAAGGTCGGGTCTGCACGCTAACCAAATAACAGATCAATTTTCGTTCCAGGAACGCTGTGCAAAAATTGGCAATTTGTATCCAGCATTACGCAGAGAAAGAGGGCGTTGGGCATTCTTACGAAATTGTTTTCCATTTTAATTTTGAAAACCCGCGTCAGTCAAGGGTTTACACAGAAGCAGCGCCGTGTATCATAAGGGCAATATTTTCTTCGTGAATGCGGTGACTTATTTCGAACCAGGGTAGTCTTCTGAATATCAGAAAGACACTCCTGGGGAATAAAGTGAATTTTCGCAAAACTTTAGCAATATACGGATTGGATTACACCATCAGCATGTCCGCTTCCGCTAGAATCCGGAATTCTCATTTTGACTTCGGCGAGAACATTGCCGGTGATACTACAGTGGGCCTACATGGCAACCTGGTGAAAAAAGTCTTGAACGCCTTTTAGCAGGTTCCGGAACTTGTCAGCTTCCGTCATGGAGGGGTCGACGCGTTTGCATAGGTCAATGACGTCTTCGATATAGCTGGTGAACGTCTCGCTAGCCTTCTGTCCGCTAGCCTTATTCCGCTATTGCTTCTGATGGTATTGTTTCTTAGCACGGATGCCATGTGCTGGTATCAGTTCGGATGCCAAGTGAATGAATGCGCATGGAGCCATTTTGTGAACAAAGGTACCACATTTGCGGGGCAGTATCTGAACAAATTCTTTTGGAGCGCAATGATGTATTACGGAAACATTAAATCCAACGCAAAAATTTTTAGTGGACGCCTTTTTGAAACACGTTATGAGCGAAAAAAAGTTGCAGGTGTAAGGTGGGCCTTCTGAAACGACGTTTACACCTTGCAAACTCTGAAACTAAACTGCACGCGTACAGTTCTTCAATTCGTCGTTCGTTAGTGTACGCATCTATTCTATGGCACCCGCTCCAGCAATATATAACAGCCTTACTCTAGTCAGTGCAGAACATAGCGGCTCGGTTTATTCTTTGGTCTTATTCCCGCTATGCCAGTGCTTCGGTAATAAAAGCATCCCTGAATCTTCCGCTACTCGCAATTGAAAGAAAAGAATGCCGCTTATCGTTTTTTCATGCTCTTTATCACATTTGTTGCCTTTAAGCAGTCGTATTCATCTAGCTACTTCCGTATCAGTACGCATCGACCATGCGCACAAAGTCAGACGCATATTCGCGAAAACTAACAAGTACCAAAATTCACCCTTACCGCTTAGTATTGCGGAATGGAATATGTTGCCTGCCGGTGTAGCAAACCTAACCGAGCTGTCCTCGTTCAAGAGTGTTCTGTTAGTGCTTGTATGATGATGACGATTGTAGGGTTTTAACGCGCCGACGCAGCGCAGGCGATGAGGCGCGCCGTAGTGGAGGTCTCCGGATTAGTTTTCACCACCAGGGGATCTTTAACGTGCGCCAAAATCTCTTACACACGGGCGTTTTTGCTTTTTGCCTCCTTCAGAAAAGCGGGCGCCGCGGCCGGGAATTGAACCCGCGACCTCGTGCTCAGCAGCGCAACCGCGGCGGGTGTGTTAGAGTTTGTAGAAAATGAACATCCGCTCTAGTTGTGTACCCATATTCTTTTGTACTTTTTTTACACCCTTGTTGTATGTACTGGCTTTTCACCCTTCAATAATTTCATATATGTACCTTGTATGCAATTTTTGGTACGATGTACAATCCCCCCTATGTATGTAATGCCTTCCCTTAGTGTATCTCAATAAATAAAAGAAAATAAAATGAAAGCTGAAACACAGGTCATTTTTATGACAACGCAATATCCTATTCATGTTTTTCATGCCTCCTTACACTCGTAAAGAAAGGCTGTTTTACGCCTTATGCGGGACAAACAAAACTGATAGGTGCAACATTTACACATTCCGTGTTAAAGGAGTACTGACACCAAATTTTGACGCCTAAAAATGATATAATTGGCTTCATTAGTTTGTACAGATGCCTTACAGAAATTGTTGCAGCGATCCGAGGCCGGAATCACATCTAAAATCGATTTTGATTTTCCCGGCCGCGAGCTTCCACAAATCGGCAGCACTAGCGAAATCGCTTTCGGCGTGACGAAACATCGGCCGGCGTGTCTGGCCGGTTCAGGATGACGTCATATAGTCGTTTTCGGAACCGGAAGCGATATCCTCCGCTGAGGTTGTCGGTGGTATTCGTTTGGCCAGTAGACGTACGGGAATAGGTGTGTGAGCAATGCTTGTAAACTTTGCGCACTTTGCGTGTTCGACGTCTTTGCTCTTCGGTTCGTGGCCGGCGCATGGTGTTCTCTTGGACTGGTGCCGAAACCTGCACGGTGCCGGCACCGCGCGGTGCGCGTCGCCGAGCTCGCCCAAGTTGTGCTATGGCAAGCTCGCGGAATGCGAAGTACTGCTTGTGGAAGCTTTTCCGAGCAAATCGACGACGACACCCAGATGCATTAAATTCCACGCGACGACATGCAGCGCTAGACGTCGACTGAGTTGTGCGCGGTGGCGGCCGCAAGAAATGTCGCCCAAGCCAGCGGGATCGGCGTTGCTCGGGTCAGCTTGGGTGTTGGGAACTTCAGGCTTAGTATCGTGGCGAATATTTGATCGCTGGTATCTGTACAACTGCGAATGACCATCCCTTACACAACTTTTTACCACACTATTATCCCATTTTTTGCATACTGAGCTTTATTTTGGCGATAATTGCCGTTTCAGCGATTGGTGACCAAGACATCTGCCGTGGCCTGTTTTGATTCTAGCGCGCAGGTAGCGCCGTCTTTTGGCCGCTCGCCGCACCGCGTTGCCGGCAGTGCTAGGCCGGAGCGCCGAACCTCCGCTGCCGGTCAGCGGTCAGCGTAGGCTTACCATCGCGGCAAATATCTGAACGCCGCTTATAAATTCAGCGCTGATAACCCTTAGCACAATTTTTCACCACACTAACATCTATTTTCTCGCATGTGGAACTTCTTTTACGCGATCAGATTGATTATAAGAGTGCCGACAAGCTGTTGCTATCATTGTCTGCGCCGGTTCGAGACACAGTGATATTAAAAAAACGGACGACGGTGAAGACATCGCCGGCCTAATCGCCTTGCCAAATAAAGTTGCTCTGTCTGTCGGGTGGCAGCGACTCATCCGAGTGTGATGATTCAGACGACATGTCGACTGCTCGGGTGAGTGCGGACCATGTGCAATCGTAGCAGACGATGCGGCGAACGTCCCTGACGTCACGGTTGAGACCGTGACGTCAGGCTGGCCCCCTTGCAGGATGGTCTTCGAACGGTCATTTCACCGCGCGGCGACCGAATTTGAAACTGGTTGCAGTAAACGTGCGATAATAATTCGGTGTTGGCGGCTGACGGCTTTCGGTTCGATTTTCATAATTACTGGGCCAATAGGTATTCTTTACAGCATAACAACTGAAAGCGAGAAATTTAGTGTCAGTACTCGTTTAACAGTTTCATAATTGTAAAATTTGGGCCAACGAGAACACCCTTACTGGAAATGGTAACTGTTGAAGTCGAAGCACGGGCCCTTTTATCTCTGTCGCGGCGTCATCAGAGTGTCCGCTTCGAATCACTCACGCCGCCTATCCTGTCACCGCAAGCCTTGTTAAACTCCTGCCTGTACACTTTTTTAGCGCAGTTTTGTTTTTCTGCAATCTAACTTTGCTTTCTGCAATTCGTGTCGCTCGTCTAATAAAATATTAAGCGTAAGCATGTTATTCATATGTCTTACGACTGACAAGTGCAAAAGTTAGATACTGGCTTGTGCCGCAAAATATTCTTCTTTTGAAACTTTCGTACAGCCTGCCGGTTTTTTCAGAACGGGTCGACAAACTCATTGCCGAGTGTTGGGAGAAATTTCTTTCCGTTAATTTTGTGCAGAACTTGTGATGGCTAGAGAGAGAGAGAGGGAAATTTTATTGAAATGAAATAAAAACAGAAAGGTTGGCCTGACGGTAGTATATCTGGCCAGCTATTCTGTGTGTGGGAAGGGAAAGTGGAGGAAAGAGTGTGGTTAGAGGACGAGAGAGATGAAGATGGCGGAGAAATAAATAAAGGGCTATGTATAGAAGATGCCTATACCGATACGGTGTATGTGTTAAAGTTAAGCCGGACGGGCCTCAACTACAATATCTCTGAGAGGCCGCTGCTGCGCACAAATGTCAGCACAGCTTTAAATGCCTTGTAGGAACGCTTCGCGTCTGGCCAAGGTCCCAGCAGCACTTCCTCCGACACCACACGACAGTCTAAACGGGCCAATGTTCTCACTAATTGTTCTCAAGGTTGCGCATAGCGTGGACAGTGGCAGAGAAAATGCGAAATAGTCTCTGGTACATGGCATGTCTCACAGTCGGGGTCAATCGTAAAGCGAATGAGGTGCTTGTAGCGACGGGTAAAGGCTACGCCAAGCCGTAGTCGGTGAAACAGCGTGGCGTGGTTGCGCTGAATACCAGGAGGTAACCGAAACTTGCAGTCGGGGTCCAGGCGGTGTAGTCTTCTATGACGATTGCAGGGTGGGACCAGTGACTCGCCGAGGCGTGGCGAAGAATGGTAAACAGAAGGGCGGTCGTGTCCGTCCTTCCGAAGGGCAGACGTACCACATCTGCATTTGCAGAAACCTTCTTTGCCTCCTGGTCAGCCCAGTCGTTACCAGCTAGCCCGCAATGGCCTGGTACCCACTGAACGGTGAGGACATGTCCTTGTTGCAGTGCCAATGAGCATAATTCGAGTACTTCCGCAGCAAGGGCATAATAAGGTCCTTGCATCATAACTCCGTTGAGGACCTGGAGTGCTGGCTTCGAATCACAAAACAGGGCCCAAGCTTGAGGTGATTCACGGGAGACTAAACGAATCGCCTCCCGTATGGCAACCAACTCAGTGGCAGTAGAAGTTGCCTTGTGGTCTAGAGTGAATCCTCGGGTAACGCATAAGCTTGGAATTACCACACCCGCGGTGGACCGGGATGCAGTCCCAGAGCCATCAGTATATACATGTACAGTTCCGGCGTACTTGTCTGTCAAGAACGCTAGAGTCAATTGTGTAAGGGCTATTGATGGCAAAGAGGACTTCCCCGCACGGGGCACCTTGAGTATTCATGGTGACGGTAACTGGCCGATACCGCGGACCCCGAAGCCCCCAAACATAAGCTGGATCCAACCGTGGGCGATGTGGTTTATAGGTGGAGGGTTAGAAACCACGAACGGTGGCCGTCGGAGCCCAGGTCAAGCTCCGGCGGATGGGCTCTCTGTCTGTTCACCAGGCAGGGAGCTCCGGGACCTCTCAAGCTATTAGGGTAAGGTTTGAGACGAAAGTACCCCCGTCCCCTACTTTTTTCCAATGCCACATGGATAAATCAAACCCCCCCGCAAACCCGATCGGTCCCTGAAAAGGGGCCGCACCGATGTTACGTACCCACCCTTCCAACTCTCACTCTCCCGAAACCTGATAACTATCCCGATTCTTGATTATCGAATCCCTTGAAAAAGACAAGCCAGTTGCCTCAATGTCCGTTTTCTGACTACAAAATTCATAGAAGGAATAATAGGTAAACACTACAAAGCCAAAAAGCAAAGAACTGGAGAGTTGCTGGTAGAAGTCACCACCCAGCAACAGGCCACAAGCTCCTGAGCCAGACCCGTATTGCCGATCTTGGCATCAAGGTCACGCCCCACCGCAGCCTCAACAGCTCACAGGGCGTGATCTCAGAGTCAGATCTGGCAAACGAGACGGAAGCCGATCTTCTAGAAGGCCTGAGAAATCAGGGTGTGACGGCAGTCAGGCGGATAAACATAAGACGAGACAATAAGGAAATACCTACCAGGCACATAATTCTCACTTTGAACCGTGCAACTCTTCCAGACCATATCAATGCAGGATTCATCCGGTGCTCTGTCCGAGCGTACATCCCGAATCCGCGGCGCTGTTACAAGTGCCAGCGGTTCGGGCATGGTACCAACTCGTGTCGGGGCCAACTAACCTGCGCCAAGTGCGCGCAACAAGGTCATCACTCTGATAATTGTCCCTCTAACCAATTGCTTTGTGTGAATTGCAAAGGACCTCACGGCGCGTATTCGCGAGCCTGCGAGACATTCAAAATTGAAAAGAAAATCATCAACGTCAAAGTCACGGAAACATCACCTTCCCGGAGGCGCGAAAGAGGTTCGCCTCCTTCCCCCTGGGGAGGTACGCCGACGCAGCTCGCCGGGGGGCGGAGCGGCGTCTAGTTTTCGGCGGGGGACCCAGTACCGCGAGTCGGACTTGGTCCCGCCGCCGCCCCCCCCAGGGTTGCCCCAGGCAGCCCAACCAGCCTCTGCACCGCTAGCTCACCCAGCAGCGGCTGTGGAGGCAACAACGTCTGTTGGGGATGCCGCTGCATCCACTGCTTCCTCTCCACCGGCCCAAAGCACATGCAAGGGCACAGAGATGGAGACGGAGGCAGTCGCAGCGACCCCCTCCCCCGCCTCACTGCCTGTGCCACCTGTGGTGCTCCCCACGGCCTTCGGCACTGGCAGCGCAGGCAAAGAACACCCGAAAGGGTACCACGCCAAGGGGGCCCAGTCCGCTGGGCACCCCCTTGCCTTCAGATGACGACATGGACGTCGAGCCCTTCCGGCTTCCATCGCAGCGCAAGGAACGGGCTGCGACGTCCAGGCCAGAAGAGAAGGCCAGAAAACCCCTTCCAAGAGTGCAAGCCCCGAAAGACCCTACATAAATAATCACACTCCAGTAGCTCTGAACACATAATAATGGGAAGAGAAAATATTGTTCAATGGAACTGCAGAGGCCTTCTGAATAATCTTGACGACGTTTATGAGATTCTGCATGCCAATCAGCCAAGTATAATGTGTGTCCAGGAAACACATCTGAATTCCAAACACACCAATTTCTTGAATAGTTACATGGTATACAGGAAAGACAGGGATGGCTGCACACACTCTTCTGGCGGTGTTGCCATAATCACCCGCAAATCCTTAGCATGCCACCCTGTCACCTTGAACACCGTCCTTGAGGCTTGTAGCAATACTGCTTAATAATATTATAGGTTGATAACGGTATGCTCCATATACATTCCTCCTGATGTCTCACTTTCGAGCTCTGACTTCGAGGCGCTGGTTGACCAGCTGCCCGAACCATACATCCTGACAGGCGACCTTAATGCTCACAACACTCTTTGGGGCTCTTCTCGCACGGATGCCCGAGGTCGCCTTATAGAGAAATTCCTTACATCTTCAGGAGCATGCCTTTTCAGCAATAAACAGCCTACATACCATAACATAGGACACAACACATACTCATGTCTTGACTTGTCGATTGGCTCCGCAGTTTCTGTTTCCTCTTCTCGAGTGGGGTGTGGGCACTGACCCCTACGGTAGTGACCACTTCCCCACCTCACTCACATACATAGGTAAAGGCCCATGCAGTCCATCTTCCCATAATAGGTTCAATGAAGCACGAGCTAACTGGAATACATTTACAGAGACATCCAAACTACACCACACATCCATAGGACACCTACACGTCGAAGAAGCTACCCAACTCCTCACGGCGCAACATCCTCGACGCCGCCGAAAGTCCATTCCCCACGCCTCTGGTGCCCCGCGCAACCAGCGGAGGCCGTGGTGAAATGAGGACTGTAGGCGGGCGCGAGAGGCCCAGAACAAGGCGTGGGGTATCCTGCGCTGGTACCTCATGTCGGGAAACCTTTTATTGTTCAAAAGGGCTAAGGCGATGGGAAAACGTGTGCGCCGTGAGGCAAAACGAGAGAGTTGGCGCTCATTCGTAACATCCATAAACTCTTACACTGACTCTCGCAAAGTCTGGACACGAATACGCAAACTAAAAGGACAACAAGACACACAGCCTGCCCCTGGTCAGTACAACAGGGGACAAACTGGAAGACCAGGCTAACACACTCGCACAACACTTCCAACACGTGTCCAGTTCAGCACACTACACTAGCACTTTCATGAAACACAAACAATTGGCTGAAAAGAACTCTTTACGTGATAATGATAAGTCAACCCTCCTCTTATAACTCGGAGTTTTCACTCCATGAGCTGAGGACCGCTCTGAGCACTTGTAAACCCTCAGCTCCAGGCCCAGACAACATCACATACACAATGATACAGCACCTACACTCAGACACTCTTCTAACACTCCTCAACCTATATAACAAGATTTGGCTTTCGGGGCACATTCCTCGCTCTTGGAGGGAGGCCATAGTAGTGGCTATCCTAAAGGAAGGGAAGGACCCTTCCTCTCCATCCAGTTACCGGCCCATTGCTTTGACAAGCTGCCTGTGCAAGCTCCTCGAGAAGATGATAAACCGTAGGCTCGTGTACTTTCTTGAGTACAATGGTCTTCTCGAGGGCTGCCAGGCAGGCTTCCGGGCGGGGCGATGCACAAATGATCAACTGGTTTCTCTAGAGGCCTACATAAAGGATGCATTCATTCATAAGCAATACTGTATGACAGTATTTTTGACATTGAAAAGGCATATGATACAGCATGGCGCTACGGCATTCTTAGAGACCTAAAAGCTTTTGGTATCTCGGGTAACATGCTGAACACTCTTTGTAGTTACATGTCTTCACGAACATTTCGTGTCAGGGTCGGTTCGGCACTTTCAAATGTTCACGTGCCGGAGAATGGCGTGCCTCAAGGTGGCGTATTGAGCTGCACCTTGTTTATAGCTAAGATGAACTCTCTCCGAAAGGCACTGCCGCCAACCATATCCTGCTTGATGTATGTAGATGACGTTCAAATATCTTTCAAATCGTGTAACATATCCATTTGTGAACGTCAGGTCCAGCTTGGGGTAAATAAACTTTCTCGCTGGGCAGATGAAAATGGATTTAAACTTAATCCTTCTAAAAGTACCTGCGTTGTATTCTCAAAAAGGCGGGGCATCCTGCCCGATCCCGACGTAAACTCTTTGGTGACTCGATTCCAGTAAAAAGAGAACACAAGTTTTTGGGTGTGGTGTTTGACGAGAAACTCTCATTCATACCCCACATAAAACGACTTAAACAAAAATGCCTAAAAACAATGAATATTCTAAAAATCCTGTCTCACCAATCGTACGGTGCAGACAAACAACTCCTGCTTCGACTTTATGCCGCGTTGGTAGGGTCACGGTTGGACTACGGAAGCGTTGTGTATGGGTCAGCCACAAAAACAGCACTTAAAATGCTCGACCCAGTGCTTCACTTAGGGCTTCGCCTGTCTTGTGGGGCGTTCCGTACCAGTCCTGTCCACAGTCTTTATGCAGAGTGCGACAAATGGTGCTTAGCGTACCAGCGAACTTATGTTGACCTCCTATATGCCTCCAAAATCTCATCAATGAATAACCATCCCTTTAAAACCGGTTTTTAATGATACGTCCACAACTAAACTCTTTTTAAACCGCCCATCTATTGCTGTTCCTTTCTCGCAGAGAGTGAGGGACGAGATGACTATTCATGACGTCTCCCTCTTAGACACATTCAAATCATCTCACACTGATCTTGTAGCACCATGGCATCTTCGTCCTGTGGCATGTGACTTGTCTTTCGTACAATACAACAAGAACAGGACACCAAGAAGTGGGATTTTGCAGCATTTCATGCATCTACAGAATAAATACAGGGCTGCAGAGTTTTTCAGCGATGCATCTAAAACGTCCACTGCGGTGTCTTGTGCTGCGCATGGGCCTAATTTTGAAGCATGTAAAACAATGAATGTTAATACAAGTATTTTTACAGCAGAGGCATATGCATATTTCTAGTTGTAAGTCACATAGTTGAACATCATATTCCTACATCCGTCATTTATACAGATTCGTTGAGCGTCGTCCGTGCATTATCATCCGGAAAGTCATCAAAAAACCATGTCATTAATCTTATCTTCAAAACGATTATGGTAGCTTATTCTTCAAACCTTGGGTTGACTGTGTGTTGGGTGCCAGGCCACTCTGACATTGGCGGTAATGAAGTGGCGGATGAAATGGCCGCCAATGCTGCACTCCGAAACACAGTCGACATGGCAACACTACCTTACACAGACCTCAAGCCACACATTAGACAACAACTCCGTAAAACTTGGCAAGCAGACTGGAGCGAACAGACAGACAACAAACTACACGTAATAAACCACACTTGGGACATACATTACTGACTCACACAACAGGCACATTGAAGTTACCTTAGCTAGGTTACGGATAGGCCATACGCATGTAACGCACTCGCACCTGCTCACGGGATCTCCAAGACCCCTGTGTAGCAGGTGTGGGGAGGGCCTATCCGTAGTCCACATACTCATACAATGCAAGGCACTTGACACAACACGACACAAACACTTCAGAGAACTCTACAGACAACATATTCCCCTACACCCATCTCTGTTTCTAGGTGACGATGCCATGGTTTCTGTGAAACGCTTTTTTAAATATTTGTCAGATGTTAAGTTTTTAAACCTCATTTCCTATCATGCGTAATCATATCTGGAAATACACCAGCCATCACCATTATATTTATTGATCTTACTCTGTCCAGTTTACACATTTTATACATAGCTTTTGTGGTAATCACTTGTTTTCATTAAATAACTTCTCTGGCGCTCTTTGCCCTCGTCGGCCTTGCGCCATTAAACACCAACCATCATCATCATCAGCAAAGAGGACTTCTTCCCAATTCCTGGGATGGAAAGGTAAATTGATGGTTTTGATAGTACCCACAGAGGATTCTGCGAAACCACCATTGGGGCGAAACCTGATGGGATCTTATGTTGGTGTTTTAAAATGGCTGCCGAAAAACTACTTCTCGAACACGTAGTAGGAAGAGCCGATAATGATGGTGTTCATGCTTGTGAAGCATCTAAGGTACACTCGAAGGGGTTCGCCCAAACGAAGTGCATTCATTGGAAAAACACGTGCCTCGGCAATTGTGCCCACAGTAGAGGTACATCGTGGTAGTCCCAAGCATATTGTCACGAAGACAAGGACAAAGCAGTTGTCTTGAATGAGAAATACGTTTATTGGAGCGAACTTGTGCTCCCCTAACAACTCAAAAGAATACAGAGGCGGCGGAGCAGCGGTCAACAAAGTGACTTGCACAGGCGAGTGTCGCCGAATCGTATGCCCCGGCGTCCGCACTGCAGGCTTTTTATCTTTCGGCGCGCGTGGTTCTCGAAACGTCGACTCGCATCGAGAACATAGTAGATCCAAGAAGATTATTCTGGGCTGTTCACGTTAGATCGGAATGCTCTCCCTATCACAACAGATAACACATGCGGCACAGAAAGAAAGAACGGAACACGCGCTTCCCTTGGCGCAGAGATAACGCAGACCGGCGCAGCCGGGCGGTAAAAGCAAAACACAAATAAACCAACCCAATGTATGGTTCGCGGCATTACCCCCCCTCTAAGAGTGCATCGACCCGATGCTAACATAAGCGACAGTCCGAACAAATGAAAATAAAAGTTCGTCATCGTCCGTAGAAAGGTTTTAGGCGAACCACTTGGACGACTTCAGGCCACCTGCGTTGTCGTTATGTGCCGGAGTCACCATCAGGGATCACTTCGTAGGTAAGTTGGCCAACACGTCGTAGAATCTGGTAGGGTCCGAAATAGCGTCGCAGGAGCTTCTCACTGAGTCCGCGTCGTCGGATGGGAGTCCAAACCCACACACGATCCCCTGGTTGGTACTCGGCATCTCGGCGTCGGAGGTTGTAGCGGCCCGCATCCACCAGCTGCTGGTTCGTTATACGAACTCGAGCGAGCTGGCGGGCCTCCTCCGCACGTTGAAGATATCCGTGGACGTCGGCGTTGAGGTCGTCAGTCTTCTACGTGCGGAAGCATGGCGTCGAGCATCGTAGTCGGCCTTCTACCGTAGACAAGCTCGAACGGCGTCAGCTGCGTCGTCTCCTGGATAGCCGTGTTCTACGCAAACGTGACATACGGGAGCACTTCGTCCCAAGTCTTATGTTCAACGTCAACGTACATTGACAGCATATCTGCGATTGTCTTGTTCAGACGTTCTGTTAGTCCGTTCGTTTGGGGGTGGTACGCCGTCGTTCTCGGTGATCCGTGTTGCTGTAGCGTAATACTCCTTGCATCAGCTCCTCAGTAAATGCCGTTCCTGCGGTCTGTGATTAGGACTTCCGGGAGCTCCATGTCGCAGCACAACTGGGCTTATAAAGAACTTTGCCACTTCTTGTGCAGTCCCCCTCGGAAGAGCGGCGGTCTCTGCGTAGCGCGTCATGTAGTCTGTCGCTACGACAATCCACTTGTTCTGTGATCGTGACGTAGGGAACGGGCCTAAAGGTCCATTCCAATCTGTTGAAATGGTCTCGATGGGACGGCGATCGGTTGTAGAAGTCCGGCGGGTCTTGTCGGCGGCGTTTTTCGTCGCTGGCAGTCACGGCAGCTCCGGACGTAGTGGGTGACGTCAGAGGTAAGGCCGGGCCAGTAGTACCTCGCCTTGATTTTTCCAATAGTGCGGGCTGTGCCGAGATGTCCGGAAGACGGGTCGTCGTGGCACGCTTTCCAAAATTTCGTCACGAAGGTCCGCGGGGATGACGAGAAGGTAATTCGCTCTTGTTCCGGGGCTGAAATTCTTCTTCACGAGGACGGAGTTTCTCAGGCTGAATGCTGGTAAGCTGCGTTTGAAGGTCGTAGGAACGGCAACGTTGCATCCCTCGAGGTACTCGATTATGACGCGTAAGTCGGGGTCGGCACGCTGCTGGGCGGCTAGGTTGCTGTCCGTCACGATCCCGAAGAACGCGCTGTCTTCATCAGAGTCTTGTGGTGGTGGGTCGACGGGGGCGCGGGACAGGCAGTCGGCGTCGGAGTGTTTCCTGCCAGATTTATAAACGACTGTAACGTCGAACTCCTGCAGGCGCAAGCTCCACCGCCCAAGACGGCCAGAGGGGTCCTTCAAATTGGCGAGCCAACACAGCGCATGGTGGTCTGTTACAACCTTGAATGGCCTTCCATACACGTATGGGCGAAATTTTGAAATCGCCCATATAATAGCCAGGCACTCTTTCTCAGAGGCTGAGTAGTTTCTTTCGTCCTTGGACAGACCACGGCTGGCATAGGCGATTACTTTCTCGCATCCGCTTTGCTTTTGTACGAGGACGGCACTCAAGCCTATATCACTGGCGTCCGTGTGCATTTCCGTTTCGGCATTTTCGTCGAAATGAGCGAGCACGGGCGGGCTTTGTAGGCGTTTTTGCAGCTCGCAGAATGCTTTTTCTTGGTCGTTTTCCCAGCTGAAAGGGGTGCTGTCTTTCGTCAAGCGCGTGAGTGGCTCTGCAATGCGTGCGAAGTTTGCGACGAAGCGCCGGTAGTATGCGCACAGCCCGAGAAATCTTCGCACGCCCTTCTTGTCTTTCGGCCTAGGGAAGTTCGCGATAGCTGAAGTTTTTGCCGGGTCAGGTAGGACTCCCGCGGCGTTGACGACGTGGCCCAAGAACTTGAGTTCCTCGTATGCGAAACGGCACTTTTCAGGCTTCAGCGTCAACCCCGACGTACGAATGGCCTCGAGTACAGACTCCAACCTTGCAAGGTGTTCGTCGAAAGTCCGGGCGAATACCACTACGTCGTCGAGGTATACGAGGAAGGTGTGCCACTTAAGGCCAGCTAGCACAGTGTCCATGACTCTTTGAAACGTCGCTGGTGCTGTGCACAGCCCACACGGCATCACCTTGAACTCGTATAGGCCGTCTGGGGTTATAAATGCAGTCTTCTCTCGGTCTCTCTCGTCCACTTCAATTTGCCAGTAGCCGGTCTTCAGGTCCATCGGTGAGAAGTACTTCGCGTGGCAGAGGTGGTCGAGGGCGTCGTCGATTCGGGGGAGGGGGTACACGTCCTTTTTCGTGATTTTGTTCAGTCGTCGGTAGTCAACACAAAACCTTAATGTGCCGTCTTTTTTCTTTACGAGTACGACGGTCGCAGCTCAGGGGCTTTTCGATGGCTGTATAATGTCGTCGCTGAGCATGTCGTCGACTTGAGTCCGGATGGCTTCCCGTTCGTGTGAAGAGACGCGGTACGGTGACTGTCGGGTAGGTCGGGCTCCATCTTCGGTTATTATTCGGTGCTTCGCTAGAGGGGTCTGACGTAGTTTTGCGCTCGACGAAAAACATTCGCTATAGCGACGCAGCAACGCCAATAATTTGTTCCGTTGTTCTCGCGGTAGCGCCGGATTCACGTCGAAGGGCTGCGGGAGCTTGAAGGTTTCTACGGGGGTGCGTTCAAAGTCGGCGACCGCGATCACGTCAATTGCTTCTTGCGTTTCTTCGAGGAATGCAATTGCCGCGCCCTTGTTTAAATGCTGGTACTCCTCGGTGAAATTAGTAACCAAAATGTGGGATTGGTGTTCCTTGAAGCGCGCAATGCCTCTTGCAACAGACACACCGCGGTCGAGAAGCAACCTTTGGTCACTCTCCACGATAGCGTCAACGTCAGGAGCAGCACCTTCACAGTAGACGGTGATCATCAAACTTGCGCGGGGTGGCAGGGTGACATGATCATCGGCTATCCTTACAGCTGCACGGTGTTCGGGGTTCGGTGCCGGCGTCATGGAGTGATCGGAGGAAAAACTTATCGACTTGGTCTGCAGATCAATTATTGCGCCGTTGTCCGTCAAAAAGTCCATTCCGAGAATTACGTCGCGGGAGCACTTAGGCAAGATGACGAACGCGTCAGGGTACGTCGTGCCGTCTATGGTGACGCGCGATGTGCACGTTCCACTTGGCGTCACGAGGTGGCCTCCTGCTGCGCGTATATGCGGACCGTCCCATCTGGTCATAACTTTCTTCAGTTTAGACGCAAATGGTCCGCTCATTACCGAATAGTCAGCTCCCGTGTCTACGAGGGCGACTACGTCAAATCCGTCGATGGACACCTTGACGTCAGATGCAGTCTTCCTCGAGTTCCGGGTTCGTCGGGGCGTCGTATCTCTGCTTGTACGTGTTGACGGTCGGGCACTGTGCATCGTCGTTGTCGTCGTCTTCTCAACGGACGTCTCGGTCAGGTCGGGTACGCGTCGCGCCGTGTAGCTGTCGACGTGTTCAGGAGTCTCGTCAGGGCTGGGTCGGGTCGTCGGGATGAGGGCATGTCGTGAATCACTGTCTTCGGTGCGTCCTTGCGTCGTTGGAGGGTTTCCAGTATTTCGCCGAAGAGCAACTTCACCTCCAGAAGTTGCTGCTTTTAGTTTCCCCGCGTGGGCTGGGGGACCTTCCACGTGCGAAATCAGCATTGCTACGGTGGTTAGGCGACTGGTATGGCTAGGGCGATGGCGATCGGTGTGAGCGGGCTGGTCCTCGGTTGGTGTTGGACAGGTATTCGTCGATCTCAGTAGGGCGCTGGCCGGGTCGGGGGTGTGGGGCGTCGACGGAGAAACCACGCAGTCCGAGTCTCCTGTACGGGCAGCGACGATAGATGTGATCGGCCTCCCCGCAATGGTAGCACAGCGGACGATGATCTGGCGTTCGCCAAACGTCAGTCTTCCTCGGCGTCTGGGTTTGGGCTGTGTACGGCGGTACGGTCGACGGCGGCGAGAGTGGGGACGGCGGCGAGAGTGGACGGCGGTACGGTGGAGCTTGTTATAGACGGGTTGGAGCAGGGCGGGGTCGACGAACAGCCGCAGAATAGGTCATCGCCTGTGGCTCGCGGGGTGCCTCGGATGGCATAGAAGTGCCCAAAGCGTGTTGAACCTCTTCGCGGATGACGTCAGTCAGGGAAGCCACTTGAGGTTGCGGCGTCGTCGGAAAAAGCTTCCGAAGCTCCTCCCTGACCACTGCTCGGATGGTCTCACGCAGTGTGTCGGAGCTTGTAGCCCCGGCACCGATCGTCTCGGAAACCATCACGTTGACCGGGCGATCGTACTGCCTCGTTCGAGCTTCCAGCGTCTTCTCCATCGCGGCCGCCTCAGACGCGAATTCGGCCACAGTCTTGGGAGGATTGCGGACAAGGCAAGCAAAAAGCTCCTGCTTTACCCCTCGCATGAGAAACCTTAGTTTTCTTTTCTTCTGTCATCTCCGGATCCGCACGTCGAAACAACCTCTTCATCTCCTCAACAAAGATCACTACCCCTTCGTTGGGGTGCTGCGTTCGAGTTTCGAGTAAAAGCGCTGCGCGTTCTTTTCTGACCACGGTAGTGAAGGTCTTAGTGAACACGCTTTTGAACTGAGCCCAGTTGGTCAAGGAGCTCTCGTGGTTCTCGAACCAAGTGCGAGCCGAATCTTCCAAGTAAAAGAAAACGTGCCGGAAACGTTTCTGCGTCGTCCCACCTGTTGAATTTCCGGACGCGCTCCAGTTTTTCCAACCATTCTTCTGGGTCTTCTGCGGGGGCTCCTCGGAATGATGGCGGTTCCCGTGGCTGCTGCAGAACGACAGGAGGATTGGCTTGGTTGAGCATGGCGCTGGTTGCGACGTTTTTCTTCTTCGTCTTCTCCGGTAGTAGACCGAACTTGGGTGGTAAATCTTGCACACGGAGGCTGGCTCTTGTTGGACTGGTTTGGCGGCTTCCAGAGGTTGTAGTGGGCATGAAGGGTGCGTACCCCGCACCTCCACCAGATTGTCACGAAGACAAGGACGAAGCGTTGTCTTGAATGAGAAATACGTTTATTAGAGCGAACTTGTGCTCCCCTAACAACTAACAAAGAATACAGAGGCGGCGAAGCAGCGGTCAACAAAGTGACTTGCACAGGCGAGTGTCGTCGAATCGAATGCCCCGGCGTCCCGCACTTGCAGGCTTTTTATCTTTCGGGCGCGCGTGGTTCTTGAAACGTCCGATTCGCATCGAGAACATAGTAGATCCAAGAAGATTATTCTGGGCTGTTCACGTTAGATCGGAATGCTCTCCCTATCACAACGGATAACACATGCGGGCACAGAAAGAAAGAATGGAACACGCGCTTTCCCTTGGCGCAGAGATAACGCAGACCGGCGCAGCCGGGCGGTAAAAGCAAAACACAAATAAACAAACCCAATGTATGGTTCGCGGCAATATTCTGAGGGCTTGTGCTAGCAAACCCTCCTATGTGCGCCGGGAAGAAGTTCGCAGGTTTGAAATGGCTTGCAGGCTGTAACGAAGATGCCCTAAAACAGGCTCCGGTACAACTGGAGAAGAGCACTCTCAGATGCACCCCATCTCATCCCCGCCACGAAGCGAAGAACATGTACAAGGCTTGCAAGTTTAGTCTTCAACGAGGCGATGTGTTTCGTCCACAACAGACCGCGGTCTACAGTCACTCCCAAAAATCTGTCGTGCGTGACGTAAGGTATCAGTGTCCCCTCAATAATGATAGGATACCGGAGCATCGACTTTCTGGTGAATGCAAGAACGGCGCATTTTTCTGGCGCTAAACTCAGGCCTTGATGGCACAAGTACCGAGACGTCGTTCTTGCGGCTCGCTGTAAACGGGCTCGCAGCTGCGGTCGATTTACACCAGAAGTCCAGATGCAGATATCGTCAGCGTACATAGTGACTCTGACGTTTTCAGCCATTTCGTCCACGAGACCGATTAGGGCAATATTAAAGAGGGTGGGGCTCAGTACTCCTCCTTGTGGAACACCACAGATTAACCTGGTGGAGTCCTGTGTCACCGGCAGACGTGGACATGAAGATTGTCCGACCAGTAAGGTAACTGGAAATCCACTCATAGAGTAGGCCGCCTACACCCACAATCTCTAGAGCATCCATAATCGCACTTTGGAGCACGTTAATTGTCATAGGCGCCTTTGATGTCGAAAAACAATGCGCCCGCGATTCGGCGACGGTTTCTTTCTTGCTGCACTGAAGACACCAGATCGATGACACTGTCTATAGAGGATCGTCCTCTTCGGAATCCTGTCATGACATCCGGGTAAATGTTGTTTTTCTTAAGAAACCATTCGAGTCGGGCCAGCACCATTCTCTCCATAACCTTTCCGATGCAGCTTGCCAATGCGATGGGTCTATATGAGGACAGCTCCAAGGGGAATGTTCCTGGCTTCAGTAGAGCTACCACACGACTGCATTTCCAGTGGTTGGGGACAGAGCTGGAGATCCACGTTGCATTGAACCATGATAAGAGAGCTTTCCGACCTTCGCTGCCAAGGTTTCGCAGTACGCAGTACCGTACACCATTAGGTCCTGGAGCATATGAATGGCAGGAGGCTCAAAGATCGGCATGCAGCTCTTGCATCGAGAATGGAACGTTGAGGCGGTCGTCTGTGGTCTGCGGTGTACGCCTTTGTGTACGGGGAAGCAGGGCGTGGGATCCATCAACAAGCATTTTGCAATATGCTTCAGCTACCTCTACTTCGCTTTTTCCTGTGCTTAGATGACTCTTCAGCTACGATGGGCGATTCGCTTTTCTCTACGGGTAAAAAAAATGTCAGGATGAAGCAATTGTGCAAGCCGACGAGAAAGAATGTCGTGGCCGCTACGCTAACAGAAATCTCGAATTGATTTTGACTCTTTGAACGTTATATCAAAACCGCCATTTTGTACGCAGCAATGGCCTGAACACCGGCTGAATTGACGTTTGGGCGCTGTTCTTCCTATTGTGATTTAAAATAAATCTACGTCACTCAGATTGTCAACACAAAAGCAGCCTTCTATTCTAACAATAATATTTGCTTTGAAAAGACTATGACCGTCTTCTGTAGCAGTGTCGCCATCTGAAAATTATAAGCTACTACTGGGGTGACTAGAGCAGATTTTCGTGAAATCTCAGCATTCTGGCAGAACACCCTTGATGTCCTTTAGGCTTTTTACATGTGTGCCCATAGTACCTTTGCGTTTTAAAATTGGACTTCGGGATTGAAACAAACAGTGCTACTTCTGCGGATCCAGTTCCCTGCTATGTTGTCGCATCTGAGTGGGAGCTGACGTAAACGTGGTGATAGAAACTTTTATATATTCGCATTTCCAGGAAGTTGTACACCTTTCCCGAAAACTGGAAAATATTCACTTTGCGTAATACCTGAAGTACCATTTATGTGAGGGAGGAGTACTGATTAGCGTTGCATGACAGCTTCCAAGGGTCAGAAATGCTTTTTTGCATCATAAGATAACAAAACCTGGGAAAGCAAGTACTGGGTGACAAGACCAGAGCCCCGTTCAGGGACGATAGGCCACTGTATTGAGCCTCTCTGAGGCCATCGTCAGTCAGACGGCATGGGCGAACACAGAAAAGCTGAAGACAGTGCACAAGCTGGGCACATATCCGAAGCATGCAGGTCAGGCCAAGCGCCAAGATTCGATGACCCTTTTCTCTTCTATTAAAATTCCAACACCAGGAGCAGGGATACAGTAAGGATCGGCGAGAAAAATATAATAAAGGGTGATAAGGACGGTGAAGAATCATGAAGGATGTGGGGAAGTATCATCGGCTGATAAACCACGTACAGCTAACGAGAGAGCAAAATTGTGCGTAATTTTCCTGAGCTTCTCGTGTTTATACATATACTCTCTTTGGTTCTCCAGTAGTAACAACATCGGACGCTAAAACATTTACCTAAAAGCATTACCTGAACAATGCCAGTGAAATGCGCACATCCCACATCACACGGCCGGTGTTGGTACGATAAGGTTCCAGAAGTATTTTTAACTATGACATACCCTTCAATTTGCTATGTGCTAGCGAATCAGCAACGTCTTAGTACTAGTGCTATGAGTGGCAATACGATCAACCGGCCTGAGCATTCGTGATAATCACCTAGCGAGAATATGCCACCTCTCCCGAGACGTCCGAAACCATACGCAAAGTAAGTTTTAATTACAGTCGCACGCATTCACGCGCGAATACTTTGCTCGTGGGAAGCTCGCAGCAGCATACTTAAATCTGGGGGGAACAGAAGCTCACTCAAAAACTATAATAGCGTATTGCTGCCCACACGCAAAGCGGCGCACTTTGCCTCCACATTGTGCAAAGAAATCTACCTCCTGTTCTGGGAAATAATGCGTTTCGCAATTTGCCCTTCGCGAGCAGGAAGATGGTATTCCTGAATTGGCCACGAGCAAAGCGCGAGCGCGAGCATTGGCCACGAGCAAAGATGGTATTCCTGAATTGGCCACGAGCAATCGAAACGCCATAATAAAGAGGCCACCCATCAACAACTGGTAAGCATGCATCTTTCCCTCCACTCTCAGGGCCCGATACCGCCCCACTCCTCTTAGCAGACGCCTCCCTACACCCGCTAGCCACGAACCAGTCCCTAATCAAACACATCCGTCTTCTCCCTACCAGGGAATGAAGAAACAAATACAATAACAGGACATTGGCGAACTTTCACAGCCCCTTCGCGCTCGACATGATGGATCATCTAACAACGTATGAAATACGGGTATGTCCCGGGGATTCACAAATAGCGTTAGTCAGGCGGAAGCCCATGCCTGAAATACAACCCAGTATTTACAACCTTCGACCTATCTTCCAACGCCATGCGCAGAAAAAATGTTGGAGCATGGTTTCTTAAAGAGACTAAAAATATACCTTAGACAGAAATATAAAAAAAGCTGTCCAATAAATGTTTGTCTTCTGAGCTCATCTGTCAAGTGAAGAAGTTCCTCCCGAGGTCAAAGAAGAAGGAACACTGCCTGGAATAGCAACTCACTGATAGACATCTATTTCTGCATGCCGACAAAGCATTTGACAATGTTAACTATAACGCGATTCTTCCTCAACATAATCCCTGCACTGCGGGCATCGAACATTTCAATTTCGCCAGCTCGAATGTCAATAGTGAAAGTGAGAGTCCTCATCTACAATGCTCGGAATCTGAGGCAACCACAAAAGGGCAGCAAGATTCAACCTGTTTAGGATTTTTCTGATCGCTCACCTCTCTTATAAGATTCTACATCTAACCTGAACTGGGGCCTATTTATAGACGAAATTACAATTCGTCGTCTAAACGGTATTTTTAGGGCAACTGCAAACTGCAGCCTCCGTGGTCAATATATGCGCAAGTCCTGTCGTTTTCAAAGGGTTCCAGAGATAGCCCCAACTATTCCTTGTTCCTACAAAAAATATAATCCCACCTTGACCCCCGTCTCCTTCAACATAGAGGCACATCGTTTCCTAGGTGCTTATCGACACCCATAGTGTGACCTTTTAGGCCGGCTGAGCGAACTTCCTCCTTATGACAGAACTCAAACATACCTATCACCGATTCACACACAGACTTTAAAGTGAAACCACCAAATTAAAGAGAATGTCCAGCAGAGGCAAGCTTCACCGAATCCAGGCATTCCTAGTCTCCAAAATGCTTAAACCATGAGTCACAGCTTATACCAAGAAGGTCGATAATATGAGTGTGAAAGCATACAAGCTCGACTTCGATCTTATTGTAAACAGGGTCACCTACATTACATTATTCCCGGGCAACCATTCCACGTTTGGCGAAATAACCACAGACCATTTTTGAGAGCTCGAAAATTGAGGGTCACGGCTGGGGGTGAAGAAATGATTACCCTGATTGGAGTGGGGCTCACAGCCGCTATATAGCGTCGGCCTTAAGAACGGGTGAGGGTATTTTGCTTATCGAACCGTTCCCCCGCAAAACATATACCATGTTTATTGCTACTCACGGAAGAAAATTACAGAGAAAGGCCGTTTACAAAAACTCCAAGAAATTTGCGACCATTGCATACGCACACGTAGCTTTTTATCCGGGCCTATGACCATTGACGGCCGTGCTCCTCCAATTCAATGAACCTATCACCAGGCTCAAGACACCCATGTTCGATCATTTACGGGCGGAACAAGCACCCATCGAACTCGCTACGACGGAATCTGGATACGAAACCATCCGGACTTGATCGCAGAGAGTGTGAAGCAACATTTTGTGGGGCAAGTTTCCCTGGGCAAACCAAATAATTTATCCACGCCCACTCCACAGAAACACCATAATTAGTGGCTCTCTCATCCCGCGAAACATAATCGCCTACCTAATGTGGAGGCATTTATTTTTGCGGTCTTCTGGAACAAACCAGGAGAAGCTGATTCTACGCATCACACGGCTTTATAACCTAGTAGGATAGCTCAGAAGTCAGTACGGACATGGCTATGAAAACATGAAGAGCATCTACGACATGGAGACTCCGACGCGGACAATCTAACACGGAAACTCTCACACCCTTTTAAGTGTCATATATTGCTCCTATCACAATATCCCCAGATATGCCGCTTGTGCGAAGCCTCCGGGGTCCTTCTTCGTATAAAAGAAGACTGCGACCACGCCACACTTCCCCCGCTTCATGAATTTGATCCTTAGAACCTTTTGAAGGATTTATGACCAGAGCACATCATTAATTTTCAATGATCAATGTGGCCGCATGTTCAGGGCTGGTGAAGCACGGAGAAGTCATCAAACGGTCTTGTAATAAAAGATGCCCCCATCTCTTTTAAAAACCAGCATGTTTATTTTCTCTCTTAATGTGGTGACTGTGGTCGTGCCAGTGTCGTAAGAGAATTCAAAATGCCTCTATTCACATATGAAACAGCGATACACATTGCCCCCTTAAAAGTATGAAAATGCATCTTCCACAACGTTCTCATAGTTCTGTTGTCTATTTGGAGGGTATCCCTGCGCGTCGTCGATGTGAATGCAAGTGTGAATATGCCGCTAGATTTTGAACAAACCAACGCATTTCATATTGTATAAATAACTGTGCCTCTGGAACAAGCTGTACCCGACAAAACACAGCCGCTTTTGCAAACGCTACCAGCACAGCGGCCCACCATATCGCATCTTATTGGGGGGCCCTAGACTCTGCTAGCTGCACCAAGCCCCGATCGTTCCTTTCACCAGAGTGCCGAGTTGCTGCCAAGACATCAACTCATATACCAAGAAACGTCGGTGGAGAGCGTTAGGATGGCTGGAAAGCTCCATACGGTAAGGGACAGCGCGCTCCTCTTCCACGGTGTGTGCCTTTCACATCAGGAACTAGCTGTTTATTAGAAATTTATTCATGACATTGATCACTGGAGCTCTCTAAAAACCTTTATTTGGGTGCTCAGTACATATACGCACTTTTGTGTTGTCAAAGGGTTATCATGAATTTTTTCCGCTTACGACAACGGAAAAAGAACGAGCATTCGGAGAGCGAAAGCGCTAGTAACAAGACTCTGGTCTCAGCGAAGGTACAGCGCCACTGAATGAGACAACGGCGATCGTAATGCAGAGCCAATGCAGGAAGGCAAGCTCCGAGCATGGCTGCCGTTGACGAGAGGCATTAGAAACCCAACGCAGCCTAGACACAAATACCACAATCTCACTACATCGCAGCGGAGCAACCACAAAACTTGTGCGTGCATTTATAGATAGAAAAGAGTGATCAGCGGGGATTCAGCGTTATATTGTGGTATGCCGTTGAGGGCTATAGACGTCAGAAATGACCCAAACCTTGAATTAAAAAGAGATGAACGTTGTTTAGAACACCTGTACGCTGAACGTTAGGGCCACGTAATGTTAAGCTTAGTAAAAGAAATAAGAAATCCGTAGTTTAACATGCCGTACCTACACCTGTGCTATGAGTCTTGGCGTAGTAGAGGGCTGCGGATCAATTTCCACTACCTGGGGGTTTCACGAGCGCCTAAATCTCGACACACGGGCATTTGTGCTTTCGGGCTCCGTACACAAGGGCAATAACTAACTTGTAGAGGTATATTGGCCAACGCGTCTCCCCGTAATGTTTCATTTCATCAGAGTCCCAGTACTCACGCCGTGTTACATACTGAAGAAGGGCACATACCCAGAAGATATACACTGACCCAAAGCTGACCCGGGGTTTTCGCACTTGGAGTTGGTGCAAAAAAATTGTGCAGTGTTATATACATACACACACCGGGTACCCGCAAAGGAATCTTAGCCAACGGTTTCCCTCACTTTTCAATTCGACCGTATTGCAATACAGACACAATGTGGCGAAAAGTATAGTTTAAGTAGATATACTGTTACAGGGCACACACGATCACCACGTGATATACCCTGATTCACAGCGTTATTGAGCCCACAATATTTCGTCTCCTCTACGGCACCTGTCGGGGGGTAAAGGGGGGTCGCACACGATCTCTTTGAACCTAGCAAATTGCGTTCACTAATCGCGCATCGGAATCACTTATGCTAATCTCGCAAAGTGTAAAAGGGCAAATAAATCAAACGAAGCATAGAAAATTAAAACAGGCGCCACCCCAGATTCCATTCTGTCCTGGGGTTTTCTGTTACTCGTGCGCGAGAAATAATTACCCGTCCACTTTCTCCCACCGGGGACCAAACACGGATGAGAGGCCTTGCTGTTCGCGCTCGAACTATTGGGGATTGGGTGGCGACATTTACGTGGCTAAAAGGGGATGTATCGACACACCCCCGAAATGTCACGCTGTTATAAGTTGCGCAAGCGTTCTACCTAAAAAACGTACACGGACGAGCTTGGGGTGTAGAGTTAGCTACAAAAAGAACACATTTCGAAGGAGCACTCAAACAGAAACTATCGAGAGTCGCTGAATCGAATGGCGTGACACTCATCTTAGGAGGCTGTTGCGTCTGGAACATTTAATTACGTCGAAAACATCCTCGAAGGGGGAAGAGCAATCAAGCTGAGTAGAGGGCTTCTTATCAATACAAACGGACGTGGCTAAATGAAAGCGGCAGGACCCTTTCAGCACCGAACGAGGCAGCACTGTAACGTTTGGCGCTGCAAAAGAAAGCACACAAAGCGAGCTGTCCCAGGGCACTGGCTCGGAGGAACATGCTGCAAGGAAGTTATTAAAGTATTCCTCAAGTCCTCATTTCTGGAATTTCTATCCTGAACCATTCGCAAGCTTTAATAACCATTACAGCTTTCTTGCGCGAATACGTCGACACCCCATATGCGGAAGTAATATAGGATTCAGTACGTTATGTATCTGGTACTCTCCCTGAGACAGACATGGCAGTTGCGCCTAATGCTTTCGACTTCACGTGTAGCAAAAGTATACACTGATCAATAAAAACGACTGATGTTCGGATGGAAGGTGAATGGAACAGTGCTCGCCCAGAGTGAGAAGCGATCAGGAATCTGCACGCAACGACCGCTCCTTAGTCCTGTGGTACCAAAGTGCCCTGAGTGAGTTTGTGGTGGCAGTCGAACTGCACTAGTTGGTCAAGCCACATACCAATGCCTACATCACTATTTTGAGCTGGCTAATTCCGCAATAGCAATTATGTAAAAAGCAACGCGCCCTTGCATAAACCATCCTGTGTAATTCAATCGGAACGCGAATGTTCGCTGGCTGTGCATTTTGTGTACCTAAACACTTTGACATGTGCCACAATGTAAGCGTAAACTTAGCTTACTGTACCTCAGTTGCGCGTGTTCTGGCATGTCTTAATTGTGACCATCACGGCAACTAGGCTTTCTAATTTCTTACGAAAATTTCGTAAGAAATTAGAAATACGGAGAAACAATAAATGAGCATATTCTCATCACACACAGGGCTCAGCAGCGAAGCTTTAATGTACGGCATGTGTGTACACGTGTACTACTCTTTATGGTTCGTTGAAATGATTTACAGTGATGTTAGCCTCTCGTAGGTCAGTACATTTTGTGTCGTTGTAAGCACGAAACAGGCAAGACGGACCTGTTCCGCCCAAAGCGCCGAGCACTTGCTTCAGGCTAAGTAGGCAGGCGGCATAGACCTGAGTATTCATGTAAACAAAAAAAAAACACAAATTAGGCATGGCAACCGCATGATAGATTATAAGGCACCGGTGAACTATGGAACCGCCCCGCCCCCCCACCCAATCTGTTCTCGTAATAATTAAGTTTGCAGCTGCTCTCATTAGGGGAGGTGGTTGACGTTAATCGAGGGATAGCGCTTGCGCTGTGATAAGGAGGACACAGCAGTTCTTGCCCAAGACACCGAGGATGTTCCAGGACCCAGAAGTTGCCACCAGCGAAGCCGAGGGGAAGCTACAAGCCCGCCCATACAACGAAGAACGTATAATACCCGGCCCCGTCAGCATATGTTGTGGTTTACAACAGCTTCTTTGGACATCCAGTTTCGCAGGCCTGGACGGAGCCCATTCTTTTTTGCTTAAGCGTTCTGAATTTGTGTTATTTCATTCATTTTCATGTTCACAGCGCCAATTTTTCTTAGATTCCGGCTTTTAGGGAATACGTTTCACGCGTGGCCCCCAATTTCAAAATAGCTTCCGGCCGGTTTTTCCAATGGCTAAGTTGACACAGCTGGTCCTGGCCTACCAACTACGCCTGCTTGTTGCTTTTGACCAAAATTGCCATACCTTCCTAAAGAAGCTTGTGAGAAGCGCGAAAACTTCCTCACATCATAACTGTGAAAAAAGGGTGTCAAAACCTTCGCTACAAATGCTCCGAATCGACAGTCAAACCTGCCCAGACGCAAATCGCAAACGAAGAAGAAACTGAAGCGAAACGTTTTTCGTACACTAAGTACGCACCTACTAACGCCCTAAACGTACAAAGATACGGGGCTTATGAGATAAATGTATACTGTTGTAACCTTCTTCTTGAAGGATGCGTGTACTGTCTTATCTTATACACTTTCATTTTGCGCTATTTTCAAGTAAACGTTTTGACAGAATGGAAGCACGGTGTCACGCACGGGCGGTATGTACAGAGCTTTTATCAGAGCTGTTCGGTCGACCATCCAGTCTATTGAGAATGTAAAAGCCCTTGACAGGAATCCCTTCGGTCCCACTAATAAAAATTTCCCTTAATAGCATCCGGCAGGTGTTTGCAATTGCCTTGACGGCGCAGCTTGTTATTCACCACCACCAGCCCCTGCGCGTTGTTAGAAACAAGTAAAACAGTTTCACTCAACCCGAAAGTGGCCGGAAGTGCAGAGCAGTGATTCGCCAAAGGGTATTTGGTGCCGTTGTCCGCTTACTGCTACCACCCCTCACTGTCCTTTCTTTCCTCTCTCACTCTTCTCTTGATGAATTGAACACAGGTTTTGTCCAATGCACTTCAAATTTCGCGCCTTCACCGTTCTCGCGCGCCCTCTGCATGGAACATCACGAGCGGGAGTTCTGTTCCTTTTGTCCTTTCTTTCATCTGGCACGTCCTGGAGCCTTGCTCCGCCGTTTTGAATGGATAGTTTTTGTATTCCGCTGCCACTTTTTTTTTCGGTACTCTCGTAAACACCAACCCAACGTGCGTTCCTAACTACATGGACGCGGGGGCTGTCGGTTAGTTACATAAATTTTGCCTCAAATGTACTTGCAGTTTTTTTTTTCGCTAAATGACGGAGGACGAGCATGGCAAGTACCGCCATTTCAGGAAATTTGAATGAAAGGTACTAGAGACCGGAACGTAAGAAAAGAAAAATCTAGAATTTAGGCGCCTGAAATAGGCACCGAAAGTGCCTTTAAAGTATATTCAGGCGCCAAATACTATCGGTTCGCATACATAGGCTTCATTGGGGTTACTTCAGCAATGTATTTTTCAACAAATTTTTGACTTGGCACAAAACACAGGAGACTGTGGTGTGGGAAATTATTTTATTTTCAACGTGGAAATTAGTCACACAAACGTTTTTATTTAAAGATATTTACGTGGCATGTAGAACCAAATACGGCTTAAAAGTTTGACAAGCCATACCCATCTAAGCATAAAACAACTTTTTCATAAAACAACTTTTTCTTGGCGCTCTTTGCCCTTAGTCCGCCTTGCGCCCGAAAAATCCGACCATTATCAAGGCGGGCCTTTAAAGTTTCTGAACACTGAAAACTTTACTTTGAGCATGAGGATGTGGTACTGGTTTCTTATGAAACGATCTTGCTCGTCGTTATCGCTTCTTCTATGCTCACGCAATTGTTTCCATCGCGTCCGTTCCGGTACAAGCTCGATGATCTCACCCACGCATGTTTCCCTTAATTCTAACATCTCTACAACGTGGTTTTTTACGCTTGTTTATCAGGTTACCAGCGAAAGATTTCTGCGTACGGTAAATTACTTTAGCATTGCCATATAAAGCTTCTCCTGAACACGCCAAAGAAAAATGATGAAACAGGAAACGGCACGTGATTACAACTCTAGCCGCTCGAAATTTCCCACGTGCACTGTATCGTCAATATCCGGCGAGGCCATAATGAGAGATGCAGGACGGGCTCACAATGCCCAAAATACCAGCATATTCGATCGGACATTGAAAATTAATGCTTTCGCATTCACTAAACCGCAAGGAAAGCTTCGATGTCCCCATAGGCATCTTAGTATTCCGAAATTTTGCGTACATGTTTTTAGAAGCACGAGGAAGGCGTAAACTCTCTGCAGCTCGTATTTTGGATAACTGCAACGCCGAATTTTTTAATGCATGAGTAATGTAATATCTTTGCGTAAATTCTGGCGTGAAAAAAATCAGACACGCTTGAAATTGAGATACCCAGGAAACAGCAAGAAAACATGAAAGGAAAAAAACTGAGTAACAGCTGAGCTGGTGGTCTTCCTAGTTTCAACTTCTCTTTTTTGAGGTTTGCAGCATTTTTGAAGAAAAATGGTTAACCATTGAAGACTTTTACTTGCGAACTGAGTCATATAAAAGTACACGATCCACCCTTCTGATGCACAAACTTCAAACTGCCGTAGTCCGACGCCGAAGTGCACTTCAACTCAAAGTCGAATGCCAACTCCAACGCTATGAACCCAGAGGAAACGATGACGCTCCGACTTCGATAATAGTGCATCGAAATAGGCGCCGGTGTCTCAACGTTACGGACCCAGGGTCTATTTTTACCGCGGGAAGCGTTTTCTTTTAGGCACGCCCGCCCCACACCTGCACGTCGGCTCCTTGCCTCCTCGCCACTTTGCCTTGCGCTCCTTGGCCTAGCAGTTTCATCCTCTACGCTTTGCCTCATCGAGTTTTTAGTGACGCCAAGCTCGGGCGCAAGTCAAGCTTAGCAAGTCTGATGTTCAAATTTCTACAACGTCTGCGTGTTCGACCCCGGGTGTTAGCGTCACTCTGCTCTAGATACGAAGTGAGAACAGTGGATTCCTTAGAACAGTATAGAAAAGAGCTGGAATGTGGACAGCAAACCCCTACATTGCGTAAGATTGCGTGACAAGATGTTCTGGGCGTCTACCTGCACTGGAAGAGGATGTGGACTCCGACCGAAAATTGCACGTTGGATTCAAGCGGCAACCATAGAGAATAACGAGATCGTGAGATTGCGTCGATCCTTCTGTGGGAGTGTAAACTATATCATGCTATACAGCGAACGAATGCCGTACGAGCAATAACAAGCGTGGCTCGCGAACTCATAAGCATGTTAGGCATGTTTGCACAAACGGATAAGCTAAGGCCAAAGGAAAAAGAATTACGTGCAAGCATAGCCTACCTTGATGGAACTAGGGTCTCAGGTACAGTTTCGCTGACGAGACACTATAGCTGGCTGCCCTGACATGGAGCGTCTACGGTAAGTCTTGGAAGTGTGGCTTTGCGCAGCCTCGACTGTGCGAGGGTCGCATTGGCTTGCTTTCACTCCAGAACATCTCATTTGAATTTTCCCTACCCCCGCAGCACGCATAGCGCCATCAGCCAGTGCGGCTTCTGTCAAGAGGAGGAAACAATTGACCACTTCCTGTTCTCTTGCCGGTAGTTGTCCTCCCTCCGAAATCGTTAGCTGGAGGTTCTCCTCCGGCGCCTGGGTCTCGCCGTATCGGTGCCTAATTCATTGTCATTTGGGGATGGTTGGGCTTGGTTGGGGAAGTCGGGCTTGGCTTGGTACAACGAGGATGTTTGTCGCGCTCTTCACACTTTTATTGCCTAATAAGTTTGCTTTCCTTGTTATTCAATCGCATAGCCAACTTTAACCATTTATTAAAATACCTGTTGGCAATCATTATTGAATTTTTTTTTGAAATTGTTAGCATCACATACCCCCTATTATCGCACTTCTGTTTTCCGTTAGTTTAAAACTGATTCATAAGCTTCTTCAACAATGAAACCACAATCAGACTAGGCCAATTCTTCAGAGTGAGTATGCGCCATTCTTGTTATGGCTCCAACGAACCAACGAACGAAGAAAGAGCGTTGCTATCAAAGCTCAGTGCGGAAGGCCTGTTGGGTGCAGCAATAAGCGATGGCTGCACACGATGACCCCAGAGCAACCGTTAGAAGTGGTGCTACCCTTTATACGTAGCGGGATCCTGCGTTACGGTGACGTACCGTCACGGCCTAATTGAGATTCTTTAGTTCAAGAGTACGGTCATTTGGTTCAGTTGGTGAACGTTCATGATTGAAAATCAGCGGGGAAAAAACAAAGCACAAAAAAGGAACGACAAATAGACAGGACAGCACTTCACTCACACGTTGTTTTTGAAATAATCACTGGTAATATACATAACTCAGTCTCCCACGTTGGGGTAAATTATTACGACAAATAAACAGAAACAAAAACAAATCACTCATCGGTTTGCACAAGTGTAATCTATTGCTTTACGCGGTCATGCAAGGGGGTCACTCAGATAAGCGTATTCACGGTCATGCAGAATTACTGATGGCATACACATACATTGGTCGGCCGATCGTCTTATTTGAAAGGCCTCGATTATTTCCCTTGTTTTTTTATCTCTGTGTTTGGACAACACAGTGGGTTCTTCAAAAACCGGCCCACCGCCGTGTGAGCTGCATTCTTTTGCCAGGTGACTGTGCGGATTCCTTTTTAGTGAACGCTCGTGCTACGACTACCTGGTATTCAGGCACCTCCCGGTTTGTCCATTGTATATATGCCCATACCGAAGTGGCAACGTATACACGACAGCCCTTGCACATTTCACAAAAGGCTCTGAATGATTTATCGGGCACACATTTTTTGTGCTGCTATTCCGGGAAGCTAATCTTCGGCCAACCGTACTGCACAATTTTCCTAACTTATTTGCGGCCCAGTACGCAACGTCGACAGCGTACCTTTTTGCCATCTCTTTTTAAGTGATGAGAGAGCCGGTGCTTATACGGTATCACAACAGGATATCTTTTTTCTTTGCATTGGCGGCTGAATCGTGAAAACTGCCGCATCTTTGCCTTTTAGCCATTTAACTGGCTTCTGGAGGACCATGAGGATAACATTGGCAGGGTAGGCAGCTTTCAGCAGTCTACTTACCTAGTTCGAGAAGCTGTCCTTCAAATGATGGTCGCATTACTTTGAAATTTCTGGGCGCAGTGAAGAAAAAGCGATCCTATTTTTTATTACCATGGAATGGCCCGATTCATTTTTATTAGCTTCGAATGACTTGACCCCAAATAAAGTAGGGAAATTGTGCAGTACGGTTCGCCGAAGATTAGCTTCCCGAACACAAGGACAAAAATGCGTGCCCCATAAATCAATCAGACCCATTTGTGAAATGTGCAACGGGTGCCGTGTGTAAGTTGCCACTTTGGTGTAGAGATATATAAGTGGGACAAACCTGGAGGTGCATGAACACCAGGTTGTCCGAGCACCAGCTTTCATTAAGAGGAATCCGACCAGTCACCTGGCAAAACACTGCAGCTCACACGGCTGTGTACCGGTTTACGAAGAAACCACTGTGTTGCCAAAACATACATGTAAAACAACGTGAGAAATAATCGAGGTCTTTCTAATAAGACAATCTGCTTATTGATGTATAAGTAATGCTGCATGACCGTGAATACGCTTATCCGAGTGACACCCTTGCATGACCGCATAAAGATAGATTACAATTGTGGAGACAGATGAGTGTTTGCGTTTTTATTTCTGTTCATTCGTTGCAATAATTTGCCGTCACTTGGGAGATTCATGTTTGTATATTATTAGTGTTTTATTCAAAATAAACTAGTTCTGAGTGCAGCGCGGTCCTGTCTACTTCTCGTTCCTTTTTTGTGCTTTGTTTTTTCCGCGCTGATTTTCAATCGTTAATGGAGATGGCCGCTTTTATCGTCTTTTTGGCCAGGAAGGCGATACTGTGTGGCCCGAAGCCACATGTTTTTTTTTGGTTGGCTTTGCTAGAAATTGACTCAGCCTGGTCACGTGCGTTTGCATTCGCGGACCTCTCCAATGAAATTCAGAAAGATTAAATATTTTGTTTGAAGTACGGTTATTATCGTCGAAGACACACCTTGCTGATGAGCAGGTGATGGGGAATACCTGGAGGTTATTTTCACCACTGCTGCTTCTTGCCGCATTGCGAATTCGGCAGGAATATTTGTAGGAGCGTGTTTATTTCCCTGCTTGATCAAAAATGGCTGCAGTTTGAGGCTTCAGATGTAATGTGGGCTTATAATCTATATTCTACGATACTGATCTCGACTGGGTTTAAAAAACATTTCTTACTTTTATGGTATGCCATTTTTGAGAGGCTTTTACATTGACTATTCGCCGTCACAGCCCGTAAAAAGAGGAAATACACTATATGGTTCAAACAACCCCTCCCGACCTTTTGCGCCATCAAGCAGAATTTCCAGCGCAGGTCACTGAACCGGGTCTTCCAAACGGTATTTGCGCGCTTCTAACGAACACCCGAGTGTTCGTTAGAAGCGGCGGCAGCAGCAGCGCTCCGCTCATATCGGTAACCCAAGAAACTGCCCCTTTAAAGCTCGGTGCCCGGAACTTCATCTGCCTGCCTGCGGCTTGGGCCTGCCTGACGGTTTCCTGCAAGCAGTCTTCAGCGTCCCTGTGACTCCGTGGCCACCACTAACCACTCCTGCCACTGGTTTCTTCGTCGCCGGGTGCCCCATCTGCGCAAGCGCAAGCTCGGTGGCAGCTGGTGATAAGCAGCGTGCCGTCGAGCAGTGGTCATTTGGCAGCAGCGGCAGCGCTCCGCTCACATCGGTAACCTAAAAACTGCCCCTTTAAAGGTTGGTGATATTCCAATGCTAATCGTTTTGCCTTGAATGCCGTCTGTTGAACGGCCCCCACCCATGCCACGTCACGTAAATTCACTTACTTCACTCTACGTATAGTGAACCAGAGAGAAGACAATGCACTTAACCACACCCCTCTATTACTTCAAAGGGATATTCTTGGTAAGGTTAAAATAATGCATGATGCATGAGTTGTAATAATGCATATTGCATGGTTGTTTTGTAATGGCGTAGCACGAGTGGAAACCGTTTTTTATAAATATAAAGCTCGAACCCGGTGTTAGAATATGTCACTTCGCCGTCTCTGCCATCGCGGACGGAGGCGACGGGATGGGCGGCAGAGACGGAAGAGGAGCTAGAGAAGGAGGACACCCCTTCTATTCAGATTTCTGAACGGCCCAGAGTGCGCCCAAGGGTTCCTTCGTCATTGTAGCCCATGTTCAGTCCGCGCCGCCTGTCCTCTGTCCACCAGCTGAAGCTGGGTAGGCGGAGATTGATTGATTGATTGTAGGGTTTAACGCGCCGACGCAAAGCAGGCGATGAGGCGCGCCATAGTGGAGGGCTCCGGATTAATTTTGATCACCTGGGGATCTTTAACGTGCGCTGAAATCTCGTACACACAGGGCGTTTTTGCTTTTCGCCTCCATCAGAAAGCGGCCGCCACGGCAGGGAATCGAACCCGCGACCTCGTGGTCAGCAGCGCAACGCCTTGGCCACTGAGCACCGCGGCGAGTCGGGGTAGGCGGAGAGGAGCTGGACAGCAGCATCCCCATTTCTTTTTTTCTTTAGTTGACGGAAAGAGAGGAGGGTGCTCAGGGCTAAAGTCGCTCACCCCGAATGAGTGGCAGAGTGTTCCTAGTTCTGAGAAAAATTTACATTCAAAGTAGTAGCGATTCGGGTGCATTACGTAAAGACGCGTTGGGTGTGGGAAGCAGCCGGATTGTATGAGCCGTAGGGAAGTTTATTGTTCTATTGAATGGTCAGGGTAAGGCGAAGGTAGGGTCTGTCTCAGAAGGCGATAATGCTGTGTTTATGTCCCTGAACAAGACAAGCGGGGGTGACTGTCCTCGTGCAGCTCCATAGCACGGGGGGTAAAAGTGCCGGCTTGGTGGGAGTATTTGTTTGCCCTCCATAGAAGCGTGAGCGGCTGTCCAGATGAGCTGAATGGAACCATTTCGGGAGTAGCGTTTTAGCGCACGCAGTGCTGGAAGGGACACCAAACCCGACTAGTTATTCCGGTAGGCTTTTTAGGCAATCGGTGGCTACCTTAAGATCCCATGGTTTAGTAAGAGTCAAGGCGATGACTGCCTCTTCTGCTGTCGTGTTGTCTTCTGTCTTGAGTGAGGCACAAGCAAAGAGGTTCGTTCTGGAGGTAGCCACAATGGTGGCGTACCGCTGCCGTCGATGTTGGGATTGATTGATTGATTGTATCGTTTAACGCGCCGACGCAACGCAGGCGATGAGGAGCTCCGTAGTGGAGGGCTCCGGATTAATTTTGACCACCTGTAGATCTTTAACGTGCGCCAAAATCTCGCACACACGGGCGTTTTTGCTTTTAGCCTCCATCAGAAAAGCGGCCGCCAGGTCCGGGAATCGAACCCGCGACCTCGGGCTCAGCAGCACAACGCCTTATCCTGTAAGTTAACGCGGCGGGTATCGATGTTGGGAGTCGTAAGTGTAGATAGCGGCATGATCCTCACCGAGGGTGGTGTTGAGCGCTTGAGCCCATGCTTGTCAGTGACACTCGTGTTGTGTGGGGCTGCATATTTCTAAGCAAAAGGAGCATCTTTAGTCCTTGTCGTCAAAACTCCAGGAGTACATCAACGGGGTAACATTCTGTGCGGCCCAGCCAAACTGGTGAACGATGCGGCGACCCGCCGCAGTTTTGCTCGTAGTCGTTCGGAGCTTCTGGAAAGATGGCCCTCTATCAGCTCTTCCACCGTGTTGTAGAGCCGAGTGCTAAGCAGCCTCTCTGTGAACGCAATCATGAGAAGACGAATGGCCTGCTCGACCGCCTTTTGTAATCATTATATTACACAACTTTATGTCCTCATTGCCGAAAAGATAGGGGGTTGAAGTGAGTGATTCCCGAGAGGACAAAAGCTCGAACTAATGGAAAGGTATCCGGTTCCTTGAGGCCTCGCTTCTTGGTGGCAACTCGCCTGATCATGTGTATGATTTTATTGATTCTGTGTTTGAGGCGCTGCAAGGATACGTCACTCTTGGTGTTGGCCTGAAGATGTAGGCCCAGGGTCTTGATGCTGGGGCTTTGAGAGATGGTCTGGCCATCAAGGAGTATTTGAATGTGTTCCTTAAGGTTGTCGTTTGGCGTGAGGGCGGACGACAAGGAGCTGAGATTTTTTACGTGAACCCTGGAAGCCACAGGCTGTAGCACATTGGCGTACTAGATTTGAGATGCAATGGGTTGGTGTGAGCTTCCTTTAATCGCTGTCCCGTGACATTCAGCGAGAAGCAGAGGCTAAACCCGTAGATGTGCTTGGTGTGTGCGCCACTTGTTGTCCCCGTTTCCGCGCGGGGCTCGTAGTTGAACCGGTTAGACAACGGGCTGTAGCTTTGTTACTCTGGTAGTTCCAGATTCGATTCCTGGCGTGGCCAAGGAATTCTTTTTAGTTGTCCGCGGGAGTTTTATGTGACATTAGCGGTCGCAAAAGAACCCTTGAGGGTAGAGGTTCGGCAACACATTCCACACGATGAAAAAAAGATTTCCAAAAACTATTTGATGGCTAAACACTGTTCAAAAAATACATGCACGCATTCAAAACCACAGAGATGGTTTATTAGAAGACATGAATGTTATTGCGAAAGAAATGTTCTCCCACGAATGCGTTTACGTTTATTCCGTTCTTCGTGCACATACCTTATGAACCAGCAAACGACGTGGTTCTTCTGCGTTACTCCCTTTTGGGAGAGCAAATTCCACTACGCTGTGAAGTAGCCACGAGAGATTGCGGGTGCCTCCGGCCTCAGGGCTTGTAATTTGTAACTTAAAAAAGAACGTGGAGACACTCACTCCACAGTGGCGCTCTAAGAGCTTGTTTGCTAACCCCTATTTGCCGCAGTTTTAAATGAGCAGAACAACAAAAGGTGAGTATCTGCGCAGAAAACCCCAAGTCGGTTGTGGCACTCCCGGTAGCACGCAAGGTTTGTACGCTTTCCCGTGTGTGCTGTATACCGAAGAGGTGTACCGTGCACACCTCGTCGGTACTTCGGGGAACCCCCTGACGTCACCTGCAGCACTGCTAATGGAAGGTCGCCCGTTCAGTGGTTAGCTGTCACTTTGTTTATGCAGCTCAAAGGAGCTGCCTAGAATGCTCTGCCTCTCGTTGTAATTGTTATGGTTTGCTGTGATGAAGCCATAATGATTCCATTATAAATTCATCCTTCATAGCATGATATCCTTTGCAAAGGCACATGATTATTTTGGCCCGCAAGCGCTAGTACGTTACTTTTTACAATCACTCCGCATGTTTTACTGACATGACGTTGTCATGAGCGCGAATAAAAGTCCTGGTGCACTTCGCCTTCAATGACGTTCAAACATAAGCGTAGCGGACGAGACCATTGTTGCGTATTTTTTCATCAAAAATAACATGAACTCTAAGTTGAATATTTCGAATCTCTGGATAATATGTACTTTATGATTTGGTCCATCTATGTTTCCATAAAGTTATATAATTAAAAAAGACTGTGAATTCGAACAAGAGTAGGTGCCGCGCGCAATTATTTAAACTACGCGTCTGGGCGCCGGCCTCGTAACACGTGGAACACGACCAGAGAAACGCACCCTCCGCCTACACACGGTGCTGCAAACAACAGAGAAGACAAAATGAATGAATGAATGAATGAATGAATATATTCAACAGGGAGAAGTCGAACGCCTCTTTTGTGAGAAGGGGAGTAAAAGCAAGGGAGAAAAACCGCTGGGCTGATGGGGCTGAATCACCAGGCGTGTCCGCCCCCGCACACGGAGTACTTGATTTATGTTATTGTCACTAGAGTTGGACGTCCAGCAAATTTTCGGAGTGTAATTATAGCACGTCCACATCGCCCGAGGGCGTTTCCATTCTTGAAGGAATGGGACGTGATGACGTGACACCTACGGCGTTCCTCGGAGATTTCGTCACAGTCCAAGAAAACGGTCGTGTATGGTGGGCCCGTGAGCACGGCAAAATGAGGAAGGGATAGGGTAAAACAAACCTAAATATTACTAGGCGAACGTGTTAGAAGACACGTTCTTTGCGAACTATGTCGATGAGGACGTGCCGGCAGTGGTGTGTGCTGCGTTGACCGCAAATGCCATCATATCTCAGGGGAGGAGCAAATAACCTGCCGCTGCCAATTACGACAAAGAGTGCGGGTGCGAAGTACAGTGCAGCCGTCTGCCCCGAGGCCACGTCAGTATGTAATGCCGCCCGTTATTCTTTACGTTATCGAAGGGCCCAGATAAGGCTTCCCGCAATATTCATTTATTACGCGAAAAAAGTGCAGAGTGTGTTCCTTCGGGGTAAAAAGGACTGGCCGCAATGGGTGTAGCCCGAAAGAACCCATTCCCGTTTGACCCCTTCCCATTTGAACCCATTCCCGAAAACGCCCTTGCCGCTTGACCCGTCCCGTGTGCGCCCGTTCCCGAAGCGACCTTCCCGTTTGGGCGCTTCCTGTTTCAACCGTTCCCAAAACGCCCTTCCCGTTACAACCCGCTCCCAAAGCGCCCTTCTCATTTGAACCCGCATCGTTCCAACGCATTTGTATTTCTGAAAATATGTCTACCGTCTTCGAAATTGTTCCCCAAAATGTGCTCACAAGCAATGGGGCATGCACTAAAAACTTGTATGCACCAAATTTTCCGGAATCGACCGATATTTCCGGCCGATAAAAGTTTCCGAATGCCTTAGGCCGATACTGCCCTCTTGACACAAAATTTGTCGCGGCGAAAGTGTACTATAAAGATACCCCAATATCTTGAGTAATGCACGCATTGGATTTTTCTGCAGTTGGTCTTCGTACGTGCGGCTGAAATTTATTTATCAGCCGCTCTTATGCTCATTGTTTGGAGCGCAGCTTTGTGTTCGGGTTCGAGAGATCTATATATCAAAGATGTCCGTAGGAGAGACTTCAAAAAGGCAAAAAATATGTGCAGAAATCTGAGAATTGGCCACTAATGCCTTTCCTACGTGAATAATGGGCAGATATTTTTATTTATTTACCGATACTTTACGGCCTGGTCGGGCTCATGCAGGAGTGAACATAAAAACATATCAGTATTGGTTGGCGTAATTTAAAAACGCCCCACACAAATAAGTAAAGACATAAATATGTAATAGACGCAAGAAGGAGAAGAGAAGCTCTTTATTGGAAAAGCAGAGAGGTTTGCCGGCATTTACAGATGCCTACATGTACATGCTTCTCTGCTGTGGGTTAAGGATGGGGGAAGAAGAAAAGGCCCAAGGAAGAGCTGGGCAGGAAAGAAAGGAAAAAAAAAAAACAACTGTCGTGTACTTGGCGCGGTAGCGGCCTTTTGTTCTGAGCTTGGGCCACATAATTTACAATTTTGAAATTAGGCCAATTTCATCCAAATAAGAGAATAAACTTCGTAGAGCTTGGCGCTGCTTTGACGGATGAATCCATGGTCCTAAAATATTTCTGAGAGTAATTGGTCCCTGTTCTAGCCGTTCCATGCTTTCGAGGAAGTGGGATCTCGGTTCCATGTAGGCCACACATTCTAATAAATGTGTTTCAATGTTTCGACGCAACCACAATTGTCGCAGTACGCATTTGGCGTCGCTCAAGGCGAAATAGGTAGCTATTTGTGTAGGCACAGTTTCAGGCGTAGACGATGGTACAACGTTTCCAGGTTACGAGGAAGCTGTGTCGGGAGTCTTGACTTTAATTCTGGGTCAATAGTGTGCAAAAAGCATCGAGTATTTTGTAAGTTGCTCCATAGACGGCTTCTTTCAGTCACCGCAAAGTGGTGAAACGCAAAGGGGTCCAAACAAGGATATGCATTCGTAATGTATTCCAATTTTAAAATACGACAATTAAACCAGAACACCATATTACAATACGTGGGGAAAATTCTTCGAACGATACCGAGCTTCACTGTCGTTCAGTAACTTGAGAAATTGCACGGGGGAAACAAAGAACTTTCGAATAGTAATTCAGCTGATTGGCTGCCTAATAGTCTTACTGTGATGTCTTCTCGCTGAACGCCTGAAAGGCCTTGGAGGATAGTATTCCCGCGACAATTTTAAGTTTCTGTAGTAGAGAAAATGTAGGCTAGAGACGACCCCTGCGCTGCTTAAGTTTTGAAGGTTTGCCCTATTATGTAAATTGAGTACGCCTAGAGTGACGGGGAATAAACAGAATCAATAAAACGCAAGGTAAGTTTATAATTTTCGCCGCTTCTCATGACTGCGATTTTTCGAGCCAGATGTGGCATATATGTATCCAGATACACAGGGTTACTTTATTCTTGTACATATTTTTTATCTTTTATAGTTCTCATCTGTTTCTTTTCGACATGATGTACACTTGGCGCTATTATAACGATTAAATGTGTTGGTCCGCCAAGTACGATTTCTTTCAAATCTTTCTTGTGCTACCTTTTTCTTTGTTTCTTGTGCTACCACGGCGCTTTTCTAGGCTTTTTGATTTTATCATTTTTTGGTTTGATAATTTAAAAGATTTGTTTGTTTAATTTGAAAGATTTGTTTATTAATTTATTAATTGTTAATTTGCTTGTTAGGCTTTGTTAATTTAAAGATTTGTTAAATGAATTCTAACCCAAATGTCATCGTCTCTAGATTCAAAAAGGAAGCCCAGGTTTGAAAAGCAGTCAAGGACTCTGGATGTACTGAGCATGCTATCGCAGCGGCTGTGAACAAACGGAAATAAATAAAAAACAATATGAAAATGTTTTTATAACGTTTCATAAACCGGGGTAACGTTATTCCGGGAACGGGCTAAGTAGGAAAATACAAAACGGGAAGGCTCTTTCGCCCCGGGTTGAAATGGGAAGGAACAAACGGGAAGGATGAAATGGGAACGAGTTCAAACGGGAACAGGCCAAGTGGGAAAGGGCGAAACGGGAAGGTCGTTTTTGCGTCGGGTTGAAACCGGGACGGAACAAGCGGGAAGGGTGAAATGGGAATGGGTTCAAACGGGAACCTCCCGCCGCAATTACGGGCTCTTTCGAGCATCGAAGTTTTTCTTTTGACATGCATTGCCGCTTTTCAACTGGAGTGTTTTATTAGTTTGGGTATTCCTTCACTCTGGTTATTCAGAACCTCTTAATACCGCCTGGGAGGCATAGCTACATTTATTTTTTCACGGGTTGTATTTTTTGATACGCTGTCAAAACGACTGCAGGAAACTCAGCACAACTCAAATGAACCAGAACAAAGAAAGTTCGCAGACGAATTATTCATTGATTGTCCGTATACCCTAGAAAGGCACATGTACGACCAGTTGGGATATGGGTAAATCAAAGACTGCTGGAATACGCCCCGTAATCTGAGTTTAATAATAGGCCATCTGTAGTCTTTGTACGTCCGCTCGGCTTAGTGATTCCCTAGTTTTATGCAGGCGATGGAACCACGCATAACCACGCTACGGAGGTCCATTCATCCGGGGGCCGTACCTCAGTTCTGGTAGTGCCTAATGGTCCTCATTGTATGTTTTAATGGGAATATGACACGTGTACCCACTTTTATGGTTTGTAAGAAGGTGCCAGAAGACACGCGTACGTTTACACATAGCGATGCGCAGGAGTGTAGTTAATATTCGCGCCTGACCTGTTGTCTCTCGTGGCAGTCTTTTCTTGCCACTTCTCATCATTACCGTTGCCTTTAAACAACTGTAGTCACATAAATCCAATTATTAAGACCAATATTCTGCGTCTTACCGTTTAGAATAGTTTTCAGAACATGGGTCAGTAAAATTTGGTAATATGAGCTTTCGGGCTTTTATACTGCGCTTTCTCAATTATTCTGAATGCATCTAAACAAATGATAAATGAACACCCTGAATAAGTCTTGTTCAGTGTGGGTAACAAAACGCCAGAACAAGTATAAGGGTATATATACATTGGCCAGATAGCGAGAGCTGACCCAAACAACGAAAAACAAATCCGCCGCATAATAGGAATTTGCTGGTGTGCAATCCGCCAGCACTCACAAATAATGAAAAGTGAATTGCCTTTGTCCCAAAAAATAATGATGTACAACCAATGCGTGCTTCCGGCACGGAAACATGGAGCGGAAAATTGGCACCATACAAAACAACTGGAAAGCAAAGTATGGTCGGTCTAGCGGGCATTACTTCGAATGATAGGAGTAACACTTAGAGACAGGCGACAAGCACCGTGGATTTGGGAGCACACTCGAGTTGAGGATATCGTATTTAAAAGTCGGGAAAAGAAGCGGACTTGGCCTGACCATGAAGTGAGGCGAACGGAAAACAGGTGGACGATGAGGATAACAGAATAGATACGAAGAGAGGGGCCCGGACGAAGAGGAAGGCTGTTAACAAGATGGAGAAACGAAATAGGAAAATCCGGAAACAAAGAATGGACTCTGCGAGTGCCAGACAGGGGCGGGAGAGATCAATGACAGAGGCCTTCATCCTGCAGGGACATAAATAGGCTGTTTATGATGATGATGATGATGATGATGATTATATTGATGATGTTTGCAAGAATATGACATTATATTACTCTCTTTCATGGCTGTGTTACACGACCCACCTGGGCGCTGCTCGAACGATTTCTGAAGTAGCCCTTCACGTTGTTGGCGTTAGGACCATGAATCTTAGCTATCTATGATTCAGACACAGGTAACAATGCATCCTGTAAGGAAATGATGTACGGAGTGAAACATCGCATAGTGTAGTTGCAGACGTCCGTTTTCTCAAACTATAAGCCTCGTTTAAAGCCCATAAATGCTAATGGCGCACAGAAATTTAGAGAAAATGAGCGGCGATTACTATACTCATTAGAGTCGGGTTTTCAAATTTTTTCCACGGAGAGCAGGCTACGTCGTTAAGGAGGCGTTTCTATTAAGAAACTAACCAAAAAAAGACGCGTAAACTGCATGCAGCGGTTTTTAAAATGTTAACATCATGAAACGTATTTCGTTCCCTGTACACATACTGTACACATAGATAAAATATGAAGTCATGCCAGTGGCTGCATCACAAAAGCTTGGAGTGTTGCGGTGGCTGGCTGGATATTGTTTCACTTTTTTTCGGTTGTTATAATGGTTGTAAAAGTTCCCAGATTCGGCAGCGCAGTCTTCTGAACAAAAGCTAAACCTCGCCTTTAAGCGTCGTTATTAATTCCCCGGGAAAATGTCAAATATGTGAAGCCGATATTTCGAGGCGAATATAGCTGCATTGCAAGAAACATTATTTTCTGGAAAGCGCAGCGGCTACGCGGATTTTTCTAGCCGTCATTCATGGAACTTTGTTGGTTGTGCAACTTTGTTTAGCCATAGTGCTCGTAGCTACCACGTTCGTTATCTGCTTCCTCCGGCTTCCACAACCACAGCCTTTTCAAGATTCATGCGCAATGTTGCGCGAGATGAGGGCTTGGTGCAGCTTCGTTAACAGCCATTAAAGATCCGTTAAAACTTTCTCAAGGTATCGCAATAAGGCTAGGGTGTCGAACAATGGGCGCCGTCAAGCAGTAAAGGTTTGGTTTAAAACAAAATACGTTCTGCCTTAACAAAGGTATTTGGAGTCTGTTGAGCCAAACCTAGTTAAGAACCACTTAGAACAAAGGATATTTCCCACAGCAATCATGGTAACGCCGGGTGGGAAATCCCAAAGGGGCCTGACACAAGCAATGAGCGTACCGCTGCTTTCTGAGATTTTCAAGCTTTTTTTCTTTTGATAACAGCGGGCTCTCCTCTTCAGAGATCTTCGATGTAGGCAGTTGCGAAATTGCGCCTCAAAAAACAGGCCCGCACCTGTACCCCCCCTGCTTTGGATCGTCGGTACGGTGGCACCACTGCGGCCACCGCACGCACTATCCAAAAAACACAGTCAGTAATTATTCACTGACAATTTAACTGTTAAACTTTAGTTTAAAAGTTCATAACCTTTTATTTCTGTACTATCTTAAGTAATTCATTGTTTATTTACGTGTGGTTTTTTGTTGCGATAGTTTTCGCGTCTGCGCAACTGCCTCGACCGATTGACGCTTGCGTGGGCACACCGGCAAAACATACGTCTGACCTGAGGTACTAAATTTGCTGTTCTCGCTCGGCTTACATCGCACTGGATGCCAAAAAAAAATATTCCAGAAGCTGATCAAATGGGACTAAATAACCATTTAAAGCTTGCGTAAAGCCGTCGAAGCGAATTTTTCACTCTTTTTTGCCGCCGGAAGACCGCAGACGAGAATGCGCGGGTGAGTCGTAACAACGCCTCTCGCTGAACAGGCGGTCGCATCTTGGACTACTCTTGGTTTACATGCATATAAAACGCTTACGCCGTTGCACACGTTGGGCTTCTATGACACAAGTTTACGTAAGCACCCAAATACCATTTTTCGCCCAGGTCGTCGAGCGGTGAACAGCGTTCTAAAGTTTATTTTGTCACCAATAGATGGCGCCAGTATACGGGAAAATCGAAAACAGTGGACGAAGTTTAGGGAACTTTTTTATGCATTGGGCCTACGGGGAATTTCGCAACTCCTATTCGTCCCGAGATCGAACACAGTCGCCCATGGCGGCGGCGGGATAAACCGCTCCTAATTTCCATGGCGCTCCAGCGTCGTCTGCTCGTTCACGTTGCGCCCGGCGCAAGACGCGTGCTGCACACAATAAAACAACCAACATGTGTACTTGTTTTGCAGTAAGCAATGGCATATTTACCTATACTTCCGCATTGCCTTTAGAGACGCAACACTCAGCGGCCATGGCGGGTCAATGCGCTGGTTTCATTCCACGAAACGTCTTCGCCGTGGTAACCCCTTGAGTGGGAATCGTGTTGTAAACATGGCTTCGACGCATTGCACTGTACTTATTGATGAGTGATCATGCCATTTCGGGAACGTCAAAGGGTGCTTTTTGAAGTTAAGGAAGTTCGAAAGAATAAAAGTTTAATACACGGAACGAGTAAGAAGCGACATGACCTGTGCATACCCGTGCATTTGCCACACCATTGTAAAATTGCGCTGTGTTCTTACAGAAAAAAGAAACAAACAAGAACAATTCCAATGTGCACGACCCGTTCGCTATCAGGACGTATTACACACCAGCAAACGCCTGTGTGATCAAATTTTTTCCGCACATTTTCTAAAATAAGTACCGTTTTCTGACAGACTGTGCTTATACCGTGTTGCTAATTTTACATAGTATATAAAATACGTTTCTGCGTACGCGCAAACGTATTTCGGGGGGATTTCTGGGTAAAATTAGGCAGTTGTGAGGTTGCTCTTGTCCTATGGCATTTAGTGTGCAATTTTTATATACCCCATTTTCAAATCCAGACATGAATCACCTTGTCCAGAAACGTGTTTCACTCAGCATTAACAGATCTCTAATATAGTCAAGTATTAACCGCTTAAGGTGGACCTAGATTTGAAGGAGGAGAAAAAATTGCGTAATATAATGCACGTTGTTGGCCACATGGATGGAGTGTGTGTTCAACGACTCGCTGTTTTTTTTTTTAAATGCAGAGCATTTCTTTAACTCACGATGTACCCGGCGTTGGCGTGCCTCGGCGTCCGCAACAGCCGTTCCAGGTTGGCCCTCTCCCCAACTCCTCCTCTCACGCACCACGCTGCCCTCCTCGCTCTCAACAACACGTCATCACCCCTCCCCCTACACTATATAAAAAATACTTACCGGCGCCTGGTTTTGATCCCACGACCCTGCGGGTGGAACGCAAGGTACATGGTGCTCAACCCATTGCGCCACAAAGCCGACACAGAATGGAAGGCTACGAACGCGCCTTATATCCTTGACTCATTCAAACTACGTCAAGAACTGCTGATACAACGCATTCACTACCACCAACTCCCCAAACACTAAACGTTAAAGCAATACATCCACCCCCTATGCGACGCATTTACTCGAGTCCCCCTCGCGGGGAGATGGTTTATGGTACAGATTACTAAGTAACCATTGAAACATACTTCATTGCCTGTATTTTTATTTTTCCCGCAATGCTCGCTTTCAATACAATTTTGGAAAAGGCGAGCCACATTTTCTGGACAATCTCGGGCCAAAAGGGGTGTGAATAAGTTTTGAAAATACTGGCGTCTACTTGTACAAGTACCGCTTTTTCACCGCTTCGGAACACAACACCTAGCGCACTTTCAGTTGCAAGTAATAGTGATAGCCAACGTTTGGCTTTTCGCGTTACATGCGTTCTATTCTCGCTGCCCTGAGAACGTCGGCTGAACCCCATCCCCTCCCTCCCTCCACCCTCAGTCGACAAAAAAAAAAACGAAATGCACAGAAAACTTTTACCCGTGCCTTTTTAACCAAAACTCAAGAATTAAATCTCAAGACAAAAACGGGGTTCAGTTTACAACATCAAGTATTTACCGGGAACCCGTTGCGCTGTTTCGTAACTAGAAATAAAAAGAAACATTTTACTACATCTGCGACAGGGACACTTTATTTGCCATCTTTACGGTTCGTAGGCGACATTACGGAAGAATGCAAACACATCGCGCTGTTCTAGGCACCTGTTAGGTTTTAAAAGAAGCGCAAATGGTCAACAGTGCAGCCATAACAGAAACTCTGCGCTCACTGTGAGGTCCCAGAAGCTTGGTTTACACACTGTAAACCTGCTTGTCACTTGTCAAGTCTAGCTAAACATGAAATGTTGAAATGCGGGATAAATAGCTGCTGACCGTAGGCGTCCATGAGCAGAACAGAGTTTGCAGAAACTTCATGCGGTAGCGCGATTTACACGTTTCGCTCGGTCACCTGAGCACTCCTTCTCATCCGCGCGGCGATTTTTTATAGCAGACTCAAGGGTGCCTTATGGAGAAACTGGCCTTAGTGTTCGTCATGGATGCATCTGCGGTTAACGATAAAAACATTTCATTTTGATATATCTTCTCAAGGGATGAATAGCCAGGTACTTCATGCCCTTGAACAAAACATCGACTCACCCGCTGAATGTTGCTTTGCCATATGGTTCACAGATACGAGAAGCCCCAATTGACTTGTATGGTACCGGGCATCCCGTGAAAATTCGATTGGTGTTTAGCTGATTTTGCAATTACTTCATTATCAATGATAACGGCCTTAACCCTGGCTGCAGGATTGAATGCAATAAATATGGTATGGCAATGATCGGGTTAAAGGAAAGCCGTCTAGGAGGTTCATTTATGTAAGGTTTTGAAGCAAAAAATGACGCCATTCAAGTACCTCGGTGTCAGGCCTAGTTGTGTATGCACAGCAAGGCCTGGGCTACCATGGCCTAATGCTTGAAGACGAGGGTGCTTGCTCTGTTTATTACTTATATATTGACTAAGGAAACTGACTTTACGTCGCAATAGATGCATCCACAAGTCTTCCGAAATTCCATATCTTCTCTCAGGATAGCGACCATGTTTTCTACCGCGCGTCAAAAATCTTTGATTCAGCACAAGAAAAGGCAAAAATCTGTCCATACATCTTGACTATTTTTGAAATCCTGAATTGATTCCGTGTTACCTATTACTTCGCTTCTTAGTTTTTGCGTGCTTTCGGTGTCCACCTTCTCTTTTCTCGGGAAGCGGTTTCTGGAACACCATAAAACTCAATTGCGCTTGTGCCACTGCATAGGCCGGTGCCCTCCTGTTCCACAAAACATCATTGCTGAAGCGAGCTTTCCATCAGACTTCAATTGGTTCTTAATAAGCGACGGCTGTTTGAAGCCGTGTCATTGTCTTGTTCCTACGGCACCACATCTTAATGAGTATAGAGGAGTGGAACTAATGAATTTGTCATGCTCGACAACCTAGGAACTTGTTAAAGACGAATAGGGAGGGTTAAATGCATATTAGGGCAAGCTAATTACGGAGATACCCTTAATGCCAGCGTAAAAGTACGTACCCTCTGACTATTCGCTAGGCGTAGTGACCTGAATGAGGGCATGCGGCCGCTTATTGTTAGTTGCGTTGTCATATTGTAGGATGGCACGTGTTAAGGCCTATTTTTGCCTCCTACGTGGCATTTAACAGTGTATAGAGCTCACAATGCGGCTGGCTCGGTGTCTCAGTCACAGAAACAAAAAAAGACGCGAAACGAACATAATGATGATGACAATCAAACGTCATATTCATTATTCTGACACATACTTTCTTATTCACTGTATCACCACGGGGGCTCCCATGTCTTCATAGTTCTATTGAACCGCAGTGATATGTCTTTTGTACAGAGGAGCTCTATACGGCTAGTTTGGCGTGTCTTTTTGGAGTGCTGGTCAATAAAATTGGGCGGGTACCTGCTTGCTCCCAGCAAATGTCGTCGTAAGGCGATAGTCTTACGAAGCAGCACAAGTCGGAGCTGGGTGCTTTTGTGCTCCTTTTATCTCGCACGGGCTCCGGCTCTTCTGCGCCATGTTTATTCTCAGAGCGCGTTGTTTCTCAAAGTGCAGTTTCTAAGCGGCCTCACCTGTCGTTCTGCCTCGCCACTCGCCACCGCCCGTCGATGTAACCGAGAGAAGGAGCGGACACTGAAGAGAGAGTGAGGAGTAAAGAGGAGAGGGGAGTATGGGGAAAGTGTGAGGAGGGAAGCGAAGTGCGGCGAGTGGCACACGAGGCGGGCTCCTTGGCCCTCACCCGACCAAAAACCAGGCCGCAGTAGGGCGTGCCGCCGTGCGTTCGGCGAAACCGCGATCATTTTCGGAGACAAAGGAAGCGCTTCGTCGGACGCGGCAGCTAAAAATGGCTGCGGATTAGCCGAGCTAACCTTGGCTATGCAACGCAAAAGCTTGGCTTAGTCTAGTTGAGCCTTGGTTTCGCTTGGTTAACCTTTTATGGTGCTTTATTGCTGACCACGGCTCAAACCCGTTCGGTCCCGTGCAACGCTCACTGAAGATGACCCACCGGACGCGGTGTTCATCGCGGCGAACGCGCAGTACCTCTTCGCCGGGGGCCAGAAGAGTCACGTCGCCCGAGACGACCGAACGCCGCATGTATGATCGGCTGCGGGGTTGACCGCCGCTCATATGAGCAGAACAACTCAAAACGAGGCCTCGTGCGCAGCGCCGAAAGTGGGCCCGGCGAATCACGCAATACACTTCGAGGGGTGTGTCGCCGGGGGTGTGTCTCCGGTCAAAAGGTTAACTTCCGCATCCTCCGCGAATACGCTGGACGAGAGTAGTAAAGCTTTGCTTTAGAAAGCTGAACGTAGAGCCACACTGCGCCAACGGAACCCGAATCCCGAGGTTCACGACGGCGAACAGAAGCTATGCACCATCAGCGAATATTGTATTTCTCCCACGAGGATGCTGCCAAGACATGGTTCGTGAACTGTAAGTATACAATGAACACCTGGCAATAATTTCAAAGGCAGCTACGGGCCATATACTGCAACAATGAATAAAGAGAGCAGACCGAGTTCGCTCTCCAGTCGATAGTGCAGTGTCCAATTGAAACCTTAGCCATGTTCGCCGAGGACATGTGCGTCTGTTTAAGTGGGCGAACCCATGAATGCCCGAAGAAAAGAAACTGCGGCATTTAATGCGGGGCGTGCGAGAGCAGCTTTTTGCCGGCCTTGTTGGCGATTCTCCGGTCATTGTGGATGCTTTCATTATAGAAGTAGCAACGCTGGAGCACCCGGTGCATCAACGCCTTATGCAGTATGGTCGCCAAGCCCATTTCTCGGTGTTGAGCTGCCAAGAATTGTAATCGGGGAACCGAGGAGAAGGCTGTCCGCGTAATCTCATCATGGGCATAATGGGTGAAGAACTTGTGCTGCAAAAAACCACCTTGTCGGTCGCAAGACAAGCGCTGCGTGATTGTCGAACCTCTTCCACGAAGAAATAGGGCAGGGGCTGCAGCCCACTCCCGTGGAGCTGATCATCTCCTCTCCAAATTACAATGTTGGAGAACCTAGGGTAATGGCCTATTCACACGTGCGGCGAAGACCTACTAATACACCACCACAGTATCAGCCCCCAGCTAAACATATCCAGCGGACGTTCACCAGCCGCACTGTGGGGCTTACTAAACCACCGACTACTGCTAGAAAATTAGCTCTGGGGTGCACGCCGGATAGCACACCCCTGTGCTACCTACCAGTGCGGGGAAGCAGGTCTCGTTCTTTGCCACTGCCCGTACCACAATATGGGGATACGAGGGTTCTCTCCACGCGCACCTCGACCCCGGTACGGAGAACGACACCCGACATTCAGTAATACGTGAACTCTAACAGGCTTCCTTCGACGCAGCAGCCACGCCAGTCCAGATCTCCCTCACCCCTATAGTTCTCTTCTTCTCGGCGCCCACTCTCATAAACGACGACTGGTGAGGCCGGGAGAGATCTCTCAGTCGCTGCCGGGGACACTAAAGATGGCGTCCTCCGGGGATAGGGCTGCCGGCGAACATATATCGCAACATACTTCACCGGCTCAAGAAAACGGACCAGAACCCAGTGACACGGTCCCACCAGTTCGACGACCCGACCATTAACACGATTTTCTTTGAGGACTCGAATAGCCGATTTAACGCCAGGTCCGGCGACACGCCATAAAAATACTGGTATTTTTTCGGCTGAAGCTCCAATTTCTGTCGACAACTTCCCCATCACAGCTTTGGTGGACACCGGTGCGAATTTTTCTAGAATGGGCAGCCAGCTTGCTAGTGAATTACAGAATATAATAACATCATGGCATGGCCCGCAAACTCACTCGGCTAGGGGTCATCTCCTGGTGCCAGTCGGTGCGTGCAAAGGCTGAATCAGGATCCGGGACACGTATTTGCCCGCTTGCTTCCTCGTTCTGCGAGACTGATTAAAATGACTCATTCTCTGAATGGACTTGAGTATAATGCCATGATTGACGAAGACGCTCCCTAGGCTCTTGTATCGGTGTGCCGCTCGTTTGTAAACAGAGCTCCTGTTTCTTTGATTCTGTGAGTCTATCTTTCTTTCCTATGAAAATATTATTAACTAAAAGGGCCGTGCGACTACCGGTTAGGTACTAATATTTCGCCTGAAATGTGCCAGATGTTTTATGCGCGGTTAATTATGGGGGCGTGTGTGCCTTGTGCCAGGAGCTTTACTAGTTTTAGGGATTTTCTTTTTTGAACTTCTTGTTGACGAATTGTTTAAGCTTTTGATGGGGGCGTTGAATGCACAGAGACAACGACGCACAGAAAAACCGAACAAAACGTGTGCGTTTAAGTAGAAGGGACAGCAATCCACAAATTAATGGGCCCTCTACGAGTACCGACGAGGCGGTACCGACGAGAGCCGAACGGCGAGTACCGACGGTGGTGCTCGTTGTCGGCAATACCGACGAGTACCGACGAGAGCCAGCCAGAGCTGTCACCTGCCCTTCTCTGTCTCCTCCACATGGGATGATCTGGCCGGACTGCGCCTGCTGACCTACCTCCTTCTCGACAGGGGCCCTAGGGACACCCCGACCTGTCATCCTCATGGCCTCCAGGCCTGCCCGTTGCAGCAACACGCGGCTGACTAGCTCACCGCCAGCAGCGACTACTTGGAGCGCTCCATTGCTGCCGAGCTGCACACAGTGCCCTCTCCGGTGTGCGACCTGCAGATCCATTGGCTGCCGGGTCACCGTGTCACCCGGTGCAACAAAGGCGCCGACGCCCTGTCCAGGGAGACCCACAAGGAGAACAATACCGTCTCCCTGGATGTCACCGCTACCTTCGATGAGGTACGCACCGTACTAGCCCGAGTGGTGCAGATCATGCACCGCGACCCCCTCGGTGTGTGAGTGGCCCGGCGGCGCGATCGCGGCCTGTACGTATTACAAGTTACACCCGTTGTCTGCTGCCCCGCATGTGGCTAAACTGCTGCAACATGGCGGATCGCCTGCACCGACACGTGTGCAAGGACACCCGTACATGTGAGGACTGCTCGCAACCAGAGACGCTGGAGCATATAATCGGCTTCTGCCTCCTTCACGTGGCGCCGATAGCAACGCTCCACCGATCACTCCAAGGTCAAGGCCTTCCCTGCGGCGGCATGAAATACCTTCAATTCCCAAAGAGCCCTGCGGCCGCCCTACTGAACGTCTTCGGCAATCTGCTCCTCTACGAGCAGACGACCGGCCAAATAACGGCTCTAGCCCGGACAATTGTGTTAATAATTGATGCGTCCCCACTCACTTATTCCTATCTTTTCTGTCTCATCTCTCTTCCTCTATCTGTTCCACACTCTTCTCTATATTTTCACTCCCCCCGTACTTCTCTTCCTCGCACTAGCTTGTGTACAGGTGAGCTCCCTGCGGAGCTTCAAAGTAACCCCAGTGCGCCCATTTTCTCTTTCTTTTTCCTCAAGCTGCAAACAACAAAAAAGAGGAAAATTCGAAAACCATTAAGGCCCGTTTCCGATCCAGTTTAGATGAGAAACCCATTAAATCCCGTCTAAGACTATATATTTAAAGCACACCCTGTGCTCTACAAAGTTCATTTTTGGGAGCACTTAAACTGTCGAAGTCAATATATGGCGTGAGTCAATGCTCAAAGTGTAATTCTCGCTCTAAAGTTCCTTAATGGCTTAACGTTTTTTCTCTTTCATAAATCACAAACATGCCTTGAGGTAACCGGCACGCAGTTTAGAGCTGAGATACCAGGAAAACGGAGAGTTATTGACGGAAGACCGGCGCTGTTGACAGAAGCACTTAGGCGAGGACATCAGTGGTACGAAGTTTTATAGGCCTGTTCGAAACGAACTAAAAAAGAGCCCGCACGTGAGTGCAGGAGAAGGGCCCTTGAGATGTAGGATTATTTTCTAGCACTCATTTGTGCTATAAGTTTTTCACAATATTACTGCTGAAAAAACTGTGCTTTGCATCCTTGATGTACGCAAATTGCCCATAACTTTTCTCTAAATTGTGTTATTTGTTTTTCTTCGCTCTTCCGTCCCCTACATAGAATAGGAGGCATCCCAACTGTCTTGGTAAACTGAAGGCGTACTTGTTAAGATCAGCGAAACTTAAACCACGAAAAAAGTTTTTTTTTTGTTGCCGCTCAAAATCAGTATTAGGCACTCTTTTTTCCTTTTATTCCGCGCTGTCGCAATTGCTGTCGCGATTCCTCCCTGTTGCAATATTACGTGATATTGGTTTACACTGCGATAGCTCATGAGCGCCGCCATTTTGTTGTTTATGCGTCTTAGTCGATCAATTCTGGGAGACGTAGCTTGTCTTTTCTCCTCTCCGGCGCCGCGCGACTGACGTCGTTGCCAATGCGAAGAAAAGAAAACGCGTGTAACAGCATTTCAGCAGCAGAACTGTGTTCAAAGACACAGCTTTGCTGCATATGCGGAAGTGTTGCTAAGAAACAACCCGGTCGGAATTAACGGCAAGGTGGTAGATGCGGCAATTTCGCTACGCTGATAAACGACAAAATGGCAGCCATTTCGGACTTGCGTAGCTCAGTGGCGGTACTGTACTGCCTTATGTGTAGATACTACGCGCGGCGTCTGTTGCGTCAAAAGCTCTGTTCTGCCTAGAATGGCGACTGTGCTCACGGCCTTGGGCAAGAACTTCTCTTTGTAGTGGCACTAGTCCTGCCTAGCCTTCAAAGGTAATCTGAAACATATTCTTTACCAGGCACACATGGTGGATGGGTCCATTATCCGCAGGCGCCTTCTCATCCATAACGCGGGGTATTGATGCTCGTTTTGTGAGTTCCTTACACGAATTCTGCGCTCAGTGCTCTGCGCCTGATTAGGCTGACTCATGCGTTCAGTGTCTTAGGGCTGGCGCCATACCGTTTTTGCCCGCAGAGATTATATCGTTTCTGATAGAGGTATACAGCTTTTATGTAAAAAGTAAGTTATTCAGCCAGCTCGATTCTTGAAAACCTCGTGAAATATAGCCTTTACTTGACGTGCAAAGAGGACATTACTTTTGAAAGCAATTATTATTTTTTGTTTATTTATGTTTCTCGTTCGGAGCCTGGCGGTGCTAGTTCGGCTACACTTTTTTTCTAGTTGGAATCTTCCCCAGTACTTCTACCGAAAATTGCGGTGATGACGTGTGCTCTCCTTCAACATGTGGCGTAACGCGCCAACGCTCAACCAGTGATGAAAGGTTCACCCAGTGCTTTTTTTCTCTTGTGATTTCAAAGCTGCTCCACTGTTACTTGCGCTCACTGAATGACATTTAAGGTAACAAGGTTATTTCCAGGTTTCACATGGCCATCCCGTCACAAACAAATTATCTAGAATATGTAAATCTCATCCCAGTCAATGCGATTTTCAAGTTAATAAAGCCTGTACAATCGAAAGCAATCACGCCGTTTTCCCCATCACATTTTCGCTCGAAGCTCGCCTTTCACATCCGTTCACTTGCTCTGTGTTTGGTCATGGGAAGCTGATTAAGAACTAGACACTGAATCCGGAAACTATCGCTACAGGATAAAATATTGGAATGAAAAATGATACCGGCCACCGCTTGCAGAGAGTAAAGTGAGACGGTCACGGTGAGCTTTTGTTTCTACTTCCTCTTCCTTTTTCTTTTCGCAGGTTTTTTGTTCGCAGTCTGCTTCTCGGAACCCATGTTCTCAGAACCCATTCTTTTGCGTGCCTTCAATGGCACCTGGAGGTGAATTATTGCGCGCTTGCGAGAAAAACATTTTTCACTACGAGGATCCACTTGGCCCCATCTTTTATTGCACTGCCTTAAGTAGCTCCGTTCCGAATCCTTTGGATTGGACAGTTTTCTATATCAGACTCAACACATACTACAGAAAACACGTGAACTGAAGAGATAATTTCGCACAGCGAAATAAAAAGACACGTGTTTTTCAACGCAAGTATGTCTCCTCAGAGCAAGAAATCTTATGAGTGGGGATGCTTTCCTGGTTGCTCTTTTTTACTTCCCCATTTCGCTGTCTCGGTATATTTTTACACTGAAAACAAGTGCTGAAAGAAAACACACATAGGACGAGGCGTAGACAGCACAAGCGCTAAATTTCAACTTTTCTTTACAGCGCTTGTTTTCTGGGTGACTATGAACCAACACGCCCAAACATTTTCCCTTCGGTGTGTTTTTGTTCGCAAATGCTCTGTGCCTTTTATTGGCTTCTTTTCATTTTTGGTAAATGAACATATGTCCCCTTCCTGCGTAAGAAACTTCAGATTATTGGCCGTCTATGTCCGTTCTTCAGTATGCCTTATTTTATGAGAGGCTAGTTCACCTCAAGCCAACGAATGATTACTAAGGGCAAGTTTCTTTCGAGTAAATTAGCCCTTGAAAATACGTCTCGAAGCATTCAAGGAAACATTATATTTTAAAACGAAGTTTATATGGCTTGTTTTCTTTTATTTTCAAGTTGGCCGAACACAAAAGTTTTGGGGCAACGCCCAAATCCTTCACAAATTCGCTCACAAAGCATGTGTGGCTCCTCTTTTAAAAATATTAGCCTGAAGCAAATATACAATAGCCCACTAAGACGAAGTTTCCCGGATTCATTTACATGTTCTCATTATTTGGCACTGTAGCTTCAAAGTAAAACAATGAGTTTGCTATGAATTATTCAGCATCTGCTGGTACACCATGGATGCAGGAAAAGTCAGCCGTCCTTATTTTAACAAAACTATCTTGAAAAAAGGTAGTTACATAAAGCCACTAGGACTACTTTACTGTTACGCACAATTTAATTTACTTTTGACAGTCAGCTGGTTCCGATTGAAGTTGCAAAGGCTGTGAGATTCTCGTCTGCTGTCATGACATGGGCATCAGCGTGAGTAAAGCGTTTAGCCACATGTTCCTCTGGTAGGAGAAAACTCCAGCTCTCTGAAATTTCAAAAAAGCCACAGTCACTGCAGTAACCAAATAATAGGGTAATGAAATACGCGTACATTCTGTGACCATCTGTCTGATGTCTATCCTTGCAGGTCATTCCCCCTTCACAGAATAGAGTGTTTCCTCCTCTTCGTAACTGCCTGCCAATGTTCCTAGAATGGATCCTCTCTTTGTGCTTTGATCAGGCCAAATATCACCTTTGGGGAATTCAGCCACCCGACTTGTGCTCGTCTTTTATCTTTCTCTTGCCACTTCTATTCGGTTCCCTCCTACGACTGAGGTGTTCCAGTTACCATCGGCTGCATGTGGCAATCCTATATGCACGTCTTGCAGCAATGCTTGCACATTCTTTATTGTTTTTGGGCAGCATCGTCTCTGATAAAGAACTGCCACCTACTTTCCCCGTTCATGGCCTGTTTGCGGCGGGTCAACTGTACCTCGCACTATGTTTTACTGGTTATGACATCGGTCTGTGTGTCTATACCCTATGCGGGACATAAAGGTTGGCATCTACGCGAATTTTTCTCTAGCACACAGACCTAAATTATTGCTGTCTACGTTTATATCTTTTTATTAGGGTACCAGTCTGCTGTCTCTTTTCACTAATGCACTCGTCATTGAGCAACGGCGTTTGGGGCAGGCATTCTTCAGTCGAAGACATACACGACAGTTTCGTTCTATAAAGGATCGTTCTGTTTTGCAGGCATGATATGACGGTGGTGTTTTTATACCGTATATATGAGCGAAACTTACACAGAAAAGAAGCGGACTAAAGAAGCTCTTTCTTCGAGATGTTGAACTGCGGTGACGTCCGAAATACCTCCGAAGTGTCAACCAAATTTTTTCTTTGGTACTGCAGCCGTGATTTTGTCAGTAGCGTGTGACCCTGGTCACAAACACAAACAACAGTACACAACAAGTTTCACAGCAATGCGCTTAATTTGTGTTATGGCTTTCAAGTAACAAAGAACTCATCTCCTTTTGTTGGTGAATAATGCCGTTACCCTTCTTCTGACAGCAACCTGTTGCCGAAGTGTTTTTAGGGCAACTATAACATAAGGTTGGCACCACAACATGAGGCCAACATGACGCGCTTTTACTTAGCTATTGAGGGAGAACCAGTTTTCGCATGTGCGCTTGTAACTGATAGTAGGCAGTGGCGCCATGCCAACAATACTCATCTTGGCTTTTACGCCTAACGCGCTGCGGTGTGCTGGGCACTATGTAATGACGGAGAAGCTTCGGCAAGCTGCTGTAGCATGATAAAAACAGAAAAGCTTAAGGGCCAAAAACCACAGAGAAAAAATACAGTAATGCGGGGACGTAACATTAAGTTAACTGCGCTGTATTACAAGACACATACTGATGCAAGAAGAAAGATAATAAAATATTAAAACTTTAAAGCACGTGATGGCGTTACCTCCCGCGCATACGAGAAAGCGATATCTTTGCCAATAACATTAAAGTTTACGTTGACGCAGGCGCGATGAAACTCGCCCATTTCATTGGAATCTGTGCTGTCCTGCTTGGCCTGTTGCTTTCCCTCATGTTGGGCAGTAAAAATTCCAAGGCAACTGTAGGGATGGTACAAATGCCGCGATGGCCGCTTACTGCTCGGTGCACGCTTAGCAGAGCTCTCTGAGGAGTTCTTGTAAGCGGCGGCCAAACTGCCTGAGCCATTATTTCTGACAGGGGGAAGGTATGGAATGAACACTTTTCCTGTGTTTGGCGCGAAAAGCTTGTGGTGTTTGCTTCTGCCCACAGGTTTGTCTACAAAAGGTGTGCTGACATTGTTTGAGCATACACCGTATCAAGAAATGCAACGTCTGTGTAAACAGGGCGAGATATTGTCTTCAAGTTGTGAGGTACACTTTTCATGTGGATGGCACGCAAAATATTTACAGCTGAAGTTTTGGCGGTTTGGATGTCACGCCCCTTTTCATCATCATTTTTCTCGCGCTGCTTTATTTGGTAAAAACCAATAAGGTTTTCCCAAAGAGCGCCATTATTTTAAAAACAATGTTCACGCATAAGAAATCGTTGCATATATAATAAATCATTCACGAACACGAGTGCCTGAGTAATCGTGTTGTGAGATGACCAATGATAACAGCATTCATTTCATATCCACTACAGTCCCAACCTGTAGCTCCAAAATCGTCATGTACAGCTCTCCTAGAAAATCTCAAATGCTCAACTTGATAAAACGTGGAAGCAACCTCGTTCTCCTTGCTTGGCAAGCGCCAGGGTTGCGCCTGATATGAAGAAAGTTTAGAACACGAATAAACCAACGCCTATCTTAGTTTCAGAGACAGACATTCCTGAATACGTCTTTGGTATGGATGGAGCTTTGACATTTTGTGCCAAAAGAACGGTCCCCATTAGTATTTCACATTTATTTTGTATGTATTACGGCCGCCACGCAGAGTATGCCATCGTAAGAGCACTGTAGGCGCTGTAAAGCAATCCCGGAAAGACAGATGAGGCAATGCTAACCACAAGGCCATTAGTATTTCGTATTATTTTGTATGTATTTCTGCCGCCACCCAGAGAATGTCATCGTATGAGCACTGTGGGCGTTGTAAAGCAATCCCCGACAGTCAGATGAGGCAATACTATCCACAAGGCAACTGTTACTTCATAATACGATCTCGAAGATTTTCGAAGCATGTAGTTCGGATAATACGTCCCCTCAGAATGGCACCATAAAAATATTGACTCTTTCGAGCATGCCCAGTAGTATGTCATCTGGTTACACCACTGGGAAAGAAGTCCTATTACATGTGCTCAGTAAGCTGTATCTGAACGTCAGTCTTCGGCATCTCATATGTGTCACATGTGTACGCGCTTGACTAATTTAGATGAATTGACGTTTTTTCGGTGTACGTTTCGGGCTATTGCCAAATCCACAAGCCAGCAATATTTCTTCAGCAGACCGGGCTTAAAGAAGGCTGGAAAAGCCTCAATAAAATAGCCACCATTATAGACTCAAAATACGATAGCGCTGAGCTGGAAATGCGCACAAAAGGAGGCGGTTGGATTGGCCGTCAGCGCCGTTCGCCCACTCTCTCTCTTACGTCCGGCTCAGCATTTACCTAACTTTCTTTGTAGTTTACATGTCTAGACACACAGATAATTTTAGTTCTCTGGCGTACCTTTGCGTCCCCTATGGGTTTTTACTTGAACTGTACTGTCTGTTTGTTTAAACGTCTCGGCAACGAATTCATTCGTTTCTTAGCGTGTGTTGCCGTGGTCCCGTATAGGTTTCTATCAAGATTGCTCGATTTTGTGTGTGTGGGTTCTTTCACTCTTTACAAACAAGTACTGCCGCCTTCCATGCGGGGTTGCAAGAGTCTCGCTTCCGAAAAATGAAAGCGTACGGTTCCATCTCCAGAATTAGCCTTTAATCTCGCAAAAGCATTGGTTCGTAAATACCGTTGGGCACAGAACGAAACAACGGGCAGGGGACACGCGGGGACATGAACCACTATACGTGTCATCCCCATATTAAATTCCCCCATAATTCTGCAATTCACAGCAGCCATGGTAAAAGCAAATGCTCCTAATGCACACAACCACGATTCTCTTAACCTTCTCTTAACTAAACCACCACATGCCTTCAAGAGATTTCTGTGGTGGTATTCTTCCTCCTGCTTCTTTCAACTGTGTCCATATCTTGGTGTCCAAGACACATTCACTGTGCGGCCTACTCACCTTCAGGTTGTAATTAACCGTTTTTGAGCTATACCTGTTGACACTGTTGCCTACCAGTGAAGGGAAATTTGGCGCACAGTGCGAGAGTAAGCTGTTTGCGCACTCGTTGCTAATAGGTGCGCTTTGGTAATGTTCTTTTGGAGGGGCGTACCTGTGCGGAAAATATTCTGCTACTAGAATGTCAGCGTTTTGGAGTTTTCCGTTCAGCTCAAGCAAACATAAAATAATGAGTTATGTGAAACAATGGTTCTTCGCGTCAAAGACACACCTTGATTGCGAGCCAGAGCGAAGTAGATTTCCGTTAGAGCGCAAGAAGTGGTAGGTTGGTTTAGAATATATTGGAGCACTTTAAAATTGTACCCGTACCATACTCAAAAGCAAGGGCTTAATAAATGAAGTTTTTTTCGAAGAGAACCAAATCAGTCATTTTGATGTACGCAATTTCAATCAATAAATAAATCAGTCGATCAATCAATGAATCAATCAATCAGTCAATAAATTGATAAATACATTAATCAACCAATCCAATTCACGAATTTGTAGTTGTTGTTGCTTGGAACAGAAAAGAATAACGCAGTATAAGATTATTTTGTTAGCCTCTCTGCTCTTCCTGGGTGGCATTCGCGCTACTTTTTACTTAATTTTAGTTTTTTTCTTGCATTTATTTGTGTGCCATTCTTTATTTACTTTTGTTTTCTCTTTAAATGTAGCCATCCCAATTTCTCACATTCACATTCCTGCATTGTAATCATCCCCAACAGGCGTAGCAAACACTGCCGCTAGCAGAGCTGACCTCTCCAGCCCACAATAACGACTTGTCTCTGTGTCATTTGCTAACCTAACAGGAATACTGGAAGGCGTACGGAAGTGGGCTAAAATAAACTTGGACGCTAACTCTGAAGCCTGTGAGCACAACCTTAAGCTTACCACGGTGTTATAAAAACCCACAACTTTCCATGTAACTGCCTTAGACAACACATTCAACCAAAAGCTTGGGAAATGTTTGTGGCAGACAACTTGAAAAAACGAAGCAAATTTTTTTAGGTGTTCCTAATGACGGGCCTTCTTTCTGCTGGTATGTGCAACTTCCTTGTAATGCTTTTGCAATGGCTTCCCACATCGTGAAACACAACCTAATGGGTCAAACAAAACTGCCTTGGAAGATAGCTTGCACTGAAGCCACATGCAAACTTGCGGAACGGCTAAAACCGGAACCCTGGGGCAGCATTCCGGACCTAAATTTGGCGGTTTCTCCTCTTTAACTAATACAATTGTAGTGCTTATGTGTTTCGACTGCGTTGAACACGACGAATTTCCTGTCGTCGGCAGTCCTGCCGGCGCTTGCATTCCAGTTCCCGCGTACGTGCGCGGGGTTCTGTCTCCCATGGTGCATTTCAACCGCTTTGTTGACGCGATCTTCGTGTAAAGCAGCAACGCCTGATCATGATAGGCTAAGGCAAGTCAAGACCTCCAAGTAAAAGAAGTCCCTCAGTTATGATGCCCAAGTCTATCTGATTGCGTCGAAACCTGTCGCCCCGCGGTGGCTCAGTGGCTAAGGCGTTGCGCTGCTGAGCACGAGGTCGCGGGTTCGATTCCGGCCGTGGCGGCCGCTTTTCTGATGGAGGCGAAAGCAAAAACGCCCGTGTGTACGAGATTTCGGCGCACGTTAAAGATCCCAGGTGGTCAAAATTAATCCGGAGCCCTCCACTACGGCGCGCCTCATCGCCTGGTATGCGTCGGCGTGTTAACCTACAATCAATCGATCAACCTGTCGCGGTGGTCAGGTAAGCGTTCTGTTAGCCAGGACCGGGTTGTTCTGGCAGCGGCGGCTGCTTTTCATGAGCGAAACAAAACTATCGTGTTCGCTTATGGTCACTGGAAATCCCCAGGTGGTCAAAATTTTCCAGGGCCTCCACTACGGCTGCCTTATCGCCTATATAGCGTGGGCGTGCTAACCTAGCAATCAAGTCAACAATGCGGTCGAAGCAGCTCTGATTTGGACTATGGTTTTACTCAGGTTGCATAGGAAAAAAACTTCGCAGTTTGCCTTCTCTCTCTTGGAAAGGGGCTTATATTTTTCCGGCATCTCAATGTTGCCACGTACACAGGTGTCCCGTGTGGATGATAAGCGATGAGGCTAGGCTGTGGGCGCGTAGCACATTGTGTGTACTGAATAAATACTAGGATAAACGTTAATCAACGCTCCTCTGCGGGTGTGTCTTCTGCTCTACGATGATTTTAAATTCAGAGTTTTCGCAATTGGACCGAATAACCGCTGGTTGTAAGATGTAACCACTGTCAGAAGTTGAAGAAACCCGGACAAAGATAATTTATCACCACGTGCCACGTTCTTAACACGCAATTGTTTAAATGGTGTGCTCGTTAGATAATTAGCTCCACCTTAACCCAACAATTTTCAGATGACTTCCTTGTGTACGAGGCCAAAGCGTTACTTCGGCGCCGAGAGAGTCTTTCGGAATGGAGTTGCTCCATTTACTATTTCTGATTCACAACCAATAAAGGTCAGCAGAGACCAAAACTAACATCAATGCTTTGTATCGTGGTCGCGCAAGAAAGACAAACGCCGTCATCTACGCTGGTGTATCTTAAGATATTGCTGAGGAAGAATGCGGCTGCTTTTTGTTGGAGAGTTTCACCTAAAAGCCAATAGTGTAAGTAGTTCAAAATTCTTATTGTTTCCAGATGTCGTGTGGCCGGTCTGAAAGTTTGGTTTTCGCTTAGAGAAAGGAAGAAAATAATTTGTTCGGTAAGAAAATGTGGCAATTGTAGCACAGAGGCACCCGATGCCAAGAGCCGCATATGCAGTAGTTCGTTACCTGCCCTCTGATGAACCAGCTACGCCAGATATTGAGGTTACGAGCAGATGGAATGAGCTGTTCGCAATAGAAGAGGAACATTTAGTGTTTGAGTTATTCTTCCCCAGCATACGTTTTGGCATGGCTTGGATTTGTGAAATGGGGTTCATGTTGGCCTGCTTTAACAACAGTTTTAAGGTAACTTGGAATGTTTCCTACCAAACACCTCCACCCATTTGGATTTGTGAACACTTGAATTCGTGTGCATCACCCGAAAGTTTTCAATTCTTCGTTGTTGCGACCATTTGTTTCACGTTAGGAATTCTCCCTCTAGCCATGACAAGAAGAGTTATTCTGGGTAGTTTTCTTGGAGGCGAGTGTGGTCGTTTTGGTGGCAAAGAGCATTCTCTGGGTGCGCGTGCTTTTGTGGGTGGCTGCCTTGTTCTCTTCCAGGTCCTCGCGTCCGTGTGTTCATATCATTTCAACGTCATTCTACATGGCTGACTTTTTCCTAAGTGTTCACCTGTTGTGCCTATAAAAAAGTTTGTAATGCTGAAATAAAGTCAATAATGATGTTTGTGCTTCAATCTCAAATTTTCTAGTCGGATTGCCAAGACTATGACTCCAATTTTCTCTTTTTCTATTCATTTGTGTGAGAGGGTAGTGCAGACACAAAAGTTGCAGGTTATGCCGCTGCGACGAAAGCTGCAATAGTGATCTGCTAAATGGAGTAGTCGGCGTGCAGTTGTTTCCGTTGTTTGGGTTTCATCCTGCCGTGTCACAAGAATTGGATCCTGCCATTTCACAAACGCCTTTATGTAAGTTAAAATTTAATTATTTTTCAGATAACAGGTTTTATTGGGATTTGCAGGATCGCTGAAATGTCTGTTATTGCGTCTACCGGTTCTATTACCGAGGGCGGCCAATCTTGCATGGGAGGACCCGCCCCCATTTCCCTTTACCAGCCACTTCCTTTACGATAGCAATGTGGCTTCCCTGATTTCTTCAAGAATGTTACACAGACCCGTCATTTGATTACATATTCCCCTGCCATGAATCTCTGAGGTTGAGGGCTTGTTTATGTGCTGTGCTGATGAAGGCGTTTATTTTTAGATGCGACGCATCTCATGTTTGGCGCTGTCTCCCTCCCTCCCTTGTTGTCGTTGTGCGCCGTCCGCACTCTACTGCGCATGCGCGTCTCTTCAGCTCCGTCAGCGTTTGGGCTGACGTCAGCGCAGTCCACTATAAAAAGAAATAGTTAGGCTGCCCGGTTTCAATCCCACGACTCTCTGGCCGCAACGGAGGTACGTGGCGCTCTTCCAACTGCGCTACAAACCCACACGGGAGCATGTGCTACGAACGCGCCTATGTCCTTAACTCATTCAAACTACGTCAGGAAGCTACTGATACAACGAAGGCACGCGAAGCTGAACGTGAGCGGAAACGATGAACTGAAAACTAATGGGAACTTCAGTCGACCCCATGGCTACTACTCAGGGTTCCGCTGCGGGAAGATGGTGTAAATTTTTTTTACCATAGTGGGGGTATGTTTTTGACACCGAAGTTTCCACGATATACGTTTGGTTTGCAAACATTTTTGGAGTGCTTTCCCGAGCTTTGACTGACCATGCCCAAATCGCCTGCTTGGGGTGTTGCCGCTGGTTCTGTTCGCCCGTATGGAAACGTAGAAGTCCTGCCGCTTCACCACCTCACAGGACTGATGGACGGCATGTACGATATGCGGCTCACAATGATTGCCTACATTGGGCTCATCGTTTCTTCTCTTATTCCTCCTTCTCCCCTGACTAGGTGTTTTCGATGTTGCTCAATTCGCTAAAAATATTCTTTATTTCATGACTATGAGAACAGCTGTGCCGCTTCTGAGTAGGATCGTGCCGAGGATCGCGACATTCTAACCAATTTGATTGTGCTTTTAATCTGGAATACGGGGCGCCATCAAGCTTTTCCCGCAGTCGCTTTGCGGCGGCGACATGGCCATAAAACTACAATTCAATTATAATATTTTAGCAGTTTCGGTTGGGGCGATATTACCAAATTAACTATGAACTTTCCGCACTCATACGTCATGCACCAGGAATATTTTATTAGGAGACCTTTATTTTCATAGTCGTCATCATCATTCTTTCCCTGATTTTCGAAACACGATTGATATCTACAGTTAGGTGATACAATACTGGTGCCGGTATCAGTTCCCACATGAGAGGCCATTTTGTGGGGTGTAATCAGTTGATGAAAGTCTCTGCCGAGAATTCTACCGAAAAACCGTATTGCGAAAGTTTTTCCGCAAGGCCTTCACATGCCGAATTTCCGTATCTTTCCTCTTGTCTCCGTTGTACTGTAATTGTCTTCGTGTCCACATATCAGTTGATGCAGCATGTATCTCAAATTCAAATGAGCCTTCACACCTGCCTGCCTCAGTGGTAGCTTCCGATTAGCAAGTGTAATAATTCCGCTCACGCTTGATAAGCGTAGCTGTCAGCGGATATCTAGCAGTCCCAGAAAGACCTAAAAGTAAGCCTCATCACGCAATCGCGTTTTAAATCAAAGCGTAGCACAGAATTCGGGAACACGTATTTTCTAACAACAGCTCAATCCAATGCGTTAATCAGTGAAATGTGTTGCTTTTCATGTAACACTTTTACCAGAAACCTTTGCGGGTTGAATTCCACATTGCAGTACCGAACGGAACAAAGTCAAACGGGTGGGCATAGAAGCTGCGAAACGGATCTTAATGGCAACAGCGGTTCACGTTCACAGTCACCGACTGAGCACTGCCCTTATTTTGCTGTCGCCCATTGTTAGTTCGTCAGCATAATTGAGATTATGTTTTCACAGTTTTATTCATTCACGCTACGGTGGAATTAGTGACCACGTGCGCTGTTGGAAGGTCTATAGGTTCTCGGATCAATTCGCCATGCTAGCTCGGCATGTAACGTGCTTAGGCACCAAGTTACCAATGCTCTGTGTACAGTTAAAAACGTGTTCGAAATTCTAGGACGTTCTTTAAATAGTTTCGGTCACCGAGTGTGAGACAGGGCTCTGGTGCGAAACCGGAATTCTTCAGAAACGCCCACTTGTAAGGCGCACCATGTCCGAAAAAATAGATCAATAGTACCCCTTCTAAACCACTAAAACACCAGCGAAAGGAAAGGCAATGCACGCAGCGCTTTGTGAATGTTTGACTGTGCTTGGGATTTCGCAGCTTTTTGTCTAGCTATATCGGTTGGATGATTAGATGGATAGTTTCTGTTTGCTCTGTAGGGCCAGCGCAGAGATCCTACCCGGAGCGCCTCCAACGGCAAGAGTGAGGTACCAGTCGCGTGAGCAGCTGTGCCTTCGTGTGCGTGAATCTTGTGATTATATATTCTTCGTTTGCGGCTGGAAATTCATCTCAGTATCAGTTGGTAAATCCTTTGTTGGTCACGTGGTCCGCTTGGTCTGACCCGCACGCACAGAAGATCCAGCCGCAGCTGGCCAATGAAAGGCAGTTGAAGCAAAAAACGTTTTACCCTTGCCGATTCATATTTGCCCCAACCAAGAAGCTCCGAGCAAGCAAAACTACGAGAAAAAAAATTCCCCCGCACCTCCCCGAGGGGGATTGTGAGGATGCAGAAATGCATTGGGTGCACCGATGAGTGTGATGCGATTAATGGCGAAGAGAGAGGCGAGAGTGTGAGCGTAATCATTTACGTTGATGGCGCGATACAGCGGGGTGTGTTCCAGGTGCTTGAGCCAAGCCAGGATGTTGCCGCGCTTCACCAACCCGCGCTTGTACGTTGCCGGACTCATCAGCCTCCGCTTGATGTGAACGTCGAACGCAACGTCCTCGGGTACCATGCGAGGAAGGCACCGCACAACCTTCGATACGTCGATGGGCACGTTCACCGCCTGTCCCTTGATTCCAAACTGCCCGTTGCCTCGAGTCAGCCGCCTGATGCTCATGAAGGGGAGTCGAGGCGCGATGAGCCGCTCTTCGACCGGGTTCAGATCGGGAAGATGCGCCGGCCGAAAAATTGGCTCTCAGTGCACGCTTTAAAGGTGGTTTGAATGCCAAGCTTTAAACGACACCCACAATAATTGCCGATGCGACGTCACTTGAATTCGCCCACGTGATTCTACAAAGAGTGAAACCAGAGATCCTGCCAGCCGTTACCTGGTCACGTGGTCCGCGAGGGAGACGTCCCAAACACCGCAGCGGCGTCGGCCACGGGTGTGCTAGAGTGGCGGTCCCCGCCGCTGTAGCGCGGCCATGAGTCAGGGAGAGGAAAATGGAGACGAGCGTCTTTCGAAGGGTGAGACAGCGGAACCTAGCCATCCTGGTGTGCTAGCTTGGGGCTACACCACCGCGCGACACAAGCGCTTACACCGAAACAATTCGGCATGTGAGCTTAGTGATTTCCGTTTATCCCCATTTAAACTAGTTAGTATTGTAAGTTTAAGAATGGCGAGTACGCTGAGGGTAATTTATAATTCTATTTTATCAGAAGCTGTGCTACTTTCACCTTCTGTATTTTCTCTTCAAACACAACCGAATTGGTAATCCCCAATTTAGTGGCACCAATTGGTAATCACCAATTCGTGACAAGTACTGGCCAAAAAGTAGCGTTTCTCTAGACGCCAGATGTCTGTATGGGGTTTGTACATTTTGTTTTCCCGCCATGCAAACAAATCCTTAAAGTATGTTTGCCTTTCGACAACTTAATTCCTTCGGTTGCGGGTTACCTTGGAGGGGGCTGTCGGACAAGTTAATCAACCGTGCGAAGGCACCACGCAAAAGACGCGAAGCTGCACCAAAACAGGCCCAAAACAACCGCTTCTGATGCAGACGACAGTCGTACCACCAACGCCGCCGCCCGCGAGCAGGCAATCCCGCGCGTGGAACGCTGGGTAAATTCGCGGCGCCATTTTTAGTGTGCTCCGTGAGTGAAACCCTCTGCCGCCCCCCATTCCCTCCCCTACAGCCGCCTCCAACCCGTTAAAAGAGCTTGTTGTCCCGCATGCTGCGAAACAACTTCGGCTGGTAGAGCTAGAAAGTTTGCTTTTAAAAGGCGGCTCACCCGCCAGCGGCGGAAGGTAAATGCCCCGCAATCAATAACATTCAAATATTTAGCGTGGTTGAGCTTTTGGTCTAAGGTCACTTGAGTTCAGAAGAAAATTCTGAACAAGCGAAGAGAACTATACCGAGGGAAATTGACATAGCGCCAGATGCTTAAAATAGCTTGGAACTTATTGAACGCCTCATTGTTGTATAAGATTGTATAGACAACACCTCAGCAGTAACCCTGAGTGACATATGCATTCATGCACTAAAGGAAAATGTCTGACAAGGTTAGTTAGGATTACTAGAGTTACTTATGTTATTCTGATCAAGGGAGCTGTAGTGCTCTTTAAAGGTAATTTTAAAGCGAAACTTTCTGTTCCCCTCAAATGGCGACCCGCAGTGGTGGCTCAGTAGCTAAGGCGGTGCGCTGCTGAGCACGAGGACGCAGGTTGTATTTCCAGCCGCGGCGGCCGGCAATGGAGGCAATAAACAAAAACACCCGGTTGTACGACATTTCGGTGCATGTTTGACACCCCCAGGTGAAGAACATTATTCCGGAGCCCTCCACTACGCCGCACCTCATCGCCGGCATTGCGCCGGTGCGCTAAACCCTGCAATTAATCAATCATTGATTCAATCAATCAATCAATCAATCAATCAATCAATCAATCAATCAATCAATCAATCAATCAATCAATCAATCAATCAATCAATCAATCAATCAATCAAAGAATAAATCTTCCTGATGGCAGCCATCCTGCCACCATAACGCACTGCAGAAAAACCACGTTTACACAAAGGGTTCCACAAAGAGATGATAATGTAAAATAGTGGACATACACCGCCCCATAGGAAAACGCTTCCTGTGCTCGCAATAGAAGCTGTGTCGCTCGCGGGGTGAAGCCACCATATATCCGATTGGCTGTCCCAGCACCTTTTTTATTCTTTCGCCACTGCGAAACAATACAAGCAGCATCGTGTTTTAGCCACCTGACTCTCAAAAATGGGGCTTTCATTTTTTGTTTAAATAAAGTTCATATTCGAATTGTTGATTGATTGATTGTAGGGTTTAACGCACTGCGCAACGCAGGCGATCAGGCGCACAATTGTGGAGGGCTCCGGAATAATTGTAACAATCTGGTGATCTTTAACGTGCGCCGAAATCTCGTACACACCGGCGTTTTTGCTTTTCCCCTTCATCATAAAAGCGGCCGGCGGGACCAGGAATCGAACCCGCGACCTTGAGCATAGCAGCGCAACACCTAAGATACTGAGCAACGATGGCGGGTATTTTCGATGTATTTGTTATAGGGGAATTATTTCAACTAGCTTACATACACACTCTGGTTATCCGGATATTCTGGTCGACTTTTTTCTGCATTTTCTTACCGCGATTTTACTGCCTGCACGGCATAATCACAAAAAAGTGGCTTGCATGGCCCCCGTTTCATTTGTATTCTGCCATTTCCTCAGTGCGTCCTCTTACATAACATAAGGGTGGCGCTGTTTCACGAACAATTATTTTTTTTATCTCTGCTTTGCCGATTCGCTGTTACAGTGCTGGCGTACCAATCTGACATAAAAACATCGTGTGATGTAAGGAGAGGAAATGCAAAGCCGATACAAAAATATAGCATCACCGTACTACATTGTTGATTGTAGATGATATTGCCGATATCACGAACTTTTACATCATAATATTGCATCCTACAACGCGCAGGAGGCAACAGAAATCAGCTGTACGCAATTCTATTACTGTAGAAAATACTAGCATGTCTTGATGAGCATTCACGCAAAAAAAAATTTTATAACGCTGCTGTCAAATGGTGATTGATTATGAAGTTTAACGCGCCGATGCAACACAGGCGATCAGACGCGCTGTACTGGAGGGCTCTGGATTATTTTTGGGCCGCGGGGAATATTTAACGTACCCCGAAAGCTCGAACACACAGGCGTTTTCGCTCTTCGGTCCGTCAGAAAAGCGGCCGCGGAAGCCGGGAATCAAACCCGCGTCCTTGGGCTCAGCAGCACAACGCCTTAGCTACTGAGCCACAGACCCCTGTTCCCGATATTCAGCCGCCTCTGTTTAACAGACATTTGTCTCCGCCTAAAGTATTTTGGATAGGGTTCGCCGACGTTCCCTGTCGTGAGTAGGGTACGTGTTGCTAGGGAGGAGAGTTAATTTTTTTTTTAGACCTGAGAGAAGGTGGAACTAATTACGCGAAAGTTTGGGTGAGTTGGTACTTCATTGAATTAATGCCTACAGTGCGTACAATTAGGCGAATGACGAAGAGAGTGGCTACACCGGCAGCGCTTGTCCGTGTAGCCGCTCTCATCGTCCTTCGCCTAATGTTCGCGCTTCAAGAATTATTGTAAGAATGGAAGGCCGACTGGCGGGGGGGTCTCCGTGTGAGCGTCAATGATAATATCGCACAGAACGTTTCTTTCTGCCCGTATAGAATAACGACGTAGCATACTTAACTGGTCAAATAAACACAATTGCGTTTAACGCAGACAACTCTGTAATATTCTAAAATGCGGAAAGCAGCTTGTGAATAACAATAAAACCATATTGAGCATCAGTAAGGCCAGTGAGCCGACATAAATTATTAAACGCTTCACCGAACACGAAACATACGTTACTCATAGAGCTTACAATAACGCTTTGTAGGCAAAGATATGTACGATGCAAACATCGAGATTCTTGTGACAAATTTAAACATGCACTGTCCAAAACTTGAATGTGACTCCTGTGTGTGGGACCGCTATACTAGGCAAACGAATTGTTAATAATAATAGTTTAAAGATAAAGTTTTAGGTGTAGTATTGTAAATCTTCAAGCCCTAATTCCTTATCAGAAATAACGTTGACTAACAAATGAAATGTCTTGCACCAATCAGATTCCCGGCACCTTCGTTTTCTTTCTTTCTTCCGAAACGTGAACTTTCGGGGGACCAATCTTCGTGTCTGTCCCCGTCAACAACAGGATGTAGGGTACATCACGTTTTCGAAGCTCCTATTCCGTTTGTTACTTCTGATGACACATTCAGACTTTCTTTTTTTATGTAAACTACCGGAGTGAAGTTTATTACCCTCGTATGAACGCTTTGTTCGGAATTTGTCTCTTTTCCTGTGTATGAGCCCCTTTCTTAGACGAAATAATGGCCTACATAAGTAATAAATTACTAATTGTAAATAAATTCGAACAATATAAAATGTGATTTTCACAGCTGAAATTGAAATTTGAATATGTGAATTTCGAAACAGTAAATAAATATGACAATGTTTTCTTTAAAGATATTGTGACTGCTTAAGCGCCAAAGACCTAAATAATTGGGATAAACTTTCAAGTCGGAATAGTAGAAGATTCAAGGGGGCCCCAATTATTGGAGAATGTCACGTAGGCACGTCGTGTTCAGACAGGGCTTTTCGTGCGCTTTGCTCACTTTTTCAGGTGAAATCATGCGGAGAATTTCCTTCGTCTTTCCTAATTATACGCGCAAAATGTACTTACAGGCGGGGTCATGACCTCTCAATTGCGGAATATCTGCTCTTTTCCTTTCAAAGTCATATGAAGCCAAAAATAGCTCTAGGCAGCGCAACGTTACCGAAACTGATGAGATCAGAACACTGGTAAACAATAAATCAGTACTCGCCTCCACGCAAATGCAATGTGCATCGGAAGCATTGATTGATATTCATTGCCCAACATCGAGTTTACCATTTTCTGAAAGGGAGGATATTCTCCAGAAGGACGCTGGTAGTTGTGTGTTGTGATAGCTGCAGGAGTTAAGCAAAAGGTGTGAACAACTTTTACTGAATTTTGATTATTTCAAACAGCGGGCTTATTTTGAGGAGCACAGGAGGTATAGCGTAGTTGCTTAAAGAAGACAGAGTGAAGAATGTCGTGGTTTGGGTCAGGAAGCAAATAACCGACTCTTGCAAAGCAAGAAATAAAATGTTTTATTCTAATATGGTTGCCTTCATGGTTTGGTTGTTGCTTGCCTGCTTGTTGTGCATCCTAGACACGACGCGTTGTAATTATCTTCAACACACATTTATACCGGATGTATAACTCACATTTACACCAGTTAATGACCGCGGATGCTATTCTAAAATCTAAGACAATAAACAAAGTATCACTTTTGTGCGTTAGAAATGAAACAGTAAACACACAATTTTGGGTTCTTGAAGGTCATTTAGTGAAGCTCCGACTTTTACCCACTGAGACACATGTAGAACTCTTACAGTACGCTACGTGGTGCGGTAAATTGTGTTGAATAATGAGGTATGAGAAATGCCTTAATCATCTCCAAGAGCAGAGCGAAGCAAAGACAGCGACACTCACAACTGCTGGCTTTCAACTGCTTGGCTTAAGGCCCAGTCACCATTTATTCCCTGCAACCAAACAGACCTAAAACACCAAGAAGTCTACCGCAGTGGATACAGGTTTGAAAAGGCGTTCAGAATAACGCTAAATATTCTGAGTTGCAGTGTAAGACACGCGCAACCAGCTTACGGGCGGTGTTGTTACCAGAAGTTCTCCGACAGATTTTTTGCGTAAAGTTGCAGTACATTATTCGAAACGTGGTTGCGTTTGCGGTTCATGAATAAGTTCTCGTTCTGTTGGTAGAATTATGTGTAAATTTTTTTGTTTACCCTGGATCTATATCAAGCGGCGCATCTTTACCTTATGAAAGCACCCTTATGTAAGACGCGCGTGGGATGTTACGGCTCTGAATTCAGTGCATTTTTAGGTTGAACTAAATTCAGCTCTCTGCGTTCTTCCATAACGCCAGCACCGTTATGCAAAGCGTGCGTGGGTAGGTAGGACTTTTCAGCTTGTCCCCCTGTGTAGTTTGTATTTGTCTTCTTGTTACATAATGTCAATCGAAATGAGTTTGGTGGCACTCATCTGGCCAACACATTTCATATGCGTAGTAACCGAATATTTCCATTGAGCGTTTTGGACCAAGTAATATGCATTCCAAAACAACGCCTGAAGCCCTTAGAGAGGATATTATATGCACAATAAAGGTGCGCTAATCGTCCCAGCCTCAGCCTAAAGGTAAAAACATTTGGTAAAGGCTGTGTAAACCGCAATTTTTTGTCTAATAGCCTATACTCAAACGCGTTGACCTTTCCCGCTCTTCGGAGACATGTCCCACTAAGTGTTGAGCGATTTATTGGTTTTTGAGGTTGTTTTTGCACCTTCGTATTTAGGTGCAAATTTGGTTTGTGTGCGATATAACGTTTGTCGCGTGTTTTCTGTAAATTTCGTGGACAAGGTAATCACCAAGCGTAGCATCATTAACACAATTCCTTGTTGCCAAGGTGCATAAACCTTCAGGCATCGTCCTCGGACAGGTTTTTCCAGCAATATTAACCAAGAATTATTCAATGTTTGTTCACACCTTCTTTGTTAACAGCTTGGTTTCCCACCGGTTTTGCAGATATTGTGTAGGCTTTGGAGCCTGCACTGCGACTGACGTCACCTTGATTTGCATTATGAGCTGAAACATTTGGGAAAAACTGAGCAAACATTTGTGCGGCTTTTTCATCCAAAGTAAAATCTTGCAGAGTTAAAGATTACCTGTGTTTGAAGGTTTTCTTTGTTCCTCAACCTGCTTAGTCGCTCCATTTTGAGAAAAATCCAGGGGGTAAATTTCGGGCCATGAGTATGGATGACAGAACCTATCAGTCGAGCCTGCAATAGTAGAGGCTTAGAGTGTCAGGGTTTTTTTGTACACCAAAACTATGACATGTTGGCTGCGCCACTGGCTCTATCGGATACCTTTGAACCGATAAAGCAGAGTGCTAGTGCTCCCGTTTTGTCCGCACCCATTCGTTGAGAGAGGACAATTTTCCACCATTCTTTTTGCACGCGTATACGATTGCATTACAATGTGCACAATTAATATAATGTTGGTTTAAAATTCCTTAAAATGGGATATAGAACCAGCAGTAATATGCTCCAACGTGCAATCAGAAGATGCGGAAACGTATCAGCGGAAATTTATTATATTGGGACTTGTCGTGTGGGGAAGATTATTGTTTAGGTATGTGGATAAGAAATCATTGCTCTTTCATTACACTGGTACGATTCCCTGCCGCCGCGGCCGCTTTTTTGATGGAGGCAAAAAGCAAAAACGCTCGTGTGTGCGATATTTCAGCTCACGTTAAAGATACCCAGGTGTTAAAAATTAATCCGGAGCCCTCCACTACGGCGCACCTCATCGCCTGCGTTGTGTCGGCGCGTTAAACCCTACAATCAAAACATAGCAATTTATAATAATCAGCGCCTTCGTGCTGAACATGCAGACACAGGCTAAAGTCTCTCGTGCAAGTTTCCTTTCAAAACCACAAGTCTTTAGAAGATAAGGGTAGCCACACTGCCTATGATTTTGCCACGCCAGACAATTACTCTTAACCTAAAAACGAAGTTACTGTTGCGAAGGGATTTTCTTCTGTGATAAGATGCTTTGTTATTCTATCAACTTGCTGCGGAGTTACCAGATATCTCCAACGCACGGGGTCTGCGCTTATAGCGTCAGTATGCGAATGCAATCGCATACGAAAGAAAAGGTTTATATGAATAATTATGTTTGTTTGTCCCCTTCGATGCAGAGACGGCACTTTCCGCAAGGATTCTCTCTATTCTGTCACCTGAGCGCAATTATAGCAGCAGCTTTTCTTGCTGCTTTAGAGTAAAAGCCGAAGTAGAGTATTTACACGCCGCACATTGTAATGCTTCGAGATCATGATGCTTATGTTTTTGCAATTGAAATGAACCATAGCCACAACACTTTTTTGATAAAAAAGACAAATGTTTCGGTTTAATTGCCAAGTGTTATCCACTACGGCTGCTTATAGCTAGAGCGTAGCCTTTATAAATACCACCTAAAATTGATCAACATTCTCGCAGAAGTGGTATATTATGGCCATATTTGATGTTCTGCCAACTCATATCGGTTGTTCCAATTTGCAACGCCAGATGGGATAATTGAGAACTTTAAGCATATATTATTTGCCCTCATTTGGTGATGACCACCCCGCGAACTACGCGAAGATGGGCCACAAAGCTCAAAGAACACCAAAAAAACTGATAATCAAAGAAATCAAATCCCGTTTATTTTGTACCTCTTGTATAGCCGCACGTCGAACACAAAGGAGGCTCATGCGCACCACATTGATAGAGCAGAGTCGCATCACAACGTTGATGTGCCATTTTTCAAAGGTACGAACTACAACGATGTACATACTGAAAATAGAGTACAGAATCTCTGCGTAGTTTTTTCATGCCCTTGTTCATTGTGATGTATTGATTGGAAGTGTGAGGTTTTTTTATTTTACGAAGTTTCAAATAATTTTAGCATTCTGATATGTTTGCATAAACTATGCCTGCGTTTGCCATCTGATCTGAGTCAGTCCTTGCACACACTATGCTGAAGGAAATGAGTGAGTGCTCTATGTGGTTTGCAATTTTACCGTAGCGTTTATTTTATTAACGTGAAGCTAATCATCCACAGCAAATCAAGGGTTTATTGTAATGAGAAACATCACCTTATGACCACAGGGTCCCCGTCAAAATGGGAGTCATTTTCCCCTTCATTCGCTGGGAGCCAGTATAGACTTTAGCTTGCTGTCATCAAAATTTCCCGTTTTGCTCACTCTTCAAGGTTAGGCATGAACTTGCAATCAAAATAACTGACTCCCTTGCAGAGTGAATTCGCTCCTAAATTTTGTTGTGTTTGGCCAAAATCAAAATTAGGTGTTTAGTCTACATTTAAAGATCTTGTGCTTTACAAACAGCGACATTGCATTCTTGTATATATAACAGTCCAGGTCTTGTAAAACGTAATGCAACCTATTCTCGTGTGCAAACCTGAAAATACTCATTTTGTGCTGAATAATCTGCTGGGTGAAAAAAACAAGGCCCTCTCCATTAACAGATATCCATGGAGGGGCGAAGGATGGAGTGTATTCAAAAATTGTCTTTCTTTAGCCCAACGGCGAGCGCTGGTATAAGCGACAGTCCCAATGACTAAGACAAATTAGTGAAATTCAAGATGGTGAACTGCCAATTTTAATGTTAAAGCGAGTACGCAGCTAAATAGAAGCAAGCAAGAAAGCACGAACATAAAAACTTGTCCCGGTGTGTTCTTTTATGGCCTTTTGTTTGGTAGAGAGGAAACGTTCTAGCGTGAGGCGTTAGACAACAAAAGTCCCAGTGCGTTCTTTAAGTACGCGTTACCTTCTGTCGGGAGGCGTGGGAAAACTAGTGTCCCGGTGTTTAGGTACCGTGACCGCAAGAGAATGCGACGAAGAACGACGATGACGACATGAGACGCCGACAGCCCTAGCACCTAAGGTGCTTGGACGGGAATATACAAACACTGTGATTGTTTCATTCACATGTAGCTGCGGTATACTGCGGTCCTACCCGGTTCAATAAATATACATCACGCACGAGTTCAATAAGTGGTATTTTAAAATAGCATAAGATTTGGAGCAGCCACTCAATCACATATACACTGACTGAGTAAAAACGAACTTTGGAAAACGTGTGCTTCTGAACAGGCGGGTAATGCAAGCAAAGCTATAAAAATTTTTTTACGCTAGTTTGTGTTACTAAATAAATTCCAGTAAACCGTGTGTGATCACATACGCTAAGAATTCCTTGACAATATGTGTGCTTAGTAAACAACAATATCATCACAGGGGAAAAAAGAATGTTAGGAGATACGCCCAGTGATAAAAACGAACATCTTGGCCATAACAGGAACAAACGTGATTGCTCAAACTAATAAAAAAAGTCGCTTTCGGCCGTTTTTATTATGCGTAACAAAGGCAAAAATTGAATCACCCGGGTAACGATGTCGCTACTCAGATAGAGGGCTCGAAGTAAGAAAACAGCGTTACTTCGATGGGAGAATGGAATATCAAAATTCAGGTTAACAAATCAACTCGTGGAAATAAAGACAAGAAACTGAAAATAAAAGCCGTCTGGTGAAGCCATTGCCTTGCGCTGGAGGCAAAATGGTTCGATTACGTCGATGTGTACTATTCCCAACGCCATACCATATATTTGGTCTACTCTGAGACAACAAGTCAGCGATATAACAAAAATTGGGGATGATAATAATGCGTGAATGCCTTCCCTGAGCGTCATAAGGATGACTAGAAACACGACCTCAATTAGCTACCTTTGTGTTATTTTATATTTTTTCCAAACCAAAAGGATAATTACCGTAATGACTTATAACTATTAACAACTTTTCTGGATGCAGTGACGCCTTGTTGATTTATGGTGACTTTCGTGCCCTTTTTTGATACCACTTGCGCGACTACATGCTCGTGGCACAAAAATTCTTCCTATCTAAAGAAAGGCTGAAGCTTTTTCTCCTGCGCGCTTGATGGGCACTGTGCGATCTAACACAATGTGTTTACATAAACACTTGTCGCTATACCCACCCTTTAGACATGTAACTCGTTACTAATGTTTTGATCGATTATTTTAATGCCTTGCGAGATCTCTTCGATGGTAATTATATATAATATTATAATATATATTAATATATATATTATATATATATAGATAATATATATATTCTATATATATATATATTATATCATATATATATATATATATATATATATTATATATATATATATGTATATATCTATATATATAATATATATTATATATAGGGTTTTTTTTTCGGGTAATTTATGTTAAGGTATTTTTTTGTTTCCTCCACTAGAGGGTGGTAGCTAGCGCCACCCCCTTCCTTTCCGAGGTTTCCTTTACCTGCCAACCCTTATTTTCTGTCTTATTTCCCCGAGCCCTTATTTACCATTTCTGATTTGCTATATGCTTAGCGAGGGCCTCTGTTCTGGCAGTCTTGGTGCCAAGGGTAGCTTAGGAGGGTTCAACGCTGGTCGACCACTCTCGACATGTAGTAGACACTCGTTGCACGGCCCGGGGGTTAAAAAAAAGGTCCCCTTCACCCCGAGTAGGCCGAGTGGCGCTAGCTACCACCCCCTAGTGCAGGAACCAAAACATACCTTAACACAAATACCCGAAAAAGTGGTCGGGATCCCCGCCGGTAGCGTAGTTGTTATCGCACCAGACCGGTATTCTGGAGGTCGTGGGTTCGGATCCCACCCGGCGGGCATTTTTTCACTAATTTCTTTCTGACTCAAAAAATTCTTCATCTCTTTTTATGACCCACCACAACCTCCCCTTTGGTTTCTGAGGTTTTCTTGACTGCCAACCCTTATTTTCTCTCTTATTTTCACCGAACCCCCCCCCCCCATTTCCCATTTTCTTATTCGCTACATGCTTAGGGAGGACCTCTGTTCTGGCAATCTTGGTGCCGAAGGTAGCTTAAGAGGGTTCAACGCTGGTCGACCACTCTTGACATGTCGTAGGCACTCGAGTCACGGCCCGGGGGTTTAAAAGAAGGTCCCCTTCACCCCGTGTAGTCCGAGGGGCGCTGGCTACCACCCCCCAAGTACAGGAAACAAAATATACCTGCATAAATACCCGAGAAACTGGTGGGGAAACAGCCCCGACGGTAGCGTAGAGGTTATCGCACCAGACCGGTATTCTGGAGGTCGTTGGGGGTCGGATCCCACCCGGCGGGCATTTTTTCACCAATTTCTTTATGCCTCAAAAAATTCTTCATCTCTTTCTATGACCCACCACGACCTCCCCTTTGCTTTATGAGGTTCTATTGACTGCCAACCCTTATTTTCCCTCTTATTTTCACCGAGCCCCCTCATTTCCGATTTGCGTATTCGCTAATATATATATATATATATATATAGTATATATATATATATATATATATCATATATATATATATATATATATATACATATCAAGGTTGCAGTCGTCATTGCCAGTGCTATTCGGCTTTTTCGAAATATTTAATAGGGCCGAATGGCGTGTGCTCGTCACGTTCTTTGATACCTTGATAAATAAGCGAAAATATAAGTCGAGAAAAAATCCGCCGTTTTTCCGGCAGCGGGACTCGAAGCCCACATCTCCGCATTACCGGTGCGGTGCGTTCGCCATTACGCTATCCCAGCAGCGGCTCCTCTCTCGACTTTAAAGCGGGGGTTTATATTACAAGAGCTCTGAGGCCGGTCAACTAGCGTCCGCCCCTCGACTACCGCGGGAGACGTAGAACGTCTTCTTCCAGCGGCCGCCACGTAGACCGTGGTCGGAGGTCGGTGTTAGCAATTGGCATATCCGAACTGCTGGAAAGCCAGTGCCTCGGAAATGCATGTAGCGAGATAGAAAGAATGCGGACGAGGGACTCGGTAAAGATACATTCAAGGTTGCAGTCGTCATTGCCAGTGCTATTCGGCTTTTTTCGAATATTTAATAGAGCGCGAATGACGTGTGGCTTGTCACGTTTCTTTGATACATTGACAAATAAGCGAAAATATAAGTCGAGAAAAAATCCGCCGTTTTTCCGGGAGAGGAGCAGGACTCGGAAAAACGGCGGATTTTTTCTCGACTTATATTTTCGCTTATTTATCAATGTATCAAAGAAACGTGACAAGCACACGTCATTCGGCCCTATTAAATATTTCGAAAAAAGCCGAATAGCACTGGCAATGACGACTGCAACCTTGATATGTTCCCTCATCCCTCATCTTTCTGTTCCGCTATATATATATATATATATATATATATATATATCTATTATATATAATATATATATATATATATATATATATATATATATATATATTGTTGTTGTAACGTTTAATAGGCCTGAGTGTACCTTATTGTGTATTTAGGGTGAGTTTGGGCATTACATACAGAATGTAAATAAAATTTGTGAATTAAACTGAGTACGCATGAAAATAATAGTACACATTAATGAGAATTTGTTGAAAAGAATTCGTGATGAGAGTGCGAGCGCACACTCTGTAACGAAACATATTTTGCTCTATATGATTCAGTTGTCACGCACAAGTGTCTGCTGCTTAAGAAGTTCATGCTTTCTTAGTGCTTCTTTGTGCGTGGCTCACGGCTGCTACGAAAAGTCTTTTCTCTTATCCCACTCCACACTTCGCTTTATCCATTTCAAAATTCAGCCTGTGGATTTATACTTACAAAAACCACCAGCCCATTGCGTTTACATAGTAGACTTGTTAGTATTTTTTGAAGCACCCACCTAGATTTGAAGACACCAGCGATAGCACCCCGAAACGTCACAACAGGAGATACCGAACGTCTGTGACATCAAATGTAAAAGTGTGAAACCTCCTACGCTACTTCGGCTCCTCTCAGTCGTTTTTTAAGCAAAAACCAATAATGCATATTTAATAAGGGAATGGAACGCGATGCCGAATGCATTTACCTGTACTGTGAGCGCCATGCTGCAGGAGGTGCGGAAACAGCACTTTGAGTAAGTTTCGCGCAGCGCCGCAGTGAGCACTTCAGACTGCTCTAGAATGCTGCGCCACTGGGTGATGCCATTGGTTACATGCGCTCCTTCTACCTTTTGCCGCAACCAGTTTTTACAGCCCTTTAACAACGATGTCTTCATTCCAAACAACTTTGTACTTATTGAAAGGTTGGCGCATACGCATGTTAGCGCCACGACCTCTAAGACCAGCCGATAGGCTGGAATCTTGGAAAATTGTATAGTGTTTCTACGCGGCCACACAGCGTGCATTTACGCCTTAGTATTCATTGGATATTTAAAATGTTTGTCTCGTACAGACGCCGCCGACACAAATATCCCGTTCTCGCTGAATGAGACATTTGATTCTCTCAATACGACAGGCTTGCCGTTTTCTAACCAACCACCGCGTTTTTCGCAGCTAATACAAACTCCTTTAGTCAGCTCTGTGAAAATTTACCAAAAACTGCGGCCATGTTGCAGCCCTTAACAAATACTTCAACTATATTGAAAATACATCTCACGTAGGGCACGAGCTCCACTATGCTAAGCACAGAAATAAATAAACGTGATTTCTAGCTCTTGTGGTTAAACACCACTCAAACACAAATTTGCGGCAACTTTAGGACGCATAATACTAATCTTTCGAGGTAAGTTCATGACGATGTATGTATATAATTGTATTTTGAGACGGCAATAACGTTCGCTCCTCACGTTTCTGGGTCAAATTGCAAGAAGCTGTGCATAAATGGTTTCGTTCATAACGGTGTTCAGAGTTTCTGCCTTTGGTGTCGCAATGAGATATTCGAAGACTCGTCTGAGTGGGTTTTTTACAATTACATTGCTTTAAAGATTGCATGCTAAACCATCACATGTTATACGGGCCATCAAATAAGAGCGTAGCTTGCGTAAGGTTCCTTTTCTCCCCTTGCTTTCGGGACGATCAAGTTGCTGGAGCTGTGTGAAGAAATCGAACTGAAGGTTATCGCGCGTACTTTAATCCAATCGCCATACAATTTAATCCAGGCGCTAGCCAAGCGCCGCGTCATTCATTCAAACTTCCGTCTAATTTACTCCAGGAGCAAACAAATTTAATCGAAGTGCCAATAAATGTATTGAGGTGACCAACCAAATAATGCAGTTTTCTGAAGGTTTTTCTTATTTGTTTTGCGGGAAATCAGGCGTAGCTTTTCGAAGTTTTTGCGGGTGGTGTGGCGAAAACGTGGTGTTTCTTATCCGTTATCCGCAAAATATCTTCTGCTTTGTGAACGTATACACCCACGCGCAGATCAAGGGAGCGGTTTATCCGTTGGTGCCTCTTGCTGTGAGGTAATTATCGGCGAGAGCACCGGCCATAACTCACGCCAGAAGTATCGTCTGCTCCTTGCGTAACAGTATCTTCAGACGTTCTATTAATGGAAACACATTTTCTAAATGCCCTTTGCATTCTGATTTTCAATCAATTATTTAATGAATGAGTGTTAAGTATTATTTCCAGATTGTGATATCGTGCGGTTGCATCAGAAATATCGCTTGCTAGCGTTATAGGTATCATCGGCTCGCGTAACAATCCGCTGGCAATTCCGCTGGAGTACAGTACGCAAGGAGACCATACTTGTGACAATCTCACAGATGATCAGCACAAGGCACCAACAGATCAAAGAAGAACGCTCTGCTAGCATGCGTGTGTTAGTATATATCCACGAAGTGGCGCGCACAAGATATTTTGCACACAATGGGCCAAGAAACACCACGTTTTCACCACAGTACCCACCCCAAATACCGCATTTCTGGGCCTAATTTCTCACAAAAAACTCCTGAACAACATTCAGACAGCTGGATTAATTTGGTAAGAGACCGCAATAAATCGGTTGGCACACTGTTTGTTAAAACTTTTACTTGTTGATGCTTGTTTTATAGGAGGTCCCCCTGCAGTCATTGACTTCGGGACCTCCTCCTGTATATACCCTTTGTATGTTGTTTTTTTGTGTTAAATAAACCACCATCGAATCGACAGGGATTAAAGTCGCTGGCACCTGGAATAAATTAAATGGAACTTCGAATAAATTATATGGCGCTTGGAATAACTCGTACGGCGATTGGATTAAATTGAGCGGGAGACCTGTAGTGTCACTATATATTTTCTCAGACTACAGCCACTGAGGCATGCGAGCAACGGCAGCCATTTTGGTGTTTACCAGGTTTGCGAGATCGCCACATCTACGGCCTCGCCGCTTACTTCAACTGGGCCGCTTGTTAGCAAAACTGCCGAATATGCAGCAAAACGGTATCTTTGGACAAACCTGCTAGTGAAATGCTCCAACACGCGTTATGTGTTCTTCGATTAGAAACGACGTCCGGCGCGCGCAGCCGCAGAGCAGGAAAGGACAAGCTAAGTCCACCAGATTTGACGGACTGAAAACGCATAAACAGCAAAACGGCGCCGCCAATAAACAGACACAGTGTAACCGCATGTGACGTTATGAGAACTGACTAATGATCATGGCGTCAGCACAGAACCATAAGAGAAAAGGGTGCCGATACCCTGTAACCTTATCTAGTGAAGCTATACCGACCTAATTTAACGTCGTTCTTTTTCTCCGGAATCTACGAGGAAGTAAATGATAAATCTTATCTGAAGGGGCCGTTTATAAAATATGAAGTATTATACGATTTTGCTTTCCCGTCGGACTGGGCCAAGAGCTCTTCTAGGCAACAGAAACAACTAAACGTGTCTTCTCCTGCGCAGATGCTTATTTTCACAGAGGAATAATTTTCGGATGTTGCAATGCGAGGTGTAAGCTGCGTGATCTGCCCAAGTTAAGTTGCCTTGGGCGGCTCTAATGTATCAGTGGAGTTTTGAGAAGGTATAGCCTGTAGCGCTCCAAGGGCATTGCAATGGCTAAGAAGACAGATATAATAGTGATTAGGGACACTGCGTTGCCAACGCACTATCCTTTCACTGCGCTATGCGATGAAGTTTAATTAACTTCTTGGTGTCGACCACGAAGGGTAGTAGCTACCTGGAAGTTTCGTGGATGTGCAGTTCACTCTAGTTAAAACATTTACATTATTGCCAGGCTTTACGCTGGTGGCTATAGCAGTTCCCGTCTTTACTTGCTGACGTTGCAATAGGGAGAAACATACAATCTCCTTCTGAGGCGGCAGATACATCAAACATTATTAAATTTGTTAGGTCAAGGACAACCAGCAGAACACAAAGTGATTACATCTACGAGTAAAAATAGGACTGACACCAAACTTCAGAATAAAAACCGATGCATTTTATATTCACACCTACTAACCCACCTACGGCTCAATATTATTTCAGCACCGGGGAACTTTAAAAGTGGAGTTTGGAGGACAGCAAGCGCTTCGCCATAGGAAAAGAGCATCAACGGCGTATAAACGTCATTGCTTACATTCCAAGAAAACATCAAGGGCAAATATTTTAATACTGCGTGGGCGGCGCACTTTAAACTTTGTTCACTAAGCAAAAAAAATGTAATAGACTTATATGCAATAAGAGCCGGGAGTTTTTAACCTGCTGGCAGAGTTGTTTTTTCTGCTTCTGAGCAATTGCAGGATGTTTTACGATGTTCTAAAGATTTTCCGCGAGTGCTGCAAGAAATACCTTGTTGGGGGTTTTTATTGCTATTAAGAACATGGACCAAAAGAAATTTATCAAAGAGAAAATTATTACGAAAAGAAAAAACATTAAGCCCTTCCGTTGATAACCCTTATGAAACGTCATGCTATGAAAGAGGGATATGAAATGATTGAAATTGAAGAAAAATAAACACAATTCTTATCCCACATCGAGCTTGACCTGTAATACCTACACCTTTTATATCCTTACTTGTTACCAACATCGTGCGATCAACCTTTGGCACAGTGGAGCATCGAAAAATGGAAGAGGAGCATAAAAGTAAACTTTATTACCCCTTCTTGGTCTTGCTGTCCTTCATTGGAGATATTACCCAAAATTCCTCTAGCACATCGACAACAAAACAAAAACTTCCAGTTTTCTGGAAAATAGTTTTTGAGGAATGCCTTTTGCAATAGATATCTTTTTTTTGTTTTTCTGGTACCTGAGTGGTGCACAGACAAAAGCGTTTCAGTGAAAACCAGGCTGAAAGCGAGGTCATCACAACAACGGAAGTTCTATTCGACGAAATGGCTGTAAAACTGAAAAATACTTGCACAACCAGCTATATTATTTGTATGTGGACTCAGTGCTTTCATACATTTAGAAAAACTAGCAAAACAAAATTCTGCTTCAATTTATAAGTTTATATTATGATGACCTAATGAGGTGTCATGCGCGTAAATAGTTATTACTTGCCCCTCTAGCTTAATCTTTTGTTTGTGAGCTCATGGTTTCGATAATTTAAAAACACAGCAAAAGTTTTCAATGTACGAGGGCTTAATCTAAAACAACTGAGGGCTGAAACGGCCAGCGCGATCCTTCGGTTGTGAAGTTTGGGCAGTTGCCTGGTGGGTGGTTTCCTCTAGTCCGGGACACCACGGACGCAGCTGGCCACCCGGGCCCTCTACACCAGGCTACGCAGGGAGGAGATGAAGGAGCTAGTCAGCAGTGCCATCCACCGCTCGTATGTAAGTTTAGCATTAGGACTAACTGACGCGATTCCTTGGCATCCCCATACCAGGTGATCGCAAAGAGTGCCAATTCGGCGAGGGAGGGGGGGATAGAGGGGGGAGCATTTGCAAGAGGCGGTGTAGAGGGTGCGGTACATTGCGTGGAGTGGGGTATCGTGGGGGCATAAGTCTATTTGTAGCCGTGGGAATACCGTAGCGTCGGTTCTGGATACGTGTCGGTGGGGTGGTGGGGACTGTTGGCGCCCGTGCCGGTAGTGGGCGAGTACATTGGCGTATAGTAGCAGGGACGTAGGCTTGAGGATATCTTGAGCTTGTTGATGAAAACAATCACCGAAGTAGATCATTTTTATTGGATGGGGAATTGTGTAACTACCATGGTTTTTGACGACAGCTGTGTGTAAAGAAACGGCTGCCTTCCACCGAAGTAAGACACCGTACGTTTGCTATACATTAAAGGAATAATTGCGGTACAAAAGCACGAGTACTGTGTTCATATAGTCTGAATTCGGTGCATGAAGAAGCAGAATAGACCTATTATAGTGTGTCCTAACTTGACAGTTTATTATTACGCAATTGTTTTAAGGAACAATTCGTCCCCTTGATATTACATGTTTTAGCAATATGCAATAGATCGCAAGGCACGCCAGCTTCACTTGGCCGCAGCAGTTGCGGCAACAAGGACCATTTCCTTAGTGCTGTCTGCTCTACCCGCAGGTTGGTCTCTGGCTACATATGTTCTCTGGTATTAGTTTTGCCGCAGCTGCTGCCCAGCGTCCTTTTGTTTTCTATGTGCTCGGTGGAACCAACCATGCCTACTACAGCGCAACTCGCTAAGAAATTGCCGCTCTTGAGTCCCTACTTGATGAGCAACTTGAGGGTATGGTCGAGGAGCTTACCTTGAAGGTTAAGGCGAAGTTGGAAACGCAAGGTCTTGCGGAAGAGGTGAAACTTGGAGAAAGTGTGGATATCGTAAGCAAGGAATATGACGAGATGAAGGCGAAGCAGGCAGCACTAATGCCGTCAAACACACAACTTGTGGCACAGAACGCCGCTCTGGAAAGAAGGGTGACTAGCTCCAGACTCAACAACATCGAGATTAAGGGAATTCCTGTAACCAAAGGCGAAGACTGCGTCGCCATTTTGCATAGTGAGTGCGACGCTACTGAGTGCCATGTCGAGCCTTGCGAAATTGGTTTTATCCACCGCATCCCAACTATGTCGAAAAACAAGAATTAAAAGAACATCATCGCACGGTTCGTCTCACGTGAAAAGAAAAACGTCTTTGTCCGAAAGGCCCGGAAAGCGAGAATCAACACGAGCAACATTGGCTTCTCTGGTATAACCCAGGCCCCTGTTTTTATCTGCGAGCAACTCACTTTCGAAAACAAGAACATTTTCTTTAAGGCCCTGGAACTAAAGAAGGAATTTGGCTGGCGATTATTGTGGACGGATAATTGCCGTATCAAGGGCCGCAAAACAGAAGGCAGCAAGGTCTATCGCATAGTCGCAGAGAGGGACCTGCGCGTGTTCACGTAATTCGTGCCTAATTCTATTGCTTCTGGTCCATCCCTACTCGCTTCGTAACCAACGTGTTGGCTGTCCCAAAATGAAGCGAGATTCCGCCTTTCTAACCACAATCGGTCACTGATCCACTTTTATGCCCGGAGCCTTCGGAAAAATTTTGACACAATCAATAGCTTTATCGCCTTACCTAATCCCAACTTCACATTTATTTGCAGTTCCGAAACGTGGCTTTCAGATTCTGATGCAAACCTGCACGCTTTTCCATCATACCAAACCGAGTACTGCCATCGTTTAACAGACAGCCATGAAGGAACAGCAGTTTTTATCTGGCGTGACGTCTCGTGCATGCAGAAGACATGATCTTTTGCTACATGTCAGAATCTTCGAATCACTCTGGGTCGAAGGTGAACCGTCCCTTCTTATCACATAACAATAAAAGCTTCATTCTTGGTTGCATCTTTCGTTCCTTTCATCTTAACTCCCCGATTTTCTGCTTCCCCTTGATGTTATCCTCAACAAATTACCTATTTAAAAAAGGGACATTCTTTTAGTAGGCGACATCAATATTAACTCCTTCGATACTGATTCCAACTTGTACACTGCTTACACTGATTCCTTTTCAGGGTTTGGTCTTGAATCCGTGAATAATTCCCCCACTAGATGCACGTAACAGGAATCTCGAACTCTCATACATCAGGCTTTGTGTTATATAACGCCTCCTCCCCTGTCTGTCGTGGTGGACGTTGACGTGACTGATCATTTTCCTATTTTTCTTACCTTTGAAACTGAAGCACCATGTAGAAACACCATGTACTACACATCCCTATTTGATTCTGACAAGTTTGTTGAAGCCACCCCAGAAACTGACTGGTCGACAGTTGATTTTCTGTGTGGTGCTGAGGAAACTCAGCGGGAGTTTTCTTCGTTATTTTTAAGGGCGGTGTCTTAGCACAAACACGGTCAAATGTAAAAGGAAATATAAACACCCGGATAACCCTTGGATGACTAGTGGGCTTTTAGAAGGTATCAGAAAAAAAGATACCCTTTACAGAAAAACAAAAAGGCAACCCTTCAATTCTAAGCTTGCGGTGCGTTATAAAAAAGTACTGTTCTCTTCTAAACATTCTACTAAAACAGACAAAAAAGCGTTACTATGAATCCTAATTCACTAAACCTTAAAACAATCCTAAAAAGAGTGGTATCTACAGAACAACTATTTTAACACATCCACAACTACCCTTGCTATATGTAAACTTATTCATAATGGCATAACCTTGCATCAACCCATTCACATTGCTAATGCTTTCAGTGAATACTTTTACTCCTGTTACACGCACACCCGTCAGAATATAAATGTGCGTCATAAGATCCAGCGTGCTAGCCAGTCATTCTTTCTTTGACCTCTTACCACAAACGAAGTTTGTGCAACGCTTTCTTCTCTAAAAAATACAAGTGCTGGCCTGGATAAAATTTTCACACGGGATTTAAAATTGGTTGCTCATCTCATTTCCGACACGCTCAGTAACATAATCAACCTTATCTTCAAAACCAGTGTTTTTCCTTCCTCCCTAAAAGAAGCAAAGGTCATACCCTTCTTGAAAAAAGGCAACGGGCTCTTAATTTGTAATTAGGGCCCAATCTCTATTCTTCCCACCATTAGTAAATTATATAAGCAGTTATTTGCTAAGCGCCTTAACAGCTATTTATCTAAATTCAATCTTCTCAGGGATTGCCAGTTTGGTTTCCGATCGCGGCGTTCTACTAACCTAACCTTACTTTCCTTAACAGACTATATAAAAAAATCAATCGACACCGGAAATTTGGTGGGTTAAGTTTTTTAAGTTTCAGTGAAGCTTTACAGACGTCAGACTCTGGGACCCTCGCCTGTGTAATAATTTGTTTCTGTGTTTCCGTACAAAATGAAATAGATTAGAAATTTGAAAAAAAAAATATGGAGCCAGAATAAAAAGTGTTGTGCGTGGTTTGTGGTTTGTTTAATATTATATGAGCAGAAACCACGCTGTTTTTTTCTAGAAACTGGAAGCATACGGGGTAACAGGGCCACCTCTATCATTACTAAAAAGTTATTTGCTCAACAGGCATTACACAGTATCCGTGGCTCACACCTTCTCTGAAACCTTAACATTTAACCAAGGTGTACCTCAGGGTTTCATTTTGGGTCCACTGCTCTTTATTTTGTATCTTATAGATTTTCCAGATTTACTTCGTTCCTTTCATTGTGTCCTATATGCCTATGATACCACCATATCTTTATGCGATAAATCGATATCTTCTCTCACCTCCAATTTGTGGACTGTGCTCAATAACGTCGTTAACTGATGTAGCGACCACTAATTAGTTATTAACCCAGAAAAAACTAAATTCATGATTTTCAGGACTTCCGATAGGTAGACCAGCCTGCTCCCCGCCATTATCCTCGGATCTCACACCATTTTCCCGTCCGGACATTCATCATTTCTCGGCATAAAACTCGGCCCTAGCCTTACGTTTTGTGTTCATTTTTCACAACTTAAGCAGAAAACTGCATTTGGCATCCGGGCATTATTGAAGGCATGGCCGTTTTTTCTCATCATGTACTGCCATCATTGTATTTCGCTGTCATTCATGGTCGTATCAATTATGCCATTCACTCCTGGGGTAATGCATATTCTTCCCATATCTCTTCCGTTCAACACATCCAGAATCAATCCATTCGGATTTTTACACGTAATTCATATTGTTCTTCAGCTGCACCTCTTTTGCGCGAGAACAAGACATTACCAGTTAATCAATTATTTACTATAACATAGGAATATTTTTTCAGAAGTTACTTCACTGTTACGTTTTATACGTTGCCATCGACATTGTTCGCTTAAGGACAAGAAATTCCACCAGGTTTGGAGCCAATAACAACTTTTTATTACCTACTGTTCATACTAATTACGGCAAGAAAACTTCTTGCTTTGCGGCAATTTCATTTGTAATGCCCTCCCTCTCAACATAAAGTCTTCATCATCCATAACGATCTTCAAAAACGCCTCAAAGATCTTTTGCTGTCATTAACATAGGAAATCCACCTACATTTCATGGTTGTCTGCAATAGTGTTTGTTCTTGTATGCCTTCATTTTGTAATGTTGTGGATCATTTTTATTTCCTCTTGTTTGTTTCTCTTTTGTTTAATTCAGTGTTTGCTGATTCTCAAAATCTTGTCTCTTGATAATTGGATTTCTTTTCATTGACGAGGTATGGTCAGATATATTTGTTTTGTTTTGCTGCCTTGTATATTTGCGTTGTGCATTTCCCATCGAGGGTGCCGTTACAGACGTCAGACTCTGGGACCCTCGCCTGTGTAATAATTTGTTTCTATGTTTCCGTACAAAATGAAATAGATTGGAAATTTGAAAAAAAAATTTGGAGCCAGAATAAAAAGTGTTGTGCGTAGTTTGTGGTTTGTTTAATATTATATGAGCGGGAACCAATAATCAAAAAATTCACACAGACGATACAGTAATTGTTTCCCGAAATAATATCATGTCACTGCGCTTAAATATATTTTTTTTTACGTTTGCATGATTTCAAGCTAACAGCAGTACAACTTGTTTCCGGAAGACTTCAGCCACATTCCTAATGATACTGCTTACACGACCACAACATAAATTGTGAACCTTATGATATTCAGAAACAGACCCAGACAGGTGATTTTAAGGATTTTCTACACGCATATAATGCGAAAAATATGTGTGCATATGATAAATATATGCAACATTACACGCCGCTTTGGGAAACACTACCGGGGGTTATATATATCGTGTTAACAGTGGCTATTGAGCCATTTGCAAGTGGTGACCTGGAAGCAGAAAAAGTTATGATTCATACCAATGCAAGGAATTGTAGGAATACTAATATCACATTTACACTTCAATTTCTCTTCTTGTTAAAAGAAAATAAATTGGGAAACAACGAGATCAATCAGGAAGAAATTGTTTAACGAAGAGGAATTCACTTCCTGTGAAAGGCGTGTTCAGTAAAATAACAGTACCTAATCTGGCAATCGCTGTCGCCGACCTCTGTCGTTAGACTATCCTCTGCAGCAAAGAGAAGAACGTGTTTGCAAGTTTCCTTCGACAAACCATGCGTTCAGAAACCATAAATATAAAGAATCCGCGATATCCTGCCATGTTTTCCTGAAGCAAGAAGGCTGGCGCTTAAGGCATGGCAGTGTGGGGAGGATGTAGCTGCCGGCTAGTGATAAAAAGCGTTCTGGAAATACTAGTGCTGTCTTGCTCATAGTCTGCTGAGGTAAACCGAACACAAAAGCCGCCTCCACTCACCATTGGGGGGAAAGGCGGATCGAAATTCAAAGTTTATTCATTATTGCTTCCGGATACAAAAGCATATTGTGCATCGAGCAAAAAACTGGAGAACTTTAAACACCTGAGGGAACTGTTTCCCTCAAAAACTGTAGGGCACAGATTTGGGCGCACTTGAAGAACACCATGTGTGAAAAATTCCCAACACTTACTCCATCGCATTACAAAAACCAAATTACAGTAGCATACGCATACACAAGAAATCATTATAAGTCAGATAATAAGGTAATGCAGGAGCATAATATAACATCATAATATAAAACATACTAAGAGGCGTCTGAAATGATGTGAAACTTGTGTTTTTAATTTAAAGGGACACTGAAGTGATTTGTAAACAATGCGGGATTACGAGCGCAAACTGTAGTCCGGAGTCCCTGGGCCCTGTTTCGACCACTCTGTGCGCGTTTACGCGAATTTAATTAGTAGAAAAATCAATTCGAAAATGCTGTCCTCCTCTCTGCACTCTCGCCCATTTTCTTTGGCGTTTTCGTGTGACGTCAGCAGGAGAGGAGCTGACAATTGGCTGTGCTACTGCACGGCTCGCCGACCTTCCGCGACCGCCGACCGTTTAGTCCGCCGGCCGCCGACGGGTCGTCGCAATTCGCTCGATCAGTTGAAACTAAGCCACAACACGTTTGGGAATGGAAGAATGCGCCTTTCTTTACTTCGTTAGTTTGTACACTGTATCTAGCTCCAAGTCAAGGTCGCTTCACACAAGCGCTGCACAAGCGCACATGCGACGCTTCGCTGACTGGTACGCCAGTAGGAAAATATAAGGCCTCTTGAAGGGGGAGAAGAGTGAGCGAAGTCAATATAGGTACTAAGGAAATAAAATCAACTAATATTTTTACCGTACAGCGTAAAACTAGGGTGCGGGAAGCACTTTTTTGCGCTGGGCGAACAAGCTGAGCGGTAAGCAGCACGACTACGCATCTGCGAACGCTTTCCCGTCTACGAAATGCAATTGCTAGACGTGAGCTATTGTGGAAACTCGGGGGACGCTTACTGCACGAGCGCAATACAACAAATAGTCACCTAAGCTGCTTGAAATACTAAAACTAAATAAAAGTGTAAACTGGTTATACATTATATACCTTATATATTCCGTCGCCGCCAGCGGCCCCACGTGGCCTAGTCGTCTGGGGCGCTAGGTATGTCATCGGAAGTGTTTTGCCAGTCACAAGTTCGAAACGCGGCGGGACATGCTTTTTTTTATGAGTTAACTTTTTCGTTTTTCGCCGATGTTTTCTATACTGAGTTCACCTTTTTTTGGGCCGCAACGTTCATTGCTCCACGAACTAGTCCACAGAACTCGCGCAGGCTGGCACTGGCGCGCTAGCGAGTTCTCGTTGGCATGCTGTTGCCATAAGCACCGACTGCTTGCGGGCAGTGGGCACAGGCCAGAATCAACAGACCCTTGGCCTGGTGCGAACAAGCTTTTTACGATACAGGCATGAGCGAGGCAAGCTCCAAATATGGGGGAAAAGCGCATTCATTTGAGCATCTGCGGGGACGCGGAGGGCGTTCATGCACTGCGTAGGCCTCAGATAGTGAATGCTACAATTCCAAGCCGTCCTGGGAGGCTTTTCTTATGCATTTTACAGCCGACAACATGGCAGAAGCGCGGTACTACGATAATTGGGATATTGAGAATGCCCATCCAACGACGCCATCGAATGTAAAACATGTTGTTTGATAGACCGAAACCGAAACTTGTTTGATTGCTAACATTGGGCATCGTCCAATCACGGCGCCCCCTCCTCCCAACGTCACAGCTTAGTTTGTGCGGCCGCCGCAAACCGCGCATGGTAGTTTTTCTTCTTTCGCGCTTTGTAAAATCATTACCGATTTTTCAACCGGATAAACGATGAATAGCGTGCTATTTTGAGCCAGTCTACACAGTGCAAGCAAAAACGGGCGCTTGACAAATTCACTTCAGTGTCCCTTTAAGGCCCAAGAACCAGGAGGCAATCAGGGTTGCTTTATTTTCTATTCTCACAGAGGCATGAAAAAAATTATGCTTACTGCAGCTCTGCTGCGGACACCCTCTATAAGCAGTGCTATACACCAAATGTCGACTTGCACAATTCAGACTTTGAGAAATAAAAACTACTGTAGAGCGAAAAGCCACGATGAAGAGGATGTGTTAGGGCCTCCGCTTTGTGCCATGAGTTTGATTTTTGACAATTGACTGGAGTAATCTATATACCTCTTGGTATTTCCAGTGTTCCACCCTAAGCTGCCATATACGGTTTGAAAACATGCTCGTATATCTAGTTGTGACATCCACGTCGCCGCCATGTGCAATGTTTTTGACAGTGGAGCTGTTGTATTTGACCGTAATGGGTGGCGCGTATGGCGTTAAAAAAATCGAGCGCTTGTGTGCGCGTGCGTCGCGGCGACCACTAAGCTTCCCCGGCTTTCAGTGGCTTTAGCAAAAAAAAAAATTCAGAGCCCTTCCACCCCGTGAAGAGGGATGGCCAGCAAAGCTGCGGTGCCGAGCCTCAACGTGAGGTTTGACTGGGTCGTAGTCCAAGGGGTGCACGAAGCAAAACACGTTTGTAATTTGCGATTGAGCATTGTTCCTGGTTATAAACTGAAAGTCCAGTCCAGTCCAGTCCTGTCCAGTCACTGCTCCTCGCGCATGCTCAGCACGGCTCTTCACGAGCCACCTGAAACGGCTATCAAGCGGCTCCGACGCAGCGTCAAACTTAGCTACTGCGCAATTGAGGCGCACACCTGGGCACGCGCCGGCGCCAGTGCGTCTGCCGCGGCTATGACGCAACACAATCCAACACAATCGACTTTAATCCAATCCAATCCAAATCCAATCCAATCCAATCCAAACCCATGCCCCTCGCGCTTGCGGAGAATGGCCCTTCACGGCACACGCGAAACTGCTCAACCTCGTCCAGTGTAGCTTACGCTACAAAACACACAGGAATCGTGGGTAAAAAGTTATTATAGCGCGGGTATGGTAATCACGGCGCATGCTCTATGAAGGCCCTAGGACCTTTCTAATTCTGTATTATTTTTTCCATGCCCCGGGGGTGTGGCGCGCAGTTTTACGAATCCGGGGATTTGAGCAGGCTCCGCAACGTGGCGCTACACTCGCTAGCGATTCCTGTCTACATCGCTCTGGGACCGGAGACGATCTGCTGGATCCTAGCCATTTACAGCTTTGCTGTAAAACTGAAAAAAATAACCCGAAAAGCGCATCACGTTGCCTAGGAGCCAACAACGCCACGGCTCGCGCAACGACTGCTCCACAGAACTTCGACGCGTCATTAGGAACGCCACGCATGCATCGTGCACGTACGCGCTGCCGCGGCGCACCAGCTGTCGTGAAGCGTTACCGCGCATGTAATGCTTGTAATGGGTAACACGAGTATGTTGATTCGTATTACGATTACTACTACCTGCCTAGTGCAAAGCGACGACGGAACACATCAATGAACAATTTCAAACTTGTACAACGGTGTTGTGATGTGTCCTTCAGTTTCCACGTAAAAAAAAATCTTGCAGCTTTGGTATGGCTCAAGCGTTGCTCGACTTAGGGCAGGCTGCGCCAGTTTTTTTCTTGTTCACACTTTTTGTAAGGTTTCGCAAAACATTATTATAGAGCTATAATGCACCGATAGTAAAAAAATTGGCGCAGTATGCACGACGGATTCAATTCTGGAGAAAGAACGGAGCTGTGGGTCGACCCATCTTCTTCCGGTTTGCTAAGTTTTTTTTTTGTTTTTGGTAGGCTTTGCTAGGTATTGTTCGGCTTTACGATGTTCTTGCTGGGCTAGCTAAGCATTGAGCGGTGAGGACAAGTTTAGCCGGATATTACAATGCCATTTGTTTCGGTCCTGCCCACTCAGAGGGACCCAAGGGGGGAGAACCTCGGCCGACCCCCTGCTCCGCTGTTCCACCAGTTTTGCATAGTATTGCAAGTTACGCCTTCTTTTTAGGGGCGAAGCTCCTTAAGTCATGGGTCTGTCCATCCCTTGTGTCTCGTGGTACGTGACCGCCGCATGCTTTCGGAGATGTCGCAAAGTGGGCCGCGTTGCACGCGCAAGAACCGGCTGCAACCGGCAGCGCAAACTCGGCACCGGGAGCGCGAGCTTGTCTGTGTTCGCCAACGGAGGCGCGAGCGCACGTGCACTGCGAGGGGGAGATCACGCAAGAGATCACGCCACGAACGCAGGCAGTCGTTCTCGGAGATCGAACGAGACGCAAGGACCTTTGCTCGTTTCCTCTCGTCTTGTTCGGGCACAAGTTCGCCCTAAATAAAAGTTCTTTCTTTACCGTTGTGTCCCATCCTACGTGACAAATTGTGGTGAAGGTGCGGGGTAGTCCTCGATGGCGCGGGGTCTTTCACCAGGTCTGGGCCTGGGAGCATTGACTCCGAAAATAAAAGTTGATTTGTACAATGTACGCACACAGTCTTACGTCTTTCTTAATGATGTAATGGGCGAACTTTCACGGGAGAGTTACGGTTATTGATGATCTCCCCCTCTCGAGCTTCGCCCCACTTATCATCATTCATTCCGTGGATATGGCGTGATTTTTTTTGTTTAAGACTTCAGCAAACTTTTTAATGTCACTTTGGAAAGCTTATATTCATAACACTTAAAATGTCGTGTTTTTCAAAGCTTGTACTCCTTCACTTTCAAATTGGGTGGGTACTGTGGCAATCAGTGGCAGTATCTGCTTCCCCACATTCTTGGTTAGAATGCACACCTGTTGTGTCTTGTAACGGGTATTTGCTTAAGTCGATTGGTCTCCTTATGACTTGCGAGAGCTTTTGGTGGCAATAATGTGAATGTCTTTGTTTGGGGGGCCCATAATGTAGGTTATTGAGTGTTTAACGTGCATTTTGACCATTATTTAAAGGGTTCTGCAGGCCTTTGCGAATGTACCGCGGAAAAAGAAAGCTATCACTGAAGTGGCCACTATTCAAGTTCACATGTCACAACGCATTTGTTGAAAAGTCACTGTTTATAATAATAAGTGCGCAGTCTGCGGACAAAAAGGTTTGGTCAACAAGTTTTAGATTGCGGAAAATGTCTGGAAACGTTATTTAAATATAAACGCGGTCTCGCTGCTAGAGACGTCGCTGACACCGACGCTGTCTTTCTACGTCTAAAGGACGTTTATTTCTCTCGCCTTATTCAGTGTATCTTTTCCCACCTTACCATAGTGATTTTGTTGAGGAGCAGGACAGAAGACCTTGGCTCTGCTCAGGACGCTCGTTTAATCTTTTCGTCTACCTCATGATATGTCTGTGGTCGTGGCGCAACGTATTCCTTCTTTTTCGCAACATCCTCCTACCCGTGCTGATGATGGTTGTAAACAAAACAGGCGAGGAGGAAACTTGCCAGAAAGCTGAAATTATATCTCGTGAGCTTGATTTCAATCCGTGTAGCCGTTCATTTAGCGCCCGTTTGTAGCCTAATTTTCTACCGGTGCTCAGATATTCGTTGCTGCTTCCTAACGATCCTCTTCTTTACGATCCGCAAGGAAGGTACAACATTCTGTTGGGCTGCACGGAAAAAATAGTGAACTGTAATGTGTCTAGTCAGTCTCTTGTCGCCTTGGTTGGAAATGTGCCTTCGAATGAACGTTTTTTACGTGAACTCGCCTTCTGAAATTGCAGGAGATACTTATCTTTCACCTGAGGGAGAAGGTTTGTAGCTTAGGGAAATGTCCAATAGTTCACTTACCGGCACTGTTTCTGTCAGTGTCAGTCTTCTTACTGGGCTTGTGCCTAGGTCTGTGTCTCTCGCCAGTGCTCAAGGCTGTTTTCCCGGCGTCATTGTTGGTGATCAGACCTATTGCAACAACTGGCTTTTAATGATCGTGTGCCTTCTCAGGACATTGTGTGTGTAGGGAGGGGTATCTTGAAGGTGGAATCGCTCACAAAACAGGGACGAAAGTAGAAAGAACAAAGACGACACAGCGCTGTTCTTTCTCCTTTCGTCCCTGTTTTGTGAGCGCATCCACCTTCAAGATGAACAGCTACCAACTTGCCCAACTGTCCGTTCTACTGTAGGGAGGGGTAGTTCACTCGCTTCATTCGGCGTATCTACATAATCTATCCTTGACCACGGCTTGGCACTAATAGCAGCGCTTAAATTGCGGGCTAACAGTGGGGTGTTTCTTCAATGGCCTTCGCCATACGTGATGCGTCAGTGCACTTGGATAACTTATAACGTGCAGCTGCATAGGTAACAATCGTGTTTCATTGTGCTTGACGCATGCAACCAAATGAGCGGGTACGCAACGTCTCCATGGATGTTTGCTCTTCTTGCCTTGCGGCGTGATAATGTCTCGACGGATTATGCTCATCTTATACCCCTTATCTCTAACCAGCAATATCGCGCAAAAAAAGTGCGTACGTACTACTTTGACTCTTCGTTATCCTTTTCAAATTCTTGGAAGTGCCGTACAACTAGTATCTTTCAAACAAGCTTATTTATGTCATTGAGTACTTCGTAAGAGATTCAAGCAGTATTTCAATGGCACTTATTCTCTCATTTGGTGATTTCACAATGTATTCTGTTCTCTTGGTGAGTTTAGATATATCTGCCCGGAGAGTGTTTCTCAGCCCATTCAGTGGGCCACGTCCTCACGGTCCGCGGTAGGCTGTATTTCGCCAGGGAGGGTGTTCTGGACAGGATACTACTGATGGACGTCTCAGGGGTCCAGGAGATCCGTACAATGCTTCGAGCAACCAGCCTCGGCGGGCGCCGCTTGAAGGCGGGGCTTCCGCAATGGGGAGATCAAGCAGTTTACCTTGCATCGCTAACCTGGGCGTCATGGTGTACCGTAATCAGGAGTACACTAAGCCGTTCCTTCCGAGTTTCACGGCACCAGAATGTTGGGAAAGATGACTCAAGGCCATGGGTCTGGAAATGACGCTCTATTATTCCTCTTTCTCCACTACCCCATGATCATGATTGTTGCGGTGGCACACTCTGTTCGTCCTTTTTGGCAACTCTTTTCATGGCTTGTTTCTCAACTCCTAGTCCTAGCTTTGCAATCGACAGACCACTGTAATGCGCAATCAAAACGAATACTCCAAATAAAATAAGGAAACATCCCCGATTGCAAGCAAGTCCACCAAGGCTAAAAACAATACACTGACACTCTGTGATGCATACACGCTATCGAGTGTTTTTTGTTTAAACATCCTTCAAGAAAAAATCCTCAATACATTTTTAATGCATGATAACCATATTGCGGTGGGAGTCACTGCACAAGCTGAAGGGATCGTGAAAGAAAAGATTGTAGAGCGGAACGCTCTTCTCCCTACGGACAGGACAATAGGCAAGACGGATGAACTTCATTGCTTCGATTGAAAAAAAGCAAGTATAAGAGCGGAACATTTACTGCACCGAAAGTGTACAGTAAATTTAGTACGCTACTTCAAAGAACACTAATTACCCTATGCATATCCAAAACATGGCATATTGAACCTTCTGTCAGATTTGTTTCTTGGATGGATGCAAAGCCACATTGCCATAATTTGATTTGTTAACGGGCTTTCCATTTTAGCAAGTTAGAATTCTTTGGAGGGCTACAAAAAATGATTTTTTTTGCTATAGTGTCGGTACATTAGCAATGGCCACCAGAAATCATTAAACAGAAGAGACATGAAGCCATTCCGTTCAGATACATTCATTTAAGGTAATACAAAAACATCGATAAAAAGATATCACCTCGAAGAAAGATAAACACAGGGCTGAAGTCCCATCTACTTAACTGTTACTCGCGAACATTTTTGAATAGTGCAATGAATATTTCACACATTGCAGTCACGATACGAAGAAAGCAATTGCGCGCGGTCATAGTTGAGTAACAGTGAGCGAGTGAAGTTAATAAATTGAAGAGTCAGTTTTTTGCCTACTTGTGTGTTTTACAAATATTCTATACTCCATTGAACCGAATAAACTACTTAAAGCTACACACAAATTAAGCAAAACCGTTGCCAATGTCGGATCCAGACTGCGAGTACTGGTGGGACTCCATACATAATGGCCGCATTTACTAGGCTTATAGGTTTACGTCACTAATTTAACGTGTGAAAAAGAGCTGCGTTCTTCAATGCATTGTATACATTTTTACCAGGGGAATGTGAAATTTCTGATGCGACGTTGTTGAAGTTTTTGTTGTTTTGAAAAGGGGGCTTCGAAGAAGCCGTGCCTGGTTTTCGGTGGAAATATGGCAATGAACGCAGTACAGAAAGCGTGAGTACTGTGAATCCAGGTAAATTCGAGATTTGAATGCAAGAATATTCAGCAGGGAAGAAACAAGGGGTGCTAAAGCTTTACGGTTTACTACTGCTTTGTATTGTCCACGCAACAATTTCTGCCAAGTTACGTTGAGCATTGAACAGGGACGCCGGATTTAAAATGTTCCTGCATAGCTATGTGGTTTTGGTATTATTATGTGAGCTAGAACAAGTCAATCGATGACGTGAACAGCAACGGGAATGGTTACGTGAACGTGGGTAACCTATGAACAACTAATCGTGTCACGAAGTAATACTACGTAACTGAATATTCACTCCTCCTACCACTCGGTAATTATTTATATATCTGCCTGCTAGCAAGTTAACGCTACCAGAAGTCATTTTTCGTAGACTAACAATTTCCCTTAAGGATGCTTCTTACGAGCACACAATTTAAATTGTGAGCTTCATCGACCCAAGCAACCGGCCAGGCTGATTAGTTCAACAGTTTTGACCTGCAGAATACATGTGTATTATCGTAGGTAAATTGTAATTGCTGCGAAACTACATGACTCGTACAGGTGCTACTTTTTTCCTTATATTTTCCTCCCTCTGGAACCTCAAAACAGTAATGTTGTTGCCCATCAATAATTGCCGCTTTTGTTAGGCAATGCGGGGAGGTCCATGTTATGGTCCCGATTCCTTTTCTTTCCTTGTTAGAATGGTGTTTCAAAAAAAACTGACGCCTAACCAAACAATCGGTTTTAGCCGTCTTTGTCGTTTCCGCTAAATGGACCTGCCCTGCAGCAAAAAAACAAGCGACGTGGAAATTTTAAAAGGAAAGGTACCAAAATAAGAAATAACTGATTGATATTCTTCTTCAAAAAATCCATGCTTTTTGGGGCCATAAATATTGCGAATCAAGAACAACTGGTAGGGGCTTCCTTAAAAAACTGATGACGCCTATGACAAGGCGCTGTGGTAGGCTGAGAGAGCTCGCTTGAAAGAGAAACAAGCTGGAAATCTTAAGTGCCCTAGCTCCTCGTTGTCTGCGTAGGTAAACCACCTCGATAAGCCACCACGACTGACACTTCATACTAAGAGGGATTTACGGTTGAAGCTGACTTGTTCCACCTTCTGATTACAGAATACGATGATAGATGGACCGGAAGAACTGCAAAAGAATATAACTCCGGCATAAACTTTCCGTTTGAGAGGGATATTGCGCGGCTGTGCATGTCCGCGAAGAAAATCGTGACAAAAATCGCATACATTTATCCCGCAATACAACACAAACAATTTGCGGTGGGTTACAGATACAGCAAAAACGCACTGCATAAGAATGGCAATTTCACACCGGGGAATACACAAAAAATGCTATTTCGGCATATTGCACCGAACAAAAGAAGCTGGACAATCACGTTAAGCTTAAGCATGTCGAAGAATGCGGTTTGAATTTTCAGAAAAATGCGGTACTCAGCCAGAATACGTCTTGAAATTCTTCGTTTGGATTTCTTTCGGGTGAGCGTAGTGCTAGAGGTCGCATGAACTAAATTTACTGCAAGGAAAAACCAAGTGTATATTCATCACTTCGCCTAATTATACCTAGTGAGGAGTTTATAAATTTGGTGCTTACAGAAAGTTGTATTTCTGTAAGCAGAATTGTAATTTGCCTGCAAGTTGCGGCTTTAGTCACTACACTAATATTGGCTTTCTGAATTAGCAAACATTCATAGCCTTCCGGGAAATTTTCCGTCGCATTATTAGTACATCATCCAAGAAAATTGACGTTAAATCAAGGGGATTTAAACAAGAAAGCCTAAGAAGATCTAGATAATGCTCTTGTCACTCTCTTATCAGCGCACTATATGACCCAACCGCAGCTTTAAAATATCTTTGGTTAGAATTATACGCTATTTCTTTTAAAATGGGGACTTGGTGATTATCTTCTTAGCGTAAAAACGCATAGCCCACGTACAACGAAGGCACATTTACAGGCTCATTTACACTTTCACCCTGCTGGAAATAAATACTCCCGAGGGCAACGGAGTTCTAGATCAATGCAGTGTAGCAGTTTGAAATAGCGTAAACAAAATAAAATAGGCTCGACATCACGTTTCCTGTTTCCGATGTATGCCTATTTAGAAAGGTTTCCTATGTATGCCTTTTTAGAATGGTAGATACCTATTTTCTAGATGGCCCTTCTGCTTAGTTTCGGCAGATTCATTGACGTCAAAGCCTTTTTTTTTATCCCAAATCTGCCCTGACACCACGCGTAAGTTTGAGTCTGAATGAGAGTCAGTCTAGGGTGGCATGATATGTCTAAGCACAAAGAAGCCCCAGCTTGCGGAAGCCCGAGCCCGCGTAAAAAGGTGTCACACTAGGTGAGGGATTGCTTGAATACGACAGCGCGAATGTGGTCAGGCGTCATATTGCGCCAGTCAGAGGTTACCTGATTGCGCCCCTAAACGCTGAGAGAAGGTAGATATGAGCAGAGTGAATTTTAGCGCGTTCAGCCACAATAGTATTTGCAAATAATGTCAGATTGACGCGGAACTAAACCTACACCACTAAGTTCAAGTTTTTGAATCGCAAAAAATTGATGTTGTCCACCCAACAAGAAGTCACAATACTGCAAATCGGAAGAATCAATTGGCATGTTCAAAGCTTTCTGAGCTATATGCATTTTTGCTTAACAACTACAAGTCGGCGTGGGATTTAAATTGAGCAACGCTACGGTAAAAAGAGATAGTATAAAACTCCAAAAATTATACGTCCTACGAGAAAATGTGGATTTTTTTAGCTCTGTATTTGTGGTTTGTAGTACGCTACTATTGTGATACTACCCTAACTACAAAGACGCGGCACCATCATCACCATCGTCAATCTGTCTACGCACACAGCGTCGCAAAGGCCTCTGCCATAGATTTACAATTATACCGGTCCTGTGCCAACTGCGACCAATGTATCCCACAACGTCTTGATCTCATCGGCCCACCTAACTTCTGCCGCCCCCTGCCAAGCTTGCCTTGTCTAATGATACCCTCTGTTCCCCAAATGACCAACGGTTATCTTGCCTTCAAATATATGCGCGGCCAACGCCCATTTCTAATTGATTTCTTATACACGCGTTTGTTCACCGACCCACTCCTCTATATTCTTGTCCCTTAACGTTAAACCTATCACCTTCTATTCCATTGCTCGCTGAGTTGTCCTCAATTTAAGTTGAGCCCTTTGAATGAGCCTCCAAGTTTCTGCCGTGCAGGGGATTACCGTTAAGATTTAGCAGTTATACACTCTCCTCTTCAGGGACCATGATAGGCTGCCATTCATTAAACATACCCGCAATACCATTCATTATGCCAATCATATGCATATGCATATGAAAGACGACGCATAGCCGTTCGCTACTCGTTAGCTAACTCAGTTGCGTTATGGCTCACCAAATGTTTGCACCGGCTTAGAGGCAGCTGCGGAGAAAGATATTATTTTCCGCCTATATTTAAGCCTCGCCTCAATTATAGGTTAGCGGCGCTGGATTTCTGCGTTAATTAATGCGGGCACGGTGACTGGTGTTCGGCAGTTTAATTTTGATTGGGATAGATGTTGGCTGGCCGTTAGTTTGTTGCGGATTTGCGTAAGGGTTGTGTACTTACTACGGAAGTGTCTCAGGGAGTTTACGTGAGATAGCTAACTACGTTGATGGTGTAGGCGCCTGAGCTAACTCGCTGCGTGTTTTAATTACCGTTTGTAAGAAGTACGAGGGTGGACGCGTAATTATTCGCACACGATTTGCATGTTGTAAGCGCAGCTGTCGCCACAACCTCGCTGGAGCAGTTTTTCGCAGCTCTTCGAGCTGCTAACCCTAACACCGCCGCGGGCTGTTGCACCCTTTGAGGCGCCACGCTCAGTCAAAGGAAGGCTTAGTATGCGCACGTTTACGACTTGTTTTTAGTTTACCATGTTTTTAGTTTATCTCTCGGTTCCGCGTTTAGTTTTGCAACTTTTGCTCCACTTCTTGTTTACGTATCGTGAATATGCCTCTCCTCTTCATTGTATATGTAAGTTGAGCGGCCGACAAAGCTCTGACGACGTTTACGTACTTTTATTTTTCCCCGAACATGTCTATGACTAACACGCGGGAATTAAGGGAGACCGCCCGCAAAACGCCTTATGGAAAGGCAGCTTACACAGACAAATTTTCCATCTATAAGGCCCTAAATCCATCATATATTCATGACACGCAGCTTATATTGCCTATCAAAATGCCGTGCAAACCGTGAATTTGTATATATAAGTGCAGCGGTCTCTAGGCGATCGGTGTAGACTTTGTCGGCTTACAGGGACCAAGAGTACTCTGATAAAAGTGGAAGGCGTTCACCTTTCATATAAGAAGGTTTACATTGCCCAAGAAAAATGTTTTCTGAGAAATTCACCGGCTTTTAGAAGTGAAGCCGACTTTGAGGAGAGTTATTGTAAGCGTTGTTGTTCGGAGCCGGGCTTCCCACATTGCGTGTTGCACGGAAAAATGCCTGTGAAAAATGCTTTCCGCACGTGGCCTAATAACGGCGACTCGAGTGTAAGCGTCGACGACAGGCGAATACTTAGGCTGCGTCCGATGAGTGCACCGGTGGGACGCCAGGTAAGCGAAGAGCGAGAACCGATAATGCATATCGTGAATAAGTGAATGCCTGAAAGCGCCATTTCCCCAAGCTGTCAGCTTAAAAGAGATCACGGTCGCTTAAGCCAGGTTCTAGGGCGATGTTCTCGATCGTCAGTTCGGCTCTACATGTAACGTGTGCGTCACACTCAGGTCGACTGTCAACCCAACCGCAAACAGAAAAGTCTAACACGCACTCAACGGGTAAACGCCATTCTAATGCCTTCAAACGCACGAAGCTTTCCTTGGCAACCACCTTCACGGAGTGGAGCGGCAGGAGAAATTTTAGCGACTTTCCAAAAAAAAAAAAAACTTCCAAAATATCGCGTCAACCACGCGGAATTGTAGTTAATATCAATTCTCTACTGGTTCAAAAGAGGTTCATCAGAGATGAATACCAAGGTGACCATTGCGCTGACTTAAATGTTGCAATTGCTTCATGATTATAGAAACATCCACTAACAAATTGAACACAGATTTGTAGCTTTTGGTCTAAGCTTAAAGTTGATGGACAAAGACACAGAATGTTCTACTACGAACGAATAAGAAATTCTTCATGATTATTGAAATCGCGATTCGTGCTCTTCCAATACCCATTAAATGCGTTCATCGGAAAGAGAAAAAATACTCACAGGGGTGGTTACGGCTTCTAGAGACAGAAACTGTCAGCCAGCCGTAATTAATTATAGTTTTGGGCCTGCTGGGTCTGCGCATTGAATATTTCTGCCCTTCAAGTCACATAAAAAGCACCCATTGCACATGACAAATGAGGGACCAATGCGTCGCATGTGCAGCAATCGATGCATTGTTTCTATTGGACACCGACTGGACAAAGAACCGGCCGTTTTCTCAGTGACATAAGAGGAGCGAGTGCAACAAAAGTGAATAAAATTGCAGAGAGACCTCTTGCCTTATACATTCCTCTCGAATTTGTACAGCGCCTGACAACTTGTTTGGATATTACAAATGAGAAAAACAGTCAAACTATCTCTTTATTTCCCGCGTTTCGAAGTTTTTTTTACTTAAGACATCCGCTAGCAGCAGAGGTGGTGTTGGGCCAGTTAGTGCATTCTCGTAAATTAGGCCACTCGGGTGAAGGAAGCCACTCCCGAATGCTCATGCCATTTGTTCCTTTTGTAGTCATTGTCACCGCATTGGTCTCTTAATACGCCCGTACGCTTCAATGTCCCAGATTTTACGGCTTCTCCAGCTTTCTCTGAAAAGTTGCGGAAATGGGTCCGCAAAACGCTTGCACAAATCCCGACAAAAATACCATGCATACCTTCCTGTTGAAGAAATCGGCCGCTGACTGTAGGAAATGTGAAAGAATTCAGTCAAAACGTAAGTCGACTTCTGAGCTTCACTGGCGGTTTGTTCTATACTGCTGGTATTTGTTATTCAAGAACGCTCGAGCCTGGTGATGTGCCAGTGGTTCGTGATTCCAGGGGATCATGTGAAAATACACTGCCTCTTGCCTGGAGACCGACGATTGTCTTGCATTCAGCGTCTCCCCCAGTCCCTGTAATGGCGAGCCACATAATGCTGCACATCCCGAAATGGCGGGTTTAATGTAGTTGGCAGGAAACATATATGGCGCAAGCAGCCCGGGTGTTGCATACTGACGCGGAATAAACCATTAATGTATAAAATAAAACATACATAGTTTATTTTCTATATTGGTCAAGATGAATTTCTGGCAAGAAAATGTTTAACGGCGTGATGAAGGCCGAGGAACGGGTACTTGGTACCGGTGGCAGAAAGTGAAAAAACATGAAATACATAATTGAGGGTAAAGTTGCGAAGATGGGTCCGCAAAATGCTTGCACAAATTCCGACTAAAATATTATGCATACCTTCCTGTTGAAGAAATCGGCAGCTGACTTTAGGAAATGTGAAAGAATTCAGTCAAAACGTAAGTCGACTTCTGAGGCCTTCATCACGCTGGAGGTGCCAATAGAACAGCAAGATGACCACAAAAAGAATAAAGATATATACGTACCGACATGGTGACACGATCAAAAATAACTAACAAATTCTATATAAATACCCAACAATGTTGGCAGAAAAACAACACAATGAATTACAACATCATCAACAGCAATAGTTGTTACACAGATGCAAGATACATAACAACTAGGAAATAAACACAATAAACTGAAAGGCAGCATTGTATACATTGAACGAAAATATGAGCTATATACTGAAACAAATGGCAGGACCTCCACTCCGTGGATGATGGCCAGGGTGTGGTGTACGGGGACTCGAAATGACATCAAAGTTGCGCCCCGAGTGACATCCGATTTGCGCCACTAACTTCATTCGATTTGAGCCATGAGTTGCACCTTGATTATTCCCTAAATGAAACTGCAACTAGTGGCTCAAATTGCATTTGGATTGATTTTCGCTTGATCGTGGTGTACGCACGGATTTACGCTGATGGACACTGGGAAGTGCTAAGGTATTCCGTACCATTCGTAGCCTAATGGGTAAGACGACTGACACCAAGTCTGTCTGGTCTACCAGACACCGGCACAAATCCTGCCCCTGCCTTTGTGATTTTTTGCGATTGTAAATGCTATGCGCACGGACGCGGACGGACATTGTGCGGTCCTAAGGTACCACGCACCTAAAATCGATCGCTAATTTTATCCGAAAGACAATCAAGTCTTTGTCTATATAATAATAACAATAATATTCAATCAAACAGATTACATGCTATGCAACCAAATGCTGACATTACGCACAGAAAGAGTGAGAAAAACGATACGATAGTCATGTTCCTGACTTTAAAAAGTTAAAAGAAATATTGTCACATATTGTTTAATAAAATATCTCTGTATTTCTTTCAACCTTTTTAGAATGATGGAAAGATTGTGCTGTAATGATTAAAATGAGTAGTTAGCTTGAAAACGAGGGATTTGACATGGTTCTGTATTCTGTGCATTTACTGCGCGGTTTGAACTTGTTATAGGTGCTGTGGATTTTAAAAATAGCTTCGACATTCCGGAAAAAAACTTAAAATACCGAAATTATGCACATGCTCAAAGGCTAACACGTTATCAGAACGAAATGTTTCTGTAGTGACGGATTATTAATCAATACTTGAAAACTTTGCCCAGAATTTTTGCAATAATTCCGCTTTTTTATGATTGTTTATCTGTGGTTATGGAGATAACGCTACAATAATTGAGGTTGGAATTTAATAATAAGCAATATAGTTTGAGTTACACGTTTACTGGCATGAGCCTTTTATTGCGGGCTGGTGCAGCCGTTGCGGAAGAAGGCATCTTGGAAATGCGTTTGTTATGGATCTCTTAGCTGTTGCAGGCTGAAAATGTCACGGCGATTGTTGTAATTTTATTTGCTGTTTCAATTGCACGGTTGAAATAGGAAATGACGTGATTTAGTTTAATATGTTGGTGTTTTGCTAAAAAAATAACTTTTTTAGTTCTAGAGGATAAATGTTGCTTCTTTTCCCCTAGGATTATACGTGCGCTTCACAGAAATGCTGTTGAGTTTTGCTGCTGCTGCCTTCAGATTCGCCAGACATACATTTTGTGCAGTCACCAACATTTCAATGTAAATTCCACTTGGCACTAAATTTGAAAAATGTCGTTTATAAATATCTAGGAAAGGAGGCATCCTGATGCACTTCCCTGTGGTACGCCAGTTTTTTTTTTTTTTGGTGAAAATGAAGAAATGTATTTGAAGCATATCTCTTGCTTCTTGCTTGTATTGTAAAACCGAAACAATGACAGTATATCTTCAGAAATATCATTGGGAATTTGTTTATTTACTAGTATATTGCTTGGGTCCCGAGAAATTTACAATATTGGCTGCATTGGGCTTCGACACCCACCAGGCAGAAGATATCGCCTCGCAATACTGAGGCCTAGATAATGCGGGGGAGGAACCTGGTTGTAACTCGAATCCGACATCTTGGCTTGCCGCTCCTTTGTAGATAAACGGGTTTCTCTCCAACGGTACCCTCCGCTATCACCGTAACAATATATTAATACGGCAACCACAATCTTGACAATTGTATGAAAATACCGAGAGGGTCATATCTGTTTTGAATATAATGCAAAATGTTTTTTAATTGGCAATGAAGCATTTCGTATACTTTTTTCGAAATGTGCATCATATAAAACGTTTACTCACTCGAAAGGGTTAGTTGGTTTCAGGCAATAATTCGTCTATACATTTCTAAAGTTAGCGATAACTGATATGTGCCAATTATTAAATCTGGTATTGCTATTCCCACTTCTATACACGACGGAGACCCTGCTTTTTTATATTGCAACTTTGAATTGATAAATTTCAAAATATGGGCGAGTACTGGGCCATTGTTCTGAAGGAAAATTTTGAAGGTTTATTTTATAATTCATAGCGTCTAGTGCTCTATGCCGGAGAGGTACATAAATATAGAGGAAAGTAAGCTTTGATCTGTAGGGGCAAAAATGAAGCTTCCGGGGGGCTCAGTGATGAGATGATTCGAAACTAGAGCGCCTTTACTAGAGGGACAATCTTCTCAAAATATTCGTCGAAGTGGTGTGCTTTTGCCTCGCAAGACAGTTCAAGGTTATTGTACTTTGTGCTCTTTGAAATGATATTTTATTCACTCGGAGAAAAAAACAAGGTTTTCTAATGATGAGGTCGTATCTGGTTGTCTTGCAGGGATTTCATCAAAAAGCGGTTGATAATTCTGGCTCTTCCCGCCAGAGCATAGAGTTGATTGCCATTCTTGTTTTTTTTTTGTTCTTCGAATGCTGTTGGTAACCTCCAGATAATAAAGCTACGGACTGGGCGAGTTTTTGTTTTTATGACTAGATGTGTTTCCGTGACCTCTGGCTTCTTTTTCGCATTGTAGGGAAACCCTGAAGTGCATATCTGAATAAAAGACAAACCAATTCACAATTTGCAGCCTTATACTCTTTGCATTTGTTACGCAGGTCCAATCATGCAGGCTGATATCTTGTCGAAAACGTTCTAAACATTCGTCACTCACACACTGCCCACGGGCGGGCTTACAGCCACGTGTTATCTGCCTCCTTCCTGAGCAAAATATTATCACTGGGCAATCACACTGATATAAGAGGTAATTGCCCTGGTGTCGCAAATAACTGTGTCAAAATTATTGACCATATGAATTGAGGATGGACGAGGGAAGCATAGTGACACGAGTTGGCGCATTGATTGTGCTTGTGAAATGGTTTTACCGATTGATGGTATTTAATGTAAGTGCAATTGTTAAATTTTTACAGAAATTATATTGGCGTCACCCCCGCAAATGATTGGTAGACTATTTACGTCGACAAAATCAAGAAAAGTTTCGTACAACGCAAAAAGAAGCAATGACATAGGGCCAGAAGTTCTGTACGCAACGAATATAATACCTCGAATAAGTTTAATCGTTAATTTTTATAGTTGTTTGTAATTGCAGAAAACTTCGCCAAAAGTCCGAATTTAAGCGACGAATCTTCAAAAATAGCAACCGCGCCTTCACACCGATTCAGTTGGTTAAAGAATGCTCTATACCCACCAAGCTCAAACAAGCTACTGAAATCACAATGAAATGTCTCCGTAAACGGTAGTTTTAAACATAAATTTGAATTTACTAAAGAAGTGTAGAGATGTCACCTTTGTTAAGAGCGGAGCGGAGGACTAGTTTACAAGACGAACGTGTCTCCTTTTTGCTTGGTGTGAAGAAAATGGAAATATTATCACTGCTTTCAGCTTTCTCTGAAGCTCTTTCTACCGTAGCAATAAATAAACAAACCTTCCAAGATTCTGTTTCGCAGGTGATGTGTTCAGAGTTGGTATCATCTGTTCGATTTGCCAGCATTTTCTCTTTACTAAGCATCAAACTTCTTCATGGGCCTGTTTCTTCTCAACCGCTATTCCAAAAACTTTTTTTCCAGACAGCCAAGGGTGTTATTTCACATGTGTAGACGCTTGCGTCCGCAGTCCAATGTCGCTGTTTGTGGGCGTATGATTCTTTGCCTGTTTGAAAAAATCGTATCGTCATGCACGGGATTCGAAGTGTACGACTATGTTAGTTTTGTCAGGCTAGCGGATATGTTCGCGAAGACATGTCTTCAGATCAAAGTTTGAAATAGGATCTTCAATAGGGCGGCCGAGTTCTGACAATTTTTCTATGCTTTCAGCTCCCTGCCCTCGAAGCACTGAATTTCAATGTGGAACAGCTGTCGAACCATTCCTCTGGCTAGATGCTACATTCGGCGGTCCAAGGTGTAATTTCTAGCCTGAAGGGACTCAGTGTTCTTCGCCATTTCTTCGTTTTAGATGCGACTGCATCTCATTCACTCGCCTTGTCCCTCCATACGGCGTTGTTGTCCGTCCACACCCCTCCCCCTACACTATAAAAAAATAGTTAGCGGCGGCCGGTTTCGATCCCACGACCCTGTGAGAGGAACGCGAGGTACATGGTGCTCTTCCCACTGCGCCACAAAACCGAGACAGAATCAAATGCTACGAACGCGCCTTATATCCTTGACTCATTCAAACTACGTCAAGATGCTACTGATACAACGCATCATGGGGCAATGATTAACACTTGCGATAAAGAAAAGAAGCTCCACTACACCAACAATGATGGAGTAAAGGTCGTTGCGACAGCGAAGCCCCAAGCATACCACTTAGAGAGATTGACCAAGATTGGCCAATAAAACATAATAATATTCATAAAACATAATAATCATACGCGTTCCCGACACGTTTTACGCGATTTCAGAATCGATCCAACGGAAACACGAAAAAACCCCACGATGCGCCGCATCTGCACAGGGTTCCCCTCGCGGGGAGGTGGGCGCAATTTTTTCGTTTATTTGCACCTAGTTTTTATAGCGAAATTTTTATTATTTCGACCGATGTACTTCTGTTATTGAACTAATGCGGTTCCTTGTAGACTGATTGTGCGACCGAAAAGCTATGATAAATTCTCTGTGCACACGGCGTGTGACTGAAACTGGGCTTCCATTGTGCCCAAGCGGTTACTTCAAAACCGCGAAAAAGAACGGTTCTAGATAACACAGTACACGTATCGATCATAAATAAAGAGTACAATAGTATACCTTTATCTCATAAACAGCATATCGGTACACCTTTAGACTTTTCGTAATTGTGTTTACTTAGTGCGCGAACAATCGCCGCATGGGTTAGTTCTTTGTATTTGGTATTTGGAAGTATGCCCATTGACTGGACGCAGTTCAACGAATGTTGTGTGCACTTTTAGGTTTCGCACTTCTCGCCACTTTTCTTACGTAAGGACGGTAATTTTGCTCTTTAGATATTCGATGGTTCTATTCCCATGTTCAGTGCTTTTTAGCATTTATGTCTGTTTGTTCCGCATGTCACGAATTTCACTGCGGAGTGGCTCTTCGATTCATTTTCGCCAACGTCTATTTTCCTAACGGAGTGCATCTGTATGTTTTTCGGTTTTGCTAAGGAGGTTCTCCGTCTTTATTGTAAGATTTTTTGACATGTTCATATCAACACGGAACCTAGAAAATGCAAACTACAGCAACACTCCGCAGCGGTGACAGCACAATGATGTAACCAAGGCACTACATCCTGAGCACTATTCTGGGCAGAGACCGAACAGCACATTCAGGTAGAGTTCGTACCAGCTGTCGCCTCGGCCAAGTGTAGCAGTGTGGCTGCGGACGTCGATTTTTGTAGCTGGCTTATCTTAAGATGCTGTGGTGCTGCTGACGTAGATTGCGGCTGACCGTGACACCTGCTGGAGCTCGTTGCTCCGGATCTTGCAACGTGGAAGCACGTGATATGACCGTTACAGTTACATAGCTCAGCTCTGGAGGGTAGTATGCGAAACGCACAAAAGCGTCCGCAGACACGCTCCGCTCCCGCTGCCGCCACCGCTAAGTGGAGTGGCGACAGCTGCGATAATGCCCTGGATTGCCCTAAAACTCCACCATGCGCATTCGATACAATTGTCCCCCCAAGCACACAAAGAACTTGAAATGGGTCTTTGTTTAACTATACGGGCTTATGCCACCATGGTTTCGCTCGTCGCTCACACTTATACTTAGGTATTCTGAAAATTGCATTGATCTGAAAGTTACAGTTTTACTGAAACGCCTAATAAATATTCTAATAATAAATATTACTATATTACCATCTTACTAAAACATTATAACGCTCACTAAATAATTACCAAATACCAAATTGCCTCGTAAACTGAAATAAATTATATGTTTTTGGTTGAATTACGACTGCTATAGAAATGTTCCGCGGAGAAAAATTATTTGAAAGAAATTATTGCTGATCAGAGTTCTACTAGCTGCTGAGATTTCCCATATGTAGTAGTAGTAAGTTCGTGTTTAATGGTGTAAGCGTATCTACGACCGTAGAGGGATCCACTAGGTGGTCTTTCAATGTCAGTTTCAGGCATAAAACATATGTGAGATGAGTTTGGTTCTCACTAAAGACACCTGTATATACGGGTGTAGAGGCCGGTATTTTAAAACCTGAAGATGTTCATAATGGCGGATAAAAGAGGATTATGGTTGATATGCGACATAGCTTTAGAGTTTTCTGCGCTATCGGGGCCCCCTGCGCACACAAAAGAACTATCAAGGTGATATCTGGAGGATAGGTTATAACAATTTGTAAGGGAACACAGGTTCATCATGTCGGAAAAGTGAAGAATAGAGTGCAACGTTGTAGGTGCATATTTTAAGGGAAGTGCCGCTTTCTCGCGACATTGTAAGATGGGCACTCGATTAACACGTGGAGCACGGAAAGACGTTCCCCACACTTGTCAGAAAGTGTTGGGAGGGCACCACTGAAAATATATGCGCGTGTGGCGCGAGTGTGGGCTATTCGCAATGTCCAAATGGACACTTCTGTGTGCCTAGCGTGTTTATGAGTGAGGTATTCACCTAAATATGGTTTATTGTGTGTATTTGGTATGTCATTCTTTCTTGTATTCCTGCTGCCATCGTTCTCGGAGTGTATGGTGCATAGCATGTTTCATGTCATACAGGGTACCAGTGGTTCATCCACGTTAGTGCGAAGAGCAGCCGCGGCAACATATTGGTCAGCAATTTTGTTTCCACAAATGCTACTGTTTACCGGCACCCGGCACACTATTATCCTCATACTTGAAGCATAAGCCGACGTTTTCTTTTTAATGGGTCGGTTTAAGACAGGATTGTTAGTTGCTTTTCCTAAGAGTAACGCGCTCGCGACGCTGAGAGAACTTGTAAAGAAAATAGACCGTTGTGTTTTTGTTTCCAAGATGTGTTATACCGCAATCAATATTCCACGCCCTTCTAATACCTCAGTTTGTGTTGAGTAATTTTTTTTCTAGCAAAGTTGCAGCCATGCTCAGCGCATAAGTCAGCGGAAACGGACTTGAAGGAATCTGTGTAGCAGGTGGCATTGGGGTACGTGTGTTGCAACTGTACAAAATTCTGTAAAACAAGTTTTCTCGGTGCGTTTCTTTGGTCAATTAGTTTTAGGATGCATCACACGACACGGGACACATCTCCCAACGCAAAAAGTTCGGTGGGAGCAGTTTTATATATATTATTCTTCATGACACCGACTTTTTTGGCCTACGCGCCGATTCGCAAGGGTAATGGCATGGATGGACGCTTCTTATTCAGCAGTTAACCGATGCGGAAGGTATAGGGACATTCACGATTGCCATTCGAACGGATCTACGTCACCTCAAGAAATTACAAACCGGCATTGTTTTTTTTACTTGTGTTCGGAACCACGACAGTGTGGTTATCCAAGTGGTTTCAATCATGGAGCCCTCGATTGAATCATACTTTCCATTGTGCGAATTCTTCGACACCTGAAAACAATGTTTACGACCGTTGTTGTATCCATTTTATTGAAGCTCACACACGTTTTACAGTTTCATCTGCCACGACGGAAGAGGGGAGAGACATGGTAATGTAGATTTTAGCAACTGAGAGTATCTTTATTCCCAGGATTGAGTAATTCAACTGCTGCATGATTCACGCCAATACCATTTGAATATCCTTAAGATTCGCGTTGAGAAATCTTAGATTTTTGGGAAGCGCGAAATTGTGAAAATTATTTATTTTGTTTGGCCAGGCGAGATGTACTAAGAATGCAAAAAGAAAGATTTCGCTCGATCTCTCAGTTTCGGGCCCCAGAAGACGATTTAACAAGAAAGTTGCAGCAATTGTTCCCTTAATTTCTGTTAAGGGAACAATTGCTAAGGGAACAATGTTAAGGGAATAGCTAAGGGAACAATGTTAAGCCCAGAATAAAAAGGCTGCCTTTGAAACCGTTCCGTTTGGCTCCATCTACGAGCTAAGTTCTATTTAAAGAGTCACATTCATTATTTTTATAGAAATAAACAGGCTTGTACTCTCGTCAACATTGACATTATAAAAGCCGATAGCAGCCTTCAATATCGCATTTTGGGTACTACACTCCAAGGTGGTGAACTGCCTGCATACATCCCCTAGCGTATTGGGCTCCTTTTTTCGACACTAGTGCTTTGTTCGTAAAACTGTTTACAGTTCTAAACTCAGCCTGACAAAGGGCATTTAAAGGGGGCCAGGACTGTCGCGGATCTTTTTTAACACATGCAAGGGCTGTTCTCTAATGCCTGATAAAGTTCGTGCTCATTTCTATGCCGACGATGCAGTCTCTTCCTCTCCTCCGTGTGTCTCTAGAACGGTTTTAACGATGTACAACGATTACACACGTTTTATGTTCATTTTAAACGTGCCTAGCAGGCTTGAATTGTCTATAGAGGTCCTAGTGCGGCCACGCCCCGTATATGAAGTACTTAAATGGTTCTCACTTTTAATTTAAAGGGCTCTGGCAGATAAAATTTCGCTCAGTTAAAGCAACTGCCTCCAGAAACCCACTGCGCGTCATTCGAGCCACGAAAGACGCTTCTTAAGAAATAACTCCAAATGTTGGTGAACTTTTAAATTAGGCGCCACAGTGGTGTAACATAGTTGTGAGTAACGCATTATGGCAAAGCATAAATGTATTTTCTTTGTAGATTCAACTGCGGTTTCGTATTTAAGTGATACTATTCTATAAAACTAGTGGCTCCACTACCATCCTCCAATTGCCCAGTAGTATTTAAAGGCGTCGGTCTGGATTACCGGCATAAAATCGCGGAAATAATGCACTGTCATCATAGGAAAATCTCCGGAAAGTGAATTCAGTGAGGCCACCTTTTGATACGTTATCTTCAATACCTTGAATATTTTTAAAGCTTGAGATAAAATTGCTATGGGTGTCTGTTTAATGAAAGCAGAGTGTTTATTGAATCGGCCTTGTATTTTGTATTCATGGGACCTTAACGCCACAAGTTGCAAATAGTTTTGTAATACTTACAAGACTGCGTCTTAGTTGTGTAATTACGGATAATTACGAATCGGGTAATTACGGTATATTTTCGAGCCTAGATTGCATTCTCCGCTGGTTGTTTTTTCGGTGTCGACGGAAAAGAATAGAACTGTCGTTGCTTTCCTTTCTCAACGTTAGCGTGCTGCTCAAATTGAACGAGCTGGCTTCACTTTTAGGGCAAATACTGTTTTTGTACTTCCCGTACATGAGATCCTGCCAGAGACACTTGCTTTCAGCCAGTCGCTCGTGGTTTTCCAAAACAAGGCACCTGCGGTTTTAGCTGCTCTTCTTCACCGACTCTATCATTTAAGTTTTCTTGGGTACACCACCCACAAGCAGCATGTTGCAATTCTTCTTCGCACATGTTTTTACTATCACGCGGCCTTTTCCTTACTTTAACCTCTTCGGTTTTCTGCCAAGATGTCCGAGTGGCCGCACAAAAGTTAGAAAAATTCAATTTCTTTGGCAGAACCTCCCTTGTGTGGTTACGGTGTCAGATAGAGGGAAGAATAGTGAGTAGAGCACCGAGCCAGCACCTTCCGGATTGGTGTAGGCAGAAGGTACTGTTCGAAAAGCCCATCCTATTTTCTGCTCCACCCCTGCTTTTGGTGACGGCGAGTTGATGTCCCCGCTCAAACCCCTTTCCACTCCAAAAATTTGGAGTTCCAAAGGCGGTGGAGTAGGTGAGCTAGATGTTTAATAGCTTCGTTTTAGTCCCATGTAATTCGAATTGGGCCTTTTTTATGCGTGGCGTTTCATGAACTATATGTATCCCTTACCTCTATATACAATTGTCTATAGCATTGGACACACGTACCTATGTACGTCTTACTATATTTTTCTTTGCGAGTAGCGAACCCATGATCCCAATCTTGCCTCAGAGTCCGAATGAATCACAGCACCAATAAGGTTTTGTGAGCCATGTGCCCCATTGAGCTCAGAGCCCTTATAACTTGTGAGCGGAGCTAGGTGTAGCGATGATTGTGAGCGTACGTTTTAATGAGCACACATGAATGAAGGACCTTGGAGGCAAATTTGAGCCTGTAGTTCTGTACGTGATTGTAGCGGTGAGTTTGAGACCGAGGTAGAAGTGACCAGACATTCAATTTCAGAGCTCGTTTCTGTCAGTTTTTTAAAATTTTCTGAGGATTGTTTTCCAGAACAAATCTATAACTTTTGCACTTGCGATAATGGATAATACAGCCGTGCTAATATAAAAAAAAATTGTAGCGAAGCTGTACATCCGCTATTTCCACACAGCAGTTCTGCTTTTAGAAATACTTATTTGAATCATCAGGGCATCATCGAAAATATCGTACAACAGGAATGAACATTCAATGTTACATACGTGCGAACCATCCTTCTACAAGCTTCTCAGAAATAACTGTCCCACATTTATTTTAGTACTGTGTCCCTCTTTTTTATTGGGGCTCTGGCAGATCATACCAAATTCTAAATAACAAAAACGCCACTTAACTTTAAAATATTTAGTCTTGTACTAGAATATACAGCGGCAACGTTTTTGCGGAAAGACAGTAAAAGGCTAAAAGCAGTCATATATTTGTATGATAGAAGCCCAGCACCCAATTTGTCCATTAAACACAAAATTATTGCATAAAAGTACTGCAACGGTACCACGCTTTCAATTCTTTTTACACAGAACGTTACAAGTAAACGTTTGTTTTCAGGCAAGCAATCATGAATTTTTTTATTTCCAGCTGTGTGTTAGATCAAACTAATTGCTATGGCAATAAAAGGCTCGTAGTGCGAGTACTGTTCAGTGTTCAGCAATTTAAAGTGCAGGTTTCTAAACCAACAACAGTGTGGGACCATGTCCCGGGTGACGGGCCAACTTTAAACGCCCGCTTCGGGTCCCATCACCGCTGCCTCTTATACTACATGGCTGAGAAGAGCTTGTTCCAATACATTTAAACTCATTTGCCTTCGTCCTACTATGCGGCAGAGTAAGGTTTCGAATGAAAATAGCTGATAATTACTATACTCCCTCCGCAGAATTTGTGCCCATCGCGAACTTCAGTCTTCTTGGTCACGGCGCTTAGCTGCTGCGTTTCAGGAAGAGATCGCGTGAGTTCCCAATGTACGGAGGCGCGCGCTTCTCTGCCTTTATCTTGAAGCGCGTCCCTGCCGCCGAGCATGTTGTATATTCCGTTTGAACCTCCTGTGCAAATGTCAGCGATGGTAACCGTGTATGTCGGCGGTACGAAGTGCATCTCAGAAAGTTATCGCAATGTGAGTCTCGGGAAGTGACCGCGAACTGCGTAACAGGAAGTGAACGCGTCGTCGAGCGCAATACGGCGCGCGCTGCAAAGGCAGCATCTCCCAGTGCGTCGCCAGCGCCCAGCACGTCTCACTGCCTCCACCTCACACTTTCGTCATGCGACGAAGCCGAGGAGCGTCTCACGCTTGCTCGGCATACGACCCTCCCCCTTACACTTTCGCCACACTTTCCTTCTCCATTTTGATTCTGCCTTCGGTTCTCCGTTCGCTTGCTCGGCAACCCGGACAAGGCCGCCGTCAAACTGCGGTAGCGCCCGTCAAAGTGCAGCGCACCTAAAACCGAGAACAAGCGCACGACCTGCTCACCTACTCACCCACTCCAGGAATCACCGCCCGCGCGCTACGTCCGCACACAGCGCTCCGATGAGGAGCACGTCCTGTGACGTAGCGTGATGTCACAGCGCCGACGCGAAATCCTCCTTTCTTCCTCGTTTCGCGGGAACGGGGGAATCCCCATCCCAGGCGCTGCTGCCCCAGAGCTGCCAGAGAAGGAGAGGACGGTAGAAAGGATGGCGACTTCCGCATCCTCTTTCTTTCCCCCGAAAAAAGGAGCGCCGCGCGCCGGGGAAAAAGGGACGGGCCGCTGGAAGAGCGGAGCCGCGCTCCCAACCAGTTGATCACCGGCGCTCGACCTAGTCGGCCGCAGGGGACGCACCGGAGCTCTTTCGCAATTTCGCACGTTGATTAGAGGAACCCCGTCCGCCGGAATTTCTCAGGGATCTTCATGGGTGCTGAACGTTCTGCAGTTCGCCACTCCGATGTAGAGCAGTTTGTGGTGGCTGTGGCATTGCCTAAAAGCTCAACTTAGACGCCCATGACATCCCCTATCGTAGGGCTCACGGACACCAGAAACCCTACGTGAACTGCTGACGGACGGTAGCCTGTGCTTGACGATCCGGTTTGCTGGAAGCTTATAAGTATTTTTGCGGAAACAGCCTCTGTGCCTGGTGAGTGCAACCCACTATATTACCTTTGATCTCATTCTAGAGTATAGCTGGTGCCAACTTTTGACAAAGAGTTATTTCGTGGGACGTAGTTCGTAGATAACTTGGGTACAGGTATCTCTTGCTCCTCTTACGCTCGTGACAACAATTGATGCTTGTCACTTGTATTACGTTTCTGACCCTTGGTAACGGCGCGTTCGATAAAGCAGCGTTTGAAGAGGGTGTCGCCCGGCAGCGTTGTGCACACTGATAGCACGCATAAGTTGTTTTCTCGATTGGGTCCGGCTTATGAGAAATTCATTATTCAGCATTGTGGCTCTTTTTCTTCGTTATTATTTTCATTATTATTCCGAGCTTTTTGGTCCACGATTTCGCAGATTTTTTGTACGTGCCCTCTTGAGCTGTTGTTCAATTGCCGAGATGTTGGGTATGTGGGCCGGTGACTCTGCAGGAGACTGAAGTATCGAAACGCATTACGAAAGGCTTAAATTCCAGTTGGAAAACGTTGTGTACGTCAACAAATCCTCTTACGCCTGCGGCGTTCTGTCATAATAATTTTATATCGTTTCAACTTGTTAGAATTTCTTGTAAAGCATTAAACAGCAGTATATAATTCTGGAGCGTTCTGTCATCTTACTGCTTTTTGTGAGTGTCAGAGCAGGAAGGCACGTTTTCATAAAAGTTTGAGGGGCGTAAAAAGCGTGTTTCTTATGCTCTTTTTTTCAGAAAATATAACAAAATTAAAAAGGTTAATTCCGCACAGATCTATAAAAATTTGACATACTTATTAGGGCGAAAACCTTAGAGGTCTCATTGAACGCGAAAAGTGACCGTAGTTGCTGGCGAATAAAACCAAATTACATGAATGAAACACGAAAGAAACCAAATTGTGGCCGCTGTAAAAAATGAGCAAATAAATATACATAAAAACTTACTTGAGTTTCAATGAAATTTGAACCCCGGGTCGTCAAGAGCCGAAGCCAAGTTTAGCAACTACAGCGCTAACCCAGTAGCGTGCCTAGATGAAACGAGAATTATCCGGATGCGCGCCGCGTGACATGTGATCGTAACAGCCCCGCAGATACGATGCAGCAGTGAAGAAGTCTTCAATAATCGCTGCTTTCGGCTTCAAATCAGTAAGAGACCTAGGTTCCCTATCATTTTTTTGTTAACAATCAAAATACTATAATTACTACACGCTGGATAACAAAATTCGCACCAGAGCTTCGGGTCTACGAATCTGCGCAGGATTTCACGCCAGGGCATTGGTTTCATGAAGCGTTTTCCTCGCTGCAGATTTCTCGCATCAAAACAAATTTCCCAGGAGAAGATGTGTTCGTTTTTTATAATATTATCCTGGCCGAAAAAAAAAACGAAAGAACTTGTTTTTTTCTCGATGCAGTTTTTTTTTATTTAACTGCTCACATCTTTGTCTCAGAAGTGCCGAGCACACGATGCAAAGTTGCGCAAGATCCAAGTGACAGTTTTATTTTGTGCAGTCTAGTGATCATATCCTTTGCATGGAAGATAAAATCTTTCCCACAATAATATGAAAGCAGGAGTACCCGGGAAGTTTCGCACAGCCTTAAGAATGTCACGTATAAAGCCAAGCGGTCTCATTCAGCCACAATTGCTGATCGCTTTCATAATTTGGCGTGAACAACACAGAGGTGTGGGCATCTGAGTTAGGCCCAAACAGCCAGCCAATGTGGCTCAAGATGAGCTTGCGCGGTTGCGGTGGCATTTTGATAAATTAATTGAATTGTATTGCGGGTCCTACTTTATGATAACCCTTAAAGTTATGTATATTAGCCTCCAGCAGTGTTTAGTCGAATACCACACGAAAAACGTCGGGGCGTGTAAATTTTTTGTAAAGAAGTGAAAATGAGCCCTACACCGTACTTCCACATGGGACCACCACTAACTAACGAAAGTCTTTTTGAAGGGATGGAGCCGGATCGAATATTTTTTTTTATTACGAGACGACCCGTTTATTGAGTTGAGTTAGTAGGATTCTATTGGGTTCTCCTGACCAGACGTAAAATTTTCTAATTGGATTGTGGGAATCCGCTGAGAAATTGCTACCTGGCGCCATAGGCAGGGATGATGAGAAATATTTAGCTGCCAATATTCAGGACCTCCCAACTTGTTTGCGTCTCACCTTTTCTCGCCCTCAGATTTACGACAGTTTGCCGGTTTGCAGGTGCAGTAATCCCTCCGAGAATATGCGCATGTTTTATAGGTAAAAGAGGAATTTGCGAGATTGCAGACTTTGTCTGTACCTTTTAGTTACCAAATATCAAAAATAAACATTTTTATATGTTTACGGTGTGCCGGGCAATTGTTGAAACATTCAGTAGAGTGGCATTTTAAACTCATTCTTCTTCGGGTAACGGCTTGGTACTGGCCTCAGGAGCAGCATTGAAGGATGCTAATAAACTAGGAATTGGTTACGTCAGCAACGGTTGGATCAGCGGCTGATCGCCCGTTTTAGATCCCAGAAAAGCATTATTTGAACGTGCGTTGCTAGCAAGCTTTGCGTCGTTTATAGCACTCGTTATGTCTTTTAACGCTAGGAAGTGTCTTTAACGCATCATAAACAATTACGCTCGCAGAAATTTCGGAATGAAATTGTTTCACGGGCACGTTTTAACTTTTGCGGAAGTCATTAAGAATAGCACTGTTACTGTGCATCCCAGAGGATGCATAGGGCGGAAAGGATGGCGTTCTGAATGGGGCTCTGGTTTGATGAAGTGTCGCCTCAGTGTCGGATGGTACAATAGACTGTGGCTCCCCACTGGAGGCCGTTATTCACGTGCCATCCTTGAGGGAGATGAATGACTTGGCCCCCGCCTGACTCACCATTCACAATGCCCAGCGAGTTCGTGTTACTGATTCAGCGCACACCATACGTCGTCTGCAGGGAACGCAGTGTACACTATTGACATGGTTTACGAATATTTTGTTCCAGTCGCTTCTAGGCCACAAATATTTATGCGGCTGACGACAGTTTCATTACACACAGGCAAAACGTTTTCCATACATCAACGGGAGCAACACTGACCGTAAGATAAAACCCTTGTCTCGAACCCCAGGCACCGGGATTGATTTTCAGTTTAACTTAAATGGGCAGAATTTCAATTATATCGCCTTCTATTTCGATTACTTAAACGACCATCCCTCACAAATACTGTGTCCATTGGAGCTTATTTGACAATTTGTTTTTGCGAGTCAGCCACTTTTGGTGCAATCGCTAGAGTGCGTCGTCTCCGACGCAGGATTTCTGGTTATCGGGATCCTATATTGCTTTTGCCTAATCTTGCATTTTTAAGAAGAGACATCGTAAGCAAGTTTCTGCTTCGGATCAGACAGTCTGTGTTCTTGGCGAGAGTGCCGAAGGTTTCTTGAAAATTGTTTTCAGTTTTGAGCTTTCAGATTCAACACACCAATTGAAACTCGTAGTTATTTTTAGCTTTATATCCAGTCACGTTGCTTTAGGCAATAGTTCCGCTAGCATCACACCAGATATATGCGCTCCGCAAGAGGAGTCCACCAGTGCGCATAGTTATAGTCTTCCGGTCGCTTTTCGGATGGTGCTGTTGCTGAAGTTTAGTAAACACTCGAAAGCAACTTGTCGTTGTTTATATTCTCCGAAAGCAGTGTGGCCCCGAATGAAGTACATTTACTGACAAGGCATTTTATAGAAAGCGGAGTCACTCGCTGATCCCCACTTGTTGTCTTTTAATAGAGACTCGGGGGGATGCTTTGTGTACAAGAGCACGAGCATATATTTTTTTCATCGATTCAGTCTTGTTTTTTCTCCGATCGAGTCCATGCTGGTGATGTGGCCACGTGACATATGAGCTAGGTGCATTGCGCAATATTTTAGGACACCCGTTATATTAGCTCCCTTTGACGCACACAAATTGTGTCAGCTGATTGGCAGGGCTCCAGGTAAGAACAACAAACGTGCGCGTGATTAGAGAGACGGCGTAGGCAAGAAAGTGACAAGTTCCTGCGCCACGCCAAGAAGCCTAATTGCGTTTGACGTACCGATGCCAGCGCGCATTTGGGCTGTTAACACTCTATTTTTATGACGTCAGAATATCTAGAATGGCAACATTTACGTTATTTTGAACGTTCGCTCTGAGAGCAACAGCAGGTTTGCTCATTTCAGAGCAGGAGTCAGACACTACGATAAATTATGGAAAAGAACAAACATCGAGGTGTGCTCTTTATTAGATTTAGTAGCCTAATGAACCACCGCGCACTAAACACTGCAGTATCAAAAAAGACAGTGATGAACTCACCCCTATTATTACACTGTAAACCACAGGTTTGATAATCCCGTTTTTATCCCACTTGGTTCATTACCATAGTCAGGTCTACTTGGTAACGTATTGTTTATGGTTCGAGGAGGGCCAATTTGTTTGATTTGAGAGCAGTGCCAAGTTTTTCAACATAAAACCGAAACTGTCACTCCGGAATTATGTTTTGTGACATCACTCTTAACGCTCATAAAATTTTGCCACTCCATTGTGTCTGTTGTGGTTATGCGGATATGAAATATCGGCAGCCTTCAAAGGCCTTTCGTTACGTAAAAAATGATTTCCTTTTTAAAGTGTTCAAAGCTCTGTATTTATACCCGGTCTTTTGCAGACTGGTGCGGAAATATTTCAACATAAAAATTTCCATTCCTTATGAGAAACAGTGATAAGTAATTGGGAACCTTAGGATCGTAAAAACGACAAGAGCAATCATTAAACCAATCCCGCTACATAAACACTGCATTTTGAATCGCAGCAAAAATAACTACCTGTGATGGAGCCATAGACGTGGCTGCGTGTCCTCGTGGCCGAGGCAACTAATTTGATGTCCAATCTTGACGCCCTAACTCTAACCGCCATCAAAGCGGAAGTGATGCCATCTGCAGTTACCACGTCAAGAGAAAAAATCGTCTGTATGACTGTAGTCAACCGTGGAGCACGTAATAAGACCGCAGCCAATTTCCAATCAGTGCTGTTAGGCAATCAGTGCTGTTAGGCTCTGGTTTGCACGTGGCCGATAGAATAACGGCGAATAAGAGATTGTGTAATAGAAGCCACCGCAACGACGCTGCAAGGTCACTCATTCTGTCATATATTGGATGATATATATATCTTGCTTAATATGGCACTTTGAGGAAGGGACACCGTACCCAAGTTTCTGCTTCGGATGAGACAGGCTGTGTTTTTGGCGAAAGCACCAAAGGCTTCTTGAAAATTGTTTTGAGATTTGAGCTTTCGGATTCAACACATCAATTGAAACTCGCGGGTATTTTAGCTTTATATCGAGTTCCGCTGCTTTAGTCAATGATTCCGCTAGCATCACATATTGTATGCTCTCCGCAAGAGGCGGCGCGCTATACGTCAGTTCATAGTCTTCTGGTCGTTTCTCGGATGGTGGTGCTTCTGTAAACACTCGAAAGTACTTGACTTGCCGTTGTTTATATTTTCCAAAAGCAATGTGACCGCGAATAAGATACATTTACTGACGAGGCATTTTATAGAAAGCGGAGTTCCTTGTCGATCTCCAATTTGTGTCTTTCATAGAGACGGAGCGATGCTTTGCCGTACAAGAGAGCAAGCATATTTTTCTTCTTATCGATCCAGTCTTGTTTTCAGCGGACAAGGCCATGCCGATGTGGCCACGCGACCTATGAGCTAGGTGCATTGCGCAAGAGTCCAGGGACACCCGTTATATTGGCTGCGTTTGAAGAAGAGAGATTGTGTCAGCGGAGAGGCAGGGCTGGTGGTAAGGAAAACAAATATGGGCGTGATTGGGGGTACTGCGTAGGCAAAAAACTGCTGAGTTCCTGCGCTGCGCAAAGAAGCGTAATTAAATTTTCCGTACCGATGACAGCGTGCATCGGTGCTGTTAGCCATTTATTTTCTATGAAGTCGGGATATTTGGAATGGCAATATTTACGTTGTTTTCAGCGTTTCATCTGACAGCTACAGCAGGTTTGCTGATTTCGGAGTAGAAGTCAGCGACTACGGGCAATTGTGGAAAATAATAAACATCAAGGGGTTCTGTTCATTAGATTTAGTATTGTTATTTTAAACCACCAGCATGAAACAGTAAGGCATCAAAAACGGACAGTTATAAACTTACTGCTAGCTTTACAATGTAAAACACAGGTTTGAAAATCCCACTTTGTTACCACTTCGAACATTACAATATTCAAGCCTATGTGGTGAAGCATTGTTTAGGGATTCAACAGTGCAACTATGTTGTATTTGGGAACACTATCGCATTTTGTTTTATATTAAACTGAAACAATCGGTCCGCCATTGTGTTTTGTGGCGCCACTGTTAGCGCTCATCAAATTTGCCCTTACATTGTATCTCTTGTAGTGATGCGGCTATGAAATATCAAAGTCCATTTGTTGGGTAAGAAGGCCTTTACCTACCGTCAAAGCCCTTTTTCAGGTAAAGAATGATTTCTTTTTAAAGTGTTCAAAGTTTTGTAGTTATATACCAATCCTTTCAGCCTGTTGAGCCGACATATTTGAACATACAAATTTCCATTCCTTATGACAGACAGTGATGAGGGATTAGGAACCCTAGGGCACTAAAACCGACAAAACCATTCAAAATAACATATCCGGCTACATTTAAACTGCCTTTGAACCGCAGCGAGACATACCTACAGGTGATGGAACCACAGACGTGGTTGCGTGTCTGGGACGCACATGAAGCCCGCCGCAAAACATTACAACGGAAACATTTTCTTGCAATTTGTCATTGACAAACAGGCAATAAATTACGGTGGAAACTTTTTCGTGTAACTTATTATTGTGAAACATGCATAGGATGGGAAAAATATCTGTTGCCTCATAATTTTACATCAACGCAAACGGATCACGCATTCAAGGTCCGAGAATACTCTTGCAAAACTGAACCTGGTTGGTCGTCTTTTTTCCCCAAAAATACCTCTCGCGAGTGAACAACTTGCCCTGCTACATCGTATCGGTGGTACGAAACGATTCGTCCTTTTCGAAGTTGTGTAACGCGATTTACATATATTCACACTGTTTTTCTGTTGGTTCTATGAAGTGAGCGATTTTAAGGGTGGTTTGTCGTCATGTGTATCTGAATTGTGCAGATGTTTTATATGGTCGATTTGGTGGAAGGCCCGTGTGCGGCTTATTTGAACTTTGCATTATTTTGTAACGTTCGCCCACCGAAATGCCCCTGGTGCTGTCGGTAATAAATAAATAAATAAATAAATAAATAAATATTATAATGAAGATAGGTTTAAGTGCGGCGGCCGGCCAATGCCTTTCACCTCCGGCCAATCCCTGCGTGGGTAAGAGCCATCCACCCACAGCTTTTTCACCTGAGCGATATCGCGAAGCGTGCGTTAAATTCAGTATCAAACAGAAAAACAATTAAAAAACGCTGCCATTGGTGGGAATTGAATCGTGGGCCCCTCGCTGCATGAAGCAAACGTCTCTCCGATTGAGCCATTCCGGCGCAGTCGCAGCTGTTCGGTTTCGAGCGCGGTTCACGTACGTGGAAAAATAGTAAGGAAATGCACCCCTCCCTCCAACGACAACGGTGGTTGAACGCTAGCGAAAGCCATGGAATGCGCGTATGAGTGAAACAGGAGAGAGCATATTGGAAGTTCAGAGATGGTCCGCTCGCTTTTCGGTTTGTTATTTTGGTGCGTGGCTTGATTTTGGAAAGCGACATTCCCTATCGTCTTTTCGACAGAGGGGTAGGTGAATTTTCGGTATGCTGTTTCTTTGTTGCTAGTACTTTTACAGGTTACTCCTGTATATTCGAGATAAACGGGTACTTTTTTTCTGCCCCCCTTTCTCAATTCCCGTTACAATGGGCCTGTAAGGTACTCGTCAATAAATAAATAAACCCTCGGTCGGTGAATAGAAAGAGATGGTCTTTTCTTATTTATCAGTATGGTTTAAGTAAGTTTCCAAAGTCATGTTCACTTCAAGTTTATACGGTGGTTACTGATGAACCTTTTGCTCCTAGGGTTTCCAAAAGAAATTTTTTGCCTGGGTTAGCTATTATATTTATTTCCTAGAACGCCGCCTATTATAATAAATTGGCCTCAAATGTGTGTGATGCAAAATTTCTACGCTTGGCCGCAACGCAACTGACTTCCCTCTCTCTAAATATGAGCACAGACCTTCAGCTTTGGTCGACACATTAAATACTAAAGCGAAATTACGCATTTTGTTTACGCATTCCATCTTTCTTGTCTATGCTATGCCGTTATTCCTTAATTCGTATAGAGGTTTTCCCGATTATTTGAAGAGATTAAAAGACGGTGGGCACATATTTGTTTAGAATACAACGTTATTACGCGACTGCTGTGTGTTTCCTGCATTTTCTAGGTAAAGAAAACGCTTGTCGAGTTGTTCTTGTGAGAAAAATGCGCTAAGAAAAGCGCTAAGATCTACACGCGGAAGGAGTTGAAACGGTTCCCTAACTACTGTGTTACATTGACTATTTGAGCATAGTAACAGCAGTATCAACCTGCGACCATATTACCTGAGCACACCTATATTAAGTTTTTGTAGGAAGCGACTATCAACATTTTGTTCTTGAAACGGGAGTTCGGTGTTTTGTAGCTAGAAAATAACGCGTAGTTACTGATCTACGCAAGCAAACCAAATCAGGCATTTGAATATCTGCAGGTTAGCAAAAACACAGGAAAATATTTTTTTCTACTACATCCTGCAATTAAACAGATCTTGTTTACCCGCCTCAATTACCTCCGTACTTGAACACTATAGTGGAACCATTTTCGCGAAAACCTGAAACACTACGTTCTTTTTTTTTTCGCCAGACAGAAGGCAATGCAAACAGCCCCTGTGCTCTTCATCACCAGCCTATCTACGCCTACGGCAGGGCAAAGGCCTCTCCCATGATTCTCCAATTATCTCGGTCCTGTGCCAACTGTGACCAATTTATCCCCGCAAACTTCTTGATCTCATCTGCCCATCTAACTTTCTGCAGCCCCCTGCAACGCTTGCCTTCTCTAGGGATCCACTCTGTTACCCTTAATGACCAGCGGTTATCTTGCCTTCGCATTACATGCCCTGCCCACGTCCATTTCTTCTTCTTAATTTCTACTAATATGTCTTTAACACCAGTTTGCTCTCTGACCCACTGCGCTCTCTTCTTGTCCCTTAATGTTACACCTATCATTTTCCGCTCCATTGCCCGCTGAGTCGTTCTCAATTTAAGTTGAACCCTCTTAGTGAGCCTCCAAGTTTCTGCCCCGTAGGTGAGTACCGGTAAGATGCAGCTGTCATACACTTTCTTCTTCAGCGACAATGGTAGGCTGCTATTCATTATCTGAGAATGTCTGCCATATGCACCCCACCCCATTCTGATCCTTCCAATTATCTCTGCCCCATGGTTGGGATCTGGGGTCACAACTTCGCCTAAGTAGATATATTCGCTTACCACTTCCACTGCCTCGCCACCTATCTCAAACTGATGTGCTGTCCCGAGGTTATTGATCATTACTTTAGTTTTCTGCATATTAATTTTCAGGCCCACGGTTCTACTCTGTTCGCCCAGTGCGGAAAGCATGCCTTGCAATTCGTCCCCCGAGTTACTTAGCAAGGCAACGTCATCAGCAAATCTGAGGTTACTGAGGTATTCTCCATTAACCCTTACTCCCACCTGTTCCCAATCCAACCCTCTGAATACTTCTTGTAAGCATGCTGTGAATAACATTGGAGAGATTGTGTCTCCTTGTCTGACACCCTTCCTTATAGGTATTTTACTGCTCTCCCTATGGAGGATGATGGTAGCTGTAGACCTATTGTAGATATCCTCTAGTATTCTTACATAATGCTCATCTACCCCCTGGTTCCGTAATGCCTGAATGACTGCTAAGGTTTCGACCGAGTCAAATGCTTTCTCATAATCTATGAAGGCTATATATAGGGGTTCAGTATACTCAGCGCACTTCTCTATCACCTGATTGATCGTGTGAATATGGTTCATTGTTGAATAACCTTTACGGAACCCTGCTTGTTCTTTAGGTTGACTGAAATCTAGGGTTGCAGAGATTCGGTTAGCGATTACCTTGGTAAATACCTTGTAGACGACTGACAGTAAGCTGATCGGCCTGTAATTTTTCAAGTCCTTCATGTCGCCTTTCTTATGGATTAGGATGATGTTCGCGTTCTTCCAAGATTCCGGTACCATTGCGGTCATTAGGCATTGCGTATACAGGTTTGCCAGTTTTTCAAGTACAATTTTTTTCCGCCATCATTCAAGAGGTCTGCTGTTATCTGATCCTCACCAGGTGCTTTGCCCCCTTTCATTTCTTTCAAAGCTTTCCTTACTTCTTCGGTCGTTACTGGTGGGATGTCTATCTGCTCTGAACTGCTGTCTCGTTCGGCATTATCCTGTATGTCCCGGCTAGTGTACAGATCCCTATAGAACTCCTTGGCCACTGTGACCATTTTATCCCTATTTGTGATGACATTGCCTTGCTTATCCTTAAGTGCATACATCTGATTTTTCCCCACGCCAAGACGTCTCTTCACTGCTTTCAGGCTACCTCCATTCTTTACAGTGTATTCGATCCTCTCCATATATACTTCCGTATGTCAGCTGTCTTACGCTTATTGATTAACTTCTAGAGCTCGACTAGTTCTATTCTGTCAGCTGCGGTAGAGATTCTCATAGTTTGCCGTTTCCTGATTAGATCTTTCGTTTCCTGTGAAAGTTTACCAGTATCCTGTCTAGCCATAGTGCCCCGACTTCTACTGCACACTCCGTGATAATGCGAGTAAGGTTGTCGCTGGCTTCCTGTGTCGTAAGCTCGGCTTCCTCGTTAAGGGCGGAATATCGGTTCTGCAGCGCGATCCTGAATTCTTCTACTTTACGTCTTATTGTTAGCTCATTTATCGGCTTTTTTCGTACTAGCTTGTTGCGGTCCCTCCTCAGATCTAGCCTAATTCGAGATCTTACCATACGGTTGTCACTACACCTTACCCTTCCGAGCACTTCCACATCCTGCACGACGCCAGGGTTATCGCATAATATGAAGTCTATTTCATTTTTGTGCTCCCCATTCGGGCTCCTCCAGGTCCACTTCCGACTCTCCCGTTTACAGAAGGTATTCATTATGCGTAGGTTATTCCGGTCTGCAAGCTCAACTAGTAGGTCTCCCCTGCTATTTCTACATCCCAAACCATAGTTCCCAAGTGCCTTGTCTCCAGCCTGATTCTTGCCTACTTTAGCATTGAAGTCCCCCATAACTACGGTATACTGTGTTTTTACTTTCGCCATTGCCGATTCCACATCTTCATAGAGGCGTTCCACTACTTGGTCGTCGTGGCTGGATGTGGGCGCGTAGCCCTGCACCACCTTGAGCTTGTACCTCTTATTGATCCTAATTACAAGACCTGCTGCCCTTTCGTTAATGCTATAGTATTCGTCTATGTTGCCAGCTATGCTTTTATTGGCTAGAAGTCCCACTCCCAGTTCTCTTCTGTTCTCTAGACCACGGTAACATAGGACGTGTCCATTTTTCAGCACCGTAAAGGCTTCGCCTGCCCTCCTAACCTCGCTAAGCCGTATTACATCCCATTTAATGCCCTCTAATTCCTCGAACAACACCTTGAGACTTGCTTCGCTAGATAAGGTTCGCGCGTTAAACGTTGCCAGGTTCAGATTCCATTGGCGGCCTGTCCGGATCCAGGGACTCTTAGCACCCTCTGCTGCGTCACAGGTCTGACCGCCTCCATGGTCAGTTGCTTCGCAGCCGCTGGGGACTGAGGGCCGAGGGTTAATTGAAGTATTCATGGGAGGTTGTGGCCGTTAATGCACCAGGGTGGCCAATCCTGCTCTGGTGAGGGAGTGCATTACCGGCAATGGTCGCCGGGGTCAGGCCGTACCCCAAGCCCCTTTTGTGCAATTCCATCAATACGCGGATTTTTTTTTAATCCGGTGGGAATTGTCCGGCACCGGGATTCGAACCATGGTCCTTCTGCACGCGAGACGGGTGTTCTACCTCTACGCCATCGCTGCCTCACCAACCACTAAGATTTAGGTTAAGACGTGTTGCGAGTCTACAGCCCGAAAGCAAGAAATAAAATCTTTACAACGGCGCTGACAAAACGGCGTTACCGTTTTACAACCTTTATTCCCATTACAAAGGGGAAAATATAAATCTACGTCCACAGCCCTTAGAAAAACTAATTTCACTTGTGCTCAGTACCGTGGCCGTTCTTTTTTGAAACAAGCGCAGAACGCTTTTCGTTTGTGCCTGGCACTAACTCCATTTAGGTTTGCGATTTGAAAGGTACCAAATTATAGCCTCGGGGGCCCCCTGGTTTATCAAAAATGTAAGGAAGTTCACGCTAACCCGTAAGGCTTGAAGGTAGCGAAGCTGTACGCAACTTTCACAAACATCACAAAGGTGTATTTGACGATAGCAGCCGATTTGCTTCTTCTTCGCTGCCGCAACGACTTTTACTCAAATTATTGCAGTTCTAAGCTTATTTTATTGTTTTATGGTAATTATCATTGGAAATCGCCTTGGAGGGGCGTACGCTATGGCATGATTTTCTCGCTCCGAGCAAGTGTTGTCACAATTACGGCGAAGGCGGGAGTACTTCTGGTTCCGAGCAATTGTTGCCACAATTACGGCGCACGCTTGAGTTTTCTTTTTGGCCAATCTTGGCCAACCTCTCCAACTGTGTATGCTTAGCTTGACGAATGTGCGCAAGGGAAGCGGGCCAGTCGTCGCAAGGCACGCACACACAGAGCTAGGCATTTTCTTGGTTTTGTTAACTGCTGGGCGGTCGCCGCGAGTAGCGCGCTCACGGGCGCACGCTCGGCAAAGTCTTGTTATTTTAACTGCGGAAACCAAAAATTACGATTTGCTAAACAGCTTCGCTGGTTAAAAACAGCTTTACCCAGTATCGCTCTACTGGTCTAAAAAACTTGAGCCGTTGTAACTTCAGCTCGTAATACATTCAACTGTTACTATGGTTATCACAAGTTATGGGGCAGTGACTGCAAAGATAGGCCTCCGACCCCGACCTTGCACAGTTACAAGCCTAACTGACCTGAAATATTTGGGGGTTTGAAACACGTCCCGAAAATTCGCTTCCAAAGTATTCTGAGTTGCCTTCGAAGCTGATACTGCTTTCGTGTTTGTTCATGGCAACCCTGTCCCTTTGCCGACATGTGTATGAATTATTATTGTGATATCGCTTCTTTGCTAGCTTAGCGAAAGCGCGTAAACCTAATTAGTATTGGCTCCGCGTTTTCCGCAGGGCCAGCATTAAAAATAAGGCAGAAATACTAAAAAAAACCAGCTCGACCATTGGTCTGACGCGGTTCGTAGTGCGTGTATCAAAAGTAAAACAGAAAAACGCATCCATTCGAAATAGAACTCCACTAACGTTCATATAGAAGAGAGGCCCTCTACTTCTCGTGGTACTGCCACAGGAACGTGAATACTGGTTATGCAACGAGTAGCTCCAGTGTGTGATGTCTCTCTTTTTGACTCAGCGTCGACATTACCAAAATAGACGTAGGCGAATGTCGCCAAAAGAAGCGCTGTCCCGTTTTTATGAGGAAGTTCTAACCTATTATGAGGAACTTTTCATCTCAAAGCCAACAAATAAAATTTTCCGCAGTAACACCAAATGTGCAATATCCCTATATAGCAAATCTCGCTGATACGTTTTTTTTTCTTGGGAACAGGAAAATCAGGCGTATTACGCCAAAATTGTACTGTCGGCCGAGGTTACAAAAAAAGAAAAACATGCATGCCCCTTCGGCAATTCGCTTTTATTGAGCAACATCAAAGTAGTTGGTCCATTTGGGCTGCAGTTTCTAATTTTCAACGTTTAGGAGTAAATTCCTCTGAAACGAGGTAAAAACAACTGCCGGTATTTTCTGCATGGCCAGACAAATGACATCACGAGCCACTACAGGAAAGCCAGACGGCGGTACCCTGAAACGCACAAATCGCTCAGCAGAGGGCAGCAAACAATCTATAGGCACATACAAGCAGGATCTTTCCCGCACCCCTATCTCTAAAGCAAAATGTACCCCGAGAGATACGAACAAGAGTGTAACTTATGTGGGTAATTGGGCACGCTCCGGCACGTCATCGGAGAGTGCACCCTTACACAAGCCTCCACCATCTTTCCCACACCCCTTAACGAGCGATGGGAGACCTTGCTGACCAGCGCCGCCTTGGAAGACCAGCTCGTCCTGATACCAAGGGGCCAGGCAGCCCAGGAAGCATATGGGTCCGGTGAAGATGGAACCACCTCATCCGGCACGTAGTCACCGCGATTTTGTTTTGCTCAATAAAGTTGCTCTCTCTCTCTCTCTCTCTCTCTCTCTCTCTCTCTCTCTCTCTCTCTCTCTCTCTCTCTCTCTCTCTCTCTCTCTCTCTCTCTCTCTCGTATCTCTCTCTCTCTCTCTCTCTCTCTCTCTCTCTCTCTCTCTATCTATCTATCTATTTTGTACGACAACCCGTGTCGTACCGTAAATAGCTGAAGCCAGCCACGGGATGTTTGGTAGCCTTCAATGCCCAAGAAGACCGTGGCGTTAGAATCCGTTTTGAGTAAGATTTACCTGTCAACATTCCCTCCACCCGCCTAAAATCCCATGGATTATGCAGGCGGGACGTTTTCCATTCGCCCCATACTTCGCACCTCGCGTTGGGTTCACACCGGGATCAAAAACATGCAGCTTCTTTCGAAGACTTTTTGCTGACCGACAACAGCGTTTAGCGTGGACGCTGGCGAATCGAGCTTGAGCGCAAAGTCCAGACGCTTCGTCTCCCTGTTCGCTTAGAAAACCAAGAAGGCGGAAAGAGGACGATGAACAACGCGGAAAGCACGAGGCATGGTGATAAGTCTTTAAATTAATTTGTGCTTACCGAGAACATTGTACACATTTTTCGTTGATTATGATATGTTTTCTTAAATACCTCGGTTCATCGCCTAACCAACCATCATCGGACGGAGAGGCCACGCCAAGCAGCGATCTTTTTGCCGCAAAACACCGGTGCTGCCGCATCCTCAGCGCATCTGCATCGTCTCTCTGCAGATCTAGGCTTGTTGGAATGCTCTCTGTCGAGATATTTTCGCGGTCGTATTATCCAATTATTCGCAAAGATGTGATCGTACTACGCGCTAGAAGGTGCTCTATTCTTGAATGACGAGGGCAGGGAAGTTATTGAAAAATGTAATACGGCGAAACACGCATTATTCCGAATCGTATAACGAGATTGCACTTCACATTGTACAGCGGAAATGCTATGAACGGCAGTCTAATAAACGGAAGTATATGATAAATGGAGCCAACGTTTCGCACAATGTTTGCCTTGTATTAGGGGACCGAACAAAGAAAAACTAATGCGGTCTCATATTTTACGACCACCGCCTCAATGGAACTGAATACACGATCGAAAACGCAATTATCTTAGCGGGCGTACTGCCCTTACTGTTATTTTTGTGCATACTACATCGGAAAACGCAGCGAAGAAGAACGCAAACAGTTCCTGTATGATCTTAGCGCGTGATTATTTAAAACGATGTGCATGGACATTACTTCTGTTTCGCAAAAACACACGTGCCAAAAAATATTCGCTCCATTGATGTCCCGTGGCTGCACCTGTGCTATGAGGCGTACTGTACAATAGACGGCTGTGGAAATGTTTACACAACGTACGTCTCTCTAACGTGCCTCTAAATCACCAAACACTGTTTTTTTTTTGTTTTTAGCCCCACCAGAAAACGGCCGTGGTGGGCAAAGATCGTAGCCAATAATATTCCGTTCTGCACAGTAAATTCCCAATTCTCTATGCAGAAATTCTCTATCTTTAAAATGATTCCTCGCTGGGTTCTCACAAATGTTTTGAACGTTTTCTTTTTCTCCTTTGCCAGCTGCTCCTTGTGTTGGGATAATTCCAATTTCGTATAGCGCATTGAAAAGCACCAATGGTATCTACTTCACGTACCAATGGTACCGTAGAGACTGCTCAGAGTTCAAAAGTGCCCCAATTTCACTACCTCTGCTTCTCAGCAGTACTTAAAAAATTCTTAAAGAACTGTTATACGATATAATGCATCGATGCGTAGTTGCACACAGACTTATTATTTTCAGTGAGAGCGGTATACGTTTAAACTTCCCTATGAAAAGTGAACAAACCATTTGTAAATAATTCAGGCTGTTTATTGATAACATTTATTCACACACTACCCGATAATGGCGTCTGGTAGCTTAATGATGTGAGCTCTATCACACTCATATTTTTTTTAAATTTCTTCTCCGCAATTTTTAAAATACCGGTATAAAGCACACAATCGCCTTTTCTCTTCTGGCCAAAACCCAACAGAATATTCCGCGAGAAGAGAATGTTTCCTGCGCAGGACTTCACTCACTGTATTCGAGTCGTTGTAGTCATCATCGAAAGGCTTAACCGCGTAGCCTCTCCGGTGGCTTACACTGATCACATGTATACACTTTATTTAGCATGCCACCTCTTTGGGCGAAATACAAATTGCCCCAAGAAAGCACAATTCAGGTGTGGGCCGCGGCCATGGCGGACTCCAGAAATCTGGCGGCCTGATTTTCTTGCGGCCTGAACAGTCGTGGAGAAGGAAGCACAAAGTTGATTTTTCCTGTGTCCTCAACGCTCCCGACATGCTAATGTTACATTGCTTTAGCCTCGCCCTCTGCTTGTGCGAGCAGCAGCAAGATATCGTTCTCATATTGCGATCATTTCTAGCAACATAGAGTGCTCGTTTCTTGACCCATGTTATGACCACAAATAGACCATTGATAGTGTTGCGAGCAATCTACAGATGAAAAGTGTGCGGAAGATTAGGAAGTCCACGGTGAAGGAATAGAAATGACGCAAGTCATGTTAACTGTGCATAATCAAAAAGAAAAGATGCGACGGTTTTCTCCTAAACCGGTCACCATTATTTCTTTTTTTGGCTTAGTTCCGGATCCCGGGCAGAAAGTTAAAAAAACAGCGGTTCGCGTTTGGCTTCATTTCCGGAAAAAATGCGTTAGTTTCCACGCGGTGATGTATATGTATGTATTCATGTTTGCAAACGTATATACGCGTGCATGCATTCATTCATACATACATACATACATACATACATACATACATACATACATACATACATACATACATACATACATACATACATACATACATACATACATACATACATACATACTAGAGATGCGTCGCTCAGGAGTGATCCGGTTCTTTTGAGCCGCTCTTTTTGAAGAACGAGTGAGCCGTGGCTCAGTAAAAGTGAGCGGCGGTTCTTTTGGAGAGAGGGAGACCCTTCCTCGCCCCCTCAGTGATCAGTGTCGAACGGGGCGAGCCACAGCACTGCAAACCATGCAGAAAGAGCCAACGGAGCCTAAAAGCCGGGTCAACGCTGTCTCGCGCCAGCTATTGCCGGCGCGAGAAAGCAACTCCACTGCCGGGCCAGCTGGGGCTAATTTTCCAAATTTCTCCAGCGCCCCCTGTCGTGGGAGCAGACAATTCGAGCCAGGAGAACCGGATGCAGTTTTGACCCGTTTATCGGCTCTTCCGGTGAGCGGATCCGCTCAGTTACTGAGCGAAAGAACCGAAGACCCGGGTCAAATGAGCCGTCGCTCTGCGCCATCTGTTATCGGCGCGGGAAAGCAACTGTACTGCCGGGCCGGCTGGGGCTAATATTTCAAATTCCTCCAGCGCGCCCCCTGTCGTGGGAGCAGACAATTCGAGCCAGGAGAACCGGATGCAGTTTTGACCCGTTCATCGGCTCTTCCGGTGAGCGGATCCGCTCAGTTACTGAGCGAAAGAACCGAAGACCCGGGTCAAATGAGCCGTCGCTCTGCGCCATCTGTTATCGGCGCGGGAAAGCAACTGTACTGCCGGGCCGGCTGGGGCTAATTTTTCAAACTCCTCCAGCGCGCCTCCTGTCGTGGGAGCAGACAATTCGAGCCAGGAAAACCGGATGCAGTTTTGACCCGTTCATCGGCTCTTCCGGCTCTTTCCGCTCAGTTACTGAACCGAAGAACCGAAGAACGGCTCCCGCTCTTTTCGAGAGCCGCTCTTCGCGAAGCGGATCTTCTGAGGCGCCATTTGGGAACCGCGATGGCGGCGGCGGTGAATGACAGATCGGGAGGCCGCAATGGCAGCAGTGAACGAACTGCGTCTGTATTTTCAAAGTAATAGGAAAATAAACTCCTGTGACCATATAATTCACTAGAATCACTACAGTTACATTTGTGCGTGTAGCTGTTGTCCGAGTCAGGAACGAGCCGCATCTTCTTAACCGCTCAGTTCCGCGGCGATAATCGGCTCCCGGCGGTTCTTTGGCAGAGCGGCTCTCCTAAGAACCGACGTTCAGCGGCTGCTCGCTCGATTAGAGAATCGTGCTGAGCATGGCTCTGAAGGAGTCGTGTCGGCACGTTCCGGTAGAGTTATTAGAGGCGTATCGGCCGACCCAGCTGGGTCTTGTGTGCAACTTTCGCGTCATCTATTATCGCTGCCAGAAAGCGGACCCGTCGACCTCGCTTCGAATAAACTGAACAAAGTGTTGTTCACCACCACAATATTAAAATTAGTTTCTTGTATTATGTCCAGAATCATTTTTTCTGGCGTCAGAGCTCACTAGTAGAGATCATATTTGTGAGGTTATAAAGTTCACAAAAAGTTGCATTTTCTTCTATATATATCGACCGAGAGTGATTCTGAAATACCACTGACACATAAAAACCTTTGTAATGATGGTGAGGCCAATTCTTTTCAGCACAAATACAGCGGATGTTGTTACAAAATAAATGACTAAATAACAATTGAGTAATAATTTAGATTATGGATGCTTAACACAGGTTACAAACCTAAATGAACCGCTGAACCGTTCAAATGAACCGGTTCACTTCAGTGAACTGAGCCGTTCTGAGCCGCTCACTGAAGTGAGCCGTTTTGCCCATCTCTAATACGTACACACACACACACACATACATACATACATTTTTTTCTCCACTTTCTTCCCAAATTCTTTATCTGTTTCAACGACCTACCACATCCTCCCCTTTGCTTTCCGGGGTTTTCTTGACTGCCAAATTTCATTTCTGTCGTATTTTCAACGAGCCCCTCATTTCCCATTCTGATTCGCTATATGCATAGCGAGGGCCTCTGTTCTGTCAGTCTTGGTGCCATAGGAAGCTTAAGAGGGTTCAACGCTGGTCGACTACTCATGACATGTCGTAGACACTCGAGTCACGGCCCGGGGGTTAAAAAGAAGGCCCCCTTCACCCCGAGTAGTCCGAGTGGCGCTGGCTACCACCCCCAAGCACAGGAAACAAAAATACCCTAATATAAATACCCAAGAAACTGGAGGGGAAAATCGCCCCGCCGGTACCGTAGTGGTTATCGCACCAGACTGGTATTCTGGAGGTTGTGGGTTCGGATCCCACCTGGCGGGCATTTTTTCTCCACTTTCTTTCTTTCTTTCCAAATTCTTTATCTCTTTCAGTGACCTACCAGATCCCCCCCTTTGCTTTCTGAGGCTTTTTTTGACTGCCAACTTTTATTTCTGTCTCATTTTCAACGAGCCCCTAATTTCCCGTTCTGATTTGCTATACACCGACATACATACATTTATGTACAGCTTAGGAGCTGGCAGTTTTTTCCAAGTGCCAGCAAGCTGCGGCTTCAAAGTATTGTTTCCTCTCATCGTCGTAGCCAGGTTTATATATTCATAGTTTTTTCTCTTTGTGGCTACTGCACGACAACGGCCTGTATCGAATTGTTCGAAGAGCTCTTAACCAGCGCAGAACAATTCCATTTTTTTGCTAAAAATTCACTGATTCTATGAGCTAATTGATTTACAGGTTTGTACTTCAATTTAGAGATTTTGTACTTCTATACATTTTGTACTTTTAAGACATGCGACAAGCGAGGAGCACAAAGGCGTCACGTAGTCGCCCTTCCCTCGCTTACCATGCCAGCAGTGTGTATTCTTCAGTTGTATTTTGAAGGTGCTAGGCTGTAAACGTTGTCTGAGAGAAATAAATTGAATTGTAATTGAATTCTCTTGGGTCGCGAGCTATTGTTACACCGGTAATCCAGCGGTTGAGATTTCTGTTTATCGTTTCCGAAGCCGCACTTTACGACCTTCGAATTGTTGAGGTTGGATATCTCCCATATGTGTTTGGTCCTGAAAGTGAAACTAGAGGCTCGTGTCTTTGAGCGTTACTTCCACTGTTCGTCGTTCATCGCTCGTTGGGGAGAGCTCACTTTTCGTTCGAGGTGCTTGGAAAGTGGACACATTTTTACCCTACAAGCCACCGTCCACCATACCCAGTTGTTGCTGAGCTTTCATTATTGTGGTAGCTGTAGCGTATGGTGCGTTTCTTCAGAGAGCTTGATACATCTACAACCGGCCAGAACATCCTACACCCGATTTTGTGCCATGGTTTACTTAAGTACTGAACACCTATCAAAGATGGCTATTTTTTAAGTATAGTATTTTATTGCCTCTGATTAGACAAATTTTTCAGAATTTCTAACTGTTGCTGCGACACATTCATATTTATCTTTAAACATGCGACAAAATTCTGAGTTACCATTCGCGAAGCGTTGCTGGCGAGTGCCCTTGAATTGCCAAATCGAAACTCCCAAACATGCCTTTCCAGCATGTAAATAGTTTCAGTAAGAGTGTCCTGTTACTGGTAGCCTTTTCTTATAATGAAACTCCTACTTGCCTGATGAAGGGCTTTTGCGCCCGTAGATTTGTTGTATATGCCCTCAAACCGCTGCACGTTCGTCTCAGTGCTCTTTTGTCTGACTTTTAAATCAACGAGGTGGTGTCAACAGAACCATAAATGTTTTACAATCTCCAATACGAAGTCCAGGGCGTGAATGTGATCTCTTATTATTCAACCTTTCTGAAAGCCATTATGTTCTCTGGTATATTCCACGTCAAAGGTGCCTATTCAAAGAATATTATCCTGGTAATCAACGAGAATATACAGGAAGTAGCGCATGCTTATGTAACAATTCACACGTCTGATATCTCTTTTCTTCTGAAATATGTTTTTCTTAGAGTTTTTCCCAAAAATAGCTCACTTGAAATGGTGCGTGCAGCACGGCGGGCGCACCAAGCGCCCAAGAAAGCCACCTTACTGGATGGAGTTTGTCATTGTGACATTAAAAGATGCTGGGACACGAAAGGCGACAAAAGGTGTAACGGATCGGTAATATATTATTGGACAGGTGTATACGCCATCACACAGCTGTACGTTCGTCTCTTCTGCTTTTGTCTGATTTTTTCATCACCGGGGCGGTGTCCACAGAACAATAAAAGTTTTACTATCGGCAATTAGTAGTTCACAGACTTCTTCAAGCCGTTGCTTCAGCCATGTTGCAATCAGCCTGGGAAACTACCCACACTGGTCTCATAATTCCCTGAGGCGCTCTGAGAATATGTTTCTTGATTTCTCACTAAAACGTCATGAACAAAATTTGGCAGATCGACCTTTATTCCGACATTCTTTCTTTTTCACGCTCTCTTTTTCTTTGGGGGCATTACGCTCTCCTCTTTTGTCACTACTACATCTTCTTGAGCCAATTCATTTCTTTGAGTACTCTGACCACGTAATTTCATTAGCCCCTAAATCTCCCTAGACATTTCGACGACTTTCATAACCTCATTCCTGTTGCTCTAGGCGTTTTTTGTGGCGTTTATTATCGCACACGTTCTAAGTCTGTCAATACCACAAGCGCCAACTACACTGCGTCACTTGTTCTTAAATTCCTTAAATTTGGTCGGCTCCAGTTGCATTGCTATTGGTTTTATTTTTCAATTTTGACAACTCCAGAAATTCAAATTTCTGCTGCGATGTTACCATTTTCTTATTGCGCATTCCGAATAACGTGCCCGGGTGGCTTAGTCGTTAAGGGTTTCTGCAGCTGAGCCCAAGGACTCGTATGCGATCCGGCCGCTGTGGCTTCTTTTTAGATGGATTCAAAAAGCGAAACCGCAAGCGTGTCAATATTTCGGCGATCGTTACGATACCCAGGTGAAAAATAGGGCGCCTAGCCCAAGTGTAGCATCAGGGCGCAAGGTCGCCCAAAAACAAAACAAAATACACATACGCTCGCTCGGATACCAGCGGGGTAGGCATTTTAGGAATTTTTGCCGACACTGTAAACCAATTATTAGTCCGGTGATCATTTTAGGCTATCAATCAGTAAGTTACGCTATCTCTCCCAGCTTTCAATACAATGAAGTTGTCCTGAAATGTTGGTACATTCTTCAGCAGTGGCTGGCATCTCAAAGAATGCAGCTTGGTTTATGGCTTTTACCTTTTTCACCATTTTCATTTTTAAAATAGGCTGATTCCGTTCCTGACTAAATTTGCTATAGCCTGCTATAGCACTGCTATAGCCCCTAGAGGACCAACGAAAAAGGCGTTGCCGAGTTTTAATGTTTGCCTTCATTTTTGATACCCACAAAGAAGAACCACGCCGATAATGCGACTTCTGCATATTGATTACTGCACCATAACTTCCAATCTGTGTTTCCTGTCTGAAATCTCGGAATTGCTCGGAAATCGCGATTGGTGGGAAATGTGATATATGTACGCGCAATTCTTAGAACGTATTTTTGCGAGTAGCTGTTGCAACCTCCCTGATATTGTAATCATTTCTAGAATTGTACGCTCCAACGCACGTAGAATCTCAGTTTATTTCTAGTTTGTTCAGGTTTAGTTATATTTTTGCTCTGTAGCATACTCTCGATTGCGAGTTTTTGACATGTTTTGTGGGCGAAGACTCATCTTTTGAAGGGCACTGCTTTTTCCAAGTGTTTAAAATATCTGTAAGAGAAAGCGGAGAAGCGTGGATTTATGACAGTATAGGAATAGCTAATCAAAAAAGGGGCTTCTTGGAAGGGCCGCAAAGATGGATGCTGCTTTCAAAATCGCACGCTTTTAAGACGAATCATGACACCCTCATGGTGAAAAAAAGTTTGGTGCGTTTTGGGCCTTACACGCAGAATAATGAGATTTTGATCCTCCAGCTTCCGTTCTGGGCATGTACCTCCGGGCGATATTTTTGCTTGAGACGATCTGTACATTACCGAATGCCGGCTGAAGGGCTTTGGGACATCCCAAGGGGGGCTCTGGTTTATTAATGTAAAACTGGTTCTCTTTTTGCCCGAGCCTGCCCGCATCACTGTTAAGCAAAAAAAAACTAATTTGACCTGAAAAAAAAATCTTCCTGATCCGTTCTTCCCACTCCCTTTTGTACTCAACCACTTCTACGAGTTTCTTAAGCTCGCCTGGGTATCCCTCCGCTATTTTAAGCGCAGTTTAAATGGCTGGAGCTATGAATTTTTGGTACCCGATAACAACTTTAGAGGCCCTAGGCGCCTTTAAAGCCCGAGGCGTTTTTTATAGCAACGCGTCGGAAAGCGAGTGCCCAGGTCTGTGGGCTATTACTACGTGGTCACCACCAAAGTAGCAAGTCAATCGAAATGTGACCTGTACCTGAAGCTTATAAGATTCATCACATAGATATGCATCTTGAGTAGATGAGTTAATAAACACACCATTTGCAAGATGAAGGCCTAGCGTATATGTAACGCTCATACGTCTCATCGCTTTAATGAGCCTTTGGATTAGATTGGTTACATGTAAATTTAAACGGCTATGTGTCCGCGTTTTTACTTGTCCTTCTTAGGCACGGCAGCCATCAAGGCTCAAGAGAACTAACATTTGCCCATACCTTTTACGTAAATTTGGTGTCACTTCTTTGCCGTGCGCCAAAGCACTTCGGTGATGATCCATATTTACACACTCGATTAGTTCATCATCTTTCAAAGTGGTCTTTGTACTTTTTGCTCTTTACCTCTGCCGAGTGCCACACTTTATCATCCTTCTGCATCTTTCTTGGAGCGGCCTTGGCAAAGATGCGCCCTGTGAATTTCTCGCAAGAAAACTAGGAGAGCTGATAAACGGTAGGAGACCCTGCAAGTTACAAACGATGAATGAGGCAGTTGTTGATTATCACCTTCTGAGGGAAGCCTATAATTTTCTTCTTGTCAGCCGTTTGTTTTAGATTACTATCGTTTAAGATATTTATCTTGGACCATAATTATCTTATCGAAAATCAGCATAGTTTCTGATACTTTAAGTGCTTTGTTTTGTTAGTTCCGCACTTCTGAAAACATCAATTCGGTATCCTCAGAAGTTCAAAGGCAGAAAAATAATTTTTTAAGGCCTAGAGAATCCTTCGCATTCAGATTCAAAGTTTGTGTTGAACATTTATATCAGCAGAAGGTTAAATATATTTTTAAAAGCCTATCTTTTCATTCGAATAATTGTGCAGCTTTCAGGTGAACAGCACACCCGGTACAACGATGAACGAGGTGGCATCACCGATGATCACGCAAATAATAGCGTTTCATTAGGCTTCATATCCCATATCTGGGTTCTGCATTCGCGTCCCCATGTTCGCCCTTCCTTCAGGTAGCAGGAACGAGCCTGCTTTCTTGTACGAGCTGCGCAATTTGCAAACCGCCTTACATGGTGGCTTAATTATAAACGTGATTGATGATGGTCACCAATATGCATGTTGATTCGACGAACAAATTTTTTGTGTGCCTTCACGTTACCTGCTTTCTGCTGTCTACTCAGTTTTTATTTTTTAATATTACCCTTTTTAATATTACCATTAACTCCCTTTTTAATATTACCATTAATTATCACCTATTCATTTACTTCTATAAATATTTACATGTATTAAAACACAGGTTGTAAAGGCGCCACGACGGCTCAAAAGAAAAAAATATTTCTTTAAATGTAATCCCAAACTACCATAGTACAACAATTCATGTAAACGCCTATGCAAAAGAGCGCCCGTATTGTCAGTAATCGAGACCCCCTGGGAAACAATATGCAAATAAAACTAAGTTTGCACATAGGATTGAGTGGAGCGAAGCTCAGATGAAGCTTTGAAGATACCCACAAAATTTATGAAGCTTACTAGCGCTAAGGACAAAATTTCACCTTGGATGAAATAGAAGAAACTATACTATCCGAAGAGTGCTGTTTAGTTTTATATGTGAGGTTTTAACAAAAGCTATGGATAAACTAATCATTAAAGTGTACATTTATTTATCATCCGTAATTAACCACATTATTTTTTCACTCGTATGGGAGACGAAACTTCATTCCACTGTTGTTCAGCAATGCCTTTCAATGACCTCTTAACTCCAGGTGTTTAAGAAACGGCTTTTTAAGAAACAGGTGTTTAAGAAAGCGCTTTAAAACTTCCCAAAGCAGGTTAAACTACATTCGAGTCTTCTTATGCAACACTTTTGACACCCACTTAACCCATGATAGTTGCCCAACCGGTGTGAAATCTGGTACACAAAGCTCGTTAAAGCTTCCGGCTTTAGCCTATAACTTGCGCTTCTGCTTCAATCATGGAGCACCTGTTAAGTCCTAAACTTTTTTCTAGATTTCTGTTCTCTTCCGCTATGCTTTGCTTTCGGGGCCTGTTCCGGCGCGAAACGCTGCTGCTCAAATTCAGGCTTCTTACACGCCGGCTTACACCCAAATTTCTTGAGAGATTGCTTAAGTTTACCCTTCTTTCATTTTTGAACATGCAAAGCTTTAACATCTCATTATTATTCTGCGGCTATCAACTTTCCCAGCCTATTTCTAGCATAGCGGGATTACTGCTTGATTTTTTGTTATGAATATTGTTTTATAAACGCTGCGGATACTCGTCAGCGGACCTAACACCTGGCGCCTCGTAACGTTCTATGCGAGGGCCTTCACGTTTTTATTTATGTAAATGATCGGCCGAGCATCTTTTAACCCCCATTCGTTTATATGCAGATTATTTCGTCCTGAACCGGTAGATTCCTAGTGGTAATGACGAATTAAATTTGCCGCCAGATTCTTACAACAGTTTTTGGTGCGCGAAATAAACAATACAGTTCTGATGTCGAACAAAGCAAAATTATTTAAAGAAGAAAATCTTCCGCTTCAGCAAAGCTTTGCTTTTATACATCATTTCTTCAGTCTAATCTGCAACACAATGGGCCCCATTTGGGATATATACCAGCCGAATAGCATCGGGCGGAAATACGATTTTTTATCCATGACCGTGAAGTGTACGTAATGTTACAAAAAGAAATGCTGGGTTTACCGGTAGAACCATTTCCTAATAAAGCATTTCGTGTTCGCATCTTACACAAAATATATTGTTGTCCCATTGGCGTCCTCAGCATCTTTCTCCGCCACCTTAGTTCTCTTTTTGCTATGATGAGTGGAATAAAGTTTCCGTATATACTCCCTTATGAACACTTAACTCATTTCTTTGTTCTACGCACGTCCAATGATTATACAGTTACACACACTTATAACGAGCTCGAAGGTGCCGCCAAAAGTGACCGTTATATCAGTAGTTCGTTGTACATGGACGCGACCTTTAAAACGCGCGCAAATTAGCGATATGGAACAACCCCTCGGTATCAAGTTAAGCATTTTGAATGAATGAAGGGTCGCCGCTGAATGAAGGGTCGCCGCTGCTTGCTTAAGAACGATCTAAACTGCCTTTGCGTCGAACCTGCTGCTGCCACCACAATGCCTGCAAGAAAATTTGTTCCGACGTCTTCGAACTCTCCACTGGCCGTGATGGCTTAAGCAGGTATCAGCCGCGGCGGACTAAGTGTGCCGGGAGCACGACGGTCATGGCCGGGAGCTGCGTCGCTTCGACCGGAGAAGAGCGAAGTTCGAAAGTTTGATTGCCATCACGATTCGTTGTCAGCAACTGTGCAAACGAAGTTTCGGCGAACCGCGATCTCTAGAGGTCAGCCAAGTAACCACGTGAGTTTTTTGGAGCACGCGGCGCAGCGTTCGCGTCGACTAGGGCGGCGTCATGCTCCCGTCAGGATCCATGTTCTCCCTTTTTTTTCCTTCTCAGTTCCATTCTGCATCGGGAGAAATGTCTGGAAAGGGAGTGACCTCGGTAGGGGTGTCCGAAATATTCGGACAGTGCTCGCCGATCCCGGATATCTTCGTCGTGCTTACGGTGAAGCGGGCCCACCATCCCGGCACCTCTTTCAGACTTTAAGGACTGTTTTGATTTGATTTTTCACCTCTTATGCTCCATATTTTTTGTTGACGGTATCAAGCGTTCGTCGAAATAGTTGGGTGCCTTAGAAAACGTTCGGTATATCTGGACGCCGTTTCAATGGGTTGCATAGGAAAGTCCTAAGTGCACCGAATTCTGGTCGCTATAAATAATTTATTGCTACATCTGGGATCGTTATCAGTGGGTTCGACTGTATTACTGTTACAGCTGGTCTCGCACTTGCACGTGGCTACTCCCGTTCCCAGAATATTTGATTTGGCCATTTTTGGTTTTTTAAGCTGCCGTTTAACTTGACACGGCTCTGCTCGCTTGCTCTGCTTAGCATTTTTGTGGCAAGAATGTTTTCATTTTTTCCTTGATTGCCAAAGTTATTAGCCGGCAATGTTTCAACATCATTACGAATAGCTTTCGTTTGATCCCCATCACGGAAGTTTCGGCCTATTTAAAAGCCGGTACCGGTTTAATATTATCTTCTTTTTCGGCTTGGTTTTGCTGCGTTCTTCAGAAAAAAATATTTATTCCATTATTGCCGTTCCTGTATATTTGTAGTTCTCGCGCCACTTCATTTTCATACAATGTATTTTCAAACCGCGGTTATTTGGCATTCATTTTTTATCGTTGCTTTTTAAAGCACCTTCCTGCAAACTCGGAATGTTTCATGGTAAGAACTCACAACGCGAACAACACAGAGCACGAACAGAAAGCGGATCTACAAAAGATCTTGACATGTACCAATAATATTATTCTAATTCACACATGCCTACAAATTACCGCAAGAGCAGATTATGCAACACACAACTACATAACCGAAGCCAGCAGCCTTTTTATATTAACACATAGGCGCTGAACTGATTGTAACCAAGCCAGACTTAACCGTTCTGATTCCCTCGACAGGCTCAAACTAGAAAAGAGCAACTAAATAAGTCAAGACTGAGTCGTGGGGAGTCTGCTGGCAGGGCCAGTGAAGTTCTGTAGTCGAAGCCGCAAGGCGTCTTCGGTGGTGTGGTTTATGGAATGCCCAATTGGCGTCAGATAAATTATGTGAAGATTACTGGAGGATGCTCGAAAATGCATGAGCGAATTGTCCACCTTTGTGGCGAAATGGATGTTGTGCCAAATTCGCCCTCGCCGCTCGTGCTTCCTTTGTTCCCAGCCTGCACTGCCTTCACACTCACTTCTGCAGCGTGTGCAAGCTGCGGTGGGCGTAATGGGAGCGGATGCTTTGTGGATGGTCGGCCTTCGAGTCGACGTCGAAGTGATAGCGTCAACACCATCGTGAAGGCAGGTCTGTGTGTGCGCTTTCTTTACTTTGTTTTACGGTGCTCTGTATCGATCGCTGTATTGACAAGTGGACACGGCACTACAAACTCAGCTTCGCTTCGTAGTTCCGCGTCTAAGGTAGTTCACCTGTTGCTTAAGAAATAGTAACAAAAATTGTACTTCTTTTGCACTCGTTGAATTTGAATAACCAGGGAAACGGTTGGGCAGCCGACATAAACGGGACAATTTACAAGTCTTTTGAGAGCATTGTAACAGCGCTCCTGGCCGTCCCAGCCAGTCTGCCTGGTTCCACGCTGTCCGCGTGATTAGCGCTGGGTGAGCATCGGGGAACTCAATACTTCGCGCATTATTTTTTTTTCACGTTGCTTACCCCCTCATTTAAAGGTGACCATCCCGATCGAGGTACTGCCGAGTGACGACTGCAATACGGATAACAATGTCATTGCCACAGAACACGAAGTGCCCGACTCAACGGATGACGATGAGGTCGTTGACGATGCTTGCTCCTGCAACAGAAATGTGAATCACTGACGAAGCCTTTAAATCACTCATAACCGCATTGTCTTTGACAACATAATTTGCAGAAGTATCCTTTCAGATCTTGTAAGTGCTGGTCTTTATGAGCTCTTCTTCAAGGGCTTGTCAGGGGCTATGAATAAGGGGCGGATGACCTTGTCGAGGGCAGGTAGCGGGTAGGCTGAGGTCACCAGATGTGGCACTTGTACCCTCAATGACTGCGCCGATTCCGAGATAATGCGAAGAAGCCTACAATGGGGATGACGCCGCCCCTCATGTTACGGCGGCCATGGTAAAGACGACACCGCAGCTGACCAAATATCCTTCATTGCTGTAGGACAATAATACGGACCATGCGTGATAATGAAGTGATATGTTTATAAGATAACGAGATCTATATACACGTGGTCATCGCCGTCATAGACGCCCCGCGTGCTGACCTCTCCTTCGTCGGTATCAGATATTGACGGGACTTGTGCTACTGGGCTCTGTTCACTTCAGCTTCTTCACGTGGGAATGTGATTCCCTCGCCTCTTATTTGTCCTCCATAACCTAAAATGTCCGCACTATTTATGAATCATAAATTTCAGCAACTTGTCTAAACATTACCCAAACGTTCTTCTGCCCATTAGCGCGTAAACAAAAATTGACAGCACATAGTTGCCACAAGAGCTTCCGCTTTCATTTATGTTTCCGAAGACCGAATCGACCTGAAGCATCCTCACCACCTCCGTTGCTCGTACCCTAATCCTGCTTATTGTAGAACAGCAAAATATTTTCGAGCCTAAGTTGCCCAACGGCTTTTCTACAGCCCTAGTAGTGCGGAGAATATTGAAATAGAAAAATAAATAAAACACATCTCGTTGATCGCAGCAGAAGCCCCAACGCAAACAAAGCTCCGTGTACACAAGACACTGCGCCTTACGCACCCGAATCGGTTTCCTGGTTTTGGGGCTCGATGCAACGATTATCTCAAGGAAATCATTTCTTTGGAATACTTTCCACATTCTATCTAAGACATCTGACCAAGTAATATGTCATTTCCACCGCTTTAGACGGTATTGAGTGCCGCTTTCAAAGGATGGATACAGAAATACCCAGCCTAGATGTTCCTGCCCGTGGGACGAAGGATTTAGCCAAGGGATTTCGTCGAAAGTCTGTGATACATAGGAAGGACGAAGCTTTCTAGGATGGTAACATATAGTAGTAAAATAAACCGGTGAAGGATCAACGTTTGATCTTGAGAACTGCCATGGTACCTGAAGTACGCAATTTTGGGCAATACATGTCGGGCTTGAAGATGCGTTCCCGTAAATGCGAAATACCCAAGTCAAGTAAAAGAATGAGTGTTGCTCTTAGCACCGCATTTTCGGAGGTTCAAGGGCGAAGCATTTACTCGAAGTGCTGCTAAGCTTTCGAACCCAGTGTAGAAAAAGAGATGGAGCAATGGGTTAACAGCATTGGCAGGCGGTGGTATTATACATAGAAAAGCATCCTTAAGGGTCGAACAGATGAGCGGAAAACCGCGGGTCCTCTCAAGTATCTCCGCAATGAGAACCGGCTTTTCTGCCGTATGACCCTCCACGTCGGCCGCTGCCGCACCCACCCAACCTGCTAGATATTTTGCCGCGCGGTGTCGGAAACCGGATTGCGCGGACGGACATGTGCCTCCCGCGAAAAGGTGTCATACGGCAATAAGTATGTCATGTCAGAAAGCACTGCTTAGGTGTTAATTTTATCTCTGAATCTAAGAAGAATAAAAACAGGTACTTTTTTTTCTGCACACATCATGAAAGAAATACCTAAGTAACACACTTCAGTGGTGATAGATGCTTTTTTACTTGCCAGGAAACGAATTGATCTTTTAAAAAGACGCGTTTCATCTTGTTGAAGCTTGGAAGAGCAACAGTGTGTCTATTGTCAGAAAAAAAATTGTGCTATAAATTTGATATTTACTCAGCAGCGCCATCTTCGTCCTTCTTTGTCATTGTTCCTCTCCGGTTGGTAACCCTTCCCATAATATCAAAGTTATTTCCTTTAGATAATACTGCCAAGAGAAGGGAGAAAATACCAAACTTCGAGTAGTGCCTTATGCTTCTCCACCGCAGACGATGACAAAGAGGTGTGCAACACGCATCCTGGCTACGATTGTTATGGCTGCTTCGAAATAGAGGGTCTCATGATGTAAATGCATTACGTCACGAGCGAGCATGGTTCGTATGATTTCTGTACTGCCCCACGGAACCTGCTAAGCGGAAGGCGCTGCGTCATCGACACCCTGGTGTTAGCTGCGTTCCGGCACCGCCTTGCCGCAGTCGTCCAGGCTACGCGGCAGTGCCGGGCAACCCCAACACAGCAGCGACCGTAACTCGATATGTGGTGTCGTTCGACGTGGTTGCATTTTCCTTGTGTCTTTGTTTTGTTTCTCTGTGATATCGGAAACTGCTTTAACGCAATGATTTCCAACAGAGCATGTCTGGATTTCATCCAAATGGTTTTCATCTGTGCAGTTCACCAAATAAAATATAGCCATATCTTTACCGCAGTATATTGTCACGAATAAAGATAAAAACGCAGTATATACTAGGCTTTGAAGACCTACAGATGGCCCAGAAACTGACGCACAACCAGAGCTGCCGTGGTAGCACCTTAGCCTCTTCTTCTCACGGCCAACATTCCGAAAGAGGCACATACTTAAACACGGAGAATGTCCCAGGCATGCGGCATTACTGCGTCCAGGTATGCAACTGTTCTTCTATGTGATAAATGCTGGTGTTTCGGGCTGAAGTTCGTAAGCAATATTACTGTTCATCTGTTGCTAATGTCGACGAGGCCACGAGCTGCGCAGACCTGTCGGTCGAGCAGCAAGGAAACGTTTTGTTCGGCGATACCGCCACTGACGGACGATTGCTCACACTCAACAATAAGGAACATACTGCTTCGGGGACGTAAAGTAACAGTCACGTCGCAAATGCGCAGCGCAGGTCAGTCGTTGACTGACAGAGGGTTCGAATCTGTAACCAAAAGATCCCGCAAGTCGATCACGGCCCCGTATTTGCGGAGAAAGTCGAAACCGAGTATCAGTAGTTTCGAGCACTCCCGCCGCACGGCAAAATGGCCGGGGAAAGTTGAATCTTGAATTTGATTTCGGGCGGTTCTCACATCAGTCGGCACAACAATGCGGCCACCAGCTGCGCAGATTGGCGGTCCACACCGTGGCGTCGTTACTTTACGCAGCTTAGACGCGAGTGACAAGCTAATAACAAAATTGCCAGCGCCACCATCGACGAGAGAAGTTACCGGGTGGTTGTCGGCGAGGACAGGGGTGGCGACAGAAAGAAGTTCGTTCGCTTCAAACAACGTTCGGTTTCGGTGGTCGTCATGCGGATGTCGTTGCGTCGGTGGAGGTTCTCGAACTTTTTGCGGAACTGCCTCACCCCCGGAGGTCACTGGGTTTAGTTTCTCTTGTGTTTCTCTTGTGCTATGCGACGGCCCCCGAGACAACCTAGAGAACAAAGAACAAAGAGCCCCAATTATGAGCTTGTACAAAAGCACAAAGAATGGCGAAAGGGTGAGGGGGAGGCAAGCATACCGAGGACGCGCCAGAGAAGCCCAGCAGGCACTGCGTGGAGCGCGTACACCGGTCCTGCGGCGCCCTCCTCGTTGCTTGGCTCATCCGCAGCCCGCCACATTTGGGCTGGAGCTTCAAACACGATTTACAACATGCACAAAGGCTCGGACGTGCTGCGAGATAATGGAAGAGGAACGCGCGCCGCCATGTGTTGGCCGACCATGTGATCACTTCCTCAGACGCAGCAGTTATGCGTCGTGATCGAGAAGACTGCCGTTCGCGCCACTCTTAAATTTCGCATTGGGGAGTTCAGTAATTGGCAGCCCATCTTTGCAGTGTCCGAAACAACATTTTTACTGGAAAGCAGTATACGCCTCAGCTTACCGCCTCCTCCGCCCCTCAGTTTTCATTCCGGTGAAGCAGATTTACTCGGCGCCGCTCTTGGGTTCCTCCTCGCCACCACCTACCTCTATTTTACAACGGTTATCGCAATGATTATTCTCCTCCTCACCCACTGATGCCTCTTTCGCAAGTTTCCTAGTCGGCTGACAGCGGCTGTAGCACCGTTATCAGATGATTGCGGAGAATCAATAACAGCGCGAACGGGATTAAAGGCGCCCGAAACCTCTGCCACCGCCGCCAAAAATGTAGCCGTGGCCGTTCCTGCTCCACATTCCACCTCTCCCACTAGCTGCGCTCCCCTGCTAGTTGAAAGCTACTTGCCCGTTGGAATGCTGGGGTCAGCACATTATTCTTCTTTAGCTTGAAAGCCATTCCGAGCAATATTGCCGCGTCGGCGGCTTTCGTTGACAAGCTGGTCTTTGTTCTTCCTGCGGAAGAACAAAGCTGGTCTTTGTTTCTCTCTCCATTCGACAGTGTATTTCACGCCTATCCCCCGTGGCCGGTTTAGGCGTGCACGGGTTGGGCGTAAAGGGAAGAGGCATGCACGCACAGCAGGGCTAATGGCGCTATCGATTACGTGCCCTTAGGGGTGGTGGGAGGTTTAAACGTTGCAGCCTCATGGCTCAGTGCGCTCAGTCAGCTGTCCACGGAAATCGAGCGGGTTGGGTCTGGGTTGGTGAGTTGCACAGAAAATGAGATGTCTACGACTCGGCAGCGAAAGGGACACCGACGTGTGCGTCCACTAGAATAGAGGTCGAAGCCCTCGAGGCGTTAACTCGCTTTGGGACTGACTCATATCGCTCTCTTGGGGGAAGAAGAGCGGAAACTTAAGAAGCGTCAGCCAGAACAGAACCGTGAATGGGCACCGAAGCCACGGAAAGCCGCTGCCGCCGCCGTTGTTGCCTCAAGTTCCTTCTCGTCACTCTCTGCCTTCCGGATGAAACGCAACTGGCCTGCTTGGAATGCCGACGTGCACCAATATCGCTCGTTCAGCTTAAAGGCCTTTCAGAGAGACATCTCGATACTGTCTTTCACTTCTAAGCCTCCACTCATGACGGGTTGCTGGTTTGCGCGTGCACCGATTCGGAGAGTAGGGTGGTTGGGGCCGGCGTGCACGCGCAGATATCCTCGGTATTCAATTGCGTCGAATGCATGCAGTACACAAGTGTGCGCCGCCATATCTGTGGCCAAGCGTCTGTTGCTAGGCGACGTTGTGCACACGGGCCTCAGATCAGGCACCCCTCTTCTCCCTCGTGCAACCATGTGAGTACGCCCACGGCCGGGCTGGAGGAGCGGCGGGCGCGCACTTTCATACGGCCTGCGCTTCGGGTATAGTTCCTACCTTTGACCGCCGCTAGTTCGTGTCGCTGCGGACCAACCCTCGCCGGTTGACCTACTGCACGCGCAGGGGTAGGTACAGCGGCGGCGCGCGCGCACTTGCCACTGCTCTAGCCCTGCCGTGGCAACACGCGATACCTGTCCCGTGTAAATTTACATGTGCGTCATTAAAATAGGCGACTCTCCCCCTTCTGAATTTTCGGTCTAATAGGTCAAACAGCCCTAACATTATCACTCGGAAGCGGCTAATCAAAAAATTGAAAGAAACATTTTAACTCGGGGCACATGAAGAAAAATTGCGAGGCCTTCATATCTTATCAGCGACTGTATTATATGAAAATGGTGAGACAGGCAAATAAACACGGCACTTTCCGTGACTGAAATATCATTTCTTATTTTTTATTTTTCCTTTCGGATGATGTCTTGGTTTGCACACGCACAGGGCACGACCAGTGACGCGAATGATTTCCCGTCGAGGGAGATAGGGTTATCGCTTAGCTAAACGTGATTCTGCTATTCACGCTCCGGTCGGGCTGAGCGGCCCGCCGGCAGCGAAGCGCACTGTCAAAAACATACAGCTGCTCGGCCAGAGGCGATGCGTCGACTAACAGAAAGGCGGGTTGGAAGGGCAGAGGGTTGTTTCGAAGCGCCCCCACTGTAAAGAATCTGCTGTATTGGTTCCTTCTTGGGTGCGCAGGCCGTATGGAAGTGCGCGCTCGCCGCTGCTCCAGTCCGGCCGTGGTACGCCGTCACTCGTTACGTCGGGCTCCGCGGGATGGCGGCACTTTTCCAGCTAAGCACGACTGTGAAACACCTGACTGTGTTTCACGTTACGAACTCTTCGCCGAACACAAAGTATTGCGTTTAGTTCACTGTGGGTGCGGTTAATAACATTTCTGTTGGAGCCACAGTTGAGAAGCGGATTGGAAAGGAGCAGATGACGCATGCCGGTGTATTTTTTTCTTCGGCGTGCGGCCGCAGTGGCCCAGGCTGCGCCGTGTCCGTGGCGCATCGGCCATGTCTATGGTCGTTTTCAGTGTTGCGAAGCGAAGAAATTGACCGCTAAACTTTTCAAAGAATACCGTTTATAGGTTTCATGCCTTACTGATGACTTGGGCGTAGTCTTAGAGTTAGGTTCAACATGGCCGTCAAACAGCCCAGTGCGACCGGTCTGTTGTCATCTGTGGTATAGTGGATTTGGTTGGCATAGTACACAAACGGTAAGATACCTACAACGCGGGAGGGGAACAGACAGCTCTACGTTTGTCCGCTAGTATAAAGGTCGGGTCTGTTCCCAATTTTATCCACGTAATTAGCTAGAAAGTATGCTCCATCCTACATTACAAACAAACGTGTTTTTATTTCTTGCACTCCGTGGAGGGCGTGCTGCCTTGCAGGTCATTCTTCTTCACAGAGTGGAAGGGCACAATTTTTTCTACTAACTTCGGATTGTGGCTGCTATCAGCTAAGGTCCCCACCGCTGCTTGAGGAATACCGACGCTCGGAGGGAAAAAATCACTTAAAAAACTCGTTGCACAGTACTGCCTACGAAAGATGGTGATGTAATCTGGCAGCCAGCTAGTTGCCCTTTTTCTTTTCCATCTCGCTCAAAATTCCCCTTTCTCATAGACACGCTATCACCCTTTGGAGCACTGGTATTTTTCTTTTCTCGCACTCTCTGTCGCCCTTTCTTGGGGCCATCCTGCGGTGCTCCCTCCAGAATGCGGTTCCCTATTCCTGGCGTGGAATACCTGGCTCATGATACCCGCCCGCGCAACTTTATCATTCCTCGATGCACCCATTTTGTGAGCCTCACTTGGCGTCTCACCCACACATAGAGACTGAATACTTTCACCTGAAAAACACAATTACAATCCAGCGAAATGAACTAAGCGGGCGCCCTACCTTGTAACGTGTGACATCGCGATCAACGAACAAAGTGGAACGGATGGCGACGAAACGTGTGGAGGAGTTGCTCAAGCGCGGAGCCAAAACGAGAGATTCAATCGGGATGCAGAGGCGGAGCTCCGCCAAAAACAACGCGAAACAAGAGCGTTGACGCATAAGGAGACAATGAACAGGTTCCTTGGCCGCCATGCGCCAAAATCCTCACGGTAGTGGGTTCAAAATCAATGCTTTCTATGGAAGTTCGTGGGGGTCCTTGTTGTCGATGGGTACCGCAGCTGTGTCGTTTCGAGTACCTTCCTTCGGAAATTATGCGAGAATGCAAATCAAGAGCGTGGAAAAAAATTACGCCCTCCTCCCCTCGCGGGAACCCTGGTGTGATGCGACGCTGAGGGGGGTTCAAGCGCACGCGGAGAGCAACCGTCGACCGAAAGCCCACCAGAGAGCGGCACACCGGTTATATGCGCAGCGCTCTAAGGAGAGGAGACCGCGGAGAGAGTGCCGCGGCTATGACGCAACGCAATCCAACACAATCCACTTTAATCCAATCCAATACAATCCAATTTAAGCCAAGCCAAGCCAATCCAATCCAATCCAATCGAATCCAATCCAATGCCTCTCGCGAGAGAGTGTTCGCTATCGGAGAGGAGAGGGGGAGAGTGGCTGCGGACAATGGACGCACGCGGACAACAACGACGCAGGCAGGAAGGACAGGGTCGCCGACAAGAGATGCTCTGCGCGTGGCATCTAAAAATTGTTCAGCGAAGCTGTAAATGACTAAACCCCCCCCCCCCTTTCCGCCGCCCCCTCCACAGTTTTCGTTCCCGTGAGCCGATTTGCTCGTAGTGCCTGCAGTGCTCCTCCTCGCCACTGCTTACACCATGTTCACAACTGTTATTCTCCTCGCCACCACCCATGCCTCTTTCCCAAGCTGCGCAATCAGCTGATGACGGCGCTAGCGCCCTTATCAAGCGTTACCAGAGCGACTTGCCGGCTATGAACGCCGACGTGAGCCGATTATAATTTTTCAGTATGAACGGCTCTCAGCGCGATATTTTCGCCCGTGTATTTCAGTTCTAATCCCACGCCCATTACCGGTTGCCGCATTATTCGCGCACTGGTGGGATGGAAGAAGGGGGCCTGCATGCAAAGCTGGTTTTCATGCCGCTACTGATGACATGCGCGTTGTGCTGGCGGGAAATATAAACGTAGAAGTCTCGCGGCTCAATGCGACCTGTCAGCTGTCCGCAGTTGTCGAGCGTTTTGAGCTTCGGTTGGTGTGTTACACAGAGAGTGAGATGCCTACGGTGAGGGACCGAAAGAGAAAGCCAAATGTTTGTCCACTAGAATAAAGCTCGAGTCCTTCCAGGTTTAAGTCCCTATGGACATACGCGTGTTGTTCAGTCGGAGGAAGAACAGAAGGAACTGAAGGAGCTTCTGCCGGAACAGAAGCGCGAAAAGGTGTGAAAAAAATAAAACAGAAAACCTCTGCCCTCGCTTCTTCTATCCCACGTTCCACATCGCCGAGTAGCGGGAAATCTCTCCTTGATGAGCAGCAACGTCGACATGAGCCAATATTTCTTGTTCAGGTTTAAGGGCTTTGCCAGCGACAATTTTGGCGGTGCCTTGCACTTTGAAGCACGCGCACATAACTGCTTGCCAGATTATGACGCACAAGTTGGGATTGGAGGAAAGGGGGGCTCACGCGCAGATATAGGTTTCATGCTCTTACTGATGGCCTGTCCGTTGTACTGGCGGAAGGTTTAAACGTGTACATCCTTCGTTCCAATGCGAACTTTCTGGGGTCCTCAGTGGCCCAGCGGAGTGGGTTGGTGTGTAACGCAGACAATATGATGCCTACGACGCGGCAGGGAAAAAGGTAGCTCTATGTTTGTCCATTAGAATAAATTTCGAGACCTTGAAAGTTTCAATAGGCTAAATTGCAAATCTCAATAGCAAATTACATACAGAAGTGTTTTGTTTGGTGCATTTCTTGTAGTGCGTCCAGCTTCGCAGCTGATCCTTCTTCCCAGAGTGGAGGGATACTATTTTTTATTTACCAGATATTCCAAATATTGTGTCACTTCCTACTCGGTTAAATGTTTGCTCGAGTTCTGCGAAACTGCATTTTTCAAACAAAAAGTTAAAGGTGTTCCACTCAATGTTAAAGCTGATGGAAATGCGGGCAGTGATTCGCCATATTGGGCTGCAGCGTCGTTATCCGCTCACTGCTGCCACCCAATTCATTTCAAATTTCGCGCCTTCGCAGTGCTCGCGCGCTCCCTGCTGAAACTGCGCCAGCAGGAGTTCTTTTCTTTTTGTGCTTGCTTTAATTTTGTATGCTGGAGCAGTTTTGCGTCATTTCGAAAGCGCCATTTTTTCTTCCGTGGCCACTTTTTTTGCTTACTGTCGTAAAAACCAACCCAACGAGTGTTCCTAACTAAATAAAAGCGGGGGCTGCCGGTTATATACACTTGATTTGCCTGAAATACATGGGCAGTTTTGTTTGCGCTAAACAACGGTGAGATGCATGACAAGCGCCAGTGGTTCACCCGGTTTAAACGGTTATGACTATTTAAACCGCGTCGTTTTCGAAGCCTGAGCGTGACATCCTGACGACGGTACATCAGGCTCTACTTGGGTCCGTTATCTCTCTGCGTCGCCTGATTCCGGCAGTCGCATCGACCGTTAGCCAGCTACTACTACAAGGGTAGCCCATAAGATGTTCTGCACCTAATACCCTGCGTACCGTGTACTCCTAACCAGTGACCCGTCTTCCATCGTTACGATTGCATTCAGTATTACTGACGGCATCCATTTGATGTATTCTGGGGTATTTGGAATTCTGGGAATGTTTGCAGGCTGTCTCACATTAGGTGCGGTATGGTGCCCTGCTTTCCGTAGCTTGTTCGAACTTGCATCTAACTGCCTCTATCATTGGGTTATTTTTGTTGCTGTCGCGTGCTCTGATCAAAACCCACTGATGCGTATTTCAAGAAACTGAGACGAGATACAAACTGGCGACAATTGCCAAGTGCAGCAAAATGAGAACGCAGCTGCGAGAACACAGTGTACGAAGATTCGCGCCTTGTTGTTGCAAAGTAGCCTTCTTTCAACTATTTTCGCAGCTACCACTCTATAGATAGGTTTATCGAAACCTTAACAGTATGATTTGTGTGAACGAGTTTTGTTGTTTAGACAAAATGAGTGCGCATTACGACGCAAACAAGCAGGAATATCTAGTACAGGTAACATGGCTAAACACTTAGATGAGTTATAAAAACTTCGCATTGTTAATTCGTGTTCAGCAGAGGCGAATATGCGCAGCTACAACGTAGTTCAAGGAAAGCAGCCACTTGAAATTTTTCGTACACGCATAGTACTAGTTACTCGTTCCACCACTCACTGGTTGCCGGGACATGAATGCCCTTCGCAAATTATTTATGCGTGTATCTGACTGCCCACTGGGTTTCGTGTGTGCTGGCAATTTTGTAGGATATAGGTACTGGGACGGAGCAGGGAAACCATGTAACCTAACCAATTTTATGCGGTTTTGTTAGAAATAGGGACCTTGATAGTGCCGGTACAATTTCAGCTTGGGCGCCGCCCAGGCGAACCAAACCAGTCACATGGAGTCTTTTCGTTCATGGGACACAAATCTAAAGTTGAATGTGAACAGCTTCGAAAGAACTGTGTCTGGTTGGGTTAAACTTGAGGACAAGGCCAATACACCAACCAAGGGCGTTTATTGAAACCGGTGCTAACATTTAAGAGCCTATTTGGCTCTTTCATCAGGGGTTACTGTGCTTAAGATGCAATAAATCCATACTCTCAGATGTAATACACCATACTCTCAGCACCAGTGCGAGCAAGCAATAAACCATTGTTGCCACAGAGCACAAAACAGCACAAAGGTCTCGAGTGCGATCCAGAATTACGAAAAAACTATGCAAAATCATACGTTTATAATAATTTGATATTGTTTTATTCCCAAAGACTGCTGCTAAATTGGATCTTTGCATTATTCTGCAAAAGCAGGACTCGATTGCAGCCGCGCAACGCAGCACGCGAGCCATTTTTTTGAGCCTTGAAATGTCATCGAAATTGTAGTGGAGCACGTCGGAATCTAGATGGCGTTCGAAGCCCTTCATTTCGGTCGAATGACATTCGGTTCAAGTGACATTCGGACGTCAGTGTAGCAGGCATCGAAATTGTAGACATCGAAATTGTAGTGGAGCACGTCGGAATCTAGATGGCGTACGAAGCTCTTCACTTCGGTCAAACGACATTCGGTTCAAGTGACATTCGGACGTCAGTGTAGCAGGCAAGAAGCAGAAGTTACACAAGGTGTCTCTTTTTTCTTTATCTTTTTCTTTTTGCTCAAAGTTTGACTTTGCGGGTCGGACGCCGTGGGCGTATATGGTGGAAAGAGCTCCTACGGATCTATTTCCGCCTTCCCGCTTCGCTTGTATATGCCAGGACTCGAGGCGTATGCTTTCTGCGTAATTGCATTCAGTGCCAATCACCTGAGCTGAGTCCAAGTCAATCTTATAGTGAGGTTTTCCTTCACAGTGTTCCGCCACTGCACTGCGCTGAATGTCTGACTTGCGAACGTCGTTATTGTGTTGCCGAAGGCGTTCTGGGAAGTTACTGGGCTCACCAACGTAACTACCGGGCGTTGTGCGGAAGCAATTTTGTAGACGAACCCTTGGGCTGTTTCTCTTTGCGACGATATTTTGGTCGGGGCATCATCCCACGAAGCGTTAAGATTGATTAGGACGGCGCCCAAGTGATTGGAACTGAAACCAATTACTCAGAAAGGATACTCCTCTACTCTTGGCACCTACAGGAAAACCGGGAAAGCCTCAATAGATCCCTCGAAGCCCTTCCCACCATCTAGGCTCACGCGTCCACCGATACGCAAAGAAAACATGCGATTTAAAATAAAAAGAAGGACAAAAAGCAGAAGACAACTTATATAGCTGCTGCTTCTTTTTTTCAGTTCTTTTTTTTTCGAGAGAGTGGAATTTTTTTTTCAGTATCTGGCGGCAACACTGTGGAATTTATGGGTACACATACGTCATTTGAGGCTATAAAAATATCGCCTTTATTTTATTTCTTTACTTTATTAGAAAAAAAAGCCCTATAGACTTGTGTCAAGGCGAACCTACGTTGAGATGTGGGTGCAAAGTTTATGACAGGGCACTTAAGAAAATTGCTGCACGGAATCTCCCACAAATTTTTGAAGCGTGCTAGGTTTCCAAGGAGCCGTGTCGAAACGTCGGTAAAAAGTGCTTCGTTGCTTCCGCTTTCTTCCGTTTCTTCCTTTCTCTATCTCGTGCTGGCTGAGCGCCCAAGCTTGAGTGCTCATTCGACGACTTGTATCTATGCGTGTAAAAATTCGTTGCCGGACCGCACTTCTTTTGTACTCGAAAGGCGGAAGAGACGGTCCATAGGAAACTAAATATTTGCATACATACCCACACGTTTAGAAACGCGGGCAATTGAGCGGCTTAACTTTACAAAAAAAAACTGATTTGAAAAAATCAACCTCAAGGCCATAGGTACGCTTTAAGCTAAGGCACAATAACTGCATGCATATGCATTAAAATAAGGTCTTTTGGGCAAACTATTTCTCCAACGAGATAACACAAAAAAACTGCCAAAGTATGAGCACCTCTTTCTTCACTGGTAGCCACAATATAACCTAACATTTGTTGAAAATGAGTTACAATGCAGTACTGCAAATAAAGTAAGCCTGATGTAGAAACAAGCTCGCGACAAGAATACAACACGCACCGCTGTAACACTGACTCAGACTTTCTATCGAAGAACAGGAAATAAGACACAAGAAAAAGAAGCGCGAAAAGAGAAGGAAAAAAAAGCAACAATTGCACTCTTCTACAGCCTTTACTCAATTACTTTAGGCTTAGGCTTTAGTAATTATGCATATTCAGGCTTTGTATTTATATTCCCACTTCCTTTTTGTGCCTGCCCTGGTGTGCCGCCGAACGTGTACACAGGCGAGGAATGAGTCACAATAGTGTTCTACAAATGCAAATTTGGCCTTGAAAAGCCAAGCTGGGCCCATGAATAAAAATCATTGGTTTTCAAGTACATGTCACTTTTTTTTTCCTTGCGTTGCATCCTAATATATTAGGCTAGGAATATTGTAAGTTTTTTTGATGTTAATGAGCTAAACAGCGAATGATTAAACGCCAACTTCAGAAAAATTTCAGTTCGCGCAAATTTATTTTTAAAATACACCGTATTTGCAAATGAGCTAACAGGAATATGGCCCGTAAATATGTTAATTGTATGGCTACACAACTACACGCATTTAAAAGGCCTCCGTTGCAGACGAACGCGAACCCTGATGGATTGATTGTAGGGTTTACAACGGCGACGCAACGCAGGCGATGAGGCGCGCCGTAGTGGAGGGCTCCGGATTAATTTTGACCGTCTGGGGATCTTTAACGTGCGCCGAAATCTCGTACACACGGGCGTTTTTGCTTTTCGCCTCCATCAGAAAAGCAGCCGCCGCGGCCCGGAATCGAACCCGCGACCTCGTGCTCAGCAGCGCAACGCTTTAGCCACTGAGCCACCGCGGCGGGTGAACGCGAACCCTGCATACTCGTCGCGCAAAAAGCTTTAACAAGGATGGGGCACAGTGTGCAGGTCCACTGGCGAGTAGTATAAACGGAGACACCGCCGGCTGTTTACATTTTCCCCAAGTTCTCCAAAGCGGCCTCGATTTGAAGTCGCTCACTATGGGCGAAATTATTTTGATGAGTTGAATTGAACTTCTGCGAATTGACTCTGAGTGACTCTGTGTCGGATTTCTTAGTTTTCACTTGTGTCTTCTCTTTTTTCTTAGCATTCAATCTTAGCATGCATGCTAACCATCCTAAAATAAGTGCTCCATATCTTACTTAGCACCTCCACGTCTTGCACCGTACCCGTGTTACAGTTAAATGAATTCAGCTTTTGTTTTTGACTGTACTATCGGGACTTTTCCCATTTCCTTCCGTTCGTTCGTAGAAGAATGAGTTCATCAACCTCATGTTATTTCTCTCTGGAGGTCCCACCAGTGTATCGCCTTCACTGTTGCGGTTGTCTCTTTAGAAGTTTCTCTGTGACCTTTTCCACATTAGCGTCTTGCTGACCTTTGCGTTAGAGTTTGCCTTTGCAATCATGAATTGCGTTGTGGTCCAATTCTTTCCTTATCCGAACGGTTGGAATCGCGCCTATAAAAAAAGAACACTGTTTATTGGTACGACCAGTTCGCTGTTTCCTGCAATGTTTTTCCGGATAAAAACTAAGCAAGATCGGTGTCATGTCGTGAGGATGGCTCTGTTCGTTAGCGCGCGAACACCAGCCCATCATTCGGACTAGTCGCATGACTCAATTGTGCGGAAAAAGAATACGAGACTATACCAGTTCAGTATTTGTGAACGGCCATGCATAGCCTTTGACGTAATCGACATAGAATATTTCCAAGAGTTTTTCAAAATAATTACGTCAATTTCTCAATTAGATTTTCTAAGTCAACTTCTCACACTACTGGTAGCCAAATATAACACAGGCATTCGCGAAACTGCTTTTCATTTGAAGGCACAATGCATTCCCCCGCAGTATGTATTTCGAGCGACTAACTTCGTTCCTCGCCATATAATATTGTAAGCAGCGAATCTTTTTATAACTTTCACTCACAACAAAAAGCTATTTGCGGCGCCGCAGCAGCGTTTCGAACCCGAGCAATCCGAATTCACCACTATCCATGCTCGTCGTGCAGGCGCGAGCACCATATCAGGGAGCACTACCCCAGATTTGTAGATAGGTATTATTGTGTGGAACACCTTGAAAAATTCGGTCATAAAAAAACCCAAGTTTTACTTCAGTTGCCCACAACAGCAAAACAATCGAACGCCACTTTGATTTGAAAATGGGTGCTTTTACTAGGCTCCCTCAAATATGAACATTCAGCTAAACAATATTGGCTTACGTATTTTCTAATCTCAGGAGAAATTGTAGCTTCGTGTACCGGACTCCCACGTAAACAACGCTAGAGACTAAATGCTTTCCTACCACTTTTTTCGCAGGTAGGAGGCCACGGATTGTGGACACAAAGAACTCCGCCTCCCTCAGCCCGCCTGAAGCACGTGCGGTGCTGCCATGGCGGACGAGCCCTACAAAATTCCAGCTGCGCCTCCGTTGTCATCCGTTTTAAGCGTAGTCGTGAACCTGACCGGAGCAGAAGATACGGGTTGGCCGCAAAAAAGCCCATGGACGGAGGAACCCCCTTCCGAAGAAGAGTTCTCAGAAAGCTTCGAGCGCGCCCTCTTCGTGTTACGGCAGCTGTACACCTTTTTCATTCCTCTCCTCATCGTCCTGGGACTGGTGGGCAACGGCCTGTCTTTCGTCACGTTCCTGTTCACTCGTTTGAGAGTTCGGGCTTCAAGCTTCTACCTGGGAATGTTAGCGCTGTCGGACTTTGGCTATCTCTTTATCATGGGGTTCGTGTGGCTAGACAAGCAAGGCGTCAAGGTGAGTAGGGGGATTTTTCGAAGGAAGAGAGCTGTCACATCCCTCTGAGTTCATAGAACCTTAGTACCAAGACATATATATTATGCGCCCCCCAAGTGTGCCAGTGGCTATACTCGGGAACAAGTTAAGAACGGCAATAGCTCATGTACGGTATCCCTCCGCCTAAGCGACGGACCCGGGTGCCAACAGGCGCGCGCGTTTTGAAAGGAGATTGCTATGAATGCGTGATATCGTCTGCCTTTTCTCAGGTAGTTTATTTGTCGTCGACTACAGTCGTTTATAAGCATACTCAGTAAAACGAAATTGCGGAAACGGCTCGTTTCATGATCCAAACATTCCCAGCAACGCAATACCTGGGCCCCGCGGAGTAACGTCCGGCTGCGGTGACTAGGCGCCGCGGCAACTTCCGTTGCTGTTCTTAAGCTATCACGGGTATGGTGGCAAATATTATAATGTACATTGGAATAACTTGCCGCTTTTTATAGCAATTTTATATCAGCCTTTACATACAAAAATAGCCATTGTTTCCTTTAAAATCCCTCCAGAATTTATTTTTTCGGTTCTACTAGATGAAAAGCAATATTATTCGCACGTTAAAGAATCTGAGTGGAGCCATTGCTTGTACCCGTTTTGAGGACGGCGCGGAGTAAAGAGAACTTATTGCGATTATAAACGGCAACCAATGAACTACACAAACAACGTTAAATACAACGCGGTGCAACAATAATTTAACACAGAAAACTACCTAGTCTGACGAAAAGCAAGAACACGCAGAATGGATTGACTGGAGAAATTTTTCAAGAGCGGTCAAGTCATTCACATCTGCCGTGGCAGTAAAATAATTGCAAGAAACTAGTAGTTAAAGTCCGCAGTGCCCTGATGAAACCATTATATTGAGGTAAAGCCCCATAACAACTAACATGTTGTTCAGTGTAGACTTCACAAATTAGCCGTTGCGGCCGAAGCCTATAATTTATTACTGCGATCGGCATGATTAGAATAAAGCGCCGATCAGTCTATGAAAAGTTCGTAGAAAAAGGGTAACACCTGTGAGTGCATCGGCAGCTATCAATAGGGCTTTAGGTGTATTTCAATCATTGCCACTGCATTCGAATGAGGAACATAGGTGTCGATGTTTCTCACAAGATGGAGCAGGGTAAAGAGTACATGAGAAACTGGAACGCGGGGCACTGTGGTACCGTGCAAGACCTTCCAACAACTGTTAGATGTATGTTGGAGGCTTATTCCATTGACTATTACGGCTTTAATCGTTCGCTGTCCGAATGCCCTCTTTCCGACTCGTTTTCGATATATCCTGCTTTCATTCAGCTATCAGTGTTTGTTTTGATACCGTTTCTTGGTAGGAACTCCATAACGCTGCCCCATGGGCCTGCCCCCAAGTTCCTCGCATTGTGTGTCCACCCCCCCTCCAATTCTTTCTCGGACATTCACCTAAGACATTTTTCCAACAGTTAGACAAGCAAACTTTTTAACAGCGACGCTGTTTATCAATTTCTTGGTTCAGGCATTTAACAAAACTCAGTATAAGGGTACGGATAGAAGAAATCACCGCCACCGGCAGGATTCGAATCTATGTCTGGTAGATTATCAAAGTTAGTCAGTCGTCTGACCTACCATTCTACGCTATCTTTTGCTCTTTATTGCTGATATTCGGTAGTAACGCAGGACACCCACTACAGTGACAAAGAAAGACCAACAGTAATGCCGCATGCGCCCAGTTGCCGGTATTCCCTTTTAAAATTCCTTAAGCACCGTTATGGCTTGATGTTTGAAAACTATTCTGTTGGAGGGTTCTTCGCTCTCTGAACTTCAAGAAACTCTGCAATACTTTCCCGAAAATTCTATCGTGTTGTTCACGCATCTACATCACAATGAACCCAACCCACGCGGGAACGCCCAATACAGCGCAGGACTAACGACATGAAATTGTCCAATGGCACACCGCCCTATCTATCAATGCACAAAAAAAATGCATGCCGTGTGAGCTGAGTGGAAAGCCTTCCCGAAGTGTCCTTTGGAGGGCATCTCAAAGGAGCACTGCCGTCCAACAATACAACATGGAATGCTCTGAAGTTTCAGGTTGTTTACAAGTAGGACAGTCGGTTCCGCCTGGCACTGACAGCACCCTTTTTAAATGTGACCCTGAGAGGAGCATCTCTTGCCGGCGGCCCTGTCCTGCATGCGTCCGTCGTCCTCGTCCGTACAGCTGCGTCTCTCCTCCGCTCGCCTCGTCTCCTCTCTCCGATAGCGAACACTCTCTCCCAACATCTGCCGTCACGCTGCGCACGGCTGCGCAGTGTGCGCATGTGCAGTACTCTCTCTCTCCGCGGTCGCCTCTCCTTCGGGCGCTCCCCCCGGTCTCAGTCGACGGTCGTCCGCGCTTGCTCTCTTGCCGTACCCGACAATTCCTTGATCCGGCTGTACCTCCTAAACAACGCCTAAACGACTTTCATTTGCATGTATGCATGGTCAAATGTGAAGATTACGCCCACCTCCCTTCGCGGGAACCCAACGATGTGATGGAAACGCAATGGACGTTCACAACACATTTCAAGCAATTCGACTAATCGAACCAACGGAAAAGCCAATGGAACCCCCTCCAGCGTCGCATTACACCAGGGTTCCCGCGAGGGGAGGCGGGCGTAATTTTTTTCATCCAGGTTGCGACTGAAAGTGTACCAGTGTGCAAAGTAAAGAAGAAAGACTTTGCCCCAGGTGACACTTCCATTCGGTTAATTCGCATTACAGTATAGAGCTCTCACCATTACAGTATAGAGGTCTGCACAGGGCCGCGACGAAGGTTACGTCACATAGATCCTTATGTAAATATTTCCTGGTTACACTGTCCAGGTACTGCAGTGAAATACGGGTTGTCGAAAATCTTAAAGAGAAGACTTTTTCTTTTTAAATTCACAAACACCACCCGGCATACAGCTTGAAGAAACCCCAAATTTCGGCAAAGCACGGATTAACCGAACTTGCATCACAGTGACAGGAAGGGGTCCTGTACAATGCGCAAAAAACATAATCACTTTATGAGCTGCGTTTTAAATGGTTGAGTCAGCCATAACCTGCCGTCGCGGATTCGCCGAAACCAATTCGTTCCTCTCCAACCTGACACCCCCCCCCCCCCAAAAAAAAAAAGAGCAAATAGGCGATGTACCTGCAGGACGTTGAAAGATACACAATGCAGTATACTTCCATCACAAACGAAAGCTTTGCCGCAAAGAAGATTAGAAGTCGTGGGCTCTCGCGGACACTGACAGCGCACACGCTTTCACTTTTTCCGCCTTCTCAGTGCTTCCACCTTCACTCCCCCTCACCCCCGGTGAGGCTCACTGTCGCGATAATAATCCAGCAGGTTTCCCAAATACTTAACTGGAGTAGTGACCCTAGTTACATTACCAGAGGTCGCTGCGTGAAAGCCATTCGTTTGCCAAAACCCCGGGCATTTAGCCAAATTAATCAGACTCTTTGTGGCCTCACCAAAAACCTTCCCTGTTTCCACGGCGAACATCACGCTTTTTTTGTTCGAGCAAACAACCGTGAGGGAGTACACGAGAGCCCAACGGCTTACTCCCTGGGCTGTCAATGTGCGGTGCGAAATCACGCCGCGTGGTCTACATAGAACCCGTGATTGGGTACACGTTACACCTGCGGGCGTCTAGTTCAAGAGTGCGCCTTATGTTCGCTCGTTATGCTTCTTCAATTTGCTTTTTATTCGCCATGATAGCAAGAAAGATGGAGTAAAAGTTTTTGGAGAGGTGAAGAGGAAATAAATCGGCTGCAATCATGGCATTAAACCGGCCTAATGGTCGTGAAGGTTGCGTACAGCTTCTCAATCACGTCTTGATCGTTATTTCGAGCTTCCTTCATATTTAGCCATCTCGAAGGGTTAATCCAATCACTCCTGTATGTATGCTTTGTTCAGCGAACGTAAGATGTCACTTAACGTGCGGTGCAAAGTCCAGTCGCAGAACTTATCTCCATGAGCACGCAAGAATTTTATACCTATCTTTCGACTGACAAAGGTAGCTAAGCCTGCAATACTTCAGAGTGTTTGCCGACTTTTTCCCAGCTCCTAAAAACTTTTCGCTTCATTTTTTGTTCTTTGTATTCCGACCTCCAATTTGTTTAACAATGTACTTGCCCCATCTTCTAGCGTTTGATTACTCTAAACCAAAGGTATGCACCCTGCACGTTCATTACATTTCCTTTGTTTTACTCCTACTTAAAATTAAATCTCCGAGAAGGCTTTTGGAATATGTTTTCGGAAGCATTTTTGTCTTCAGTTCTCATGTCTGGGAAGTGGACAAGGTCATCTGTAAATCTTAAGTAGCTCAAATAGCCTCAATTTACTTGTGTCTGACCTCTCTGTCCAGCTGTTAAGCATTATGTGCATAATGTTTTTCACACCGTGTCTCTCCGACTAACATCCTTCATAATTCAAATTTCTCCTCTTTTTATGAAGCTTTGTCTTGTCAGTACTTTCCTTGTCTATGTCTTCCACGAAACCTATCTACGCCTCATCTAGCCTTGGAAGACTGGTCGTGGGTGCGATGCTCTCGTTCCGCTACATAAAAATTAAGGATCTCTCTAGGAGTAAGGCGGCATGTCTTGGGCGTATGAAATTCGCTACCCAATGCAAGAGTAGAACAAGAACAGCTGCGGAATAACTGTTTTCGTTCATTCGCCTAACGGTTATGATGGGAAAGTGTAAAACAGGATGCTGTATATTCGCACAGCAAGTCTCTGCGTCCACGCACGAACATGCCGGCTCGTGCGTTGCAATTCAGTGCCCCAACAAACTTATACAAATCAAGAGCCAGCCATGAAACTGTGTTTGTCGTTTGTTTTGTTCCGCCTTGCTTGTGCAGGTGCTCAATAAGCGAGGTTTATGCCAAGGCATCGTCTACTTCTCTTCGGTGTTCAGCTTCTGGTCCGTCTGGCTGACAGTGACCTTCACTGCGGAGCGATGTCTGGCCGTCAAGTGCCCGCTCAGGCGGCTACAGCTAAGCACCCGGGGCCGAGCTAGGGTCACAGTCACTGCCACAGCTCTGACGTCACTTCTTGTCAACTCCTACTTGCTTGTGTTCACGGACGTCATTGTCGATGAAGATGGCGAAGCCGGCTGCCATCACAAGGCTGAATTTGAAACGTGAGATCCAGTTTTTCTCTTTTTTTGCTGTTAAGGCGAAAGGCTGCTTCCCCATTGTGCAAAAAATGGCATTGTTGTTGTGTTGGTCGGGTAGTGATGTGTCCGCCACTGCATTGAGCGAGCCACCATGGCAACTGAACAATGATCGCCACAGTAGAATGCAAGTGCGTTGCCTCCACGCTTTTTCAGATTGCAGCATGCCCGATAGACGATTTAGCTTACTATGCATGTTCTTACGCATGGAAGGTAAACGTGACATCGCGTGAGTAGAATTGGTGGATGCGAGCAAGTAGAATTGGTGGATGCGAGCAATTTGTGGAACGCTAGACTACCGTTTGTCGCCAGCGTGCCTGCCAAAGTAGGTCGCACTTGAAAAACGATAAAAGCGGTGTAAGAGACGCTAACACGATGTAGCAGCAATCAGGTATGATAACTTTCGTCAAGACAAGCCAGATTGCTTTTGCATTTTGTTAACAGGGTTATCTGTAGGCGCTAGTTGGTGCTGCATAGCTGGATTGGAGAGCGCCTAAACTTTGACTAGCAGACCAAGGACGTGGAAGACAAGAAAACAGGACAAAGCGCAACTAACAACTGATTTAGCAACGCAGATTGAACATATATATACGTGCCGGTATAAAAAATGTACAAAAAACAACCTTGAATATATGTGATAACTGTACAGGGTTTATATGGAACGTATGCTCAGTTCGTGCTGCGAAAAGGTGTCTATTTCCTTTTTTAATAGGGTGATTGATGGGGCGCTGGCATATTCTCCTTCTTTTCCATACACCATACAGTAGGTTTCCCATATCTCGCGCTGCATCTTTATCCTTGACCTCAGGGTCACCGACGTTTTTGGTACTCCGGCGTGCATTCAGATCTTGCAAAGTGCTGTGCTAAGTTGCTTGGCGTGCCCGTTATCAACGGGCACGCGTACTTGTGTTCAGAGAGCCCTTTATTGAGGCAGCGACCAGTCTGGCCGATGTATGATTTGCCACCCTGAAGGGGAGTTTTGTAGACAGCGCCTTGTTCACATTTCACAAACTTGTGCACGTGTTTTGTACATTTTTTTTCATACAGGCACGTATATATACGTTCAATCTGCGTTAATAAATCAGTTATTGGTTTCCCATCATTGTGTTTTGTAGACTTCCGTGTGATTGTTCTGCCAGGCAAAGTTTAAGGGCTCTACACTCCAACTTTGCATTCAGGGCACGTATAAAAGCTTAGGTTTCACTAGGCCTTTTTAGTAATTTCTGCAGATGTCATTAAAACATGAGTAAGTGAAGACAAGGCCAGCAAATGAGTACCTTTGTCGCCACGAGGTTCTCGTTCTGGCTGCTTAGTCTGTATTTGCTTTAGTATCTTTTGCGTGAGTATCAAAAGCGCCGCCGCATTTTAGAAACTCGCATCTTGTGTTATGTAACAAAATTCCACATAAATTCACAAGCTCCCTACTCCCTTCATGCTTGGACCCTAGCATTGCAATTAATTTAGAAGCAATTACAACGTTTGGAGTGCCTGCATTTTCTTAAATATTTGCCACACCTGTACACGCACTAAAACCTCTTTGGCCAGAAACAAATCAAGTAACACAACAAAAGCTGGTTGCAATAGCCCGGCAGCCTATTTTTTCTTCCGGCATCTTGACCAGGTGAGCTCGGGGTGGCAGTTATTATGCAACTCACCTGTGGAGCTAAGGATTGCTTTGCTGGAAAATAATGTTGCTTCACAGCACCGTCAATAGATTCATCTGATTTCCTCCCGGAAGTAAGCGTCCTGTCACTGTCGGTGTACTGTCGGCGCTCTGCTTTTTCGGAGACCTGATGCAGTTGTATTTCCATCACTTGTTCAGGCAAAACAGCAAGAATTTGCCGAAGCACAAAAATACCTCGTGAGGCGAATGTACAGTTGCCACATTGCAGCGATTAAGTTTATTCCTGAAGCATTTCTCCGCCAGATATTCTAATCGAAAGCTAAATATTTAAAGGATTTCAGAAGCAACAGTTCTGAGCACAAATTACAGAACTAGGTGCTTATCAACAATAAAAAAGATATCTAAAGAATCGTGCTTGCCCCCTGAACAGAACAAGACCAATTGACACAGCGCTTTTTTTATTTATGCATAGTAGTTCTTGAGAACTGCTTATGCTTTATGTTCCATAAGGATTGCACTTAAAACACGTGTGCTTCATTTGAGTTCTTTTAGCTGCATTTTTATTCTTCTTTTCATGGCGCATACTAGTCAATTTGTTAACTTAGTAGCTTAGCGATCATTTCCTTAATTTAGTATCTTAGTTTCCTAACTTAGCATCTTAACTTAGTAGATGTCTCTTAGCATCTTAGCGGTTGTTTCCATGTCTATGTGCATGTAAGGCAGGTTTTCACTGAACCATTGTAGAATACATCCATGGAATGTACTTTTTAGGTTTGTTGTTTCGCGCAGTGTGGATTCTGTTTTAGTCAAATAAACTGTCTTGCAGATTTATGCGCGTTCGTAATTATTTCGCTTGCATCCTGCAAATTTACTTCGCATTTTCGTATTGCGTGTACCGAAGGTGCAGCTTTCCGACGCATCGTAGTTTATTCAGGAATAATTGCTGTTAAGTTCTTCAACACTCTACAAACTGTTTTCTTATTGCTTATATTGAAGGTAAAAACTTTCTTTCTGGCCGCTTCAAGCTTGGGACGCAAATATGGTAGGTTCCAGAGCCATAATACTCATCCGCTTTAAACCCATTGGAGGTACCTTTTGAAAACAGTAAACACAACTGTTTAAATTTCTTCAAAGTATATCACGGAGGTAATATCCAAGGCGAGTCAAGGTTCCATCCTACTGAACGCGGAATTTTGAGCAATGAAGCGGGAAATTTCATGTTTACTGATCCCCCACAATCAGTCGGGGCTTATCTGGATCTGAAAACGAATTGAGAATTGACAAATGCAATAGTACTATTGGTTGGTTGTTATCGTCAAACTACCTGGCATAACCAACGTCTAGGCTTTTCCACGCATGGTTTATCAATAACCATGATTTGGAGTATTCCGGTTCGTGCCATTCCGCCGTAACCGATATTGGGTACGCGGTGACAGTGGTTAAGACATCTTGCGGGTAACACAAAATCAGTAAAAATAGAAAAAATTTGATTGATTAAAAACTATGGATGCAAAATAAACTGTTTTAAAAAAATGCTGCGTCGTATCGAATACTGCACGAGACAGTTTTCTAGTTTATGGCAATTTAACTGTCATTTCCATCTTGTACCCGGCATTTATCGGGGCGCTGAAATATTTAAGGTTTTGCCGGTGCTATGATACGCTTAAAACACGTAAATGTCAGGTTGCGATGGCACGGTATCGATTAGCCCGGCAAAGCGTCACCCTCAAAATAAACAGAAGAAACATTCGGTGTGTTTTAACTGTGTACTTCACTAGCATCTCGAAAAGCAAACTGTGGTTTGGGAAATTAACGGGGTTTTAAAAGTGGGCACTTTTTGCTTTTGCAGCCACCCCCTTACTTTCCCTTTTTTAACAGTTTCCCAGGAAAAAGAAGATTGCCCCTTAAAAAGGCGTGTGTGTAATTTTGAGTGGCAGGAATGGTTTTGGCATAACTTTTAACCCTTAGAGGGGGGGGTTTTCCAATTCTGTTATTCCGTAAGCATTTATGCTCATCGACATTTTGTGAATCCAGCATTTTTTGTTATGTTTAAGATAGGGGGGAATTATTCTAAGGCTAGATCTTAACATGCACGAAGCAAAACCATTTTGCGTATTTATGATTTCTAAAAGCGGAAGGTGGGCATAAGCGTGCAACACACTGAAAAAATGCTTGATGTAAAAATGCCATAAGACATGTATTAACTGACAAACCTATTTTTTTATTTTCATTATCAGGCTCCTGCACTACATAAACATCACAGACACCGTGGTGACCCTCATCGTGCCATTCATTCTCATCGTCATCATGAACTTCATGATTGGCCGAGCTCTCTACTTGTTCAATGCTCGCAGGAGGCTGCAGAGGGCCAATAGTGTGCAAATGGTCACACCTGGAAACATGGGTCAGTGTGTGCACTTCACAGTGCACTTTAAACCCAAGGTCGCACCTCGTATGCATTCTTGAGCCTTTGTGTTTACTCTATTGTGTGCATGCGTGAAGCTTTAGTTTGCAGTAGTTTGCATGAGTGTATGTGCGTCTCAGTTGCGAGCATTTCTCAGCGTTAAGGCTTCAGTGGCAAGCTCACTTGGCTCCTCAGTGCCCCGCTTTGGTTTAGAAGGAGTCTTTGCAAAGCTAATGCAAATACAAATATAGGGTCGAATCAGAAAAATGGAGCAAGAACGACATGGGGAACTACAGACAGGTATAAGTTATATCTGCATTTCTGAAAAAAATTCCCCGCATTTCCCCGAGGGGAAGAATGTGAAAGTGCGAATGCACGAGTTGAATTTGCGCGGTTCGGTAATGTTCGCAAAAGAGAGATCACACACACACACACACACAACTACAAAGAAAGAAAGATGCATTTATTCACAGACACCTATTTGTGTTGTCGTTGTACTTGATTGCTAGAGCGGATCTCAGCTTTGAAATTTCGTGTCAGTACTCCTTTAAGCGGGTGCATTAGCACTTCTCACGCCCGATTCTTGGCCAATCCCCCACGTGGGTATGTGCCATGTCAGCGGCCAGGCAGCGCGCGCCCATCTCCCCCCGTTGCCAAGGAAGACGAGGAGATTCCTGGCCAATCCCCCACGTGGGTATGTGCCTTGTCAGCGGCCAGGCAGCGCGCGCCCATCTCCCCCCGTTGCCAAGGAAGACGAGGAGCGCGCGCATTCGCAGCTGTTGCTATGCGGACGGCGGCGGACGCTTCAGGCTCGCTAAAGAAGTGCATTCGCACTTAAAAGACACGAAAAGTTCAGGCTTTCTAGAATGGTAACTTTTACTATAATTAAAGCGTACTTTACTTCCTCCAGCTCACTTTGGTCTTCGAAAAAACTGTTCAGACTTATTCTAGAATAAAATAAATGCATTCTAAAACCGTTAAAAGATAAAAAGATAATTCCAGATATATATATATATATATATATATATATATATATATATATAAAGTCTGCACAAAAGCATTTCATCACCTTAATTTCACGCCATAATTGAAGACAGAGCTGTGTGATTTCCGTGGTAATGGATTAGCGTTGCTCGGCTCTTATCCTTCATTTTTCCCCCCTAATGGCCACTCACAAGAAGAATGAGCCTTCAAAATGAGGCGTTCTTCAGAGCAGTATGGATAATCCGGTACTCTTCAACTTATAGAACGATGAAATCGTAGTGTAAACAGAGCCGGAAAATGCTTAATATATACCGACGACAACATATTACACTTTTGCGATGCATCACATTCAGCCGTGGCCTTTGTAAATGGAGCAAACACAATGCCTTTAAAGTGAACACCAACATGACTAATACCCGTGCTACACGAGCGTTTGGAAGGACATTTCAGTCGAAGGACCTTCAAAATTTCAAATGCCTTTCGAACTGGAAGGAGTTTCGCCGATCTACACGGCGATTCTCAAAGGCAGGCGAAAAGCAAAAACGCCCGTGTGTACGAGATTTCGGCGCACGATAAAGATCCCCAGGTGGTCAAAATTAATCCGGAGCCCTCTACTACGGCGCGCCTCATCGCCTTCGTTGCGTCGGCGCGTTAAACCCTACAATCAATCAATCAATTCTCAAAGGCAGTTGAATGTTTCCGCATTCGCCCGCCATGTTTTGGTGTCGCTACTGCTGCCATGTTTCGTTCTTGGCGAAAATGTAATTTTAGAGTTAAAATGGGCAAAAAAGCAACTATTAGAGAACAAATTGATAACTATCTACAAGCGCGAACAAAACATGCACAAGGCAGCCAGCTTCTTTTTGTTTTTTTTCGCACCGCCGGTGTTGAGAGTACCAAGTCACCTCGTAATCGTAGAGCGAGTGGCAAAGAACGAAAACAGGCGAACAAGTGAAAAATTATTAAGATATTGCACTTCAAACACAAAGTTTTTCTCGTAAATATTTGGTGTTTTTATTACTGCTTGCAGAAACTGAGCCCGAGGGTACGACCGTTCGCGTTTCAAAGGCCTTTGATTGTCTCAAAGGTCAGTTGTCGAGCTCCTTTGACTCAAATGGCATTTGAACCAAAGTCCTTTGAAAAACGTCGTGTAGCAGCTCAAAGCTGTCATTTGAGTCAAAGGACATTCGACTCAAAGGCCTTCGAAACGCTCGTGTAGCACGGGTATTTGGCGGTGCTATTTCGGCAAAAATAAAAATATCTGTGCTTTTAATAATTTTCTGTAGAAGATTTCAGCGATAGGGAAAGTCATTGCGTTTAAAATGCTAGCTGTCATTTTTCTTGAAGAATATGACATAGATAAGCGTGTGAACCATATAAACCAAAATTATTCAGAATGTTTAGAATAAATTTTTTTACAAAGTCGTATCTCCCTCTAAAGCTAATTTATTCTCTATAGCTTGCTGTTTTATTAGGATTCAGTTTGTGACTTAGTGGGGGGAAATTCAATAAGGAGTCAGCCATGATCCCTAGTCGCGCTTTTTTTCTTTTGAGAAAAACCACCAATACCATTCACGTGCCTTCCATGTAACTGCGTAAATGCGAAGTGAGTGCAAGTTAAACGACATTCCAAATTGGCAGTACTGGTCAACGAAGACATAGAGTTAAGAACCCTAAGGGAAGACGTAACTCCGCGGAAGATCTTAGGCACGAAAAGTTTTTACAAAAACAACATAGCAGGACTGACCTTGGAGGTTTTGTCTTCCCGTTGTTTTAACGTCACAGAGCCGTGACGGAGGGCGTAAACCTGCGCGAAATAAAAAAAATAATTCTGGAAATATAAATAGGCATATCACACAAGTCGAAACTATTTCGTGTATTTATGGGACTACCTCAAAAAAAGAACCTGTCTGTTATAATATTTGCGTTTAAGAGAGGCGAGATAAATTAGAACCTGCATAAAAGACCAATGGCGAATAGTTTTTGTGGAGCGCTGTCAGGGAGACGTCCAAAAACAACATAACTAAATAAAAACGCACATCCTCCGCTGCGCACTACTGCATTCGGATTGCTTAAACCGAGCAGTTTAGGTAAATTGCGCCCGGTCGCTTATAAAGCTATGGCAAAAAACACCGTTAAATATCAACACTCCTGGAATAATTTACGACATTTCTTATACCTTGAATAAGCCAACTGTTTTATTCAAATGTTATGTGTTTTCACTTTCTTAGCCCGCGTACACAGGTTCAAATAAAAGAAAAATACGCGCGAATGAAGTACCTAACATGAAGGTACTTCAGTCGAATGATGCAGGCTGTGACACTTCGTGCAGGTCGACAACTTTTCTTTAAGATAAACGTTTTACGTCAACTAATTTTTCCCTAAAAAAAGTTCTGTTTTAATAGCAGGTCAAAGATGCCCTGTAGAACTGGATTTCCTGTAGTTGTATTATATTACCATTTATCTGCAGTCTTGCCGTATTGCCTTCCAGAAAGATAGAAATATACGCTTACCACTGCCAATACAGTGAACACAAGACCAAAGTTCCAACCAGAGGCACAAAACTGCTCCCGCCTAGTCAGTATTTATCCGGAGAACTTCGAACTGTAACCCCATCGTTTGTTTATATCGTTGTGACCACAGCAACGAAGTGCTTTGCCCCAACCACTCATTTCTTGGTTTGCAGATAACACCACGGGTTCGAGTAGCTGCAGCCAAACGGAAAGCATCAAGACTTTGCCCACCATGCTCTCTGGCAGTACAGGTGTTCAGGCCCAGTACAGTGCTCCAACACGGCTGCTGATGCACCCGAGCCAGATTGGCGTGAACCGAATGCTGTTCCTCGTCTGCACCGTCTTCATTATACTCAACCTTCCCAGCTACGTCGTGCGAATACACGTATTCGTCCTCTCTGTCCGCGACGACCCTATTCCTGACCATGTTCTGCTCCTGCAGCGGTATTTCATGCTCCTCTACTACACCAACTTTGCGGTGAACTTTCTCCTCTACAACCTTGGCAGCCGGATCTTCAGGCGAATGATGAAGCAGTACCTGTCGAGCAAGTGGAGCACCTTCAGTTCACTGTTCCGTGGACTGCGAACTGATGACTCCAGCATACCACCGACTACCACTAATGCGAGCTCGCTGAAAGCTAACGGACATGCCGTGCGACAACAAAAACGAGCACACGACACGTGATATCGGAAAGATGGACGCAGCGGCTGTGGTTCCTTATCTGGGACCGCAGGGGCCAAGAAACCTCGTCCTTGCCGCTGTCTTCGTCTCGAAGGAAACATATCGAAAGCCCATTCAGAAGAGTTACACCGGAGTTGTTATCGATTTTCCGTTGCGAAGTCGACCTCAGAATCCAACTTTGGCGTCGGCCAGAGACTGAACTCTTGCCCCAGCCAGGTATAAAACAGTTACTTCTTCTTTTTTGAAATAGCACAAAGCTGGAGCCCCAAGAAATTGGCGCAGATGCAAGCGAGATAGTGCGAACCAGTATTATAGCAAAATAATTTGTCTGCGCTATCCGCTGTCACGAAACGTCTAGCTCACAATTAGAGCTAACCATTCAAATATTCTTGTGTATTTTGTTAACGGTAACTTTTTTACTGTGTAAAACATTCTATTGATGCTTTAATTCTAGAGTACCGCAACAAAACGTATAACACAGCTCCTATAAATTCCTTATTTCTAAAGATAGTCGCAAAATTGTGAAAATCACTTAACGCTGATGATTAGTTACTTCCAGGAGGATTTGTTGTTGGGCGTGTTGGTATTAGTCTAAGAACATATTGAGTAGCGCAATGAAACACACACAATAAAGAGGACATAGGACAGGCGCTACCTGTAGCGCCTGTCCTGCGTTTTTTTTTTCGCGTTTCTTTGCGCTACTCAATGGGTTCTTAGAGTAGTTACTTTCGTCGGTTTTCCTTCGTCGGCATCACAAACGCAGTTAGCACAGTAACTCAGGAGGCGCCGCTGTTTTACGATTATGGTTTGCTTTTGAATAATCGGCACCTTAAAACGTTTTTCTCTGTAAACGCGACGGTCATACTGTGCCTTTTAAAAAGCACCTGTTGCCCACTAAATCAACATTTATTTACAGATACTGGAAGCACAACCAAACCAGCACTGATTGTTTCTGGCATTGCATTCACATTATTTCTATGATTCTGGCGGATGAGACTTACAAAGTTGCAACTCATGAAAGTGTGATTACCACTGTGACTGCTTGGTAGACAAAAGAGTATGAATTGTGGCAGACAGAACGTTTCCTACACATGATATTATACATGCTTGCACGTCCGTAATTTATCCTAGTCTTCCTATACGAGAACAGACACGCTGTTATGAAGCGACATTTCGTGACAACGTGCTCGCAGGCATGACTTCTACTGAAAGTCTGTACATACGTTCGCACGTTCATAATGTTATGCCGACAATGAATAATTATGACAATAATTGCAGAAAGCGTCAATTATTTCCCCTGGAGTTTACTTATCTAATGGCTCATTTACAATATCCAAGGATGGCATCAGCAGTTTGTGCAAATCGAGCATTTTGAAGATATTTGGTGGCCCTACACCACACGCGTCGATTTTTGTGGCTGTGTGTACAGTTTTTGCGAAGCGTTTAATTTATTCTTACTGTAATTTGCTGAATACCTTTAGCAAAACATATTTCTCATCGTTGCAGCTCTCTGGTTAAACGTGGGCAGCAGCTACACAAAACTCCGGACTTTGTTTTTATCCCCGATCTGTAATGGGCTGTTTTCACAGTGGGGAATAAATTGTGATCTGTGTATGATTATCCCTCATGGCAGGCAGAATTTCCCTGCCAAAAGTCTTTCCATCCACCTGCCCGTACGCCTGTCTGTAAGAAAAGGCTCCATGCTCTTCCAAAACAACAACTTTGGGAACAAGAGAACTGAATAAACCCTCAATGGCAGTGGCTATATACCTTTCTAAGAGTCCTCTGGCCGACAGTTGGCATAAAAGGCTGACGATGACAATGTAAATGTCTAGAACAGCAATTAGGGCATGAATACAAGCAGTTCATTTGTTTCGTTTTCTTCAAGTCTGTCCGAAAGTTTTGCATTAGAATCCCGCCAGAATCAGGAAATAATCTGCTTTTTTTATCTCTACCATTCCAGTATTCTCAATTTCACGCCGGAAAGTTTCTGTTGCACCATTTATTGGCTAGGATAGCTCTCGACAACAGACGTGGTGGGTAGATAGTATAGGACGTGGTTGCCAATGGTCGCCTTAGAGAGCGGAGGATGGCACCGCAGACTTGCATAAGGGACTCGAGGCGTCAAAAGGAGGTGAGGGTGAAAGCCGAACCGGCTGAATGAGTAGGCACACACTGTACCGCTCGTGCCATACCACGTTCAGTAAAACAAGTCTGAGGCTGAGTCTCTTTATATCTACCGTATGTGGATTGCAGGCTGGAAGAATCGAGAGATGGCAGTGAAATTCTGAATTATCCAGGTAATTTTGGGCACTGCCGGACAAGATCACAGAGATTTCATATAGTTTGTTGTAAGCAGTAAGGACTTGTCGGGGTCAACCTATTCTCTCATTGCTGTTCGTGACTGTTGGCTTTATTTGCTTAGTCTCTCCTACTAGCCTGTCATTTCATTAGTGCTTATTACTGTGCCTTTCTTTTCTTTCTCTTGTGATGTTCTGCTCTCGCAATTCCAAACATTTCTTGCTGTTTCTATTCTCCAAATTTTCACACTTCTGAAAACACTCGGCACAATTTTGTTATTTTCCAATATTTTGTACATACACGACACGTCACGAAAGAGCATAATGATGTACTTTTTTTTCCTTACTCTAGCAGCAACTTCTACAGGTGGTGTCGTGGAATCATCGCTGCTTGAAGACACCGTCCCCGCCTTTTATACCGGCAAGGAAACAAGAACGGTTTGTCTTTTTTGAGTGAAGACCACGTATCCCCGCAGGAGGTAATCGCCACTGTATGGGAACACCTCTACGATGAATGCCACCTGAATCGGTGCATTGTATTTTCGAGAAGCAATGGACTTCGTGCAAGATTTGAGAGCAAGCAGAGTGAAGGCATGTTTTTCAGCTTGTTACTACGGCAGTTTCCAGTGAGGTTTTGGTCGCATCTGCTTTGCGGTCATCGTGTGAAAAAAGACTCAAGAATCACCTCACCGTCCTTCACGTTATGAATTTCGATTGCTATAGGGTGATTTTTGTGACTGAACGTTTTCGTCATTCTTCCGTTTTATCCCTGTTTCAACGCGACATTAGTGTCTCGTTAAACACATTTCTTGTATATGCAGGTAGAATTTATTGCTTGATGCGTATGTTACAGCCCTTTAAAATTCCTAGGCTGCAATTGAGCTTTACAATGCATTGACGCATTTATTCGTTGGGTATTACTTGACGCATTTGATATATGTTACACTCTGGAGTAATAATAACACAGACAAAGCAAAATAGATCACTTGTCCGATTATATCCTTCGGTGTGTGTATGTTTAAAGAGAACGTCCAATAAGGGGTGTTAAAAGACAGGCACATTAAGGTTGCTAGTTTGGTGTTGGTATTTACTTTTGATTGTTCCTCTTTTCATGCCCACTGTTAGTGCAGCGTTGAGGGAGGTAGACAAAAAAGGCAAGCATAGCAAGCGGGAAGCCTGAAACAGTGTCCCTAGATATAAATCGCTGCAGGAACTGTACACAAAATAAAGGTTTACGTTATTTTGTCAGACAAATGTCGTTTTTCAGATATGTCTCCTTGAGGCAACATTCATAGAATGCTCACGGTAGCCGAAAATTTCGAATTTCCGAATTACCATCAATAGTAAACATACAGCCAGCCTGCAGGCGAAGCAAGCGGTTTAATTTCACCTTACCAACATTTGTGAGCCTATTTGTTTCAATATGCTAATATGCTATTTCGCATGTGTTTAACTCGAGTAGTCTGTTCAATTTTTGGTTGTATGACAAGCATCATTGCCAGTGTGTTATGCCTAAAAAGGGATTTCTTTTCTAAGCGTTTTTCAGTTGTTCATTTAACCATGGGTCAGGTGTTTTGCAAGAATTACGCATAATAAAATAACTTCATGCCGTGTAATAATCCACGCTAAATTGTACGCGATATCAGAAAACACTGAATCCAAATTTCTGAGTTTGCTATGTTAACCTTTCGCCGCTTTCATATATACGACACCTGCGAATTTGTTGTATGAATTTACGTAGCGGCCTTCTTTTTAGTGAGTAAGATTTACCAATGTCTTGTTCCCACTTAAGTGCTGTAAATGCCACCCCTGAATATAAAATTCGTTTCCCAGAGTTTTTATGGAATTTACATTGGTGTACCAACTGTACCGATTGTTTCGCACGGATTTCAAACCAGGAAAATTATGCGACACATGTGACAAACCGAGAGCGGTTGTGAATTTTAGGCTGCCTCTAAATTTTTCGTCATCGCGCATAGTAATCCAGCGAAATTCTCTGAAGCATGTAAAAAACTGAGAGGCATTCTAAATTTGTAGTTGCTTTATTCTACGAAGTTCCGCAGGCCGCATATGCCTTTAGCAGGCTTACTTTGTGTCTTATATGAGAGCTTCATTTCTTTGGAAAACAAGCGGTATATTCTTCGAAAAAAAATGATTTCATGAATATATCAACAAAAGAGTGTGGAATGTATTTTGTTTCAATAAGAGAAAATGGCCGAAATTTACAGATCCGAAAAAAATTTTGTGCTGGCAAGGACTTTTGCTTGTTTGGTTTAAAACCTAATTTTCGTCCACAATGAGCGTGCTAGCAGAATGGAGGTGTTTGAAAAGTAACGGAGTTGGAAGGTTGGAACTTGTGAGCATTTTGATGTGTGAGCGTTGTATTGTGACTGTGGTGTTAGTACGTAGCCTGGAATTGGTGTCTGCGTACACACATTTTGCGGTGTTTCACGCTTGATCTTGCGTATCCAAGTTTAGAGGATTGTCCTCAAGTACGTATGAAGAGTGTTGATAGACGGATTGTCCAATCGAAAAATGAACACTTTCGTGTTTCAACCCATCGGCAAGCGCTGGCGGCAGCTCAGGCAGATAGTTTCTTGCAACTGCATTTTTTTGGATTGTTAAGGCTCGCGCTGAAAGCTATGAAGGGAATCAACAATCCCCGTTGAAGCAACAAACAATGAAGCAACAAACTATAAAGCAACAAACCATGAAGCAAGAAATTATGAAGCAACAAACCCCGTTGCTAGGCACCACCCATGATATTCAGTGTGTCGCTGCAGGTGAAGGCGTTCGATGCCGCTTGTGTGCTACAGTACCGAACAAGCCGTCGCAGGCCCTGCTCTAGCGCTGCCTTTCATGTACCCTTCACTGAAACGACTCGCAATATCACATGTCGGCGCAGCCGTCCCCGCAATACACTGTACATAACTGTGAGTATTGAACATACCTAAAAGAATAAATGATAAAGAACTATATAAAGAATAAACGGATTATTAGGCAAACAATAGCGGAAAAATTCCGTGAAAGAAGGTTTCAATTAGAACGAGTTCATTTGGTGGAACAGTGCCTATTTTTTGTCTTCCTGTTTATTTAATCAGAAAAAGTCCAGAGTAAGTGTAAACACTTTAGGGTAAGTTCACAGTAGTGCGCAACGTTGTTTTGCAAAAGCTTTTGGTGCATTTTTGGAGAATTATATAGGCTTTCAGCTTTCTGTGCATTTGAAAGAGCTGACGGCGTAACTTTTTGTTAGCCGGCATGTTTTGGCTTAGATGTAAAACGTTGTGCCGTCAACATTACCAGCCTTTATCAAACGGCTGAGGTTTTTAATGCAGTTATTTTGACTTTTCGGAACATTGTTAAAAGTGTCGTGCTATATGTACACCGTATATTCTTACATTTGGCATGACGCCGCGTTATGCCAATACACAAGTGACCTTACGTGCGTGTGCCTCGATTATTTCATCATTCAAGTTCAAATAAAGCTCACATACTTTCTCTTAGACGTTGTAAATATGACTCTGTGTGGGTTTTTGGTGTCGAGCCGTGATTTCACCAAGGGTGCGCAAACGCTGCGTGCTACTGCCTTAGCAGCAATAGCAGAATAAGAAGGTTTGTTGAAGAATATAGTCTTTATTGGGCTACTTATACCCGGAACCTTTTGGTCTGTCTGTCTGTCTGTCTGTCTGTCTGTCTGTCTGTCTGTCTGTCTGTCTGTCTGTCTGTCTGTCTGTCTGTCTGTCTGTCTGTCTGTCTGTCCCTTCATTTAGCCATCTGACCAAAATATAAGAGTATTGTGAATCAACAAGTTTATATTCAAAACATCCAAAACCCATAGCTATGATAGCACAAGTTAAACTTCTGAACATTCTGGTCCAAGAAGAAGCCAATAAGCATCTCTGGGCCAAAACAGCAACAATTAACTGCTTTAGGCTTTGCCCTTTCAATTTAAAATATATGTGCGCTTCATGTTTGGGAGCGGGAATAATAATACGCGCTGAGAACAATGTTTTGACAAAAAAATACAACAAAGCTTGCGCCAGAGCGAATACCACGTGGCAGATTTCGACGTTGAGCTATAACGAAGGGTTCCAATAGATGGCACGCGAGGACTTTAACAGAGGAAAATAGAATTGAATTGAGAAAACCTGCACCGAGGTTACCACGGGAGGAGGGAGACGGGAGGGCAAGAGTGTGAGAGCTGGGTGGAAGAGAGAAGAGAGGCTTATAAGTGACAGAGGCAGCAGACCACGATTGGTTTTCGACGACGTCTTCAGGTAAGCCAGCAGATACGTGACCATTTTTTTTAAATTTTTGGTATTCTGAAAATTTCCGTACCAAGGTTGGACTCATTCTTTAGTAAATATGGTTGAAGAAAGGTTAATTTCAAGTTCGGTATGTCATGCTGGATGCGTTTACAGAATGGGTATGCTTAAACAACGCAACTAACAAGATCACGAACTTTGACCACTAAACAAGCACTGATACAGTTACTCTTGCACCCTCCAGTAATCAGACATCGCAGGTAGTCACACGTCAAACAACGATGCCTCAAGGCTTCCAAATCTTTCTCAAGCTCAAAAAACAGAACACCCTCCGATGTCCATTGAGCAACCACACCATCGGCAGCCGTATTAAATTATCTCACCAGACGCTGCCAAACTTTGTCTCGCTTCGAAGATTACCCCGATTCACCACTACACCACCAAAGGCCAACAACAGAATCAAAACGACACCGCCTTCAAATTTATCCCTTATTCCACGAAAAGCAGGGGCGTACGCGCAATTTAACCATGGTTCATACCAGTAACTTGGGTGTTGCCTTCCATTTACACGAAGGCGATCTAATAGCTTCGATCCTCAAAGGTGATCTGCTAAGCAATGAATCCTCCACTACTCATTTCTTCCCTACCGCTGGTGGCCACTGAAATTCCTTTTACTTTAAAGCTTGGAATGCAGCCATACCCTTCTCGTTTGCTCTAGTCACCCTAGTATCAATTGCGCTGGTTAACTATACAGAATGCAATAAATCCCCCTCACTCATACATCCTCACCGCGCTCACTCGCCTTCATTGAAATATTTCTATTAAGAGCTGGATATCTCGAGTGGTATAGCGTGGGTCCAATCCTGCACAAAGTCCAGGCCTTCAACATCGCCTTCTTGGACTCCTAAAGCCCTGACTCCTAGTGTGTGCAATACCATTGGCGCTTCTAAGGGCTACATGTGCTGAAACGTGCCCAAACTCATGCCCACCCATGTTCCACTCCGTATCTAGAGCCATTCTAGCCAATAAATGTTGCAACAACCAAAGTTTCTACAGTCTTGAAATAACTTAGTACGCAAAAACACTACTAGAGGTAAGCGAAGACACAAAATAAAAGGAAGGTATACTAAAGGAAGACAATGAATTACTGAACCAATAAACGTTTGGTACTTATGCGAGATGCCTTCGTCTGTCAGAGTACATTTGCGGGTTGATGGCGCTCATGACGCCCATAAATAGGCCACAGATAATATTGCATAGGGGATACAAATAACATTAGTTTGCAGGTTAAATCCAATTTCAGCAGGCATTTTTAGAACCTACTTTTTCGTTGCAGGTGACAGTCGCCCGAAATAGTAATACGTACTGCTGACATGCAGCTATTCTTCGCGCAGAACAACGTTTGTCCATACGTGTTTATTTCTGATATTGTAAATGAAACACCCAATTCGACAAGAAATGATTAGATATCAGGCAATATAGCCAGAATCTGTGGTCAAGTAAGGAAGCACGGAATTTCGGGGGATAAGCCGTAGTGACCGGAAATGCCGGCACAGCTGGAGCGACTTTCTGTGTTTTCGCAAAAAGTGTCGAAAATAAACCCGCACTTTAGTTGTTCTGCTACTCCAATTTGGACGGGACTCAACAAACAGAAACAGTCTCAGGACGCCTAACACTGTTAAAGAGTTCATTATGCGAATGCAATATTGTAAACTAAACCATTCTCTGTGCCAGTAACCAAGCGGCCATGAGGCCGATTAAAACCGCCGCGTTAACACTACATCCAAAAAATCATGCAGCAAAAATCACCTGCACGAAATCTCCTAGTGGAAGAAACCCTCCGCTTCTACCCGAATAACGCCAAAGGGCGATACGCTTCGCGCAGAGCACAGTAGATTACTGGGTGCTCCTGCGCCGCCAGGCGAGAATAGCAGTCGGGGGAAACGGTGCCTTGCCAGATCTGCGTCTGCGCTCTGCGTCGCATCTGCTAAAGGTGAGTGCCTCTGAGATAAGAATTCTCCTGCCAACAAAATCAAGATCATCCTCTGCCTACCGCAAAAAGAAACGGGAGAGTTGCTGTAGTGTATTTTAACTCCAAGCATTAAAGCCATGCTTTCCCACATCTGGTTTACCGGACGCCGAACGCACCGCTCCGCCATGGCGGTACGGAAATCACTCGTCGACCTTCGCCAACCAAAGCAAAAACCTCAACAGCAACTGCCGGACCACCAACAGGTGATGCAGAACCAAGAGCAGCAACAGAAGCAGGGCCACTGAAACTAACTGTACTCGCCCGAGGATTCCGCACATCCCCGCATAGGCCGCGGCCCCAAATCCCTGATCAAGCATTGTCGCTGTCAACGCAGCAGCTGTCGCCAACCCTGACGGTACCGTTGCCGCCATGCTTCCGCCGTTTTTGCAGACTCGCCTGAGATGTGAATCGCGCATCTTTAGGCACAATGTTCTCTGGAATGCATCAAGCCGCACCGGACGCCCTACAATTGCGTCGCCGCATATTATTTAGAATAACGCTAAGTAACTGAGCTCCGTGGGATACTCGAATTTTCTGCACATGACGACCTTTACCCGCACCTAAAGAGGTGACTGATTAGTCAGTTTTTACTTTCGGACGACCAGAAAATCCACCAATGGCTAAGTCCGGAGAACTTGGTCACCGCAAGTCGTAGCAGGTCCTGCGCTATAAGCCTGCCCTCGCGTGCAACGGGCTGGTCGACGACTGCTCGAAACGACGAAGTGAAGCCAGGAACGCGTCCTCGCTCTTTGCTGTCGTCGGCCGAGAACGGCTTCCGGAAGGCCAAGGTATTTACTATCAAACTTCTCCTTTTTCATGATATCTGCACTGTATTCCTAAGCACAGTGCTACTGAATATACTTTTTTAAGTTTAGCAAGAACGTGGTCAGGGCCCGTCATAAACCACTCCCTTGTAAAGTTAGCAAACTGAACATCGACTATAACCATTTATTTTAAGTGTTTCTTTGGCGATCGGTCTTTATATGTAAACATGTAACGGCTATAACTCGCCTGCTACAAACTGACACTCCGCTGTCCTTAAGAATCTGCGGTTGGGAAACTCTTTTTTGTGATATATTTTCGCCCTTGAAAAGTTGTTTTTTGTATGAGACTAACGATCGGCGATTCTGCAGTGCTCATTATTGATCTAACCCTACTAGTGTCTTACCCTGTTATCCGGCGTGGTGGCTCAGTGGCTAAGGCGTTGCGCTAATAAGCACGAGGTCGCGGGTTCGATTCCCGGCCGCGGCGGCCGCTTTTTTGATGGAGGCGAAAAGCAAGAACGGCCGTGTGTACGAGATTTCGGCGCAACTTAAAGATACCCAGGTGGTCAAAATTAATCCGGAGCCCTCCACTACAGCGCGCCTCATCGCCTGCGTTGCGTCGGCGCATTAAACCTGACAATCAATCAATCAATCTTACGCGGTGCCATGAAGGCGAGTCAAACCAAGTAGACACAAATAATTTACACTGGCTCTTTCATATTAATAAGGTGGTGATGCCATCATATTTACTTTATCGCGAGTGCTCAAAATCTACTCTACATTAAAATGCTGTTCATTTGCTAGGTTAGATGCGGCGAAGCAAATACCCTCATTCCGTAGATCACTTTTGTGTTTTAAATCATGCTCTGCTGCTTTCGTAATAATACTATTCCTGATCCATATTCGACACTTCTGTAAATGGTTAGTCATAGATTATTCTTTAAGTATGTAATTATAGCAGAGTGGCCATCACTAAGGTACCAAAGAAGTTTTTTTACAAATTTTACCCCCCAGAACTGCCAAAAATTGGCTGCGGCTTAGCTCCGCTAACCCTGCTTATGCAAAGCGATAGCTTCGCTAGCATGGTGAAGTATTCTTTTTACTTGTATTACCTTTCATTTAGCGTTAACTATTATGCAATTCGTTCAAATCCTGCTTTTGTCTACTGTTGTGTATTCTCTTCCGGCGTATTCCGAGCCGAACGGTCACTGGGCGACAGACGGGACAGGGTCACACGTACTCGCCGACAACGGCTCCAAGCCCCCAGCTCCCGCGCAACGGTCTGAAACAACGGCCGAGCCTTGCTCCCATTCATGGCCAACCTCACATGCACGCGGCGAGTCACGTCGTCAGGCGCGCACCGGCTCCAGAGAGCGCATGCGCCAAGCTGCAAGCGGTGGCGACGCCGGCGGCCATCCGCCGGTGAACACGGCCATTGCGGAAGCTCGGCCAGGCAAATCACGTGATGAGTTGCCAAGGGTTGCGCGACTGCGGTCAAATGGAGGTCAAATTGATAGCAACCGCTAAAGCACTCGACGAAAATAGTCAAGCTTCGAAAGCAATGTTTTGCGGCAGTTGAACACAGTTAAATCAAGTTTCTCCAGCGAAAGCTCGGTTTCCGCATTGAGCGCGCAGTGAATGAGCAAGAAATTGCCACAGCATATCAAACAGATACTCGCATCGGCACATAGGGCTCTGTAGGGGCCAATACGGAGTAAATTTGGATGGAGCCAGCGCCTCCGTCTCATCATATTATGACCCCCTATGTGAATATCTCGTCAAATTTCCCCTTGGCACCACTCCCCTTGTAGGAACCAGCGATTAGACACTATCATTTTCGGCACATTACGAAGTGCTGCCTTGACATTGCTTGAACTTGAATGCAAGATTGACGCAACAATGAACACTCGTCTTCTAGATTTGTGCCCGGAGTAATAGAACTTTTGTTCTGAACTTTCTTGCTTTCTGTGTTCCTTCCTTTCCGTCATAATGGCCACTGTCAATAGGTTGGTTTCACTCATGGAGTATAAAAACACTCCTTTGTTAAGTTTTGTACCCCAACATCCAGCGCATAAAACCATCTTGTCACAAATATAAGTGAAATATTGATAATCTGCATTTCCGTGACCTTCCGTTGAAGCATGCATATTGAGTATTGAGTAGTAACCTTCCTTTGTAACATTTGCTTCCTTACTTGACTTCGTTTATATCTGTTTCATTACCAGTCTAACTTTGTTCCAACTTTCTTTGGCCCTTTATAAAATATTGTCGGATAAAAACAATAACGGAATGCACAGGGTGTGGGCGCTGTGCTTTATGCTTCATTAGGCTCGGCTATAAAGAAGGCAAACAGTAACAAAGCCTTGTGTGGTAGAGTCAATGTGAGACCAGGTCAGTGTGTATACAAATATACTTTTAATATTCGTTGATGAAGCTGAGCTTTGATTTGTGGCATAATTCACATGTACCGCACCACCTCATCGACTTCAGTAAAAAAATATTTCCCATTACTGGGTGTTTGGACTATCGTGAGACTGAAAAGCTAATCCATTTTGTGTGGTTATAAACAGGCTGGTGGCCTTGCTAATGACTGAATATAGAGAAACCGAAGATGCGGTGTGGTGAGCTGGCCCAGTTCCAATATAGTCATCTGAAAAACGACTTTACTTATTTAGCCTTTCGTTCTTGGCATGACAGCCACATGAAGTCCTAGGGTAATGTGTGACTAGCCTCTCCGTAAACGTGGTACGCAAAAAACAAATTTAAACATCATTAGGCGGATGGCTGTAGGGTAGGTACCCTGATATACTTCGTCTTGGTGAAGTGACAAACTCGAAAACCATATGGCCTCCAGTCTTACTTATCAAAAGCACTAGTAAACAACGTTGCTGTTATCGCAGTCATTCTTTGAGAATCACCGTCATGTGCAAGATTCCGACAAACTGCGAACAAGCACGAGCGCATGCCGCAACCTACATAGACGCTCGCACCCAGCAGCAAGAAAGCTCTGGCAGCCCAAGCCCGCCCAACAACTACGGAAACACCCACGTGCTTTGATACCAACGCCATTCGATCAGTACTTTACTCAGTATCCTTCAGTAATGGAACACCATATCACTTCAATCAGTCTGAGACCTTAAGAAAACAAGAAGCTGCCAGGAACTGAGATGAAAAATAAAGGAAGCTCACACTAACACGTAATAATTGAAGGTGGCGAAGCTGTACGCAACTTTCACGACCATCTCGACAGTTGAAGTCCATAATTGCAGCTGAGTTGCTTCTACGCTGCTTCCTTCTTGGAGGAGGAAGAATGACCTTCCTTCTTGGAAGAGCGCAAGCTATGAGCTGTGTTTCTCGTTCCGTGCAAGTGTTGCCACGATAGCAGCGAACGCTGGCGTTTCCTCTTTTGGCCAATGTTGGCCAATGTCCCAAGTGGGTATGCTTGGCTTCAAACGTGCGCCGATGACGATGGAGGTCGCCGCGAGGCACGCACACGCGGGCTCAGCATTTTCATCATTTTTTAACTGCCTAACAGTCGCGGAAATCTTCGCCAATCTCCCTCGGTTGGCATGCTTGGCTTGACACACGTGCGTAAGGGACGCTGAGCGGTGGTCGCGAGGCACGCACACACGAGAGCTGGGCACTTTTTCTGGTTTTGGTAACTGCCAGGAGGTCGCCGCCAGGCCCGTGCTCACATGATCTCGTTAAGCAATTTCCTTGGCATTTATAACCGCTGACACAAAAACTTACGATTTCCCAAAGAGCTCCGCTCTCAAAAAAAAAAAAAACAGCAACTGACTGTGGCGAGCTTCCGAGAGGCAGATACGAGGCCACCATACAGTATGTGTCTACTTCTTTTCACGGTATATATCCAGTTCTCTGCATCCTTTTGAGTCTGGACGAATTTCTTATTCAACTTGTATGCGGATGCGTAAGGCACTCTACACGCAGCAGCTTTTATTATTTTCCCATGTTTTTAAAAACAACGGTCTTTTCTTGCCCTGTACTTCGCTGCAGCTGGTTTCATCGTGTTTTTTTGTTTTCTCTTGAGACATACTACAGCAATTCGATTAAAGAGGCTTTCAATTAGGGAGACAGGAGAGCCATAGGAACAGATAAACGGGGCAATTCAGGAAGCTCGTCGCAGTTTGCGTAACTTTCTGTGATATACCTGAGCCGTTCCCGTGCCGCTGCCTACGTTGCGTCTGACGTTGTGTTTACGATGTCGTTAGACCAGAATTCTGTTACACAAAACACTTTCATCGGTTGTTAATGTTCGTTTGGACGATACTAAAACACAGCAGTAATTTATGAGCTGGCTAGTATCAAGGAATGCCGGCGTGTCCTTTTATGTTTGCCCGTTAAAAGAAGTATTTTCGCTTGGGAAGTCTTCTAATGCACCGCTTCTCGGCTGCCTACTTATTCCTTGTGTTAATATGTCATTGCCCGGAAACGTAGTATTATACGCTTCCTGTCAAGACCAATTGAATTTTTTAAAGTTCATAGATCCTTACAAACGATGACCACAAAGGAGCTGTATACAGAACAAAGTCCCACAGTCTACACTGCACATGGACATACTAAACTTCGGCTGAATTCAAAGTGCATTCCGGCCTACTCAGGTTCCCTTCACGATAATCTAACACTCACCCAAAACTACTTCAAACTCTCTGCTTCCCAGTACTTGCTTAAGCGGGGATAAGTTATTAGACGGTAAGGAGTATACGTGTGTGTCCGCGTGTGTGAGCTTACATGTGTGAGTGTACGTCTTTTATGTGTGCCTGTATGTGTGTGAAGAGAGATGTAGAGGCCATTGCTCCTGACTGTTATTGTAGTGGAATAAAAGCGTGATTTATTAGTTGCAAATTTCACCTGGATGTTCAATTTTTCTGCGGCCTTTCAGTGCTTGTTTAGCACTAGTGGTGGATTTTAGTAATTCTACTCGTTTCGGTACTCCAAGTTTGAGCAAGAGCCCTTTTACACTACCTTTTTTTAAATTCATTCATTGTGTAGCAATTACCTCCAGCCACCGTCGCGCAAGCTGTGCCTGTATTTTCGCTTCGCTTTCTAATTTTTTTCTTGTCGCTCCGAGCATCGCCGCTGCGGTATATCGTGAATATGCGAGGGAAAACCAGCGGCCTCTCTTGCGCCATATCACGCAGCAGCGGTTGCACCGACTGTATGTGCGGGTCAGGGGAAGCAAGCCACGTGAGCAGGCGAGGGTTGACGTCTGCTATATCAATACACAGCGCTGACTGATTTTCAAATTCTCTGTCGCCCTTGTTTCGTCTTCGTTGGTGTTTGTAGGGACGTTATTTCTGAAGTAATTTTGACCAGCTGGCCCGCAATAGGTTGTTGGTAGTTTTGTTGTACTCCGGATAACGCCGGGCTCCGCATATGGGTGAGGGGGAGCAGGACACCCGGCGACGTTACAGCTGATAACACTGGCCTCCTGTTCTGCGTCGTAAGAGCCGCCTGAGAGAGCGAATAGTGTCACAGTGACTGGGATACCAGTCTTGTTTTGTGTATAAATGTCCCTGTGGTTCGAGCGGGCGGTGGCTCGGCCAGGTGGATCGATGAGTTGAATGTCTCGTGCAATAGAGTTTCATACAATATTACTAGAGGGCACACTGGCACCAGTGTCAACGCGAAAAGCGAGGCGGCGATCACGCCTCGACTGGAATGATTACGTCGGATTGCTTTGTAACGAAACAGACCTATGGCTGCGCAAATTGAGCTTATTGAGACCAAAAGTCTATTGCCCGCTATATTGCCCGCTGTTTAGAAAATTATATGGCGAATAAGAAAGTTAGCGACTAAAATCTTGTTTTGTACGAAATAAAATGGCGCGTTTAAATAAAAAGCAGACGCGGAGTCGGGGAGGTTTGCGTAATAGGTTTACCATGGGCCACCAACTACTCCGGGACGCGGGTTTCTTTAAAAACTGCTTTGTAAAAGTTTCCACGCTTCTAGTTTTTATAACTAATAAAAGTACTGTGGCCCTAAAAAAGCAACAGATTGGCTTTGAAGAAGTTATTCTAGCCAGAATACTGACATTAATCACGTTGTGTTCCTAATATCCGCCGGTACTGCTTGTTAGGAGCGAGCGTTCGCACGCAAAGTCTGGCTGTCCCAAGTGGTTAGCAAAGCGTCGTCCCGTTTTGAAAATTCATTGCTCTTCCGAATAAGCAGCGCTGAAACTCCGAATTTTGCTGCAGATTTTTCCGGTCATTTGTGTTTTCGTGATCGCTGTGCCGGCAATTACTTCAAAACCCACCCGATTCACAACTATAGTTACAAAACGTTTCTACTGAGGGCGGAGTCAGTGTGCGTGCGGCATTCAGTTCAAGGAGAAACGTATTTGTGAGCGCTTCTTCCAATATAGGCAAATGCGCTCATGCAAGTCCAAAACAAAGACGAAACTGGCTGCATGATCCAATCCAATATAACTTCCGCAAGTCATCAAGCGCCAATCCGAATTCAGAACTACACATAACGTCCGGCGCAGCTGACGATGGCAACGCCAGATTCCTCTGGAGGTGTTATTGTATGAAACTGTTTCCCGCCACGTCTTGTACTTCTGGACACATTCGCTACTGCTCACCGGGCTGAAAACTCAGAAACTATGCCAATCGAAACAGCATTCCAAAATTTCACACGCAAATACATTTTCAACAAGGAATGCAACGCTGGCGTTCCGGACCATGTGGACAATGCCTGTTTTCCGCCAAAAGGCTTTAACAGGCTTTACAGCTCACCGCATCAGAGAGTGTGAACCATACTTGGGCCTGTGGGTCCTTTGCAAAGATTTATATTTCTCCCTTGAGAAGCTCTGCAGTTTTTAAACTAACATTGTAACTTATATGGGCAGCTTTTTTAGTTTATGTCTGCGAAGACGAACGCTAGGTGTACCTCCTACTGGGGGTTTCTTTTGTAAACAACCTTTAGGCAACGATTCCGGCGTGCATATCATGGTTGCTCCAGTATCAACTTGTTTAGCCTGTCTCTTTTAATAAAACAACTTCACTACATCAGTTATATCTTCGAATGTAGATTTACACTTACCTGAGGCACATTTGGAATCACTTTTAAGTTTGCACAAAAGCTCATTCGGTTGCCCATTTATGACACACTTGCGCAAACAGCGCCATTGAAAATGCAGAAAAACGACCACTCTTCCATTTTACAAAAGCCTCCCGAACTTTTCTTCGACCGGTTGTCCACACCAAAAGAAGCATTATTCTGGTTTCTTCGGTATTCTGGGGTGGCCACACGCGTACCACGCACCACTGCCAGCTCACAACTGGATCGCATATTTTTCAGCGTTAGCTTAGCTTTGTACGAATCTTCCGGACCTCTAATCTTCGTATATAAATTATGTATGTATGTATGTATGTATGTATGTATGTATGTATGTATGTATGTATGTATGTATGTATGTATGTATGTATGTATGTATGTATGTATGTATGTATGTATGTATGTATGTATGTATGTATGTATGTATGTATGTATATCCTACGATTCTGCCATCCGACCATATGTTGACGGAATTCTTCGACGAAAAGCTTATATAGACACAACTTCTCCTAACCCCTGAATGTAGCCACACACTTCAAACTTGTAAACTTCGTTCAGCAAAAATAACGTTTTAGGTATATTTACGCTAAAACATGAATGCATAATTAGTATTTGCAATGTTCTTTAAAATAATTTGTGTCACTTGTTTATTTTTTGCGACTGCAAATAAAAATGGGCATTGAAAACAATGTTCCGACCCAAAAATACAAAAAGTGCTACCGCGAGTCCCTACACGATGTGGAGTTATTCCAAGAACTCAAGAAGTACCGAAAGGTTCCAGTAGATGGTACGCGACCACTTCAACGCTTGAAGACTGAACTGACATGACCAACCTTCACCGTGTTTATCTTGGGAGGAGCAAGACGGGAGAGCAAGCGCGCGAAATGTGCTGGCGTAGAGAGAAGAGGCATTTACGTGGCGAAGACGGCAGAAGGCTATCGTCTTTCCATGACAACAGCAGCTAAGTGAGCTGATACGCGGCCCTATCGTTTTGCTTTCTGCACTTCTCTGCTGTTTTTTTTCCTCACTAGGTTCTTCGAAAACCAGATACCTGCACCGATTACGTGCTGCTACTTTCGACGCGCTGACAACCTAATCTCGCAGCAATGTCTCAAATAGCCGTGAGTGCTGTTGCGTGATAAAACAGAGTAACTTTACCCCGTCAGCTATTTTCTCGCTGAGGACAGGAAGCTTACAGGAGATTTCAGAACAGCGCTAATGAATAAAACCTGGTATCGTAGACATTTACCCAATGGAGAGAAACGTTGGGCCTGTGTTTCCTCTCAATCCTTTCTATGCTTTTTTTAAACAATTCCGGTGCCTCGCCTCAAAGATTTATTCTCTGGGGATCAGGTTCACGTTGTCGCAAGCGCTTGAAACTTTATCTCGGTTGCTGCTGAAATGCAGGACGCAATTAAAAACACTATATTGCATGGTGTCCGGATTCTTAAATTTAGTCCCTTCACTTTTGAGCAGTAAAATAAAAATGCACCCCTTGTTACCAAACTTGTGCTAAAGTTTGCAACTACCGCGGGTCACGTTTCCAGATGGAGTCGTCTGGCATAGCCTACACAGAAAATTACGTGTCTTTCACAATAATGTGACCTTACACAAAATTACAAACAGACCAGATAATAAAGAAACTGTTTGATTTGCACATACAACGTTTACGTGGTGCTATGAGTGGCATGTTTACGCAATAACAAGCTGCCTTATGCTGCACGCAGTTGGAAGACAGCGATTCGGACATTTTTGGTACACGCGAGCCAAAGTGGCGGCACCGGTGCGCTAACTCATTCCAGTACATCTAAGCTTCAAGAGAGCCATGGCTTTGAACACAAGCGCAGTGTAGTATTTCCCAGGAATAAACTGCCTTCAGTGAATGCATAATTTTCCATTTATGGGATCACACTGCCCCCAAAAGTAAAAGCTTCTTGTTAAAGCAGAAAACGAAGCAACACCTTTTTGCGATATTAAAAATACTTGTCAGCCAAATTGGCCGCTAAACCGACGCATTATGGTCTAAGAAGTATTACTTGGGTAACGCCTTACCTCGCTCTCAGAGAGCATAATGTTTGGTTTCGAGGAACTGTCAAGTCGAAACGTGAGGAACACGAGAAATCCTTGTTACACTATTTGTCACATTACGGAGCAGATGATTAACGGAGTCTGTCACGTTTTGTGGCACGTCTCGACCAGCTCAGAAGAATGGACACGGGAGGAGTGTTGGCACGCTTACAACAGAACACATTTATTATGCACAACTACAACCCCTAAGCAAAATAAACAACAAAGCAAACAAAGAACTCAACCAAAGCAATTCCTAAATACTCATCGGTAACAAAAACCCTGAAAACCACACAACCCAGGCAGCACAAAACCAAACCAAAAGTCGCTACACTGAAGTCCCTAATAAAGCAAACCGTCCTAGTTCCAGTCTATACAACCTACATGTTAACAATCCTAGCAACAATAGTCATATGATACCAAGTCCCTAGAGGACGGGCTTACCGCTGCCTTCGGCGCTGACGTGGCGTACCCGTAGCGTGGCCGTGACACGCTGGTAGTCGTAGTGTTCCGCTGCCACGGTGCCGGTGGTGGTGGTACCGAGGTAGTTGTGAGCGGTAGTCACCCGCTGGACCGCTTTTCAGCTACTCCTCGTGGTCGCCCTCGTACCAGGAAGCAGCACCTGGCCTCGGGGCTGTCGCCATGGTCGCAGGTAGCACCGGGGTGCTCTGGGAACGTCGCCGCGTGGGGACCGCCAAGGTGTTAGTTGGCGGTGCGTGCTCCCTGTACGCAGGCGCCCGACCGCCGCCGCTGGGGCCACCAAAGCGCAGGTTGGTTGTACGACGCGGAAGTGGGAGCCGATGCCACGTCGGTCCACTCCGGCCCAGGCTGACGTGGCTCTGGTCGATGGCGTGGCCTCGCACCCCCGGCTTTTTCCTCGGACTCGTGCCACCTGACCTTTCTGCTGTGGCGTTCTTCTGATCTCTCCCTCTCCCGGCCAGTACCCCGAGATTAAATAGCCTTTGCCCGGCCGTCGCGCACTCTTGCATTCGCTGTGCCCGTGTCAACCGCACGGGTCACCACCACATTGGTTATTTCTCCACGTGCCTAAATCGCGTCACCTCGTCATTCGTCCGCCCTCTTCGCGGAAAATTTGCATTCTCTTTCTTCGTCTTCATCTTCGTCGGCCTCTGGCTCCGCCATGACACGGCATCTTTATTCCCACGTGGGGATTGCCCCCTTAATCATGACAGAGTCATCATCATAATCATCACCACCAGCCCGTCTATGCTCACTACAGGGCAAAGGCCTCTCCAATTATTCTCCATTATGCCGGTCCTGTGCTAACCGAGACCAATTTATCCCCGCAATGTTCTTGATATCATCTGCGAATCTAACTTTCTGCCGCCCCTGCCGCGCTTGCCTTCTCTAGTATTCCAGTCGGCAACCCTTAAACCCTTAATGACCAACAGTTATCTTGCCTTCGCATTGCATGTCCGGCCCACGCCCACTTCTTCATAATTTCTGATAATATGTCGTTAACACCGTCTCTTCCCTTACCCGCTCCGCTCACTTCTTGTCCCTAATGTCACACCTATCATCTTACCTTCCATTGCTCGCTGAGTCATCCTTAATTTATGTTGAGCCCTCTCAGTGAGCCTCCAAGTTTCTGCCCCGTAGGTAAGTGCTGGTAAGATGCAGCTGTCATACTCATTCTTCTTCAAGGACAATGGTAGGCTGCCTTTCATTATCTGCCACTACGCCTCAATGGAGGGGAATGCACTCCACCCCATTCTCATCCTTCCAATTATCTCCGCCTCATGGTTAGGATCCGGTTGTCACAACTTGGCCTAAGTAGATATATTCGCGTACCATTTCCACTGCCTCGCCACCTATCTCAAACCGCTGTGTTCTCCGGAAGTTATTGAATATTACTTAAGTTTTCTGCGTATCTTTTATTGCAGGCGCACGGTTCTACTCTGTTTGTCCAGTGCGGCAAGCAACTTTGCAATTCGTCCCCCGAGTTACTTAGTAAGGCAACGTCATCAGCATGTCTGAGGTTACTGAGGTATTCTCCGTGAACCCTTACTTCAACCTGTTCCCAATTCAATGTACTGAATACTTCTTGTGCACATGCTGTGAATAACATCGGAAAGATTGTGTATCCTTGTGTGACGCCCTTCTTAACAAGTATGTTACTGCTTTCCTTATGGAGGACGAAGTTAGATGTAGACCCATTGTAGATATCTTCTAGCATTTTTACATAATGGTCGTCTACACCCTGGTTCCTTAGTGCCTGAATGACTGCTGAGGTTTTGACCAAGCCAAATGCTTTCTGATGATCTATGAAGGCTATATACAGGGGTTGAGTACACTCCGCGCCCTTGTATATCACCTGATTGATCGTGTCAAAAATGGTTCATTGTTGAATAGCCTTTACGAAACCCTGCTTGTACTTTGGAATGACTGAAATATAAGGTGGCAGAAATTTTGTTAGCGATTACCTTGGTAAGTACCTTGTGGACGACTGACAGTAAGCTGATCCGCTTGTTTTTTTTTCCTCTCATGAAAACTCGGTGCATTTTATTTGTGGCGTTCCACTTCTAAAAACTGCCGTTTCACATACAAAAGCTTGGATACTCGAATACGACACAAATTTTCAAGAAGCAGCGGTTGTTTGAGGCATACCGAAACATGGTTCTGTAAACTGTATTTGTGGAATATTTGTTCCCAGGAAGTGCAACATACTATCAGTGGTACGCAGTGACCCACTTTGGTGATTTTCGTTTACAGAAGATTATCACAGTCACTTCACTTTCCTCAACTTCATTTTCCACGCAAATCCGCTTGGGTGGTGGTTCAGCCAAGACGCGGATATTATGGCCTCGGCGCTGCAGAAAACCTCTTGTCAGTTTTGTGGCCGTTTCTGATGCACTGCTTAAGTTCATTGTTCGTAAAATCCAAATTGCTGCAGGGTCCATAAAGACGCTAAGGCGTCTTTATTGGCCCATGAAAACCCAATTGCAATCAGGCAGGTGAGTCTCCACTGCATTTTAGCCAAGAACTTTAATGTGCATTATTGCTTCTGTTTAAATCGGTCCGATAAAAAATTACATGCTGCGCATATTACGAGGACAGTCCAAATAATATGAAAGCGTTGGTTACGCTCCCCTGCTACCCCTCGCGATGAGATGTGTAACGGCATGACACATCATTTCATCTAATCTGGGTTATATTCGAAAAGGGAGTAGTCCTAAAAACAGGGATCCCACCTAGACTTACATGGTGTTTTGTATATAAATTTAATTTTGTCAGCTAGATTTCTTGCCTACGTCTTTATGCCGAATTTGTAACTTGTGCGAAAAACGGCTTATGCAAATCAACTCCCACAAATCCTTTCGCATGACGGTCGTGAATAAGCAACCCAGATCAATTTTCTTATACGCAGTAATAACAATGTAATTAAGCATTCTACAAAGCTGAAATACTTTGGCGTAACACTCGCCAGCAACCTTAACTAGAATGAACATGTCGAAAACACTTGCATGTGAGCATCTTCGACAGAACTCGACCTGGTTAGGTTAAACTTGAGGAACAGGCAAATGCACCAACCAAGGGCGTGTACTGAAAGCGGTCCCAACGTTTGGGAGCCTGCTGGGCTCCTTCATCAGGGTTGAATGTGTAAGACAAAAAGCAGCAGCTATATAAGGTGTCTTTTTTCGTTTCTTTTTAAAGACGATAGTCTTTCTTGGGCTACTTAAACCCAGAAATTTTGGCCTGTCTGTATGTTTGTCTGTCTGTGACTTTATTCAGCCACCCGGCCAAAGTAATATTGATATTGCGGAGTAGTCTTGTATACTCACAGCCACATGTAAACGTCTAAGCCCGGTTTACGTGTTCATACTTGTCAACTTTGTTCAACAAGTACAAGACATTACGCAAATATAAGACAGGAAATTAGTACACAAGGGATATTTACAGTGTTCATTTATTAAAATTTAATGATACTTGGTTTTTTGATAGCAAATGATATTCTACATCTACTGCAGAAAACTGCCGCCTCCTGGCGGCATATGAAAAATCACGCGGCAGCAGCAACGAAAGGTTCCACTAGCTAGCTTCCACGTTCTGCTTGGAACGCCCGTGGAGCACGGCCACGCGGCTCTATAAACATTCTAGTCGGCAGCCTCCATTCAGGCGCATCTCCGCCGTACTGCAGCGGTGGCATCGAGGAACCCGGCCTGTAGCAGTGGAACGCCGTAAATTCAAATCGCCTTGCGCAAACCTTTAGTGTGTTTACCTTGGAATGAGCGCTACGGTACCGGAACAGCATGAGAGGTGAGCCGGAAAGCAAAGGGGTGCATTTCCTTGGCAAATTTCTACAAAGACTATCGTCTTTTGACGACATTTTCAACAAAAGGAGCAGATACGCGGCCAATTTTTTTGTTTTTCTCGCATCTTGCCCTTGCGCGTCGGAGGCCATGAGGGTAGATGAGGGGAAGAGCTCCTAAGGATCGGTTCAGGCCCCCTCAGTTGCCTTATACGTGACAGGACTGAAGCAGTATTCTTTCTGAGTAATTGGTTTCAGTGTCAATCACCTGCACGCCATCCAAGTCAATCCTGTGTTCAGCCTTTCACAGTGTTCGGCCAGTGCACTGCGCTGAGTCTCCGACTTGCGAAAGTCGTTTTTTCTGTCGTCGGAAGTGTTCTGGGATGTTCCTAGTCTCGCCAGAGTAACTACAGGGGCATTGTGCGCAAGCAATCCTGCAGACGACAGCTTGGGCTTTTCATTTTGGCGGACGCTCTTTTGGTGCGCCATCAGCCATCCAACCGTTGACACCATTGACACCGGCGTTGACACCGCGTTGACGCCGGCTTGTGGGCGACGGAAAGTCTGAGTCAGAGTCAGAGTGTGGGAGAGTCAGTTCAGTTCATTCAGTTATCTAGAATGAGAGCGGATGCTCGTATCGAGGAATATGTTTGTAGGCTTTGTTTCAACAGACCATGGGGTTGGCACGCCCTTTGAATGTTTTTTACCTAGCTGTGTCACTTATTGCATTCGTTTTCCCTGCCATATTTCCACCTTATACGTTAAGCAGTTTTTACGAAAAAGGTACTTGTCTGTGAATTCAAATTTGGCGTCTGTGCATAAATGCATGAGTTAGTCACCATCCTTGTTTTCAGAAGGTGTAAGGCTGCTATTGGGCTGTCTGCCGTACGTAAATGAATTTCCTGCATAATAAGCGGCGGACGTACTTGGACAGTTTAATCACCCTGCAACAAAAGTTGAATGTACCCTTAGATGTAAATATAAAATAAATGTTTCAGCTTTTACTGAGTTTATTATTTATCATTGTATTAGGAGAAGCCCAGAGTATCACCTTCACCATTTGTACCTTGATTAGGCGTACGAGCGGTATCGCCACAAAATCTTTTGTTTACGACAAAACCATATTAAAAGCTCCACAGCCATTAGGGCGAGATATTCTTCTTTAACAAAACCCACAATGTCGTATCCTATTAGCTTCAAACATCGTCCTCCGCAGACTTGTCATCACCGCAGACTTTGTTGAATGTCATCAAGCTATAAGCCGACAGATATCCTTCAACCATTTACTCAATTTCATCTTCCTGAATAGGAATTTTGTTTGGAGGAAAAGCGGCAATGCTCGTATCGGCTCGATTGTGTGGCTATAAAACCCTTTGGATTGAAAACAATACTACTTGTCACAGCAGGGGAGAGTGTAAGGCACACCCGTACTAGTTGACCTCCTAGCATCTCCCAGGCTATTCGACCAAGCATCGCATTCAATGCCTCACCCCGCTAAACTATTATTATTCCTGCGGAGTGCTTCTATAGCATTTATTTGTAGCAGGCGACGTTTTTTGGGGCCTTTAGCCAATGTCAGCATATCCGCAAGAATTCAACGACCTCCCAAAGGTGTATCCAGAAGCCTTGAGGGCAGCGAGGCAGTTAAGCCCGACCTCAATCACCTGGTGTATTCATGCTAGCAGTTCCGGAGATAGCAAAACTCTAATTTCACAAGACACAACTCCCGCTGAGGTTTTCCGAAGTTGCACCAAACTTTGTTTGTAGAAATCGGCCCCCTCACGGTTAAAAAACAACGTGAGTTGTCTACCTTTGTGCTGGCTCTGACGAGCATTCGAAATGAAGTCTCGTAGCTTTGTTTCCAAAAACATTCTCCCCCTCGGCACACTCACCACACGTGTTTAGAACAAAAGCTCTGGCTCTCATTTTTATTCTTGTGAAGCTTTCAGATATATTAAAAATTATTTATTTATACCAATTATTTATTCAGTCGTAATTTTGTTTATTCGTTCGAATACAAGCGAAGATTCACTGTAAAACTTAACCCACACTATTTACAATGAAGTGGTTAGGCCACCGATCACATTTATCGCAGCAAACTTCGCATAAAGTCTTGTCCTATTCTCCAACGGACACTAGGCTACCAAGCTTCTTTCTTCTCTTCTATAAGCAGCCACCCCTGTCCCTTTCCTTTTTGCATACCTCTTGGCATAACTCCCGATGCTGGAAGCGTCACCCCACCGCTGAGAAATATACTTACTGTGATCGCACAACTTCAAACGTACCATGTGGAGAGTGTCTGCAGTCGAGATAACATGGGAATGGAAGGATGAAACTCTTGAGATTTCATAATTAACATGTGCGCCTTCACGGAGAACGCAGTAAGGCTCGGTATACACAGTCTAACTCTCAAGTTTGTGCAATAAGCTGGACACGCTATCCTGGAGCGAAGTGCGCTGTGTGATTCCGACTTCCGTAGAGTGTGTTGTGAGTGGATTGGGAGGGAGAGTACCGGGCGCGAGCTTTCTGCCTCGCATTATAAGCGCACGCATTGCCATTTTGGCAGCACGCTGTTCGCGGAGACCGGGGGCTGCAGGAGCGGAAAATAAGATGTTTAATGAAATGTGTGGGCTCGCGGCAGTAGAGAAAAGAGGAGGGGAATATCTAGCAGTGAAGTATAAGCAAAAGTCACTCTTGACGCTGCGTGGTCCCAGTCTCGACGACAGGCAGAATTTTATGAGGTAAGCATGTCGGTTAGTCTGCGATGGAGGCGTTCGTAAGTCCATTTGTTGGCGGATTGTAAGCTGTTTTTAGCTTCGGCTGGGTAAGAAAAAAGTCTGAGTATGCTTTCAACGCCTTATACAGAAGGTAATGCCCATGGTCAGTAAATATATATCTTGGCTCTTCGTGCGGCAGAATAAGGTAGTAAAGCAGAAAATCTGCCCCATCTGTATCGCAGCTTGTCGGTAGTGCACGCGTGATCGCATAGTGCGTACTGTGATACGTAGTGATATCTGTACACTTATTTCCAGACGTGAAGTCGGGAAAAGGAAAAAACCCAACAGGTTCAAGACAGCCCGGAAGAAAGTGGCTGGAGTTGGCCGGGTGCAAGCGTGGTGGATGTCTTTCGCCGCTGGAACTTGTCGCGCGCAGTGACGTAGCAGCGAGCGTAACCGTAGGGGCAAGACCAGAAATATTGGCAGTACACGCGTTCACGAGAACGCGAGAAGCCAAGATGCCCAGCATTTGGCATATCATGAAATTGCCGAAGCAATAGCGAGCGCAGGTGTTGCCGAACGACGAGATAAATGTATTGCCTTCAGGAAAGAGGTTCCTACACCACGGAATGCTATCTCGGAGCACAAAGAGGTGAGTTCGGGCGTCAGGTGAACCGCAGCTGAGTTGATAAATAATGGGGAATAACGCCGCGCCACAACGTGGTTCATCCATGATAACTACTATTAAGAGCGGGGATGTGTAGGGGCTCACAAAGTAAGGGGGTCGTAATCACGCCAGGGAAATGTGTTGCTCTTGACGCCATCCAAACTTGCATCGCTGGGCTGACGGATCGCGCCACAGCCGCAACGGCCGTTTCCAAACGATCTTCATTCACGCGCCATGGGGTAGAGAAGATCAGGTGCGGAAAAGAGAATGTGAAAAATATCACGCCTTCGACTGGTATCCCCGCCGTAGGCTCTAAATGGTTAGTAGGTTTCAGTGGGCTTGCCGGGTAGCGCTCCCCCGTACGCGTTACGGAAACCGCGGACGCCGAAGGGCACGAATGTCAGCGCTCAATCGCCCATGAACGACAACAGCCTCGCTGTTTAGTCAGATTTCACTTGCGCAAAACTGGCTTGAATTTTTTTGCAATGATTGCAGCATTTATATATTGGAACACTGTAGAATAAACTTGGTAAAAAATAACGCCGGCACCAATTTATTTCATCCCATGGCAAATGAACACACCAAAGTGGTATTCTGTTTTGAAAGAAAAAAATTAGCAGTGGCTTAGCTCGGGTATGCCAGGATATACGTAGCGTGAGCTATGGCTCAGCTAGTTTTTGTACGTTTTCTAGTTATTAGCTTGATTATCATGCTGACTGCTGCTAAAACGATTTCCAATCCAATACAATTTAATCCAGTCCACTCCAGTCCAGTTCGGTTCAGTTCAGTTCAGTTAAGTGCAGTCCAATCCAATGCAGTTCCGTCCAATACAATGCAGTCTGGTCCAGTCCAGTCCAGCCCAGTCACTTCTCCTCGCGCATGCGCAGCACAGCTCTCCAGAAGCCACGCGGAATGGCTATCAAGCGGCTCTTGCGCAGCCTCAGATTTGGCCACTGCGCAATCGAGTCACACGGCTGGGCACATGCCGGCGCCAGTGCTTCTGCCGTGGCTGTGGCTCACTCCTTTGGAAGGCGCAGACCGATGACTGTGCAGACCGAATTCTCGGTACCATTTCGGCTGGTGTACCCGTCAATTTTCCCGCCATTTTTTTGCGGGGCTACCATGATCGCCAATTTTTTTTCACGGGGTACCATGCTTGCCAGACCAGGACTGCCCTCTGTTGATTAGCTCGCATCATTCGTTCCCGCCATTTTTCCCGCCCATTTTCCCGACATTTTTTTGCGTGGCATTTATTGTTTCTCAGCTCAACCTTGCAAGCAGCTGGGCCAATGTGCGAGGCAGCAAATGCCCCCTCACAATGTAGTAATACTTCAACTGTAGCCCTTCCCCACAACAGTTGGAATGCTTAAGCATGTAAACAACTGCAGCAATATAATTTATTTAGGTGTGCACACTGAGTGCCCATTAAGTTGTATATTATCAACAATTGAGACAAGAACTTGTTCAAAAAAAGAGGCAAGTATATTCAGTGTGTACTCTCTTCAACCGCGATGTTCGCGATGTCGTTACTTTTGCTGCCTGCCCTGAAATGTGTCCTTCACTCGGCCCCTTCCCCTAAGTCGATGACATTCGTCCAAATATTATCGGTCCTTGGAAAAGTTGCAACAGATACTTATAGAACCGCAACTTCTTAACGAATACGTGAAGGAACGAATAAAACGTCTGAAAAAAAAGGATATTGCTGATATATGGGCAAATAACGGCCTGCTTTCATGTCCTATTCTATACAGAGAAATTTCCGCCTGCAGCTCGCAAAGCCTACGTTCACAAATTAGCCTGCCGATAAAGCAATACTGTGCCCAATTAGGGTGAGTACATGAATAATATACTCGATGAAGCCTCTTGTTTCGCTGTGGAAACTAACATTCTTAGAATTCTCACTTAGGTCGGAATGTCTCTTTTTTACAATGGTATGGTATTGACAGGACTTCCGGCCGCTTCTGCGCAATTTTACCTTTGTAAAATTCCCCCGCCTCTCCACAGAGACGTGCGGCACAAGAACGACTCAGGTCAGCCTTCCCTACAGCGATATTTGTGAAACAAGTACAGGCCTTACAAGTGTCTGGATTTCGTAAGGTACACCGGCAAGTAAATGAGGGACTCGATATTCATGGCAGCGGAACCAAACATATTTGTAAGAATTTTTCCCACCGCCCGTACAAGAAAATTTGTCTTCGTAGTCGTGGACGTGGAGGCAGCGGTGGATCCTCGACAGCGAAGCGGTCGATAATAGGCGCTTCCGATTTTTCAAGTTCTAAGAGGTGTTTTGTGTTTGAGGGCACGCGGGGAAGAAACGTACGGTTAAAAAAACCCGCCCGCATCTTCCCACGGGGGGAACTCGAGTAAATGCGTCGCAGAGTGGTGGGGGTATCGCGTGAATGTTGCTTAATTGGGTATGGTTTCGGAATGCTTAATTGTTATTTCGTCTTTATTATTCTTATTTATTGAATGAAGGAGAAGCGAAGGCAAGGAGTGTAAAGTTAAAGTCTGTCTTTATTGCTTGGTGCCGTCGTTGTATTGGACGGAGAGGATGACTGCTTTGTGGTCGCTAAAGTGCACTGTCAAGGGGTCTTTGAGGAGCGGTGGTGCGATTGCGTAACTGGTGAAGACGTTGCTTCCATCGCATATACTCGAGTCAAGCAAAGCGTCAAGTCAAGCGAAAGCCAAGCAAAGACGCCCTTGACTGAATTCCGAACGCGCGCTCCGCCGCTTATATACACACCGCCCGCGTTCGAGGGAGAGGAGTACGGTGGAGAGACGTGCATGCGCACACTTCCGTACACAAGCGCGCGAACTTTCAACGCACCCACCACGCCGTTATCACGTGTACACGCCCTGCCGCCGTTACTGTTGAGTGCGACGCAGCGCACGGGTAGCTACGACGAATGCGCGCACAGACACGCTCCCCCCGCAACGCCGCAGCTGTTGTTGAGAGCGACGGAGCGCACGGGGTACACGCGCTCCTCCCGCACCGCCGCACCTGTTGTTGAGAGCGAGGAGGGTACGGGGGAGAGACGCGCACCTGCGCCTCGACGCGACGCGCATGCGCAGTGAGCGTGTGGACTGCGCCGACGCCGAAGCGCGACATCGTGCGACTAAGAAATGCCCCGCATTTAAAACGTGTATTCTTGGGCTGCTACAAATATTGATTCCTTGGTACCGTCGCCAGGATAGCCGAGCTAAGACAAGCGCTGGTGATGTGTGTGAGTATTTGTTTCCGCATATGACTCAATGGGGCCTCGAGGAATCGCGACTTCTACATTACACCTTCACTTGAATGCAGACGCTTGAGCTGTACAACAAGTTGAGGTTTTCGGACTTTGTGTCTTTTTCGGCGAGTCTGGGATTGTGAAGAACACTTCCGAAAAATGGCTCCAAAACCTTTATTCTACAGTTTTTGTCATATAGGTAAACATAAATTCGAATATATAGACCTGAATTATAATTAAACGCTCCTGAAATACTTTGCTTTGCGTGGTTTAGGAACTACTCCAAGAAATGGAGGAATTTAACTAATTCAGGCATGTTGTCCGCGCAGGTTCCAGCAACGACTAGGAAATTTGCTACAGAGTAAGCATGGGCTTGCTGGCTTACCCTGAATTCGAGTTCCAAATCAGGCATAGAATTACTATTGCACAAAGAAGATTCGGACACAAATCACGGAGTATGCCCAAGAGATGGGCAGATGAGATCAAGAAGTTTGCGGTGATAAGTCGGTCGCAGTCAGCACAGGACCGCGATAATTGGAGATCCATGGGAGTGGCCTTTACCCTGCAGTGGGCTTAGAGAGGCTGATAATAAAATGGACACCATCTTCCCGTAGGCGAACCCTGAGTAGTATGCGAAGCAGCCATGGGGTCGATTTAAGTGCCCATTAGTTCGCAGTTCGTCGTTTCCGTTAGGTTGAGGTACGTAGCTACCGTTATATTTACCATTTGGTTTCCATGGTAATTACCACACTTTTCACTTAACGGAACTAGAAATGGGAAATTGCGTTTACCCCATGGCTGTTTCGCATACTACTCAGGGTTCCCCTACGGGAAGATGGTGTAATTTTATTGGAGGGGGTAGAGAGTGTTAGAGTTGAGAGGCATTAGAGAGAGAGAGAGAGAGAGAGAGAGAGAGAGAGAGAGGGGGAGACGTTGTACGTGGTATGAGGTTGTCTTTATTTAGGCATTATCATCATCATGTTCAACGTAGGTGATGTCGAGCTGTGGTAGGCCTTCCGCTTTGATTATGACTGCCTTATGGTCTGTGAATTGTACGGTATCCCAAAGTTAGCTTTGACCCATGCAACGCAAAGCCCTTTCTAAGAAATATATCACCACGCATCGCGTTGGTAAAATCACCTTCTTTATGAGAAAGCAGCAATAATTGATAAAGTGATGTTGGTGACATTTTTGCAAACAATCATGTGCACTTGCTAGCCACCCAATGCAGGTATCTCCCTTAGTGCACCTCGGTTGCATGTTTTTTGTTGAAACCTGACTTCAGCTCTGAAGTTCTTATGTGGCTAAGGATATAATATTCATGCAAACATATTTAAATCTGTACCTTGCATGGTGCCGCACTTTACACCTATTTGTCTTTCCGCAATAATGAAACGAAGCGTAAAAAAAGCAGCTTTGTTGTAGAAACAGTTCACACTATCGTCAGTATAGGACAGGTTACTTTTGGTGTTTGAGCGAAACCTCTACTGCGACACGTCTCGCAAAAATGCCTCGCAATACCCTCAAGACGCCTCAACGCAAGGGTGGTGGTTACGATATCACACCCCGTGATTCGCCACGAGGAGGCATTGCAGGTATGATCGCTGGGAGCCTCACAAATGTGTTACCACGTGACCAGGCTACGCTAGAAGGTTACTTCGCCAACGCTTTGTCGCCCAGTTTCGAATTGGATCGCGCACCACCTGCGACGTTTCTGCGTGCTTCAGGTTAAGCGACAGGCTGAATTGAATTATCCTGTGAGTATAGTTACATGGCAGGCCGCGCATCTCTACCAAAGAGTAGATTTCATAAACCACAGTGTGGGTAGTCCTCGCAAAACCAAGCCAAAGAAACGCTTCACACGTGAGCCCTAGGTTTACAAACTGGGTCATTTTAGCTGCTGAAGCATCACCTTAGTTTTGGGACACGAGTCATAATTACTGTTGCACTTACTTAATGTGAGTCACATAGCTTTCCCTGTGATTGGTTGTTTCTAATAGGTTCATTGTGAAAGGTTCGTGAAGTGTTTATCGAACGATTGGGCACAAATCTATGATTTTTATATTTAGTGGCGCAATATAGAGAACCCAGGATGTGGTGGGACTATTTGGTCAAGTCATATGTGCCCTAAATAAAAAGATGTTTATATTTCGCCTGCGGCTTGACCTTGCCTTTCAAGCAATAAGTGCCAGTGGGAGCTAATGTCATGAGCGTCGCGTTAAACCCGGCACCCATGCAGGAAGCATAGTTTCGTCTTTTGCGTGAAAAACGAGGACCAGGTCCAGAGGATGGATCACTGCATGATACAAGATGCTTCCCTATGTTATTCAGTGAGGCTGCCTTAGTCCTATTGCCTCTATGCTTATTTGAGAAAAGCTCCAGCGCTGGAGATTCCTGGTACCGCAATGCGAGTCAGCGTACACATACATAATATGCGCATATTGGATGCACGGCACAAGCGCCCTGTTCCTCGGGCAAAGAAGATCGTAAGCCACAGCCAGCCAGGAAGAGCTTCCGGCCCAAGACAGCTCAGCAAATAAGCAAACACAAACATGTTTTTCTGGTGACACCAATCTACCACGAATGTTCTGCACATGCTTCCGGATTGGAACACAATACCGATTTAATCAGAGCTAACGAAAACACGAAGCCATTAGGATCTTCAGCTAGAGAAAACAGGAAGTGACAGTGCGATACGTCTAGAAAACGTTAAGAGGCGGCCACACCAAATGAACCCGCGGTACAAAGCAGTGTCGCTGGAAGAATCTCTTGTTATTATAGGTTGCGGATTGTTGCGGCAGGCATCTCTTCAAAAAGAATCACTTGTTTATAACGCAGTTCTCGGAAAGAACCAGAAAAACAGCTTTACTCCTACGTTGTGAACAGCTTCGGCTGCTTTTTTTTGCGTTGTGTAGCACTTGAAGCATACTGGAGGATTCGGTTAAACAGGCTCCAGTTTGGGCCTACGGAAAGGTACAGCAAACCAACAAGCCGGTAATTGGGGCAGCTCCATCCCAGATTGCGTAACGGTCGCAAGGCCTCCCGATCTTTCTCTCACTTCTCTATAGATATATCCCGACATTTTCTTTGGCGATAGCGCAGGGCTGAGATGATTGCGCTTCATTTGCCAAAAAACAGTTGCCTTAGTTGCTACTGCTTTTCGCAACGACAGTGCAGCGCTTATTCTTGCTCCGTGGTGCAACGACAGTGCTACTACCCAGGAAGCCACTGTCTGTTTAGTGGTAGCTAGTTACGCGAAATCTCTTGTTTGACGATACTTTTACTGGACTGTTTGTCGGTCTAGTAGTTACACCTGTGGAAATTCTGAAGGGGTCCGGATGAAGTACTGATCGCTACCCCTTAAGTCTACTTAAGGCTATTTTAAGACTAAATGATGCCCTCAACCTGATAAGCTAACATTCAGCTTGAGACTGTCTTTTGCGGTAACTACTTGCAGAAAGCGGACAAGGGGACTTTCAATGGAAGGTGGAAATCCTTTTCGTAGGTGCATAAATGGGTACTGTGCGTGTTTTAAAAATGCGAGTAGCGTTCCTTAGTTGTAAATGAGAACGACAGCTCAATGGAGGAAGCTCCCAAGAGTGTAATCGGTGTTATTTCTTAGCTACGCTTCGTTGCAGGCTCAATTTCGGACTTGAGAAGCTTCACAACATGAGTTATTATTGCACTTGCTAAAAATGGTCTTACAGGTCTCTAAAATAGGTATGGTAATTATAGCGAGAATGTAATGGCAAAATTGGCCACGCAGCCCACTAATTCTCAACATGTTTACTAAAGCAAACATTACCACATCTCCTTGGTGGCGTGTGTCGCATGGAAAACGCACTGCAGCAAAGCCAACTCTATTCGACAATAAAGATTGATCGTGAGTGAAATGAAAGAAAACAAAAACACTTGCGTGGGAGGTATCGCACCCTTGGTTCCTCGTGTTTGCATGCCGACGTTAATCCGATTGGGCAATTCCGGCACTGTCGACGCAAGGTTGAATAGCCGTGGAGTGCTTGTACTTTCAACACTATGCAGAAAAATTAGGCAGCCCTTCATCTAACGACGACGATATTTAAAAGCGAGTTTTCTTAGTGGGAAATCTAATGGCGAAGGGTCAACTTCAAAGGCGCTGTGTTTAAAAGTACGAACGGAGCGGGAATCAAAGTAAAGCTCATAGATTGGAAGTCCAAAGCATCGGCGAGTCAACGCCCAAACTCAGACGACAAACAGAGAATCCCACACCGGGGTGAACCGCGTTCAATCATCGTTGTCATTTGACGATAGTGTGCATATTTTTTTAAAAAAGGCTTCTTATGTATACATGTAACTATCTTGACCGAAGTGCCAAGTATACTTAGTCTCTCAGTAAACTCGGCTCTTTTCGTGTTAGTGTACTAAAACTGTGTTGCCGCAATAATCTTCAGCATTTAAAATCATGTTAAGTTGTATGCTTCCCCTGTTAGTTTTTTGGTGCCTCGTCCCGATTGTACATTTATCGTACAGAGGACTGCAGCCACAATTTTCGCAGCGTACCACCAGCTACCCACCTGAATTTTTATTTTGTTCCATTCCTTAAGCCGGTTGCTAAGGCATCACCCTGTATGACCTACGCATATTTTTTTCATAAAACAATGAAAAGCTGTAAACCACGTCAGATCCACAAAACAATTTGTGTGCTATTTCTTGCAAGCAGGCTTCTCGGATACGTTGAAAGTTTTTGCTCTACACAGGTTCTTAAAGTTCGGTTTGTTCCAAACTCAGGACCTTTACATTCGCCCGGGAAAGTATCTTAAAATCGTTAGAGAGATTGTGTACCTCTGGTGTAGACGTTAGCTTTTACCGCTCAATGCCTGTGGCGGTGTTTGCACCAACTTTTACATTTAAGGAACTGTTTTCACCACTGACTGCCCGTCTAAACCACTTGTTAGTGTCGGTCGGGAAGCTCTTCTTACGAAGGGAAATCTGGCGGGAAAGCCACCGTTGAAGCAGCACCTGCTAAAGGCCATTACGTAGCGCTTACACTTATATGGTGGGTACATAAAGCTGTCCCAGAATTAAAAGAGATATTTGATGAGACAGGTGCTCATTAAACTTAAAAATTGCCGTTTCGGCACCAAGAAGCAGAAAAGAGTGCCCAGGAAATGAAAAACACAAACTCAAAACCAAGCGTGGCATCTACGAAAGCGCAGAAATCATCTCCTGGAATGCGCAGAAAGCTTAGTCCGAAAGCCATACTCTCGGAAACCAGGTATAGGTAAAATTGGGCGATGCCTCTATGACCGGTTCCGGGACCAAGGCTACACACATAATCAGGCAGGTGGATGGCAATACTCGGCTTCAAATGTAGCGGTCTTGTGTGCCATAAATGAAACCAAGTGAAAGTGTAACCAAGAGGGAAAACCGATTCGAGTCAAAACATTCGAGTTCAAATAATATTATTGAACACGAGTGCTTCAGCCTCTTTTAAAACCATAATCTATGGGAAAGCTTAATTTTCAGGGTCGAACACCAAGTCATTAAGTATGCTTGATACGTGTCTGCAATTTGTAACATATAAAAGGAACCTTTCTCAAAAAAAGAATATTTGAAGTTAGCGCCTTGTGCATGCCCCCTTTCTTTATTCTTGTATTTTGAGCGCTATTTGTTTAACAATGTCGGTCCAACAAGAGAAAACTAAGATTCTCCTTTTGAAATTAGAATAACCAGGACTAAATAATAACAAACTCGATCCCTGCAAACCGGAACCAAAAAAAATGGATAATAACAATCCACTTTTAATGTTACGATTAATTTATCCCCATAAAGAACAATTGAAAATGCGAGATATGGCTGACGTTCAGTGAGTGGTTCCACACTCGAAAAGCTAGTTGTACGAACCCTGGGCAGATCAGTGACACTGCGAACCTCGCATAAGAACCGAGGTGTCATAAACTCACTTGGCTCGGCCATTCATACGACGTGGCCAGAAAGTCTCAGTAGTGCCAGCGTGCAAGTATCTCTGCTTTGGTATAAAGACGGCTGCGTGAAAATTGATATTCCACTGCGTGCTGTATTTCATGAGTACATTGGGAAAAATTGTAAGGGAGACAGATTCAATTTCTGTTTAGCATAATATAAACTTCTATAAAAATGTATGGTGCTGGGGGCAAAACTTATCAAAGAAATTCACCGAAGGCGCGGAAAACCTGTGTTGGACTGTTTTTGTTGTGTACTGCAACGACCGAGCTTTGTTTTTGAGGCCCCACATATTCCATTACACTCCCGCGCTTCAATCTGTACTTTGGGACAACTCAGTTTTTGTTACCTCGGCAATTGTCACTTATTTGGCAGATTTACCAAAACAAAACAATGGGAATCCCAATGTATTCCTCATGATATTTTTCCTAGGTGATCGTTCTCTCTCATCTACAGGGTTTATGGGTGAGAATTGTGCAGTAGAAATATGCTGGAAATGTGCTCTAGTAAAAATTTGCAGCAACAGCAGAGCTGGTGTTCTCTTCTCTCGGCTCCAATATGAAAGAATGCCCCATTGAAAGCAACAGCACTATTGCCGCGCAAGTTATACATTTTGCTCTAACGAATGAGCAGCCAAACGTCTGCGGCGGGAGGCTCCCGCGTCTTTCCCTCCCCTAGGTTGTGAAAGAGCAACCTGCTGATGATGAAGATGATTATGGATGATTGATGGTGTAGCGGGATGATGACGCGTCATTCTACAAAACCCATAAAAAAACTAATATACTCATGTTTTGCACTTCGTGTGATACTAGCGCTGCTCTTAGGGCACGCACAAAAGAATTATTAGGCACAAAATACTTATTTTTTCTGTTGCAGGTGGTCGCTGTCCTAGGCAATATTCCACTCTCTGCTTTTCCTCCACCAGCATTCAAATCGTCTTTTTCGTCGCCTCCAGATCCTTGAAATTAACTCCCTCTGTGCTACCCTTAAATCCCAGGGCTTCTGGAACCGAATTGGAGACGCAAGGGCCCTGCACTGGCCATTGCGCCAAGCATCGGTGGGTCTAAGAAGCGGTTTCTGTGAGGCCGCCGACGGGTGTGGGATCCTGCTTTTACCTCTGCGTTACGCACAACTTAGGGCAAGCGGACGAAGGGGCTCGACCTATAAAAGAACCCCTGTTAAAAAAATTGACGCCCGACGTTGGCATAAGAGGTGCGTACAGCAATTCAAAGCGCTTCTGCGGTGACGGAGGTGCGGTTAACAAGTTTAATTTTCACAAGCAGCCAGCTATGCAATATGGCCAATGTTAATACCAAATAAAGTCGGTGCCTCCAACCAGCCACAGAAAACATGAGGAAACGTTTGGCGAAACAACTATGTTTCTCCCGAAAAAAAAATATTTATACACCAAAGCAACACTTTAACGCTAATGTGTTACGTGTCCGAACGTTCTTGCGATGTTACCGGAAATCTGTGCAGGAAGCAGTATTGAACAAAAGTAACTTAGGTTTATACGGAGGCAAGAGCTACCAACGCTATTACTCTTCATACCTTTCAAAACCCTTCATAGGTCGGCTTATGTCAGCACCCTGTGTCGCTCGCGAGGTAACAATAACCCTAAGATACAGTGTTCATTCAGTGAAAATACGGCCAGAACTGGATAAGTCCGATAAATGCTTATTTCAGATTCGTGAAGCCTTTTTTATCAAACAAATCTTGTTACCTTGTAAGGCACGGAGCAAAATAACACGAATCGGGCTCGGTGCCTCTTGCTTTGCTCCCTGTTTGTGATTCCTTCACTCCAGCATGATTTAATTATGGGAAGCATTCCGTGAACCACGACGATTCAATGACTGCAAGAGTACCGTTCCGCAGTAATCACCATAGAGCAGAGAGAAACGAAGGTGAAGCGGAAACTGCCGTTATATGGTAAAGGCCCATTTGTACGAACGTACCCGTGAATGAAATTAGGGTATTTTTTCTATCGCCTATCACAAACCTAGAGCGTAGGTGTCTCACGTAATTTGTTCGCTGCATTTAGCTAATTACGATGTATGCGAACGCATTTCGAAACACTGTCCTGGAAAATTTACGCCCACTACAAAATTAGCATAATTAGAATTATCTCTCTCGCGGATCTGATTATTCGGGTTCTGGGCCGAACGACAGTCTGCATCAATTGCATGCTTTCTACCCAGAGTATTCGCCCATTTCTGCACTTTTTGCATGTCGATTGTTTTAAAATTTCCGTGTTCCATCTCGCGCCTGGCGTTATTATGTAGTGGTAAGGCGTAACACCTCAAAGCAATGTCTCTTATTGGTCGATACCATCACGCGAATTGTTTCTGGGCAGAAAAATTGGCGGCACCAAAACCCCCTTACGCGCTCAAAATCAGAAGGCGCTACGGCAATGGCAACCGGTGATTGGGCGATGCTTCGGTAGTGGCAGATCTCAACTTTACTGAACAATCACCGTGAGTCGTGAAAAGGTCAGAATTGTGCACGCTTATGTTCAGGCCGAAGCGTAATAATAATAAGTAAATCGGCCGGGAGCATGTGAGGTCTCTTTCATCGTCATAGTCAAATTCCTTTGATTGAGTATACAACACAAAACAAAACCACTGAAAACAGCTCCGAGAACAAATAATTCCGCTATTGCTGGTAGCTTCATAAAACTAGCGTGACACAGACGTTATGTACCACTGACCCATCACCAGTGGAAGTCAAAATTTCGCATTCGAAGAACATTAGCGGACATAAGACTACCTCGACATTCGTATTCGGTGTACAGTAAAACAGCAGTAGTTAGGCGACTATCCAGCCACTGAGCGTCTATGCACTCGATTAGAGCTATTGCCGCCTGACGATAGCTTCCATCGTCATTGGACAATCCCTTGATTGGGTATGTCACCAAGTAGAAAGACCACTTCGAACTGCTCTGAGGAATTGCCAATTTTGGTATGGTCGTCATGTACAACGTGCATAAATATAATTGATATTTACTGTATTATATCGTTAGCCCCTAATGCAATAAAGCAATCAAAGTCAGCGAGCAGAGTTAAGTGCACTTCGATAACCGTGTTCCGCATATGCCGCACGGTTTTAGTTCACTTCCAAGTCAATCCTTATCTCTGAGCTAGATTTCTGTTCCGGCCATGTTTTCAACGCGAGAGGTTTTTGTGCAAGACGGAGAAAGAACGAACGGGCTATGAGCGGAGCATGACGTCAAAATTTCATGTGCCGTCACTTCTCTACCAGGATTTTCTTTTACTGCTAGTTGCTGTTGAGCACTGAAAGATACAACGTCATTGGGCACTCAATCTTCCACACAACGTCAATATAGCTTGTCTGATGGTGCACCGTAACTTTCTGATCCCCTTACAAAAACGTCGAATAAGGGCGCAACTTTGAACCATGCATGGGATTCACAAACATGATAGCTACGGTGACGGCAGCGCAAGCGTTGCCCTCCGCCTACTTCTAGTTTTCACGAGAGAGTTTGATTGCACGCAAAGAACACTCGATGTTCGAGGCTTAAGAGAGCAAAAAGTACTTTATTACACCTCGTTCACTTCTGCTGGATCTCTTGATTCGCGAGTCACCCTAGCGGTAAGCCTGAAGCGTCACTGAATAGGTTTTTCAATACAAGGTGACGAATGTTACTCCTTCACTTTGTTCTTGAGATAGAAGCACCACGAAATTCATGCAGTTTCTAGTCGAAAGGCGAACTCTCACCATTGCGTCTTGAATTAAGCACGGGAGGCAGTTTATCCTCCCGTTTATGATACTTTGTTTATAATGATTACCTAAATTGTTGCTTGTTGTAACTGAAACAAAACAGTTAATAACAAGCCGGTTGTAATGTTTTATGCAATGCATCCCTATATACAACTATTTAGAATTTGAAAGGCTCCACAAGTTTGACGAGTGCAGTAAAACACGAGATGATTTTTCTAGTTTTGTTCTATGGGTCCACAGGTGTTTCCCCGTTGAACATCTCCCGGAAGTTCCTTTTAGAAGCATACTTGCATGTTTACCGCTGAGACAGGCGTTATTGAGCTATCGCGTTCATATTCCTCGAGATGAAATAGTGCAACATGAAGTGAAAACACTAGAAAAGTGTAACAGTAAGGTTTTGTTCTTCTCCAATTCGCCTGCTTGCGAGGTGGGCGGTGATGACAATTGGAGTTCCTGCTTGCCCTGCGCGGCATTTTGGTGCAGCGCTGCGGGCGGTGATGACGACGAGCACCCGTTGGGACGAAACGAGAACTTTTGTGTATACACTTTTTAATGTTGCTTACAAAGAGGATACTTTGAACCCATTGTCGCTTTGTGCCCGCGGCACCCCGTCAGAGACAAGCCACGACTCACCGCGGACTGCCCGAACCGCGCACCCATGCAGTCGAAGAAACCTCGTATTCGGGGAGGAGGGCGCGCTCGTTCCGACTGCGCTACCCACGCACCTATCTGTTGCGGGCCTCGTGTGCAAGCAAGCGCAACAATGCAGGCCGCCTCAACCTAGCGCTTGTGCATTGCGGCCGGTGCGCGCAACTTCGCTCAACCAAGCGTGGTCACCCACGCAGCAGGCTCCCACGATTGCCTGCGCCTCCCACTCAGGGCCGAAACACAGTACACAAGAGAGGACGCCCTCAACGCTAGCGAAGCCTTTGCGCCGTTGCCTTCCTGGGCATGCAATCGTGACAATAATGACGGGAACACCCGACCCATACAGTCACTATTCCAAATGCTACCCACACGTGAAAGGCTTCCTTGAAAAGAATCCTGTCAGACTCATTGCCACTCTCAAAACCACGAAAGAGTACAGGTTTCACAAACCCATTCTGCTCGCCTGCGGACACGTCATGCGGCAAAATGCTCAACGGCTCAATTATTTCGCCTTCGACCCAACTACGGCCAGCCCTAGATTAATCTGCCACTGGGCATTAAATTGTAAGCTTCCTTTCAGAAACACAGAAAGTGAGGAAAATGCGCTTCCTTAGTGCCAAATAGGATTTTGCGTCGGAGCGAAGTGGCGCTGTGGCGGAATCATTTGAAGGATTTCACTGGAGGAACGCATGCAGCGCGCTTGCTTCATTGTTTCTCACGCGCGATGCTGCCAGCGCATTCTCTGTTAAAGCCCCGCACCGATTATGCGTCTTAGATCGGCATCTGTGCTTTAGGAAAATGCAGGTGTCGCAAAGTCCCGAAATTTCATTTATTCCCCGCCTTTCTCAGAAAGAAGCCGCTGGAATACCTTTGCCTGCCTAGGGATTTGATTTCCTTTATAGTTCTTACTTTAAACTAGGCTTTGTTTTAAAAAAAGTGTTGAGTAAGAACAATGAGGTCACACTAGCATAAAACGGGGGCTTTCACAATTTCAAAACTTTTCGGTGATGGTGCAGATGTGGACGTGCTGGGCGACTGAATCGATCAGAGAACGGGCAGACATCCAGCTATACCGTATTGTTTATTCAATGCCTCTTTCTGAATGCGACGCTAAGCACCCAAATTATAGCAGTGCTTTTTCTACTTGTTTGACATGTTCCCCGGCATGGCGGAATTCTTTAGACAAACCTCGCAAATTTTCAATTTTTTGACAGTAAATTTCGCGTGTAAGTTCTAATCCTTCCGCACTCCTTTTTCACAACACTCTAGAGCACCTTTGTACCTAACTTCAACCTCACAGCACTAATAGTTGTACAAATATAAACGTTTTCTTTTCTATGGCGCGGAAGTGGCTTAGTTGGGTCATACCAGGTGTCAAAGCAAGTAAAACAAACATAGCTAACTTCCGTGACCAGAAGGCCCATTAAAGACAATACTTGCGTTATTGCGCGACTATTCCGAAAGCTTGATAAATAAATGTAGGCACGGTGGGCACATTTCTTGGCCAAGTTACAGCCAAAATCTCAAATGTAAACAAAACCGTCACCGCTCCTAATTTAGTGAAGCGGCCAGTGCAAAATCGTAGAATAAGCAAGTACTTGCCCCGGCGGAGCTTTTAACCGTTAAACGGGTAAAAACACCCACACCAGTGCTTCGCACAGACACTTAGAATCAAAGGAAAGGCCCTGTTTTAATAGCGCTTGTCTAAATGAGATATAAACCACCTGCAGGAACCAGAAGCCTAACCAGCGTAGCCAGCGGATTAAAATTTCAAAATAAAATTATGGGCTAGGCAGGAGTGAAAGATTGTTGGCAAGGCTAAAGAAGGCCTTGCCCAGCGTCGGAAACTAAGTTACAAATGAAAACAAACTCTAAGTTCAGCGCTACGCTAGAAAATCTCTTTCCATTCCAGGCTGTTGTTAAATATCACCCCTAGTCCAACACGATATAAAGATGAACTCAAAGAAGTTTGCTGTTACCTTAAAAAGCGTACGCACAAAGCGAATGCGACTAACTTGGATTTAATTTTGCTGCAAACGTGGACCGAACATTTTACAACTAAAATGCCCTGACTTATAAGATGAATTTTCGGTAGTCGCGGAACTTCATTCTAATTTGCCATGTAGACTTCGAAATCAAGGAACACCGAGCAAGTGGATGATATTTGATCATTGCAATCCTTGAGCAGATAATGCGTCTTCCGTTATTTCATTCCTTGCTGAAATTTGATCAGACGATACATCCAGTTTCAGCTATTCATTTTTGTTTTTCCCTCTAGTTATGTTGGTAGCAATATTTTATCTGCACTTCTGTTCTTTCTTGCATATAATCATGGTTTCAAAATAACTCTTATTCCGAAAGTTACGAGGTCTGATTCGAAAAATGGGCCCTTAAAACACTGCACACAGTAAAAAGTCCAGTTCACGTTGGTTCTGTTAGTTTAACTTTGGAAAGCAGAGGGAGCAGGCAATCCTGGTGTAATCTGTGGCTGGAGTGCCCTCGTTTTCTGGCCCGCACTCTCTCACTATGCTGATGTGGTCATAGACAACCCTTGTCGAGCTTTATTTTCTACGGAATTCAGTGAAACGAAATGGCGTCTACGTCACTGTCATCGACTAGGCGCAGCCGCTTTTCCGGCTCCGATTTGTTACGTCATTGCAACCAATACTACAAGACTTGGACTGTCCCTCAGTACATATTCAGTACATGCATATATACTCAATAAAAGTGGGCGTGGCGAAAGCACTGAGAGCCCGTGGCTCACGGCTTTTCGTTTCTTCGTCGGATAGGTGAGATATCAAGGTTCCGTAGGTAGTGACAGCAGACTTCTGGTCATTCTGCCGTACCCATGTAACCGGTTGCTTGCTGCGTATAAGTCCTTCTGTTCGTGCAACTTTACTCTTCGTTGAGACGTGAAGACAAACCATGGTACTACTGTTCAACAAATGTTTCAGAAAATCCCGCAAGGACAGACGGATGATAGCGCTCAGATATCTAATTTTTACAAGTAGTCTTGAAGGTACGGAAAGAACTATCTAATTTTTTGGTGTGCGCCTAATGCTCTTGAAGCTAACGTTAACAATACTCACGCGTAAAACTAACTGTTACTGATGAAAATCTTCAAGACGCCGTTAAAATTCGGTACACTAACTTAATTGACCTAGTAAACTATACCCGCAGATATAAATTGATAAGTTTTAATTCTTGAAGCTCCAAATGAACGCAAATCGGATCTGCGGAGAAAGGTTTATTGATGGACTGTTTGAAACAAAGTGGGTTGAAACTGGTGTTCTGTCGCTAGTATTCTCAGGCTGGGACGTAGCAAAGAAAACCGGACGTTAATTCCATATTTACTGGGCTTTAGAAAAGCAGGCTATCTGGAAAAACATTTCAAAACTTCAAATTTTTGCTCTATAAAAGGCTTTCTAATATTCTTTTTTCCTAGAACTGTGGAAGATTGGAATTGATTGCCCTCTGAGGTTTTTTATTCTAACAGTTGCTTTTGTGACTTGGGCCGCAACTTTCTTTCTTAACTTTTATATTTCGGCTGTGTTCTTGTCTCTTGTTTTTACAATTATGTTTTGATGTACCCACGCCTGTTTGGGTGAGCGCATTGGCCTGCCATATTGCGAAATCAATAAATGTATAATATAATAGATTAAGCTATTAAAATTCCAAACTTCGAACGCACTGAAATGACATGCTTTGGCGATCCTTATTTTACTGCTATTCTCAATGTATGCTCTCTAACCTTTGGCTTCTTTTTGCTTTTCTTGGTTCTAGAAACATGATGACGCTTTCTTTTACCGGGGTCGGTGAAGCTTCCAAATGAATCTTCAATATTTCGCATTTATTTCAACAGCAGATTTTATCATGTTGAAACATCCTAAATACTGTATTATTGGGGCTGTTCTTTGTTCCGGAAGAGAACAGCAATTGCACCTTCACTGTGGCACCTTAACTGCACTTGGAAGCGCCTTAACCAGATATATATTTTACATGCTGAATAAACTTTATGGAAAAAAAAAACTTATTTACTACCGTTCCAGGCGCAGTAAATGAATAAAATACCATAGAATTTGTTAACAATGTAACATTTTAATATTATCTTACATATCATGACGATTATAATCATGTTTAGAGCACTAATTTACAAGAAAAAAAACAGCAGATAGAAAATAAATATCGGTTACCCTTGGCATATGGGATGTGCACAAGTGTTTTCGCAAAACGACTCCGTTTTACGAAGCCCCACGCTTAGGAACCTACCACCCAATTATTTTCTGGTTCAGGAGCCATGACCTGTGTAATCACGCCGAGCCAACACAAGGGAGGCTGCGCCCCATACGTTGTTTGTAGCGAAAGCTACACTACACTACCTCGGGCAGTCTTCGCGGGGTGACCAGTTCTGCCCATGAGCGCCTGAGGTCAAACCACAACCCCTTCCGCAAGCGCCCGGCACGGAGAAGGGGGCGTTAAAAGAGCCATGAAGAGAAAATACAACTTCGTTTAATTTGAAATAACTAGGATTCAATATCTCACTCAGCTCCATTACAGCCACAAAAGATGTTTTTTAACGAGAAAAAAGCAAGAAGTATTTAAATACTTTCAAATTTTGCGCCACAGTGACGTGTTATGAGCAAGAATGACGTCATACGGGCCAACAATAAAACATAATTTTCAGTGCGTTAACTGCACGTTAGCATTCAAGTGATGCGGTCAAATGGAACTAGAGGCCCCCTTACAGACGTCCAGTCATGTGTCGTCGCGGCAGGTCAGTTAGGCGGCCGCCAATCGCACAAAGAAGGTTCCGTGACGTCATAGAAAAGTTGCGGAAAATTGGCTAGGGGGTCGCGACTGCTTCACACTCGCAGAACGGTGTGCGATAAAGGAAGACGACTATCCCGCGATGGTCCCTCGTTCAGCAGTGAGGCTTAAACAACGCCGTGAAGCTGAAAGAACGCTTGAAAACACTACTGTTGGGTATAGCTTCGCTACCATCAAGTCTTACCCATTAGTCTGCGCTTCCTTCACGTTTTTTAGCTCCCTCAAGTGATATAGTTGGAAGGCCACGTTCCAGTTTTTACAAGTGTGTGGCGAGGCCACACAGTCGACCGTGGTCATGTGACATACGTGACGGCATCATTTCATCCGAATGAGGAGTTTTATATGTGCAGAGGCTATAACGATTTACGTGGTAAGAACTAAGTAGAGCAGCAATGTGGTTTTAACGAGCGCGCCAAAATAAGACACAGTGTACTGACAGCACTTTCCGATTCAGCCAGTGTGACGTGGTGGTATACGCAAATTATGAAAAGGAAGTTCGCGAATAAGCGATGGCCGCGCTGACTCGCTCTATTATCCCAAAAGAGTGCGATAATGATGTCCCCCTGGTAAAATTGTGTGCCAATAAAACTTACCCACCGCCAATGCGCCTCATCCTCCCACAATAATTAGGCACGTGGTAATTACCACAGCGACACAGTAAAGATATACAAGAGGGAGTTTCAACACAGTATGCAAAATAAATCCTCACGCCTTCGTTGTGTAAATTTTATTCTGCTCCTCGTTGTTTCTGTTTTGCAAGGGTTTATTTTTGTTGAGTTGTTCTCGGGTAGATATTCAGGATCCGGCTCACAAGCCTCGACCTAAAATCCGAAGTATGCCGCTACGTGTCAAGCCGCTCTTCTCACGACCAAAAATCTACTGCGACGTCATAGTCAAAGTTTGAGCAAACTGTAACAGTGAACGTATTCCGACGCTCATTCCTGTGGCTTCAGGCATTCTCGATATCTCGCAGGCGGCGATGCATAAAAAGATCGACTTTATACCGAGTTCCCGCATGTACCCTACAGAATATATAAACACTGCCTGGAGAAAATCTTTCGAATCCTGGAATGTTTGCGCGCGACCCAGTCAGAAACCCGCAGAGGAGTGCACAAATGCGTAGATTCAGCGCTGAAGATGGTCTCGGGAGATCTGCCTGGTATGCATACGCACGCATCAGAGCACGCGTGAGACATTTTTTAGTACCGAAGGAGGCGGATGTGACAGTTTTGAATAAGATGTTTTTATTATTGTATAAAAGTGCGCGTAAAAAGAAAACCGTTGATGTATCAACACTGGATGTTTCTCGTTTGGCGGAATCCCTACCGCCCTGAGCGAGCTACTTTTCCAGCAAACATACTTCTATGTTGAGGAAACACAGAGCAGCAGATTTAGAAGATTTGCTCTAAGATAACACAGGGTCACTATTTTCTCGCTGGCTGCATGCATTTCGGACATCCCAAATTGTTTCTAGGTAGATCGAAAGGTCTCCCATTTTTCTCTAATGATGCATTGTTGTGTGTACGTTATTCTCAAAAAACCACAACTCTTTGCCAATATTTTTTAACATCTTCTGTAAGTCGGGTTTCTTTAATTTAGCGCATTTGCTTCCCAAACACTACTTATCACTTCTGCGAAGTACAGAAAAGAGGCAAAAAATACGGAATATCGTGCACTTTTACGATAGGGTGCTGGAGACAGGGCCTGAAGAAACACTCATGATTATTTGAACGTTTTACCGGCAGGTTGAAACGCCCGAAGAAAGCCGCTTCGCAGCTCTATATGTATACATCACATTTAAACGTAGAAACGCCTTCCTGCGGAGAAGGCCGAAATACAAGGGCTAAGTTTCTGTGAGGCATATTAAAAGGGAAAACTTTCCTAATAGGACCGACGTCGTCCTGTCGCAAAACAAATGCATTTTCCCACACACAGGTTCGTCGACCGGAAAGCTCTTATAAGAGTTCTACACACATGGAGCTTGCGTGAAACCGGGATCCCATTACGTCAAAACGCTTACCCGATAATCACGAAAAAGACCGATTCTTGATAAGACAATACATACATCGATCATAAAGAACGAGTACTATGGTGTTTCTTTACCTCATAAACCACGTATCGGTATACAGTTCGATCGTTCGTCGATACGTTCACTAAGTTTTTATCGAAATCGCCGCATGTGTTCGTTCTTTGTTCGTGATTTCGGTCTTTGAATGTTCGATTGATTGATTGTATGGTTTAACGCGTCCGACGCAACGCAGGCGATGAGGCGCGGCGTATTGGAGGGCTCCGGATTAATTTTACCACCTGGGAATCTTTAGTGTGCGTCGAAATCTCGTACACACGGGCGGTTTTGCCTTTCGCCTCCATCAGAAAAGCGGCCGCCGCGGCCAGAAATCCAACCCGCTACCTCGTGCTCAGCAGCGCAACGCCTTAGCTACTTTGTTGAATGTTCGACGATCACCTGGGTGCGCTTTGCTTGGATACGCCGAAGCTTTCGGGCTTGTCTCAACTTTTTGAGAAATGGTGTTTAAGTTTTCTCAAACATTGTTACCAAATAATCTGCGTCGGACAAATGCCTACATATGCATCTATGGTACGCGTCTACATCACTGTTTTCAGGGAAAAGAATCAGTGTGCGCACGCCATGACCCAATACATAGTGTCATTGCTTGCAGGCTTGGGGATTGGCAATCTCAACGTCAGCGTTATACGACTGAAATTGCTTTCTCGGAAAAAAGTCAACCACCACTTTTTAGATTGATCATAATATTTTTTTCCAAACAGCATCAATCTAAATTTGTGTCTTCAACGTCACAGATTTACGACTAAAAATTCTTTCTTTGAATAAAGTCAACCACCGACTTCTTTATCGTTCAAGGTGTAGGTTCCAGACCAACATCAATCCAAACTTATGGCTTTGTGCAAAGGATGCTGGTGCCCGGAATTTCGGGATCCTTAACTGCAAAGCGTGGCGGCCCACAACACAGTCACAACTCAAGTTTACTGCACAATAACACGACCAAAAAATAATCTAAACTCAGTATAGATTTTTCATTTGGATAAGCTGTCTGCGGCGCCACTACGGTTGCATTATAAAAAGAAACAACAAAATGTTGGGGCAGTACTCGCGAAAGCGTTTGCTACGAGATACAATGGTGTGGGCGCAACCCCTGGTGGCGTGTTTTATTTTTCAAAGACAATTGAAGCCATAATGCCACTATTTTCAATATCTAGTACCAGGTAAAGAACATTCAGTGGCCTGAATTATTCGACAGCGTTTCCGAAAGTTCACACTGCACTCTAAGTACCCATTGCGTGCATTTAACCCAAGTTTTGACTTAATTATTATTCTTTTGTTTTCTTCAGCATCCATCGCCCGAGAAACAGAGTTGCATTTATTATTTCTTTGCAATGACACGGTTTCCAGCTCGCTAATTTTAATTTGTCTGCTTCGGGTGCTAAGGGGACGTCTTAACATACGCTTCAGTTCTGCCAGTCCATTTGCTTTTGTTCATGAATAACAAACGGCTTCTTGCACCATATATATTGGTACCATGCACAAAACAGCTCAATGTATCGTCAAACCCGTTTTCCACAAAATAGCAACCGTAAGTGATGTGAATAAAACAAAAAGCTCCCTTTGTTTCAATTTATAAATAGCGACCCCGCCATGCATCTTCACGAGTGTTTCGGTTGCTGGCGAAGTACGTCAATGTATATTATGCGCTTTAAACTCAATAACTTGTGTTTTTTTCGCCAGAGGCCTTTTCATATAACTGCAAAGCAAGCTCAACCCATTGCAGACGCAAAACTGCCAGAATATTTCTAATAAAAATTGAAGAATTCATAGGTTGAAGTCAAACTCACACAATCTATGTTATTTACACTGAAGATTGTATATCCGCGATTTTGGAGCCAAATAATGAAAGCTAAGCTGGATAAGGCTGGCGTTCCCTGCATTGTTTATGGGAGCGAGGAAAGACGTCCGATGACAAAACCAATATTTTTGCGATTAATCGGAATAAATCCGCTCTTCCTGTTCTTTTATTAGGTCTTTTGCAGAAACATTTATACGACAATCGGCATTTAAGAGGGCTGTATTTTTACGGATATCTATAATTACCCGCCACAGTTAGTTTGCAATGAAGGTGCACACGTTATAAAATTCCCGTTTGCCACGAATACATGGGTATCTACGGGTGGAATACGCCTACATAAAACCGCTGTAACACTTGAATTTGAGAACTTGCCCCTACATATACAGAATTAGACTACTATGAGGACGCCATCATTACTTGTAGTTTAATTAGCTATCGTGAATATTTAACAATAAATGACGTCCTACCTTTGTTCGAAATTTTGTGTCACGTGTGTGTCATGTGCTAAATTGCTTGGCCGGTCATCCACCTTCACAAAAAGGAATGGCTGAGGATTTCCGTGGGCATATTTTAAGTAAATTTGAAGAAAGTCAACGAATCAATCAATCGAAGTTATACTTCACTTTTTCTTTCACAGGTCTGTCGGTTTGAAATCCGCCCTCCATCTTTGATTAACTGTACCAGCCAATGCTCTCTCGGTGGTAATTTAGGCGTGTTGCATTATCTTAGGGCAACAGTCCTCGACACTGAAAATTCGCTCACCCTAAGGGGGAAACAGCCATCAACAGAAATGTCCTGTGGGCAAAGTCTCATGAGGATGGTTGGATTTTTGTGGCGCAAGACTAACAGGGCAAACAGCGCCCATAACGCTTGCTAAAAAACAGACACGAGGAGATACATAGAAAAATGGGTAATCAAGGTGAAACTTGAAATCAACTAAAGACAATCAATATGGGGGCGTACAGGGCCAGCTAAAGGCTACGCGTGATAATAAATGAGGAAAAAAACTTTTATTTTCGCCAGAAATTTAAAAGTGCGCTGTATAAAAATCATGGGATGATCCGCTAAAAAATGCTAGGTGTAGTGGAATGGGTTGTCTGTAGGCGTGGGAAGTGTTTGGTCGTTTCCTGTCCAATGCTTTTCATGTAATTACGGACAAGCATGTAATTTGCGTTTAAGTACGGACAAGCATGTAATTACGCATGTAAATACGGACATGCATGTATTTACTGACATTACGGACATGAATGTTGCCCCACGAACGTGCATGAACTACGGAAGGGCTTCTCCACACTTCTACACAGGGGTCTTGCAGATCCACTGAGCAGATGGGATTGTGTCGCGTCTGCGTGGTCTATCGGTTATCTAGCTAGGCAATGTGGATTATTTTGTTGTGTGAGTCAGTAGTGCATCTTCAGAAGTGTGGTGTTGTTATGTGTAACTTGCTTTCTCTCTGTGTACTCCAGTCGACTTGCCATGTTTTTTGAAGGTGTCTGTTTGATGTGCGGGTTGAGGTAGGTGCAGGATGTTGTTGCTCCGTCCACTGTTTTTGTAAATGCAGCTGCCGCGGCCATTTGTTCCGTGGTATAGTTCCCGTAATTCTATCATAGCCTTACTCCCAGCACATGACTAGTTAAAAAGTATAGCGTAACAGATATTATGACAATAAAAACTAGTCTGTAAATGTCGGTTTTCAAGTGTCTTTGGGACGGCAACGCACGCACAACGCTTTACAGTCGGTATCAATGAGGGGCTTCCGAATTCGTTTTTTAAGAATATGTTGTACGATGAGTGAAATGCCATATGCGATAGGAACCCGCACGTAGAGTGCAAGAAAGCTTTTCCGTACAACGTTTAGTTGGCATGCGTGAAGCACTATATCGGTCCAAACGCTCACCGCTTAAAGTCGAGACGGCGTGAGCATTATACTTTCCTCGAAACGAAGGCAAACTCGAATCTTTGCTCTTTCCTTGTCAAGGGCTCAAAGGGGGCCAAACATCTTGCTGGTGTGCGACAGCCAAAAAGTTAAGTATTAGGAGACAACAATCGAGCGGTCACGCGGGATGATCTCGTGAAAAACAAAAGCTATCATGATGTTCTTCGCGCATGCCTTGTCACGGGATGATCGAGTATAAATGTGTGTGTGTGTTTTCATTGAATATACAAATGGTATAAAGCGCTGGTGTTGCTTTCTTGTTGTGTATCGTCTTACTGCGCTTTAAATATTATTCAGATCCAACTAGCTCAACTTTACGTTCTGATCAGATGTACCTGCACAAAAACCAGTTCCCAGAGAAATAATACTAATGAAAAAATCGATTTGAACGACCCAAAATACAAGTTGTTCAGTATCTCGCTGAGTGGGGAGTTATTGCAGGCCATAAAAATTTTTTTAGAGTCATGAATCATTAGTGCACTTGGAGTAGCTATTAAAAAGTCCACTGCTCATATTTTCACAATGGGTGAAGCAGCAATGGGCGCAAGGGAAGTGCTGCTGATTCACAATTTTCACGGAACAACACATATTGCTCATACCGCGTGTTATGGGGTTACAGAAGTCCAAATGCGGCGTTGGGGTTCGTGCGGTCTGTAAATCAATTTATTTATTGATAGGCGACCGAGGCGTGGGCAGGGAATAGTCTCCAGGTAACAACAAGGGATGAGGCCTTAAATTGTTGACAAAATACTGCTGTAGGTGGTGCAGTCCGTGTTTTAGAATTTTGCCTTGTAGAGAAGACATTTGGCATTGGTCACTGTATAAATTCGTCACTAGTCTCTTCTTAAGACACGTACGAGCTGCTCCAATGAAGAGATTTTTGTTTAAAAAAATCGCGCCAATCCACCCCGTGAATGTGGTTGGAAAGCAAAGCTGTAAATGGCACCCATAACGATTACCCATGCGACGTCACTTAAATTCACTCACATCGCTCTACAAATAGTAAACCAAGAGAAAAGTGAAATGCACTTAACCACACCATTTATTACTTCAAAGAGATGTTCTTGGTAAGGTTAAATCAATGCATGATGCATGAATGGTGTTTGGTTGAAATGTATTGGTGTAGCACAAGAGAGGAAACATTTTTATATAAAATTAAAGCTCCAACCCGGTGTTAGACGATCTGACTTCTCCGTCTCTGCGCCGCGGACGCAGGCGACGAGATTTGCGGCAAAGAAGGAGCAAGAGGAGGAAGCAATACTTCTGTTCAGATTTCTGAACGGCCAGAGTGCAACCCTGGGCAGTGATTCCTTCCTCTGTGGAGTCCATATGCAGTCCGCGCGGCCTGTGTTCTGTCCACCCGCCGAAGCTGGGTAGGTAGATAAGGCCTGGACAGCAGCATCTCCCATTGCTCTTGTTGGGTAGTTGACGGAAAGAGAGGAGGGTGCTCACGGATAAACTCGCACACCTCGATTACGGGGCGGAGTGTTCCTACTTCTGAGCAAAATTTACATTCAGCGTCGTAGCGATTGGGATGCATTAAGTTATAACGCGTAGGCTGTGGGAAGTAGCCCGGATTGTATGAGCCGTAGGGTAGTTTGTTGTTCTCTGGAAAGGTCAGGGTAAGGCGAATGTACGGTCTGTTCTCAGAAGGCGATAATACTGGTTATCTCTCTGAACGTGACAGCGGGGTGACTGTCCTCGTGCAGCTCCATAGCACGGGAGATAAAAGCGCAGCTTGTGGGTAGGCGTATTTTTCGCCTCCATTCAAGTGTGAGGGGTGTCCAGATGAGCTTAATGGAAACGTTTTGGGAGTGGTTTTTTAGCACGCGCAATGCAGGGGCAGGACGACCCAACCCCGCCTGGTAACCCGTAGGCTTCGCTGGGAATCGGTGACTACCCTCCGAATCCCTGGTTGAGTGATAGCCAGGGTGATGGTGCCTCTTCTTCTGCCGTTATTTCTTGGGTGCTAAGCGAGGTAAACGCGAGGAGGTTGGTTCTGGAGGTAGGCACGATGATGGCGTATTGCTGCCTCGATGTTTGGAGGCGTCTCTGCATGATCCCCACCGAGGGTGGTGTTTAGCGGCTTGAGCCCGTGCTTTTAAATGCCAGAGAATTTCAGTAACTCACGATGTCACCCGCGTTGACGTCCGTCGTAGGCCGCACCGTCGTTTGTCCGCACACCTCCCCCTCACTATATAAAAAAGCACTATACGGCGCCTGGTTTCGATCCCTCGACCCTGCGGGCGGAACGCAATGTACATGGTACTCTACCCACTGCGCCACAAAGCCGACACAGAATGGGAGGCTACGACGCGCCTTATATCCTTGACTCATTCAAACTACGTCAAGAAGCTGCTGATACAACGCATTCACTACCACCAACTCCCCAAACACTAAACGTTAGCGCAATACACCCACCCCCTTTGCGACGCATTTACTCGAGTCCCCCTCGCGGGGAGATGGGCCCAATTTTTTCGGTGACCCTACTCTACTTCGGTGACCCTACCCAATTTTTTCGGTGACCCTAGACGTTACTCTTGGTGTTAGCCTCAAGATGTAGGCCCAGGATCTTGATGCTGGGAGTTGGAGTGATGGCCTGGCCATCAAGGAGTATTTGAATGTATTCCTTGATTTGGCGTTAGGGCGGACGACAAGGAGCTGTGATTTTTTACGTGAACACTGGAGGCCACAGACGTTAGCACATTGGCGTACTAGAAGTGAGATGCCATGCATTGGTGTTAGCTTCCTTTAATTTTTGCAGCTGTTAGCACATGCGCAAGGTGCGCACAGGGCCGCTAGACGGGCGTGAGTGGTCGCGTGACGCTTTCATGTGCCATTCAGCGAGAACGCAGGGGGTAAACCCGTAGATGTGCTTGTTGAGTACACCACCTAGCTTTCCCATCTTCGCGTAGGCTCGTAGCTAAATCGGTAAGACAACGGGCTCTCGCTTTGTCAGTCTCTTAGTTCTAGGTTCGGTTCCCTGCGGTGCCAGTAAATTCTTTTATTTTTTCGCTGGAGTTTTCTGGTGACACCAACGGTAACGAAAGAACCCTTGGGGGGTTGGGGTAAAAAGCATTGCTTTAAAACGCAATTATTCAACAGGTCTGTAAGGCGGGCTATTCAACATTATCGACGTCCCCAGCTTGTTAGTTACTATCTTCACTTTCGGCTCATACGAAGACTCGACGTAGCATAGGAGCGCTGTTGCTATCTTCAACCTCCACGCCAACCGATTTTCGTAACTCCTTACGCCAATCTAGTTTATACTAAGCCGCACCTTCGGCAAGGCGAGGATTCCCGCGTCGACTTCATTCTAGGACAAGGGACAGCTCACATGGCAGCACAACGGACAATACACGCTATTTTTCCACCGATTGGCCTCTTGGCCACGATTGATCCTTCGGCCTCTCCGTTTCCGCCAAACTAAGTAATCGCGAGCCTACGCACACGAAGGACCGAAACACATCGCTATTATATCTTTATCCTAGCGGCATACCTCGCTGGCTTTTCCTGCTGAGCGACCGAATATCTCTTCAACAACAGGGACAATGCAGTCTCTACCCCCCAAATCCCTCAGAAATTCAGGACCTCCAATGTGTCCTTGCATATGCCCCTACTACAGTGAACCAAGCTAACTGATGCAACTGCGTCATTTCATGTTCAACACGCTCCGAACACCAAACCGGTTATTTGAGAAGGCGCAACTGACCCAATTCTTTTCAAAAGTTTTGCAAAACTTGCTTGTTAGAATTGGCGTATTCATGGGAGGTTGTGGCCATTACTACACCAGGGTGGCCAATCCTGCTGTGGTGAGGGAGTGCATTACCGGCAATGGTCGCCGGGCTCATGCCGCACCCCAAGCTCCAAGACGACCGAAGAAGTAAGGAAGGCTTTGAAAGAAATGAAAGGGGGAAAAGCACCTAGTGAGGATCAGATAACAGCAGACCTCTTGAAGGATGGAGGAGACATTGTACTTGAAAAACTGGCAAACCTGTATACGCAATGTCTAATGACCGCAAGTGTACCGGAATCTTGGAAGAACGCGAACACCATCCTAATCCATAAGAAAGGCGACATGAAGCACTTGAAAAATTACAGGCCGATCAGCTTACTGTCAGTCGTCTACAAGGTACTTACGAAAGTAATCGCTAACAGAATTTCTGCAACCTTAGATTTCCGTCAACGTAAAGAACAAGCAGGGCTCCGTAAAGGTTATTCAACAATGGACCATATTCACACGGTCAATCAGGTGATAGAGAAGTGCGCTGAGTATACTGAACCCCTATATATAGCCTTCATAGATTATGAGAAAGCATTTGACTCGGTCGAATCCCTAGCCGTCATTCAGGCATTACGGAACCAGGGGGCAGATGAGTATTATGTAAGAATACTAGAAGATATCTACAATGGGACCACAGCTACCATCATCCTCCATAAGGAGAGCAGTAAAATACCTATAAGGAAGGGCGTCAGAAAGGAGACATAATCTCTCCAATGTTATTCACAGCATGTTTACAAGAAGTATTCAGAACGTTGGATTGGGAACAGGTGGGAGTAAGGGTTAATGGAGAATACCTCAGTAACGTCAGATTTGCTGATGACTTTGCCTTGCTAAGTAACTCGGGAGACGAATTGCAAAAGCATGCTTCCGCACTGGACGAACAGAGCAGAACCGTGGGCCTGTAAAATTAATATGCAGAAAACTGAAGTAATGATCAATAACCTCGGGACAGCACAGCGGTTTGAGATAGGTAGCGAGGCAGTGGAAGTGGTAAGCGAATATATCTACTTAGGCCAAGTTGTGACCCCAGATCCCAACCATAAGGCAGAGATAATTAGAAGGATAAGAATGGGGTGGGGTGCATATCGCAGTCATTCTCAGATAATGAATAGCAGCTTACCATTGTCGCGGAAGAAGAAAGTGTATGACAGCTGCATCTTACCGGTACTCATCACCTACGGGGCAGAAACCTGGAGGCTCACAAAGAGGGTTCAACTTAAATTGAGAACGACTCAGCGTCCAATGGAGCGGAAAACGATAGGTGTAACATTAAGGGACAAGAAGAGAGTGGAGTGGGTCAGGGAACAAACACGTGTTAAGGACATATTAGTAGAGATTAAGAAAAAAAATGGACGTGGGCAGAGCATGTAATGCGATGGAAAGATAACCGCTGGTCATTAAAGGTAACAGAGTGGATCCCTAGAGAAGGCAAGCGTTGCAGGGGGTGGCAGAAAGTTAGGTGGGCAAATGAGATCAAGAAGTTTGCGGGGATAAATTGGTCACAGTTGGCACAGGACTGAGGTAATTGGAGAATAATGGGAGAGGCCTTTGCCCTGCAGTGGGCGTAGATAGGCTGATGATGATGATGATGATGCTTGTTAGAAATTGGCACATCCGCAATTAAGAGCGGTCTACCTTAAGTATCTAGCTTGACGCTAACACCGATAAAGACTCACAGCTTGGACTCGTAACTGTGATCGTTACAAGTACTCTTTGCGACATCCGAACCCTGCTAGCACAAAAAGGTTGCGAAACGTATTCGCTGCGTATATCACAGACGAAAAACGGTTACAAAAGTATTCGAAAAACATGCAATGTATTGGGAGAACTTCATTTATGTTTGCTTATATCCGGCTGGCTCAATATTTTTTAAACAATATAAATCGAGCTTAGCTGACTACGAGAAAACTCTTATTTAGAATATGGATTAGAATGACCTGTCACATTGGTTTTAGATTTATTACTGAATAAGCGTACACGACGTCTTGGAAACGCCCTAAACATTGACTTTTAAAGCTGGTCGTTGGAATACCATTAAGATCTCTTCGTTGGATTATAACAGCTGCATTTAAGCAGCTTTATAGACAACCACCGCGTGCGTTTTGTTCTCGCTCTACACGATAACGTAGGTTAGTAAAGCAGAAACAGTGCGGTACGCGAAAAAATAAAACAGACCACAAGCCCTTCGTGCGTTGCTCACTCTTTTGAATAATAGTAACACAATCACTTCAGACAGTTTTAGGATTGGGTGCCACACACTTGCAAACACAGGAATGTTTGATTTGTGGTTTTATTCTTTGTGGGAATGATTAGTGTAACTGCACTATAAGTTTTCCGCGCAAGATTCCGGCCTGTCTTGCATCGGCCACTCGCTGACTTGGCAACGCAGACGATAGCTTTATGGCGTTCCTCTAAAAAATAGGAACGCAAAAAACGAGAATCAACCTGATGTGTGAAGAAAACACTAGTACTCTAATCTGCAAAGTAACAATTCCGAAACGGTTCCGAAACGCAGTGAAGCCGCATCAAGAAAAGTGCAATGATACATTTGAAATCCAACCGTCAAACGTTGCATACGACGCAGAAGTTTTAAAAGGGGAGTCAACCAGAAATATGAAAAAACAGGGCAACTGGGCCAGAAGAAAAGAAGATTTCCCATAAGTCGGCGCCGGGCCTGCATGCGCAATATGTGCTCTGCCCGCCTCCGCCTGTCGGCGCATCGCTGCGTGAAATTCCGATGGTGCCCACGCGTGTCTGATGCAAGGCTGCTCACTCCATCTCGCTCCGTTCAGCCGGAACTTCTGTATACAAGCATGTTGATGCGCCTGTGTTGTAAGTATTGTGCGGTGCTCGCTTTGGCTGCTCGCACAAACGCAGCGTGTCGCAACTCATTAAAAGGTGCGCGTACCTTCTTCGCTACAGCAGGTGTTTCAAAGGAAACGCTCGGCGTTTATATAACGCGGTCTTATGAAGACGAGATGGGTTTTGAATGGTAACGCTCACCGTTTATATAACGCGGTCTTATGAAGATGAAATGATCGTAAAATTCTTCAAAGGGCCGTCGCCTACTCAAGTGTCTGAGCGGTAAAGTTGGATGCAAGGGTGGCCACCTGGCCTGCCATTTCGCGCGAAGGCGCGACTCTTACACAAGCTGTAACCATCATACCTTGAAACGGGTATTAAGAACCTCGCGCATACGCGCACGTGAAAACAAAGCTGCAACTGTACTACCCAATTTTCTGCATGGCGTAATCTTAAGACGTCAGCCAAACACTTTTTTCCATAAGAGCCGCTCCAAGCCAATGACTTCTGTAGGATAAAGGAAAGAAGAGCTTGAAAGATACCTTTACTCATTTACTCAAAACAAAGAGATCATGCCTCACGACCGAACCGCCGCCGAATATGCCACGAATGAATTGGTAACACAAATCGGCCGGTCTCCCACGCTCGCTCGCTGAATTTAAGTCTGCGAGAGAGCGCGCCCAGACCGTCCGTGACTAAGCCTATCTAAGTTAACTGCCTATAACGCATAAAGCAAGAAAATGGCGGCGTGCCCATGAACCGTCAGCAGCTTAAAAAAATGTCTCGTACCTAATGCCAACTGATCAATGATCATGGCCGCAGCACGGAAGAATAGGAAAACAGAGTTCCGATAGCCTAATCTAGTGACACTAGCCGAGCGCAACCTGCAAAGCCCGCCGAGACGACGAGAAATATTCCATACCCTCATCCATCACCATTTGCAGTGCTTGGCAACAGCTTTGCTGCACATCCACTTCCGGAGAGCGGGATGGCGACCACATTTTTGCGTGCGAAGCGACGCTTACCCTTCTGACCAGCTGCGGGAAAAATCTAAATTATCAGTACTAATTATCAGCACCAAAAAGAATGGGCATGAAACTATGAGAAGCAAAGCGGCAACAATTGCAATCACGCAATGTTTTTCGCGTCCATCTTCAAACGAGCATTGTGTGTTGGAATACCTCTCACGCATTTGCCTCAGCAAAAGACAACAGCACCACTCATATAAATGCGAAAGCACTGTAAACCGCCGTGCTGTTGAGCACGAGATTGCGGGGGTCGATTCCAGGCCGCAGCGGCTGCTTACTTGATGTTGGCGAAAAGCGAAAACGCCCGTGCGTACGAAATTTCGGGGCACGTTAAAGATTACCTGGTAATCTGGTAACAAAGATTACCTGGTTTCCTTTTGTATCGTTTTGTAGCACGCGCTAAGCACAGAGCAGAAGCACGCGCTTGTTGCGCATTATATTGATCTTCATGGTACCCTTTCTTTTTAATTAAAGTACTCGAAATCAGTGTTCTCGATGGCTTCGGTGTCACTTTCGTCTCGGAGAGGTCACTTTAGCCGAGGTCACTTTCATCTCGGCATGCGTCCCTCCGCTGAATACCAGCCCCGGGCACAATTTGTATGTGATACATTACCGCTCGCGTGACATGACCTTTTCTATTCATTCGTTCTGATTCTTTACAACACCAAATTTTTCGCCTAAACAAATCAAATACCTTTAGCACCGGCTCGACCAATAAAACTCTGTACAAGTCAGCTGTTAATGAGGTTCTCCCTTTTAAATATTTTGTAGTGTTCGACGACACTCATATGAGGGTAAAATGAGCAAAAGAGAATATATTAGTAGGACACAAAACCTACAAGGGCGTGCCGTAGGTGGGGGTTAAAGTTATTTTAGGTCTCTAAGGGCTATTTGGAGCGTGCAAAAGCCTGGCACAATATTAGTTTTATTTTCTTTACTTAAACTGGCAAACACATAGTCTTCAAGAGATCCTGAGGCCACCACATAACCTTGAATTGTCGTAGCACTTAGGCCACTAAGTATGCTTGGCTTAAAGAAAGAGTAAAATCTAATCACATAAATGCATTACACTTGACACATTTAATTTATAATCAAGAGTATTATCTTAAGAAGCTTGTGAATTAGCTGAAAAAGAACAAGTATCGGTAGTGATCGATGGCATCAATGCGCAGTTTTCGACCAACTCATTTAGTTGCTACCACGGAAAAATTTCCTTCTGTGGCCACCTCCCTGCCTGGTAACCTTTGATATCAGCTTGAATTGTTAAGGTTTTACGGTAATGGTCCGGCCAATATTCATGAAACTGGAATATTCGAATGACACTGCAAAACACACATGCAACATAAGCGTGTTCACAGTTAAACGTTCCTGACACTGCGGCAAACTGCAAAAGCCCGATGTGTCCTTTTTATTTTTTCGCTTTAAAATGGCGGACTGCAGTGCACTATACTGTATCCCTACATCAAGAGTTTGGATATATGCATAGGGTGCCCAAGTTGTGTTGGCGAGGGAATAATTAAACTGATGAGCACTGCTCTTCCTGTTTCAAAGCTAAAATTCTCAGAATGCATTTTGCAAGCATCGGATGGTTTGACAGGACAACTATTTGCAGGCCTACCCCACCCCCCTCCGCGATTCCTTTGTCTGAGGTATTCCTTCGCGTTAATACCGTGCAATGCGGCATGGTAGTAATGCGAAGAAAACCAAATGTGCGGGAAATAAGGTGTATGTCGAGGACTTAAAATATTTACAAGTGCACCTATGAAGAGATATCCACCGCAGAAGAGCCGTGCATTTGTAATAGTGTTTATTCTGGCGTATCCTTACAAAATTTTTGTCCTCGCTGTCATCCAACTGCGCCTTCCGGGTCGCGTGTCAATATTTTGGAGTTTAAAGTGAAGTGTCAGTTTGAGCATATGCCGAAAGAAAACACACGCTTAAAGGCGAACGTCCTTCGCCTGCTACGATTATCAATTATCGGGTATTCTTGCTGATATATCCAGCCAGCAACTACCACTTGTAACAAGTGTACCTGAGTAAGGTGGCAGTTTGGCGATTTGATGCTCTGTTCACTAAGCTTATAGCATGAACAGGACAAAAGGCGTAGAGTAGCGACACAGACAAGCGCTGCCTAATGGCGACACGGGCATGCGCTGCCTACAGGGCGCCCAATCATTTCTTCATACACTGTAAGGTTTACCCCTAAAGCTGTACTGGGGCACGCCAGAACTACGGGTAAATAAACAATATTCGAACTACTTGAGATTTGCTGATGACATTGTTTTCTCGTGTGAGCCGGCAATACACATGAAAAAAAAATACTGCCCTTCCCGCATTCAGAAATCCTGGTCGTATGGTTATATACAGTAATCACTCGTTATAACGAAGTCAGCAGGACGGCGAAAAAATTCGTTATAAGCGTTATTTTGATATAAGCACTCACTGGACAAAACTTTAGGTAATTGAGCTTTAATGTCGCTACAACTGCGAGGAATCAAAACACAATGTTATCAGTGCAGCAAACCTTTGTTCAGGTGCAAAAAAGGCAGTGAGCTTTGACTGTTTGAAGTTCCTGCCGGGAGCGAGCAACCCCTGCTCTAATTGGAAAAAGCATTGCCTAAGACTGCGGTCGCCGCTAATTCATTCAACTTTATTTCGCAGCACGGTTAGGTACTCCCGCGTCCAAACACACGCGCCGTCGCCGCCCAAGTGACTGAACGCAGCGGGCGACGCAGGAGGAGCATTGGAGGAGCAGCGACGTCAAAGCTCTCTGCAAGGCGGCGAGGAGTTGACGTGAAGGCGAGCGAAAGCTCGCAAGCTGGAGAGCAAATGAGGAGGCGAAGGCCACTTTTATGGGGGAGTGCGGGCGTCACTGAACGCTACGAGAGTTTCTTGCTGGAAAGCCCCGGAAATGCCGGGCTCGAACCTGAGGTTGTTTTTTTTTGAGCTCAAAAATTAGTAACCGCTCATTGTGGGTACAGAGCGCAATTATGAAAACTGACCGGTTTTGCACTATTGGCATTGCATGATCACTGGGCAATTTTTTCCTGTGGTGTGCATCCGCCCCTTTTGCAAAACAAGATTTTTCAGCGCCCCGTTGTCGACGGCGCTGCTAATTATACAGTTCGAGTGTCTGTGCGTGAAATTCCAATGGCGCCCACGCGTCTCTGATGCAAGGCTCCTAGACATGCATCTTGATGCGCCTCCGTGTGTATGAATTGTGCGGTGCTCACTTTGGTTGCTCGAGCAAACGCAGCGTGTTACAACCGATTAAAAGTGCACATACCTTCTTCGCTTCAGCAGGCGTTTGAAAGGGAACACTCGGCGTTTAATAACGCGGTCTTATAAAGACGAGATGGTCGAGAAGTTCTTCAAAGGCCGTTGCCTACTCAAGTGTCTGAGCGGTAACACAAGGTATATATAACTGGTAGCGAAGCTTCCATAGAAGCCCATACGTTCAGAAAATGGCGGCTCTTAAGCTGCTCATGGGGCTTAGCGCCATCTGTGTGAGGAGGGAACACTTCCGGCGGAAAAAAAAATAAACAGGATGTGACGCAAGATCCGGTCAGAAAGTGACGTCATTTTGGTGGCATTAGCGGGAAAATTTGACTTATAGCTTTAGCAGGCCTCTGATCGCTGAGAACTCATGCCATTGCAACGTGACCCAAGTTGGCGAGCCCTTGGCGTGTGTACTTCAAGTCAACGCCGGCTTAATTAGTACAGACTCGTGACTAGAGAAACGTACATAAGAATACTGTCGTATCATTCGCCTCGGTGTTTATAAGAACATCTTGCATTTTCTCTGAACCTTTATTCTGTATTCATGCCTTCCATTGCTGTATAAAAGCAATCAGTTGTTTATTTTGATTGCAGTTGGTGGCGAACCGGGAACTGGGCACGTACCGCCTCCCCGACCCCCCCCCCCCCCGACCGGAATTTTTTTTTCCGCTTTGGGACACAGAGCATAAAATGACACTTGACCACTCCCCCCCGCACCCCTTTCATATCAAAAACGTGCCCACTCCTTATCCCGATACCAATTTCTACCAACGCCACTGCTGGGTTTAATTGCGTCGCACATACGCAGGTTGCGTGCGTGCCTTAAGTATAGATCAATGTTATATAATGCTTGCTCAGTTTACGCACTTGTGTTCTAAGAGACGAAATAACGCATAGTCATGCTACAATCAAGATATTTGAACTTTATTCGAAAATAAACATAAAACAACTTTACCACACTGCACAAAATCAGCACGTATACAATAAGTACAAAATGTTCGTGGGCACTACATGCATTATGATTTTCCTTACGCGCCGAAAAATTGACTTTACCCGTAACACATAGCATTGCGAGCAATGAAAGCGTCAACAGCAGAATTACGTGGAAACAAGAGAAAAGAACTAGGCATTGCATCTTGATGGAGGAAACCGGGCCGCAGGAATGCCGATTCACGAAAGTGCAGCGAGCACACTGCAGCTGTCCCGGCGTCTTATCAAGTAGACATGGCTTTCTACAGAAGTTCACTCAGCATTCACGCCTGCAATTTCCTGGTTGCATTGTTAGGCAACTGTCGCAACAGATAAGTAAAAATAGGAAAAATGGATCAATGCAAAAGAAAGCGACGGCAGTATGTAAAAGCACATAGCAGGAAAGATCTGGCAGCAGCGCAGCACGGAGCAGCACAACACAGTACTGCGATGAAAATGATGCTTGCGCATACAAGTGCGGGACACAACGATCACTACAAGCATTGTAATGCAATAGAGAAGGCACTGAGGTAGACAATTAAAGCGACTCGTTCAAATTCGAGTGGTACTACGCTGAGAAATCCTACAGTAATTGCCACCACTTGCTCCGAGCCACCTTGCTCCGAAATAAAGAGATAACTGTGACATAAAAAAAACTTTAGACCAATTTTTTTCGAAGCACCACCACGTCCCCTTACACAACCCCCGTTCAGGTATTAACAGTACTATAGTTTCGCGTTACCTGTGGAAATGAGAGGAAAATGGTGCAGCGAAACGCCAGGCGTACGGGATTTGCTGTTGCAACCTTGTACAGCACATCGTTTCCGTAGGTACCGAGGAAAGCGCTCCGCTCCAACCGTTGGCAGCATCGTCCCGTAGTTCACCGTACCCGCCAGGCACGGTACTAAACGTGTTCACCGACGATACAACCCACCTCGAAACTCCACGCACAGCAAAAATTAAGTGCACACCAAATTAACAAGGAAAAACGAATGCAAATGCGCACCACCAAAACACGCGAGGGGCGTTTCCTAGCAGACGAACTTTAGGCGTGCCTTTCTGAACACTACAAGGACTGCATCACAGAGCAATGATATGTGCCATTCTTCGGAGGGCGCTACAAAAAAGGTTTTTGAGAATGAACAACATTTTCATAAATTATTTGCACACTGGGCCTAAATAAATGGGATTCAGAAATAAATATCGTTCGTAAAATATAAATGTTGTTTTATTGTTGAACAAAACTTGGTTTTTTGTTACTAGTGTTTGTTCCCTCCTCACCTAGTCGCGCTTCAATCGCCACTCCCATAAGCCCCCATGCTGATGTCGCTGGCAATAGGTTCTGAACCGCTTTTCGCCCGAAGCTTCGCTACCATTTATATTTACCTTGGGTAACATTTTAAGCGGGGGTGCCAGGTGGCCTGCGATTTCGCGCTTAGGTGTGACTATTTCACAAGCTCTAAACGTCATATCTTGGAACGCGCATTAAGAACCTCGTGCATACACGCACGTGGGAACAAAACTTCAACTGTAATACCAAATTTTCTGCAAGGCGCAATCTTAAGACTGCAGAGAAACACTTTTTTCCAGTAGAGCCGTTCCAAGCCAATGTTGGTGTAGGATAAAGCAGAGAAGTGGATGAAAAAAACCTTTACTGAGAAGAAAGAGATCGCGCTTCACACAGAACCGCCGCTGAATATGCCACGATTGCATTGGTATTACAAATCGCTCGGTCTCTCACGCTCGCTCGCTGAATTTAAGTCTGCGAGAGAGCGCGCCCTGACCATCCGTCGCTAAGTCCAACTGAGTTGACTGACTCAAACGCCTAAACAAGAAAGTTGCGGTGCCCATGAACCGTCCTAGCGTAAACAAATGTCTCGTACCTAATGCCACCTGACCAATGATCATGGCGGCAGCACGGAAGAATAGGAAAAAAGAGTGCCGATAGCCTCATCTAGTGACACTAGCCGTAGCGCAACCGACAAGCCCGCTGAGACGAGCGAGAAATATTCCATACCCTCATCCATCACCATTTGCAGTGCTGGAAACACCCTTTGCTGCACATCCACTTCCGGAGAGCGGGATGGCGACCACATTTTTGCGTGCGAAGGGACGCTTACCTTTGCGACCAGCTGCGGGAAAAATCTAAATTATCAGCACTAATTATCCGCAACAAAATGAATGGGCATGGAACTATGAGAGGCAAAGCGGCAACAGTTTCAATCACGCAATGTTTTTCGCGTCCATCTTCAAACGAGCATTGTGTGTTGGAATACCTCTCACGCATTTGTCTCAGCAAAACACAACAGCACCATTCATATAAATGCGAAAGCACTGTAAAACCACTGTGCTGCTGAGCACGAGGTCGCGGTCTTGATTTCCGGCCGCAGCGGCTGCTTTCCTGACGGAAGAGAAAAGCAAAAACGCCCGTGCATACGAAAGTTCGGGGCACGTTAAAGATCCCCAGCTGCTAAAAATTAATCCGAAGCACCCCACTACAGCGCACGTCGTCGCCTGCGTGGCGTGGGTGAGTTAAACCTTACAATAAAACTGTAAAACAGCTACGCATCTAATCGAAGCCCGATAAGAGAAGAAACCCCATGAGTTTTGTCGTACCCTGACAAAATGAAACGAATATCAGTACGCGTCATCAGACATAGCGTTTTGTCTCGCACCGTGCCGCACCCCGTTTGGCTGATCGCGGAGCCGTCGGGACACAGGCGCGGTCAGTTATAGGACTCTTTCCTTTCTGCCTCTCAAAGTGATCTGCGCACCCGCTGTAGCCCACCCCTCGCCCACGACTTCGACTGGCGCCACTGGCTCCCCCTCGGAGCTGAAGCACGGTTAAAAAAAAAGATCTTTTGGGAGAATAGTAGGGACCGAATAAATCATTACCGTTTCCTACGTAGAAAACACGACTACAACGGCACTTATATAACACACGAATTCAAAAGTTCCCTGTTCGATGAATTTCGAGGTGAAAATAAATCGACCGCTCCGAAATCATAGTAAGCGTGTCTAATTTGGCTGAAAATCTGTTTCTGTCATTTTATCTCGGAAATAGACGTTTTAAAGACGTGTGTGTGTTAGCTGAATATAATCCCCTGCCTTAAACCAATGTCATTTGTCTTCATTTAATAAAAGTAACTCAATTTTACTCTTTCAGTCATATGTTTATTTAGAGATATTTACCAGCCAACATCTTGACAAAAGTGTTAATGGCAGTGTGACCTTGTTTAAGTCACAGTGCGAATTTATTACTGGTGCCTGGTATTATTGTCGGTTGTGGGAAAGAGCGACAACCAATCATTACAAGGGCACAAAAAGAGAGCGGCATATTATACGTACGAAACTAAAAGCCTCTCTGGGCGCTTAGGTCTGCCTAAGTGCCTTGAATGGCAATACATTTGTGTCTGCCCTGGAGCAGTATGTAGCCATGAGAGGTCCGCACTCGTGTTGTGTTTTAGTTTTCCTTTTTGTAGCCTTCCGTACCACGCGTTAAGCACATAGCAGAAGCGTGTACTTTTTTCTTATTTGAGTGATCCTCATTGCACCCTTTCTTGTTGAATTAAAGTACTCGAAATCAGTGTTCTCGTGGCTTCGTCGTCCAATAATGGGTAGGTCACTTTCATCTCGTCGCGCGTCCTCCCTTCTACACCAGCCCCTGGAACAATTTTTATGTGCTGCATTACCGCTCCCGTGACGTGACTTTTCCTAGTCATTCCTTCTGATTCCTTACAACACAAGGTGTTTCGCCTCAACTAAACAAAAACCATTCACGCCGGCTCGACCAATAAAACTCTGTACAGCCTCCGAAATTTTTAATAATATAGCTGGAGCGACGACCCACCGGCGTGTCAGCGCCTTATCACGGTGTTCAGCAGCGAAATAGGCGAGAGTACGCGCACGCACATTGGACCATCTGCTGTAGGAGTGTCGCTGTTTCCTTGAGAGTGGCACACCCCCTGCCACATCATCTAAATGACTTTGTGCCTCACGCTTCTTAGCTGCCTTTGGCGGTAGCGAAACGGCCTTGCAAGATACGAAAAACAGGGGGTGTGTTGCCCTGAGAGGAACAGCGGAGCAGACGATACTCCCACAACAGATAGTTCCATGCGCGTGCGCGTACCCTGGCCTATTTTGCTGGTGAACACCGTGGTAAGGCGCTGGCATGCCGATCGGTCGTCGCTACTGCTATATTATAAAATATTTGGGAGGCTGTACAAGCACCTGTTAAGGACTTTCTCCCGTCTAATTCTTTTGGAGTGGTCGATGACACTCATATGAGGGTAAAACAAACAAAAGGAGAATGTATTAGTATGACACAGAAACTACAAGCGCATGTCGTAGATTTGTGTTTAAAAGGGTATTTTAGGGCTCTAAGGGCTATTTCGGGCGCGCAATAGCCTGGCATAATATGAGTTATATTTTCTTTGCTTAAACTGGCAAACACATAGTCTTCAAGAGAACCTGGGACCACCACCTAACCTTGAATTGTAGTAGCAGTTAGGCCACTAAAATATGCGTGCCTTAAACAAAGAGTAAAATATAATATCATGAGTGCAATACACTTGACACATTTAATTTATTATCAATAGTATAATCTTTGGGAAGCTTGTGAATTAGCAGAGAAAGAACAAGAATCGGTAGCGATCGATAGGATTAATGCGACGTTTTCGACCAACTGATGTTAGGTGCTACCACGGGAAAAATTCCTTCTGTGGCCACCTCCACAGCGCCCCCCCCCCCCTCCCCGTATCCTTTGATATCAGCCCCAATTATTAAGGTTTTCCGGTAATGGTCCGGCCAATATTAATGAAACTGGAACTTTCGAATGACACTGCAAAATACACATGCAACATAAGTGTGTTCACAGTTAAACGTTCCTGACACTGCGGCAAACTGCAAAAGCCCGATGTGTCCTTTTTCTTTTTGCGCTTTAAAATTCCGGCCTGCAGTGCACTATACTTTATCCCAAGAGCAAGCGTTCGGATAAATCCATATGGTGCCCAAGTTGGGTGGGCGAGGGAATAATTAAACCGATGAGCACTGCTCTTCCTGCGTCAAAGCTAAAATTCTCAGAATTAGTTTGCAAGCTTCGGATGGTTTGTGCAATCGACGGGACAAGTATATGCAGGCCTACCCACCCCCTCCCCGATTCTGTTTTCTGAGATATTCCCTCGCGTTAATACCGTGCAATGCGGCACGGTAGTAATGCGAGGGAAACCAAGTATGCGGGAAACAAGGTATATGTCTAGGACTGAAAATATCTACAAGTGCACCTATGAAGAGATATCAACCGCAGAAGAGCCGCGCATTTTTGTAGTGCTCTTCTGGTATATCTTCACAAAATTTCTGTCATCGCTGTCATCCAACTACGCCTCCCGGGTCGCATGTCAATACTTTGGAGTTTAAATTGAAGGTGTCAGATTGAGCATATGCCGGAAGAAAACAGACGCTTAAAGGCGAGCGTCCTTCACCTGCTACGACTATCAATTATCGGGTATTCTTGCTGATATATCCAGCCAGCACTACCACTTGTAACAAGTGTACCTGAGTAACGTGGCAGTTTGGGCGAGTTGATGCTGTATTGAACTAATGCTTATAGCACGAACAGGACGAAAGTCGTACAGTAGCGACACAGACAAGTGCTGCCTAATGGCGACACGGGCATGCGCTGCCTACAGGGTGCCTATTCCTTTCTTTGTACGCTGTAAGGTGTACCCCTGAAGCTATACTTGGGTGTGCCAGAACTAGGGGTAAATAAACAATATTCAAAGCACTTGAGATTTGTTGATGACATTGTTTTCTCGTGTGAGCCCGTACGTCACAAACTCGATCGTACTTCGTTTAAAAGTGCCGTATAGTTTTTTTCAGATTATTGTACAGCGCCTAATTCTTATTACAGCCGTCCGATTCATGCAATTTTGGTTCTATTCGCCACAGGAAAACCCTGGAACTCTCTCGAACCAAGCGGCGGTGAATCCCACCACTTGCCGGCTCGTTGGTAAGAAAATACCAAAATAAAATTTACGCTGCTCAGCTTTCACCGAAGCTTCGTGTTCTTTCGAGGGGGCGAGCGTAGCTTTGCCGGTGTTAATCTCGCCGATGATTCCAGAAAGGAGAAAGATAGAATTGTGGGCTCGACGGCGACTGGCGCGTTGTGGTTGTGCCCTCGCTCTCCGCGCCGGCGCTGTTATAAAAAGGGAATCCGCGCCGAAGCAAATTAGCTAAGTTTGGACGTGGTGACTGTGACAACGGTTTCTGCCAGTTTGTGCACCTACCATCGGCGACCCGCGCCCTGAAGGACTCCAACGTACTCCCGGGCCTCGAATCAACCTGATCGTCAAGGACGGCCTGGCCTACGACGAAGCCACGCTTCACAGGTAGCCGAATCGCCTCCGACAGCGGTGCATCGTCCAGCCCGTTCGGTGAATATTGTGGGACTCTGTTCCTTATATGCATCGAACTGTATTTCTTTAAATGGGAAGGTGAACAGGTTTTAGAAATAAAAGAAAAGTTGACTAGCAGCAAGTACACATTGAATAGTTCCGTTTTACGAAATATTTTCGCAATATATGCATTAGAAGCGGCGCAATACGCAAACAGAAGTGGCCCGATGCCCCGCCCCCATCTCGGCGCCACCGGAACACCAAAGAGCGGAGGCCAAAACCGGCCGGGAAAACGTCATACCTGGACTTCCGGCCGGATAGGCTGCCTCTGCCATGCTCTTTTCGCCGTGTTTCCTGTAGAGGCTAGCCACAGGAAGAATGATACTTGTTGTTGTTGTGGTTGATAGCACTTATTTGTAAACTTTTCGTGTTCAAAAAGTATGCGCGAACGCCGAACGAGGCGTTCGTTACCATGCTATATCCCTAAGCAGGATAATACCACGCCGGGATGTTTTATAACATACGGAAGCGACAGCCGAGGTGGCTGTGCTTGATGGACAGAGAATATACTACACTGCGTTAGATACTTTGTAAAACGCTCCAATACGTTTTTCCTTTTTTTTCTTTTCTTTTTTTGATGCGACGGACATGAATGTTCTCATTAGATGCTAGATTTAAGAAGGATGGTGAATACTGCTGTACTTTGGCACGGGATGTTTCGTTCAGTTCCAGAAACAAAGTAACATTTGTTCAGGAAATTCATGTTTCGTTAAACGTATTGGTTTTCTTTCCCTATGGGCTTAGAACAGTGTTCAAAAACCAAATTTCAAGCAGTGTTCAAAACAGTGTTCAGAAACCCAAGCCGATAATGCTGCGGAGTTAACAGTATGCTACAATGTTTTGAGAATAAATGCAAGTAAAGCAGTAAGACGCCACTCATCGACGTGCAGCTAGCGATCGCGGAGGCGTTTTAGCCCCGCTGCCCAAATGGCGCACGCGCGCGCGCGTGTGGTGTGTGTATAGGGATGAGTAAGGGGTGAGTAAGGGGGTGAGGAGCGACAACGAACAAAGGGAATTCGGAATCAGAGTCCGCTTGTTGGTTTATGCGTGTACCGGCAAGATATGTCTCGCTACAGCGCATGAACGCATGAACGCTATATTTTCGCCTTTACAGCGCATGAACGCTATATTTTCGCGTAGTGCACCTACGTGCTTTTCGCTGGTACGTTGTTTATGAAACGCCGCTTAATCTTGGAAATGAATGGTTTCGTATATATTAGCGAACAGTTCAGGCAGTACCTAATATTAACATAAGGAATAGAAATCCCCTATGCCGGTTGTCCAGTTCAGAAATATTCAGACGGAACCCTCTAGCTGACGCCACAGTCACTGCTTTGGGGTTCTCGGTCGTGTAAAGGAATTCAAGCTCCAAGATACTTGAACCAACAGCACGGGAAGTTGGAAAATAAACTTGCAGTCATGTGCGAAAACTAAACTGCAAGCTAAATGCCGAAAAGGGATTGCGATCGTTCCCAATGCTTCCGACAACCCGCGCGGCCGAAGGGTGTCCTCCTTTGACGTCATGACGGGCGCAACCAATCAGAGGCGTCAAAGACGAAGGGCACGCGTCTTTCAAACAGGACCACGCGTTTTGCAAAATAAATGCCGGTTGGGCTCATGTACGATAAAATTCAATGGGATATTCGGAGTCAGCGCGGAACAAACTATATAAACGTGCCTCTAACTCAATTTTTTTTAAAAGCGCTTCAGCTTCTCTTTAAGAAACTTTTCCACCTCAATATTCATTGTTAAAGCTCCTTGTTGTACATTTTGTATTTCAATTGTTTCCCGCATTTATATTCATTTCTAAGTTACCTTTCGTTAACGTTACATGTCCTCGTGCTTGTTCAGTGTTTCGCCTGTTGAAATATAAGTGTTTCTTTTGTTGATTCGTTCAAGGCTCTGACTCATTCTTATCGGTCTGGTCGGCGAAAGCCGCACAGCAGACGGCCACCCCCTTCATCACCGGTGCCCTGTAGATGCGGTGGGGTTGTTTGCTCGCTTGAGTCTACTCCCCATATCTCCTAACAGCGCACCCGATTAAGGAAACGGTGACAATTTCTGGCTTCCACGGCAGGACGTCTGATGGGAGCGGTAAGGAGGAGAAAGCGCCTGGAACTTTTACGGCATAGGTTGCCACTGCCTTTATAAGTTGGTGCTCTCGTTGACTTTCTATGACTACATATACCTAGCTGTAGGCTCGAGTATCGAGAATAGATTGCGGTGAAGTTGAAATCATGATTCTAGAGAACATTGTAGCGTTGGGTTCCCAACTGGGCCTGTCAGGGTCCGAACTACTAAAGTGGTTGCCGCAGAAAGAAAAAAACGAAAAAGAGAAAGCTGAGAAGGCTCGTGAAGAAGATGAGAAAGTAAAACAGGCAGCAGGAGAAGAGGCTGAGAGGGCTGAAAGAGAAAGAGAGAAAGTATTTCAGGGACAACTTCAGTTGGAGCGAGAAAAAGCGGAGCGACAGGAGAAATCCCCTCAGGCAGAGTCCGAAAGGGAGCGAGAGAAAGCGGAGCGAGAGGAGAAAGCACGCAAAGCTGAACTCGAGATACGATGCTTGAAGGTGGAATCCTCATCAGATTAGGAAAGTGCGAGAGAAGACATTAGTTGCCGAAGCACTAACCCAGAGACGACAAAGGAAGGCCGGGATATTTCTGGAAGCGAAGAGGCGGATTTATCCGCGATCCGCAAGGAGGAAATGCCTCCAGATATGTGCGAAAGCGCACTACTTCAGACATTGAAAGACGATGATCCTACAGGTGATGCGGAGATGGAGGATTACGATAAAACCCCGGTTGTGGATGCCGTCATGACGTCGGGGCCGAACGGGCTAGACGAAAGTGTACCCGAAATTGCGGGCAGAGTGTTTGAGGAAGCTGTTGTCTTTCCGAAAGACACGGACAGAAGCACAGTTATTGTGCAGGAAGACCCAGTTCGAGACTGCGAACTCGCTGGACAGACTAGCGCCGTGTGCGTAGCTGACAGCTCGAGGAGCAAAGAGACCGACACTGCGGTTTAGGTCGAGGTCCCCGTGCGAAGCGGGGCCGCACTCGTCGGAGAGAGCTCGCCGCACATAAGCGTCGGCGACGATCCACTGACTTCAGCGGTGGAAGAGAAACCACCCGCTGTTCCGAAAGAAGAGCCGGTTATTGAGGAACCCCGATCCGACTCCTCGGATAGAGGCGAAGCCGTTCCCGTCGTACCAATAGCGCCGGTAAACATGAAGCCGGTACGGTTATTAGAAACTTCGGCCCTTACGACGCAGCCGCCTCGTAGGGGACGAGGGCCGAAGTGCACGGAAGAAACAAACGCTTGAAAACAGGCCTTCTAAAATTGTGCAAGCAGTTGAGCTGCCGAAACCAAGAGTGGAGGTTTCAACTCAAGCGTAGGAGCAAACATCCTACCGGCATTGCACACATCGGCAGGTGTAAAGAAGCACCGTTCAGTTATACACGAGGAACGGCGAGGGAAGGCCAAGTCGCTAGATGCTCCGACGTTAGCCAGACGAAGGCCCAGACAATGAAGCATTTTCGGGGGCCCGGTATCACGGCGGTCACGAAAGAGTTTGTCACTTCGCGCGACATTTGGAAAGGAACTTCTCCGAAGAGAAGAATTCCGCAGACGCAGTTACGCACGCGCCCGATAGACACGGGCTAAACATGAAGAATGCGAATTGAAGTATGCATGTGTTGTAGGAGTAGAATTTTATGACCGAGTTGAGTCATTTACGTCGTGTACTGTATACTTGAACATTGTATTCATTGTTTCTCTGTCGTACTGTATGCGAAGCTTGTACTTATTTTGTCACTCTGGCTGTACAGTGTACACGGAGTGTATTCACGTACTAGAAGCGTCTTGCGTGAACTTTTCCATCACTTTGGTACAGTAACTTTACTGAGTATTTTGGCATTAACTACTTGTCACATTCGTGAACTTTGCGGTTCATCTTATTGTGTTATTTATATTGTGGTGAACAGCATATTATGTTCGCTATTGGTTTTATTGCACCAGTACATTGTATGGGTTACTGGGCACTGACTCGCACTCATTGTGTGTGAGCCTACTAGCCTTTTGGCACTTGATTACAGTCTGTATTTTCCAGAAGTTCGCACTTGTCTAGACTTTTGCTCAGAACCTTGTAATCACACTTGCTTGTTCTCAATTTTTAGTTACCACGTAACAGCTGTATTAGATGAACTTCTGTATTTGCTGAAAAATCCGTGCCGAACCCTTGTGATGAAGGGAAACTATGCACACGTCATTATGTATTATCTAGAACAATTAGTCTGTACTTGATTTTGTGATAGTACGTACTGTTTTGCTCACTAAGTGTGAACGACGCGTACGCACGACTTTGTGAGTTTTGGGAATATTATTAAGCAGCGGAGGACAGGACCAGTTGGAGTTCTGTTGGAGAGTCATTTGTCTTCAAAAGAATAATAGCAGGCATGCATTGTCACCAAGGGGATGCATGTGAGTTTGTAACATGCGGGGGTGAGCTATGCTCAGGATAGGTGGCGATAAGAGCTGTCAAGACCAGCACAAAACCTTACGAACAAGTTAAAAAAATTTCGTAGCTCTGGGGCTTACAAATTGTTCTCAGCAAGGAAGTCGTTACAACAATGCAATGATGCTAACCGTTGGGACAATAAAACGTGGTGAGAAAAAATGCATATGCCGGTGCACGTCATGTTAAAAACCATCACGCTTCTCAAGCGTAGTTATGTGACCATGTCAAGTCAAGTAAAATGCAATTACGGGAATTGTATCACGGGGAAATTGTAGAAGGGAGGAAGATAAAATTGAGAAGGAATAAAACAAGGAATTTTGATGTGCGGGCCGAGCAAGAAGAGAAGGCGAAGCAGACTCAGCAACGTGGGGGAAAGGTGACACAGAGCATGAGTTAGAAATCTAATGGCACAGAGCATGCACTTACCTCGAGATTTTATTGCTTGCAGCTTGCGGATCACCCACATGAAGAGGCAGAGTGGCCAATCTCTCAAACCAGGCACAACTCAGCAGGCTGTGGTCAATCGCTTTTGGAGACGCCGTTCTGACACTGCACCTATTTGATTTGACAATTCACTGGGTGATGATCTAAACGCCCAAGACGCGCTTTATTCAGGCTGAATTTTTTGAGGTATCGTGATTGGTTTAGACGAAGTTTTTCCTCGACAAGCCCTGTTGAGCAAAACGCATAGAATGATACTAAAACTTTTCCATTGGTGTCCAGACCTAACAAACGTACGTTTTCCCCTTTTTTCGTCGTCCTGACTAGGTTTTCAGTTATACTTCTCGCGAGATGGATTTCTAAGTAGTGAAGCTAGCCCTATGGTGGCCGATTTGTCAGATTCTTTTGTTTTAAAATTTTCATGATTGATTGTAGGGTTGAACTCGCCGACGCAACGCAGGCGATGAGGCACGCCGTGGTGGTGGGCTCAGGATTAATTTTGGCCACGTGGGAATCTTTAACGTACGCCGAAATCTCGTACGCACGGGCGTTTTTGCTTTTCGCCTCCATCAGAAAAGCGGCTGCCACTGCCGGGAATCGAATCCGCGACCTTGTGCTCAGTAGCGCAACGCCTTAGCCACTGAGCCACCGTGGCGGGTGTTTTAACATTTTATATTTAACTAGTAAAAGAAGCAATAACAGACGACGGTATGAATGGCACCTTTGAGGCTCGTACATTAGGTTCACAAATTTTCACTATTTCCAAGAGCTCACAACACAAAGGTGCAAATCTAACGAATATATTTTAAACAAACAAAAGATTAAAATGCCAAGTCTTTTTGAATGAATCAAGAAATTGTACCGTGCCCCTTCCCGGCATATAAGAAATATTCCATCCGATATCACCCGAGGGACGTTCAAAGGGAATGGACACTCTCAGCTCAAGCATGCATTTTAACACTCGTTTTAAATTTTGACAGTTAAGCTTTTCTTCGCCGAAGCTTTAATGGTACGAAATGTGGTAACGTGGTCGCACAGATCTTGATGGGTAAGATCATAGCGAGGAAGAGAGCAAACACCAATTACACAACAGTTAAAGTAATACATAAATAAGACTCTGATATAGGGAAAGCGACAACATCTGGTTACTTTATACTTTTAATCTACTTTATCTGGCGGCCATGTTTATGCTTGTCCACATTGTGGATGGAGAATGTTAACTATAGTTGAAAAAAGACAGCAGTACATAAGTGGCATTTGCCTGGTTTTAGCTAAAAATACAAGGCTGCTTGATTTTTGCAAAACCAAATGACAAAACACGCCGTGAAAAAAACAAAAAAATCACGCCATATCCACGGAATGAATGATGATAAGTGGGGCGAAGCTCGAGAGGGGGAAGATCATCGGTAACCGTAACTCTCCCGTGAAAGTTCGCCCATTACTCATTAAGAAAGACGTAAGACTGTGCGTACATTTTCGGAGTCAATGCTCCCAGGCCCAGACCTGGTGAAAGACCCCGCGCCATCGAGGTCTACCCCGCACCTCCACCACAATTTGTCGCGTAAGATGGGACACAATGGTAAAGAAAGAACTTTTATTTAGGGCGAACTTGTGCCCGAACAAGACGAGAGGAAACGAGCAAAGGTCCTTGCGTCTCGTTCGATCTCCGAGAACGACTGCCTGCGTTCGTGGCGTAATATCTTGCGTGATCTCCCCCTCGCAGTGCACGTGTGCTCGCGCCTCCGTTGGCGAACACAGACAAGCTCGCGCTCCCGGTGCCGAGTTTGCGCTGCCGGTTGCAGCCGGTTCTTGCGCGTGCAACACGGCCCACTTTGCGACATCTCCGAAAGCATGCGGCGGTCACGTACCACGAGACACAATGGATGGACAGACCCATGACTTAAGGAGGTGCGCCCCTAAAACTGCGCGCGACACCCTCTCGCGGCCGTGTTTTCAGTTCAAAAGTAAAGACAGGTTTAGCTAGATGGCACCTGCAGTACAACACGTCAAAAATTTATGGGCCTGCAACGGAATCCATCTGATGACTTTGAGAAATTCTAGGAAGCTTAGCCTTGCCGTGAGGGAACGCCAGCCAGCTTCTTTCTTAATATCAGCGTTCACAGCGTCAAGTAATCGGACGTGGGCTAAATATTTTAGTGAGCAAGCACTTTGGCGACCGCTACTGTGGAGGCTTCGCCGCGGCGATGGCGACGGCGTTTAACCGAGCAAGCGAAAGCAGAGAGAACATGGAGGTGGAAAGGCGGCGAAAGTGAGAGGGGGAGGGCAGTATGCTGCTCCCGCACGATACTCTCTTCGGAGCATCTGGCGGCGAAGGTGCGAGGGGAGCGGGGCTCACGCTGCTATAGCGTCATCTGTCTCACTGGTTTCCCCGCCAGACGCTACTCCTCCGTGCGTGGCTCATTCTAACCACTTGAGTTTTGCGTGGGAAGTTCAAAGAGGATTTGCAACAACACGCTCGCCGGGACCGGCTATGCACTGGGAGATAACCGCACAGTAGAGGGCGCCGTAATGTTTTTGCTGATCACGCGACTACTTCCCGATACGCAGCTAGATATGCACCGTGAGATCGAAGACTGCAATTTGCGCTGCGCACAAATTTTGCTTTAGCGAAGTATAGTAATCGTCATGGCATTTTTTGTCATCTAAACCTTGGGATTTTACTTATCTCTGTATTGAAGTCAACAGACAAAGCAAAAGACCAGGTACAAAATATATCTCGCATCAGAAACGCGGCCTAATATAACCCCCCCAAAAAACAAGACGGAAGTTGCGGCTTACTAGGATTAAATGGGATTTCAAAAATTTATCACCACCTAATTATCTCGGTGCACAACTTTATAGAGCACAAGTTTGTAGATGATGAACAAAATTTTGAAGCAGTTCGCGTTGTAAGGACATTTTCTCCTGAAAAATTAACGCGCGTTCTGCCAAACCCCTAACCAGTGTGAAAAGGCTAAAACCGCTTGAAGCGGCTGCTCATTGGCAGACGCCTCAGTGACGATCTAATCAGAACCAAGAAAACCTAAGCATAGCTCATGCAGTTTCTATCTCTCGGGCAATCAGACTCTACTGAACACGTTCAAAGGACTGCGACTGGTTTGCACTTCACAATAAAAAAAAAATCGACCTCTCCAAAAAAAAAAAAAAAAAGGTTGAGGCAGTGATGGTTTTGAAATTCGTACTTCGGGGACTTATTCTTGGGGAGACCGATGCAGTTTAATCTAACCCAACAGCCATGAAACCACGAGCACAATATCAGGAATAAATGTTTCAAAGAAATACAACAGAAAAATTTCACGAAGCAATTTTTGAGTTGCGCAAAAGCTGTCGCATTAAATGCGCCGATTAAACGCTTACGGAATTCAACTGGCGTCCGTATTCGTTACTGATTGTATCCCACATCGAAGCTTCCTCGTTCGCAACCTCTAATGCAGGGAAGAAGCCGGCCATGAAATCAAGCCTTGATTGGCATCGCTTTCGGTGGGGTTATTCGTGGTGTTCTTTTTATGCCTTCCTAATTTAAAAGAAGCGAAATGTCTCAGTTTTTTTTCTGAAAGATCACCTAAGCGAGACACATTTCTTGTCGTATTTTTCGTACTTCAAAAACTCGCCCTAATTTTACCCCGAAAAACAAGATGAAGTTAGGGCGACTAGGAATAAATTGGAGTTCGTAAAATTATCCCCGCTAATTAGTTCGGTTCCTTTTGAAGTTCCCATATCGGGGGTGGATATCACGCCGAACATCTTTTCTTCAGGTTACTTTTTCAAGGAAAACTAAGACGCGGCAGACATTTGCTCGTGCCATCATGAGTGGGCATCGCCTCAGTAATCCGTGGAACCATAGGTGATATTATAGTCCATGACCCTGATACGATCAATAGTATGGTAATAACACATGCAGAAAAAACATCATCGTTACTGCGTTTTCTCTGTAAAAACGGCTGTCCTGCATTCATTTGCTGTTTAAAAAAAAACTTTTCACGCGTGTTGAAAAGATTTTCAAAGCTGCTAACAGTGTAGCTTTTGTAGTTATTTTTGCATGCACGTTTCCACCAACGTAAACATTTTTGTACGAGGTTGCTAATTTAGCCTCCAAGAACGCAATTTGAAAATGCTACTTTCAGGCCCTAAAAAAGTGTTTGTGTATGACGCATTAGCGTGTATTGACCTTTTAGACATTTCACACAGATAACCACAAAACGTGATGTAAATTTCAGTTCTCTAATGTTATCCCAATTCCGAGTACACTCTACACCTCCCAGAGGGAGTATCACCTAACCTCTCATTGTCTTCTGAGTTTATTCAGTTGTAGTTGGTAGTATAGTTTTACTAGCACTAGGACGGGAGTTTTAAGGCGGGACATTGGGAGTATGTTATTTTCACTACACTTCGATTTTCATAAGGCGAGTACGGAGTATTTACTAGTGCATTAGAGAGTTTTTTAAAGGCGCATTGTCCGATATTTTTGTGTCAAGGAGCTGGATTCTTTTACGAAGTGCAGCTTCTCGATACCCAAAGAAGTCGTTAAAATGTGAAAATGGGTACATTGAATTAGTCATAGTCATTTATGCATCAATTGCAAGCTAAAACTTGAAAGGCCTGTTTTCTGCACCTAGTAAATCCATTGCGTCCAAACGAAAATAAAACAATAATGTAATTCAGAAACGTGACTTTAAAAGCTGATTCGAGAAAGACGCAAATAAAATATGCAAGACATCTTGGTCAGAGCTTTCTTTGTCTCTACAACATTCTTCGGAGGAAAGATTAAACCATTTGCATACCATGAAGTACCGGCCAGGAAGTGATAGTGGCGCGTTTTTGTTGCACATGCTTCCGCAACGCTAACTTAGCTTCGCCTCGTAGCATGTTACCCACGTTACCCCAGGTACCACCAGCGTTGCAGGTGTCTTAAAATCGTTATATGTAGAGTGACAATAAAAAACCATGTTTTACATCTGACATAAAAAACAAAAACAGAATTGTAATAGCGTGGCTCATGTCACTGTGTTCAAATTTTCATAATGTTATAGTGTTTATGACAAGCCCTATAAAATTCACGCAAGGCACCTTCGTTAACCAGCTGGTCATTGCAATGTGTTCTTCTAGAGGCATGTCAACCCTTGTTTCAAGAAGCTTCTCAAAATTCTTCTCCCTGTATCCCTTCCCGTCTTCTTCACTGTTGTGGTCACTGCAACAAGATTTTTGTTTCTGTGACGCCCACGATGAACAAACTTCCAGCGTTCTAATATAATCCAGATGTCTGCCGACTTTACAAGAACGCTCCCGAAGATGACACCTGCAGATTCACTCTGCACCCACGGCCGTCCAACCAACATCCACACAGGACGCAACCCGGCCCCCTTACCTACCCACTGAGAGCAACCGGGCGGCGAGCGGCACTCTTCGGTAACCCACCACGCACGCGGTGAGGTGAGCCCCGCCGGTACGTCTAAAAATTACCAGTGGCTTAGCTCGGCTATGTCGGGATATACGTAGCGGGAGCTAAGGTTCAGCTGGTTATTCTTAGGTTTCGTGGTTGTCTAGGATTAGCTGAATATCTTGCTCACCGCTTCTAAAACAATTTACAATCCAATCCAATCCAATCCAGTCCAGTCCAGTCCAGTCCAGTCCCTGCTCCTCGCGCATGCGCCGCGAGGCTCTCCAGAGGCCACAAAAAACGGCTATCAAGCGGCTTCGGCGCAGCGTCAGACTTGGCTACTCCGCAACCGAGGCGCACAGCTGGGCCCGCGCCGGCGCGATTGCTTCTGTCGCAGCCATGACGTCACTCCTCTGGAATGCGCAGACCGGCGAATGTGCAGACCCAATTCTCTATACATCCGTATTCCAATTGGATTGGATTTGAATACAATCTAATACAATCCAATTTAATCCAATCCAATTCAATCCAATCCAATGCTCCTCGTGCTTCCGCAGCACGGTCCTTCAACGTCCACGCGAAACTGCACAACCTCAGCCAGTGTAGCTTAAGCTTCAAAATGGGCCGTTTGGCATTGGTTTCCAAGGGGCATCGTCGCAGCTTGTAACGTTTATATTCCAAGTAATAAGCGGCACAGTTTTTTTACTTCTCTCTGTTTCCGGTATTTCTTGAGAAAACCGCTCCTTCATTTGTTCATACCAGTCTTTCTGCAATAAAGGCTGGTTTATTACCTTTATTGTCAGTTTAGGTGCGGCGGGGAGCCTATCATCGTGTTTAATAAAGTTCCGCATTGCCCCGGAAGTGCCCGATTGGCCAGTGAAAATCGCAGCTTCGTTCGAGCCGCGTGGATGGTTTCCCAACCTCTGTGGCCCTAATGCTTCCATATTGAAGAGACACCGTGATAGAAAGAGAGACGTTATTAGACCCAAGAGATAAAACAGGTAAGGCCTGGCGCCACCCCATGTTGCAACCGTGACTTCATTGGCCGTGGCCATAATATCCTCTGGTACGCCGGACAGGAAACTTCCTTCACCATTCCAGCTGGGTCAAGCGAAATGGTGGAGTGGGCGCTGACATAGGGAATGATAGCGCGTGTCCAGCGCATCAAATAAGTGGCTGTGAGAAAAGGACAATTGATGTGGGTGCGTGTGCCCAGGTTGCGTCGGCGTAGAAACGTGCATTTGAAAGGGACACAGCGAGCACAATTAAAAACTGCCACCGACCAAGAGTGTTTATGATATCTAAAAAAGACCTTTCCACTCCCGTACAGGTGCCTTGTTCACAAGGAATCCTTATTCATAAAGATTCGTTGTGGCCGAGCCACCCGTACGGTAGCAGAAACGTATTTTATACATTTTATAACCATTCCTTGGTCGGTGCCAGTTTATTTTTATTGCCCTGCGGTTTTTCCGGCAAACAGGCTTCCGTCCAACCCTTGACTTAAAAGAGATGACATCACGTGTGTATGACATCGACTTTCAGTGTGAGAAGTGGGTGTGGAAAGCTTCTGGGAAGAAGGCGGTAGTATTGACTGGCGTCTCTGTGTGTAAGAAACATTGAGTTGAAATATACGGGTCATATTTGAAGTTGTTAATTATTGTGCAGCTTTCACATTTACAAAATACAAAATACAAACAGCAGTGTCTGCGTCCTCAGCCTTAGGCTAGTTATGGACCCATTCAAAACATACAAATTGACATAGGGGAGTACCAACACGCGTACAACCATTCAATAAAAAGGTATAAATGTAGAGACAGCTTGCGAACAGCACAAGACACAAAATTAAGTAAAGCAGAAATATTAGGTATCACACTTTAAAGCCTTACAATACAAGAGAACACTTGAGAAAATATTTTACAGAAAAAACCTCAGGAAATACAGGGAATATTACAAGAATATTGCAATACATAAAAGATGATCAGCTTGCCATACCAGAAAGGGGGGGTGATTTTAGCAAAAGGAAGATAAAAAATAAACTTTAAAATACGTCATGACATTAAAAGAACGTCGCTTTAAACTCAATATGACTGTACAAGAAAGCTCGTTCCAAATCTTCACACCAGTATACTGCAATCGCCGCTGGCCGTATACATTGTGTGTAGGTGGTATTAAATATTTTCCTTGAGAGGCAGAACGACTACTTATGTTAGATTTCCTAAGCATTGTCGCTGGGAAAGGCAAGTTGTTATGAATGATGTTATGCAATAAGATGGCTTAACTGTAGTGACGCAGGAACCTAACCGGCACTACCTTACTGTGAATAAACACGGTGAGCAATGTGCTACAGAATGAATTATCGGTAACGCTCTTTTTGGAGGCGCAAAATTGGTGCAATATACGTGCTGTAAGTGAATCCCCATGCTTCAATGAGTATGACAAGCGTGAGTGAAATATAGAAAAATATACAGTGTGCATTGTTTGAAAATTGAAGTGGCGTCGACTTTTGGCCAGAATGAAACAAGCATAAGACAGTTTTTTTCTAAGATTGTCTATGTGTGGCCTCCAAGCACATAAGACCACCTAAGAGTCACAAACATTTTGTCCTTGTATTTACCACTTTGAATGGATTTAAAACGGGCTGCTTCGCGTCACTCTCTGGAGGCCGAGAGGGGCTGGGCTGGGCTTTTCTGCGGGTTTATATTTACCAACAAGTAAATGAGCCAACAAGTTTGGTGAGCGGAAAGCAATAAGAAGACACTACTCACGGTGGGTGGATTGCCCAGAACTAGCTCTGTACTGTACTCTGAACAAAGAAGGTGATCGATTGACGTCTGTGTACGTATGTTGACCATACAAATAACCAACGAAACCAGCACTCACAGTGGAATATTCTGGGCAAATTTCGTGGGGTAGAACGCAAATCGTGTTTCAGCGTAATCTGGCTTCTTTAGCTGGCTAACGTCCATTCTCGTTTCTCCACGAATCTTTCTAGAGTATTGCTAGTGGCATATAAAAGCCGGCTTGAGGATTTAACAGTCGGGCTGACGAAACATGATACGAAACAATCTTTATTACAAAGGCTCGTATGAATGTCGTGGCTGGCTTTGTGGAAACTTTCGCCACCATGCTCGAATACAGCATCAAGTGCGGCCCTTAACAATGGCAGCAATACACACACAAACAAAGGCCCAAAACCTGAAACACCCACATGCTGCAAGCGGACATCGTCATAACGCTCATCATAACGTGCACCAATAATGTAGAAATGTGTACAATTCCCAGCAAGTTACCACACGAAAAATAAACTTAAAGAAATGTCTGTCTCAGCAATCAAATCTTCCATTATCCCAACGTGTACCTTTTTTCGTCGTGAAAAAACAAATGCGGATATATTTGGCCTCACGTTTTTTATCGTGCTTTGTACGTACAAAACGAGGGGCAACCAAAGGTGCCACTCCATTTTAGGCTTCATATCCGTGCCCAACACAATCTTCTTTGAGGCACCTAAATGTATACACATTTCTTGGCTACCCTTGTATTGGTATCCATATCTTACCCTTCATGCACGTGTCTCTATCCTCGTGCTCTAAGGAAAGTGCCCCTGCACATGAGCACATTCCATCCGGTGTTGACAAGGCGGTTTTATATTTGAGCTTCCTAAATAAAAACAGTAATAATGACTCATTCTTTCTAGACACAGTCAATTGAAAGCTTTATTGTTGGAGGTGGAAGGATGGGTACATAACCTTTGTTTCAAGTGTACAGTCAGAAAAGCAGAGGTGAAACCTCGTCCCGTGGCACACATAGGCGTTTCTCGATGGACGCACCTACTTCCTTTCACCTATGAACCAATGAAAATATTGCATTGCGTTCTTCGGTAGTTTTATCTTGTACTTACGACTGGCATCTGCAAAATTTGAAGAAAATTGAGACAAAACGAACTAATTTTGACGGAATTTTATGTTATGCCTTTTTCTTAAGGAGCACAGACAATTGCACTTCTTTGTCCATTTTTTTGGTTTTGCTTAAACAGCAGTACTTTACTAACGTGTTTGAAAATACCAAACTGAGATTACCTATACATCCAAGTTGGTCGCGTCGCAGAGAGTGAGATAGGATGCGTCAATAATCGCAGCGCTCAAATGCGTGCAAGAGTTTTGCGATTTCTAAAAAAAATAGTTTGTTGCCAGAAGCGCAACTTTGTGGACGCTGAACAACATTTTGAAGCAGTCCGCCGTTGTAAACACATCTCGTGCGGAAACCGTAACGCGGCTTCGACAACCGCTCTAAACGGCTGGTCATTTGCATCACATAAGTTTCTATTTGTTTCCATGGTGAAACACAGTTCGCTCTCCGGCAAGTAAATGGTGGACCCCTCACTGACAAAGCAATCAGAACCAAGAAAAACCTGTCAGAGCACGTGAAATTTGTCTGTCATTCAATCAAACTCTACTGACAAGACCCCAGAAGTGCAAGGGGTTCTCCACCAAAAAAAAAGCAAAAAAAAGAACTCTCCTAGACCCAAACATGGAGCCAGTGGAGCTTCCGGAATTCATACTGCTGGGACTGATTCTTTGAGAGACCGACGTAGTTTAATTTAACCAGATAGCTAGGAACCTACGTGCACCCTGTCAGGTATACACTCTTAAGAAACGTAACCGAGAAACTTCACGAAGCAAATTCTGAATTCCGCAACAGCTGTCGCAGACAATGCGGTGGCTAAACACGTCCGAAAATCCAGTGGCATCCTTATTTTTTTGAAACTGTCTTTCCCCTCAGAGTTTTCTCGTTAGGCACCCTGTGATGCAGGGAAGACACGAGTAATGATATAAAGCCGTCCGTGGCATCGCTTCTTGCGGGGTATTTTTGATATTCATCTGTATTTTTTCCTAATTTGAAAGCAAAAACTGTGTCAGTTCTTCGCTGAATGTTCCCCTAAGAAAGGTGCACTCGCTCAAAATAAAAGGGCAGATTTTTTTCCACGCAATTCTAAAGTGCTCGCCAGCAAAGAAATTCACCGTGGCTGTGCCTCGTACGTGACAAAAATGCACGCACATGATAAGCACACAGCATGCAAAAATATCTAACTCATTTATAAATCAACGACTTTCTTCTGGTCTCAACATCGGCAAGACGTTAGGAGGAGTCGCTTGACACTTGGAGTAATTACGATGAATTCTATTCAACCTTAAACTTACAGCAGAGACTTATCAAAGGGACTAAGGATTATTATGTTTTTCTGGAGTGTTTAAACAAATTTAGCCCACTTTTCGAACTGTCTAATACAAGATACTTGAGAAATTCACCAAGCCCGAATGCTCGACTAGTTGCATCGCTTTTATACTGAAAAGCACAGCTAAAATAACACGATTGTGCGCAAGAAAGAAACCTTCAGAGTGCCTTCTCCCAACGGAAATAATTTTTACACAAACAAACATATATAGAACATTCTCCACAGGGATTTTTTGCCCGATTTTCTATTCAGATCAACCATGTCTCTTTCACAGCCGATGACTGAGGGTGTTCCTACAAATTTAAAGGGACATTTTTTGAACACCTTAGTGACTACTCTTAAATGAGTACGTGTGTTACTATCCTTCCGAACACTGCGTACAACCTTGACAACACATGTGCCGTGAAGGCCTTTTGAAGATGAAGTTTACCTAGCCTGGGATGCTTGCTCGATAGCATTCAATAACTGGGAAGGTTCCACAATTACAAAAGCCAACGATGGAAGTTTTCCTAAAATTTTAATAAATATTGACAACTTGCTCTGCGGAAACGCGAAGCTGCAAAACACTCATCACATTCTCCTAGAACCGACCTTCCAATTGCAGCGGCTATTTTAAGAAAGTTACCACACCATCTCTCCATGCAAATTTTGAGGACTCGTGCGGTTGGCCTATTCATCACAGTTGCGAAGTGCGTCCTTACATTGCCTATAGGCTGATGCAGCGCGAGTCTTGAAGTGCGCCGAAATGTGCTAAAGTCGTGTGTTGACCAGTCTACGTTTGAGACGAAGATAGGAACAATAGGTTTTTAATAAAGCAGAAAAATGTTTCTCACAGATGTCTAGTGTTTTGGTCAAGTCATGTCGAGTTCTAATTTCCTTAATTAAGTATCCACGCCACATGGCAGTTCTCTGGGTAAGCTGGAGGTATTTTTTACGTGTAATGTTGAATGAATTGTAGGTGGAGCGTGCTTGAGTATTTGCAGCCAGAAGGTGCGTCACTGGTACTTCTGAAAATCGTGTCCGATTGTCGTCGGTTGGTTTGTGTTTTCTGATTGAAATAGACCTGCAGGTAAAATGGGACAACTTGGTAAGTGGTGCATCCGCCCTCCGGTAAGACTGCTGGGAAATGAATATTTCCTTCAGAAAGTGCCTGCGTCTCAAAAGTCGCGTGCATTTGTTTTAGTGGTGGAGGCCACGCAAATAACCGAGAAAGAAATAAAGAAATCGTTTTAATGAGCGTCAACATCGTACACATTTGCTAGAACTTGGAAAAACTTATAAAGCAAAGAAGATAGAAATACACTCAGCAAGGGATTGCGGAGTAGTCCAAGTACGCGAAGGTAAATAATCACCAGTGTGTAGAGACATGCAGGAGAGATTTAATAATGGCAACAGCGCCCACAAAAATGGCTGCTACGTTCCATACCAGCGCTGGAGCGAAGCAAGAGCATAAGAGATAACTGATTTTGTTCTTGATATATCGGTCTTAGTTTCCTAGAAAAGTTTTTTCTTCTTTCAACTATCTACGGGGTGATTTCGAAGAGCCTTTTCTCAACGTTTATTTGCCCGCGCTGTAACAGATCACTAAATCTCTATTTGAAAGCATACATTTCCACATTGCATATTCCCCATTAAATGACCATTCACGCACGAATAGGCATTTCGTTTTAATATAGGGGCGCTCATGTAAAAAGTATTGAGTGTCATTTGGTCTTTTATTCAGAAATGAAATTACGCCAAAGCAGTATTTTTTGCGGTTATAAATCATTATGCCTCTTTAGCGGTACTTTTTTTTACATACGAAGCCTTTGCCTAAAGCAAAAAAAGCAGCCAGTCGTTTGGTGACAGCGTTTAAGGTCCGTAACGAAAAGCGGAATGAGAAGGAAATAATAGGCACGTAAATGTTGGCCACGTTGGGCGAAGGGCAGAGAAAAGATTCGCTGCTGTGGAGCAAAGCACGGTTATTTGGAGGTCCATGAAGCGGCTCTTAACAATCGCGTTGACTCGAAAAGGCATGCTTGATGGCCCTTGACTGCTGGTGGCCCTCACTTCAATAAGCGGCCTCGCGACTGGAGGCAGCCTCAAGACTGAATGCCCTTTCTGCACTGCAATCAACAGTAGAATCACAGTCCCCTGGTGCCTAAAAGGGTGTTTGTTTGGGTGTGTTAGTATACCACGCTTTACTTTTCTTGCGCGAAAAAGACGTAGCCTGAAGTGAGACGACACGAAGCAAAGCGCAACTTTCCGCGAAAATTGTACAAAAGGCATCGCACACTTAATACCATGTCCCCACCCTGCACACACACGCACACACACACACGTGGGTCACGCACGCACCCATTCACGCACACGCACCCACATGCGCACGTACACGCGCAGGCACACAAAAACACATGCACGCACACGCAACCACACGCACACGCACACGCACACGAAAACGCACACGCACACGCGTTGGCGCACGCGCACACAAACACGCACACATATGCGGATGCGCATGCACGCGCGCGCACACACGCATACGCATACGCACACGCACACGCACACGCACACGCACACGCACACGCACACACACACGCACATGCACACGCACGCGCACCGGCACCGGCACCCGCGCACGCACAGACACACACACACACACACACACATACGCACACACACACACGCACACACACACACACACACACACACACACACACACACACACACACACACGTCACATCACACATCACACAACACACGCACGCGCACGCGCACGCGCACCGCTGTGGGTAACCATACTCTTGGTGTACATGACGCTATATTTACACTTGTGATGCAACCTCATCTTGCTCCAGGACATAAAATTCCTTTTCCGCACGTGACAGGCAAGTAGCCCTCAGATGTGTGGTTTCCTCGGCCTTCCATATTTCCCAGGATTGTGTAGTTCATGGCATACACAGTTCATACACAGCATACACAGTTCATGGCATACACACACAAAAAACTGCAATGTGCTCATTCCATATTGGCTATGGTTAAAGAACAGTGAGACGAACAAAAGCAGCAGTTGTGGCTCCGGCACAAAAAAACATTTTCTATTCAGGCATTAAAATAGTCCAATGGCGACACAAATAGTGGAAAAGCTATCAAATCGCTTTTTTACAGTCAGTGGTTAGCCGAAACTTCTGGCCCGCCTGTATGTCACCTGAAGGTCGTTCGAATAAAAAATGGTGTGCAGAAGAACATTTATTATAAGCACTTTTATTAATAAGGAAACCAAATGTCGTAGCCTTTGGTGGAACATAAGAGAAAGTCTACTGACAACTATTTAAAATAAGGGAAAGTTTATGGGGGTGTTTCGAAGCGGTTCGGCATTCTGTGAGTGCATAGTGGTGGATAGCAATACAGGCTCAATATAAACATAGGAAATATATAAAAAGCAGTTCCATCCGCAACCGGATTCACTGTTGACACACAGGCTTCCAGATACCATGGTCGCGAGCACTGTTATTGAAATACCTTGCGCCTGAGCACCACCTGCTTCCGGAGTTCCCATTGCGCGTTTCGAAGACGATCACAACTGCTTTGGTAAAGTGTGATTTATTCAGGCGTTATATAAAACTTCAGAACTGTGCAACGTATTATGCTCATATGAACCAGTAATACCTTATTTTAAAATTTTACTCCCGCGAAGAATTTCAGTTTCTCCATTTTACAAAGCTGATTTAATGCCAAAAATGTGCTGTTTAGTGTGTTATGTTGCAACGGCCACTTGAGCACACAGAAAACATTTCTTTTTGCTTCCTTGAAGAACCTACACCCGTTTATGGGCGAACAGTTGCTTCACAATGATTTGAATTCTTCACCCTTTTTGCACGCACAACGTATCTCCACACATGGCGTGAGTGGTTTTTAGCGTAGGCCATTTATGCACTGAAATCATGTGGGAGGATTGAGGTATTGCTTCAGAAAGGCATTTTTCCAAGCTGGCTTCTGATTACAAAGCAATGAAGGTTTTATAAAAGTGATTTTTCTTACCGCGATAGCGAAGACAGTATGCCCAACTAATTCCGATAGACAATATTGCTCCAAACATGTAATATAGGCGAAAGCCTACGTGCTTGCACGTTTCACTTCGTACTCGTGTTGCCTCAGTCCGGCGTCCCCGCTTGAGACGTTTAGCGACAGCGTCTCATTCAATCAATTCTTCGTGTTCCTGCCAATGTGCACGTCGTAGGCATACATGGTGTTTCTTTGGCGCCGTGCTAATGGTGTTGGCTGACGCTATAGGTGGGGTGAATGCATGTTCTCTGCTTGTCGTGTAGCATTCTTACATTTCCACATTTGTTCTTCAGGACATACTTCCAAGGGTGTGTAAGATTTACATGCGCCGATAAGAAGAAGGTATAGTGACAATAACACATTTATGCAATATAGAGCTCCGCAGACAATGCGCCTCTTTGATGGTGGTGGATATATTAATGTCGCTTCCAAATGAAAATTGCTGCGTTGTTCGTGATCGTCTGATGGCAGTTGTAGCCGTCACTTCCAGCCCTTTCGAGTGCGTGTAAGTATTGTGGCCGGGTATAATGACGTCTAAATAAATTTGATTTTTAGTATCACCGTAAGGACGCACATTTACATGCTTTAATGGAACGGGCCTTACAATGTTTCTGACTTCTTTTTCTCCTCTCTATCTTCTTATTCCTGCTGCCTACTATTGTTTCCTCTTGCCATTCTTTTACTCCGTCTTCTAATGCAAGGCAATACGCCTAAAGCAATCAGAGCTAATATAAAAGTACGAAATTAGAGTCAGACCTAGCCGCTGTGAAACATTGTATCCTAACATTTTAGGTGCGAATTGCGCTGATTTAAAATTATTTCCCTTCTGTATGTCCCCTGTTCATTGCACATCTTATAATATTATTATGTACATAGGCTCATTTTCAGCAGGCGTTCATCGGCACAAATTCAGCATTGAATAAGCGTTTCATGAAAACATCAGGCGTCATTATATTTCACAGCGGACTACCTAAATGCATGATACATGAATTACACTAAGCTTCCCAACCTGGACTCAATTGTCTTCGGTAACACCGAATTTAGTGAAAAGCAGAGCCAGGTATGCGGCAACTGTGAAGCAGTGAAAGATGGGAGCGTATTGTGCCCCAGGCGACAATGACAGTAGCGATGTATTCTTTAAAAATACACGCAAAATTTAAGTGTTTTGCATTGTGTTTTGAAGTGTTTTACACACTTTTAGAATGTTTGTGCAGCCTCTGTAACACCACACTACAAATATAAACGCGATTTGGTACTCCACGAGGCCGACAACAAGGCGGTTTGCCAGATATTATGTGCTTTGATAGCGAATGCCATGTTGTGGCACGACGACGCAGAAGTGGGCGGAGGAACACTCTGCCAAGAAATCCAAACTGAAGACGCGGACGCTCTCAAAAGAGGCATACCTCTAGGGGTTGCCTAGGTTATCATGGCTCCAATTAAATTATCACTGCATCTGCCGCATCCTCTCAGAAATGGAATAACTACACTTGGATAAAATATTCTCTTCTAGAGCGCTTCCCCCTATCTACAACAGAAATCATTCGAGTCCGACCTTTACCATGTAAGGTCCACCCTAAACACCACAATAGACGTCGTAAGACTCGTGCGGAAGCCTTGTTTAGACAGTACAATCTGGATTCTTCTGCCGTGTTTACCGACTCGGCGGCATGAGACTGATCTTGGTCGATGGGGAGGAAGAAGATCAATATCTTCATCGTGAGCCAAATTTGCACTGAGCATCGAGGACGTGAAGTACTCAGACCAGGACCCCAGCACATGCGAGCAGCTACAGCCCACTCTAGCCCCGAAAGCTTTTAAGTGCGAATGCACTTCTTAAGCGAGCCTGAATCGTCCGCCGCCGTAGTCCGCATAGCAACAGCTGCGGGTGCGCGCGCTCCTCGTCTTCCTTAGCAGCGGGGGGAGATGGGCGCGCGCTGCCTGGCCGCTGACATGGCACATACCCACGTGGGGGATTGGCCAGGAATCGGGCGTGAGAAGGGCTAATGCACCCGCTTAAAGAAGTACTGACACGAAATTTCAAAGCTGAGATCCGCTCTAGCAATCAAGTACAACGACAACACAAATAGGTGTCTGTGAATAAATGCATCTTTCTTTCTTTGTAGTTGTGTGTGTGTGTGTGATCTCTCTTTCGCGAACATTACCGAACCGCGCAAATTCAACTCGTGCATTCGCACTTTCACATTCTTCCCCTCGGGGAAATGCGGGGAATTTTTTTTGGACAAGCATGAAGTGGACAGGACGCGCCTCCAGAGCTCAGGAGAGTTAAAAGGATTCGGGCTTGAGGAAAGGGTGGTAGGGCATCCACCTACCATGTGGAACAGAGTGCAGTGCAATCTATACAAGGGGCAGGTAAGGGAGTAAATTTGTGTGGAGTAGTGCGAGGCCCGTTCACGCTCTGGAAATGTGTTCGCTAGCGAGGCACGGTAGTGGTGTGCCTGCTCGAGTGATAGGTGTCGGTGGGGTGGATGAAAAGGCACAGACCGAGAAAATCTGACCTCAAAGCTCAGCCAAGCTGCAGGCAGAGCCTTGTAAAGTTGCGCAGTGAAAGAGTCTGAGTGCTCGTTCATTCCACTTGAGGCGTGCGGAGAGAGAGAGAGCGTAACAAAATTAGCGCAACATACACAACTGTTGCCAGGGTAGGGAAAGCGCCCCGCCGGAGCTCGGCCTAGCTTCTTCAAGGTTTGCTATTTTTTGTGTATTGGTTATTCAGGGAACTATGCAGGCCCAGGCAGGAGGGGCAACACTAGAAAAAAAAAGCCTAAGCAAAACAAGACTAGCATCGTCACGGACAACGCAGGAAGAAAATCGAATAGATACATCCTACCACACAGGAAGAGACTGCCCATAACTTTATAACCCCACTGCAGTCAGAAGCAAACACGAAAGTTATTACTGGCATGCTGTGCTAGGCTTTGCTGAGTTCTGCAAGGTTTCGGGACGTTCTTGGCAGACTACGCTAAGTGCTTAAGGGTGAGGCCAAGTTCAGCTGGATTTTACAAGGTGCTCTAGAGCAGAGACACGACGACGTTCGCACTGCGCTTGTTCTTGCTAGGGAGTTAGATATTTCTTGTGACGAACAACATTTTGTTGGAGTTTAACGATATGTTCCGGCCCGGAGGCACGAGGGGCTTTTTTGCGCCGACGCACCTGCTTTTGTGCGCGCACTACCCAAGCACTGCCAGGCTGCGAGAATAGCATTAGGCACTGCTGAAAGCATAACCCGACTCCAGTTGCGCCCTTCTAGCAGGCTAGGTCGGGCGGATAGCGCGTGTGCTTCCGCAGTTATAAAAAGGGTGTGATTTCGCGCTCTCCCTCCGCCGAAGGTCTTGCAAAGCGGGGCGCGCAGAATTTTTTTCTTTGTGTAATATTTTATGAAAGCCAGTGAAGAAAGCTCACGCCTAAACATGCACTACTATAAAATGTAAGATCGCGTGCCATCTTAGAATGACACACGGAAGTGCTTGCTGCAATAAAGTTCACTAGCGTTCGCGCCTATATGCTGCCGACTCTACCGAGCAGCCTCTGGTTTGTGTTGCGGTAGAATTGTATGCGCGTTCATTGCACATTGTCACAAAAAACAGAGCTACCGCCCAACACATTTTGTTTGACTGCATCAGCAATAGCAAAATTTTATGATCTAAAATGTTGGGATGTTGTGATATTGTCTAAAGCATTGTAAATGATAGATTCTGTGCAGTCCCCATAAATTATTTTCTTATCTACTTACATTCTTATCTAAGGTACCCATCCTCTTGGCCTATACCTCGGGATCTTGGGTTCTGTGAGTTCTCATCACAAAAAAACTTATCATGGCCCGAGCACATCGAAAAACTTGGTGCTGATGCATCCAAATCCCTCGGCTTCATCAGAAGATCTCTTGCCTCCTGTCATTCATCTACCACCCGCCGCGGTGGCTCAGTGGCTAAGGCGTTGCGCTGCTGAGCACGAGGTCGCGGGTTCGATTTCCGACCGCAGCGGCCGCTTTTCTGATGGAGGCGAAAAGCAAAAACGCCCGTGAGTACGAGATTTCGGCGCACGTTAAAGATTCCCAGTTGGTCAAAATTAATCCGGAGCCCTCCACTACGGCGCGCTTAAGCACCTGCGTTGTGTCGGCGCGTTAAACCCTACAATCAATCAATCAATCAATCAATCAATCAATCAATCAATCAATCAATCAATCAATCAATCAATCAATCAATCAATCATCTACCAGGCAACTCGCCTATGAAACGTTCGTCAGGAGCAAACTAGAATATGCGTTATGCATCTGGAACCTTCACTTAGCGTACGTAATCAACTGCCTCAAAACTGTGCAGAACCGCACCGCTCGCTTTATCGCTTCGAAATATAGCCCTCACCAAAGCATCAGCAACATTAAGGCATCCCTTGGAATCCCCGCACTGACACTCCGCCGCAAGATCGCTCGACTTTGCCTCTTCCATTCGCTTTTCTTTCATTCCCCAGGCCTCCACACCACACTCCTGATACCCCCAACCCGTTCGTCGCGGCGCCTTTTTAACACCCACAGCCCTCAGGGCTTACATGGCACCACTAATTCCTTTAACAAATCTTTCTTACCAGCTGCTATTGGGGCTCCGAATGCCGTACCCGATGAAATTGTAAATGAGCGCGATTCACAGAAATTTCGGCAGCAATTAACCCATTATTTCCGCACTTAATCGACTTATTTTCTTTTCTCCGTTGTGCAATCGCTTATAGAACCAACACTATGCACCTAATTCACTGCAATGCGTATCTTCAAACTTTCTTGTTATAGCAATTACCTCTTAACCAGTGAAAATGTGCCCTTTGTATGTTTATGTGTCAATAGTGCCTAAAATGTAAAACAAATGTGACTTTTGTGCTTCTGTGTGTCAATTGTGTGTTTTATGACCATGCTTTATGAACCTACTTACTGATCTTGCCCCCCTTTATGTAATACCCTGAAAGGGGCCTTTAAGCAAAAATAAATGATGATGATGATGATGGTTTCCGCCCTTGGCGTTAATTTGCTTAGGCAGCAGCCCATCTCTTTACTCAAACGAAAACACTATTTCCTTCCCTTCGCTAAGAAGGTTTCACAAACCCCTCGAAGCGCCTCACGTGATTCGTCGGGCCCGCTGTTGGCATCTGCGGACACCGACAGCGGTCCCCACTACCGCTGTGGCCGAGGCAGCCAACCACCCCCGCAGTCTCCCAACCATGAGGCGCACGGTCGTTTCGGGCAACGTGACTCGTCTCGCGCCCGGCGTAGAGGAACGGTGCGTTCACCATGAATCAACGCCGCGTTCACCCGGCCTTCTTTTCAGAGCGTTGGACTAGGTTTTGTTTTGAAATGAGCCAGATCCACCTAATCCGCATTTGAGAAAAAAAGTGGAAGTTAGTTACCGGACCTAAATGAAAGGCTGCCGAAGCTATTATATAGTATGTTTTTTATGTAAGCATAGAGAACATTATGACCTAAAATAATTAAAAATTATGCAGTGACTTTGACCCATATTAGGATGACAATTTTGTGTTTGGCTCATATTGAATTGAAACACTCAAGTTGATACGGAAATCTTATGATAAGTTTACATAAATTCACTTTCAAGAATTTTGAGATGTAGTTTCGGGGGAAAAGCCCATAAACATATGCCACAAGTCTTGAAGGACAGTAGAACTGCACATTAAGCGAAAGTGAGTCCCTTTGGCACCATTAGCTGCTCTTTTCGAATTCTTCCGTAGGATAACTTTATTGGGCACGTCTGAATACATAAAAATGTAAGCAAGCTCTTTATTATCTTGACAAGGATTTCCAAAACGCTGCAGAAGGAAGCTGCTCATACGTTATGCTTCATCTCAAAGAAGTATTTCGTAATCTAAAGAGGAGAGGGGGAAGATTTGCCAAGGCGTGTTAGCAACTGGCTGTTTATTAGTTATCTGCCAAAATGGTAAATATGAGAGTAAAAAAGTAAACGAAACCAGAGTGACTCCGTATGAACCGTGGATACGAAATAAAATTATTGATTCACATCTCCCAGTTTGATTTCGTTCAATCCTTCTTACGTTCACTTGGCCGTCGCCATCTGGTGACATTTCTTTCGTCAATAACCTTATTGTCGTCTTATTTCATCATAAGCCATCTCCGAAAAATAACTTCTGAAAACACCCATGAAACAGTATGAACAGTAATGCCAAACTCACGTTGGGTGTATGGATGGTGCCCAGTTTGATCCGTTAAACACCATTATCAGGCTCATTTTCGACACCAACTATTATCTCCGTACACGTTTGCTGGGTGTTATCTCATATAAATTTAGCCACGTTATTTTTATGCGAAAGTTGCTCAGTTTTTCTTGTCAGTGCAGCTTTATCTCAGTTTCTTTGGGTTTCTGGACATGGCTTATTTGAAACAGCTCGTCAATTGACGCCCATTGTCTACTATTAAGTCAGGTAAATTGTTGAATTTGTACACTGTACATTTATTATCTGAAACACGACTTAGCAAGGTGCACGAACATCTTCTTACTCGTACTGTCCTCATTATGAAATACCTTTTACCTTTAGAGAAAATAAGCACTGCGCCAATGACACCTGTATAATCATTGCCTAACACATCTCGGGCTTTTCAACGGGAAGGGCAGGCACGCTTTGTTCAGGCACTTATCCCCTATGTGGTGCGCCCCGGCGGACATCGCCGGCTAACAGAGGACAGCGCACAAAGCCTGAAGCAGTCAGCGGAAGCATAAGTGATTTTGCTCCCTGGCAAAGGAAGTTTTATTAGCGACAAACCAAGACAGACCGGCATGGTGAAAAGCAAGAAGGTGTAATAGCGCCACCTGGAGACCACTAAACAAACTTTTAACTATTTTGCGTAGTTTCCCAGGTGCGGCGCTGGCCGGCCGACATGCAAGCACACAGGTAGGCTACGGAGTGGGGAAAGGTAGGAGAGAGCACCAGGAGAGTGGCTGTTTGTCCATTTTTTGCTCACGCGTTAGGCAATGATTATACAGGCGGCGTTGACTGGGCAGCGTTTTTTCTGAGGTTATAATTTAACGCAAAGGATTGATCTACACCGCCATGAATGTACTTGTAATTTGCGGAGTTGGGAAAGACAAGCTGATGTAATCAATACTCTGTTTCACGGAAACGCTCAGTTGCCATACTGTTCACACCGTAACTGCTTTGTTTTGTGAGGGCCGCTAGGGATTGCTTGTGAGCTGTCAATGCGAAAGCCATGGTCTCCATGAAAGCACTTAGCCATATATATTATCACCTGTTTGGTGCGTGCGTACTGGCCTGTGGGTCAAAGTATGCTTTACAGAAAGAAATGTACTATCCCAGCATGAATATCAATAGCGAAACAAATACTGGAGTAAACCAGTGTCCTTTTAATGTAACTTCATTTCCGTTAGCAACTTTATATAGCGCGGCTGTGCAGAATATTTTCTAAGAATACTCTTCGCCCCTTTTATCCAGAAATTCTTATGCATCTCAAAACAAACGGTGAGTGCTAATTGAATCGCGGGAATAATTAGCTGCTACTCCTTTCGAGGTGAGTGTGCTAAGTGCTGAGACCGAATTTTTCTAGAAGAAAATGCTAAGAAACTATGAAATGAACATTCGAGCAACCAAACGTGCTATAAATAATTCTCTGTGACGAGTGGCTTCATTTATGCTTATAGCTAACTTGTTTACAATTGTGGCACCTCAAAATGCACCCTGATGAGCCAGCGCCATTTGTATGCGGGCACTTTGCGTGGCGTGTATACTCAATAAACATTTCGCTGCACCGCAAGTGCTCATAATGTCCTTTGAATTCCTCCTTAACATGTCCATAACACTTCACCATTTTTGGTTCGTCTAGAAGGGTAAAACTTACTTTAAACATCCTTACACCGTGACTGAGGCTCTGTACAATTGTCTAAGATTTAAGAAATTGTAGAGTTCAATAAGACCACAAGGTATATGAAACCTTACATACACCATATGGTCCATGTAGTGATAGTAAACTCCGCAGAGTATAAAAACCTCTTTACACAGTATTTATAGATTACGAGAAACCGTTTGAATTCGTACTCACTGCAGTTCTACAAGAAGAACCAATGCAAAGGGAATTGAGGAAGCCTACATAAGTCTTCTAGAAGACAAATAAAGAAGGCTCAGGCAGGGTAACCCTTCACAAGCAAAGCGATCAATTTCCCGTCCGAAAGGGAGTAAGACAGGGAGATACCATCTCGCTCAAACAATTCACAGCATGTCTGGAGGTGGTATTTAGAAAGCATGAATGGTGAAGCATTGGATCAAGAATAAACGGGGAATAATTTAGCCAGTTGAGGTTTGCGGATGACAGAGTCCTGCTGAGTAATACAGCAGAAAACATGCAAACAACCGTTGAGGAACTACAATCAGAGAGCATAGCCATGGGGTCACAAATAAATGTTAATAAATATAAAGTATTGAGGAAGGACCATACGAAAAATGTCCTCTTCATAATAGTAAAAGTAACGCTAGAAGAAGCAAAAGAATACAACCACCTCGGACAGATGGTTAGTGCAGACCCCAACCACGACATAGAAGGACAGCTAAAGACGATGCGCTCAGAAAGGTTGGTCTCCTGTGGGATAAACCGGATGACTACAACCGCTGGGTACAAGACGATAAATACTGCAGGTCACTGATGGACTTTCTGCACGCCACTAGACTGCATGCATACGTGTAGACTTGAAAACCTGTCGGTTTCGTGACCTTCGGTGCTCTTGGCAGCCCCTCTCTCCCTATTTTCTTCTCTTTCTCTTTCCTTCCTACTTCCTTACCTCCTCCCATCTTTAAACCACCTCTCATATGCCCAGCTGCAAAAACTCGACATAAAAAAAAAATCCGCCGCAAAATGAGATAGGGGTTGTGGAGCATATCGACAAGCACTCCAATAATAGAAATTGTGCTACCTATGTCACTTAGAAGAGCAATCTACGTCACGTGTATACTGCCGGTGATGGCCTACCGACCTGAAACTTGGCACCTTAGAAAGCTAACATAGGTAGGCTTAACAAAGCATGGAACTAATAATGTTAGGAATAACACTGAAGGAACAAACTTGAACAAACTTGAGTTGGAGATATAATTGTTAACTTAAAGAACAACACATGGACTTGGCATAGCCATGTAGTCAGTCGAACCAACCACCGGTGGAAAATATGGCAACAGTGTATATAGAAAGAGGTGGGTATAGGAGAAGGGGAAGGCAGTTAACCACATGGAGGGATGAAATAAAGAAATTCAGGGGTATACTCTGGATTCGACCAGCTCAGGATAAGAGCAGTTGGAGGTCATTGGGAGAGGCTTTTGTCCTGCAGTGTTCCTGAGTTGACTGCTGATCATGATGCTGATGATGATACGCCCCGTTGGACATCTTTAGCGAGAGATAATATTTTATGAATTCCAGCCGTTAGCAGTGAGAGGGTGAGAACAAGTTTGTAGGATAGTCTGAAGGAAATCCACCTTTGTTGCAAAATCGCCTTGAATAGCTTATGAATAGCTTCCTTACCGGACACACTACAGAAGCAACAGGTATATATTACACCATAATTTTAAATAAATATTCTGTTTGGGAAAAAATCTCAATGGCTATACTGATCACGCATTATATACTTTTAAACGTACAATCTTTGAGAGACAAGAGGAACTGCTTACAAGATATCAATGCAAAAGCAATAATCTGAAAAGCGCTAAGTTGGGCGATTTGGTTACTAACTAAAGAATTCATTGTACCAGCCAACATTAACACAGGGATAAATTTGAAGAGAAGACGGATAACATGGTAGAATCTAGCGTGTGATCCGTCTTCCCTTTATGTTTGTCCCTGGGGTTAAGTGTTCGCTACTTGGATGAAATGCTTAGTCAAAAATCTCCAATACTACAGCAACCATTCCTTATTTTCTGCGGGACTGTGCTCCGCGTAATGCCCGTCCGTTGCTAAAGAATAGATGAAGAACATTTATTGGGAGATAAGGCGGCCAGCCACATGGGGGAAGATGGCTGGAAAGAAAGAAAACAGCAGTATTGTCTTAACATGGTGGAGTCATACACGAACCACCATAATGCGGATAGAGCCTCTTGAGAAATTTGCAATCTCCAATTTGAAATTTGCACGTTGCGAATTGCAACCGTACTTAAGCAATTCGCAAACCCCAACTGCCTCAATCTGGGGTAGGTCAGGGGTCAACATGAGCGCAGTTTATTGCCCGCGCCTGCCCCTGAGGTTGCGAAAATGGAATTTATTAGAAAAGCACCTATCCGCACGTAGCTACTAGTGGTAACAGTGGTGCCATCAAAACAGAAAAAAAACCCAATGAGTTTCCAAGTACTCCGGGCCGTCAACACATTGCACAACAAATGTCTGTTATGGGGAAACAAGCTACTCCATCAATCCACAAAAAGTTCACAGGTGCTCCCAAAAAGAGTTCCAAAACAAGCTGAAACTCAATAGGGTACAATTTTGATGCTCACGGTCTTGTTCCTGACCTCTATGAAGCGCATAGAACAGCGTAACAGGAAAGCTTTTTCACCTAGAGCTGCCAACTAATCTTATAAATGACTCAGAAGGATCGACCGCACATGCCACAACAGTGGAAATATTGCCCGTTGCTTTCGGGAGCGAAGACAGATGGCACGACGACCCCGCCCTGTCCTGGCTGATCGACGAGGCCCCGGTACGGGATAACCATGCCTATTTTTGCTTCGGCTAGCCACCCCACCCAATCTGGCCTAGCGTTGAGAGCTGGCAGGTATATTTTTGGACCACAAATAATAACCCGTCTACAACCATCTTGTGCTTCTGCTTGATGATTGCTGAAGGGGCAAGGCAGCGTTCCACACATCTTTAAATACTGTTAGTTTATTTTGGAGCTTTATCCAATATGCACTTTTCTTCTAGTTCGCTAACGTTCCAGCGCGAGACGTTGGAAAAACAAGTGTCCAGGGGTGTTATTACCGTGACTATATGAGACGACGACGACAGAAGTTGACAGCCAGAGCACTTAATGGGATTCGCCCATAAATAACGTTTCTCGTGACCGGAATCGAACCTTCGTCCATCGCGTAATGAAGCCGGCGTCTATCCCATTGCTCGATTATGACATTGCAGAAGCGGTTTGAAAAACTTTTTGACAACCAAAGATATGTCACTAGAAGGTTCGCGTTCAAGCATCGTCGTGCTTTTTCGGAGGGCTCCACGCTTTGTTTCCGATTTTTGGTATAATGTGTCGTTGCAAATCACTGTAATTGCTCGGGAAACATCTCTGCAACTATTAAATGTATTCTATCTCTCTTGGTCATGCAGCATGACGGTGGAATTAAAAAGCTTTAGATAGCGGATACTCAAATTCTTGTTGCGCTGCGATGTAACATTTCACTTACAATTTCCACTTTGCCGCGCAAGGAGAGTTGCGAGACATGATAACGCGTGCAGTCAGAAGAGTATAGTCGATTGAACATCACCCATCTGCCGATGACATCAGAACTACCGCCCGCACTCATCTCAAACCCACGCCAGAAAATTTGGTAGTGACGACGACGCATCCGTCACAAGTGTATGGTTGACTCTTGGGACTTACTCACAACGGGTAATATATATGTAGGCTGTAGCCCTTAACAAAATTACGCAGTCCTAAATAGCCATCTAATTGTTTTCCCTGTGTCTGGGTCACCTTCTTTTGAAATTAACGGCATCATCACCGGTAGATGCGCGTGTTCGTTATAGCTAAATGTAGAACTGCCATGAAAATAATAAAATCACTTGGTATCATAAAAGCAAATGCAAGGTGAGATTTTCAAATAACTTGGCAGTGATTTGTCTTTGGCTCCTGTATTTTGCCTTTGTTAGTTTCTGCATTTGTTTTTCACAGTAAAGAATTAAGTGATCCTTCTTTTTTATCAAACAGACAATATTTTGCGCTTTAAGGGTTTGAAATTATTGTACGTAAGGGACAAACCCTAAATACGCACCACACATGAACTCACGTTTATCCCATGTTTATTTTTCCCCAGTGTTGAATTCTATTATTCGTCAATATATTTCTGTTTCCCTTAGAACTGAGCAGTATCTAGCACCTGACAACCTAGTTTAGTTTCCGAAGAAGCATGCTTTCCTTTCGGATGTATTTCAAACGTTGTTCGTTTGCTCTGTTGCGCGCAATCCGTCAGTGTACACAAATCATCAGCGTAAACTAAATATGGCGCACAAGCTTTTGACATTTATAGTTTGTGCTTCATATTTTAACACGAAATGCTTTATGCCAGGTGCAGTAAGGCCTCTCCGACGTAATATCCGCCACTGAAATGACATCGCCAGAACCAGTTTCATTGACGCCGCGGTGCTAGCTTTGGAGCCAACGATCCCTCTGGCGGTAATGGGAGGTTGGAAATGCTCTCCCAATTGGGCTGAGAACTCATGCCCATGCAGCTCTGCGAACGCGCCTTATATTCATCCTTGTAACAAGCTCCGTGCAGGAAACATTCTTCCTTCGTAAGGTGCTGCCGTCAGGGAGAGGTGAAGCGAATTCTCCGTCCTGACGCTAATCAGCGCCGATGGTTACCGACTCAATATCCACCGTCTACGCGGCGGGCGTGACGGCCCCTTGCACAGTGGAGGAATACCGCGGCCCTATGTGAGAAATCTCTTCCATTAGGGCAGAAAGGCAGCGACGCCGACTGGCGAGTGTCGCTCTTCTGACTGCTTTCGTGCGAGAGATACACGCCAGCGGGAGGTAGAACGCGTTCACGCATTCACGGTGCAAGCTATACGAACTATGCCTTTCGCGTTCCGCAAGCTGAGCTCGTCGCAATGCAGCGTCTGCCATACACGCTACGGAGCAGGATCGAAGTGCTGGCATTTTTTTGCCGAAGCAAAGCTCCAGCGACACGTCACTCGCCAAGCACATCCAAAAGACTGCGGCCGACCTGCAAATCATGCTCCTTTTGCTACTGGTCGGTGACTTTACCAAACGATTCGCTGACAACCCGTTAGGTTGCGAGTGCCTGGGGTTTCAAAGGGGTTTACGGATTGCTCGTGCGCGTGTTATCCACTGTCTTATGTTGATGCGACTAACGTTGCCATACCGAGGAGATATAAATAACGAGGTGCCAGTTCATATCGACTCACAATAAACATTCAGCTGCTCCGGTGAAGGCACATTTCCCTTTCGTGTTTTACCGATCCCCACGAAAGAGGAATAAACCGCAATTTATTTTCATAAGAACTGCTCCAACACTGTAGTGCTACTGATGTTTGCTGCTGCCATATTTTATGAAGAATTGCACTGAAACCTCCCTTGTCTTGAGAACTACTATCAAGAAATCGCTATGGTCAGTCTTTTACCAGGTTCACTCAAACAAACCTGGACCTATATATATATATATATATATATATATATATATATATATATATATATATATATATATATATATATATATATATATTATATATATATATATATATATATATATATATATATATTATATATAGTTTGGAAAGATAAAAACTCACACAGAGCGCGAAAAAATAAGGTTAGTAAAGACAGAGACACACGAGAAAGACGTAGACAATAGAAATAAGTTTACTGACGGTTCAGGAAGAGGACTTCCTTTCTTCAGAATACCTCTGAAGGAAGGACGTCCTCTTCCTGAAACGTCAGTAAACTTATTTCTATTTCTACGTCTTTCTCGTATGTGCCTGTCTCTAAACGTTATATATATATATATATATATATATATATATATAGATATATATATATATATATATATATATATATATATATATATATTATATATATATATATATATATATATATATATTTGTCAGGCCGGAGGTGCTCAGGAACAACGAGAAGCTCGGCAGGGCCCTCTGCGGGAAAGTTCCGGCGGAATAGTACGCCGTCACGGAGCAGAAATGCGTTTAATGCAGGGACTGACGGAATGCTAGTGAAACGGTCAATGAGCGACCGCAGTGGTTTGTAGCGGCGCTGGCGGTGGGCGATGTTGATAAAGTCAGATAATGCAAGTACGCAAGAATAGATGTCGTGGTCATCTGTGTCCGGTTGGTCGACTGTTTACGTGACGGGCAGTTGGCGTCGCTGTGGAGCCTGAAAGACTTGTAGGCCAAGGAGTAGTCATACTCCTGAAGGCGCAAAGCCCAGCGACCAAGACGGCCTGTAGGGTCTTTTAAGGAAGCCAGCCAGCATAGGGAATGGTGGTCAGTGACCGCGGAAAAAGGACGTCCGTATAAATATGGGCGAAATTTGTTGACGGCCCATACAAGAACCAGGCATTCCCGTTCGGTAATTGAAAAGTTTCGCTCCGAAGGTGACAAAAGGCGACTGGCGTACGCTATTACTCGTTCAAGGCCAGTGTGCTTCTGAACCAGTACGGCACCGATGCCGTGGCCACTCGCGTCGTTGTTTACTTCGGTCGGAGCGGAACCGTCAAAGTACGCCAGACTAGGTGGATTTGTGAGACGGTCGACAAGGGTTGAAAAAGCGGAAGCGTTCTCAGGACCCCAAGAAAACAGGGTATCGTGCTTAAGCAAATCCGTGAGTGGTCTGGACTTACTCGGTCATTTTCCTCTGTCCCGTTCATGAAATCGCTGAATTGCAGTCACGACCGATTATGCGGCCCGCTACGCTATTACGCGTGCCCTTCCCACCAGTTGTGCCACAGACATTGCTAATTTCCTGCTTCACGACGTTATCCTACAGCACGGTGCTCCTCGTCAGCTCCACACCGACCATGGCTGGTACTTACTGTCTCGGATTGTTGACGACCTCCTCCGCTTTGTCACACAAAGCACAAGCTAACCACCGCCTACCATCCTCAGACTAACGGATTGACTGAAAGATTGAACAAGACCATCACCGACATGCTCGCAATGTACGTCTCCGCGGATCATCTGGATTGGGACGTGACTTTGCCATTTATTACGTTCGCTTATAACTCATCCCGCCATGACACCGCCGGCTATTCTCCGTTCTTTCTTCTCTACGGCCGCGAACCCACTCTTCCATTGGATACCCTCCTTCCTGATGCGACACCTCTAGCTACAGAACATGCTCGTAATGCTGTCGCTCACGCTGATGTGGCCCGCCAGGTTGCCCGTGCCAAGCACTCGGCGTCCCAGTCCGCTCAGAAGCACCACTATGACCAGCAACATCGCACCGCCCATTTTACGCCCGGCTCCTTGGTCCTGGTCAGTACGCCATGCCGCCGAATTGGACTTTCCGAAAAACTGCTGCCTCGCTTCAAAGGCCCCCTTCGCATTAGCGCATGGTCACACCGGTCACGTACGAAACCGTTCCCGTTGCTTCGTTCTCACCGCCGCTTGACCCTGCAGCTCAACTAGTCCACGTCGGCCGCCTCAAGCCGTATTTCTAAACGGCCCCACCCGCTCTCTGTTCCTAATTTCAAATGTGCACCCAGACGGTGCTTACCACGCCGGAGGGGGGGTCATGCTATGTAACACCCGGAACATTTCACATAGAATCGGACTGGACCACCACGTGGTCAATCCATCGTACACTTCACCTATGGGTATGTGCCTCATCAGTGGGCGCGTACAGCAAGCCGAGAAACGAAAAATAGATCGCGCAGAAACGGACTGGCAGGAGCTGCATTGGATTCCTTGGCTTTGGTCTCTTGGCCTTCAGCTGTAATTATCTGTAAATAGACAGCTTATTCGCATCTGCCTCGTAACCATACATATACATTTATATAGACAGACAATAAGGGTTGACCGTCAAGAAAACCTCGGAAGCCTGCCAGCATAGTGGCGCTGGCTACCACCCCCAAGTGCCGGAAACAAAAATACCTTAGCATAAATACCCGAAAAAGTGCTGGGGAACAGCCCCGCCGGTAGCGTAGTGGTTATCGCACCAGACCGGTATTCTGGAGGTTGTGGGTTCGGATGCAACCCGGCGGTCATTTTTCACCACTATCTTTTCGACTAAAAAAATTCGTCATCTCTTTCTATGACCCACCACAACCTCCCCTTTGCTTTCCAAGGTTTTGTTGACTGCCAACCCTTATTTTCTGTCTTTTTTCACGGAGCCCCTCATTTCCCATATATATATATATATATATATATATATATATATATATATATATATATATATATATATATATTATATATATATATATATATATAAGACAGAAATAGGAATTGGCAGTCAAGAAGACCTCGGTAGGCAAAGGGGAGGATGTAGTAGCTCAAGATAAAGAATTTGGAAAATAAGAAAGTCGAGAAAAATGCCCGCCAGGTGGAATCCGAACCCACGACCTCCAGAATACCGGTCTGGTGCGATAACCACTACGCTAACGGCGGGGATATTTGGCCTCCACTTTCTGGGGTATTTATGTTCAGGTTTTTTTGTTTCCTGCGCTTGGTGGTGGTAGCCAGCGCCACTCGGACTACTCGGGCGAAGGGGACCTTCTTTTTAACCCCCGGGCCGTGACTCGACTGTCTACGACATGTCGAGAGTGGTCGACCAGCGTTGAACCCTCTTAAGCTCGCTATGGCGCCAAGACTGCCAGAACAGAGGCGCTTGCTATGCATGTAGCGAATCAGAATAGAAAATGAGGGGCTCGTTGAATATAAGACGGAAATAAGAATTGGCAGTCAAGAAGACCTCGGAAAGCAAAGGGGAGGATGTAGTAGCTCAAGATAAAGAATTTAGAAAATAAGAAAGTGGAGAAAAAATGCCCGCCAGGTGGGTTCGGATCCCACCTGGCTGGCATTTTTTCTCCCTAGAGCTACGACATCCTCCCCTTTGCTTGCCGAGGTCTTCTTGACTGCCATTCTTATTTCTGTCTTATTTTCAACGAGCCCCTCATTTCCTATTCTAATTCGCTACATGCATAGCGAGGGCCTCTGTTCTAGCAGTCTTGGTGCCATAGGGAGCTTAAGAGGTTTCAACGCTGGTCGACCACTCTCGACATGTCGTAGAAACTCGAGTCACGGCCCGGGGGTTAAAAAGAAGGTCCCCTTCACCCCGAGTAGTCCGAGTGGCGCTGGCTACCACCCCCAGGCGCTGGAAACAAAAAAACCTGAACATAAATACCCCAGAAAGTTGATGCCAAAGTAGCCCCGCCGGTAGCGTTGTGGTTATCACACCAAACCGGTATTCTGGAGGTCGTGGGTTCAGATCCCACCTGGCGGGCATTTTTTGTCTACTCTCTTATTTTCGAAATTCTTTATCTAGAGCTACTATATCCTCCCCTTTGCTTTCCGAGGTCTTCTTGAGTGCCAATTCTTATTTCTGTCTTATTTTCTACGAGCCCCTCATTCCTATATATATATATATATATATATATGTATATATATATAGATATATATATATATGATATATATATAATATATATAATATATATATATATATATATTATATATATAGGGTATGGAAATGCTCGTCAGGAAATACAGAAAGAAATGTCGGCAGTCTACAACGCCAAAGGAGGCAGGGGGGAATGGTTAGACTGTTTTTTTTACCGTTAGGTACGTTACTTATTTTTTATTAATTACGCGAGAAAGAAAGAAAAAACAGGCGCCCAGAGTGGGGACCGACCCACGCCCTTCGATTAGATCTCGAATGCCTTACCAATTCGGCTATCTGGGCGACTGTGTCCTCCTTCATTTTCTGGGGTATTTATATGTCTACAACTGTATCTGACTTTGGAGGGTGGTAGCCAGTGCCACTCGGACTACACGGGGAGAAGGGGACCTTGTTTTCAACTGCCGGGGCGTGACGGGAACGTCTACAGCCTGTCATAAGCGGGTAACTGGCGGGAAACCCTCTTATGCTACCTTGGCATCAAGTCTGCCCTAACCGAGGCCCTCGCTAAGCTTTCGCACGATAATAGGGCTTGTAAATGAGTGGCTCGTTAGGAAATAAAGAAATGCCGGCAGCCTACAACGCCAAAGGAGGCACGGGGAATGGTTAGACTAGTTTTTACCGTTAGTGACGTTACATTATTTTTTATTGATTACATGAGAAAGAAAGAAAACAAAAACACGCGCCCAGAGTGGCGACCGAACCCACGCCTTTCGATTAGATCTCGAATGCCTTACCAATTCGGCTATCTGAGCGACTGTGTTCTCCTTCACTTTCTGGGGTATATATATTTACTACAACTGTATCTGACGTTGGAGGGTGGTAGCCAGTGCCACTCGGACTACACGGGGAGAAGGGGACCTTCTTTTCAACCCCCGGGGCGTGACGCGAACGTCTACAGCCTGTCATAAGCGGGTAACTGGCGGGAAACGCTTATATACTACCGGTGCATCAAGACTGCCGGAAACGAGGCCCTCGCTAGGCTTTTGCAGAATAATATAGTTAGGAAATGAGGGACTCGGTGACACAATACAGAAAGATAGGTCGGCAGTCTACAACGTCACAGGTGGCTTAGGTGTGTCGTTAGGCTCTTTATAGTACAGTAAGTGAAAATAACATTTTTCTAATATACGTAAGAAAGAAAGAAAAAAGAATGAAAAAAAAACAAAAAAAAGAAGGAAAGAAAGAAGGAAAGAAAGAAAGAAATAAAGAAAGAAAGAAAGAAAGAAAGAAAGAAAGAAAGAAAGAAAGAAAGAAAGAAAGAAAGAAAGAAAAACACATGCCCCGAGTAGGGACCGAACCCGCGCCTTTCGATTTGATCTCGAATGCCTTACCATTTCTGCTATCTGGGCGACTCTGCTCTACATTTTCTGGGCTATTTAAATAAACTAGAACTGCATCTGATGATTGAGGTTGGGACCCAGTGCCACTTTGACTACACGGGCAGAGGGGTTCCTTCTTTTCACCCACCGGGGCATGACTCGAAATTCTACAGCCTGCCATGAGCGGTTATGTGGCGGGAAATCCTCTTATGCTCCCTTGACATCAAAGCTGCCAGAACAGAGACCTTCGCTAGGCTTTCGCAGAATTATATAGTTAGGAAATGAGGGGCTCATGACAAAATACAGAAAGATAGGTCGGCAGTCTACAATCCCACAGAATGCACAGGGGTGCTGTTAGGCTCTTTTTGTACTACGGTCAGTCGAGCTAATATTTGTTTTAATATATGTAGGAAAAAAGAAAGAAAAAACACGCCTGATAGTGTAGACCGAACTCACGCCTTTGGTTCTGATCTCGAATGCCTTACCAGTTCGGCTATCTTGGTGACTGTGTTCTCCTTCACTTTCTGGGGTATTTATATTTACTAGAACTGTATCTGATGCTTGAGGAGTCTTAACCAGCGTCACTCTGACTGCACGGGAGAAGAGGCCCTTCTTTTCAACCCCCCGGGGCGTTACTCGAACGTCTACAGCCTGTCATGAGCGTGTAACTGGCGGGAACGCCTCTTATGCTACCTTGGCATCGAGGCTGCCAGAACCGAGACCCTGGCTAGGCTTTCACAGAATAATATAGTTAGGAAAGGAGGGGTCGTTGACAAAATCCAAAAAGATCGATCGACAGTCGACAACGCCACAAATGAGAAGGTGTTGGTTCGATTCCCTCTGTGGGCGAGTGTTTTTCTTCTTTTTTTTTACTAATATTAAAAAAATGTTAACCTTGACTAACCATACTAAAAAGATCTGAACACCCCTATGCCTCTCGTGGCATTTTAGACAACCGACCTATATATATATATATATATATAGATGATATATATATAGATAATATATATATATATATATATATATATATATATATATCTCATAATATATATATCTATATAATATATATATCTAATATATATGAACGTGGTTATGTAGGAGGAGATGTTCATGCTGGCGTGTCCCAGACCTCCTTTAACACCATAGAGACGACTGTCCACCGAAAGCACAGCCCCCGTCCGGACTGGCACAAGCTGCATCAGGTTGCACGCCCGCTGTAGCGATGCTACGCCGTTGAGTGGGTGCTTTCCAAATACCCGACGCGTGTCGCTCGCCCTCAATCTCCTATAGACGTTTATATCTAATTTAGCGCTTCCTAGAAATGGTCGTGTGCAGCTTCGTATTTTTTGCCCGTACAATTTTTATTGCCACGTCAGTACTAAACTTCCGACCGAATACTTCGAACGTCTCGCCGCAAATCAACACTGGCAAATAAAAGACGGTGCCCCCCTCGGGCGTCCCCAAAATCTTTCTTCAGAAGCCGCTCTGTCAGGATGGTCGGAGGAGCCTCATAGCACGTGTTTGAGGACAGCTTTTCTTAAGTTTTGGCTATCACGACGCTGCAAAAAAAAACGAAACAATTCCCAGCCTGAACGTCGCGAACCTCTACTCCTAGCAGCACGAAATGTATTTACTCGGGGGTGAAGTTGCGGTGGTGGTGGCAGTGGCTTTATTAACGGCAACCCAGGAAGAGTTAAATTTAGCCCACAGCAACACCGAGTAGTTAAGCTCGTTGTTGAACTTTTTGCTCTCTGACTTTGAGCCTGGTTTTAGTTGAAGCGACGGGTAGCAGTGAGAAGAATTCTGCGAAATTTACGCCAGGAATATACTTCTAACTTTAACCGAACAAAAGTTTGAAGCCGAACTACTTTGTTTGTGGTTAGTAAAACAAATCCGCAAAAAATGTAGACACAAAGAGGAAAAAGCTGTTAAGCAGCTCAGGTTAAACGACAGCACTCGTTTTTCGGCTTCTTCTTTCCCCGGTGGCGCTTCTTTGCTCTGTTTTGTTTTCACCGATTAGAGGACAACGTTTTGATCAGGCATTGTCAACACAAGGACGATAGCGTACGTAAGGTTTCATTTCCTAGCAGAATAGTAAAGATTGGGGAGCGAGGTAATATTTTAAATTAAAAAATAACATAGGTGTCATGCCATACTCTCCTAAACTTTCGTTCTTTTTCAGTTTTCAACATTGAACATTCAAAATGGGCAACCCTCGGTCTGACAGCATACATCAAAGCCGCGTACTGTGGGTGCGTAGCTAGATGCGAAAATACCATTATCGTGAGTCATTATCTTATGATAGGCTACGCTAGTTGCCTCATTCGTTTTGTTTCCCCTCCCTCCGGTATGAACAACTTCAAGGCGGGGGGGGGGGGGGGGGGGGAAGGGATAAGGCGACTCCATCACGCCTCTCCTTTCGTACGCCAGTCCACAAGGCACGTTTGTCTGATTGCTACGCTGCAACGTAAACACAAATATTCACATTAACAAAATCATGCAACCTCCATCTAACGACGACGATGGTTAACCCGAAGCTTTCTCGTGATGGATTCTTCGGTTGGTCAATCCCACACGGCGAGTATGTGCTACTATGGAGGTAGCCACCCCTTTTCTATGATACAGCCAACTACTCTGTGGTGTGCACTCGTTAGGCCTAACGTTTCGGTATCGTGTGTACGGCGCGCATCGGTAGCTGCTACTTTTCCTTTGATTCGGTCATGTTGCTAAAGCTTCGCTTTAAAACAAGCAGAAAGGCATTTGAGCGTATCCTATTTAAACGCGGTGTTTAGGTATGCTTAATTGTACTTACTCCACTCAAAATATCCTTTAAAAATCCCCCCTCCTATTTGTGACATGCACCCAATTATTACCGCTGTCATAAAACGGACGGACGCATATTACCCGAACTGGAACTTCCTAAATATTATCGCGCAGGGACGAATAATACGCAGCACAAATTTTAACGGGCCTGACATTGGGGCATACAAGTTCCCGACTTTCATTTGCTTTTCCATCTTGCAAACTTCCGGCCTGAGGCACCCAAAGCACAAGCTCAAGAACCAACCTACCGATAAATCAAAACGGTGCCCAATTAGTGTGCGTACGGGAATAATGTAACTGGTGAAGCTGCTGTTTCGCCGTCACAACTAACATTCCCAGAATTTTCTCGTACGTTTGGATTTTTTTACGTAAACAACAGGATGCTATCGACCAGCCTCCCTACAAAATCCCCGCAATTTTTACTGTTGTGAAATTGCGCCGCTTCTACACGGGTGAATGCGGCGCATGAGCGGCTCAGATTAGCCCTGCCCGCTGAGACAGGAACAAAAAAAAATATGTACAGCTCTTACAAGCGTCTGTCTTCGGTAGGTTATACCGGCAAGTACACCACAGAATGGATACTCACTGATGGGTAACCAGACATATTTCTAAGGGTTGTTTTCGGATTTCCCATTCGTCAACTTTTGTCCATCTCCCGAATGGGGCCTCCTCGACAGCGAAGAGATCGATAGATCGCATGCCAATATTTTCAAGTTTAAAGTGGACTTCTCTATTTGAGGAGATTCTGCGAGGAAATGTACGCCTAAAATTGTGTGTGCTTGGGCTTCGACGAATATCGATTTTGTGATATCCTGGTAAGCATATCGTGGCTAAGACAAGCTGTGGTGACAGGTGTGACTCATTTTTTTCCCGCATTTGACTACAAGGGGCGTGCAGGAAGCCTGACGTGCACACGTCAGAAATACGGCTAAATAAATAATATTTGAGCAACGAGGTTTCCGGACGATATGCCTTTTCGGGTAAGTCTGGGAGACTGGAGATACATCGCGGAAATTACGTTGCCGTCGGGCCAGCGTTTGTGTCCCTGCATCCTGCAAGGAAATCCCTGCAGGATACTCTAAAGAGCCTAATATTTCTGTAATGGCAATAGCGTATTATCATCTTAACTAATCTATGTTATCATAATTGGTAATAATAATGTTGGTGTTGTTACATCTAACACCTGTATAAATGTCGTTGTGTTTCTGGATTTGCGCGCTAAACGGGGTTCTCCGGCATTCCATTTCAAATTTTCAGGAAAGTCTCCCGGATGTTTTACTTTCATGTTGGCAGCAATACATTTTCTGCTTATTTCTGTATGATGTCTCCACTAAGGAGTAAGTTTTAACTGTGTTATGATGATCCGGACCCAGTGTGGTTGAAAACGTCACCTCCGCACCCATACGAAAACACGGTTTACGTGCGAAGCATATGGCGTGCCAATGAAACCTTGATGTTATACTACACTTCCTGCTTGGCGTTACTCTTTGCTAATTGGCACTTTGTTAGTCTTCCATACATTCAGAAGCAAGTGCGCGTAATGACAGAAGACGCTGATGTCCTTCGTGTCTTCAGCATCAGAAAGTCACTCAGTTGATTTGTTGCCTTGTTAACAGGCGAAAAGTTTACGAAAGAAAACGTTGCGCCACCTATTTTGCATTACAATAAAGCAACGAATTTTTACTTCATGTGAGACGGCTAGCGGAAACGTGGGAATGAATGACAAAGTTCAACTTGTATAAAACATGTAGTTCTTATTGCGTCCCCGTAAACAACGCGGGCATAGTGACGGCGTAACAAGTGATCAGAACCTACGACACTGTGGTAGCCAGAAGTATTTGAATCATCAAGGGCAACTGAGCACCCCCCCCCCCCACTTACTGTCTTGATCCTCCTTTTAAAAAAAAAAGAATGTCGGAACCCAGGACCCTCGTCGTCTGTGACTGCCTCACATTGTAGTTTTTCTTATATTTTCTTGGGGTACTGCTCCAGATGCCGACTTTCATCGCGTCTACGCGTCGGTGCCACGCGCAATGTTTTTGAACCACGATACAATTGGGGTCTGGTGAACATTACACAGTGTAGCGAAGCCGCTAGTTTTTCGCGTGACTTTGTTTCGGGCCTAATCCGTGTAATACAAACTGGACGAAATCTATAATTGTTTTGGCTGTTCGAGAGTCTGAAGTAGCTGTATGCACTGATGCCACTGCCTACAAGGCGTCACGGGTTTGGAAGGGTTTCAGGTTTAGCAGAGGTAGAGTGCGGCTTGCACGGAGGCTATGCTAATTGTATGAGTATACAGAGTTGCATCAATGCGGCGCCTCAAATTCACTTGCCGAGACGTTGCCCGGATCGGATTGAGCAGTGCACGGGATTCGGGACTATTCTCCCTCCCTGAAACGCAGGGCACTTAAAGTAAGCACTGCAAGTGTGCACAGCAGTGCGCACGACGCAGAACCGTCTACGACTCAAAATCGAAATTCAGACAGCTGCCAGCGTATCCCTGACTCCTCGTTAGACGGAGGGGAGGATAATTTTTCGAAAAACTCTGCTTATATATACGTGTAATACATTTGACACATGAGCTCCGTATGCTTAGTTTCACAGAAAACCGAGCTGTTTTCTAGATAACGCTAACAAAACAATGCTTGTCTGGACGCGTATATTTCCCGCCTGAGTGCTGTTTGTGCTTGGGCGTGGCTGTACTGCCATAAGCTGAATTTGCTCACCATGGGAGCACTGGCCAAAATAAACCGCTGCGCCATCTGGTTTCGCTGCGCCTGCTGTCGTGACTTGCGCAAAGGCATGCGCGGGCAGTCGGTATTGTATGCATGTCACAATCACTTGCTTTTTCACGACTGCTTCTTGCTGGTATAAATCGGCGCCAGGGGAACTGCACCCGCCGCGGGAACAATGCCGTGCAGCCCTCTGTCTTTAGAAACCGTAAAACATACCTTATATGCAGCAATGCTGCTACGCTAGCTTAGTAAAAACGCGATTTGGCTACGTCGGGGTGGTGGCCTTTTTATTACCTCATCTGAAGCACATGAATTGCTTTCGACGGCAACTAGACTGGACAACCATATGCAATTTGACGTCGGAAGATTTTCCCGGATTTCTTCCAAACAGAGAGCTATGTCTCTTACTTTTTGTTTGTACGACGAAGTGTTAACTACAATATTTTTATTTGCATATACTTTAAGCGAAATCATTACCTCCCCATAGTAATCACTGGTGAGACAAATGCAATTTTGTGCTTACCTAAAAAATATATACCAAAAGTGTCACTGTCATTCTCAATTCAATTAAACTTCAAAAACTAAATACTCGCCATAATTGTGGTAGTTGCTTAGACTCCAAAACATTTTCTGAGTTCAATGGTGTATCAACTGGCAATGGAGTCTCGATGCAAATTACATGGGTGACAGCGTTTTACATGAAATAATTAAAAAAGAGGATATCCCCAATCAAGTAAAAACGGTACGTATGCTGCATCTTATGTGTGAAGTACTATGGATCCTTTCAATTGAATCCTCCTCCCTGCATAAGTTAGACATCTTAGACGGTATGGTTGGAATAATTTTTTTTCACTTGCATTCCTAGGAGCGTATGATTTCGTTGCTGCTCAAAGCTGGGGAAAGATGGTGTTTGTCTTTTATTTTTTTGCTGCGCTGACATTTTTGTCTGCTTTAATGTCTGACGCGGAGTAGTTGAAATAAAAAATTCAAGCCCTAGAAAATCACTACCACGCCAAATGTACCAGCGGAGCAGCGGTTTCGGCGAGTACGGGAACATTCTGCTTCCACAAAAGGTTCACTGACCAGGACACTGCAAGAGGCGAGCGATGTTCTCCTGGCGCAAATTTATCGCAGCAGGAGGCAACCGCGAATAAGCGAGTGAGAGTGGCTTGGATGCTGTACTGATAGGCCGTAAGTGTAAGCGCAATATGCGTGGTCTGGACAATAGGCGCAGCGCAACCAGACGGCGCCGCAGTTAGTTTTGACTACTGCTCCCATGGTCCGTGAACTTTAGCTCAGAGCTGTATATTTATCGAAAAGGAGTGTGGAACCACAATTTATGCGGCGTATCACCAACCACTCACTTGGCTCTTCTTTTTTGCTATGCTCCTTTACCTGGTCGCTATAGCTTCACCCCGTATCACCCATGTACATTTTGCACAAGACAATTGAAGGCACTAAAAAACGGCGGACCCAGAAAACAATTTCTGTGCTTTTTTGCACGAAGGCTTTGTGGATGGGTTGGGAGGTTTCACTCGGCACGGCTTTTGAAGGTCGCTTTGCGCAGAAAACACAGCCTTTACTTTGATTGATTGATTGATTGATTGTGGGGGTTTAACGCGCTGACGCAACGCAGGCGATGAGGCGCGCTGTAGTGGAGGGCTCCGATTAATTTTGACCACCTGGGATCTTTAACGTGCGCCGAATTCTCGTACACACGGGCGTTTTTGCTTTTCGCCTCCATCAGAAAAGCGGCCGCCGCGGCCGGGAATCGAACCCGCGACCTCGTGCTCAGCAGCGCAACGCCTTAGCCACTGAGCCACCGCGGCGGGTAGCCTTTACTTTGGACTTACCCCTATCTTCTCCAAATTGTGAGACAGCTTGTGTACACATCCTATAGACCCTAGCTTTTGCCTTAACATGGGCTTTGCTTTTGTGACCGTCTTTCTGTGGCCGGCTGTCTAAACCACTTGTTCGTGGCCGTTGAAAAACCGCTCCTTATGACAGCGAAATCCGGCAGAAAAAACGCCGATGAAGCCATACCCTATAAAAGGCAGTACGTAGAGACACCTGGAAATTTTGTACATAAGCTGCCCCACACTTTGAAGGGATATGTCTTCAATCGAACTAAATAATTGTCGTTTAGGCATAAAGAAGGAAAACAGGCTTTGCAGAAAAAAACCCGAGCTATATAAAAAGACTGCCATCAACGAAGGCGCAGATATCGTTTCCTAGGATGCTCGGAAGGTTCAGTTTAAAGCATCTAAGGCCATGTGGGGTAGCATGTAGCAATTAGCGTAGGCGTCGCATTAACGACCGGCGCCGTGACAATAGCAACAGAGATAATCAGACAGGAGGATTGCCAAAGGCGGCAAGAAATGTGACAGCCATTTTCTTGTGCGATAAATCACAGTACAAATGTTATCGTGGAAAAAAGCCGAATTAGGCCAATTCGTAGGAAGTCAAAGAATAATGATATTGGGCCCGAATTCGTCAGCACATTTGAAGAACTATACTCTAGAAAGTAGCTCGATTTCCGAGTTCGAACACAAGGAGAATAAGCATGCTTGGCACGTGTCTCCGCTTTATGACATCTATGGGGAACTTTTCTGGAAATAAAATTCTTGCGTGCCCCCTCTTCCTCCATTCCTCCATGTTTTGTCTCCTCCTTTCACCGATGTCGCACCAGCAAGACAAGACGGAGACTCATATATTGGGCAACGTTGAACAGGGACTGAAGAATAACGAATTTAAGACTTACGAACCCGAAAAAAAACTATGAATAATAAAAAGCAACCTGCAATGATATCTGTAATTCAGCCCCTTATACAACCCTTGAAAATACGTGATCTGGAAGATGTTCATGGACGTGCCGACGAGCGCGAAACAACATTTTCGTCGAGTCTCTCCTGGAGTATATGAGAGAAGTTTTTTTATTATATATTGCCGCTTTTTTTTCTACAGCACATATGCACGCATTGTACTAAATATGGAAATTTTTTAGCAACCTAATTCATACTTGCAAGGATCAAATAGTTAAAAAGCAAGTCGAGGCAATCAAACAAGGTCATGAATTTACAGGCGATCCACATTCCACGAGCTTCGCTCTAGGAACCCTGTGAATATCGCCGCACTGCGAACCACACAGAATAGAGGTGGCGAAAACGCATTTTTCTGGTTTCTTAACATGACGTGCCCAGAAAATCTGAGTAGTGCAAGCGCCGAAGTGTTGTAATGTAGGGATATACAGGGCTACGGTAACTTTGAAATTACACTGCGTATTAGGATTGTATTTTCTGCCTAAATTCAACAAAAGAGGAAAGTAGGGCTAACAGGATTTCTGTTCGGCATAATACAACTGTCTTGAAACAGGTACGGTTATGCCACGGAATGCATCAAAGAAATTTCAGAAAGGCCCCGGCACTCTCCCTACGGTGTATTTATCGCGTGGTGCAACACATCTATTTTCTGAATGCCCGCACTGACATTACGTCGTATCGCATCACATCTTCGCGTTCAGACGGGTGAGGCGTTGACACCACTACAATGGGCACTCATTCGGCACCTTTCTCTCAACGAAAACGGGTGATATCTAAGTGTGTGTCTCATAATTGCCTCCGGTCCTCGTTCCTGTTTTTCTAAGGGGTGTATTGATAGAAAAAGTCCAAACAATGTAAACACAGTTTCACCCAGTGGGAAATGTACTGAAGCAGTGGAGCTGTGGTTCACTTGTGTCGGCTCGAACGTCAGCGGCGGGAGACTCCCTCTTGTTGCCCTCTCCTAACGGTAGAGAGAGGAACCTAACTTTTCGAGACCACTGCGCCTCTATCAGTGGGCCTGGGAACCTGCTTCTGCGCATGCGTGACGCACACACCTACAGCAGACGGAAGAAATTGATCGACCTATAACAGTTCCGGTGTTAGAACCTTGACACGCGACGTTCATGCAAAAGGCATTTTCCAAACTTGACACGATTCTTGTGGCCGCCTTTCTTGTGGCCGCCAAGTGAGAACGTGCTGGCCAACAAAGGTTACCAATGCAGACGCAGGCTGCGATCCGATGTGGTAAATTTTAGCCCGAAGTAAACTAGTTATGGCAAACAAGCCGCAGACAATAAAGCAAACCAGCTTTTCATCAAACAACTTCATTGAATTTCAAGCAACTAAAAATATTTCTGCTTCGAAGCATTACTTTCACACAAATTTGTTATTTGTCTGGATGTTCTTGCTTTGTTTCCAAATATCGCACTAGAAGGTGTACTACACGAGAGTAACTTAAGTTTATACCAAAAAAATACCTGTTACCGCTACCTTGTTCTTACCACTATAGATCGTTCAATGGCCGGTTTATGTCGGTATCTTCTGTTGCTCGTGAAATAACAGTAACCCTAACTGACACTCTTCATGCCATGAAAATGAAGCCTCAAATCGATAACTTCCATAAGTTTTCTTTTAGCTTCATCATAGTTGTCACCAAAAATAACTTCTTACCTTGTGAAAACCGAGCAAATAAAAGGGAAACTATCAGTACGGCTATTGCTATACTCATTCTATCTCATTTTTTTGCTCAAACCTGATTTAATTAGGCAAAGAAGTCCTCCGGGAGCGTTGAAGACTCATTGCACCAGTACGATAGCGCAGCAGGAACCTTGGAGGAGAGGAGAAATGAACCCGAAGCGCGAAGTACCGATAGATTTTCATGGCGCATCGATACAAATGTACTCGTGAATGAAATGTACATGTTTCTCCCGCCAATCACAAATCTGGAGCGTAAGTGTGCCTCGAAATTTTTGGTTTTATACAGTTCATTACGATGTATCTAAACGCACTCTCAACCCACTGCCTTGGAAAAAAATACGCCAACAACAAATACAATCTCTAGTATTTTCTCTCCCTCGGACGTAATTCCTCGTCTTCAGGTCTCCCTACCATAGACAGTGGCCATAATATCATGTTTCTCACTCAGCTTTCTTCCGCATTCAAGCACTTTTGGCATGCCCTTTCTTGTTGATATTATCACGGCTACATCTACCCCTTGGGCTGACACGTAGTGGGAAGGCGTAACATCGCGGAGTAATGTGTGTCATTGCTCGATCCAATGACGCCAATGGATGTCACTTAGCATGTTTACGTGCTTCAAATACGAATGCTCTACTATAATGGGACCCATTTGGTCGGCCGTACTTTGCTAGTGGCAGCTCTTACCTTCATTGGCCAATTACCCTGAGTCGTAAAGTCTGAATTGTGCGAGTGTACGCTGAGGGTCAATTCAAACAGCAATAAGTAAATTGGCAGAGAGCATCTTGGGGTCTGCCATCGTCATAGGTAAATTCCCTTGGTTGCGTACATAACCAAAACCAAGACAATTAAGAACTGCTTCCACAGATTATAAATCTTTATTTTAATAGCCTAATGGAACCATGTTAGACAGATGTGACATAGCCGTGAACGACAAACAGGGGAAGCCATGGGAACTTTGCACTCAAAGAACGTAAGCGGACTTAGCTTTACCTTCAATGTCGTATTAGGTGTAAAGTAAAATAACATCAGTGGCTAGGTCACTTCCCTTTCATCAAGCATCTCTGGTTTAAATTGCCGTTCCTGCCGCCGACGACAGCTGCAATCGTCATTGGCCAAGTCCCTTGAGTGGGTATCTAACCAGTACAAAGACCATTTGAAACACCATTCTGAGCAATATTGAATCTGTTGAATGGTCGTCATATTGAAACAACACAATCCTAATGGGATGCAGCTACTACAGAAGCACAGTAGGCTCCCATTAGAAGAACTCTAAGGGATAGAAAAAGTTTTTTGTATTATCAAAAACTCGTCTTAAACGTTTTTTTTTGCATTGTGGACGTTGCATGATAGCCAAAATGTTGTTCGTCGTAACCAAAGTGTCCGTCTTAACCGAGTTTGTCCCAGCGGGAGTTCACTGTATATCTTGAAGCCATAATTCCTTCCCCATCGAAGTTCGCGATCAGACTTAAGTGCTCTTCGATAACCGCGTTCCGCGTGCTGCAGGTGTTTAGTAGTAAGTACGTCATTTCAAAGTAACTGCGCGCGCCTGAGGTCGGTTCCAGTTCCTGCCACGCTTTTTTAATGCGAGATCCCTTTGTTCCTCACCAAGGGAAAGAGGTGGCGCTAAGAGAACAAGAGGACGCCAAAATCCCAGGATCCTCTTCTTTACAGCGGCTCTCTTTCTCTTGGCTTCTCATTATCATTGCAAGATACAATGGCCTTTGGTGATCAATGTTCCACATACCGTCAATTTTGCCTTTTGTGATGACGCACCTGAGCCTAAGATGTTTCAAAGAACGTCATATAGGCGCACAGCCTTTATCCACGCATGATATTCATAAGTATGGCAGCTACGCGGATGCCAGCGGAAGCATGGCATGCTAGATCTCTCTCCGATTGGCGAAAGTGCTTGCTCTTCACGCAGAAAACAATTAATATTCGATGCATGAGAGAATAACTAAGTACTTGTTAACGTCTCGTTCACGTCCTGCTCGTTGCATTGATGCGGGAGTCACCGTAGCGGTAAACCTGAACAGTCATTGAACATGGTTTGTCAATACAAGGTGTTGAACCTCAGTCCTTTCTTTTCTCTCCCTGGAGTAGTGGCACTGCCACAGTCAGGCAGGTTACGGCCGAACATGGTACTCTCTCCATTTCGTCTTGAAGTACGGCCATCAGACAGTTGATCCTTTCATTTACGGCACTATTTTATACTGATAGTCAAAGTTGTTCCTTGTTGTTACTGAAGCAAAGCGTTTATCAAAATAAGCGGTGATGTTTTGTGCAGTGCACCCCTATATACAACAATTGAGGTCGTGAGAGACTCGAGAAGCTTCAAAGAATGCAGTAAAGCGCGAGAGGATTGTTGTGTTTTGCGGCGCCGCAGGTGTTGTGCGATAGACGTCTCCGGAAGTTCTTTTGAGGAGCATATTTACACGCATACGTATAAGGCAGGCGCTGTTGAGCTACTGAGTTTATATTCCTCCAGATGAAGTACTGCGACAGGAACTGACAACGCTGAGAAGAGGTCAACAAGCTTCAGACTACCCACAATTGAAAGGCTACTTTGAAAGGAACGCGTCAGAATAACGCAATCTGCTCGCTGCTTGTATTTCTTTCATCCATGAGAACGCTCGATGGCTCAAGTCTTTCGACTTCGGTCCAAACACGGCTAACCCTAGATCAATGTGCCACTGCGCGTTATATTGTATTCTTTCATTCAAAAACACGGAAAGTGGGGAAAATGCGCTTCCTTGGTGCAATAATAGGATTTTCCGTCGAAACGAAGCGGCGTTATGGCGGAATAATTTGAATGTTTTCACTGGAGGAGCGCATGCAGCGTGCTTGTTATATTTTTTCAGGCGCAATGCAAGAATTGTATTTTCTTTTCAAACCCCGCACCGATTATCGGTGTTTCGTGAAAATGTAGGCATCGTAACCTCTCAAAATACCAGTTGTTTTGCGCCTTCTTTCGATAAAAGCCTTTTGGAATCCGGGAGCAGGCCTGGCAAATTTTTTTTTATCGTTCGCTGATTGCACTACGCTTTTGTTAGAAAAAGGTATTCATTAAAAAATTGAAGCCAGACGAACATAGAAGAGGGGTTTTCGGCCCTTCATAACGTTTCGGCGCTGTTGCGGACGCAGAAGTACTGGGCGACTGAATGGATAAAAAAAGAGCCGACATCCAGCCATAAGGAATCGCCAATTTCGCAGCGGATCGATTGCGCCCATCTAAATTGGCTCTACAGAAACACACCTACACAAAAAAAACGTTTTGCCGAATACACGTATATACACCCAAATAGAAAGTCTGCGCAAAAACCAAAATTAGAGCGCTGATTTTCTTGCTTGTTTGTGCTTTCTTAATCATGAAACAAAAGGTCTCGAAGACCGAGTAGTTTATAGGGGTGACTGAAGCTTTAAACCGAACGAAGAACCGAATCAGGTGAAACATAGTTCCCTTTTCGGCTAGTATAATGGCGGGCGCCTCACCAATGAAGCAATCAGAACAAAGAAAAACTACGAGAGTACATGCAGTTTTCGTCTCTCTGGGAATCAGACTCTGCAAAACACGTTCATAGGACTGCAAGAAGTTCGCAGCTAAAAGCAAAAAACCAAAAAATATATCTAAAAACCAAAGGGAGAGCCAGCGGAAGTTTAAAATTTCGTACTTCTGTGACTGGTTCTTTGCGAGACAGATGCGGTTTAATTTAACCCGATAGCTTGAAAGCTACAGGCTCTTCATGAGGCAAATTGCGAGTTGCGCAAAAGCTGTCGCTGAAATTGTGCTGATTAAACGCGTACTGAATTCAAGTTGCGTCCGTGTTTGTTCGCGACTGTATTCGACCTCGGAGCTTTCTCGTTATACACCCTGCAATAGAGCGAAGGCCGTGGTAATGGCATCGCTTGCGGTTGGGTTAATCCTAATGTTCTTTATTCTTGCGTAATTTAAAAGCAACGAAATGTGTCAGCTCTTCGCTGAATGTTCACCTAAGGGCAACTTAATTGCGTTATCTGTTTCGTATATTTTTTGTTAAAACTGAAACTGAATCTGAAACTCGTCCTTATTTAACGCCGAAAAAGAAGATGGAAGTTACTGCACGCAGAATTAAAGCGGGTTTAGGAAGGTTTCGCGAAGCTAATTTGCTCGGTTCCTTTTGAAGCTCCCTCATCGGGTGTCGACATCATGCTTAGCTTATTTTTCTGGGGCTAATTTGCAAGGCAATTAAGACGCGGACGACATTTGCTTATGCCACTATCGGTGGCTATCGCCTCATATATTAGTGCAGCCGTAGTCGCTATAATTAACAAAACGATGATACAATCTAAATTATGGTAAATACAAAAGTATCAAAATGCCATTGTTTCTGCGTTTTGGTCTGGGGAAACGGATGTCCTGCATTGATTTGCTGTTTCCGAAAAGCCTTCTTAAGCTTTTTTAAATCTAAAGCCGTTGGCTAGCTGTTGTAGTTTTAGTTGTTTTTGCATGCACGCTTCCACCGACTTAAACATTTCCATGCTGGATTGCTAACTATGCCTCTAACCGCGCAAACAATAAAAATTGTTTGCATATGATGCATTACCGTGCCAAAAACAACTTCACACTACGCACATATGACATAAGTAGCCAGTAAATGTGAGGCAAACGGTGTTACGATTCTGCGCGCCGCTGCCATGTTCGCGCGTCTTGCAATGTTTTCTGGAGTGCTTCGAGATGCACAAACTGTCCCGGGCAAGCTTCAACGCGCCTGGGAACATCTTGGTCTCGGGAGCCTCACCTTCGTCGTGATTCAAGCTTCGGTAGCTGCAGACGCGGCGTGCAGCGACTTGTCCGAAAGACGTGGACGCCACAGTAGAGTTTTCCTCTCCCCCTCTCTTAGAATCACCGTGCGCCGCTAATTACCGACCCCTCACGAACTCTGGAAAGAGTGTTGTGTGTGTCTGTATTATGTTCGCGCCACGTGCAAAAGCAGAAGGAGGGTTGTATGACCGTTAGCGCTTTGGGTATAAATACGGTGCTCCTAACACAGAAGAGTATTCGTTTTGGAAGAAGAAGAAGAAAACTTTATTTTTGCAAGGATCGCCTAGTCTGAACCTCCTGGGATAGCCGACAGGGCCTTCTCTGCGCGTTCAATGAGTGTTCTTTGCACTTCCGCGCTAGAGTCGGCCAGCCTTCTTTCCCATGAAGTGAGGGGTAGGATTGGGTAAGGGGGGAAGGTTAGGGTTCTGTGTACATGTCCAGAGAGTGTGATAGATGCTAGGGTAGTCCCCGCAGTTAGGACCCTTGGGGGTACCTGGTAATCGTTGGAATCGGTGTGTTAGGTGTAGCAGTAGGTAGCGTGTTTGTCTGGATTTGCCTTAGTACAGCGGATTCCCGACGAGTGAGTGTTTTGTGTGGTGTTGGGTACTTTTGTCTGTTTTGACGGGCTGTCCGTAGCAGATCGTTTTGGAGGAGCGAATCAATGCTGTCACTGTGCTCGAGTCTTGTACTGTAACCTCGCCCGTAAGTTCATTATTCCTGTCTTGCTTCAGCTTATCTCTCGCCAAGCAGTAAACTACTTAAGTTTGCCTTCGGCTTCTTGTCGTTGTCACCAAAGCAACAACTTTCATCTGCTCGCTCGACCACCACGCTATCTCGCATGACGGAGGCGACACAGCCCTCTTTGCGGACGCCTTCCCGTATGTGACTGGCTTACAGCGTTGGTATGCAACTTCGCAACGACTGTTTTGCTATAACGCTATCCCAATTGATAGTATTCTCTACACCTCCAAGTGGGAGCATAACCTTAACTCTTAATTATTTCGGAGTTCATACAGTTGTTTTTGAAGTGAGAACCAGTGTTAAGACGCTACACAAGGGGCGAAGACAGACGCGGATGGCACTGAACTTGCAACTGATTTAAAGAAACACTGCTGTTCTGGCTAAATACAAATTTATTTTGCTTGCGGATGTGCAGATATGCCACCCCTACGCATACGAGGAGGCTAGCAAGGCACAAAGCCAATCTCATACGTGTTGCAGTCCGCTAAAAAAAGATATTTCTTTTTCTGGTGATTACCACAGAGGGTTCACTGACACAATTTGTATCATGTGTATCTATCATAAAGCCTTCGGAAATCTCTCGCTTCTGCTTTGTCGCACCACGCCCTAATATGCGCAAGTTTTCCACATCCGTGCTGCAGCTTCATTGGCGCACATATATCGGCCAAGCTGCTGTCCCTTCCATTGTTGAGGCGCGTGCGGTGTTCACGAATTCTGAATAAATTTTGCTAAACACTGAGGCTGATCCATAGGCCAGGCTGCGCCAAAGGCGGTGCGGCTGGTAGTGTTGTGCGGGCTGCCTTTGATGTGGGTGCAGTGGACCCAAAGTGGTGAGGTTGTGCGGCTCCGCACTGCGGCTGAGTCATCGGGTTGCGCTGGCAGTGGTGGTCCACCGGCATCAGTAAACTGCGTACACTGATTACACTTTGTAGTTCCTATATTTACTGTGCCTGTTCTACTAAAGGAGGCAGAAAATATTCATTTCTTTGTTATAGTAGCTCGAATAGCTGGATTGTACATGTGCCAATATCTTGTGTTCAGCCAAAGTGTAATAAACAAAGCGGGAGGGGAGAGCGGAGATCATTTACGCTATTTTTTTATTTTTTTTATTTCTTGGCAAAAACCAAGGGGAGGCTGAGACTCAAGGCGAACGTGGCCTGACAGAGGCATCAGCCACCCGATTTAGAGCGTACATAACAACACGTCTGTTCACAAATTTAAGCATGGTAGCACAATCGTAATAGAGAAATAGCACAAAGCAAAGTCATCGCTACACTTCTTATGTATTATACAAAGCACAGGTCTGAATGTAATTATGATGAATGCGCCGCTTTAAGTGATTTTTTGGGGACAGTGTTTCTGAACATGCATGCTCTGACTAAATTGACTATATTTTCAACGGCTGCCTGTCCATTTTGATGTTTATAAAATTCTCGCGCGTGCCTTTATGAAGCTGTTTCTGGCACTCCACACAACACTCACGAATATTACATATAATTTCATTTACTCTTAAATTATGTCCACTTTTTGACCATGTATATTAGAAAAAGATTTACACTCGAACAACTTTTTTGATGACTTTTCAAGGGCGTTCATTCGATGAGAGATCGAACAAGTACGTTAAGTTTAATTTTTTCTTTATTTAAATAAGTTACGTACACCACTTCATAGTCCAAAAGAACCTAATCTTGGTGCCATGAAAGGTAATTATGCCAAACACTGACACAACAAAATTAGCTCATTTTTATGATTCCCTTGACGTTCACATAATACTCACTTGTCCTGCCCACCTCACGTCTAGGATATTAGTAGCAATGAAAACCGTATGCTAGGTTGCTAATACCAAATTAAACTACGATCATAATCGGAGTCCTCAGCTTCCGCATGCGCTCGGTCACTGGGATACTTTGCTGCATTTCATTCTTTGCCATTATCACGGAATCTCTCGCACAACTGCCAAGAGAACTACTCTTATCATACTTTCTCTGGCCCCAAGTTGAGAAGCGTTTCATTAAAGTCTTCTTTAGAAATTTTGTCACCATCTAGAACTGTGTGAAAATACTTGGTATGCTGCCATATCCTCCCCGTCACTTTGATGCCTCTCGAAACGTTGGCTTTGACGCACGCAACGTAAAAAGTTTTTTTAACGTGTTTTTTTTCGCGCATCGCTCGAATAAAACCAAGCGTTGCCTTCCGCTTCCTTGTCTTGGTGAGATTGTGTGCACTGCACAATATCAACGATTGATATTCCAGGCTTGAGAGAGCAAAAAGCGTTTATTAACACCTCGTTCACTTCCGCTTGATTCCTTGATAAGCAAGTGACTCTAGCGGTAAGCCTGAAGCTTCACTGAATAAGTTTGTAAATACAAGGTGACGAATATTCCTCCATCACTTTGTCCATGATGTACAGGCACTGCGAAAGTCATGCAGTTTCCGGTAGAAAGCGGTACTATCACCATTGTGTCCTAAATTACGGCCGTAAGGCAGTTTATCTTTTCCTTTATGACACCTTTGTATGTACTGATTATCAGAATTGTTCTTTGTTGTAACTGAAACATTAAAGTTGTAACTGTAACATTACAAGTTTAAGGAATGAGAGTAAGGCGCGAGACAATATTACTGGTTTCGTTTTATGGGCTCGCAGGTGTTTTCTCTTTCAAAATCTCCCGGAAGCTCGTTTGAAACGGATATTTACCCTTGTACATATGAGGCAGGCGTCATTGAGCTACTGCGTTCATATTCCTCAAGATTAAATAGTGCAACAGGAAGCGAAAACACTGGGACAAGTTCACTATGCTAAATGCTACCCACACGCGAAAAGCTTCCTTAAAAAGTTACCGCCATATTCTCTGGCACTGTCAAAAACATGAAAGAGGACAGGCTTCAAAAACACATTCTGCTCTCTTACTGACATGTCATGCGGGAAAACGCTCAATGGCTCAAGTATTTGGCCTTCGTCCCAAACACGGCTAGCCATAGAATAATCTGCCACTGCGCGTTATTTTATAATGCTTGCATTCCGAAACATAAAAAGGGCGAAAAATGCAATTCCTTGGGGCCGTAACAAGATGTTGCGTCGAAACGAAGCCCGCTGTGACGCAATGATTGGAAGAATTTAACTGGAGGGGCCCATGCCCTTCCCTTTTTAAATTGTTTTTCAGGCGCGATGCAGTCATTGTATTCTTTTTTGAAGCCCCGCACCAATTATAAGTCTTCGCTCCACATATTAGCTTCGAGAAAATGCAGGCGTCGCAACCTCTCAACATACTACTTGTTTTGCGCCTTTCTCCGGAAGAAACTATTTAAAATGCGAGGACCCGCCTGGCGAATTTTTTGTCGCTGCCTCCTTTCTCTAAGCTTTGCTTTAAAAAAGTGACGCCAGCCGTGCGTACAGAAGGCTTTTACAGACCTTGAAACAGTTTCGGCGCTGGTTCGGACCTGGAATTGTTGGCCGACTGAATAGATCACAAAAAGAGCAGATATTAAGTCATAAGCAATTGCCAGTTTTATTACTGTTTCAATGCGTTCTTCTGATTGGGCTGCAGAGAAACAAGAAAGTATCCGCGAGTATATTTGTATCTACATCAACAAAAGGGGTTATTTTATTTCGAACATTTTAGCACTTCTTTTCTTACTTTTTGCAGTTATTTTTTTATAGAACCGAAATTCTCGCACACTCTGTATTTTATTGGGTCACCGAACTTCACACCGTACAGAGAACTGATGCGGCGAATTCCTCCACAAGCAGCAAAGCGTGAATATTGGCCGCCTAGTTTCGGTATCGTGTATGCCGTGCGAAGTATCAATAATGGTAAGAGCCATTTTCACGCAGCCCAAATACTCCTTAATTTTACACCACCCAGCAGGTTTGAGGTCTGAACGAAGGCTTTCGGCACAAATACCGGTTGATGTGTAAAAATTATAACACTCGTGTCTGGAAAAGCAGCTATACCAGTTTTCTAGGCATGCTCTTTCTTTGTGGCAGAATGATTTTATATTCTACTTTTTTCTCTAGAAAACACTAAGAAGGTAAGGTGTTTTGCTTTCCTATATTTTAATAAGTACTGGTAGATTCCACAATCTAATTACAGTGGTTGCATGAACAGCACAGCCTTCCAAACGTTACCTCAATGCGTTTTAGACATAGAAACAACAGTTTCTGCCCTCGTTAGGCCGAAGTATTATGCAATGTCTAGATATCTTGCCTACTTCTGCTGCATTCTTTGAAGTAACAGTAAAAATTGTTATAATTCTCTTTATGTTGTGGTTTAAAAAATTGCATTGCAGGACGCAGCAAGTCCACAAGAAAGAGCGTAAAGGCGTGAAGTGGTGAATAGGTACAGTGAATGCAATTATTGTTTGGTGAATTTAAATGCTCACCTCTCTCTGCAACTCACAATCAAGTAAATTAGCAACGTCTGTTCTCAAGATATATACAGACGCACAACGCTAGCCGGGAAACGCCCGGCAACCTCGCGCGCGCATTGGTACAATCTTCCGAGCGATGCGTTCTTACGTGCTTGCGTGCCTTCGCAAAGGTACCCGTGTAAGACTTTCTTTTACCATACACGCAACAAAGAACATAAGGTTTAGGTATGCTGGTCCTACGCCGCATTCCTTTACGGTAACGCAATCGAGAAAGCCGAGTGAGATTGTTTAATTATATTCCGCAGTTGCATATAAGGTTCTTTATAAGTTTATTGATTTTTATATAGTTATTTATTTATTTGTTTACTTTTATTTTAAGATAATTATTATACTGTAAAGGACCAAAAAGGAGTATAAAATAGTTCGGCAACCGAAGTGCCTACAATAAAGATCAATCTCAATGACCGTAGATTTACACGGAAAACAAGACCAAGTAAATACACATGTGCAGCTTTCCCGCTCGTGGCAGTCCTTTCAACAGTGATTACTCTGCAATTTTTTAGCGAAATGAAATGTTCTTTTGCAGAGCTAATATTTAGGGTGAATACTTGGTTTGTGCGCAGTTTCAAGTCGCGGACGTTGCGCGACTGGGTTCCTCAGCCATGGGAACTATCCCATAGAAATGCATGGGGAGTTAGATTTGACAGCGAATTACACAAAAAAATATTCAGAAACCTGAAATCTTCTTTAGCGTTTTAATCTTCACGTTGACGTCTAGCTTTATGCCTATTATCATTTTCCTAAAGTGGTTTTTCTAGGTTCCAAAGAGGTTGTAATTTTGAGTGAGAAAGCTGGGTATGATTAGTACAACCCGCGGAAGCTCTATTTAAATAAAAGGATGTAGAGAGCAATAAAGCAACTTAACAGTGAGTATTTACACTGTTACTACTTCAACTGAAGGCGGGACAATACCTTCACGCTTTCCACCGTTTAGAGCGCTTTGACGCAGTTTGTGGCAATCACGCGCAATTACCAAAAAGGAGGAACGTTTGAAACAATCCTTCTACAACCGTATTTCGGGCATGTGTCTACAATGCTCGTTATTTTTTACCTGGACGTGATTTATTTGCATATTGATGCTTCTGCACAGGTCTCTGGTTAAAATGATTCTGTAAAATACACTTACCTTCTTGTGTTTTCTAAGGAGTTGGAGGAGCTCTATGCTATCTTGTAATACAAAGATGAAGTCGAATCACGTTTCCGGTATTGATGGTAAATAAACCGAACTGCACGTGTCTAAACACTCTCTAGTTTAGATACTAATTTTTTTACATGCAGATCCCAAACGTCGCGGGCATATTTCAAAATTGGCGCCCTCACAATTTGTCAGCCGTAAGCTTTGTTTCAGGTAGGGAAGTTTTCGTGCACGCTTAATGTATCCTAACCTTTTATTCGCCTCAGCAACTGTGTTATTTACGTGCTTTGTAGAGGTCAGGTCACAAGTAATACTTACGCTCAACTAGTTGCCCTCGCTCCTTTTTTACTGAAGAAACACCTTGAAGTTTTCAATCGAAATATAATCAATTTACCTTTTGTGTAATAGCAATACCAATTAATTTTTATGGATTAAGAATGAATTGCCTTTTTCCACACCAGCAATATATTTTATACACACGATGCTTTATTTTCACATTATCGGCAACAGAATTCACCTTATTGTAAATAGCGCAGTCATCTGCAAATAATCTAGTGGGAACAAGAGGGTCGTCAATAAGGTCGTTTTTGAAGACTAGAAAAAAAAGGGGCCACGCACTTATTCCTATGGTACCCCTCAGTCGAAAGAAGATAAGAATAACTTTTGTCCCCTGCATCCACAACCTACTTGCGATTTGTGAGAAATACTTCTATTTACTGAAAAACAGGAGCATTCCTTAAAGTGGCTTGAAATAGTATCCAAAGTTTTTCATGACTTGCGTTTTCAAGCCCCTTCATAAAATCCACAAATACCTAAGCTTTACAATTGCAAAGGGGACATGTTTCTAAACAGTTTTTAGGGGCGAAGCTCCTTAAGTCATGGGTCTGTCCATCCCTTGTGTCTCGTGGTACGTGACCGCCGCATGCTTTCGGAGATGTCGCAAAGTGGGCCGCGTTGCACGCGCAAGAACCGGCTGCAACCGGCAGCGCAAACTCGGCACCGGGAGCGCGAGCTTGTCTGTGTTCGCCAACGGAGGCGCGAGCGCACGTGCACTGCGAGGGGGAGATCACGCAAGAGATCACGCCACGAACGCAGGCAGTCGTTCTCGGAGATCGAACGAGACGCAAGGACCTTTGCTCGTTTCCTCTCGTCTTGTTCGGGCACAAGTTCGCCCTAAATAAAAGTTCTTTCTTTACCGTTGTGTCCCATCCTACGTGACAAATTGTGGTGGAGGTGCGGGGTAGTCCTCGATGGCGCGGGGTCTTTCACCAGGTCTGGGCCTGGGAGCATTGACTCCGAAAATAAAAGTTGATTTGTACAATGTACGCACACAGTCTTACGTCTTTCTTAATGATGTAATGGGCGAACTTTCACGGGAGAGTTACGGTTACCGATGATCTCCCCCTCTCGAGCTTCGCCCCACTTATCATCATTCATTCCGTGGATATGGCGTGATTTTTTGTTCATGTCGTAGGGCTCTTTACGTCGCTATTTTTTTCACTTTTGTTTTCTTCGGCCATAGACCGGCAAAATGGCCAGCAGCGTTATCCAGGAGTGCGGTGGAGCGCCTTCAGAAGGGCGTACGTAGCTTGTGATCACTGCGCCATGGCGTGTTGCAGCGGCGCGAATGCGAAGCTACACTGAAGTATTTGCTTTGGTGGAGGGAAAACCGGCGATGCGTTGACGCTTCAGAGCCCTCGCGAAGCCGATTGCGCATGCGCAGTGCTCGTTTAACGCAAAGCTTTTGTTGCTTCTATTTTCGTCTTTTCGGGTGCTGCTGCCCGAGGCACAACACGCCGCGCCGCTGTGTTTCGTTCGTAGTACACCAGATGTCGCAATTTCCCCTTGTCGCTTGGCCCAGGGAAGAGAAAGCGGGAGGACAAAGACGTCACGCCGGAAAACGATTCCGGACTGGTGCTGACTCAGCCGGTTGGGGAGCAGGCGGCCGCTCTGGAGGGAAGGACGGAAAAGGAAGAAAGGCTTATGGTGATCGTGGCGCGGGACGCCAACTTACGCTACTCAGAGGTGGAGATTAGAGGACAGGTGAGAGAGGACGAGAGAGTGTAGGTTGGCGTGTTCCCGGGGCAGACGGTCAGGGTAGTTTTGAAAAAGGCAAAGGATAAGATGTGGAAAAACATGCAGGGGCAGAACCTCGTGAGTATCGCAGGAGGAACCAATGATGTTCTGCAGGGAAGGGGCGGTGGAGTGCGCAAGTAGAAAAGGGGTTGAAGGAGCTTCGGGCGCTCTGCCGACATGTGTAGGTCATAGTGAGCACATTACCCGAGATCATAGGGAGAGGGGTGCATATGGGAATGGAAGTGGTAGCGGTAAACCGACACATACGGGAGCTGAGCGAGGAGCCGAGTTTCACTGTCGTAGACATCAATAGTGACGTCACATGGGTGGGCCGGAAAAGGGCGTTCCAGCATGACCGAGTTCATTTCAGCGGGCAGGTTGGAGCGCCATCCGACGACGACACGCGGCGCGAACTATCGCTTTTAGGGGGGCCACAGGCCTTTGCGAAGATGGCGTAGACAATTGCGAGGAGCAAAGTAGATAGTTGGGTCGGTGCAGATCTGTGCAGGCAAACGAAAGGGACGACTACGGCGTGTAAACAAGAGAAGGGGGAAACTGAAGATCGCATACATAAACATGCAGGGTGGCAGGAAAAGAGAGAAGTGGATGGAGATCAGTAAGCAGCTAGACGAGGAAGATATCCAGGTATACGCTGTGACAAAAACGAGCCTACAGGGCTTGGAAGAACCTCCGGTAATCGGATAATATATATGGGGAGGTTGTAACAGGATGGCTTGATTTAGAAAAGTCGCAGGAGAAGGTATGCTTACACGGCAGGGCGCTAATTGGAAGAGATGAAAGAAGACTGCAGAGAACATAAGGGGGGCGGGAGGAGTGAAAGGGATAGTTGAGGGTAGGGAGATTGTTTAGGGGTGTATAGCAAAGAAGAAATCGAAAAACGTTTGGGGTGTCTAAAAAGGATATCGACGATTGAAAACTTTCTGGGGAGTTACTATTGGTAGGGGACATGAACGCCCACACTCAAGATCTAGAACGCGCGCACACACACTGACACATAAACGCAAACACACACTCAAAAATCCCCGCCCATCTGTGCTAAACTGAAGCCTCGGCATAGGCGAAGCATGCCATGTGCACCGGTGTTTCCCAAAGCACACTCGCTTCCGATGAACAATGAGAGGCAAAAGAGAATTTTTTTGCTAGTATATACATACGTACATTTAATATATACAATCAACACTCGCTTAGCTAATCCCAGTTGATGTGCACATTGTATTTCTAGGGTACTTCTCTCTCGTGCTAATGGTCCCGGCGTTGATGAGGTTCCTGCTCTTCTAAGTCGTGGATTTCACCGAGTTCACGTAGAGAAATACCGCTTTGCTGTTAAACTATCGTATATTTGAAGAACAAAAGCCTAGTGGCTGCCGTTGGAAGAGGGCCCTGGTGTGTTCTTTTAGTACACGTTACGTTCCAGCGCGAAGCGCAGGAAAATGAGTGTTCTGGTACTTTATAACAGTGAACACACGAAACGACAGCAGGAGATTCCTACAGGCAGCCCCAACGGTGCTTAGCCCCTAAGAAAACAGAAAGAGATCCCTTCTCTACGAGTTACCCCACTTTTGGGGCACGTGTCCCTGTATGTACCTTTATATATCGTGCTACTTTGCCTGCTTACTCTAAAAAGTGCTCTTCTTTTTCCGCGCGCGACACGCAAAGAAAGCTCCCACCACAATCCGCAGCACGGGTGATTTCCTCTGCCATCCTTATTACTCGGGATTCTGTGGTCCCTGTTCTGCGCTGTCATGTAGCACTTATCGAACACGGAAGTGCTCTTGCACTTGAGAAAAGGACATGCCAAGCGACCAGACTTGGGGTTTTGTACATTGTTAGCGTGCTTGCGTAGTGGATCACTGACACATCTTCCCGTTTGCGCCACGTATATCTTGCGGCAGCCCAACGAGATGACGCACTCAACACACATCACCGTATCAACAAACCTAACCCCATGTGATTTCACATCACGTGAGCTCCCTGTTGAGCTGAATAATATCCCCAGTGCACTTTCTTTTCCTGTCTTCCAACAAATCACTTATTTCTCTCTCTCTCTTCTCTCTCTCTCTCTCTCTCTCTCTCTCTCTCTCTCTCTCTCTTGATTTTACATGATTGTCAACTTTAGACTAGCCCGTTTTCACCAACATGCCAATTTCTGGGGGCGGAAAGGATGACAGTGTCATCAGCTGTGGCGCCAATCTTCTTTAATTATCCGGATCCCTCCACTACAGCGCGCCTCATCGCCAGCGTTGCGTCGGCGCGGTAAACCCTACAATCAATCAATGTGCGCTTTAGCGCTCCTTTTTTTGCGTGGTTTCGTAACGGACGGACGCGTCCCTGTGACGGCTACGTCTCTTTAGTGGCATTGAAACCACGGTAGTACACCGGTACGTGTCTTTGCGGTGTGTTTTGGTGTCGGTTTGTTGGAAGTATATCTGCCTGGTTGAGTAACGCCGTTTTCCAACTGCGGTAAGCAGGCGAAAACGTGAGTCACCACCTCATTTTTCAGTGCTTGGTACGCCATACTTCGCATTTGTTCCAGCCTAAAGTTGAGCTGTTCTTTACGGTTGGCGTGCTTGAGTGCTTCGTAGTGTGTTTCGTTCTTGCGCTGAATAATAAAGCCTGCCTTATACACCCTTAACTCTCTTACTACACACGAGTCCTGCTTCAACCAATGCTAAATGTCGTGAACTTGCAGTGCGACGAGGGACGCTTGTTCGAAAACACTGAGCCGGAAAGAGTATAGCTAGAACCTGCGTCAAACAAATGAAAACAGGTCTATGTGACCGCTTAAACGCTGACTATAAATGAAGCTTTCGTTTCGTGTTTTCGGGAGCTACGAAGAGACATTGGCGAGCGACAAAGTAATTACAAAACTGTTGGGCTTCTACGTTGGTTTTGTTAATTCAGTTTTGGATGCAAAAGAACCATCAAAATAAACATCAGAAATAATGCGAAAGCACTTCATTCAGCAACCGAATTCATTGTTCGCAGATGGACTTTGGGCAAGTGAGTGGTAGACTTTGGGTAAGTATCATAGGCTTTGGGTAAGACTGACCTTGGATGAAGTACATTTTAATTAGACAATACCTTAAAAGTAAAACTTTCCGAGGCATTGTGTGGATCTGAACCAGAAATGGCCGATTTGAAAAATTTGTTCCAGCGAAAATTACAAATTTTTTTGGTTTACAAAGTTGATTTGATGCCAAAAAATGGGTTCTTGAAGTGGGGTATGTTCAACGGGCACTCGAGCAGCAGGGATTTTTTTTTTCCCTTGCAGAACCTACACCCCTTTATGAATAAAATATCCCAGTACGAGCAGCTTCACTCTACACTGTTTTCCCAAAAGAAATGTGTCAGCAGTCACGTCGTCACGGAATTTGTCAGCGTAGGCTATCCCTAGCGAAGGACGCCGTTGGACGAATCAGGCCTTGCAGCACCAAGTCATTTATGCCCGGCGGCTTCTCATTACGGAGCTTCAGGAGTGCCATTAACTTTCCTTACCTTTATACGAAACTAAATACAGGATGCATGAAGAATTGCGAGGGGCAGCACTGTTCCCATTATGTAATATACGCGGAAGCTTAGATGCTTGCGACATTTGGATTCCACCTTGCGTTGTATGAGCACTGCTGCCGCCTCATGCTTGAGACGTTTAGCTGCAGCCCCACCTAGTCTAAATTCTTCGGATGCCTGTCTTTGTGCACATCCTAAACTTACACTGCGGTCATTCGGCGTCATGCTGGTGTGATGACGCCAGGTTTAGGGGCGACGAATGCCTGTCTCTTTACTAACCGTGCAGCAATCTTCAGTTCTCTCATTTCCGTGGTCGTCTACGTTTCGCAGGTGCGGCGGAGAAGGCGGTATAGAGACAATCCCTTTTCATGCAGAAAAGGGAATGGGTAGAAAAAACGTTTCGTTGACATCGGTGGATATTTTGGTATTGCTTCCAAATGGAAATTGCTGACTCGGTCGTGCTCATCTGACAATAGTTGTCACCGTCACTGTCAACCACTTTGCGCACGTAGGTAAGTATTACGGGTAGGTGTAATGATGTGCCCACCAATGATACTTTTAGTATTATCGTAAGTACGAGGAACGCCATGTTTTATATAGTGGGCTTTATGAGGCTTTTGACCATACCTCCCACTCTTCTCCTCTTCCGTTCACTGAACTACCGCCTCATCTTGCTTCTGTCCTCATCCTTCGTGTTGTGCAAACGAGTACTTGCAGAGCAATACGAAGTCATTTAAAAGTAATTAAAGGACCACGGAGGCCTACGTGCTGTTAAACGTTTTATGCCAACACTCTGGATACGGATTGTAAATAGTTTATTATACTTTTTGTTTCACCTACCATCTGCTCACCGCGCACCCTAGAATATAGCTTGCCAGCTCTAGCCTTTCTTTCAGCAGGCGTTAGTTGGCACAAATCAAGCTTTTATTTAACGTGTCGTGGAAAATTAGGTTCGTTCTAGGTCAAATTACGCTGCATCGAAGCAGGATAAATCGACAATGGTAAGCCTTGTGCAGGTGGGATAAACTAGCTATTGGTAAGACCAAAACTAATGCAGAGAAGATAGAATCTATCAGTGAACGACAGAAGCATATTGGGCAAACACCCACCAATCTTGGTTGCTAGATATTCTTTGCAATTAGAGCGAAAGCTTTATTGTTGCAAGACAGTGAAAAAGTGGCCAGTGCCGCACTCCGCCATAGAATCTAGACTGAAGACGACGATGCTATAAATGTGGCATAGCCTTGCTTTTCCATCGTGCTATCATGGCTCACAATCAATCATCAACTCATCTAACAAGGTGCTTCTTATCATCACTCTACCCGGCGTAACCTGATTTCTTCAGGCACAAACCCAGAAAGCGGCTCGTTGGTCGTAGCGGTAATATCCTCTTCAAGCTCAGCCAAGCTCAAGCCAGCGCCTCGGCGTTTGTGCTGTTAAACGTTTTATGCCAACACTCTGGATACGGATTGTGAATAATTTATTATACTTTTTGATAATAACCTTGATTGATAATAAGTTGATTGATAAGAACCTGTGTCTTATCGCTTGTTCATTCCAAAGTGAGGGATGCCGAAAGAGGGATAGAAAAAAAGTAAAGGCGCGTGCCTTGCGAAAGTGATACAAGGAGGCGCTAGCTGCAATCACGTTACCGGGCATTCACGCCTAAGGTGCAGATTCCGCACAGCGGCGTAAGAGAATGCGCGTACAATGCGCGTTCGATGCCTGCTCTCACGACGAGGCATAACCATAGCTCAAAAAGCTTTGTTCATCGAGGTTTAGCCACTGCCAAATTTCGGCATGTAAAATGTTCTCACAACATACACAAATTTTTCTCGCGACCAGAATATCACTTCTCCGCACTGCACATAACATATTCTTCTTTCAACTAAAATTAGACAAACATGGCAAAGGGGTGCCCGGATCTTTGAAATGTAATACCTTGCATTGGTTCCCGTCATTAGGGGTCATTTGCTTCCGTGGTGGCTCCTCTAATGAACTTGAACGAAAACAGTATTTCCTTCAGTACTAAGAGATTTTAATGAGACAACAGTGCTTTGGAAAAAAAGATTGCGCTACACTTTGGCTGTGTCTAAAGTTCTTGAGCGTTAAATATGCGCAGCCGCAAGCGCTTGTTTACTCTTGACTGCTCGTGTGACCAGAACGTATTCCATGACAGAAAAAACACAAATTTCAATTCTTCCTTGCTTTACAAATAAAGTACGACCAATTACAAAGTTTCAAAACCAATCATAGGTCGTTATTACAGAAACAGATACGTTCCTTGGGAAATATTTTTCTCGGGCGACCACTCTTTAATCAGTTCTCTAAACATTTGCATATTCGCATGACATATCGGATACTACTCAACGCGAAATAAGACTCATTCCGACGCCACACACGATTTCCACTACTGACCACTCAAATTTTCCCCGAAGTCTAAATGATGTTACTACCAACAGGGTCCTTGTTTTTAGAATTTTGCCCCCCCAAAAAGGTCCCAAATTTCGTATTCGAGGGTAATTAAAAAGCAATATTGCTTTTTCGTATTCTTTGTTGTGCTTCTTTAACCTCGCCTCTCTCTTCGACGCTATCGGCAACCCACAGAGTGCCTTTTTTTGTTTTTCCGTGTTTAGTTTCTGGGCGCAAGGGCCCTGTGTACCTGAGCAATTTCGTTCTTTCATTTGGAGGTTTTTGTTCTTACGGTTCATTATTCGCGTCACAGCGCTAGAATACTAAATATCGAGATTTAAATTTATATCATAAATTTAGAGGTATGTGAGAATTTTAAATTTTCTAACATTATGTTCCTTATAGTGTGTATTGTAGTTTTGAAATGTTGTTGCTATTTGCGCAATTATTTTTTGTGTTTACATTTGTATTTTCGTTCTGTATTTCTGTTTGTGTGTGCGTGTGTTTGTGTGTACGTGTATGTATGTGTCTGTATGTGTTGTGTGTGTGCGTGTGCTTTTGTGCATGTGTGTGCGCGCGCGTTTGTGCGTATGTGCGCCTTTGTGTGGGTCCGTGTGTGGGTGTGTGTGCGTAAGTGGGTGTGTGTGCGTGCATGCGTATGTGTGCGCGTGTGTGTGCGTGCGTGTACGTGTGCGTGTGTGCATGTGTGTGTGTTTGTGCGTGTGTGCGTACGTGTGTGTGTGCATGCGTGCGTGCACGTGTGTGTGCGTGTCTGTGCGTGCGTGTGCGTCTGTATGTGCGTGTGCAGGTGTGCGTGTACACGTGTGTGCGCGTGCGTGTGTGTGCGCTCGTGTGTACGCGTGTGTGCATGTGTGCGCGTGTGTGCGTGTGCGTGTGCGCGTATATCCGTGTGTGAGCGTGCGCGTGTTTGAGCGTGTGCGTGTGCGCGTGCGTTCGCGTGTGTGCGCGTGCGTGCGTTGGTTCGTGTGTGGGTTCGTTTGTGCGCACATGTGTGTGTGGGTGTGCGTGCGTGCGTATGAGTGCGTGCGTTGAAATCTGTGCGCAGGGAATAATGCTTGCTATAAAAAATCCGTTTCACGAAAAGTAGGCCTTCGATGTTTGGGAGTTTTGAAAAGAGTCTTCAAACTTTCAGAATATTCTGGTCTAGAGAATCCACAATACTAAGACCCGATTGCAGCTTTGAAGGGGGAACGAAGACGTTTTCCCCACGGACGCACTTATCAGCTTTAACTATCGCTAACTTGCGCCGGTGATTGGAGGCTTCCTGCAGTGAAGACCGTTGACTAAACCTCATTTTTAATAAAACAGTTCTTCCCGCCTCGCAAACAGTTTCTATGAAATTGTAGCACATGTTTATTACATTAAAGGAATGAATACATACGTCGTGGCTGGCTTAGCTGAAAGTTCCCTTAGGGAAGCACACGGTGCAAATTCTCGACAAGTTTTACCTGTCAAATTTTGGCGCCACCCTGAAGGCGCCGATTTTTATAGTTCTTTTTTGAGGACCGTATACTCCTGAAAATATTTCTTCCGCAAAACCAGATGTGATAAGACGCAGTATACGTAGGCAGAAACGCTTCCAAATAATAATTCTGGTGGAGGCGGCGATCAGTCTTATCTGGCTTAGGAGAGACAAGACATTTGCATTTCTAAGGGCAAAAAAAAGTGCATAACCGAGTGTGGCCGAAACGTTTATTTTAAAAATATGTGTTGTTGTTCCAGAATAGCCCAAGCGCAGGTCGAACGCACGAGCTAAATAAACACATACAGTAAAATATCTCCGCCTCTTGAAGGATGGCGGAGAAATTATACTTTGAAAAACTGGCAAACCTGTATACGCAATGCCTAACCACCGCAAGTGTACTATAATCTTGGAAGAACGCGAACATCATCCTAATTGATAAGAAACTTAACATGAAGGACTTGAGAATATACAGGCCGATCAGGTTACTGTCGGTCGTCTACAAGGTACTTACCAAGGTAACTGCTAACAGAATTTCTGCAACCTTAGATTTCAGTCAACCGAAAGAACAAGCAGAGTTGAAAACGATAGATTGGGAACAGGTGGGAGTAAGGGTTAATAGAGATTACCTCGGTAACCTCACATTTGCTGATGTACTCGGGGGAAGAATTGGAAAGCATGCTTTCCGCACTGGACAAACAGAGTAGAACCGTGGGCCTGAAAATTAATATGCAGAAAATGAAACTATTGATCAATAACCTCGGCACAGCACAGCGGTTTTAAATAGGTAGCGAGGCAGTGGAAGTGGTAAGCGAATATATCGACTTAGGCCAAGTTGTAACCCTGGATCCCAACCATGAGGCAGAGATAATTAGAAGGATAAGAATGGGGGGGGGGAGTGCACACGGCACACATTATCAGATAAAGAATGGCAGCCTACCATTGTCCCTCATGAAGAAAGTGTATCACAGCTGCATCTTACCGGTACTCGCCTACGGGGCAGATACTTGGAGGCTCACTAAGAGTGTTCAACTTAATTTGACAACGACTCAGCGGGCAATGAAACGGAAGACGATAGGTCTAACATTAAGGGACAAGACGAGAGCGGAGTGGGTCAGGGAACAAACGCGTGTTAAGGACATACTAGTAAGAATAAAGAAGAAGAAATGTACGTGGGCGGGTCATGTATTCGAAAGCAAGGTAACCGTTGGTCATTAAGGGTAACAGACTGGATCCCTAGAGAAGGCAAGCGTTGCAAGTGACGGCAGAAAGGTAGAGGTGCAGATGAGATGAAGAAGTTTAAGGGATAAATTGGTCTCAGTTAGCACAGGACCGGGGTAATTGTGGAATTATGGGGGAGGCCTTTGCCCTGCAGGTTGGCGTACATAGGCTCGTGGTGATGATGATGATGATGACAGTAAAATACGTCCGCATCGAAAGACCATACGCGGCTTGCAAAAGTTGCTGCTGCGGCAAGATTGTCGACAAAGTTGCCACGATGCCGCTGTTCTGATTGGCGCCTGATCAATTTGCGTTTAACTTCTGACAACAAATGGCAAACATTTGAGGTCACTGCCTCCTGCGAAGGCGGGCCACGAGTAGCGCTCGTTAGTACCGTTGAAAGGGTGCGGGCGGTTCTAAAGGCAATCGTTGCAGTCCAGAGCAGCGGCACAGCAGACGTAGTAAGGAATTTTAAATGCGAAGCATCTCATGCTCGGGGTTGTGTCCCTCCCTCCCTTCGTCGTTGTCCACCGTCACACCCCCACTGCACATGCCTGGCCAGGCACCGCTGATGATGATAGTGGCAGGAAGCCCCTACAGATTGGCCAACCAAAGAATCCATCACGAGATAGCTTCGCGTTCAACCGCCGTCGTCATGAATGGAAATGTCTTGTTAGGGTATACACCGGCACAGAAGAGAGCCGTGAAAAAAGCAGTACAAGAACAAGCGTTAAAGAAAGCGTTATCTCATTTTAGCAAGAAGAAATGACGCTTCTCTCCTCATCAAAAAAAATGTGCGGTTAATAGGGATGCAGCGGTATTTATTTTCCGGTTGCAAACATCTGTCTCTAAACTCATCATCAGTAACGACGCGGGAACTTCTCATGAAGCCTAAGTGTAAACGCTTATAACAATTTCGACAAATAGCTCCAAGGCCTTTTTTCAAACTAATTTGCTTGCGCCTACCATTCATAGAAATACCTAGAAATGCTTCATTGAATTATTCTTGCTACTGTTTATCCGGTACTACAATGGAAGCTACTTGAAAAACTAACGCCTGCGTAGGCGAAGCTGCCAGAGCGTACGAAGTGATCAATCTTCGCCATTCACGCGATGTCACGACAGACTGAACGTACTTTTATTAGATGCGAAGCATCTACGTCGTCATCTTCCCGTAGGGGAACCATGAGTAGAATGCGAGGCATTCCTCCTCTCCTCTCTGGCACCCCTCTCCTCTCCGGATTCCTCCTCTCCTCTTCAAAGCTCCTCTCCTCTCCGGGATTGCGCAGCGAATGGCAACACCTGCGGCTCCGAGCACGATAACGCGAAGCAGCTTAGGGCTAGAGACGCGACGGTAGCCGCTGCATACTCCGCTGGGGGCGCCACTGTAGCTCTGCGGTATAAATAGGGAGTTTTAATTTGGCGTTTTTCTGCTCCGCTCAGCGGCTAATCTGAGCAGGGAGTGCGACTGCGCATGCACAGTCCGCTTACCGGCTAAGCGGGCTAGCGGAGCGAGCAACACGGTCCGCTAAAACGCAGCCTGAGGGCACCGTCGCGGTCCTCTCGGCTGGCGCGGCGGGTACGGTGTCCTGATGCTCGCGCGCTCCGCGCGCATCGAGGAAGTCTAGCGGAGGGGCGATGCGGTCGCCCTCTCGCGCGCGGGCGGTGACTCTGCCTGTTCTAAGATGGCTGCCACGCCCAACGTTACTAGATATACAGTGTACTAGAATTCTAGTACACTGTACTAGATAGGTTAAGTTGCCAAACTACGCCGCGTTTCGCAGGACCGCCACTTAACGCGGAAGCCAGTGGCGCTGCAGTCAGCAGGGGCGATCTATCCCTATTGCCAGTCACAGCGGCAGCCTGGGCGGCCTGGCCGGCCTGGCTGCCGTGCGTTCGTATCGTCTGGTGTCGTTAGTATCGTCTCGTCCGAAGTGTGGTGTGGCCCGTCAGCGTTTGCTTTTTGTTGTTGTAGTTTATTCTGAGAAAGTGCGGGCCAGTAACGTTCTCTGTGAGAGCATGCCGAGGCTGCGGCATTTCTTTTGTGCACTAAGCGACGAAGGACTGCGCTCCACGTGGGATAGACCGATTACACTTGCGGACGAGAGCCTTACTAGCAAGTCAAGGGTATGTGATTTGCTTTTTCCCGAACAAGACATCGAGAAGACGTACATTCTCGTCATTGAGGGGAAAAGAGTAAAAACTTCTCGTGGAAAGTGCAGCTTGGCAAAAAATGCTGTGCTGAAGGTATTTCCGAATCTCCCCGTTTATTTGTCGAAGCCACCGGCGTCCGGAGAAGAGACAGAGGGATGAGAAGCGTAAACACCGAAGCAGTCGCCCAAGCCCGGAACGAACGTCGGGTTGGCCACTGCGACGACTAAGAAGATGTGCAAACGGCTCATGACATGTCAGTTGTAACAGGTAATGACATGAAATCTGTGCGAAGTGCCTGTCCGTTGGCGCGTGATCACGCTTGATAGCGGAGATGGCAAGCTCATTGCGTTCGTTACTTTGAGCACAGGAGAGGAGGCTCCACAGATTAAAAAATGTGTAGGTTGCATCGGCAAGTCGGCTACCGCATGTTCCTATGGTCGACCCGCAAAAGCCATCACAAATGTTAGCATATGCACAATGAAGAATTCGAAAGCTATATTGCAAACTGTTGACGAGATTCAGGCTTGTAAAGGAGTTTGGTTTCAGTGCGACGAGTGCATTTTTCATAAATGGCAATTGCTGTGATCTCAGCTGACGTGTTCATCCTGAGGAGGTCATGAAAAGAAACTTCAAAGGAAAGCCACCCGGAAGCAGAACTAGATTTGCACGTAGACACAAGAACTTAAGGAAGAAGGTCAGGAGAGCAGCTGGTAAGAAGTGCGCAAAGTTGATTTAGTGAATGACGCCAACAGAGTGCAGTGCTTTAGTTCTTGAAGTGTCGTAAATGTGGAATAAGCCTTCGGGCAATACTGTTATTTCATATTGTACGTACATAGAATAAAGAATGGTAACTGCAGATCAATAACTTGTTTTATTCTTGAATTGTTTGTCCTGCTCATCTACATAAAACATTATCCACAAGTTATTTACTTTAATCCACAAATACTGCTTGGAGTAGTTATGTCCAATAGCCGTAAGGTCACGTAGAAATTGTGGGCTAGAAGGTTATGAAAATAGGAGTTATGTTCTTTCGCGGTCCTTTCCCTGAAAGATTTGTTTTCGTGCAGTTGTAATAATATAAGGCTCGCACGGAAGCGAAAATCCTCTGTTTCTTCAGGAGTATTTTCTAGATGCTATTGAGTACTGAAACTTGATTAAAAAAAAAAAAGAAAACGCTAAATTGTGGATATGCATTCACGCATCTACACGCCGGCTTCATAAGAGAGCACTTTGATCTCAGCCAAAGCCCGAGAAGCGATAATACATTTACCTGTGATCACATTTTGGCACAATGAATTTCGAAGGCTGAGACTCTCCCTGCTGCTCATTAACGTCATTCTATCCCCACGTCTTGACGAAAGGTCTCACAAACCCTATCCGTAAGGACATTACCGTGACGGTAGAAACTTTTATTTTGCCCGTGATGGGGATTAAAAAGGAAAGGGGCGAACGGCACCAGATTCTCGCTAACGTCTTGGTGAAAGTGACATAGCTTCGCTAAAAAAAGTTTGGATTGATAAAATGCGCTTCCCGCGCGTATTACATGCTTCAGTTATTTGAAATCACGGTTTTGATAGCGGTCGAGCAAATAATGGGCGAAAAACGTGGTGTTCTGTGTTTTACCGTTTGATATGCGCTGTTTTCTGGCGTATAAAGCAAACAATCAGTCATAATATTGTAAACAAATATCAACACGAAGTTACCGTGGTCATGAACACGCGAAAAAGCGCCTGTGCTTAGCAGACGACGTGTAGCAAAGTGGATCAGGCTGGAACGCTACCACCAACTGGTGACAAGTTCAAGAAAGGGTGATATTTTCAATGCATGGGAGGAATTGGGAGTTTTACAACTCAACCTATCTAGCAACGTTGGCCACGCCTGCGACGAGCGCCGCGGCTTCAGGCTCATGGAGGAAGAAAAATGTTAGGAGGGAGCATGACGTCAGGCGGCCCAGCTTCGGCAAGCCAACCTCCTCTGCAGCCGCTTTCTCCTCTCCTCGGCTCTTCCCGCGCAATGCAATATGGAAAATCCACCACGCTCAGGCCCGTGGTAGCATTTAGTGGCTCCGGCTGGCTGCCGGTGGAGGTGGAGGCGAGGGCCGTCGCCGAAGGCGCCGTACAAGATCGTTCGCCAGCGTTGCGCTCCAAGCTTCGTATCGTGGAAGTACTGCCGCTGTCGCTGTTCAAAGCAAGGTGAGACTTCGATCGCATTCGTACGAAGCACCCTCACGAGCTGCAAGCCGAATTTCACTTCTGACGTTGGATCGCTCGAACACGCCGCCGTAAACATTCACAAGCATGGAGCGGCCTACAGCTGCGCGGTGTCTGCCAGGTGTGCTGTGGCGATTGCGTTTGGCATTCTGCTGAGTTATGGCGCGTAACGAGTGTCGTGTCGGCGGGGAGGTAGTGAGACTAGCTTTGGTTTCGCTCGCGCGCGCTTTTGCATACGTTCGCCTTTTCGTTGCTCCGGCGTGGTGGTACGTTTTTATCTACTTCAGTGCACTGGAAAACAAAGGGTTCAGAATCCTTATGTTGGGTGTGACCACCTCGCTTCGAAAGCAGTACGCTGGTTGTTTGTCCGCTGAGGACCGCTCGATCGGTGCGATACGTATATGGAAAAAAAAAAACGAATGCTAGATTACGCCTGGGAGGGACCTTGCTGAATTGTGGACTGACTGCGCCTTGGCAATAAATGGTTAAAGAAACGGTTAAAATGGTTGATCTTTTCAACTTTGCCAAAGTTGAAAAGATCATCTCCACTTTTGCACGCGGCGGCGGCACACAACTCTTCCGACTGCGGCGTGAACTTCGACGGGTCCGAAAGCTCAGTAAACAAAGATGTGTTCTGCCTCTCCTGTCCGACCACTTTGCCCGCAAGATCAGGCCGCTGCGCGTTTCGGGTTGCAGGCAGAGCTGCGCGCAACGACTCGTCGCCGAAACTCGAATACGCGGACGGCCCGGCAACCAAACGCATAGACCCACGCACGCAGCGTCGGCGAAGGGCCACATGACGCGCAAAGAACACCGCTTGCCTGTCACGTGAGAGGGGAACTCCCATCAGTTTTTCCTTTTTATTTTTTATTACTAGGCTTCACGATTGTCACGTGACGCTCCCTCCTAAACTTTTCTTTCCTCGATGTTCAGGCTCTTGTCTGACGCGCAAACAGCCAAAGCGGTTCTGCATTGACGAGGGCTTGTGCTTGCTGCGACACATGGCGACCGCGAACCCATTTGAAAAAGTACACAAAACAATTCTAGTTCACGGTAACAAAACGCTGAGTTATATCGTTTCCGTCGGAAAGGATTCGAATGGATCTGGGACGCAACTTTGTTGGCAATTTCATGGCTATCGCCAAGCCGAAAATGTATTTTTCAGTCATTGTAATTGACCAGTAACGCAATACGATTGCATATGTCGATATTGAATAAACAAATAAGCTATACGTACTGGTTTTACTTTGCTAAAGTGGCGACATGGTTTTCGGTTCTGTTTTATTACGCCAGACTGAGCCAGACGGCGCTGCTAGTCCGGAAGGTGCGTTCCGCTGCGCATTACGCGTAACTAAAACGATAAAATCGCTCGCGCTACGCTGAAGCTTACCGGGCCTACCCGTAGCGGAGCGGAGCGTAAAAACACCAAAATAATCTCTCGAATGACGCGCGCGCGCGTTTCGCTTCCCTCATTCTCCTCCCCGCAACGCCACGATCGAAATGAAAACTAACGGGAACTGGAGTAGACCCCATGGCTGCTTCGCATACTACTCAGGGTTCGCCTGCGGGAAGATGGTAAATTTTTTTGAACGCATTTTGAATGCTGCCACGTCAGTTCAATGTTAGTTGAATGTTAGGTGTAGAGCTATGTTAGTTTCAGAAAAAAATTCGTGATTGAGAACGCAGGGGTTCTGCATAGCTTTGGGCGAAGGTTAATTTTCCTTTAGTTCATCTCCGCCTACCCTAGTATGGTTTAATCTAACCAAAGCCATCTAAAACACCATTGTTCATATCAATACACATTACTTCACCTTTGTCTACCTTAACCGCACAAAAATTGCCTTAATCCACCCCATTGAACCATAACCACCCTAAGCGGGATATTGAATTCTATTGAATCTACTTCCCCTGGATATTGGAATAATCACAAAAAAAGCTCTAAAACACTCACGGGTCAAAATGTTGGAGAATCGGATTCACCAAATTGCTCCGATTTCAGATGGTGTGGCACAAAAATGGATGATTGAGGTTTGTATTTTAGAATGTCATAGCGCTCCTAGGAACCGATAGCCATTCGCTTTCATCGACGATAAGTGCTAACGGCCAGTCTTGTCGAATATGGCTTCCTTGATCTTTGTAAATTCCCCCGACCGATGGCAGGATACTTTATTTCCCTAGCGTAAGTAGTGCTGAAATTCTGGATCCCTCGAACTTTAGAGCGCGTATTAAACTTACGCGCCAATTTCTGAGAGTGTTTTAGGAAACGGACGTCAACAGCGAGCTGACCAGATATTTCGGAGGCGCCTTGATGACAATCATGTTCTTAAGGCCCAGTGTATATTTATCCTATGGCCAGTGCTTTCTCTGTGCGCGGTGACGCTTCTCACTCGCCTTTTTTCTAGCGTCTTGTAAAAGGGCATTTTCAATGCTTTGCTGTTAATTCACAACAGTAAGCGTTCATTACGACAAAAACCTGCTAAAGTATGTTTGCGTTGCTCACAACAAAATGTAGTATCGCCGCACGTGGAAACATACAGGTCTTTGAGTCAAATATGGGTGTCTATGTACATTAAAACCTTCAGGACAAAAATTTCATTCGGTCTTTCCTCGTGTGTTCATGGGCAAGTGTTATTGGTTTGGTGATTTTGGGGTAATAAAGATTCAGCCAAATGAACTCCGAATGTGGCAGAAGTGGCCACATTTAATAAATACATACGGATACACAGCACAATTTTAGAAAAGAAATAAACTCCGAAAACCACCCTCACATTATAACAAAATAAAACAAACACTGAAAACACGCCGCCTTAATTAGGCATACATCGAACCTTCTAATATCCTTCCTAATACAAATGTAGGTACCATATTACTTCTTTATTTGTCTTCTTCCTCTTTGTTCCACCATATTCCTTTTATTTCTCGTAATACACTTTATTACACAGAAATATTTCTCAATTCACCCTATTTTTTTTTTTCAATCCACTCTAACCTACATTCACCCAACGTAATGCAATTTTTTTATTTTCTAGTTATCTCTACTGCATCTGAAGATATTAGATCAGTCATACTAGGATAATGCAGTTTAATTGAACTCGGCTTCTCATCCATCCATCCACCCATCCATCCATCTATCATCCATTCATTTATCCATCCATCCATCCATCCATCTATTCCATTTATCCAAGCGTCCGTCCATCCGTCTATCCGTCCGTCCTTCCGCATTACCACCCACCCATCCCTGATGAAGGCGTGGTCCGAAGAAAACGTCCTCTTTTATCCAAATTGCTCGGGCAAATCGAAATGAATTCATCTAAACCGTTAAACCCCACAAACACCATCGTGGCATCCTAAGTCTACCAAAGCACGCAAATGTGGCCGTCATTCCGAGATATATCGTGGCAACGTGGCACAAAGTAATATGTGGTTCCTAAAATCCAAATCAGGCTACATATAATAACAATCAAAAATGAAGTTTGAAGTGTGCGAAATTCCGAACAGAAACATATTTTCATTCAGCGGCATAAATATATATTTACGAATGATTAGCGCGGGCATGGTACTATATCTACGCTTCCATTCAAGCGCAAAAAAATCACATAAGTAGAGACCGTCTTGTAAAAGGACCGAAGTATAACCACACAATTCAGAAGGTTATCATTGGAGGAATTTACATAAAGCTCTAGTTGGGAGTTTCTACTCTGCCTAAACGTGAATAAAGAAGTTATTTACATCCTTGTTCTGAACAAAACTCACACGAGACCAGAAGAATACTGCTTTTGTGCAGTTATTGACCGATGATTGCTATGCATTTGGGTGTTAACTCATGTTTGTTTCGATTGTCTTAACAGAATTTGTCGAAGGGAGTGAATTACTGTTTAAAAAGGCAGCGTCTATTTTTGGCTCAGCTTCCTGCATATTTAGCTATAGAACATGCACCAAAATAATTTCTTCAAAATTTAATACTTATAGGCCAAACAGTGTCACCAAATTTTTTCCCCTAGTAAACATAATTTATTATTCGCTCTAGAAAACAGAGTCACAAATAATTTCTTTCCCCCAGTAAACATAATTTATCATTCGCTTTAAGAAGGAAGCCTCGTAGCCACACACTGAGTCAGTACTTCTCCAGTGCCTGTGATACCTTAGTTGAAAGTAGGACTTTTTCACAAACAAATTTATAGTAAGGGAAAAAAACAAAATGTCAAGAAGACATCTTTACTGATGCTGCATAAACGGCATGGTTAAAGCACTTCAATAAGCAATGAAAACACAAGGCAAGCAAATATATTTTCACGGGACGAAGACCGAGTGAAATATTAACGAGGTTGTTAAGAGCGGACGGAAAACACAAAACATTAAGGAACGGGCATATCAGATCTTAGTTCAAAACAAGCTACGCCTACAAGTTCTGCACCCGTTATTCAGCACAGCCATCTCAGTGAGCACAAGCAAAGAGAACAAGTGGAAATTTGGTGCCCAAAGCGCACCCTCATAAAAACTTCTGGCGGCTTCCAACAGTAAGAAGTCTACACACATTGCGCACTGAATGCTGCTGTGAGTTGGCCGTGAACGCAGCTTTTCGCTAAGATTCACGAGCGGCTTAGGCTTAATGGTTCGCGCTGATGTGTTGGTGCGCGTGCATCTATCACCGTCCTCATACCAATGTTAGTTCAGCCGTAACGAGAGGTCGGTACTTGGCGTATATGCCACCTCATACGGCCCCCATTAAGTACGGGGGCACCACCTCCCAAAACTCGAATCTGCCGATGGATTTCTAGAAACACGTGTGCTGTGCTACGTTCAAGAACAAACGTGCTAAAAATGGGGGTTGATATAACTTCGCAGTAAAAGTAATTACGGTGGTAGGTGTTCCACAAAAAGTAACTCATAAAGAGCAGGTACAGCGTTAGCAGTCCAAAAATAAGAGCCCATTCTTGGCAAATACCTGTTCCTCGCGCCGTGCGAAGCGCACCGGGAGCTTGCGCTCTGAAAGAGCAAATAACTCTTATACAGAAGTCAACTACTCCACCATTGCTTTCTTAAAAGGTCGATAGTCATTCTTGGGCTACTTAAACGCGAACATTTAGGTTTGTTTGTCTGTATGTATGTTCGTCGATGCAGCCCCTGCTAAAAGTTTAATAAATTATCGAACTAGACGTTTATATAGGCAAAGTAATTCTAAACAACTACGTCTGGTGGCAATGTTTAGGAATTTCAAAAGTGTTGAGCAAACAGAAAAGAATGGTAATATTTGGGGCAAAACATCAACAAAGAAGTGATATTTGCATTGTTGATTTATTTAAAAATACATTACCGCTGGATTTTATAGCAAATAGAACATACAGCTAGGCTTGGAATTGAGCCATTTGGTGGTGTTTCAACACTTTCAAGTATAGAGCTGCGCTGCCTGACACGAAAACGCGCGACGAACGTGCCTCACCTCGTATGTTCGTGTGTGTTTGTTCCCCGTTCGTCATACGTTTTCCTGTCGGGCAGCGCACCTCTACATTTCTGGATGTTAAAAAGGTACACCTCGAAAAAATGATTGGACTTTGAATAGAAAAAGCGCCCGCGGCTCCCCATAATGGCAGTGTTTTAGGTTGAAGAGTAACAAAACATTCGAGTAGATGGCGCAAGCAGTGGACTCTGGGAAAATTAATTTGGCTTGAGGAATCGCTCACTCTGTTTATTGTGGGAGAAGCAAGACGGGAGGTTACGAGGCTCACAGGTCGACGGAAAAAAAGAGCTATTTACATTCCGAGAGGCGGCAGAAGGCTGTCATCTTCCGACGACATTTGCAACAAAGTGAAGAGATGCGCGGATAAATTTAATTGTGCTACGCCATCCACACACAATTGCCTTTGGCCCTTATCATAGCAGCAGAAGGACGGCAGAACCGAGTGCTGCTTCTGCGTCAGCACCAACACTGGAGGCATGTTAAGCTGACATTGTTATGACAGTGTAGCATATGAACATTTTATCCACCCTGAAACCGCGATTCCTTTACGCGTTTTAAGTATTCGCTTTTTTAACTTTTTTTAACAACGCGTGGGCCGGAAGCCTCTGCTCGCATTGAACGGTAAATTACAACTGACCCATGTGCGGGTGGCTTCTTTTCCGAGCTCAGGTGCACATTGGAAGGCGTGGTCAATACCAGCCGGCGCAAGTTACGCCCGGTTCAATGGTACGCATTTGGACGCCTTCTTGCTCGGTTGTTCTCTAGGTGAACCTTCTGTTCCGTTTAACACCAGTCCTTAGTGCGCAATTCGTCGTAAAATGTGGTATATAGAAAATCTCCTCGACCACTTGTCAGACGTTCACCCCGAACCTATAATATTGTCACGGGCCGTTGTACCTTGTCGAAGGTTCTCAATGATGGAGCCAGGGTTAGCCAGTTCTTCAGCTATGAGTATCCTCTTCTATACAGATAGGCGCCAAGGCATTTGATCGGAAATTATGCTACTAAATAGCCTTTGAGAAGATGAAGACGCTGAGAGGTGTTTGGACGCGCTTTGTGCCTCGTAATTCCGACCTGCCTTATCTGCTCCCACAACCCATATGAACGGTGTTGGCTTGAAGCCCTGCAACGCCATGTCGCTAACCAGTGTCTGGCCAGTCGGTGTAATGCCGTAATGCTCCATGATACATTACAGTGAAAACGCGAGTGTTCCAGGGTGACTTAAGCCGGAAATTTTTATCGTCTTGTTCACGGCTGCCTACGACACGTAATTACACTGTGCTAGTGGTTGTGTGTTGCATTTAGTGAACTTCAAAGTGTAAGAAATTGAACAAGTAATAACAATTGCAACTTTAACGCGCCACCTGTTCTTTCTCGTAAAGTTCAATGAAATGGTGGTTTTAACTATAACTCTCGGGAATAAATTAGCAATGCTGATATAGAACAATACTGGGTTTATTTTGTTATCTTGGAGGGAATTCTCTTCGCTCGACTGTACCAATCTATCCTCCTTGTACGTGGGTACTTGCATCAACACATGCATTAAGCACTCATCTGAAAATATTGGATTGTTATGATAAGTGGGACGCGGCTGGTAGCGCTCAAACTGGGCCATGCCCCTCAGCTTTACTTTTTTATTGCAATTTCGCGTTTATTACTTTTTGCGGCGCCTGTTTTGGGAGCACGGACGCATGTTGAACTCGGCCCCGTATTCGCAGTTGTTTGCTCGACGACCGCGACGCTGCTTGTTCCTGCATATTGGTTGCGCTTCGTTCAGATCAAGTTTGCTAAACAATTGCGGTAAAATTAAGGGGATGGAGGTGACGAGCTCCACAAACACTGCGAGATAAAGGCACACAATCCGGAACCTGCCCCAACCCTGTCTTGCTTGGTGCTTAAGTGCGGCTTCTGCGCTCTATAGCTGCAGAAACTGAAGCCGCTGTGCCGAGCATGGTCACTGATCCTGAGTTATGAAGTGGTTACTCTCCTGGGTAGAGGGGCACCGGCAGAGTGAGGAACAGTGGCCGATGAGGGGCTTCGAATATTCCTTAAGAAAACACCGGACGCCCGAAAGCCCTTTTGTTTTAATTACGGGCAGTCACTCTTTCAGTGGCCTTGATATGAGAGGCTTCACACAACCAGACTATATTTTCTTAGCTGCAATACAAATAGCTTCATCACCAGAAAAATGTTTTTTGCAAGTTTTTAAATGCTTTCGAATTAGAATCGACCCCATTACGCCTCAAGAGGGTGTCACTACGCGTCTTCTAGGATTGCTTGCTCAGAGGACGGTATAACTGTGGTATTGTGCCTAATAGTCGTTTGTCGGGTAAGTTCCTGAAAACGGAGCAACATTTATGAGGATTTGCATATCTCGACAGTAATTACAACAGGAATGCAGATGAAACGCACTTTTGCAGCACCTAACAAATGCCGAAAAGCCCATACTGAATACAAACGCGGGATTTTAGAATAAGTAAATGCACCTTTGTTTGAAGAGTTCCGAGGGCAATTTGTCCAAAGCTTATACGCGCAATTGGCATATTCTCGGGCTTGGAGTACGCAGTTAATAAACAGCGCCTTAGTGTCGTGGGCTTTAAGCGTTGAGTTCTTTAATTACTTGCTTGCTTCTTTCTTAACCCGCTCAGGGGGGAGAGGCGAGAGGGGGCGGGGCGTCACTCTGGGTGTTTGTGCCCTAAGCGACTATCTCAGAAAAGCCCAGGTCCCATTTTTACTTGTTTTTCATCAGAGAACCTAACGTTGCTTTTGAAATCGCGAGGTTCACATTGTCCTCATCTTCGCATTTCATGTTTGGTGTAATGCGGGTTGCGTAAATATTGCTTACTCTACAGTATTTCGGTAGTACTCCTTGCTCCAGACCGCCTACCTAAACATAGTATAGTACTAATGTATTGAGAATGATTACAGTAACTGTCACCTTCAAACCCAACGCTCGCTTTGAACAGGCTTTCAATAACGTAGGCTCCACTCATCGCGGCTGTACTGTTTTCCAATTGCGGCCAAAGAAAAACTTCTTTTTAATGCTCAACGTGTGATTATGCTTTGGTGAACATTTTTTACCAAACCCCCCAAATCACGGTTTTCCCGTCCCTTTCCTGCATTTGCTTGTGGTTCTGAGTGCTTTGTACTTTCTTTGATATATAGGTACATACATTTCTACTTAATTACCCCCGTTCCTCGGATAAGTTTAGGTTAAAGAAGAAAGCGAAAGATCGTAGATATGTCCCTACAAATTAGCCAAGTCTCTTCGGCAAGAAATTCTTTCACGCATATTGTATATGAAATATTTCAAAGAAATCTTGTTTCGTACTTTCTACGCTACATATTCTATTCTGTGCAAGCAAAATAAATATCCACAGATTAATTAGGAAGAAGCGCTTTGGAAAGACATAAGAAATAGACTTACACCACAGCAGAATTGCACCTTAAAGAAGGGGTTTGTGTGCGGACGTTTTTGTTTTTTTTCCTATGAACATCCGTCTGTTGTCATTCCGAAGTAGTACTCGTTTATTCCCCAGCTAATATTTTTCCAAAATATCTCCGTGAGCAGGCAACAGCCAGAACGAATTTGAGATATCAGTCTTGTCAAAAAGGGACACTTCCTTCGTAAACGGGAAGCTTCTTTTTACACTTACACTTCATCGTCGTTACATTACCTCAGTACGGAGGACAAGAGCGATTTTTTGTCGAATCTAGCCACTTTAAGTGAACATATGCGTTCCATGATTCAAGCTCCTTCCATTTCTCCAGGAACAACCTCGAAAATGTCACCTGATTTCACAACAGAAATTGTACTAACCTTATTTTAGCTTCCCCGTGCGCAACAAACACACGATGCCAACAATAAAAACTGCAATCCCCACTGGTACATGGAAAACACTTCCTAATTTTTTCGTATAATAAAATTTCAGCCCTCTGCTTTGAAAATTGTGCATATCTAAGAAGTGTTGGTTCCGCCACGTGAGTATTCTGAGAAGGAATCAACGGGTTCCATACACGAAGGACAACGATGCATTATTCCACCACAAACCCTTAGACTTAGCTGATATTTGTACAATCGATATGTTTGAAGGACTGTTTTTGTTAAGGTGCAGAAAAAAATGTATGTATAACCTCCTGATGCAAACTTCCGACACACATATTGCGATTTCAAGTTATCATAGGCGAACGACGAGGTATGCAAATGATCTTAAGTTAGAAATGTAGTGAAGTAGCCACACAAAATTCAGCGCTAACAATTTATGCAGCATGTTCCTGTGCAGTTAATCAATTTTTAGCACCAAAAATGAGTATCAGAAGATATTCCAGCTGAGAAAGTACGAATGTGTTTATTGAAAACTCTTGCTTGAATGTCTATAAAAATGGTGGAGGATTACTATAGTCCGTAATGTAAAATTTGTGCGCAGCGCGAGCTGCAGTCATCTCGGTGAAAGCGAATAGCTGCTGCGTCTCAGGAAGCGCTTGCGTGATCAGCGAATGCTCCGCAGCGCACGCTACGGGGCCGTTATTTTGGAGTGCTCGGCGCCGAGGAGCATATTGTCTAAATGGTGTTTGAACCTGCCCCCAAATTTCAAGCTGTTCGGATGAGCACCGCAACAAAGAGAAAGGCGAAGGACCTAAAGAACTGATGAACCTGCATCCCGCCGCGTGTTCTGCGGTTATCGGCTTTTTGTGAACGTAAAAGAACAAGACACTTGCTTTCATGGATGCCTGGTTTTGCGTTTGCATTCTCTGGCGCCACTACACGCCGAGGGCGGTTTTCCCACAGGTGCCGGTGGTGGGGCCGGCATATTGCTCTTCCCCTCACAATTTTGGCTGAGCAACTCACGCCACCTCGGTAAGCCGCCCTACCTTTCACAATTTCGGGACACTATGCTGCTCTGTTTTCTTTCAGTCTTTGGTTTTCCCATTGTTGGCTCAGTTGCAACGCGTTTGGCACCACCAAAGCAGAGTAACGGCGGTCAAAGTGCCCAGCACTAAGTGTTAGCATGCAAGACTATAGCTTACAACTTTCTCTTGAAAATAATATAGCTAACAACTCTCTCTTGAAAATAATATAGCTTACAACTTTCGCTTGACTCGGGCCCATGAACAGACAGTGAAAAGCACATTTATTACTAGATAGCCTTTTCATATTCATCTGAATAGTATTGCCTCGAGCGCTAAAAGTTCCGGAATAAAGCACACGTGTATCCATAGTTTATTATTTCCTCTACTCCTTAAGACCGGATGCCTTGCTTTACCAAGCTTGTAGTAGATTACGCACAAATGAAGCAAACAGCACATGTTTTAGCCTAACCTGAGGGTATGGCACAGTAACTCTGCATTACACTAAGCCAGCAAACAAAGAAATGAACACACGTCACGGTTCAACCCCAGCAGCACGTCGGTACTCCTATTATGATTCACGACATGCGCTTTTGGGGCGCAGGGCGCAAAATACAATGGAACCAGCGGGAACTATGGAATATCCGAGCCACAGCGCAAACTTCTTAATGAGGCCTTCGGAAAGGAGGTTTCAGTATAGTCGGCGGCAAGGAGCGAAAGTTTTAGACGGAGGCACAGCAAGTAAAATCGTGAAAAGTGTATGTCCTCTTAGCGGTAGGACATCCCCGCTGGCTACAAAGAAAAAGAAAAAAATTACACCATCTTGCCGTGGGGAACCATGAGGAGGAAGCGAAGCATCATGGGGGTTCCGTGTAGGTTCCATTGTGTTGCCGTTATGTTGTTTCACTTATCGGAGCACAAATGGGAACGTAGTGTGAACCCCCATGTAGAGACAGAGAAATGTAAAGAAATGTAGAGACAGCGAAGAGACCGACACCCGCGTTACCTGATCGAACACCTCCTGGTTCTCGCCTTTCTTTATTGCGTGCTCACGCTCCTACCCGCCCTCTTCGTCCTCTTCTCTGGTTGAGCTGCAAGGTGGCGCTTCCCGCCGCAGCTTTCCCACGGGAAATTCAACATCCTCCTCTAAAGTTTTCAGTTAGTCGTTTTCGTTGAAGTTCAGCTTCGCCTGCCTTCGTTGTATTAGTAGCTTCTTGACATAGTTTGAATGAGTGAAGTACATAAGGCACGTTCGTAGCAGATGGTCCCGTCTCGGTTTGTAGCACAGTGGGCAGAGCACCACGAACCTCCCGTTGCACACAGAGAGTCGTGGGATCGGCACCGGGCGCCGCCTAACAATTTCTTTTTATAGTGTACTGCGGTGCCGTCAGGCCCAACGCTGACGGAGCTGAAGAGACGCGCATGAGATGGAGCATGAGACGGAGAGACGGAGACGGAGACGGAGCATGAGATGCTCCGCGACTAAAAAGGTCACGAGCCCCTCTCCTTCAGGTTGGTGGTTGTGTTTCGAGGGGGTTAGGGGTGGCTTGGAGCAAGTTCAGGCTCGTCCACAATGCCATAGGAGCGCATGTGGGGACAATGTATACATACGGTATTTCTGCCCAGTTTTTTATTCGCAAACACCTCGTTCTTCTCCTACCTGTCGTTCACGTTTTCGTTCACCAAAACGCAACTTTTGGACGAAACTATTCTTCTCTGTGCGCTGTTCCCCGAACGCAGTTCGCTTCTTGAAAGTCTTGAGCTTGAAGGGGACCCATCGGACCTTACCAACTGATTAAACCGACGATTTCAACACAATTGTCGATGTAGGGTTTTTGTTAAACCTCTTATTCATGGTCAAGATCTGGCCTCAAAACCATTGGCCTCCGTCTGTTTTCTTTTATGCAGTCGATGCAAGGCGGTACAGCTTTCGGACCCGCATTGCTAGAAATAACCCTGGGTTGTACACCAAGAGCGAAGTAAATCTATTTGACGGGGTTACAAAGAAGTCAGTAATCGTGTCAAAGACTATCGTATTTCTGTTAACGATATATTACAAGTCCATTCAAAGAAGAGAGATTTACGACCATTACGAAATTATATTGGCGTTTTTAGACTGGAAGGAACTGCTACTGATGGCAAAACAAAACGTCTCGAGGTTGCGAAGATGAAATCGTGCATCCTCACATGTGCACAACCACGCGTCCTTATCGATGAATGCCTGTAGACCCACTGTCATCCCATTCGTGGGAACAACGGCCGCACTTTCGGGTTAGAATTGCCAAAAATGGGCAGCGTATTGTTACACCACTGACTCAAAAAAATGGTTACAGATTGGGATTGATTGCGGTTACAACGAAGGATAATAGTTTTCTTTTTATTATCTGCTTTTAATTACACCTCTTCATCTACAGAAGTGTGCAGTCTCGCGCGATAAAATTAGGGTAACGGAAGTCGCGACCAATGAAAAGAGTCATTCCGCTACATCTTAAAACACGAGGAATGTTTTAGATTTTGAGTTAGCTTCTAGTGTCAAATAAATCGTATAGCTTATAAAACGCTACATTTTAACGTTGATATCAACGTAGTGTATCTCGGTAATCAACGCTGTACTAAGCGCTGTTCTTGGGTGTACTACCTTTAATAGCAAATTTTAATCTATGTATTTTTATGCAGTGCAGACTAAAACTTGCACCGTATATCACGTTTTTTGCATCTGTTTTTTTTTTAATTTGGTTCCTGGCGAGAATCTACAACAATTAGCGTTTGCTGAAAGCGTCATTACTGTATTGAGCGAACAAACAGCTTTATATCTAATGACGACCTCACAAAGCACGCGTCTATGCACGTAAGGGTGCCGGGAAATCGTTGGGTAGGGACGACGCGCCCCCTCGGGTGGCGCTAAATTTGGTCCTCACTTTTCCCAGATTAGCTTCACTGCCAATGCAACCTGCGAGTGATGGTATAAAATGTATCAATATAGGCACACCGTACCGGTAAGTTCCTCTGCGGAGACAACCAACTGCACATGAAAACCACACTGGTACCTTGTCTGCTTGCGCGACTAACATATTTTTATCACATAAATGATTGAAACTTTCATAATCCTTCTCAACCTTGGCTTTACATTGACGAGACTTTTTATATAAGAAGCTTGGTTAGCCTCCTTGCTACATTTCAGAGGAAAGGCCCGGTTTTAGATGCGACTGCATCTCATTTACTCGCCTTGTCCCTCCATACGGTGTGGTTGTTGTCCGTCCACACCCCTCCCCCATTCTCCTCGCCGCGCGAACTGTGCTCTCCGCCGCCCACTCCCTCTCCTCTCCGATAGCGAACACTCTCTCGCGAGGGGCATCGGATTGGATTCGATTGGCTTGGCTTGGCTTGGCTTGGCTAGGCTTGGATTGGATTGGATTTGGATTTGGATTGGATTGGATTAAAGTGGATTGTGTTGGATTGTGTTGCGTCATAGCCGCGGTCGTTCCAGCACCGGCGTTCCGATTTCCATCGATGCGTTCAATGGAGCCTAATAATTCTGCTGACCAACCCCACCTTCCCCCCACAACATCACTCGGTGGCAGTGGGCCAGTCTAGCACGGGTGAGCACTGTGCGGTCTCCATCGGTAGTGGCAGCGTTACGGTCACGACCGTGTATCTCGCACCCATTCTCAAGCGCTCAAATCTAAGAGTACGTGCACAACGCGTTGGAGGAGTCTCACTACAACGTCAACCCGACCACACCGTTCCTCTTGGCCGGAGACTTCAACGTGGACGTGCGCAGGCACGATTGGTTTGTGCGTCATCATGGCGGTCAAGTACTCGCTGGAGTGCATGACGACTAGTGCCCCAACAACGATACGGGCACGTGCATAGACTTGATCTTCGACTGCAAATTGCGCGGTGGTCCACTTACTTCACCATCCATTACCCGTACACTTCAGCGACCACAACGCCGTCATCGTTTAACGTTACGCCGTGTGTTAAATAAAGAATAATCATACGCGTTCCTCCCACGTTTCACGCAAATACAGAATCAACCCGACGGAAACACCAACTGAACCCCCAAGATGCGTCGCATCTCCACAGGGTTCCCCTCGCGGTAAGGTGGGGTAATTTGTTTGTATAAGCAGCCCGAACACAGACTTTCTGTGCGTTGCACTGTCACCCCTTTCCCTCGAAAACAGTTTTTTTGATAGTGAATAGTGCAAAGTGCACGTGGGATACACGGCCCTCTTCTCTTTCACAAGAATGGGAGCCACGCTATAATAACTATTGAGGTCGATAACAAGATTAACAAAACGCAAACCTGTGTATTGAAGCCTATCCCAGTTAATGCCTTCGATGAGGTCCGTAGATATCTCGTAATATCTCCTTCAGCCATTACTGGCGCTACCGAAGCGACGGAAACTCGTGAACAAAGTTTTCTTTTGCGTGCTACTGCTGGGGTTCGACAGCAGTAGTTAACAAAATGGCAGCATTTCCACTCCGTGGATGATGACAATGGTGCGGAGAACGGTGACTCGAACTGGCATCCAAGTTGCGCCCCGAGTGACATCTGATTTTCGCGCTGACCGCAATTCGATTTGATCCGTGAGTTGAACCTTGATTATTCCCTATATCCAAACGCAACACGGCTTAAATCGAAATTCGCTTCATTTTAGCTTGGTGGTGGTATGCGCGCGGATTTACGCTTGACGGACATTGGGAGGTCCTAAGGTACTCTGCACCATTACAGGCGTCGAAGTAAGCCGTTTAACTCTTGGGTACTAACTCATGGTCGTAGCCCATTGGGTAATACGACTGACACTAACTCTGTCTGGTCTACCAGACACAGGCTCGAATCCTGCCGGTGTCTGTGTGATTTTGTGCGATTTGTAAAGGCTATGCCGCACGGACGCGGACGGACATTGTGTGGCCCGAAGGTACTCCGCATCTAATAAACCTTTGCGTACAACCTTGTGCTCACTAGAAAAAACAGGTTTTTATTAAACACGAAGACGCTGGCACTTCAGGGGTGCACTCCCACCAGAGTGAATTAGAAGAAATTAGTGCAACTACCGAACATGAAAAATGCAACAGCGACGACAACCGGCCCTGTGGGAGAGCAATCAGCGGAAGAATGCACAAAAAGAAAAATTAACTCTACATACGAGGAACCAAAGCTGCAAGAGACAGTGTAGTGGCGGCGAAACCCCCCCAAAAAAAGCCAACAAAGGAAGACCCTTGTGGGGAATGTGATATTGCAGCATTAGCAGGTCAATATCTATAGCCCCCGTCATATTTTTGTCCCCCAAAGAAAGCGAGAATGCTTGGTTTCTTCCATAATTTAGGAAAATCATTCACACCGAAAAACGTCTGTGATGATTGACAAAAAAGATTTAGGTTTTGATAAAAGTAGTGCACGTCGGTGCAAGGAAGATAAGAGAAGCTTCTTTGCTTCGTATTACATGCTAAAGTTTGTTGCATGGTTAAAGTGTAAGTTTAATGGGAGTGCAAGACATACGTGGATTCCTGAACTTTTACGGCCATGAGACCTCAAGAATTCACGTGTCGTAAATGTTCACGGCCACCAAGTTTCTTCTATCCGTGACAACAAAGCGTGGGTATTGAAAAGAAAGCAGCAGGCAAAAAGCCTTAGTGGCTTTCCTACCATAAAAAAGTCGTGCCCGGGGCTCAGTCTGCAATTTTATGCCGTAAACTGACCATCTAAGCGAACGTGCTTCCTGAGACCTTTCCTTAGGGATTTCTTTTGGCTCTATTTCGCCAAGAGTAGGCAACAAAAAAGCTAGCCAACTTCAGTGATTTGCTCGCAGGCAGCTAAAGGAGCAAGGAGTTTATTAAGACGTAAAAGAAGGTCGCCGCTTGCTCGTAACTTCCCCACCAAAAGCATTTAAATTGCGGCAAAGACAAGGCATTTTGGGCGGTAATATTCTTTTGCATTTTCTCGCACACAAAACGCTGTCTGAAATCTGCTCCCGAGCAGAGTGCTACATAAGAGCATGGTCAGCAGCGTTAATTAAACTTTAATCCGCCCGGTGGTTTCCTTGAGACAGCTAGAAGCCTCACAAAACCACATTCGTACGTCATTACCTGATAAAAACATCATACGCCCCCTACTCGTCTTCGGGGCGTTGGCTCACTGATAATACTAATGTGTGTACTGCATACAATTAGGTTTTCGCATGAACACGGTTGCCTTCAGAAAGAGTGCCAGTTTGGGTTGTGATTTGTTATTACACGTGCAACCAATAGAATTTGCGAACTACAACTAAGAGGGTTGCCTCTGTATTCAAATGTACGACATGCAGCTGAGATTCCCGAGTTCGTCAGGCATCGACATTTAGAAAATTTTAAGCTGCGCACATAAAAATTGCTTTACCCTAACCTAAAAGCGCTACCTGTGACAAATCGGTCCTCTCTTTTGTGTATTTGCGCCTGGTTGAAGCTTGCCACCAAAACATTGATGCCAGCCAAGAATACGACAGTGTCCACCGAATACGCACACCTAGAAAGCAAAAACAAAGCGCCGTAAGCTTTTTTATTTCAGTTCACTGATTCCAGCAACTGCCCCCCAATCCCATTTCTTATGTGGCACAGGAAAGCCAGTTTAATTTATCGGAAATAAGTCGATGCACTCAGAGTTTTTTCTTTTCACTCTCTTCCAAACGCGACTCGGAGCCGGTAGTAAACTTGTTTCTATTGAACTCTAAAGCAAAGAACGTTAAATAAACCACACTAGGAATATATTTTCTTACAGAACACGACCTACTCGGTTCGGCACAATTTTGAAGCATAAATCTTGCACACACCATGTTGTTACAAAAGCAGTGCAAAAAAAAAAAGATCATCTTTATGGCAAAACAAATACAAACCATAAAAGACGTGGTGTGCGAATGGTAAATAATCATGCGAACATATATTGTTTTTACTAAGCGTTTTAATGCGCAAGGCTCTAGAATTTAAGCCTCAGAAGTGGACAGCCGGAACAAGCTCCAATGGAAGAAAAGTGCTCCCAGGAGTGAAGCATCGCCTCTACCGGCTCTTCACATTTTTATTGAGTTGCTTATTTCGCCTACCAAGTCCTGCCAGCATATCCTGATCTTATCGATTCGTTCGATGCTTTGCTTCAAGCAATCAAGCTTGTTTTTCTTTTCTCAACATCATCAAACTGCTTCGAAGCTTACTGGTTTTTAAGAGGTATGTCCAGACATTTTCGCAAGCGTCCGGGATAATTAACACGCAGAGATTAGACCATTCCCTGCAACATTGGAGATAATCTTACACGGTAGCCAAGTTTTTGGCGCAAGCTCCAAATTGAAGAGGCCATGGTAATCTCAGAATTCCACAAGCCATTTCCGGGTTGCTTTATATTGTTCTTTCAACTGACTTGCTCATTTAATGTACACCGTTTTTTGTATTTTTCGATCTACCTCCCAATAATACTTGATAAGCGGATCAGATTGACGACAATATTTGTGCGCTATAAATTGAGTCATACTCAGCAGAAAACAGCTTGAAATGGTTCTAGTAGCGAGCATAACTTCCCTACACAATATTTTTAACAAGGCCATAGAGTTTAAGGCAAATATTTCTAAAATCTATGCGCATACGAGGGTACGAGGGTCAATCGTGTGCGCCCGTAGGCATGACTGTGGCAGAGTGTATGCAGACGGGTACGGAATATTCATTCAGCGCCCTTGAATTTTTTTGTGGATAACTGGTCCCATACTCATAAGTTGGTAGAATAAAATACTGCGTGTACGTAAAAACTCTCAAGTATTTTCTCAAATGATAATTCAGTAGGCGAGGCTTCTTTTACCCTATTCTTCTATAGTATGGGTGACGGTGAGCATGGCCAATAACTTGGGCAAATGAAAACTGCAAGAGAAGAATCAAGCGTGACAAGACAACGAAACTTATAAAAAGGTACACCAAACCCGCGGCGTTCGTGTTAAGAAGGTGAACTCCTTTCAGCTCAATTAACCTCTCTGTTCGTTCGTTGATGGAAACTTTAACACTCCCAGACAGGCACACGCATCCTCATCCAACAAAAGCGCCTTCCGAGAGCCGCCTAACTTGCAATTGTGCGGTATCTACGTAATATTGGAAGTATAGAACGCCCAATAAGAGGAATTGCTTAAGTGCAATGGGATGTGAAAAGTTGTTGCGGTAGACGAGATGTTTTTCACTGCCGTCGCATTAGGGTTCATCGCCATTTGCAACTATTTACACTGACGTCTATCGCCATTTGCATCCATCGCACGCATCGCTAATGCATTTGCACCTATTGCGGCCCCGCTTGGTAAAGCGGGTGATCAATGCTTCCACATGCGTAGGTTTCTTTGTCAAAGAGTAGGGAGTGTGTGGGAAAAGAAGCAATACTACATTTCTAATTTCAAGGTACGTTTAAAAGTTGATACTCAATGAAGCAGGAAGAAAGGCGACATGAAAGACTTGAAAAACTACAGGCCGATCAGCTTACTGTCAGTCGTCTACAAGGTATTTACCAAGGTAATCGCTAACCGAATCTCTGCAACCTTAGATTTCAGTCAACCTAAAGAACAAGCAGGGTTCCGTAAAGGTTATTCAACAATGGACCATATTCACACGATCAATCAGGTGATAGAGAAGTGCGCTGAGTATACTCAACCCCTATATATAGCCTTCATAGATTATGAGAAAGCATTTGACTCGGTCGAAACCCTAGCAGTCATTCAGGCATTACGGAACCAGGGGGTAGATGAGCATTATGTAAGAATACTAGAGGATATCTATAATGGGTCTACAGCTACTATCATCCTCCATAAGGACAGCAGTAAAATACCTATAAGGAAGGGTGTCAGACAAGGAGACACAACCTCTCCAATGTTATTCACAGCATGCTTACAAGAAGTATTCAGAACGTTGGATTGGGAGCAGGTGGGAGTAAGGGTTAATGGAGAACACCTCAGTAACCTCAGATGTGCTGATGACGTTGCCTTGCTAAGTAACTCGGGGGACGAATTGCAAAGCATGCTTTCCGCACTGGGCGAACAGAGTAGAAACCGTGGCCTGAAAATTAATATGCAGAAAAACTAAAGTAATGATCAATAACCTCGGTACAGCACAGCAGTTTGAGATAGATGGCGAGGCAGTGGAAGTGGTAAGCGAATATATATACTTAGGCCAAGTTGTGACCCCAGATCCCAACCATGAGGCAGAGATAATTAGAAGGATCAGAATGGGGTGGGGTGCATATGGCAGACATTATGAGATAATGAATAGCAGCCTACCATTGTCGTTGAAGAAGAAAGTGTATGACAGCTGCATCTTACCGGTACTCACCTACGGGGCAGAAACTTAGAGGCTCACTAAGAGGGTTCAACTTAAATTAGAACGACTCAGCGGGCAATGGAGCGGAAAATGATAGGTGTAACATTAAGGGACAAGAAGAGAGCGGAGTGGGTCAGGGAGCAAACTGGTGTTAAAGACATATTAGTAGAAATTAAGAAGAAGAAATGGACTTGGGCAGGGCATGTAATGCGAAGGCAAGATAACCGCTGGTCATTAAGGGTAACAGAGTGGATCCCTAGAGAAGGCAAGTGCTGCAGGGGGCGGCAGAAAGTTAGATGGGCAGATGAAATCAAGAAGTTTGCGGGGATAAATTGGTCACAGTTGGCACAGGACCGAGGTAATTGGAGAATAATGGGAGAGGCCTTTGCCCTGCAGTGGGCGTAGACAGGCTGGTGATGATGATGATGATCATGATGATGAAGCAGGACAGGTCAGGAGAAAGAACACGATTCGAGTGCTGCAAAAGTTTTTCGAAACATAACTGTACATGTGATGGTAACCACACCCTGAGTGGTTCCACGGTGTTGGGAAGTTTTGTGATCATCAGGATATACAAGATTCCCGTGCTTTGAGCGCACCCGAAGCTCTTCGTTCTGAGTGTACGCCTTGCAACGTGTGCTTTTTCATTTTGAACGTGTGTTTAACGCCCGCTCCAGTTCACGTAATTGTGCAATGTGGCTGAGCAGGAGGCACGTTTTTCCCTTTAACTAAGGGGCGTTTACACTTATAGTATGGCTAAGGGTTCGTAATAACTATCATAACGTCTAAATGGTTCCTCCTAAATTTCGTACCATTAAACGAAAACGACAACACCTTGGTAAATTTATCCAATCGTTTCGATTTTATTCGTGTATAGTAATGTCACCAACCTTTTGTTCCTTCCTTGTTTTGGGGTTAGTACTTGCCCTCTGGTAATCCTCTTGTTCTCAAGAGCGCTATTCATGGTTTTCGGCAACATATTTCACAACATATGTAGCATAGGTCACAACAAGCTGGAACCATACCACTGGTGCTGGAGTATTTTCTTTTTTTTTTCGAGGTCATGTCTAGCTCGGGTGTTGCCGCTTTTTTCTGCGCTAAAGGTCATTTGTTCGATTATACACCGTAATGGTTGTCATTTATTGTGAATATAAAATCTAAGCGTTCCCACAGTATTCCCACCCAAGGTTAGTTTCAAAATCAGGGCTTACTCTCTACCGATGCGGAGCTCTTCACTACACAGGAAAGTATGCACGAGGGCTCCGCAGTGCTTTCAATATGGAATGTTTTTTTTCTGGACTACCATCCCATAAACACTGAGAAGTTAGTCACAAGCACTTACGCAGCGTGGCATCGGTAATGCATTCGCTAGAATAATTTTACATAGAAATAATGCCTAGCCCTCCAGGAACCAGTAGGAAAAATATTGCATGAAACAAATGAATGCAATAGGCGGCAAAAGAGAACGGCATGAGCGTAACGGTAACGAAATGGTGATACCAGTGCAGAACAAAAGAAGCGTCAGACAGAGAATTCCGCTGCTAAAGCGAGCAAATTTAGCCACTGCGGCGGTTAGAACACCAAGCCTGATTGGCACAGTGGGCAGGGGGGGGGGGGGGCGGTGCGAGAAACACTGTGTTTTGATCGTTTGCACGGGACAGGGCAAACATGTTCCCGGAATGGAAAGATTCGCAAATGGATCTTTCATTTTCTTCACTCTGCTGTTATCCGCCGTCGCCCCAAATGACTTTTTTAAAGCGGACCTTTCTTTGCCTCATTTATGGCGTTCCTCAAGTCACCAATACGCACTGAATTCAGGGTGACTTCACAAAATGGGTACCAGAAAACGAGGCTGATGTCAAAAAGTGAAAGAACATTAAGGTCCTCAAGAAAAATACACTTCTTATGGAGGGACTTGAACCTCTGTCCGTCGCGTTATCAAGCCGACATGTATACGATCCTGCTAATGCGACCCACTAGAAGCAATATGAATTAAATTGAAGCATTCTTTGTCTGACTGACGGCGACCGTGCTGTCACCGAATATTAGTGATCCCCTCTTTAACCAGAAAAACAGTGGCCCAATCCCTTCCGACGAAGCTTAGCATTTCAACCATCGTTGTCGTTAGACGAAGTGGTGTTTGATTTTTTTGGCGGGCCTGGGTCTTGACGCATTCTAATAAACTTGGTTTATAACGGAAACACCGCAAAGGCGATGACGTAGACAGAATTTGGTAACTGAGGCCGCGACGAGTACGCAATATTTCCAACACTATATTACCCCAAGCCACCATGGCGCGTAAACGGACTTAATGGGCTGTACAAAGTATTCACTCACTTGACGATATGTATGCATTCTACAATCACCACCATCTTTTTGTATTGGTTACCAGCATTTGTACGAGCAGCGTGTGGGCGATACGCACTCGCTGCTGAGGTCGCTTTTCATGGAAACAAAACAGCACCCGAGACGGGACAAAGACGGAGACTGCACAGACATAGTGCTGTTTTAGTCCCACCTTGAGCAAAGTTTTGTTTCTACGATAGGAACTAACGATCCCGAAAACTTCCCTTACTTTGGTGTGGCTATTCCCACAAGTGCTTAGAAGAAAACAACCAGTGTTCTTGCCGGCGGTGCCATGAGTTTGTCTTTGTCATGCCCATGGTTGCCATTGCGATAACTGGGTTCACCCAACATTCGCAGGCAATGGAGACGTGACCTGGACGCTATAAAGCGGAGGGTCAACTCTTTGTTTGTCTTAAAGCGAACAGGAATGAGGGAACGAAAAAAACGGAGCCCTCAGAAAGGCCGCGGCGTGATGGGGAAGATCAATGGGCAAGACATCAATCAAGACGCGAATAAATATGAAGTATGCTTCTAGCACTCACGGGTAAGAGCCAAAATTTATTCACCGAGAACCACGTGCTTGTTTGTTCAGGCGATCGCCCCTTCCAAGAACAGTTTGCTTGCACAGAGCCAGCTAGATGTTGATGCGTTTGCATGGAGGATGGGGAAGTCTTACGATGAAAGATATCCAGTCACAGTTTTTTTGGGGAAGGCATTTATATTTTGTGGCCAGTCTTTTTTCTGGTTAATGCAACGCCATTTACGTAACCAGCGCAGTACGCTACGAACGGCAAAAAAGAAGATAATTACAAGCGCAATAACGTTCTGCGTCAAACAATTTGACGTGCACCCAAAGACGTTTCATGCACGAAGAAACGTAATTGCTCATTCCCATGTATTTCAGCCTTGGCGTGTCTTCTACTTTTCAGACAATGAATATCCTTCAAAGCGAGTTCCACTTTGAAGCAATGGTTTTCAGAGGTGTGTTTTACGGACATAACCTTATATGTTGATATATCGTCGCAAAGGTTTCTAAGAAAGAGCCCTAAAACACCCGTTATATCTGAGCAGACATAGACAATTTCAACTAGTAGTATATTTTATGACTAACCTTTAGTGTAATTGTGCCTGAATGAGCCAATTTTGTTGCTCAAAAAAAGCCAGTTAGAGCGTAATATACACCCACATAGTAAATATAAACGTTATCAGCAGGAATTCTCTCTTCTAGTTTATGATTTTATTGGGATTACTATAGATATTATGAGAGCGATATGAGATGACAAACTCGCAAACAGAGGAACCATGGCCTAGGTTTGGGAACAGATAACTAAACTAGGCTGCTGATCACAACACAGGTAAAAGTATGGGCTCCTCCAATAGTCTTAAAAGGTCCAAGAGCTTTTTTCACTCTGGAAAGCTGTACCCAGGTATACATTATAAACAAAGTTTATCCGGTACTCGGCAGCTTTAGGCCGCATTAACGGAATAATGCTAATAGCGTGAACAATGACACGAAGGGCAGAAGTGAGTGACTCCACGGACAAGCACCGACCTCCAACGGATGATTTATTTAGGAAAACACAAATATATAAATAATACACATTTTCCGGGTTCCACAAAAAACATGGAAGCTAGACGGGCACTGCGCATAACAAAGGTAACCACCGTATCTATACAATAAAAGCAAACAAAAAGGTTTGATTTAGCGCATGGGGAGCACCGCCGCGGAGAACAGATAACCCAGTTCTTTCTCTGAAAGACTGGAGGACGGCATACTGACGCATGCGTCGCCAAGACGTCCCATTTTGGTGGCTTGTAATAACTCTCTTGTTATTTGATTGTTGCTCCTAAAAACGATCCGATACTTATTGTACAGAGGGGAGCAGTTCTTACGAAGACCGCAATCATTGCGATGGGCGCTAAGGTGTCCAGTGTGGGCACTCTGAACATTATTAAGGTAAGCGCCTATTGCAAAGATTGTGGTCTTCGTAAGAACTGCGCCCCTCTGTACAATAAGTGCCGGATAATTTTTAGGAGCAACATTCAAATAACAAGAGAGTTAGTACAAGCCGCCAAAATGGGACGTCTTGGCGACACATGCGTCAGTATGCCGTCCTCCAGTCTTTCAGAGAAAGAACTGGGTTATCTGTTCTCCGCGGCGGCGCTCCCCATGATCTAAATCACACCTTTTTTTGCTGTTTTTGTATTGATACTGTGGATATCTTTGTTATAGCGCCGCGCCCGTCTGGCTCCCATGTTTTTTGCACAACCCGGATAATGCGTGGATACTTATATATTTGTGTTTTCATAAATAAGTGATCAGTTGGAAGTCAACGCTTGTCCGTGTATCCACTCTCGTCCTTCTTCTAACAGCTTAGCAATAATTCCATGGAGTACCACTTCGCCCAAACTGTCACGGTAATTAGTTGCATTACCGAGTTAAAGAAATGGGTCTCCTGGTTCAACTGACGGAGGCTTATGTGGGCGTAATTTATTATTGCGAAGCTAGAGTATTCTCACTGACTGCGTCGGCGATGCGAAAACGCCAAAGTGAAAGAGTAAACCCCTCCAGGGGTGCGCATTGAACCTGTGTCCCGCGCGGTATAAAGCCGCTATTTATCCGATTGCTCCATTTTGACGCGGTCGATGAGGATAGGAACAGTTAGACGACAACCAAATAATCCGCCATGACAAAGCTTCGCGTTCAACAATCTTCGTCGATTGACGAAGGAATGCATGATTTTTCAGATATTTTTTTTTACGTTTTGCTGTTAAAGAGGTGCCAAACAGACAAAACCGTTGCTCACACTAAATGCATAAAAGATGAACTTCTGATTTAAAATCACGAACACTGTGAACTTGAACATGCAATGGAAAGAAGTCGGTTTACATACAGAGTGGAGACAAAAAATATTTTTTGATCGGAATTTTCTTAATTTTTAGAGTGGATATTGTAGTTATGCCTTGTGTAGGACAGTCCAGCAAAAGGCGCTAACAAAACGTGAACACATAACGATGTTTTTATGCCTTCATGTTTTGTATTCTGGTTTTAGTTTGTTACGTATGTGCCAACATTACGGAAGAAAAAGCGTCTTGGCTGTTTAAAATAGCTGGAAGCCCGCTATGTCGTTGGTATGTTTGGGCCACTTACTCACTGGCCTGAAAAAAAAGAAGGCCGTAGGCAGTGGTTCTGGCATTTCTGCGGGCCTTTAGAAGAACGTCACATGTCATTATCGACGGCTTTGATGTATTCGGTGATAGGTCCAATGCCGTTAGCAGACGGTTTGATGAACGTTCACACTGCAAACGCCATACATTGCCACATCTTAATTGGCATCCGCCCTGTAGAAAATATTTTGTATCTAGGGTCTATGGGGGTACAAGCAGCCAGCAACACGCTGACCACACCAGATCTGTTTGCAACGTACTGCGCTGTATTTAACATTGCTCTGGGTGTCCAAGACGAAGGCTTCTTGTTTACAGAAAGTGTGAGATGGTGGTGTGCAAATCTTTGCATAATATCATTTGCAAGTTGAAAAGGCCCACCGCTAGCAATATGCCCCACAAAAGAAAGCTGCCTTAGTCGGAAGATGTGTTGAGAGAGTGGGTGAGCAGCGACGAAATGACATAAAAAAAGTTGCCTGTATATAAGTATCCACAGAGTCTCATCACTCCAGTCGACAACATGGCAGTCCCTCCGTCGGGAAGGCGAGGACGCTGTGAAAGAAGAAGTTGCCCGACTCCCACGCAGGCTAAAAGTATCATCATTATGATATAAATAGTGGTGTGTGATGATGATGGTTGAATTTTTGTGTCGCAATGCCAACTAGAGCAAAGAGCGCCAAATACAATACAGCGGAACCCTGAAGATGCGTGTTCACTGGACCGGCAAAACAAAACGTAACAACCAGGAAAATGCAGCAGTGAGGATACCTTCGAAACAGAACAAAAATAGTGTAGCTTTGACTTTCAACCATGTATTCCTGCAACTTTATCTTTCGAACCTTATAAAGCTCGAAATGTAGGTTTTCCGCTTCTTGCAATCGCTGGAAAACACCAAGCGTGGCAATTCAAGTTTTGCAGCGATGTCCACTCTCTTCCGCGCTTGCTGCTTGTCTACTGCGATTAGTACGTCAAGCCTTGTTTGAAGGGAAGGCACCTACCGTTTTCGCGACGCCATTAAGGCACGATAAATTTCGCGGTTGCAAGTTCAGCGGTATTCTCAAAGCTTGAACCGCACGATGAGAACGAGAGCACGTAGTATTCTAGCGGTGGTGCTTTTATGGCAAACACGCACTTCCGTCATTCCGAAGCGAAACTTCCGCTGTAAGTGCAGTGATGATGGTGATAGCACAGAGTAACATAGGATCATCTAGTGGTGACAAATCGCACGTGCGTGCGGCTGCATTCAGTCAGTTCCGTATTCAAGCCTAGCCAGGGCTCTACAAACGTCAAAATTAGTGTACGCACATGTTGCCCGAAAGGGTTCGGTGTGTCATATTGCGAAGAATGATGCGGTAACGTACCTTGAGCCACGACGTAACAGTGAAGATTAAATAAATGGGACTCTATGTGAGCTGCGCAGGGACTACACGAAAACAACGTAGCAGCCGGAAAAACTCAGCGCTGAGGAACGTAAAAGCAGGGTTATACTGTAGCTAAGACAGAAAGTTGTTTGTTTTCTACACGCCAAATGTTGCAAATCTGTAGTGCCCATAGATTACTTACAATAGCTGTCCGAATTAGCGTTTGTTTATAGCCTCCCAAAGGGCCCCTATTTTTCTTATGATGCAACTATTGTTGCCGGCTTTCTTTGGATGAAACGACAATACGTTGTGGACTTGTCTTCTATCGTGCAAACGATAAGGACATAAGCACATAAGGAATAATTTAGTACACACAATTCACATAAAATATCTGCACTCCTCAGACTCCCCGTGTTTTTACATTTGACAGCACCCACACACTGCAAACCTGTACAAAATTAAAAAAAAATGTTCATGACGCCAACATGTTGCCAGTGAATACAAGGATCGCTATAGAATTCAACATTTAAAGTTTACTATGAAGTTCTTTCGCTCTCGGCTTATTACAAAAGTGTAATACCACGCATGAAAGTTCCGTGCAATGCCTCACTGTAGTTCACATGCAAATGGGTAAAATCACGCGGTACACAATTTTTGTACGTCTAAATGAAAGATGATTCGTCACTTTCGTTATCGAAGCCGCACTATACTTTTGAACAATTAAACGCTGCATTGGTTAAAGGAATAAAAGGCAGAACTAGGGACCTAGGAAAATAAAATACATCATGTTTGAATTACCTTTTCAGAATTTTTGTTGCGCCCTGCAACTGTAGAACATCAAAGGGTGAACATTTTTAATAAACTTACCATTCGCAATTCCAAACCACAATTTTAACTTGGAATTTATCTTTTCTACAAAATTAGTACCCTCGCGCATGTGAGGTCACTTCGAGTTATTGTATCGATATGATTTCCCAAGTTCATTCTTCGTTGTCATCCTGCTGTCAAAAATAAAATATTTTCCAACGTATTTCATGCATTTTTGGGTTTGACCTACCTGTAAAGACACCGTGATTTGCGGGTTGTTACCGCATTTTTGTTCAAAGCCGCAGCCGCTATGCAGAACAGCAGAGAACAAGTCAACAGGTTTGACATTTACTCCTCAGGAGCGATATACCCCGGGAACTTGAGGAACAGCAACCACGAAAAGACGGAAACAACAACGGGGGCCCCCCCATGGCTACGCGCACCTTAAGCTTTTTTCCGGGGCAGAAATAGTTCTAATGTGGAAAGCAGGGTTGAATGAATGAATGGATGCGCATTGTTAGCAAAGGGGCAAAATCAGTTAAAATTTAAACTGGCAGGGAAACAGAACAGAACTGCACCTAATTATAGGAATATTACAGGCCTTCCATGGGTGAGTTCATTTTTGTGTTCCGTGTAAAGTAGATGGTCAAGCCTCTGTATGCTGTATAATGGAGACCACAGTCTATTTGCTGCGAGCTCCGAAGAGGGTTGGGTTATGGAGGACTAGGGGAGGTGCGCTTGCATGTCGGATGAAAGCGGCATTTACGATACAGGACCGCGGTGCTCTTCACAATTCCACATAACGTCTGGTGTATATCTAGCTTTGGCGGAGGCCTTGCTACTGAAAATTGTTTGTTAAAGAACGGAACGAGAAATTCGGGATACATGATTTCAGGTGGGCCCATGCCTGTGGACAGAACTTCATTTGCCGGCTTTTGCCGAAGGGAGTAGAGGTATGCAGCTTAGCTTTAAAAGTATCTTGTTTTTGATGGACGAAGTTCTCTAGCATCGTGCGTAAACAAGTGTCCTGGTGTTTTTAGTAAGCGTTACGAAGCGCTCCATCGAGAGGCGTAACCGAGTGTTCCGGTGTTTTCTAGCGCGCGTTGCGTTGTAGGGCGAGGCGTAAACGAGTTTCCCAGTGTTTTAGCACCATAACTAAATAATACGACGATTACAACGATGATTACGACGACGACGACGACAAGAGGCACCACACCCCATACCGCTAACGGGCTTCGCCCCTAAAACAAAGGTTTGGATCTACTGCGTGGGGCGATGCGTAAGCACACAAATGTGTAAATAGGATCTCTTACCATTAGTAACATTACGTTCACGTAAAGAAACGGCACAAGTGCGTTAATTCAGAGCTGCGCCAATAAAGCACCCACGAAAATACATCACAACTAGAGACCTAAAACGCTGATTAAGGTGGAAGTCCAATATTACCGCCTGCCCGAAGAAGAAATTTGTCGCAGTGGTAACTTGAGAGTAGAAAGCAGAAGGAATAAATAAATTTGATTTAATTTGATTTGAATTTTATTTCTTAATGAACATGAAGTTTATTTAATGAACATGAAGTATAAAGAAGCAGCCACAAAGCTTTGTGAGCGGAAGAAGCGTTGCAGGAAGGTAAAATAGGAGATAAGAGTAAATTTTTTTGTGGGATAATAATACGTGTTCTCTGGGTGTCTTCTTTCATTTTGGCCCCACAAAAGTGGTCAGGCCCACTCTATACAGCGTTATGGAGAACGCAGTCGAGCGCGAATTGGACAAGAGCTTCGAGTGGGGCGGCATACGTATGAGTAACAGTAGGTATGCGTGCATCTGATATTAGGATGTCCATTTACAAAGAAGAGTGGCTCTACCCTTCCCACAAAGCTGCACGTTGGTGCAGATGCAAGGCAACAGGAAGTGTACGGCTATAGCGCAAAAGCCTCACATCAAGGTCTGCCTAAAACATCAATGCAGATCGTTCGGTGGACCTTTAAAAACGTGTGAGTATCCCGTCCGCCTCCCTAACAAACTCTTGGCTCGAACCGACAGCAGCTGTTTCTTCAGGATTAGAAACTCCCTACACGGCGTTTCTAGAACTCGCACATGGTTTCTACCATGCATTGCATTCTAACCCTCACTCAGTTACGTCAGCTTGCATTTCCTTTCTGCAGCCTATTTTTCACCACTATTATCCGCACTTGGGCTGCGACAATTCTATTTCACCCTCTTTTCTTTCTGGGCAGTCTTGCGTGCACCGGAACACTACATTTTACGTGGCGACGCAGGGCGGTTGAGGTGGGATGGTTGAGACGTTGAGACGGTTTTCCGAACAAGTACGGGACCTGCGGGCGGGCAACCCCTCCTCCGCAAGGACCACTTTTTCTCGCCTCCCTCAGCACGCACCCCGTAGCTCTTTGTTTTTCGCTCCTCTCTGTCAAAAAACTCATGGCGGAAACTTCGACTTCGCCTAGTCCATCCGTTACTCACCCAAGTAAGAACATAAGTGTTAAATTCAGCAGGGTCATTCAAAAACGGTCCCTCTACGCCAAAAGTACGCGCTCTCACTTCACTATGTGTTTTAAGGCTTTTTCAGCTGAGTCCGCTGTTCATAACAGCCCCATGATTAGAATTGCAAAGCTAGCACAGGACGCATTGCGCTGTTGCAATGACTGCCTTTAGATAAACGTGATGCTGAGTGTGCACACGCATTGCTCATCGGTGGTGCCAGTTTTTCGTCAGCAATTCCTGCTTAACCTTTGAACGTAGACTGGCTGCTACTTCCCGCGGTCAGGTTGGGACAGCGTGACCCATTACGTACCCGTAACCACCAATATAACCATAACAGCATTTACGAAGCTAACCACCCACTTTTTTTAGTGGGTGGTTTTTTACCTTTATACCTTTTTTATCCACCTTCAACTAATTCTACGTTTTCTGGTTGATTGCTAGTTTGTACATAGCCAACTGGTGGAACTGGCCACTCTTCAAACCTCCCGTTTTCTCATTGGGCCTCTTGCTGTTTTATTGCAAATACGAAGAACTGTTCGACCTCAAGACATACTTAGAATTTCCGCCCCGATAGAGCCGTCTTAGGTACGTCAGCATAGTTTGTATATGCGTGCATGAAAGTAAATACAACGAGGCCATCAATGTTTCTGACGCGCTGAAACTTTCAAGGGTGACACTAAATTGGCCTATATACCTTGTCACTGACAACACTCCTTATAGATTTACAGCCTACTCCACTGGCATTCAACCTAATGTTCTTGCATGCGCGTGTTTCCTTCACCGTCATGCAGTGAAGCCGCATAATCATTTTGTAACTGGCCATCAAATTTTATTGTAGGTCTCTGGTGCATAACATCGGTCCACTATGTCTGAATACTAACTCCAATTAAAGGAACATATGACCGTTTCAGTCATAACCGAATACAGCCTGAACCTAGTCAAGCCATAAATGATACCGGCGCCTGATGAGTTCCATATGGCTGCGAAATAATGTGAGATGTAACTTTCTCCACCCATATCATAAGTTTAACCTAACAGCAAACGGTTACTTGCATCTTCTTGCACCAACAGCAGTTAGCCTTTCAATATTTGCTTCTTTTGTAACATTTTGTTTGCACTGAACCCTCTGGTGGTGTTACTGTCCAGCTTGAAAGTTGTTCACAAAACGTTTCAGCACCCACGGGCTGTGAAATAAAACAATGTATTCTATTAAGCACAAGTCTCTTCGAGGATCTCTCATGCGCTTGCATAAACGTTTCACTTCGGAACTCGATGATGAGAGACAAACCTGTTTACACGCGTGAACATTACAAGTTCGCCCCTACTGATCGTAAATAGAGACTTCACGTAATGGCTTCAAACCTGTTATAAAATCACGCTCATGTCAATTGATTCTGAACACTTCAAAAGTCTGCCTGCACAGTTTTTGAGTTGTATCAACAATGGCAGTCTTTAACATTTGCAGCGCTCAAAAAGGTGCCGGTTATTTACTTTTATCTCACACCAATTCCACCAGAATTCCTTTGCACAATACAGGGCAAGTAAATCGCCTCTAAAGCAGTTGCAAATAAGGTGTAAATAATGGTGGCACCTGTAAACGCAAGGCACCTACGTTTGCGCTGTCTTCTACTTTAACGGACTGTGATCATCAGCAGCTCTTCCAACCCTCGTCGGTCTCCGCTCATCTTTTCATGTTTCGCAAGTTGTCGTAACGTTCAGCCTTCCCTTGAACCAAACCCATGTAGGTGCAAGTGAAATCCCTAACCGTTTGTTTTAATTTCACCGGTAACTGAGAGATCTAATGCGAATTGAACGGTTTTTGTAGCATTTGAAACCAGAAAAAACTTTGTTCCCGATAACTCCTTCCCCTGAGAGCTATTGCATCGCAACGACGAAGTATGTGCCTCTTTCTTGTGTCCCTCTGGATGTCATTATAAATGGATTAATTCAGGCTGAAGCAAACAGATGGCGGTCAGCAGCAGATAATAGTAAATTGAACCGTCAGTAGTAGTCATTCGCACCGCGCTGTCGATGAGAAATATCGTATTGTTATCGTAAAAGTAAATAACTACCCACGTCGTATAGAAGCAATTACGGAGAGCGTACCCGAAGCTAAAGCTTTCGGAGCGTCTGAGAAGCGCAGAAATAAAGTCCCCACTGCACGGAAGCTACTTTATTAGATGCAAAGCATCTTTTGCTCGGAGCTATGTCCGGCGTCCCTCCGTTGTCCGCACCTCTCCCCCTACACTATATAAAAAAAGAAATAGTTAGCGGCGCCCGGTTTCGATCCCACGACTCTCTGGCCCCAATGGGAGGTACGCCGCGCTCTTCCCACTGCGCTGGAAAACCGAGACAGGAGCAAGTGCTACAAACGCGCCTTATGTCCTTGACTCATTCAAACTACGTCAAAAAGCTACTGATACAACGAAGGCACCCGAAGCTGAACGTCAACGGAAACAACGAACTGAAAACTTTAGAGGAGGATGTTAGCGTCCCTTGCACGGGGGGATGTCCCGCGTCCGTGCCCCGTCCGCACCGCCTCTGATGATGATTGTGTCAAGATGCCTCTAGGGACTGGTCAACCAAAGAATCCATCACGAGATAGCTTGGCGTTCAACCACCGTCGTCATCTTCCCGTAGGGGAACCACTGAAGAAGAGGAAGGAGAAGAGGACAAAGCTGCGAAGACAAGGGCGTGGACGTTGCTCTCAGCCGGTTCACCAACGTCAACAACCTTTACCTCACCAACGCTGACAGAGACTACCGATTCTACCATAGGGACGACAACATCGACAAGAACATGATGGACGAGTTTCGGCGCCTCGAGCACCACCGCCTACTCACCGTAACACAACAGTACTTGCGTGCCTTTTCCACCAGTGTGGACCCGGACGTGGAATTCCCTCTGGCGCTACTAAACACCAGATCACTCAACATAACGGCAACACGCCAGCTGCGTGACAAGCGCACATGCGCGTCTCGTCTCTCATCTCTCCTCTCCACTCCAGCTGCTCTATATAATAAACCCGGTCCGCGCGCCGCTTCCTCCGTTGCTGCTTCGGTTGAAACACGCCGCACGGTCCGGTGAGCTGAATGGACGCCAACAATTCTGCTTTGCATCACCACATAGTTTCTTCAGGGAGATGGTGTAATTTTTTTGTACCTTCTGTGTCGGTACCCATACCTGCCCAGCATAATGCAACTGCACACAAAAAGGCTCTGTTTGGGTGGTGTTCTCGCACGTGTTGAAAATTGCGCCAAGGATAACAGTAATCCAGTCCTTTATAGCGCCCGCTGATCTCATGTAAAACAGGTGTAGTATGGGCTTCTGCAAATACACTTCCATGCACAGCAACAGATGTCGCATTAGTCCGTCATTAATACGTGTTTCGCATGACCCTGCTGAACCGTTCCGTTTTCTTACATCAACTGTAACTAATGACATTAGGCCCAAGTGGGGGATTTCTATAGCGTGTGCGATACACGAAAGCTCAGTAAATTTCACGTAGTTGAAGATAAAAAAAATATATTTTAAAGAAGTCATGTTTTATAAATAAATTCAGGAGTGTTTATTTTTTCTGGAAGAAAGTGTTGTGAAGAACATCGTGATGAAATATACAAGTACAGAGTCAGGGTCGCCTGCTAGATCACTTTTTCATGAAGTTGGGGCAGTATCCGGTGTTTTGGATTAAAAAAAAAAAACCGAACGTCTAAGCGTTGGAATAAATTATATGCGGCGTCCGCAAATTTTGGTGCAGGAAATTTTCCTGACTAGCCACCATGACTCACAAGGTTAAAGGTTACTAATTATGTACTAGTGCTACAACCGCTCCAGATGAGCATTATCTGCGATCTGTGAGGCAAGATGGATTTCGGGTTGGCAGTTGCACAAAAGGAAGAAACAAAAACAAAAAAGAACAATGGCATCGTTTCGGTAATGGTAAATGAAGAAACCTTCTTTGAATTAGTAAAACAATTACAACATAATCTATCAGGTAACGCCGTAGTATAATAGAAGCCCATGCTCCGTTACTGCATTGATAACGAACCAAGAATATCTTTTCCTGATTTATCCAAGTTTTGACTATAAATAGAAAAAATTGCTAATAGATTTGCTTCTACAATTGCAGACTTATCATACCTGCAAAAAATGGTATAACGTGTATTCATTATACAAAAGCACAGGCAACCTACATGTTCATAATGAACAAAAAAAAAACAATTACACAGAGCAAGACAGCTCCGCATATCGTAAAAGGGAACAGCAATAAATTGGTAAATATACATGATGCATAAAAAGTTCCAATGAAACGGGAAGACAGGCATGGACACAATCTCCTTGTGCACTGCCTCAATAAAACAACTGCTCAAGTCTGTCTAGACAAGAAAGGCAGTACTTTCTGTAAACTGAAACCCCGGACTGGATCTCACGTTTCTCCAGCCTGCCGATAGTTGCACTATACCTAGGCCAGCCGAGTGTTGCAGCTGGTAAGTTCTTTCCTCTCCTTCGCGATTTGCTTTTCCCTTGAAGTCATACACCATCACCTTTTCGCTAATATGATGGTTACTTGTAGCAGCCCGGTAACGACATTGGCAATATTGCAACCGTCGAGCTCTGTTTCAACGCTTGCCCGAGCCAAACCGTGGTAAATGATACTGCCGTACCCTGCACCGAACACATTTTTATTCCGCGCTCACGGTTTCGACTCGCGAATAAAAACATAGCTCGAAATTATTTCGTCGAGTTAAAACGGGATGGTATCCTTGAATGGGCTTACCCTTAATGAGGCTTAACTACCTCACAAACGCCGTGGTCTAAACTTTGATTGTTCGAAGGTGAAATTTCCAAACTCTGTGTCGCGCTTGGTAGACACGTCGGGTTAATAGGTAGGTAACTACAAGGATTAGCTCGCTGCTATTTTTTTTACTAGGGCAGCGTGTTTTGTAAACTTCCCCTTTCTAGCTGGAATCCGGACGAATACCAAAGATATCCGAGAAACCTCCTCAGCATGTAAGAATCTGTGAACGCAAGATAACGCCACGTAACGGCGGATATAACCCCTGAACTTGCTAAGGCTTTCTGAAACGCAATTTTGGCGGGCCATTCCAGGCACTTAGGCAGCTCTAGGAGGAAAGAGAGCTCCTGGGTAATCCTGGGAATGTGAAGCACTCTGTTCACACGTATTAATCAGATCGCCGACCAGGAACCCTCCAAAGTTCCAGACCGGTGGAAACAAAGCGGTCCCAGAAAGTGGCTCCTGGAAAATTGTTTTGTGCCAATTTTTTTGACATCTCAGTAGAGCAGAAGATTGAATCAATATACTTGGCTTACCGTTCCATGTAACCGCTGAAGATTTTAAAGAAATTTTGTTTAAAGAATCGGCAGAATTTTCTACGGCATGCAAAGGTGGACCCAATGAAATACAAATCTTGCATTACTACAGAGAAAAAAATATTGTCTGAAAAAGTTTTTAAAAAATCCGGGCGCATTATCCACTAGTTTGAAACGCAGGGAGAATGAACCATGGTCTTTATTAATGTATTATTGGCGCCTTGGCGTTTTTGCCAACGGAGATCAAACCGTTGGGGGTGGAGGTATACAGCTTTGCTGTAAAAGTCTGTTTTCTTTGAAGCACGAAGCTCTCTAGCGCGAAGCGTAAACGAGTTTCCCGAAGTTTTTGAGTACGAGTTACGTTCTAGCTCGAGACGTAAATGGGTCTCCCGGTGTTTTAGTACCGTGACTACATGAGACAACGATTACTGCGACGACAGGAATGCCAACAGCGTAGCGGCTTCGCCTATAATATATCCATGCAAGGTGAAATACATTGCAACGCACTGGACATAAGTTAATGCTACTGCGTGTGCCTATGGAATAAATGTTACCAAATCTCATAGTAAAACAGGCACGTGTTGGAAGACGAATATTTGCAATAAGGAACGCATTGCCTAAAAATTATGGAGATGCTCGGAAATTCTCCAAATTCGTAACGCCAAAGCTCTGTTGAACGTGCTGCTTATATTCCGTTCAAATTTCTGAGCGACCCGCCACGGTGGCTCAGTGCTGAGGCATTGTGCTGCTGAGAACGAAGACGCGGGTTCGATTTCCGTCCACGGCGGCCGCTTTTCTGATGGAGGCGAAAAGCGAAAACGCCAGTGTGCTTAGGAGTTCGGCGCACGTTCAAGATCCGCAGGTGGTCAAAATTAATCCGAAGCCCTTCACTACGGCGCGCCTTATCATCTGTGAAGCGCTGGTGCGTTAAACGCTACCATCAATCATACCAAACTTCTGAGCACCTTTGCGGCCCCTACAACCGCCACTTGAGCAGCTTTGAGGACAGCACCCGTCTCAAGGCTGTTCTGCTCACTCGCCTTCACCAAGAATGCCCTGCTTGCTCCTGCCAGTCTTTTATCCCTCCAGGCTGCTCGTATAACCCACATGCGCCCTGTGGCGTAGCACGGGGGACGGAGGGGGGCAGAACGAGTACATCGCCCCTACCCCTCCAAATTCCTTATGTCAGGTGTGAGTGTAGTCAAAGTGGTCTGAATAACCACCCGAAGTCGCCTGCTGGTGCGGAACCAGCAATTTTAAAGACATGCTCATTTATGCAGAACTGGAAAGAGAGACTAGGCCAATGCCTCACCCCGCTGGCGACTACAGATGCATTACATGAAAACATCATCATCATTGATTGATTGATTGTGGGGGTTTAACGCGCCGACGCAACGCAGGCGATGAGGCGCGCCGTAGTGGAGGGCTCCGGATTAATTTTGACCACCTGGGATCTTTATCGTGCGCCGAAATCTCGTACACACGGGCGTTTTTGTTTCGCCTCCATCAAAAGCGGCCGCCGCGGCCGGAACAACCCGCGACCTCGTGCTCAGTAGCGCAACGCCTTAGCCACTGAGCCACCGCGGCGGGTATCATTGTCATCATTATCAGCCTATGTACGCCCACTGGCGGGCAAAGGCGTCTCCCATGGATCTCCTTTTATCCCGGTGCTGTGCTAACAGTGACCAATTCCTCTCCGCAAACTTCTTGATCTCATATGCCCATCTAACTTTGTGCCGCCCCCTGCCTCGCCTGCCTTCTAATAAAAATATGTACAACTCCAAAAAGCTTCTTGCTGAAATTCGCATCGAATACTCCGAGCTGGGCCCGGCACCCGCCGCGAGCTGATCGAAGCGGTTGCGCTGTTTTGCTGGCGGAACAGCGGGAAAAGCCTCATATGGATGTCCTTGTGGCGTGGACTTGAGCATTCTATTTTGTCTGTTATTGTCTTTTCTGTGGCACAAAGTGTAATAACGTCACATGATATGTCAGTGTATTTTGTTCAGTCAATTATTACTCAATTATTATGCGGTGTTACCAAATGACTTCGCCTTTGAAATTAAAGACTACTGGATTCCAAAACATTCTTCTGCATGGAAATAATTCCTTCGGCCCTCTTTAGATTGCCTCCACATCAACAAAACTGCAAAATTATCTCTGTAGCGGTGTTTTGTCTTTCGTATCGCTATTCCTTTGACTTCTTGGCCAACCTTTTTTTTAGAATCAGTATTCTGTATTTTCCTGACCACAATTTTATTAAAGCACGTGTGTTCGTCTAAGCAACTGTAAAGGGAATAAAATTTAAGAAACCTGCAACAAGGTCAACACTAAGCAGGAGTGGAATAAGGTGCTCAGCTCAGTATACAATTCAGTGATGTTACGAGAACAGAAAAATAACAAAAAGGCGATCACTAAAAGATGACCACGCACGTTAGCTTGCTTCACTGCTATATTATACGAACGTGCCGCAAGTACAAGCGAGTTCCATTGAAAGGGTATCGTAAAAGCGTAACTCGTTCGTGAAAGTAGATTCCGGAAAGTAGATTCGGGAAAGTAGATTCAATGAGGCCGTTGATATTTTGAAACACGTAAAAGTTGCAAGACCGATAATGCTTTGTCGTAAATACCTTGGCACAGGCAGACCACGTGTACTAGTTTTTTCTACCTGTTCCCATGACCATCACCACGTCGTTCTGAAATGCGCGTGCTCCCTTAGGTGCCATGCAGTGCAGCCGTATAGAGCATTTGGTACTTGGCCACCAAAGTTTCACTGAAGGGCTCTGATGCATTGCATCTATCTGTTATTCTTCAGTACTGATGGACATAGAAAATGAACATCGGAATGGTCTTACTCCTAACCAGTTATACCTTATACCTGAAAACGAATAAATGCATAAAGGGTACCAGCTTCCAAGGGTTGTCCTATTGGTGCCCAAAAGTGTTATCTGTAACTTTATACACAACAATCAATTTACCTCACAGCTAACTGAAAAGTTTTTCTTCTCTCAAAAAAAGCAATTATCGTGGCAAAATTTCTTCATTTTGCATCATTTTTTTTGTACTGTAACTCGCAATGGTCTTACAGCCCAGCTAGAAATGTATATAGAAAGTCTATCTGCACCAACTTTCTCTGAAATAAACCGCTATGTTCTGTTCCACGACGCCTGTGTTGCAGATGTCTAATACACTTCAAAAATGTTTCGTTTTTCGCGGCGATTCTGAGGGATAAACTTTAGCAGAGGTAAAGTTTACAACTCTACCAGCACTACTTCGAACTGGAGACGTTAAGTAAATCGGCTTCAAACCTGTTGTAAAAACACCTGATTGTCTCTTGCATCTGTACATATGCGAACTCTGCGGGAGCACGTTTTTAGGGTTATCGTCAGTGGCTCTCACCAACATCTGCGGCATCCGGTAAGGTAACCATTTATATGCTTTTCTTTTGTAGCAAGCTGTCTTATCTATGCAATCATGTATTACAATAAGCAAATGGTAGTTTTTTTAACAATATTACACTTTTTTATTACACAGGGTACTGCCAGTGTCATTACCCACACCTAGGTTGCTGCAGAAGTTTCAAAGGGAAAAAAGTAGTTCCTAATAACTACATGCGTTGGGTGAACTGCCGCCCAAAAGCTAGAAAGTGCGCACACCTTTCCTGTCCCCCTTTATTACCTTTGCAACGGGCTGAGTTCGCGCTTTCGTAGAATCGCGGGTCGCAAGCAGCAAATAATGGTAAACTAAACCGTCTTCAGTACTTCTTCGGATGGCCCTGTCGAAAAAATGCTGCTATATTCATTTGTATACTGAGTGATTTCGGAGAGTTTTGATGCAGCAAGCCTCCAAACAGTATAACTACACAAAGAACAAGTTCCTGCAGAATTTTCAAAAGCAAAAAAAAAATGGAGCCCTAAGAGAAAATACATAAAGAAAAACTACAAGTTTTATATTTTCATGCCCTGTAAGAGATATTGCGTCAGAACTACGTGCTAAAATTCGCTTTCTTTTCTTTTCACGAACATAAGGAGTGTCGTATCGAAACGTGATGAACTAAATGCGGCGGTCGACACATGTGACGCTGACGTTGTCTTGTTAACAGAAACGTGGCTTACTTCAAAAATTTACAGCAGTGAATTGTTTGACTCTACAAAGCGTTTCAATGTGTATCGTCGCGATAGAGGTGATTGATGCGGTGGTGGTGTACTTGTTGCGGTAGCGGATCATATTTCTTCGTCTTTTGTGCCTGTTGTAACCAATTTAGAGATTGTATTTGCTGAAATTTGCACAAGTTATGAAAAGATTATTTTGGGTATCTGCTATCGTCCACGGTACTGCGATCCGGGCTTTGTAAATAGCCTTCACGATGCTGTTAACATAGTTATCGAACGTTTTCCTAATGTACCAGTCCTTTTAGCCGGAGATTTAAACTACCCAAAGATATATTGGTCCAGTGATGTACCTCAGTTAAGTCCGTTTTCTACTGACAGTTATAATTTTTTGAGCTTTTGTTCTGATTTCAACTTTACGCAAATTGTTATCCAACCAACCCGCATTACACCTACTACTTCAAGCGTTTTAGATCTAGTGTTAACCAACGTGCCGGACCTGTTCATGTCTCCACTTTGTTTTCCTCAGCTAAGTGATCATTGTTTGCTCCATTTCAATATGGATGTTTGTGTCCCTCATCATGAAAATTATACTAAGCGCATTAGAGATTACGCTGCTGCCGATTTTGATGCCATCAATACAGAACTTTGTTTATTTCTGGACAGCTATCTTGATGAATTCGAGGCTCGTTCCGTTAATTCGAACTGGAATTTGTTCAAAGAAAAAGTAACATACCTGACTGAAACACTTGTTCCCCTGAGGCTAGTCACCACCAATAAGCATGCTCCCTGGTATAGCCAATCTTTGAAAAGGTTGGCTAACAAGAAAAAAAGGCTGTTTCGGTCCGCTAAAGTTTCTAAGTCACAGGCCAGATGGGATTGTTACTACGTTGCCAATGGGGAAGACAGGAGGGCTACAAAAGCAGCAAAGGAAACCTATTTTAATAACACACTCCCGAATATGTTAGCCAATAACCCGAGACAATTTTGGAGGGTGGTGAATAAAAAAGATACTCGCGAAATAACACTTAAAACATCGGATGGGTTAACCCATAAAGATGACTGCGGTGTTATTCTATGTGACACCTTCGCGGCGGCAGTGTCGGGTTTCCTCAACAAAGGATCAAATCCTGTTTATCAAGCTAGTGGTTATCTCCCGATGGAAGCAATTCGTTTCGACACAGCAGGCGTACAAAAAATAATAGAAAACCTTAAAGTCTCGTCTTCCGCCGGAATCGACAAACATTACTTCCAAGTTTCTTATAAACACTAAAGCCTACAGCTACATAATCTTAACAAAAATATTTGAGCAATCTCTGGAAGCAGGCTGTCTTCCGGTGATTGGAGTGTGGGAAGAATTATTCCATTCTTAAGTCAGGTGATAAACTTTGTCCGAGAATTACAGACCATCATCAATCACTTTCGATACCATGCAAAATAATGGAACAACGTAATTTATTCGCAGCTTGTAAAATTTTTAGAGGGCAATTCTTTCTTTACTGATTCCAGCATGGATTTCGTAAAAAACGTTCCTGTGAAACGCAACTATTATGTTTTATTCACATTTGCATTCTATTCTTGACAACGCACACCCATTGACTTATCTTTTAGATTTCTCAAAAGCGTTTGATAAAGTAGACGGTCTTCACAAGGCAGCGCTGGGCTATAGAGGGGCGCTGGTTGCATTGGCGTTCGCAGGCATCAGCGGCGACCGAATCCGCTGCTCATCAGCTGGACGAAGCTGCGCGCGCCCGGAAACGTGCCTTGTTGCGCGCTGTAAAGGGCGGCATAAAATTGTAGGCCGCTGCGGTTTGGCATAGCATGTCATTGCAATATAATTTATTGTAAGCCAGCAACAAAATTGCCCTGGACAATATAGAAAGCACATTCACAAACATTTTCATTGTTCGAAAAAAAAAATCTCGCTTACGACATTTCTTCTTTAATTTTGGGTTTGTCCCAAGTTTTTTGTTGCCGCTCAGTCCAGGTCTGTTCTGAAGAAAGGGGAATAAAAAATTTCCATGCGGTGGAAATTCTGTTTAGAGAAAACCATAAAAAATAGGTACAGCGGGCCTCATAGGGTGCGTATTTTGTTGTCGCATTAAAACCGACGTTGTTGTTTTTAACGAGCACCTTATATTAGTTAAGAAAGTGTTGCAGATTTAAATTAAACTCCGCATTGAATTGAAAGATGGCTTCACCGCATGACCTCAATGTTTTGCGAAAAAGCGCCGTCGGCGCAAATGACCGATGACGAGTATAGACGTCATGAATAAGGCGACCATATCTTAATCGTTAATTCGTACGAAATCTTATGACGGCTATCCTCGTCAACGGGAGCGAATGGGTTAATGCGAAAACAATATGCGCCCTATGGCGTATAGCAGCAAGATTGTACCTATCCCTTAACGTGCTCTCTAATACAGAATTTCACCCATACATTTTATTTCCATTTCTTCAGAACACCTGAATGCCGGCAGCAATAACTTGGGACAAAAAAATTGAGAATCTCGTAAGCAGATTTTTTCGACACGGAAATGTTGGAAGTTCTATATTGTACGGGAAAATTTTTTCCGTTACATTTAAGCTCAGCGCGCAACAACTGTTTCCGGCGCCATTCGTCCAGCTCAACACGTTCGGTCCTGATCCCGAGCGCAATGCAACCAGCGCCCCTATAGCCCAGCGCTGCTTTTTGAAACCGTCTCGCCGAGCATGACACGCCAGCAGAGGGCAATTAAACTTTCAGATAGGGCGCAGGATTGCGAACACACTCTTCGCCCGGGCGCTCCATGGTTCTTTCGCGATAGCGTGCATCGATGCAGTTCGGCCACCCTGTGCTCCTTTTTACTTCTGCGCGGACCTGTACCTCATGATTTACTCATTTTAAAATTACGGAGCCTCAATATAGATGATAACGTCCTCGCGTGGGTGATTGCTTTTCTCAGTAACCGTTCCCAATTTGTAACTGTTAATAACTTTGACTCGCCCAGGGCCCCGGTTGGCTCTGGGGTCCCACAGGGCTCTGTGTTGGGACTATTGCTCTTTCTGGTCTATATAAACGATTTGCCTCTAAACATTACTTCTTCAGTCAGTCTTTTCGCAGATGACTGCGTAATTTATCGGGCAATTAAGGGTCATTCAGACGTTCTAGAATTGCAGGCAGATATGGATCGGGTTCAGATATGGTGTGAGACTTGGGGCATGACGTTAAACGTTAACAAATGCAAGTACATGCACGTTAACCGTCACAGCACTAGTATCAGGGCGTATCAAATTAATAATGTTCTTCTCGAAGCAGTAAATTCGTATAAGTATCTGGGTATATACATAACTGCTACATTATCTTGGAAGACACACATTGAATATATTGCAGCTAAAGCTAATAGCACGTTGGGCTACCTTCGAAGAAATGTTAATCAGCCACCCGTTTCCTTGAAACTCTTACTTTATAAAGTATTGGTACGTAGCAAATTAGAATATGCGGCATCTGTCTGGGACCCTGGTCATGACTCGCTTATCTACGAATTAGAACGAGTGCAGAATCGGTCAGCGCGCTTCATCCTTTCTAATTACCATCGCACCTCGAGCGTCACATCAATGAAAACCACACTATCATTACCCTTACTGTCTCTTCGGAGGAAAGTGTTTCGGCTGTGTCAATTTCACAAAATTTAATTCACCAATCCATTACTCAGAAATAGATTATTGGCCCAACCAACTTACGTTTCCACTCGCATTGATCATCGCCGTAAAGTAGGACTTCCGTCAGCGCACACCAAGTGTTTTCAGGAGTCATTTGTGCCAAAAACTTCTGTATGTTGGAATCATCTTCCTCATGATATTGTTGGTATCAAAGATGCTGCTTTATTTAAAGTTGCTGTCACTAATTTTATTTGTACGTAGCCTTAGTTCAACCCTGTAGCAAGCGATGTTACTTGATTGCAATTTTTCTGTTGTTGTATTTTGATTTGTATGCTGTACATGTATGTATGTACCCACTCCCCTCTGTAATGCCCTCGGGCCTTGAGGGTAACTGAATAAATAAATAAATAAATAAGGAGTCATTTCCTGCTTCCCCTTGATTGTCATTAAAACCAGCACAGTTTCGGCTCAGGCGCCCGCTAATGATCGCAGGACTCAATGGGGAGTTACGTTGCGTAGCACTTTCTTCCTCATCCGAAAAGAAACGATTGCCGTTTGATTTGAAGCGACAGAAATGCGCATTAAATAATACCTACTTGTCAAAATCAAGAAAGAACCCATTTACGATGGAGATTTTTGGTACAAATATATTCTAATTATTACTTTTGCTATAAAAAAACAACGTCTTTTGGCCCACATCTAACAAATTGTGCATTAAAATCGCAATTATAGTTCTCTACATTACGTTTTCTTGGTGAGGAGGAGGCGCGAGGTGGTGCAGTAGATCCATACGGAAAACGATGCGCCTGAAACAAATTTCGGTGGAAAAAACTTTCCTCATCAGCCACATTGGTCTGCAGTATATTGTTGTAGCAAGCTAATAGGAGCAATTTTAAACAGCTGTCGGCTCTAAACCACGAGGAAATTTCATGCACGGCATCTGTAAAATTGATGCACGAAACACAAGTCAAACAGATGAAGAAAATTTCATTAGGGGGCAAACATCATTATAAAATATACGCAACCTCAAATGGAATAAGTAGGGCAACGAAGAAGTGCAAAATATGCAGAGTAAAGCTTGGTCTGCAGCTAACACAAAAAAGGTGTTTAATTAAATAGCTTAATAATTTATTAGAAGGAAAACCAACAAAGAAGCTAGGTACAATTTTTACTTGACGATTTCGTCGCCGTTGAATGAAGCTGCTGACATGGCGTGGTTATATAAAAAATCACACGCGGCCAATTCAATGATATTATACAAGCACGAATTCGTCAGGGCAAGAGAGAGGTTGGCTAACGCAGAACAGAAAATTCATAAAGAAAGCAATCACACAATGTCTGATAAGGCACTGCCCAAATTGGAGAGTTTGGTGAATGGCACATTCCCCTGCGACCATAGTTTTAACAAAAATTCCCTCTCAGATAAACAAAACTTCACTTATATAACGTAAGACAACGACTTTCATATCAAGTTTCTCTAGTCTCTCGGCCCGTGCAGCGTGTGCACGTTAACCGCGTGCTTGGGCCAGCAAGCTCGTTGTGTCTTTTCGACACTTTTTATCTGCGGCAATCAGCAACACCGTTTTGTTTTAATCAGCGTTTGTGAAGCACGCAACCATGTGAGAGATTGAGGCATGTCAGAAGAGAAGGCCATTTGTGATACTGCTGGCGGCCCTTGCAATGTCGAACCGCAATAAAATGGGAAAGTAGGATAGTGCCCAAACATCATTTTTAAGAACTGAGGACGCATATATCCACAAATAAATACAGCCGTGAAGTTCCCAGTAGGCTACGATTTCAATTAGGCCGTTTCACTGGCCGAAATCTCCTGCAAAAGAGTTAGACCGATATTTAGTGACTCTTTGTTTGGAATGGTAGATACTTTACTTTGTTACCTAGTAAACTACAGAAAATCTTATAACGTTGCTATTTTCTTCAATAGGGCAGCCGCTACTGTAAATTTGTAATTTATCGCTTTGCGTCATGCAACATATCGTAGATGCCGGTTTGCTCAGTGTGCAATTAACTGAGAACACGATAATCACAGCTTTGCAAGGAGCGGATTACAGCCCAGCTTTCACGCAGGCTTTCAGAAAATTCATTTCGCGTGCAGGGGCACTCCATTAACGTGGAAGTAACGGGAGACACCAGGCCTTCTGGGTAATCCCGGGTTTCAGAAATGCCCTATCCACAATCGATAATCGCATGGCCAACCAGAGGCCGCCAGAACCTTCGGTGGGGTGAAAACGTTGAAAGCACGAACCAGCCAATGCGAAATAAGTCTGCGGAAAATTGTACTTTCCAGGAAAGCTTAGCAGCTAGTGAATTGGTATGGCATCGCGTCCAATCTTATCACCGGCGACGTAGCGGTAACGTTTTCTTTATTTGCAGGTACTACCGCCCGTTTCTAGACTATAAAGATGTGGATACAAAGAAATACAGATAATGCAAATCCAGCACAGAAGGAAATATATCATTGTTTGGTTCGGTATTCAAAACATATTACATGCATGTTCGGAAAACACAAGGCACTGCACCTGACGCAAAGGAATGCTAATATATCTGCATCTAAATAAATCCGAGTGTTTTTAACTGGTCAATTGGTTTTACTTGTTGTTCTATGCAACCAGCGACAATGCCATGCCCAACAGTTGTTTTAAGGACAGATAGCGCACGCTGTTCTCGGGTCTATGTATGAATGGATACGCAAAATTACAATTGATGCCGTCTAAACTGAAAGTCAAATTGATGTTCCGCAGCGCACGGCACAAATACTGCACACGAACGCGAGAAAATCACTTATTCCACTGCTTTTTATTTTGATGAAATTATAAGGACCTACGATAAACAGCCAGAGAAGTTCCCTAAGAAATCTTAGAAACCTGATTTGCTCATTACCGCAGAAGGCGTTTTTTTATGACAGCTTCATCTCGATGTAAAAACTCTGCTGACCTGGACGGTACACCATATGTCTTTCATCTTTTTCCGGAGTTTTTTTACGGTTTTCTTGGAAATTTTTAAAGCACCGACAACGAAAGGTTCCACAAGACTGGAAATACTGCGTACTAATATTGATTTTCTGAAACTGTAGACGAGCACTGGAATGTTGACGCCGGCAGTATATATTTGAGAAAGCCTTAGGCCGCTTCCCTATTCACACTTGGTGTCCAAATATAGAGAACTGTTATGTAACCAAAAGATTTTCCTTTCACTTGATTCGTATTTCTCCGAAAGATATCAGCATACCCCCATAATCAAAAATACTTTACATCGTTTACCTTACGTAAAGTCGGGAGTTCCGCAATCGTGGGGCCACTCCTTTATCGATTTTTTTAAACGATCTTTCTTCATCATCTTCAAGCCTCTGCCAATTATTTCTCATGATTGCGTCATGTACCTTATTGTCCGATCGGAACATAGTCACACTACCCTGAGCGAGGATCCCCTCAAAGTTACTTACTGATGTAATTCTTGTATAATGAGCCTCAAATAAAAAAATGTACTCGAAGACCACAACACGTAAAATTATTCACCTTGAATTAACAACGAACTGAACCAAACTGCAGTGTGAAGAGAAAACCGATATGAATATGCTGGCATAAAAATAAGTTCAATTTTCAGCTGTAACCCAGATATTGCAGGTATCTCATCAGGCGCAAGTCCAGGAACATTGCCGAAGTAAAATAAAAAATTAGTATACACAGCCAAACTACCGTCGATATGAAATATGAAGACGGTATTGGGGATCCCCGCAATAAAAAGATATCAAATGCCTTGGACGCATCCAAATTAGTCAATTCCGAAATCAATCCGGACCGTCGACACTAGTGTAAAGTCGGAAACTACAGTTTCTGACTTTCATGGTATATATGGTGTGTATATATATATATATAGATACCTTGATACAGCACAGCTTAGTACCTTGCCTAAACATGGTTATTTGTATGAAAAAATGCCGTCCAATGTTCCGTAGCTCCTTCATCCTATCGACAACGTGTTGCAAGGCTCAATGTCTCTACTTTTCGCTTTTGGCATTGAAACTGTAGAATGATGAACAATCCGGGATACTTTTTCTAACCTAGAGGAACTACTGCTTAGAAAATGTACAGTTTCGATTGCATCAACCGAGGGGAACATCTCAGACGCAAATACTTCTCATTCGGCTATGCCCTCGTTCTGTTATTGTCAACAGGGCAGGCGAACTCATTCTAACCCTACACTGTTCAAAGCACGAAAAACATAGGGTCTCATCGACTCTGTGGGACGAAGCTTTTTTGACCAAAATGTGTAATCAGTACTTGCCTACATTGTGACACCACATTCGCATAAGAAGAAAACGCTTGCGTCATAATGCTTAAACACTGGAACTTATCTTGTCTTCAGCTGAATGAGAGTGTTCGGGCGATGTTGGTGCAATTATCCGCATTAGCAAAAGAGAAAAATGTTTACCTTAGAATTGTCAAATATGTTTCCTGCGTACCGGGGCTAATTAGATGACAGGAACGTCGCTTGATTTCGTCAGCTGAATTAGAGTGTTCGAGTGACGTTAGTGTAATTCGCTCGCACTAAGTTTTTACCGCGGAAGAGACTTTGGTTCTGCAAAATAGGACTAGGTGAGTTTTTCCTGTGGGCACAAAATGATGGTTAATGAGGGGCTTAGCATAATTAGGCCCTTGGGCGTCCTGACTAATTTTTTCTTTGTCCTTGTCTTTTTCACTGCTAATATGTACGAATGTAGACACCAACCATCCTGACCTCACGCCTTATGCATCCTTACACTCCTTTTAGCCTGGAGTAGTAAGCGGCAGCAGCGCGACGTAGGCCAACGAGCGCGCTCACCCGCCGGAGGGCTCGCGTGCCCCTGGCATCAAGGGATGGAGACCCCTTTGCACTCAGAATGAAAGAGGCTTTGTTTAGTAGCCCTGTCCTCTCCTTCAACACGTCGGTGGCATGCGCTCTACAAGCCATTTTCGGGACAAAAAAAGGAAAGTCCATTCCCGAAAAGACGCATTTCTCATAGTGCGGCACAAAGGAAAGCGTCTTTCCCAAAGCGGTCGATATTCTTCGTTTTTATCTCGCGCAAAGCCTGCAAAAACAACAGAATTGCGCGCTATGCTTTACTGTTTTCGATCCCAAGATTGTGCCTTCTATTTCGGTGAGGGAACGCTACGACAGCCATCCGGTCAAAATTCTGCAAACGACTGCATTCCGACAGATAAAACAAAATCAAACGCAGTCAAATAACCGGAATGCGGTCGTTCGGGAATCGGGGGGAATAAATCTGCTTTGATTACGGTTCTTGCCTTTGCCTCCCGTTTTTCGCGGTAACAAGGTTCCCGCCGTGCCAGGCTCCAATAAATTATGCAAACGCAGTCGGTGGCCCAGATCTGCGACTACCGTAGACAACAAAACACACAACGCAGAAAAGGCGTACAGACAATTTGAACAGAAAGTGCCGCGCACCCTCTAACTCACTTCGGCCTCTGACAGCGGCGCAGTTCCCACAGGCCTCGCTTTTTATGGGAGCAATTTTCAAAACCCCTTTAGACAAACAACTCTCATACAGAAATTTCGCCCCCTGCCGTCATTTGGCAATGACGTGCTGCCAAATACACGATTGCTGCAACAATCGCAGCCTAATAATATTGTTGCACATAAATGAATAATGCGCCTCAAAATCACAGTGGTTCACCGCTGCATTTCAATTTTTCTGGGTAGTTCGGCCTGAAGTCGTTTTTAAAGACGATAATCGTTCTTGTGCTACTTGAACGGGAAAATGTTCGTCTATCTATATGTTCGTTTGTATGTCTGTCACTCGATTCAGCCTGCCGGCCAAAGTGAAACAGATGCTGTGCAATAGCCTTATATACCCAAAACCAAAACGAAACGCGTCCGGTGTACTGTTGATGCTTGTCAGCATTGTTGAACAAGAACAAGACATTACGGAAATATAAGGCAGAAAATCCACACACGAGTGATATTTGCAGTTTTGTTTTATTAAACAAATTACGAATGCTGCTTTTTGCCATCGCAAAAAAAAAAAATAAATCAACTGCAGAAAACCGTCGCCTGATGTTGCCCGCCCTATCTGGCGGAATTAGGAAACATCAAAGGGGAACAGCAACGAAAGTTTCCAATCGATAGGTTCCGCGTTCCGCTTTGAACGGTCGTGAAGTAGGACATACGGAAGGATAATATAAAGAGGATAGAATACGCTGTAAAGAAGGGAGGTAGCCTGAAAGCAGTGAAGAGGCGTCTTGATGTGTGGAAAAATCCGATGTATGCACTTAATAACAAGCTGGCCAATATCATCACAAATAGGGATAAAATAGTCACAGTACCCGAGGAGTTCTATAGGGATCTTTACAATAGCCGGAATATCCAGGATAATGCTGAACTAGAAAGTAGCTCAGAGGAGATAGACATCCCACAAGTAACGACAGAAGAAGTAAGGAGGGCTTTGAAAGAAATGAAAGGGGGCAAAGCACCTGGTGAGGATCAGATAACAGCAGACCTCTTGAAGGATGGCGGAGAAATTGTACTTTAAAAACTGGCAAAACTGTATACGCTATGCCTAATGAACGCAAGTGTACGAGAATCTTGGAGTAACTCGAACATAATCCTAATTCATAAGAACGGTGTCATGAAGGAATTGAAAAATTACAGACCGATCAGCTTACTGTCAATCGTATTCAAGTTACTTACCAAGGTAATCGCTAACAGAATTTTGCAATCTTAGGTTTCAGTCAACCTAAAGAACAATCAGGGTTCCATAAAGGCTATTAAATAATGGACCATATTCACACAATC